>CM018082.1:2755000-4132500 GCA_008658365.1 Alca torda | reverse complement strand
GAGCAGGAACTGGGCAGGACTTTTCCAGCCAAGTGAAGAGAGTTTGGAGTTGTTTTTGTTGTGGGTTGGTTTTTTTCTTTCCCCTGGAAAAACGCTGATGTGTCAAAACAAAGTTGGTATTTTTTTACAGGAATGTGTTAGTTTCGGCTTAACTTTTTTCAGGAATTGCTGCTCAAAACTGAGAAGCAAGAGAGTGTTCCCATCCTGTCCCATCCCATCCCGTCCCATCCCTTCTCTTCTCATCCCATCCCATCCCATCCCATCCCATCCCATCCCATCCCATCCCGTCCCATCCCATCTCGTCCCATCCCTTCCTATCCCTTCTCTTCCCTTCCCTTCCCATCCCATCCCTGCTGCCCTGCCAGCCATGTCCCCCCAGTGTGAGCTGCCAGCCCCATGGGGGCACAGAACGGGGGGACCAAGGATGAGTCCTGCTCCAGCTGGTGCCCTCCTGGCTCTTCCAGGATCCCGGCTCTCTGGGCACAGGACTGAGGGCAGGAGAAGGGTTGCTCTCGCCAGATGTGGTTTTGATTAGAAACTTTTGGAATAAAAATGAGCAAGTGAAGCACAAAACAGTCTCACTGACATCACTCTACACTTCCTGTAAATGTTTCTGTTTTGACTGACCAACATTCCTCGTGAAAATCATCTCCTGTGTCCCCCCCCTCCCTTAAAAAAAACACAGATTGCCCTCACCACAGAACAAGGTGGTGGGTTTAACCTCCCAAAAGGAAGGTGTGGGTGTCAGCACATGGCTTTTGTCCAGTGAAATACAACCCCACGGCATCTCTGACCACAGTCCCTCCATGCCTCAGAACTGCCCCCCCCCCAATGCTTGGAGGAGCTGGGGCTGCCGCAGGGTGGGCAGCAGAGACCCAGATCAAACGAGTTATTTGCAAAGGGAAAGTTTCATGGTCAGCGCCAGCATCATGGGGAATTTGGGGAGATGTCCTACAACATCTCTTGCCTGCACCCATCCCAGCCAGCTCCCCTTCACCCCGGGCATCCCCCAGGTCCAAGGGATGAAGGGGTCTCCGTGCCCGGCACTGGACTGGCCACAGCAGCCATCAGGGGAAATCTGCAGCCCTTCTAACTCCACTTAAGAGACTCAAATCCTATTTAATGAACGATCATTAACTGGGGACATTTCAGATGAGAAAATTGTTTTAGGAACGAGCAATTAAATCCTAATGCTTAGATCACGTAACTCATTTCTAATTAAACTCACTGTAAATTATAGCAACGGTATTTATTTTTAATGAGAAATAAAACTGAAAAGAAATTGCGGCCCTTCAAAAAAATGAAATGAGCCGGGGGGAGGTAGAGAGGGAGCGAGCGATGGAGAGGAAAGGAGCAGGGAGCAGTGAGAGAGTTCAAAAACAGGCAGAAAAAGGCTATTAAAGGCCTCCCCAATGGACCAGAGCAGCAGCCAAGCAGCAGTCTCCATTCCTTCCCTGTGCCTGAGGACCTCCTGGCAACAGCTATTTATATTTCTGACCTTTCCCAAAGGTGGGTAAACCTCCGGAGCTGTGGCTCTTGGGGGTTTTGCCACTGGGAAGTGGACTCTCTTCCCTCTCACTCCAGATACAGCTGCGGCGTGACAAGGAAAAATGGTGCCCATATGGAGACATTAATGATCAGAGGTTCAAAGCAAGCACGGAAGGATCGACTGCTCTCCCAGCATATATTAATCACATCCATCACGGCGCGGCTCTGGGCAACGGCGGGGGAGTGGCAGGCGGCGGCCGGCGGGGAAGCCCGGCAGCGGGGTGGGGAAGGATGCTGATGGGGATGGGGAAGGATGTAACACTTCAGGTTTGGGTTTGATGGAAGCTGGGCAAAGAAATTTGGGGGTTGCCTGGGCTGTGGGACGAGGATTGTCCTCTCATGGACTCAGAAGTCTCCGGGAACTTCTCATAGGACTTTATGTACATGGAGGAGGAGGAAGGGAAGCATCAGCATGTGAGTGTCCACGGCAGGTGGAACCCACGATTAACTCCTTAGTTAGGGCAGACAAAATACATTCCAAGTCATTACTGCAAACTCAGCAAGGATGCGTAGCTGCGGAATAAACAGGCACGTGCGAGCGTGCATCTGTTGCTAACTCGAGTAAATAATCCCTTGCTGCCCAACACACCAAAGCCCTCTGGGTCGATTACGCAGCACCGTCGCAATCACGCTACACTGGAATCTTTCACCCAAGGACATCAAAGCACTTTACAAACAGCAATTAATTCCAATCACTACCTTTCCGATAGCTCATTTACCCTTAATTTTCAGATGGGGAAACTGAGGTACAAGGCTGAGCTCTGACTCACCCACCAGCACCCGCAGGAATGGGGAGCAGAGCCCGGGCTGCTACCCTGGGCTGGGTGACCCAGCCATTCTCCAATAACCTCCATTCAACCTCCCCGACCCCCCCGGACATGCCGACAGCCCCCCCATGGCACCCTACGGCACGATTCTGTGGGTGTACAAGCTGTACGAAGGGATAGCCCCGTTCCGTAGGCCAGGAGTTTATTTTTAGTGGAAAACATGCTGGTTTGCATCCAATAATGATGGGCTTAACCCCACAAAGTCGGGTTCACACCAAGCCTGCTTGGAGATTCATAAAAGTTTAATGTTTTTCAGCAATGTTTCCGCTCTCTCAATGCCGTCTGCACCTCGCCGGGACGGAGCCAGAGGTGCAGAGGAGAGGGCTGGTCTCCATCTCCCCGCCGCAGCCAGAGCAGAGGAATACTGGGGCTCATCCAGGCTCAGCGGAGCCCAGGTCAGCCCTGGGGGGACGCAGGGCGGCGGCAGAAAGGGTCCTGGCCAAGAGATGCCTGGGTGAGCCCAACCCAGATGGAACCCCAGCTCTTGTGCGGTGAAGGCAATGGTGCTCCTCTTGCCAGAGGAGAGATGGGAGTCCCGGATCTCATCCCTGAGCTGGAGATGGTGCTGCTGAAGGGAAGGAGCAACAGCCACTCACCATCCTATTGCTCATCATCCCACGCCGGGGCTGTCCTGCTGCACCAACGCAAAGGCGACGCGTGCAACCCCTTGGTGGAACCTCTCACGGGTGCAGGACAGGGTGTGCATCACCAAGAGCACGCTGAAAACAGAGCCGGAGCTTGGAGCAAACAAGCCTCCCTCAGCTTCCCGGAAACATTCCCACGAGGCCCCCGAGGAGCTTTTTCTTTCGCACTGGCTCTGTTTAAACAAGCTCAGCGCCTCGGCACAATGGTGCACGCTCCTTCCCCGAAAGCCTCACTAATGACTTTTGAGAAGGGGCCCTCTCAGGCCGTTAAGTCAGCGTCGGATTTAGTGTGCGTGGTGTGGCTTGCCAGCTGTCTGCACGCGGATTTAAACCTGATCGGCATGGAACAGCGGCAGCTCCGGCGCCGGGCTTCGGACAAAAGTCATGATTATTCCCCTCCTCCTGACAAAGCCGGCTGTGTCCAAAGGCTTCCTGGCCATCGCAGCGCCGCCGTCCCCACTGGCACTGTCCGTGAAATAGTTGCACATGGGCTCTGACATTGCAAACACTTTCCTCCATGGATATATTCTCATCACACCAAGCTGCAACCAAAGCACTGGCACTAGCGGTGGCTGTGGTGGGCCAGGATGGACATGTGCAGCTGGGGAGAAGGGGGTGATGGGGATGTGGATATCTGTCCTGCCAGCACCTGCCTTTACTCCTTTTAGGGAAAGAAGAGGAATCCTCAGATACCTGGGGCCATGCACAGACCACCTCCCTCCCACGGGATGATCAGAGTCCTTGTCCCTGGCTCTGCTTTTGCTTCTTTGCTGCAATCACATCACAGGACAAGGTCGGGTAGGAAGGGACCTCACGGGTCACCTAGTCCCACCTCCTGCTCAGCGTGCCTTGACTTACCCCTGCACCCTGGGGCTGCGTCAGACCCCAAATGCTGTGGGTCCAACACTTTCCCAAACTGCTGACACGCGTGAAGGTCTACATAAAGCACCGGGAATGGGGCCAGACCCAGCATTTGAGTTGTTCTGCTTTCCCCACCAAAAAAATCAGGAAAAAATAATCAGCTTTTAGGGTCGCCCTGACTCTGGGGGAGTCGGAGCCGCTCAGGGCTGGGCTGGGCTGGACTGGACTGGGGTTGGTGGTTGGCTGCTCGGACACCACCCTGCCGAAGTGGGAGGCACTGGTGGTGTGTGGCGGGGACGAGGGTCCTGTTCTTGTCTTTTCTCAAAGGTTGGTTTATTTGTTTTTGCAGAAACAACTGCAAGAAAGATCCTCTTCTGTCTAGGCTTGGGCCACAAAATAAAGAAGGGGGAGACAAGCAGGAGGGAAATGGTGTTAGTGGCCAATGACACACTTGTTGCCCCACAGCAGGTGACATATAGGTCCCTGCATTAGGCTGGCGGAGAGCAACACATCCCGGCACGGCACGTGCGAGAGAGAAAGGACAATGCAGAAGTAGTCCCATCTCTAGGTTTTTTCTCCCCTAATAAAAGAAACACTGATTTGAAAGATCCAAACCACCTACACTCCAAACGTCAAGTGGAAATGGGGCCATCTTGAGTCCCCCCTACCCCATCCTTGACCCATCAGCCTGAAAACCTCTCAGGGGAATCTGACATGAGCTAGAGGACATTGTATTTTCATCACTCCCCTCTCTGTGTTTTCTGTCACCAGATCTCAGGAGGAGGGTTTCCTCTCCAGTTTACGACTGGAGATTCAGTGGTGCAACCCCAGCTGGGACTAATTTTTTGCACTTCAGTATTGATGTTTTAGCTATGAGGTCTTGGAAGGCTGTCACCTATAGCTGTTCTTGGTTATTTCCAAACATGAAACAGCCAAGTCCTCAAGCTTTCCTCAGTCCAGCCATGTTTTTACTCAAAACTTCCTCCTATTCTGCGAGATGAGCAAGACAAGATGAGCATGACTCTCTAATATCTGTTCCTCGCCCTTTGAGCATTTAAGCCCCACACCCGAAGGCAGGCATCTTCAGCTGATGCCCTGTGGGTCATCTCCAACCCCAGGCACAACCTTGCTCATGCGCAGACCAACGGAGAGGTGACTCCTATTCGTGCTGCCCCAGAGGCTTCCGCAGGGATCGTGTGCAAGTGGTCAGACAACCCGGAGCCAGGGCTGGTCCTGGGACCGTGCGTGTGTGTAGGAGGTGGCAGAGAGATGTGCGAATACCCAGGTCAGGGCAGGTTCAAGTGCACAGTGTGCAAGGGGAAGCATTGCCTTGCGCTGGGGCTGGTCAGGGAGGAGCATCACAGGAGCATCTCAATTGGACCTGGGCTTTGGTAACAGGACAAGAGGTAACAGGTACCAACTTGACCATAGGAAGTTCCATCTCAACACGAGGAGGAACTTCTTTCCTTTGAGGGTGACAGAGACCTGGCACAGGCTGCCCAGAGAGGTGGTGGAGCCTCCATCTCTGGAGACATTCCAAACCCACCTGGAGGCGTTCCTGTGCCACCTGCTCTGGGTGACCCTGCTCTGGCAGGGGGTGGAACTAGATGATCTCCAGAGGTCCCTTCCAGCCCCTGCCATCCTGTGATTCTGTGATTCTTCCTCTCAAGGGACAATGAGAGAGTCCTTCAAACCCCGAAAACCTGTGCTATCACATGCGTGGTTTTAGCACCTGGAGGTTATTAATGGTGGTTGGTGTCTGGCTGCTCTTTGAACCGGGAGATTCCCAGCAAGCAGAATTCACCCTGCCTTTGCTCCTCTTCTTCTTCGCTCCACCTTAGATGGAGGCAGCAGGAGATACGGCCTGGCCGGTGACGAGGTAGCCGAGTCAGCACTCCAGCTGCCCAATTTAGCCCCGCTGTTCCTGTCTGAAATGACATGTGCACATGGGAGAGGCCCGGCTGCGGGCTGCCTAACCAGGTCAATGTTAAACACATGCCCCTTCAGAAAGATTATATGGAGCCTGTTTTCCACGGCCTCGGACAGCTGTGCTCTGGCAGTATCGTCTGTCTTTTAATGGTGCCCTGCAGAGCTCTGAAGTTGCCACAATTTAGGCGCGAGGGGAAGAAACAAAGTGAGCAAAGGAGCGGGGAGGCGGCAGCCGGAGGAAGCACCAGACCCTTCGCACAGGCAGCCCCTTACACCGACCCTGCTGCTGCTTATCAGGGCCGGGATCGGCAGCCCAGCGTGGCAGGTGACAACGGGAAGAGTCATTAGTGAGGGAGTTGGGTTTCTGCCCTTCTCATGGTCCCCCGATGGAGAAATGCCCCGCGGAGCAGCCCTCGCCTCCACCAAACACCAGCCCAGCCCTGTAACCGGAGCCCAGGCAGGAGGACAGGTTGGAGCCTAATGACTTCCAACTCCCGGACTAAGGAAACAGCAATCAAAGGGCTTGTTACTGATATAAAGAGCTACTGTGCTGCCCTGACACCTTCAAGCTCTAAAACTGTTTAATCACCTGCCTGGGGAGCGAGGAGAGGCTTTGGTACCGCTCTGGCTCACAGGCACTGGGTCTCTCCTGGCCCCGTTAGTGGGATGCAGCATCCTTGCTCAACAGCGGAGCATCCTTCTTCGGATGTGGGCTGCCTCCACCCTGCCACCAGCCATGCATTTTGCAGGGATGGAGCTCTGAAGGATGGGGACCAGGAGGGCAGCTCTGATAGCAGCAGCCCCACGAGGTAGCGCGTGTGTCCCCGCGCAAGCTTATTCCCCTCTGAGGGTGTTTGTCCTCTGGGTTGTGCATCCAAAGAAATGGCAGCTGGGATGCTGAGGAAGGGGAACACATGGAGGCAGAGCAATGGGAAGGGATGAAGATGTCTGGGGAGCCGTGGGGGAGGAATTCCTCCCTGAAATGGATGATGGTATTAGATCCAGATCAACCCAGGAGCTAAAACGTCCACAGCTCAAGTCTGCGGTTTGGAGCCGGGCCCTGTAGGAGCTGGAGCATTAACACCCACACCACCTTCCCGCTCGGTAAGCCTGCCCATCCGCATGTCTCCCTGCGAGGAGGCACAAGGGCCTTCCCCAGCTGTACAGAGCTGCCCCAGATAAATACCCGACAGCTGGAACAGAGAAAAATGGAGCTGGTTCTCTAACTGCCAGCATGAGCCAATCCATCACACTGGTCCTGGCACCTCTTTTCGGAAGGGAATCAAAGGGCTCCTTAGTGAGAAGGGATGAAATGACAGGTAGAAAGGCCAGAGGATAAATCCTGCTGCCTACTGGGACTGTTAAATATTAGGAGAGATTAGTGTCTGACAGGGGAGAGTAGGGCAGCAGCTCTGCTAAACAGCCAAAGAAATGCGTGGAATTCCTGCTCCTTTGTCAGTGGCAACACACAACACTCAGGGTGGAATAAAAGGGAGAAGAAAATATACCTTTCCCTGATTTAAATTAAGAAAGGATCCTGTGCAGAAGCCCGTACCTCGCTCAGCCCTTCCCGGAGTGTCTTGGAATGGGGCAGCAGTGTGAGGGTGCTGCTGGAGGGGGAGTTGAGAGGTGGAGCAGTGCTCTGGCTCCACACCCTCTGCCCAGCATCCTCTCCCCATCCTGCTTCTGCACGTCGCCTGCTTAAATCACAGCCCCTCCGAGGGAGGACCTCTCTGGGAAGGCGCTGACACAAGAAGGGGAGGATGAACGCAGCGAGCACGGTGCAAAAGGCTGCCCAGAGACATCTGCTTTTCTGTCCCTCCTTCTCCCCCTGTATCCCCAGGTAGTCGGGTGCTTCTCTCCTTCCCCCACTCCTGAGGTACAGAAGTCTCTTAAAAGTCTGGGATACTCACCCTGCTGATCCACCATACACCGAAGGCAAGGGCGGCCCACAGCCATCTCTGCCCAAAGGTTATTTCCGAGGAGCACATGGGGGTCTCGCAGCATTTTTGGCCCCCTCTGCGAGTCTCTTTTACACCCCGTTACAGAAGTCCTCCCAGGAAGCGACTGCTTTTTCTCGTTCCAGAGAAATGAAAGCAGGCTGTGCTCGCAGGCTGCAAATCAGACACCTCATCATGAGCAGCTCCAACAACCGCCGTGCAGCCGGTGGGGCCACGACACCCGCAGCACCCACTGACGGAGCCCAGGTGCCAGATTACGGGGACAGCAGAACGAGTGGGCGGGGGAAGAAACAAGGAGGTCCCGCCTTCCTTTCCTTGTACCTGCACCTAAAGGCGTGATGAAGGCAGGATTTTCCCACTGCTTACGACTTTGTGCACCAACTGCACCGTTTTTCTCTGCACGAGCGGCATTTACAGCCCTGGTTTCGTTGCATTGAGAGGTCCAGAGGGGCAAGTCACCAAAGAGAGAAAAGAGAGAGACCCCCCCTGCTCCTTGCTTGGGGGTTCCCCTGGCTCCCATCTTCCTTCCTGTCCCTTCCTTTGGCCATCATCCTGTCAGGCGGGACACCGGCTGGTTGGCTAACATCATCCTCGGTGTTAGCCACCGCAGCCACGCTCGCTCTCAGGATACTTTCCCCATCTGGGGAGGAGAGGCAGGAGCTGGGAAAGGTGGGTGCTGGGAGGAGGAGGGGTCCGGCAGGGATCAGGGGGGTCAATCCAGCTCAGGCAGATTATACAAAATGATAGTTTCCATTTCCTTGCTAAGGCGTCATAAAGCGCTTTGCTCAGACCCAGTAAAATATATGTGATGGGGCTTAAAATATTAAAAAATTGGCCAATTTTCATACTTTCGATGTCTGGCATGTCACGGCTTATTAACCAGCCGAAAAGCTTCTGTGTCAGGGACAGGTGAGTTGGGTGTGTGTGTGTGTGTGTGTGTGTATGCAACCGTGCAGGGAGGAGGAGATGAGTTGGATGTGGAGGGAGCAGAAGGGCTCCTCCACCTTACGTGAGCGCAGCGAGCTTTGGGTTGAGGCGGGACTTAGTCAAGAGGGGGCTAGGCTGTCAAATTCAGCCCCATCCTAAAATGAAATTCAGAAATTTGTCAGACTCCCATCTTGAACTAGTTATGTTTCTTCCCTCAATTACCCTGCTGGAAAGCTATTTTATAAACTCCCCCATCCGATGATTAGGAGAAACCTCCTTCAATTTTTCGCTGACATTTATTCACGACAGGTTTCTACCAATTTATGCTTATGCCAACAGTGTCCTTCCACTTACAGAGTTCCTTGCATTCCTGGGGGTTTCCTCTCCAATGTATTTATAGGCAGCAACCATAAACATCTTAGCCTCTGTTTTGTCTCTGTACTACGCAAGCAAAACTCTTTCAGAACCTGTTGTCCTGTCTGTGCCTGCTGAACTACATTTGTTTGGGGAAAAAAAAATCCACAGATGACTTGTGTCAACCTCAAATCAATAAATCTCATCCCACCTCCTCGTTTTCAGTAAAAATCCCAAATCTATTGGCCTAAGTACTCCTTTCTAACAAGCGAACCATGATATCCGCTATCATTTTCAAGCATACTCAATGCAAGATGAGAGCTGAACAGATCAACCAGAAGGCAGAGAATCTGTCTCCAGTAAGACCATAGGGCTGAGCAGGCGTTTAGCCCATCCACGTTGGAGAAACCAGGCCCAGCGGAAAAAAGGCTCTCTTGGAAGGGAACACCTCTCCTACGAAGACAGGCTGAGAGGGCTGGGGTTGTTCAGCCTGCAGAAGAGAAGGCTCCGGGGAGACCTCATGGTGGCCTTTCAGTACTTAAAGGCGGCTTATAAGAAAGATGGGGACAGACTTTTTAGTAGGGCCTGTAGCAATAGGACAAGGGGTAATGGTTTTAAATTGAAAGAGGGTAGATTTAGATTGGACATAAGGAAGAAATTTTTTATGACGAGGGTGGTGAGCCCCTGGCCCAGGTTGCCCAGAGAAGCTGTGGCTGCCCCATCCCTGGAGGTGTTCAAGGCCAGGTTGGACGGGGCTTGGAGCAACCTGGGCTGGTGGGAGGTGTCCCTGCCCAGGGCAGCGGGTGGAAGTGGGTGATCTTTAAGGTCCCTTCCAACCCAAACCAGTCCATGATTCTATGATTCTAAGGCTCTTCTGGGTGGGTTTGGATGAGGAGCGGGGCAATGGCTGCTCTGTGCAAGGCCATTGTGGCAGCATAAGGAGGACGGGCGCTGTGTCCCAGGATGGAGGAAGGTGGCAGAAACTGTGCAGCTCACACCAAACAAAGTACGGGACAACTGGCGGGGCTGGCATTTATTTCAAACTGCTGTAAAGGGCCAGACACCCCTGCCTGCCCCACCTGGCCGGGCTGTGGTAATGCCATGGACCACTGCTGCCCCCCCAGCCCTGCCCTCTGGGTACTCTGCACATCCCCCCCGCATTTCCAGTGCTCGCTGCCTGCATCCCCGGCACTCCTGCCACTGTCCGGGGAGACAGGAGGGTGATGACACCATTGCTCTTCTCCCTAAGGGTGCTTTCCAGCAACCACCCCGCCCCAGGAACCCCCCTCCTGAGAACTTGCAGATGATCCCACATCCCTCTGAACTCTGGTGGCACTGAAGCATGGTAAGGACCTTCTATGGCACAGGGATGCAAGACCACAACACTCTTCTTCTCTCCACCCTCTCGGGGCTGTTGTAGAAGCCCACTGCGACTGAGATCCGGCCAAGATGCATCTCCCAAGGATTCCAACCCCAGCTGAGAGCTGTCTGCACCCACAGCATGTAATGATTGCTGAGAGCACTTGCAGAGGCCATTTGTCATGGGCACAGACCTGAGACAACCCCTAGCTGTTTCCTTCCCAGTCCACGAGCTGTCAGAAGCTGCTTGAAGCCATCGGAAGGCTGCAGAGATCCCAGCCCCGTTCCAGCCTGGTCTTGGAAAGGATGCTCTTCAGGACTCTTCAGTGCTCCAGAGCCCTGAATGGGGCCGTCAGCCGACAAACAGCAGCTTCTCTAAATCCTCCCGTCTGCTGGGTCTGTGCTGCTTGCTCTGGCTGCAGCAGGTTGTGTCACATCTGAGAGAGCAGGTAAAGCAAACACTGCCGTTCTCTGCAGCTGGCAGCAGCCCCTGCGGGGACCACAGCACCCGCGGTAGCTGCGGGCTGGCAGGTGCCCCATCATCGCCACTGGCATCGCCAATGTTATCTTTGGATGCAAAACCTGGGGCAAATTGAGCGCTTGGAAGAGGACGGGCTCTCCTGGGTCAAATTAGTCATTCCTCGTTAGAAAAGCCCTGCTGGTTTCTTTGTTTCTCTTGCTCTCCAGTGTACCTAGATAAATACGTTTTCTAATTCTCCAAGTCCCACCGAATAGGAGAATGGCGAGGTGAGAATATTAAAGCTGCAGATTATCGAGTGCTTCCCGTGAATTGAGACTCCAGCAGAGGGGTGATGGGGAGGGAGGCCGGGGTGGGGGGGGTAAACTGCAGAGCAGGGAGAAACCCTGGGAAGCGAAGGAGGGAGGCAGAGGAAGGAGAAAGAGGATGGAGGAGGGAATGCCAGAGGAGAGAGCACATGGAGAAAACAGAGCAAGCTGATGGAGTAGAGCAGAAGGGGGAGAGCTGGGCTGCGGAGAGGTTTGGCAGCTGCTGAGTGTTACGCATTTCAATTTTTAATGATTCAAAAATACAACCATTAACATGTCAGAGGCAGAGGTAAATGGCAGGGCTTTTTTACAAGCCCTAATGTCTTTGAAGAACAAATGCCATATAAAAGGGAGGCTTTTAAGGCATTTTGGCTGGGCTGTGCTGCCTGCCCCCCCTCTTTCCAGGGGAGTGCTCCCCCTCCAAGGCTGCCGATGTTTGCATCGTTTCGTTTTGGTTGGGTTTTTTTCTCCTTTTTATTTTTCCTCCAATCTCTCTCTCTCTCTGTCTGGGATCTTCCAGTTTGCAACACAAACCTGTGAAATCAGGAACGTTCTGCTCTTTGCTCCCAACATCCCCCAGCAAACGGATTTGCATCAGGTGCAGACAGTGACAAACTTGGAGCCGTTCTTCCTAATTTCAGCTGAGAAATTTCCTTCCTGCCTCGGTGATTCAGCCTGCTGCTCTCTCTGCCTGCTTCTCTCCGGGTCCCCCTTGTTCTCTGCCTTCTCGTCCTATTGTCCTGGCCGCGGAGACACCTGTAAGATGGAGAAGCAAACAAAGAAACGAAACCAAGTTGTCTATGTAGGAAGGACTGTAAGCATGAGACGGGGGAAAGGTGCTCCAGAAGGGTCTCCCATGCAGGATACTCAGCCATAGCTGAGATCCTCCACGCCTGGTGATGCAGCTGCTCAGATGTGCGTGGTCGCATCTTCCAGCAGCTGTGGGCACTGGCAGCAGATGCCATGGGCTGGGGCAGGTATACAGGTATTGCAGGTGTGGATGCTGCCTGGAAATGGGATGACAGGTAGCAGGTATTTACCTACCACGCAGCACGGCACGTTCCTGCCCGACCTGAATGACCAGGGGTGTCGATCCCAGCCACAACGCTCTGGAGAGAGGATGAATCTGGGAAGCTGTGGTGCTCACATTTAATCCGTCTCTCAGGAGGTGGAAGCAGGAGGAGATGCTGGTCAAACCAAATCACTTCGGTTGCCTTTGCCACCATCGGTTCTGGCACAGCAGGGCATGCAGAGTTCAGGGAGCACTTCTGCCAGCTCTGAGGCATGCTTTTCCCTACAAAATAAATGACTTAATGAAAAAATAAATGATAACCCGAGAAATGTAAGATAGGGAAGGAGGTGGCACATGCCAGTTGTGTAGACAAGGTTCAAGTCACTTGCATTTATCCCATGAAGGAAGCAGCAGGCTTTTAGGAGCTGTGTTAGGGCAATGGGAATAAACCAGCACCATTTTGGATGGGGAAATTATTACATCCCACAAAGTCTCAAGGAAATTGTGAGACAGAGGAGCAAAGAGGCAAAGAAAAAGGTAGAGGCAAAAAGACAGAGGCAAAGAGCCCCTGTGCCCGTGCACAGCATCAGATCTCCTGCATCCTTCTGGTGCTGCCCATCTTGAGACAAGGGCTCACCCAGGAAAACACAGACATATGGGGGACGGGGCCCCTCGTGGAGGGTAGAGAGGAATGCTCTCTTTCTCCCTCCTCCCCACCAACAGCTTCCCACCTCCCCCACACTTCTGCTGATCCTACATTTTCTGTTCCAGCTGGAGGTCCTGAAACAACTTCTGAGGGGTTGTTTCTCACAGCATTCCTGCCCTGCTCAGACACGGGAAGCAAAAGGAGCCTCTGGAGAGAAAACTTCCTGGCCAGAGAGCCCTGCGCAGCCTTGCCGACCCCAACGCTTCCAAAGAGCTGAGGAGTCTCCGAGGGAACACACTGCAGGTCCCTCGCAGGGCTTGCAGACAGGCAGAGAACTGGATCTTTGCACCTTTGAGAAGATTTCATCACTGAGTCTTAGACTGAATACATATTCATCATTTATGGATTTCTTTTTAATGGATAAAATATCTTCTTTTTAAAGAGAAAACCGACTGCTGATGGCACAAACAGCTGTGCAGGGAAATATCGTCAGAACAAACCCAGTCAATATCCCTCCCTGGGCGTCCTGGGGAATCTAACAGCTTTTGACTTTCAAAATGACTCTGAACGCAAAGGAATTTCTAAGAGAAGACAGAAAGCCTCCCCTGTCTGCTCAACCACATCAGCCGGGCAGTCTTCCCATGCCTCTTCCCGTCTGCCCAGCATTCCTACCGCTCTTCGGTGAGCCTGGGTCAGCGTCAGGCACTTTTGTCCCAGCCTTTCCCGGAGAAGACATGGTGGATGCTCCCGTGTGTCGGGCAGGGAGAGCCTGGCTCGTTTTCACAAGCAGTTGACTCAAAGTTAAGCTTCCTAGCTGCACCCCAGAGAAGGAGTTTCTTGAGCTCCTGCCACCGCCCCTCATGAACCCTTATTGAATTTGACATGTGCTGTTCTATTCCTGATGGATCCCGGCCACTGGAATATCCATCTGATAATCAAATAAAATAGCCAAGCCCCCTGTGTGCTGCATATTTTATGCGCTGCTCCCTGACTTCCATTGTTTCACATTGTTTAGACTATTAGTCAGAACAATTTGTCATCCTACCCCTTGCTGCCTGGTGGGATTCGGCTTGCTGCGGGAGAAAGCGAGCCCGTTGGCCGCTGCGCGCGCTGCCAGCGGAGCAGCCAGCGGAGACGCAATGCTCAGGGGCGGCCGAGCCCCAGCCAGACCCACGCTGTGATTCATTACAGCTCAAACCCCCTCGCACCAAGGGGTTGGTTCATGAAACGCGGAGGGAGGCTCATTCCCTGCCCCAAAGATCTTGCCGGCTGAGAAAAACAAACTGCGTGAGTGTCGGGGTAGGAAGGGAGGGAAGGAGAGGCTGAGGACCGTGGGCAGGAGCAGATGCCGAGAGGAGCTGGAGCTGGCTTCGGAGAGGCAAGGCATTGACTGACAAGGGGAGGGAGGGGTTTTCTGGCATGGCATCGCAGTCTGCAGGGGGCTGCTGAGCTCCCGGTGCTGCAGGAGCTCCTGTCAGCTCTATTTCTCACTCCTCCTGCTCGGGGTAAGAGCCTGGAGACCGACTGTGCGGGCGGAGGAACCAGGCGGCTGCGCTGGCTGGGCTCCACGCGCTGGCTTCCAAGCAGGAGTTCAAGCCCAAGCAAAGGAGCTTCTGTTCCCATTCCTGCTCAGATCCCTTCAGGGGTTCCTTGCATTATAAACACCTCCTCAGGAGACAGTGATTGCTCTGGCTGCTGTTATTTTGTCTGTCGAGTCGCGCTGTCAGCTCCACTTTGGTGTCAGGAGCGGTACAGTTCAGGCTCGGAGGGAGTCTGCGGGCAAAGCAGCAGCAGGGAGCAGGAGGCCTGCAATTAAGGAGGGACCCAGCCTAATGAGTTGTCCCATCGTCCTCTGGTCCCCTCTCGAGGAGCCAAGGGGATGATTTCCATGCTCGCACCAGTCCCGGCGGGTCAGCCAGCTGGGCGAGCTGGAGGCAGTGGGAGCCACCACTGATGAAACCCCTTGACCAGGGGAGCGAGTCCGACTGCTGAAGCCCAACTCTACGCTGTGAGATGTCCCGGGGCCGTCTCAAGCCTCCCCCAGAGCCCGTGGGGCTGCCGGAGCCCCTGCACCTCCCATCTCTCCTCCCTTCTCCCAGCACAGGCTGAGCAGCCGCGGTCGTGCCCGTGTCAGCCCAGGAGCACAACTCACAGCTGGTTTTCATCCAGGCACTAAAAACTCCTCCGAAAACTTTCCTGGCCTTTACGACACTTGTTGCTGCCTGGACTCTGCCCATCACTGTGGTGTCTGGCAGCCGGCGCGCAGGCAGGAGGCTGGGCCATGTTTGACAGAACCTGTCACCTGCCTGCTCGCGACCTTTGCCTGCCGACATCTCGCCACGCGTCGAGCTGCCAGCGCCAAGCAAGCATGCCGGTGCCTGCCTCCATCGCCTGCTGAACTCGCTTAAACCTCCCATCCTGGGAAATCACCTCTGGCTGCCAGTCAAGCACCGGGAGCAGGGGGTTTGGCTGCCAGAGGAGGCTGCGCGGGGAAGAGGAGAGCATGGCACAGGCTGAGAGCTGGGTGGGCTCCGGACCCCTGCAGACAAGAGGCAGCCCCACTGCCTGGTGGCATCCCACTGGGGAGCCCCCACTGCCTGCTTATTGTGTTTTCTCCCCCAAAATGCCCTACAGCCCCTGCACACTTGTCCTGCGGAGCAGCGGGTCTCTCCCAGGTTGGACCCCACGCTGGAGCAGGTGACACACTGCTTACCCTGTCACCTATTTAGCCCATAATGGAGCTCTGGCATCACTGCAGTTGTCAGTGATTTATTTCAAGTCCCCAACACTAATCTGGGAGGGGGGGATGCCTGTAAATTGCTCAAAAGCACCCAGTGTTACCCATGGCTGCCACGTGTCCCCCAGCTGATGTGTGCAGCCATGGGACACCGTCCCATGGTGGCCCTCCTCGGGGAGGACAGCCCTGACAGCCGTGCTCGGAGCCTACCGCTCTGGAGGGAGCTGCTTCATCGTCCCACCGGCTGCAGGCTGTCTCGCAGTCATGATTTGCAAGACCTTTTTCCCATCCCTGCCCGGCAGCTATTGCCTCCCGACAGCCACCCTTCTGCCTTGCTGTGCCTCTGGACATCTGTCTTAGGGTCATGTGCTATGCGCTACAGAAATTTGGAAACTTCTCGAGGTGCCGCGAGCTGCCCTGCACCAAAGACATGGTGCCTCCATCCCCGTTGGCACTGGCTTTCTACCAGACTCCAAGGTTGAATTTCAGGAGTTGGTTGTGACCTAGAGAAACCTTGCAGGGCTGGCGGAGAGGAGACATTCTCTGTCTGGGACTGGAAAGGTTGGAGCTGGAATTTCCCAGGAGCACAGGGAAAGCTGCCACCAGTGAGTCACCCCCTGGAAGAGTTCCATCGCCTGGAAGTAGGTGCAGCTGTGAGCAGTGGCAGACTTGAGCGTTGGCCATACCTTCGCCGTGCAGGCACTGGGATGGGGCTGGCATTCGCAGGAGAGGGCTGGGGGGGGTCTGGTTGTACCCGTACCACCCAGGGGAGGGGCTGTAGGGCCATCCTGGGCATCGCTTCCCAGCCAAGCCAAGGAGGAATAGGTTTCTCCTGGTCCCTCACACTGCCTGAGCATCCGTGTCCTGCTGTGGGGCCACAAGGCGCTTGGCCTTGGGAAGAGCTCAGTGGGGCAGGGGAACTTCGGGTGGAAGAACAGTCGGGCTTTTGACCAACCCCTAAAGCCTTGCAAAGATGCTATAAGGGGTGGAGGGAGAGGAGGAGGTTGTGAGGACCTGCCTTCTTTCCCAAACATCCATCTTACAGGAAAAATGTACTGTCCAGATCAACCACTTGCAGTCAAGCAGGAGGCAGGCCTCCAGCTTTCGCCCCTTATCTCCAGGCTGCTCATCAAAAGCCAAGTGCAGCATCCCTTGGAGCCGCATCCCGAACGAAACTGGAAATTCAGGCCTTGCCTAGGAGGCCGAGCAAATCCCCATAAAACCTCTGAATGGAAACAGAAGTGTGTGTTATTAAAAAAAAAAAAAAAAAAAAAAAAAAAGAAGGAGAGAGAGAGAAAAAAAGAAAGAAAGAGAGGGAGGAACCTGCTTCCCCATCCATGCACGCAGACGTGTCCCTACACAGCAAAAGCCCTTTGCACCTGCCAGATGGCCACCTTGCAGCGCAAGGAGTGGTGTCCCAGCTGTGTCCCCATGCCCATGTCCTCCCCGAGCATGGCCACGCTCCAGCCAGGAGCTGGGTCCTCCTGCTCGGCTCGCCCACGGCAGGCGAAGGGGTTAACTCCCAGCAGCTGCTCCCCAGATGCCGTTTCTGGAATTCACATTTGTGTAATAATAAACCTCGGGGTAAGCGGTGGTGATGGGGGGGGGGGAGAGAGCCGATTTGTCCCCCCTCTTCGCTCCCCCCTTCAAGCAAGCGGGTGGCTGCCAAGCGGGGCGGATGGGAGGGGGAAAGGGGCAGCAGCCCAGGTGCTGCGGGATCCCTTCCGACGGACTCACAGGGAGATGAATTAGGGGCCCGCCAGGAAAGCCTGGCTATTTTTCATACTTCTTGCGCCTGCTCCACTAGCAGACGGTTGGGACGTCCCAGGGGGCGGCAGACCCCGGAGGGGGGAGAACCCGAGTGGGTCTCCCCGAACGGGGCAGGACCGTAGCGTAATTTGTTTCAGGAGAGAGGGGTGAGGAGAGACAGACATAAATTTTCTTTAGAGGCTTTCTCTTTAACGGCTCCCATCGCCTGGCAGGGCAGCACACCTGCTTCCAATAGCCGCCCCGAACTTCTGCTGCCCGTGGGTGCGGGAGGAGAAAGACTGTTCTGCCCTCGCCATGGGCGTCCTGCCCGAGGCAGGAGAAGGGTTTGCCTGTGCTTCAAAAGGGATGGTGACGCACGGCGTCAAACCCTGTGCTTTCCCCTTTCCCCGGTGTGTACAGGTTTCCCCCCCCTCATCCCGGCTCAGCAGCCCCTCTCCTGGGCACCTCCAGCCACCTGCATGGCACCGCTCACTCCAGCAAGCACGGCTCGTCCGGCGAGGATGCTACGGAGCCGCACATCCGAATAGGTCACGGACCTCCGCGAGCCTCGAGCAGAGGCAGGCAAGAGGCTCCAAAGCCCTGCCACCCCCATAGATATCTCCAGCTTCACGGTCCCGGCTCAGACCCACAAAAGCTCCAAGAGCTATGCGGAGAGTTGGAGAGAGATCAGAAGTTTTGCTGCGAGCGGGGGCAGCGGCAGGAAGAGGGTTTGGGGGGGTCCGAATTGAGCCGATCTGTCGCTCCGTTTGGTCTGAAACCCTAAACCGGGTCATCTTTCGAGTGAGGATTTCTGCTGCTGGCCCCTGATGCCTTTCTTCTTATCCTGGTGCTGCGTTTCACATGGTGGGGAGAAAGAAGGTGGCACTGAGTCAGAAAAGCCTGCTGCTGACCGGGGCTTGCTCCCCACTAAGAGAAGCCCACGCAAGTCCCCGGGTGACGGAGGGGTCCCAGCTCAGCCCCTGCCCGCAGACCCTCCTGCAAGCCCCCTGGGAGCTGCTGTATCTCGCAAGACAGCGCGGACAGAGCCTCAGCAGGAAGGGTGGGAGGGTTTCACACCTCTCCTCAAAGGCTTTATTCACCATCGGGATGGGGAGGGGGGTCCGGTCCCCCACCCAGGCTCACCCAAGGGACAGGCGTCAGCTGCGGCGGTCCCGGCGACGTGGGTGGGTTCGCAGCCCTCCCCGTGGCCCCTCTGATCTCCAGTGCTTTGGAGCATCTCCGCTTCCCCCCGCACGGCTGGGGGTGGTTGGTGTGAGGGGTGGGGGGGCCCGTCCCGCTTCTTCTGAGCCACTCTCCCGGGCGGCCTCATCTGTTCCTGCTGTTTGGCAGCTTCGCAGGCAGCGCTATCCCGGCCCACCCCAAAGGAGCGGGGTGTTCGGGAAGCAGCTGGGGAGAAGGATGGGAGCGGGAGAGCCTTTGAAACATGAAGAGCCGGTGAGGGGGGAATGGCGGGGGCAGTTGGTCTTCTTGTGCAGGAATCCTGGCTTTGGGACAGTGGTCATGGAAAACATCCTGCTTTCCTTCCCAAAGAGCCAAGGGGAACCAGAGATCCCTGCCCATGGGCAGCCTCTGCACCGCGGGTGCCAACTGACACCTGCTTCCCTCTCGAAAATCATCTTCCCAGCAACATCTATAGATGGTCCCAAGTCACGGAGGATGGAAAAGTGCTCTCCTGGTGGACAGCTTGTAGGGGTCTGCGAGCCTTGCTTGTACGGCAAGGCTCTGCGAACCTCACAGCCTCCGAGAGGGGGCTATTTCAGAAATCATCACCCCTGAGGGATTTCGGTGCATCCCTGGGGAAGCCCCTGGGAATTTCCCCAGCCTGGGTGCAGCCAGCCTGGGAGCATGGCTCTCCATGTTCGGCCGCCACTGGAGGGCTCCCAGATAGCTCTGGGAAAACAGCTGGAGCCAAGGAAGGGGCAGGAGGTAACCCACACCTGAACCCGCACCCGAACCCACGCCTGAACCGAGGGTTGCAGAGTTCAAAGGGCATCCCTGCTCCTCCTCACCCCATGGTCCCAGCACACCGCCAGCACATGGAAAACCCGGCTTTGTTGTGCCGAGCAGAGGAAAAAAGCTCGTGCTTCTGCCGGGACCGAGCCCACCACAGGTGTAAGGAGGAGGGGAGCATTTAGAGGGAAGACTATAAATTGCAGAGCTTCATGCCGATGCGCTAAATTCCCAGCCGTGACTCACCCCATAACGGACAACCTCCTCATTTTCCTTGGCTCTCATCCCTCCTGTCATCAGCCGGCAGCACCAGCCCAGGGCGGCTCAGGTGCCCTGATGCAAAGGGTTCACCCTTGCTCTCTGCACCCCATAATGGATTTGCCATGCCACGCTGGTGGCACTTGACACCACGTGCAAATGGCAGCACAGGTGGCTGCTGGCAGCACATCTCCTCCTCATCATCCATGGAAGGAGCTCGGACCTTCCCTGGCACCTCAGCCTTACTGGGACCCAGCACGACTACGGCATGAGGTCTGGTGAAGGTGCTGGCACACCGGCCTGGCACATACCTTGCCAGGAGAGCGGGCAGTTCCAGGGGAGAAAATGCATTTTGTGGTGAGCCCCGTGGCGATACTGCTGTTGAATCTGCTGCTGCTTCCCCTGGATGAAGCAGCTTCTCTAAGAGGGGGAAAAAAAAAAAAAACCAAAAAAAAATCAACCCAAGCCTCCAAACTTATCTCAAAAGGGCTCGTTATGACTATTTTATTTGCTGGCTTCGGTCCAGCAGCTCGCTGGCCAAAAAGCCTTGATTTCTCCCTCCAACTCGAGCTATTCGGGGGGAGCAGCCTGGCCGGGGTCCCGTGCTCTGGATTCAGAGGAGCCCGGGTTTCCTTTGGAAAGCACCGTTAATTGACATGAGAAAATAATCCAAGCCTCTTTCTCTCTCGAGCAGCAATGGTTCTCCTCACAGGGCGTCTTGAAAAGCAGCACTGCTTTTGGGGGACTGTGCAAATGCATCAGTCAAAATAACGCTCCCTGGGCCAAAACTCTTCCCTGGGGCAAGGCCATCGGCTTCAAAAGACTTGCTCCGGAGATGTCTGTGGCCGCTTGTTTTTCAGACTTGCTGTGGACCAGCTCCAGCCCGTCAGCTGTGTGTTCCTTTCTGCTCCCCTTCCTGCTCCTGCTGGCACCCGCGTCCCCTCCGCTCGCTCGCCCATCCCCCTGGGTGGGTGCAGGATCGTGCTGCGCTTCCATCCTGCCTCCAAAGTGGTTCTGCCATGAGCATCCCCGGTGAGCATGCCTGGTGAGCATCCCTGGTGAGCACCACGGAGGTGCCCAAGCATCATCCTGGGGACAGCAAGAGGCTCACTGTCACCTCCGCCCTGCGCTGCTCAGGTCGTCCCACCCTGGAAGTCACCGGAAAGGGCCCAAGGGAGAGGGAAAGGGGAAGAAATGCTGTGTGGGAGGGTGAGACTGGCTGGCAGAGGGAGGGAGGGACTGGGGGAGCTCAGGGACCCCAGGCGGGTGGCGCAGCCGGGGATCCGCCTGCGGGAGGTTTCGCAAGGCGCTTGCTTGTTTTTGGCGGCCCAGAGTTTGTTATTCTTAGAAACAGCCTTATCTTACTGGTGCAAAAGCAACAGAGACATTTTACAGGAAAAATAAATCCTCCTTCCTTTCTCCCACCGACACATCATTAGATCCCCAAAACTGTCTCAAAAGAGCATTAGGGCGCCAAGACGAGCACGTGTGGTTGGAAGTGCCCGATGTGGGTTTGTTTACGACCCCATCACCCTGCCGCTGTGGTGGGGTCCACGGGGGGCCAGGATCCCTCCTCCTGTGAGGAAGAGGACGGGCGAGGAAGGCGATGGCTGCCCAGCAGCATGGACCCCTGCCCCCAGGGCGTTTGCAGGATCCAAGGGCTGGAACCAGCCCCATGTGCATCCACAGCCAAGAGTGGGTCAAGAGCCACCGGGACAACTGACTCCGCGCGGATTTGCTGCAGCGTGGCCGTCGGCCCATTCCCCTTCACCCCTCCTGGCCCATCATCCCCTTCACCCTGTTTCCAACCTCAATGTGTTTCTCATTAGGCTTTGCTTGTAATTAAGTTGGTAGCACTTCACACGCTGGAGAAGCAGGAGCCGCCTGCCTCAGGGGGCTACAAATGTTCCGCAGAGCCTTTTTTTGCCCAAAGGCTGCTGGTTTAGCACTGGTCTGGGTGGGTTGCTCTGAAAGCTGTTGCTATCAGATCGATGCTCTGAAATCAGTGCTGCCAAGTTCAGGCTTTCCCGAAAAATTGTCCCCAGACCAGGAGCAGCCCATGGTCAAGTGAGGATTTAGGATGGGCTGAAAGCTTGCAGCCTTGGGTCACTTCTACTGGTCTTTTCTGGAGGCAGAACTTACATCACTGAGCCCCTCCAGTGCTGGAGATAAGCAAAAGGCTCTGCCATTATCTCTGCAAGCTGGTAATTTCCACCAGCAGTAAAATTTGCTTTCACATTTGTATAAAATACACTTAAGTGCATGCTAAATGCGGAGTGAATGAGACAAGAATTGCAAATGGAGTGGATGCCATATTGATTATTGAGGATTTATTCCCTGAGGTTTAGGAGGTTTGCCATAGACACAGATCTCTTTGCACATGGCTGTCGTTAACACTCATGAAATCAGCTATTAATAGTTAATGGATAATTTAATAATTAATTAGTATTTAACAAACGGAGAGCAGAGGAGCAGCTTGTCTGCCATCAAAATAGAATAATAAAGAGAAAAAGTTTACAATGATGCTGTCCAAGTGATTTTTTTTGGGGGGGGGTTTTGTTAGACTCTGAGGCTGTGAGATGAACTACTTCAAAAAGGGCCATGGGAGCCCGTTGCCCCCGACTTGTCCCCGCCACCCCCCAGGCTGCTTTGGGACCCCTCACGACTTGGTCAGGCTCGCACTGACCGAGGACACCGAAAGAGAGATGCTCCGAGTTACACCGAGAGCCCCCTCCCCGTAAGCGGTTAAACCAGGACACACTGCCAGCCCCTCTTCCCGGCCACCCCGCCGCCGCCGAGCCCCCATGAATACTTTATGATTACAAATGGATACAGCATTTGCTGCCGCATGCTTGCTAATTGCTTCAATTGTGTATTAAACAGGCACTAATCATTTCATAAATATTGATATTTGCATGGCGGCGTTTGCCGGAGGGGTGGCTCGGGAGAAGCCGTGCCACCATGCAGAGGCCACCAAGCGCCACCACCCACCGGGGACCCTCCATCCCTCCCTGGACCCAGCAGGACAGAGCAAGGCAGAGAGCTCCCGAGGTCACATTCGAAGCACTGGGAAACGATGGAGACTCCCCATCCTGCATCCCAACTGTGGGTTGTCCACTGTGCTGGGATGGGGGACCGGTGGGCAGGGGGACAGTGGGGACGGTCTCCCCGACAGGTCCAGATATGGGTGTAGCACCAACCCCTCTGCCACGGGATGCGTCAGCTTTGAGCCAGCCTTGGGCACTTGTAAATTAAAGGCTTATTATTAGCAGTACTTGAGATGTACATGTTCTGTCTCCCTCGGGATGTTCATTTCGTGCTGATTACCATATTTTTTAAAATGTAATGAATTTATGGAGATAATTCAATCCCACTGACTAGGAATGTGTCTTACTTCTGCCACAAGTAAAGATGCTGCGTGTGTGAAAATGGAAATTGCTGCGGCACTTTCCATGGCTTTTGCCTGTCTTCCCCTACCAAAGGGTTCCAAAATGCTTTGCAGACTCTATCTGCTGGTTAGATCTACCAGAATCACATCACTTCGCAGAAACGTAGTCACCTCTGGGCTGGAACACAGAAACTCTTTAACTAGAAGCAGAAATGTAATCAGATTAATTAAGTAAGTACAATTCCAAGGCGAGAAAGTCAATTAAATGAATCATACGTCAATATGTAAATAAAAGGAACTGGCTTTGAAGCAGGATTAGAGATAGGAGTGAGAATCAAGAGCGACGCTTCTTGCAGAGCTTGTTCAAACATCCTCCAAGAGCCGCTTCACGTCTCTCCCAGCAGGAGCCAGAGCCCAGCAGCAGCTCAGGGCCGCCCGCAGCTGGCGATGGGCTCCAAGCGTGGACCAAGCACACATCAAGCAGGCACCAAGTGCACACCGAGCATGTTGAAGCAGCCCCAGCACCTCTCTGGGACATGCCCACCGGGCCACTGGTGTTTAAAGGCCCACAGAAGAGGCTGCGCTCCCTCCATGTGCATCCATTTCTGCCGACACGCCACCAAGTCCAAAAGCTTTCCATGCCCCCATACGTGTCCATACCCACATAAGTGCGTGTGGACTAGATGATCTCCAGGAGTCCCTTCCAACCCCTACCATTCTGTGATTCTGTGATTCCCAGCCAAACCCAATCCTTGGCAGTTCACCTCTGCAGTGCCTCGCAGCTCTCCATTCACATCTCTGGGTGTCCTTTGCTTTTCCAGCATCTTTCCTTTCCCTTCCCTCCTTCCTTTCCTTCTACCAGCGAAGACTCCCTGCCAGGGATGTCTTCCTGCACCCATAAATCTTTCGCATGGGCTGAAATAGTGTCATTGAAGAAAGATCTTTTTTTGTGCAAATTTCAATAAATGCCACTGGAACAATGGGGTTAAATGATCCTGAAAACACAAGAGCAAAAAGGAGAGAAAGAAATGGCAGCCGAGGGGGAAAGAGAGTGAAACGCCTGGATTTAAGGCTGCCAAACAATGCATTTAAATAATTCAATTTGCGAAAGCAGAGAAGAAAGGGAAGAGAAAAGAAAAGGGAAGGAAAAAACCCAGCTTGTGTAGCAACCCAGTAAATAACCTCGGAGAGCACGAGGCTGGGAATGCAGGACTGAGACAGGCCTTCTCCTGTTTACAAGAGTTTTCATTAAAATGCCGGCAAAAAAATATAATAATATTTTGATAGATTAAGGCTGTAATTTCACTTTTAATTCCTGAAATCCCCACAAAGACATGGTCGCGTCGCCTTCCCAGCCTGCGCCTGGGCTCTCAGATCTCTCTCCCTCACTCTCCCCTCAGATGCTCTCAGCAAGGCTCCCGGGATAATTGGAGGGCTGAGGGCATCCCGAGAGCTCCCACTCCAGCCAGGCAGGTGCCTCGGCAATGACACGGGTTGGAGCCTCATTAGCCGGCGGTTACAAACCCTCCTGTAACAAGCAACATTTCATTGAAGTAGGGACACACTTAAAGAACTGCAGCTCCGGCGGGTTTGAAAGGAGGCACCCAAGGTGTGCAGGAATCTCATCGCCCCTCCGACAGCGCCGGAGCAAACGCTTCCCCCCATGACTGATGGTCTTTTTGCGCGGCTCCCTGTTATTGCCCCTTAATTACTGTGGCTGGCAGCCGGCGTCATCGCCGGGACTAACTAGTTTGCTTGGATTTGCAAATGTCTCTGGGAGAGAGGCTTTCCCTCCTGCCAATACCTGGCTATAAATCCCTATTTATGTCCATGAATCAAAAGGATGCTCGCTCATTGCCTTTAACCAGTGAGCGCGGGTCTGGAGCAGCACCAGCCAGGTCTTCTGCAAAGACGTCAAAGCCTCAAGTGGAAAAATAAGCAGGAACATCACAAAGATGATCTTTAAGGTCCCTTCCAACCCAAACCATTCTATGATTCTATGATTCTAAAACAGGCTGAGGGACTGGAGAGGTCTGGGTTAGGTCTGCTCTGTGCTAGATCAGCATTGCCAGGGACTCCAGTATACTACCTGCGACCCATTTTGGCGTTTGCTGCTGGACTCTGCCCACCCTGCTCCCTGACTTCCTCGGAGCATCATCTCTCAACTCCCAGCCCTGGAAAACCCTGCAACGCCCACAGGGGTGTCCTGAGCATCCAGGGCCAGGCAGGGAAGGAGGAGGGGATCCCTCAGGTGCAATTTTGCCTTTCTCTCTTGGGCTCCTCGGTGGGACAGGCAGCTACCGGCAGCTCCCAGTGGGTGCATCTCTCTGCTGCTGCTGCCTGCAAGGAGGGAGGCTGGGGGGGGCGGGGGGGGCCAAGCCAGCTTGAGCTGTGCCCAGCCTCCTGCAGAGCGCTCCCTGAAGAGACCAAAAGGCTTTTAAACTTAGAAAAGCCACATTTTATGTGAACACAGACGAGAGGCCTCCCTTTTCAAAGGGAGAAAACTCAAAGCAACCAGGGAACAGAAGAGAAATAAAACCCTCTCCCCCTGCCCGCCGCATCGGCAAGGGCAGAGTCTTGCTTCCACACTTGGATTCAATTAACTCCATGACTTACAGAGCTGTAGCAAACTCTGCCAAAGCCCCTCTGGCTGCCGGGATGTCCCCTCTGCCCATGGAGGGTCCTGGTCCCCGCACCCTGAGCACTTCTGTGCACCCTGAATCCCTGCCGCAGCGTCAGCCCTGGCAGCACCTTAAGCCTCATGTGCTCCTTAAAAGCACATAAAAATAAACAGCTCAGTGTGTGTCACGGCAGCGGCTTTGGCGTGATGGGGCAGCCATCCCAGGGCTTGGCCGAGGGGATGTTTGCAGACGTCGGACATCGTCGGCCCCAGGCGCAGGGTGGGCTGGGGAGCACTGTGGGGGATGCAGGTGTGTTTCAAAACTTCCCAAAGCCCCTGCAGAGCCTCGGCATTAGGGAGCTATCTCAGCCGGGGGAGTGACACCGGTAAGAGGAGCAGTTGGCAGCAGATGAGCCCAACAAATCATCTCAGACATCAGGCGAGGAGGAGCATCAAGATGCGAGGTGACACCTGGACTGAGGCAGTCACAGCCGCTGCCTGCCCCTGCGCATCCCGACACACCGAGCATCACCCCCCTCATCATATACAAAACACTGGCGCCCCTTAAATAGGTAATATTGGGTCATATAAACTGCGAGGAAATGCTTAATTATCTGTTTAATGATGCTTAAAACATGTTGGAAATATTGCTCTGTGGAGGAGAGCAGTGCGTGGCATGTCCTCCTCCCAGCAGCAGCTCCTTACCCCGGACGGTTTTGTGTTAGTCACAGAGTTTTGGTTCTCATTTCATTCCCATTCACACCCCGCTGGGGTCCCCAAGCTGGGAAAAGAGGCCCATAATCAGGCGGAGAAAAAAATACCGGCAGCAAATGGGTCCCGGCACCAAGGATTCAGAGAGCAGCTGCAGCCTGGGGAGTCCAGCGGCATCTCTTGTCCTGGGTCCCAGCCCTGGACCACCACAAAGACCAGGCTCAGCTAATAACAGCCCATATTAAATCCCTGGGAAAACACCCAGGGTCTCCTCACGCTCTCACTCATTTTTGTGAGGGCAGCCCTTTTCGGGGCTGTGAGCCTTGGAGGGAGCTGCTCCGATTCACTCAGGGAGGAGATGTAAATCCTCCACTGCGTGGTGGTCCAGCCCCTCGCCTCAGTGGGCAAGTACCCCCTTCCTCCTCTGCTGGTGGTCCCCAGCCCCGCTGCCAGCTCTGCGCCCCGATTTCGGCTAACAACCCCCTCCTGCAGCGAGGAGCCGATGCTCCAGCCTGCTGGAGCCCAGCTCTGACCCCAGGAAGCCAAGCGGAGGTTTTGCCAATGGGGTTAGCGTGGCGAGGACCTGCCGCTGGTCTCCCACCCTGTCCTTGGGAGTTTGGGGATGGGCTTGTGTCCCACGGGTCCCTGAGAGCTAAACACAGCCAGACTGCAGCGAGGTCTTCCCCTAAGCGGATGCTGGGCTCAGATGCCGGTTTCAAAGGGTTGAGGAGAGCCTATTTCTGGAGAGGATAAAGTGCCATTTCCTGATTTATTTGCGTTTGAAGTGGGTCTGCAAAGTCCCTTTTCGAGGTTGATGGGGAGGGCAGAGGGATTAGCCCACAAACAGCTGTGGTGCCTTCAGTCCTAAAATACTCTCTGAAAGGGGATCCTGGCCCTATGGCTGAGCTCAGCAAAGAGCTTCCAATTTATTGTTCTTTTTTAAAGCACCTGTGCTGTAAAATGTCATTTGTCTCTGTCGAGGGGACGGAGCAGTGTGATTTAGGTCCCCACTGCCGGGCAGAGAAGGGGCCCTGCACATCCCTTGATCCCTGCCGGCCACAGGTGCAGCTCAGCTGGGTTTCCCAACGTCAAACCCAAGTGGAGCAGTGGGATACAGAAGAAAAGGGACACGATGGAGAGTAGGACCTATTGATGCTCAGAGGAGCCATGAGCAGGGAAGAGCCACACTCCCACCGCTGGGGAGCAGGCTGGAGGGCAACAGGGGGTGGCATCCCCTCCATCCCATGTATCCCCAGCAAATCCCAGTAGTCATCACCCTAAAACCCTTCCACACCAGTGAGGCCGTTCCCCCTGCAAGTGCCACGAGTGCCCCTGTTTTTGCTGTGGGCAACGGGGAGGAGTCAGAGCACTGAATGGTCCCTTTCAACACAGCACCATCATCCAGCAGTCACGCTTTGGTGAATTCCAGGCACTTTTCCCCCAAAAAGGAAACCTCCTCAGCAGCCTGGGCTCAGACGCCAGCCCCAGCCAGCACACCTCAGGGGACACGTCTAGCTCCAGAAGGGCTTTGCAGCAGTGGAAGTGAAGGAGAAGAGACTTCAAGTGCAACGGCTGCATCATCCCCATCATACTGGCCTACAAAAACCAAAATCAAGGTGTGCCATCACATCAGCCGCTACTCAAAGGCTGGTTAGTCTGGAGTTAGATTTCAGCAAATGTTTATCAGGGCATTTAGGTCCCAGACGTTAACTCAGATCTTTTCTTCCCTCCATATTTTTTTATAGGCTCTTCAAGCTCTGGAGCAGGCTCCTGTCACTGAAGGGAGAAGTATGAGAAGGGATGTATGAGCTCTTCAGGTCCTACAGAAAGGTCCTGCACCTCCTGTGCTTGAGTCCCAGAGCCATTAGTGAGGTGCCCATTCCCACAGGTACCCAAGAGGGGTCTTGCAGATGAGCTTTGCATGAAGAAGGAAACATTGACATCCCCGTGCTTTCCTTGCAATTCACTTTCCTCGCACTCAGGAGAGTGAGCATATACTGGCTTTTCTTCCAAAAAACCTCCAAAGCTTGGATTTCAGGATTAATTACTGCTTTTCCTTCAGCAGTAGCATTAATAAGGTTCCTCATGGGGCCGGGGCATGTTACAGCCCAGCTCTCCTGAGAACATCTCTTGAACATCAAAGCCCTGATGGTTAGTCTTGCCGTTGCCTGCATCTGCGTGACCACAGCCCTGACTGGTGGGTGTGAGGCAGGGTAGGAGCAGATGGGAACTTCATAGCAAGGCTGGTCTGGGCCAGGCTGGACAGGACACGACTGCCTGGGTCTGCTGTAGCATCTGGCCTGCAGTTGGCAGACACAACACTCAGCAACTTTCTCTGAGCTGAGGAAAGAATAACGATGGAGTAAAAAATAGTCCTAGTCCCCTGTGAGTCTCGTTCATTAAAAGACAACAACATGTTTTATGGCTCACGCGTTCTTCTCTCGGTGGTTTCCCCAGAACGGGACTCAGCCAGATAATAAGCGAGGCTCCGCAAGCCCTCCGAAACTATCTCCTGAGCGCCGCGCATGCGGAGCCATAACTCAGCCTCTGTCAGCGGCTCCATCAGGCCCACCCCAGGACCACCCGAACTGCTGATTTCCTCCACTCTCCTCTCCGCTGCTGACCCTCTCCCACTGCAGCCACAGGGGATATGAGCTCACTGATTAGAAATCAATAGGACTTCAGCTCACACCTGAGGCACAAGCACTGCCAGATGAGAGGTTGCTCCCTACCCTGCATGGCCTCCCGGCTGTGCCCGCTCAGCAGATTTCAGCAGCTCCGGCATACATAGCTGCTGAGATGATGGCCTTGAAGAAAGGTTCCCACTTGTGAAAGGAAACCCCGAGCAGCGCCGTACTGCCGTGCTGCAGTCGGCGTTCAGCTCCTGGGGAGGGCATCTTTCCAAGTCTCCACCATGAGTCATGGTCTGCTGAGCTCCAGAGGCTCCCAGTCCCAGAAGAGGTGGGTTGGACCATCCTCAGGGTCATTTCTTCACACCAACCTTCCATCAGGCCACAGTGGCCAGAGGAAATGAGTGGGATCATGGAAGAAGAAAATTCTGTCACGTTGCACAAAGGGGCAGGATCCTGTTGGCAGACCAGGAGGTGGGAATGCCAGGCCAGGCTCTTTTCAGTGGTGCCCAGTGACAGGACAAGGGGTAACAGGCACAACCTTGAACATAGGAAGTTCCACCTAAACATGAGGAGGAACTTCTTTACCCTGAGGGTGGCAGAGCCCTGGCACAGGCTGCCCAGAGAAGTGGTGGAGTCTCCGTCCCTGGAGACATTCCAAACCCACCTGGACGCATTCCTGTGCCACCTGCTCTGGGTGACCCTGCTGTGGCAGGGGCTTGGACTAGATGATCTCCAGAGGTCCCTTCCAACCCTGTGATTCTATGATTCTATGATTCTATGATTCTATGAATGCCAAGTCTGTTGTCGGTCTGCATCTTGGGGAGATGAGGGCAACTACCAGATGGTACAGCTCGCCATACGCATCCTCCACTGCTCTCTTCAGAAAGTCTCCTCCGAATCTACAGTGATGCTGCTGGAAGGACATCTATGCAGATGTGTCTTCACTGAACTGCTCTTCCTCCTCCTGCCACACAGGTAAGGACGGCCCTGTAGGACGTCTATACTGAGTGTGGTGGGCTGTGCCTTGCTCTGTGTCCCTGTGGAGGTGGCCCCGAGCCCCCAGAGCCAAGAGCTGAGACCGATCTGGTACCACCTGCCTTTCCCTTCCCACCCCAACAGTTTTGCACTCCAGGAGGGGAACCAGTGCATTGGCAGATAACTCCTGGAGAGGAACCAGTGAGTTGTAAGACAACTCCAACAGAGAAACGAGTGCATTGGCGGATATGCTGGGTGCCTTCCAGGAAGTCCCAGGGCAGCTGAGCACAGCTCAGGGGCCATGAGAAAGACAGGTTTTGGGGAGTGAGAGGTTGAGCGATACCTGCTCTCATGGCTGGAGCTGTGCCTCTGCTCTCCTGCCCAGCACAGTCCATTCACGTTTTGGCTTTATGACTCAACAGTGGGCTCTAGCCACAAAATTTAGGCCTTAATTTCCAAATTCTACCTGTTCAAAGCCCACTGTTACTGCTGGGCTCTGTGAAGACCAGAATTATTCAGATTACCTCATGCACCAGCTTACACCCACTGACTTCTCCTCCAGCCCTCTCCATAGCTCTGAAATGCACATTGCAACTTGGAGGCAGAAGTGGAACATCAGGGCTAAGTAACTCCACCAGACCCTCCAATGAGGTTTTACCTGTCTCTGCACCTACCAAGAAGGCAGCCAACAGCTCAGTCCCACTTCTCAGCTCCATCTTCTCAGCATCAACTTCACGTGCCCCGCTCAGAGGCGGTACCTGCCCTTAGGATCCAGCATGGGAAGAATCTGCCTGATCATGGACTTCCTTCACATCAAACGGGATTTGTATTCTAGGCTAATGATGTGCCAATTGCTTTTACAACAAATCCTCCCCGAGGTCTCCCAGATGGCTAGTTGCTTCTTGTGGCCTGCTCTGTATGTAACGTTATGTAGCTGCTGCTAACCCCTCCATAAATATGTTTTTAATGTTCAATTTGCATCTCACTCACATTCAACAACTGGTCTGGGAAATCTAAAGTGCATCTTAAAAACTGAGCCACAATAATTATTGAATATTAGATGCCATCATTGGAGTATTAAAAATATATTTCTATATAGAAATAGAGTTTGAATACACAGTATGGGGCTGCACCGCACACATTGCCTGCTGATCACTGAGAAAATGTCCAGCTTCCTATCACACTCATAGCAACAGTTTGCATTTCTGCTGCATCAGGAGGATCCCAAAGCACTTTTCAGACGTTCGCATCGCGTGCAGTTACTGCTTCCCTGCAGAAATGCAGCATCTCTTCTCCCAGACTCAGCATCTCCACCGGCAGCTCAGGCAGGTGAGGGATGCAAAGCGGGAGAAGCTTTCTGGAAGCAGGTGTCATGGTTCAGCCACGTCCATCAGCTCCATCCACAGGCATGGGGTCCAGGAGCACTATGGGATGCTCTAAGGCTCTTCCCTTGGAGACCAAACCATGGGAGCACTGACTTTTTAGAGCAAGCTGTGGGTAGCCAGAAGTTAAATTTGTAAATTTATAATGGCACTTGGGTGCATAAGTGGAGAAATGTGCACTTGAGAGGCCTCTCGGCTGCACTCACCCCCTGCTTTACCTGGTTTGCTCACTCCATCACAGCGACTGCGCCAGCAAATGAGACTTGCAGCTGAGCAGAACCTTTTCAAAGCCAGCCCCAATTAGGTTTACTCACAGGATTAGTGTACATATTTTAACAATGCAGATAATAATAAATATAGGGAGAACATGCGTTAGTTCCACCTAGGGCCCTGCAAATACCCAGAATTAGCGAGTTAATGTAAGAATGGAGTATGCGACTATTATTTCCCCATTCTCAAAATTTTCATCCTTTGATGGATGTACTCAAGGGAACCATTTGAGAGAGTCTCAGTAAGACACTTCCGTAGCAATTTGACTGTAAGGCTTTTGCTGTTGTGCTCCCAAGCAATCGGAGGAGAATCAGCGCTTCCCTTGATCATGCCAAACTTTGATATCACCAGGCAGAACCACTTCACGCCTCCGAGACCTGCATGTTTTATGGTCACAGAGGTGAAGATCACATACCCCATCAACCGAGGAGCATCGCTAAACAGAGAGACGCTGTGATCTGTCACTCGAGTCCCTTCAGACACCGTGAACCAAATCTCCAAGGTTTTAAAAGCAAAGAGACACTGAGCAAGCACTCGGTCTCAATGGCTCTTCCCAAGGCCAGAGCCAGCTGCGGGAGCTGATCCTGGATTAGTCCCTGAGCTGGAATATGAGTTTGTGAAAATTTATTGCATTTTACTTTGCCTCCCTTCCACTGGGTAACTGAAAAGGTCTGTTTCTACGTAGGTATTTTTGTGGTTCCCTGTACAGAACTGGTTTAAGGAGGGGGGCAAACCCCATCTGCTCTGTTTATCTATTTTGCCTTTTCCTGGGTTAGAAGAAAGCTCATTTTGCAGAGGAACGAGGTACGAGGACAGCAAGACACCTGCACAAAACTCACCTTTTCCCCTCTGTCAAGACTGAGCTGGAAGCTCCAGGTTTCCCTAGAGCCCAAGGTCAATAAATTGGCTTTTCTCACAAAGGCAAGATTATCATTTGGGATTTATTGCCACAGGGTTTAGCAGCGGCAGAGCTATAGACGGGCTCAGCTAGGTGTTAGACAAACTCATGGAAGAGAAGTCCACTCCAGTGCACCAACCTGGATGCTCTCTCTGCTCAAGGAGTCCCTGAATCAGAAGGTGAAAGAGCAAAGCCCATCCTATCATAGAATCATAGAATCACAGGGTTGGAAGGGACCTCTGGAGATCATCTAGTCCAAGCCCCTGCCACAGCAGGGTCACCCAGAGCAGGTGGCACAGGAACGTGTCCAGGCGGGTTTGGAATGTCTCCAGAGACGGAGACTCCACCACCTCTCTGGGCAGCCTGTGCCAGGGCTCTGCCACCCTCAAAGGAAAGAAGTTCCTCCTCATGTTGAGACGGAACTTCCTATGGTCAAGTTGGTACCTGTTACCTCTTGTCCTGTCACTGGGCACCACTGAAAAGAGCCTGGCCCCATCCTCCTGACACCCACCCTTTAAGTATTTATAAGCATTGGTGAGATCCCCCCTCAGCCGTCTTTTTTCCAGACTGAAGAAACCCAAATCCCTCAGCCTTTCTTCGTAAGAGAGGTGTTTCAGTCCCCTAATCATCTTGGTATCCCTTTGCTGTCCCATCTCCAGTAGTTCCCTGTCCTTCTTGAACCAGGGAGCCCAGAACTGGACACAGCACTCCAGTATTCTGTCTGATTTCTGTGTTATCTCAGAATCGACCCTTGGGCTGTGTGACAGATTGGGGTGGGTGAAGGGGACCCACAGACTGACCCAGCAACAACATTTTCCTGGTCTTGTCACCCTGGAAGAAAATAAAAAGCAAGGCACGATGCATGGAGGTGTTCCTGGGGCATGTCGGGGCTGGTTCCCAGGTGACAAAAAGAGCCCCGCATCCTACTGTGTGGCAAGATCTTTATTCCCTAGCCCTCCCAGCACCGAACACCAGGGTGGGACTGGGAGCAGCACAGCACAGAACAAACCCTTCTGGTCCTGGAGCTGACTGGCAGCCCACAGAGCCAGGCTGGCAGTCGGAGGGGAAGCGGCAACTTCTGTGCTATTTCAGTCCCAGCAAGAGCTGCAAAAATTCATGAAAAATAGAAGTACTTGACAGCAAGAGGCAAAACTCTCATTCCTGCAAGCTGTTTCAAGCCTGGGTTTGATGCCTGGTGGCTGGTGACGAGGCTCACCCGTTTCCACACCTCTTGGAAAGCCAGACGCCTGGTCGGAGCATGCACCATGCACCGGCTGCGGCTGCAGCCCCACTGTTACGGACATCCCCTGCCCTTCGCCAGCGCTGTGCCAGGCGCAGGCAGCAATACAACCGAATGGCATTTAATATCAGGCTGTCGGAGCCAGTCTGCAAAGCTGTCAGGGAATCTGAGAAATCCAAGTGTAAAATCAGCATGTTTTGTGGGACAGTGGGCACAAGACTGCCCATATGTTACCCACACACATCACCAGTCATCTGGGAAATGCACACATCTTAAAGGCTTTCATTTCTCCCTTTTTCCCTGTTGGACTTGTCAGAGAAATTTCGCTGCCAGCCCATATACCTTCGCGAAAAACGCATGGCTCAATCTTTCACAGATGGACTTCCCTCACGTCTGGGCTTTGATCAAGGAAAGAAAACAGCGGGGGGCGAGGAGGGGGGGATTATTACCTCGAAATGTGTCTGTGGAAGCGTTTGTGCGTTCAGACGTGCTCCCAGTTTGTTCTGTGCGTTCGTTTCTCCGTTCATGTGCCCGCGCTGCTGTGGCTGCGAGTGGATGCTAGCTCCTGTCCTGGGGGTCTCCCCTGGGGTACCACAGCCCATGTCCTGGCAGCACAGGAGGATGCTCAACGGATGCGTATGACACAAACCAGCCTGAAGTGACCTTTTGCCAAGCCTTTCATTCACCCTAATCCAATCGCCACCCCACCATCACCTGGAATCACTGTCAGGTCTGGGGTTTCCCCATCAGACAGGAGCTGCAGGGAGGTTGAGGGTACAGGGAGGAGGAGGGGGACTGGGGGGACCGAGGCTGGGTGGGGAGTCGGAGCTGGGGACAAGCCACGCTGCTGGTGTTCCTGGGGAAGCACAGACGCTTGGTAACGGGCTTTTGCAGGTTTATTCTCATCACTGGAAGGGAGGAAAGCACATTGAAAGGGCTATGGCCAGGACTTTCCCAGAAAAAAAAAAAGGCATTAGAAACACTGATCTTCTCTGACTGTCTTCTGTTCAGGGGGAGCTGAAACAACCTACCTCCTTTGTACCCCTCTCCTCTTTCCATCAGGAGGTGGAGAGGGTGGAAGTTTTCAGCACAGTGTTTTCATTGGGATCCTCAGAGCCCTTTTGAATACCTCATCCGGGCTCATCAGACAGGCTTTGTCTGTGTGCTCCGAATTAAAGGTGTCAAGAAAAGCATTTTTAATCCCAGTTGCCAGTGCTGGAGGAAAAGTGTAGCCCTCCCCAGTCCTGGGCGAGGTGAAGCCGACGAGGAGGCAGCTGGGTTGGTACACGGTGGGTAGAAAGGGAGATGAAGCCAAAAGGGATAGAAACATGGGTGAGTCTAAACCATGGCACTTGGATGCAGACCGGTTCATTAGATCTGGGAGGAGTTGTTGTTGGTTTTTGTTTTGTTGGTTGAAAGAAGGGCATGTCATGAAAAGCAGAAAAGCTGGTGAACGCAGCAGGGAGGGGAGCTCGTGTCTGTGAGAGGGGGAATTATTTCACCCAGCACCACAAATTTTGTTTTAACTTTCCCAGGAGCCTGAGCTGAGGCTGGAGCTGGTTATTTATTAGCAACCCTTTCAAAGGTGAACCTTGCCCGGCTGCTGCCAGTCGAGTCCTGGCAGCAGTGACACCGATGTGACACCCCGTGGCATGAGGGGAACCCAGGGTCAGCACCCCGGTTGCGCTGCGCTGGCTGGGAAACGCCTTCCTGCTGCGGGGGAGAAGGTTTCTCTCATCCCAGGGGGGATGCACATCCCCGGGGGTCCTTTGGGATGCACGCTCCCACGAGGGGGACGGCCATGCTCCAGGGACACCTCCCGCTGTGGGGACCGTCTCAGCGGAGAGAGGCAGGCTGCTGGCGGGGAGCTCTGCTCGGCAGAGCGATGCTCGCGCTGCCAGCTCAGCAGATCTGGCACCTGCTGAAGGCAAGGGCAGAGCCGGCGCGTTTGAAATTTAATGAAGGGAAAATCAGCCAGAAACCAGAGTTTTGAGAGGGGACTATGTCCAGAAAAACAACAACAACAGAAAAAAAAGGAGGGTAGATGAATGAGAGTGGAAAAAAAAAAAAAAAAAAAAGTCCTGACAGCTTAATTTGCCCTTTCTGAAAAAAAAATAAATCTTCATTTCAGAAAACCTGGAAGCTTTCGCCTTGCACAGGCAGAGCGAAGCCTCGGGCACGCTGCCTTGCAGGTCACACTTCTCAAGAAAAAATTCAGGGCACATCTCAGAAGGAAGACAAACAATTGAAAAGGATGAAGTAACTGAAAAACACCAGGCACGAAGAGAACAAAAATTTGATAGTGATCCAGAATGGTTTATTTTTCACCTGGCCGATAACTCCTCCAAACCCTTCCAACCTTTTGCGACGATGTGGCAGCCCTATGGAGACATCCTGTGCAGAGTGGCCGGTGGTGGCACCCGTGCTGCGCCATGCTGTGCCGCTGCCCCACACCCTCTCTACTGACACAGCTGCTGGCACGGGGCTGCAATGGACTGGGCACAATGGGTCACCTTCATGGTCTTCCTTCCAGCCACGGAGCGCTTGCCCCCTGGGGAAATGCCATGTGCAATGTGTGCTCTGTCTCTGACCAGGCTTCCGATGGGGTTGCGTATAGCCGGCGGGGATATTTTTTGGAGTTGCATATCCTTGGTCAGTGGGGTTGTTTAAAGCACATGGAGGGTGCTGAGGGTCAGGATGGGTGCTGGCAGCCCGGGCTGAGCGTTTCTTTGCATCCTTGTACCCGGTGCCAGGGGGTGCAGCTGAAGCAGGGCAGGGCAGCCTGGCCAGGAGGATCCTGCCAGCGGGGGGTATGTCACGACAAGCCTCAAAAGTTACTCAGAATCACAGACTGGCAGGGGTTGGAAGGCACCTCTGGAGATCACCTGGTCCAACCCCCTGCCACAGCAGGGCCACCCAGAGCAGGTCACACAATAACGTCTCCTCATGTTGAGATGGAACTTCCTATGGTCAAGGTTGTGCCTGTTACCCCTTGTCCTGTTGCTGGACACCACTGAAAAGATCCTGGCCCCATCCTCCTGACACCCACCCTTTAAGTATTGATAAGCATTGATAAGATCCCCCCTCACTCGTCTTTTTTCCAGACTGAAAAGACCCAAATCCCTCAGCCTTTCTTCCTAAGAGAGGTTTTCCAGTCCCCTCATCATCTTTGTAGCCCTTTGCCGTGCCCTCCCCAGCAGTCGGGGTAGGCTGGGGGAAAACCAGCTGAACTGAGACTTGGCGGAGGCTGTGGAACTGAGCCATTCCTTGCGTGCTCAGACCTCGTGCTCCTCTCTGTCTCCCACCCACGAGCAGGTTTGCGGCTTCAGCAACAGCCCCTTCACCCCTTTCCTGCCCACCTCCCACCCTGCTGGCAGCAGATCGGGCAGGGGGAGAAGGTAGGAGCCAGAAAAATCCCCTTGGCACCATGCACAGGGCTGGGCATGGGTGCACCCCCGTCTCCCAAATGCCAGCCTGTCCCTCCGAAGGCGACCACAACTCGTCACCCCACTGCCACCGGCACTGTTGGGTCCCCCCGGCGTGACATTCCAGCTCATTAATTTACTCTGTTAGAGGTTCTGGGGGGAGTTGAGGAACTTGGGTGCGATTTTTCTTCCCGGTTTTCAGCCCCTGAGCACATGTGAGAAGAAACATGCTCAGTCCCCCCCTCCTCTCGCTGCTTCCTTCATCGCCGGCATTAGGGCCTGACCTCTTTGCTTTCTGCCCTGATTTCTAAATAATGTTTAAAATTTGTCACTGGCCCCCTGTCATTCTTCAGCCATGATCCACTTGAAAGGGATGCTTTGCAGAGCCAAAGAAAACATCATGCGTGGGACCTACACATGAGATGCCAGACCTGCTTGCTCTCTTCGAAAGCAATGTGCGCCGGAGACCATACGTCCTGGCTGACAAGAGCAGCTCCAAAAGCAACCTCAGGAGAAAAATGTCCCGGGAAATACCCCGAAAAATTAATTCTTACATGTTGCCGCCTCCAGAATAAATGAGATAACGTCTTTAGCTCTAATTGGGTAAACGGAAACTCTCTTTTCCACAGGGAGCCGCAGCTCTACGTAAGGAGCCATTAATCAGTGGGGGAGCAGGGAGCCCTGGAGCCATGTGGGTCCCACCGGGATGTGTCCAGGCGCCCCTGGAACCGGGACCCCCCCCAGCGCCGGCGGCTGCCAGCCCACCCCACGGCCTCATCCAGGGGTAAGCTGGGAGGAGAGCAAGTCTTGGGCCGAAACGTGGCTCTGCGGAGACCCCCATGCAGGGGACGGGCTGGTGGGAACGGGGAGGTGCCGGCAGGAGTTGTAGGCTGCTCTTGGATCACAGTGTGTTCACAGGCTGATAATCCCATTCTTGCCCTATTTATTAATCTTTAAAACAGGAATGGATTTACATCCCTGGTACTGGCATCATCAGTAAATTGGGGGTTTTCTTTATTTTTTCCTTAGAGAAAGCTGTGGAGAGCCCCATGGGAGGGCTGGCAGGCTGCTCTGCCACCTGGCTCTGCCCTTCTTCTCCTTTCTTCCATCCCCCAGCCTTTGTGGGCGCCTTGGGGGCTGTAGATGGGCTCCCTGCCCACCATGCCATCATCTCACCACCTCACCATCCCACTGTCTCACCACTGCATTTTCCCACCACTCCGCCATCCCGCTACCCCACTGTCCCATCATCCCACCACCCCACTGTCCCACCATCCTACCATCTCATTGTCCCACTACCCTACCATCCCACCACCATCTGCCTGCCCTCCACCTGCAGCACCCCTTCATCCACTGGCCCAGTCCAGGCTCCCTGCAAGCCCAGCGACCATCTCCAGCACAGCCCCCCAGCCTCTAGCTCTCCCCTGGGTGAAAAGCAATAATTGGAGCCTGACATCCCATCTGGAGCCGATCAGCGCCGGCTAAGTCAGAGATGTCGCTAATGGAAACTTCAATGTTTTATTTCCAGGGGCTTCTGTCGCTTCCTCCTTCCAGAAGCGATAACCGCTTTGCAGAGAGGCTGCGGGGCGGCCCCAGCCATCCCTCAGCAGTAGCAGCTCTCTGAAGCCATCTGCGATGCTCAAACGCAGAGATCCCCAAGATGTGCTGAGCCCTTCCAGCCCTTTGTAATCAGCAGTGCAGGCCACTTTCTGCAAGGGGTTAAGAAAGCTCCTAAAGCCATTTGCAGCGCTGGGCTTCACAGTCCCAATCCCCCCCAGACCCCTCCTGCCCCCTCCTCCCCCTGCCCGGGACGGAAACTCGCTTTTTTGGGCACACACGTGCACACGCAGTCCTGAAGTATCGAGGTCTCGGAGATTAAAAGGCACCATTAGGGGAGTCAAACATAAATTCTCCTTTTATTAAGCAGAGTAAATGTCATCAGTGAAAAAAAGCAGAGGAGGATGGAGAGAAGAGGAGGATTTCATTCCAGCTTCCCTTTACTTTCATTCCCACTCCCAGCCCTGGCTCTGTGCAGTTGTTTATTTAAAAGTCCAGTAGGGAAAGCTCATATCTTACCTTCTTTCTGCAGGGATTTTCTGCACCGTTACCGTAACAAACAGCATAGCCAGTGTCAGCGGGGTTTGGCTGGGGGCTGGCTGCTGAAAGCCTGGGTCGCTGGCTCTGTATGGACTGGCACGGCCAAGAGGACCTGCGGTGGGAGCGCGGTGCCCACACTGATGCTGGGAGCAGGAGGGTGAGTCGCCGCCCACCCCGTGCCCACGGTGCCCACCCATGCCATCCCTCAGCGGGATGCCACATCACCCCAAGCTGCCCCCCGCCAGGTCCTGGGGCTGCAGGTCTTGATAAAAGCTCTTTACTGAGTTATTTAAACATCCCCAGCTCCACAGCAGCATCCCCAGGAGCAGGAGCAGTGGCTTGGACCGGGGCTGGCAGCAGGGCAAGAGGAGGATCCTCTGCAGCTCCTGCCTGCTTTGCTGCATCCCAAATATTTCCAGGCAGGCAGGCAGCTCCTGGACCCGCTGCCCATGGCAGGCAGATGAAAGCCACCAGGTAAAGGCTATGGTGGCCAAATTCCTCCTGTCTTCCAGGGATGGCCAGTCAGGCTCCCACACCCAGACAAGTCCTGCCTGGCCACCCTGCCGTGGGGCAGTGGGTGATGGGGAGAGCAGCGGGTCAGCCCCATGGGGATGGCTCCAGCTCCACTGCATCATCGGCATCCCGGGGCTGGGGCTTCAGGGAAGAGTTTTGGTTCAAAGGCCAAACCCCCTCCAGGTGAGCTGAAAAGTTTCCCTTAACTTGATGAGACAGAACCAAATTTGTGTCACGTACTCGCCTCACCTAATTACCCCCGTGCGGCGGCTTCCCGCAGACCCTGGAGCCAGCACAGGGCTTGGAGATCCTCGCAGGCACGACATGCCCAGACAGGACACTTATGCAGCTCCTAACGCTCCCATGGTCCCACCCGTACCCCTCCGGAGAGACAGGGAGCTGGGACATCGACACCTGTCATGACAGCAGATGGCTGCCCGAGAGCAGCAGAGACACCAGAGCACCCGGCATTGGTGTTCCACAGTGTTTGTCAAGGGACAAAATTGGGAGCCTGAGAGCTCATAGGATATGTTTTTCCTCCTTTCGGGTTTAATTCTGCTGTCAGGCGCTTGTCTGAGACGGTTTTATTCACACACGGCAGCGGAGAAATGGCTGAACAAAAGGGCTCCCTTTTTTTATATACTTCTTGTTATCTTTGTAGTCTCAGGAATGTGGCTGAATTTAATGGAAGCATTACCCGGCCGTATGCCTGTGCGAGGCTGCGTGAGCGGGAAGGGGAGAGGGACGCTCGCCCGAGGAACGCTGCGCGCAGTGGTAACCACTTACTGCTTCAGGTGAAGTGTTTCCTTAAGTGGGCTTCACAATATGGGGGGAGCACTCAGGAGACATCTTAAACAAATAACCACCGTGCACAGTAAATCTGCTGGAGAGCGGGTTCACTTCGCTGCCAGGTGCTTCTTCCAAAAGAGATTTTCATCCTCCTGCATTTAACACCGGTGCCCTGTAGTTTGGGAGAGGCAGGTTTGTTCAAGCACCGAGCCTGCTGATCGCTGCATTCCCCTGGGGTTGATTTAAGGGGCCGTTGTGCTGAGCCTGGGCTCCTCGCAGCCAGCTCAGCTGGGGCTGCAGGACCCTGCCAGGTGCCCACCCAGCCTGGGCACAACATGGCCAAGCATCTCCATGGCGTGAAAACCCTTCAGGTTTTAACCACAGCCTTTACTGAGTGAGCCCCACGGCAGGGTGAGACACCCCCCCCCCCCCCCCCCCCCCCCGCCCTTCTTGGAAGCAGACACATATCTTGGTTTATCCTTTAATGAGCCACAGCCATGAGGTGGGCAGAGTCCAGCGCCTTCTCATCCCGGCTTGGTCTCCTGCCCTCCGGTCAGGACCTGAACTTCAGCTCCTCACTCCTGCATAGCACCAATTGCCGTTTGTGCTACCCAAGCTGGGTGTCCGGCAGGCTGCACTGCCTGGGGCTGCTCAGCACTGGCCAAAACCCCTTCAGGTTTGTAGCTTTTTCCCTAGAAATCCTTCCTTAGGAAATGTAGTATGAGCCCAGAGACTAATCACCTGGCTGTGATCATCAGGACATCTTCACTGCACTTAGGCTTCTCTGTTTCATGCCCCAGCCTTTTGCTCCAGCCCCAAGTTCAAGGTTCTTTAGACCTGCGCCTGGGAGCAGCGGCTGGTGCACAAAGCTGGGGGGCTGCTGGTGCCCCTCCAGCCCTCCCTGAGACATGTCTCCATCCTCCCGACCAGCTCCCTCCTCTCTGTACCAGTTCCTGGAGGTAGACTCAACTTCACTGTATGATTGATCCTTGCAAGACAGCTGCTAACATCATGGGGATGGTCCCACTATGCTCTTCTAGACCATCCTAGCAGCAGAAACCAGACCCACCTGCATCCTATGACCTGTCCACATCTGCTGATGCCCATCCCCATTGGCATCCCCATTGGCTGATGCCCATCTGCTCATCCCCATTGGCATCTAACCATTCACCCAGTATTCAAAATAACAAATCAGTGTAAAATTTGCCTCCCTCTTCCTTCACCACCATCTGGAAGAGCAAAAAAACCAACCCCAAGCCAGTGTTGCGGTTTGAGTAGTTGCAGAGCATGTGCTTGAGAGGGTCCATCTCTGTGAGCATCTGCATGGAAAGGGGAACCAGCACCATGGGTGGCTTATGAAGATGATTACTATCAAAATTCCTTCTGAGAGAGACGATGGATCCAACCCCAAAACAAAAACAAAGGAAAATGGAAGATTTTGTCCTTTGAGTTTACTAATTTTTTTTTAAAACCAGCGTCATATTCAGAATGTCTCACCACGGAGAGGGGCTGGGCATGTGCCACAGTGACAGGCACATGGCAGAGGGGATGGATGGGCTGAGCGGGCACAGGCTCTGCCCCATCACATCGGCCCCCTGGCCCCATCAGCTCCTGCCGAGGCCCCGTGGGAACCTTGCCCAGCACTTTGAAGCATGCTGTAAATAAATAGATAAATCATGCAGCGTGGAGGATGACCTCTTCCCTGACCTCTGAGTAAATCACCTTATTCCCCGTATCATGACCTCTGATCACTCCTACTGTGGTCTGCACTCCAGACGGGATGCAGCCAGCACCTTCCAGGTCTCCATCACCCAACCCGCTGTCAAGCCGGCAGAGACTCCAGAATAACCACACTTATGGCATCCCTCTGCCTGTCAGCCGGGTCAGGGAGAGTGGGCTGTGGTCCTCTCTCCTCCTGCTTCCTCTCCATCAGGAGTGGAAAGGTGATTATCTCTCGTGCTGCAAGCCATGCAAGCGTCATGTCCCCCGGCGTGGGGTTGAACTGCACGGTGCGGCTGCTCACCACGGCAGGATGCGGTCCAAGGGATCGCAGCAAGTTTGTCCTTAGTCCTACCGCCCGGGGTAGCAAGGGCTCCTTTGTGCATCTTTGCCCTTCCCCTATTGCATTCCCCCAGCGCTCAACTCCTCTCCCTTCTGTCCCCCCCCCGGCCCCCGCATCACTCTCTCACACACGTACAGCTTCCTTCTGTTATCTTTGTCAGCAAAGAGAACCTGATCCAGTCCATTAGCTCAGCCCTGCTCCCCCCATGTCCCCCCACTGACAGGGAACATGACACTGCACCGCCAAGCACAGATGCAAGCTCTCCGTCCTGACAAACATGTGTTGAGAAAGCATTTTTGACCAAGTTCCATATCCAGGGCTAGTGTCAGACAGCGGAGGTGGAATGAAAGGACCTCTTGGCTGGAGACACTTGGAGATAAGCAGCAACAGGAAGCCTGCAAGCGAAAAAAGATGCTAGCCCCAGAAATTTTAGAGGGGAGAGCAGCGACACAAAATAATTTCTGAAAGAATGCAGCTTGATTGCAGACAGCAGGGAGAGTCTCAAATCCTGCACGGAATGAAAGACCAGGATGATAGCTTAAGGGGAAGAAAAGTTATCAGGCTAGCAGGAGTGATTTATTCAATGGAGGGGATTAAGAGTCCAAAAGTTAATGTACGTAATGTAAAACAGGATGGCCGAAGACTGCAGGAAGGGGGATGCAGGCAGGAGAGGCGCACGTGGCACCCGGCTGCAGCACCGGAGGTGTCAGGGTGCTGTTGGCTGCGCTGAGCTCTCCGTCCTCAGCACCCACCACCGGGAGTTCTGCATCCCTCCTGTGGGCAGGCTGTGGATGGGGAGCAAGCCATCCTGGAGGGAAGCAGCCAGGTATGAAACGTCTTTTGTAGTCAGGATCTGCAGGTCTGGTAGCTCACCGACGCCTGCAGGAATGTGGCTACTGGGCAGCTTCCATAGAATCATAGAATGGTTTGGGTTGGAAGGGACCTTTAAAGGTTATCTACTCCACCCCTCTGCCATGAGCAGGGGCATCTTGAACTAGATCAAGTTGCTCAGAGCCCCGTCCAACCTGGCCTTGAATGTTTCCAGGGATGGGACATCTACCACCCCTCTGGGCAACCTGGGCCAGTGTTTCATCACTCTCATCACCCCTTTGAGGGTAAGGACTATGGTGGGCTGGTGGCTCCATGGGGAGACACCCCCAAGCTTGAGGTCACAGCTGAGGCACCACCATGGCCCATGTGTTGCTATGTCTGGTGGAGGCCAGACAGTTTCACCCTTCTCTTCCACATTTAGATGGAACCCAAGAGGTGCCAGAGGAAGCTCTTTCCCCGGTGTCACGCTAAGAGGCCGTGATACGGGATCAGGGTTGCGGAGGTGTCACAACGCACACAGCCAGGGGACTCTTCCCCAGACAGGAACATCAAATACCCCCTGTGCTCTGCTCTGCTCCTTCATCTCTCCGCAAACTGTCAGCAATGGGCCAAATCCTCTGCCGGCTCAGCCCACTGGAGCCGGTGGAGTGCTGCCAGCGGCGCGGGCCAGCATCCCCCCATTGTTCATTTAGTCCTTCCTCTATTCATCCCTCCTCTCCTCCCAGGTGCCTCGCCAGAGAGGGAGGGAATCCTGTCAATCGCTAACAAAAATACTGTGCAAATCATATTAAAATAAAAGGCTCTTGTAATTTTTAGTGTTTATTGAAGTGGTTTCTCTTTATTTCTTTTTCTTTTGGCTCCTTGAACATTTTGGAGTGAAGCTGCCAAAAATGAAATGTTTAAGCGGCCTCAGTGACGCTTCTGTTGGCCTCTTTCCCTTCCTTTCTCTCTCCCTCCGTTTCAAAGTCTCCTGCTCACGCTATGCTGCTTTCACGTCACCTCCTGCTCATCCTGCTTCCTCAGCCTCCCCGTCCCCCCCGTGTCCTCTTGTCTTCTGTCGTGCCCCATCGCTCCCTGGTGCAGCCCCCGAGCAGCACCTGCACACAGGGACACTTTTTTGATGCACAGAATTACCCTTTGGCTACTTTTTCCACGCAATCCCATTTCTCCTTAAAGTGCCTCTAGTTTCTCCTGCTCCTCCAGTCTGGCATGGAGGCTGCTGGAGGCAGGGGCTGAGAGCCCACTGCAAGGGCAAAGGGGAGGACCTAGTGCAGGGAGGATGAGAAGATGCCCCACGTTTAGATATAGCTCTAGAGAAAGAAGTGAGCAGCGGAGACCAAGCAGGTGTGTTTTCCACCAGTGATGAGGGGACAGGTTGTCAGAAGCTCAAGTTCATCACGAGAAAATGAGTGGTAAAGGCCAGTGAAGGCAGTAACTGTGGAGAAAAAGCTGCATCCCACTGCCTGGGGGACATGTAGTGGCATCACTGAGGCACGGCCACACTGCTGCCACGGACACCTGGATGGGGCATCGACGCCAGCAGTGCTAATGGGAGCGAGAGTTCCCTGGTTCCTCCCCAGTCCCCTCTTCCAGCATGTGCCCACTGCTCGGTGAGCTCTTACAGATAACATCATTGCTATCTTGCTCTGTCCTGGAGGAATTTTCATCAGGATGTTTCAGCAGATGCTGGATCAATACCTTTGTGCCCATCTTACAGATGAGGAAACTGAGGCTTGGCAAAAGCAACGCACCCAAAGCCATTTCTCCCCGCTCTCCATCCAACCTCTGCCCCACAGCCACCCTGGTAGGACACCAGCCAGGTGCATACTGGTTTGACCTTGTCCCTGGGCCACAGGCATCCTTGCACCATGCAGGGTTGCAGGAGGACACCGCATGCCACCATGTCACTGCATGTCGAGTTGCCCAGCCTGGCTCATTCCCACTTTACTGTCAGCGTGTGATAGATGCGCACACACCCGTCTGCTTCCCTGGAATGAATGCTGAGTGCTAGGGCTGCTGGCATATTTAATCCGCTAATGGTATTAATTCCCTATTAAATTAAATAGTGCAAATATGTTGCTGGTTGGGTTTGGCGAGGAGGGGGTTGTGCCTCTCCCTCCCCCACCTTTTTATCCTGGTAAAGACACTGAAGCGTTTGTTAGCAGAGAGAGAGGGGGAAAAAAAAGAAAAAACCACGAAGAATTGCAGCATTTATGCAGATATAAAAAAAAAAAATAATAATGGCAGATTATTTTTCAAAAAAACACCAAAGAAAACTCCCCTTTTTCTTGCAAACAAGCTGCCTTCTCTCTGGGAAGCGGCCCTCCGTCGCCCAGCCCCGACTTGCTGGGAAGACAAAAGCCTTTCTGGTTTCTCGGCGGGGCAGCGGGGCCAGCCGCGGCTGGGGGGAACCGGGGGGAAACGCCGGGAGCTCGGCGAGGCCGCTCGGCAGCAGCACGCCGTGCGGTGCCCGAGCCCAGCTCACATTTCAAAGCTGTTGTTTTTTAAATTGAATGTCCTTTTTTTTAAAAGAAAAAAAAAATAAAAATTTTTTTTTTGGATGCGTATATGTATTCAAAGCGAAGTTATGATAAAAATCCAACACAGAGCTGAAAGCGAGGGGTTGAGTTGCGTTTTGGCACAGACAGGGCTCATCCCTTCTGCGGGAGGCTCCTTGCCAGAAGACATCTTGGAGTGGAAGGAATTTGAGAAATCAGGGGGTTTGGCATATTACTGGGCTTTATTTGTCCCGTTGAGGGAGGTGAGAGGAAGCGTAAAGGGTTTGAGTGTAAAAAAATCTGGTCTGGGATTTACCTGCGACTGAGGCAGGTGAAAAGTGTTGGATGATGGATTCTTCCCGGTGAATGAAGAGACAAAGGGGAGTCTCTTCCCTGTCTGACACTTCGGTGGTAGCATATTTTCAAGCAGGGGAGGTGAAGTAAAAAATCTGGTCTGGATCAGCGCGCTTGTGTCTCCTCAGATGGACTCTGCGGTGCCATTTAAGATAAAGGCGATTTGCCACAAGCACCTATAGAAGGCACATGGTGGGAAACCTCTCCCTCTTGCTGGAGCTGTTTGCTGGACGTACCAGCTCGCACTAGATCATCATCTACATCTGACTCAGTGCCTGGAAGAGGATTTTGTCCTCATCTTTGTTGCCTTAGTCTCCATTTTCATCGCTTGCTGCTCAAGACCAGCATGAGCTGAATGCTTCCAAAACTTCTCCCTGGGATGAACTTCTCCCTTCTGTGTCCAGTTCTGGGGTCCCCGGTTCAAGAAGGACAGGGAACTGCTGGAGAGGGGACAGCAAAGGGCTACCAAGACAGCTAGGGGACTGGAACACCTCTCTTATGAAGAAAGGCTGAGGGATTTGGGTCTCTTCAGTCTGGAAAAAAGACGACTGAGGGGGGATCTTATCAACACTTATAAATACTTAAAGGGTGGGTGTCAGGAGGATGGGGCCAGGCTCTTTTCAGTGGTGCCCAGTGACAGGACAAGGGGTAACGGGCACAAACCTGAACACAGGAAATTCCATCTTAACATGAGGAGGAACTTCTTCACTTTGAGGGTGGCAGAGCCCTGGCACAGGCTGCCCAGAGAGGTGGTGGAGTCTCCATCTCTGGAGACATTCCAAACCCGCCTGGACACATTCCTGTGCGACCTGCTCTGGGTGACCCTGCTGTGGCAGGGGGTTGGACCAGATGATCTCCAGAGGTCCCTTCCAACCCCTGCCATTCTGTGATTCGGTGATTCTCCGCTGCCAACCCAGGAGATGGTCTGGTGAGCCCAAGTTCAAACCCTGATTCTTCTGAGTTTCCAGGAAACGGCTATGGAGAGCTGAATTTGAATTCAAGCACGTGTGCCTGCATCACTCAGCCAGCTAGGAAGGAGAGGTATACCGTGTTCCTCGGCTGCCTGATTAAAATTAACCAATCCTAATCAGATTTTCAAATACTGGACATTTAGAGGAAGTATGGATAAATGCATAGTGATGATTTGTTAATATTGTTCAGAGACCCATAGCCCCTAATTAATGTATTCATGAAAACCACACACAATGCAGGTTGCAGATGGAAAAACAGGTGGAACACGGCGATTTCATTATTTATGAATTTCTGGTCACAGTCTCCCCAGAGCACCGATGTCTCTGGCATCCACGCCTGGCTCAGCTCCGTTTGCCCATCAGCAGAGTGAGATGAAGGCCTGTTAGGACAGGCTGGTGCTCCTCACCTTGTCCAGCCTTGGGGTCCCTGGCACTTGTGGGTCCCTGGCGGGTGAGGACCCGGTTGTCCTGACTCTCCTTAAAATCCCACATCCCCAAACCCCAAATTAGCTCCATAAGAACAGCAGAGCCTCCCTGCCAAACGCAACAGCATCTCCGACTTCATTAGGGCTCCGGGGCTCATTACCTGCTCCCACCCCAGGGAAAAGAGTGGAAATCTAAGACTAAGTGCAACTTGTACTGTTGCTTCTTTGAATGGGACATAAATGGCCGTTCTGGAAACAGAAAAGAGTGAGCATGAAGTCACCTGCCCATGAAATGGAGGCACACCAATGGAGTTGTCCCTGTGGAGCGCAGGCGTGTGGTGTTTGGGTACGGCAGGGGTGCCAGATGGTGAGCATCTCTAAGAATCTCTTCTCTGATCCTGAAGTGACTCAGGGGGATGCCGTATTTCCGAGGAAGATCCTGAGGGTCTCGGGCTGGGAGTGCAGGAGGGGAAGGTGATCCCTCAGTCCCTCCGGCTGTCACCTTTATCCCATGTGAGATGCAAGCGCTTGGGGAGAGGCCACCAGAAAACTCTCCCCAAAGTCCTTCTGTTACAGGAGAACCAAATGGTGTTTCCAAGGGCCCAGGGGAAGGCCAGAAAAGTGCATCACAGCTGCAGCTTCTTCTCAATAATGGTTCCCTGAGGATTTTGCTCACAGTTCCGTGGCTTGCACCAAGCACGTGGTAACAGCAGATCTGAATTGCTGGTTGGTACAGCAGTGGCACTAAGATCTGTAATTCGGTTATCCCTGGGTGTCCAGGCTACCGGAGTTCAATGGGAACACCGCCACCAAGCCTGGCCAAAGACCTTCCATACCCCAGCAAACTTCCCGTGGGACAAAGGCTTCCCTGTGCAATCGCGGCAGACGGGAGGGTCATCATTGTGTGAGCTGAAATACGCAGAATCCACCTGATCAGGTCTGAAACAAGTGAAGATGAACGAGGAAGGAGATCCCAGGCACTGTCCTAGTAATTGCCCTTTATCATGAGTGTTCCTTCCTTTTTGTTCCTATTATCAGGTATATTCCTTCCTTTTTTTGCACTTTACCATGTGTATTCCTCCCTTTTTTGTAGAGGAAAAGGGTTCTCCAATGTGTGTGGCTGAGAGCACTCAGAGGAGCGTTGCCCTCTCAGCCAGGCCGTGTGGGGCAGCTTGACAAGGGGAGGGAGACACAGGGAAAGGCCAGTGTTTTGGGAGAACACCCTTAGCACCCTTTCTGGCGAGTGGTGGGGAAGGAAGGGTGGAAAGAAGATTTTTTTTTTTCCAGGGAATTCTCCCAAAAAAGCCAACTACCTGCCACGAGGCTGTGCATTCAAGCCTGGCCGTGCAGCAAATAACAGAGCGGCAAAACACAAGTCGAAGGAGATGATGTAGCTCACAGATGATTAAGGCTTTGGGAAATCTATTTCTATTAAACTGCCAAAGGATCTGGGCAGGGGGTGGGGGGGGAGAGCGGGAGCAGACATTTAAGTGACACTGCAGTGTGAGTATATTCTGCATGGTTGAGTTACTGGCTGTGATTAAAGTCCCAAGTCCTTTCCTGAAGACTTAATTTGGGTCCAGACAACCAGCCTTGCCCTCAGCGTGCTCTGCAGGGAGGGAGGCGAGTATCTGAGTCAAAGGGGAATCCCAAGGTACGCAGAATTAAAAGACAGGGTGGCAAATGTCACAAGCAAAGATGGTCTTTGCTTTATTCTCCCGTAGAAAGAGAAATCGGGAAGAAATGAGGTGGTCATCCCAGGAACATTTGCAGGAAGATCACTAATGCAATGCCTCAGAGAAAAGGATGTGGGATTAATGAGTCTCTGAAGGACTCTCCGCACCAGAACAGGCGTAAAAGAAGCTACTTTCTTTTTGGCTCTATCTGTATCTTACCCAGTGGACATTTGTTTCGCGTGAAATGGAATTTGATATCATTTCATGACCTTTCATGTCACGATACTAGGAAAGAAACTCATCTCACCTAACTTTAAAATAGTCATCTAACTTTTAGATGGCAAAGAGACATCCAAGTTGCCTCCCAAAGACGGTGGGAGAACAGACACTCCGAGGGGTCACTCCTGGAGTCGGTCAGGAGCAGATGACATAAATGACATTTCATAAAGGCCATCACGCAACAAGCAGAACCAGTGGCTTTTTTGCACAAAAGCTTTTTGCAATCACTTTTTTGCAGATCCCAGCAATGGTAGATCTTAGAAGTGAGTACACAAAAGCAGAAGGTGCCGTGACATAAGAGCTGGGATGTTGTCCTCTTTTAAGTCGGTGTAGCTGAGTCTATGGAATAGAAGACAATTTAATTACTGTTGTAATAAATAGGATTGTAGAGGCATATTATAGACATTTATTTCACGCGGTGACATGCTCAGTAAATATGCTTTGCTCAACATCCTACTTCAGTTGTACTCATTAGCAGACTAAATTAACAGCTACCGTGGGCCCTGGGTGACTGGAGTACGATCCCCAAAACTGAAACTGCGGGAAACTTTCCTTGCACTTTCCCGTTCCATTCCCGACCAGAGGAGATCGCCTCTGTAAAACATTCATGAGCAGCTTTAAAAGAATAAAAAATTAAACAACCTTTGCTGTAAGGTATGAAATATTTACCATGCTGCTGTAAGCTAATTGCATAGGGAAAGGACGGAGTGCCTGGGCTATAAGCTAAGTGGCACCACCGGCATCCGATGGCTGCAGCCCATCGTTGCCGTACTGGTTCTTCTACCTGATGGACTGGGGAGAGGAGCGGTGGTGGGACGAGGGAAGCCACCAGCCGTTGGGGTTTCCTCGTCGTGTCCTCCCAGCGATGGCAGGACTCAGCCGGGGGCAGCGAGGACTAAGAAGACGCTGGAGGCCGGGGTGTATGACCACCACGTGTCCGCAGGCGTTAGCTACAGCAGACTGCATGCTCAGCAAATGCTCGTCAAGCTGGAGTCTCATCATACTTTGTCACTTCTCCTTCTCACCCCAGTTGCAACCCTGAAGTGCATTAATGGCAAATAGCAGAGCTGGCTGAACAAGTCGGAGCAAATGATATATGTGACAAATTAAGCCTACATTTCTGTTTGCTTTAATCATTGCAATTTCCTCCAGTTTTTCTTCTTGTTTGGAAGTATTTAAACATGTTTGCGAGGGAGATTTTTCTTTTTCTTTTTCTTTTTCTTTTTCTTTTTCTTTTTCTTTTTCTTTTTCTTTTTCTTTTTCTTTTTCTTTTTCTTTTTCTTTTTCTTTTTCTTTTTCTTTTCTTTTTTTCTTTTTCTTTTTCTTTTTCTTTTCTTCTTTTTCTTTTTCTTTTTCTGTTTCTTTTTTTTTTGGCTTGATTGCAAACAGCTCTCCACAGCTGCTCGGCATTCAAGCTGTGTTTTAGCTGGAATCACAACTGATCAGATCAGTCACCGCGTGCCACGGGTTGGCTGCCAGAGGAACCTCGGCAAACACCGGCTTCAGCAGCCGCTTGGGTGGAGGGACCAAAACATGTTTTCTTTCAGACAGGTAAAGAGCAAACACGCAAATGTTTGCAAAAAGCAAGTGGTACATGAGTGGGATGTGTCCGCAGATAAGGAATTAGCCTTTCCCACAATCCCTTTTCCTCCGAAAAGCCAGTGTGCCTGTCTCTGCCAGCCCTCCTGCCTCCCCTCCACCGGCAGTGACACAGCCCTAGTCCCAGCAGATCCAAAAAACCCCGTACCACGCCATTCTCATCAGCAAGGATAACACCCCTCGGTCCTTCAGGGCATTCAAAGGCCGTTTTGCTCCCTGATGCCGCAGCTGGGATCCGAGCGAGCAGAACCACCGAGGAAGAAAGAAATAAACAACAGGAGCAGAAAGTATCCATTCTTTCCGTTATTATAGGATTTATCTTCCTAATATACGGGGAGCGTTGCCTGGCAACACCGGCTCTCCCGACCTCTGCCATCTCCCCCCCAGCACAGCCCAAATGAGCTCAAACCGCGTGGAGCCTTCTCCGGCGCAATCACCAGCTGATTTATATGGGCCTGGGGAGTCCTCCAAAAACACATTGCTCATCTCTCGATCTCCAGCCCTTCCTTTCTTCTCTTTGGTGGCATGTGCCTCCCAGGGAGGGACACAGCTCAGGGCAGATGCTGCTGGTCTGGAGGGAGGACCACCACAGCTTCTTCACTGGTGCATCTCCATGCTGGAGAGCCCGACCATGAGGCTGAGCTGCTCCCGGAGCTTACCAACAAACTTCAAACAGCATCTGTGCCTTCAAACACAGCCACCCTTTGCTAAAAACCCATAGACAACTTTAGCAGAAGCCTTGACCACGCTGATGATGCGTCCATGGATGTCCATTCAGAGCTGCTCCCAGAGCTCACCGACAACCTTCAAACAGCATCTGTGCCCTCAGACACATCCATTTTTTGGTAAAAACCTCATAGGCAACCTTCAAGCAGAAGCACTGATGGTGCATCCATGGACATTCATCCAGGCTCTGCTTGTGTTACTTGAAGTTCTCCTCAGCATTTAGCAGGGATGCTCCAGGACCTTTTCAGTCCTTTGTGCATCCAGGATTTTCCACAATTGCAGCCCCTTCACCTACATCCTTCCATCTCTGGCTCCTAACTCACCATCCCTAAACTCCTTCCCAACCTTCCCAATTACTCCCAGCTCCCCAGAGCTGCAAGGATTGTGCACACTGGGATTCCTCCAGGCTGGGAGAGCTCATTTCAGCCAGCACGATCCTCGCTGCAGCGAGGCAGGATCCATCCCAGCCATGGTACCGGCTGGGAATTCAGCATTTCCACAGACCTCAAGCCCTCTTCTGCCTTAGCTCTCCATCAGGAGAGTTCACAAGCAGCTGGTTTTGTTCCACTGACGTGTTACAAGCGAAGTGATTAGTTCAGAAGGTGGGAAAATCCTGCGGGTATTTATTAGAGAGAGAAATCAAAATAGCCCGGCTTGGGCGAGTTTGCAGCAGAGAAGTTGCGCTAACTTTTAGAAACCTCTTTCCAAATTCCTCACGTCTCAGTAACACAGTAACATCCTCAGTGCGGAGATGGGCTTGAACGTGATTTACCCCCCGTCCAGCACCCACCAAACCATGGCCAGCCCTTTCACCGGGCTGTATTTGCAGAGCGGCAGATGCCATGGTTACTATCTGTACAGCCAGGACGGGAACCGCTCCTGTTCCCCTGACAATAGCAGCCACTGAAACTTTATTCTTCGCTCAGGAGGACATTAATCACTCACACATCACCGGAGAAAGGGGGCTCTGGCAGAGGGGACAGTCGCCCTCCCACCCCAGCGAGAGCTGAGCGCTGCAGAAAACTGCTGCTGTTGCAGCCGGGGCTGTGGAAACGTTCCACGCGTGTGCAGATGGCATTTTCACTAACTCTGATTATTTACTTTTTTTCACCTACCGCCCCACCCTGGGGTTTCAAACGAGGGAGAAAACCACCCGTAATAAAAGGGAAAGAAACTGTATCCTCAAAACCACCACCCGAGCACAGCCTGAGCGTACAGGTGCAAACGCCATTTGAAAAACCGCAAAACCATATCAAGGTACGCTGAAGTCCGCTGGCAGGGCTCGGCTGGGAAAGTGAGAAAGCAGGGACGAGGAAAAAGGGGGCAACGGCGAGGGTTCGACCTGTGGGTGTTTTCCCAGGCAAACAGCTTCCAAAAGCAAACCGGAGGTTTTTGCAAAACTCCTCCAGTCGAACCCCTCGTGTTGGATGACAACCTGCTGCCCGGAGGGACGGCGGGTCAGGGCTGTGTTAACAAGAGAGCAGTCCTCTTCAAGCTCAAAGACTTTTACTTTCGAAAAGCCACACATGTCCGCTTTTGCCTTCTTTCACACTAGCCCACAGCAAGGTGCATAAAGAACCGAACCCCCCCGCCCCGATCCCTTCCAACCCCCCTGCAGCCGCGGAGAGAGGAGGGGAGGACAACCAGAGAGGAGCAGGCGTGGAGCTCGGTGGAGAACAAGGAGCTCGCAGAGATACTATGGTGACAAGCATTGTGTTGAGACCTGAATAGAGCAGAATAGGGAAAAGAAAAGGAAAAAAAAAAAAAAACCAAACCAACTTCAACAGTATCACAGCCAGGATCCAGCGCAGCTCCGGCAGAGGCGAGCGACCGCCTGCACTTGTAAACTTGAGGGTGGGCTGCTATTGTAAAGCGGGGAGCTGGCGGGAGAGGTAGGGGCAGGGAGCGCTGGAGTGACGGAGAGAACTCAGGTGAAAAAAGGTTAAGTGCAGCCAGATATTTAAGTGAGACGGAGTCGCCCCTGAGAGCAATGCAAACAGTTCATTGCAAGGAAACCCGATCCAAGGCCATTCACAGCACAAACCCAGAGACAGGCAAGTGCCCCCCTCCCCTTCCACTCCATGGGATCTGGCAAGGACAGTGCTGGCTCAGAGTTCATAAATTCTTCAGCAGAAAATACTTAGATACTTAATCAAGGGCTCCTCTGTTACTCCAGAACAAGTTTACATTATTAGAGGGGGGAAAAAAAAAAAAAAAAAAGCCAAACCCTCAACCAAACAAAAAGGGTCCTAAATAAAGAGATAAAGTAGTATGACAGGACAGCAATAATAGCTTTCAGGTGTACGTTCTGCATAAGATTTCCAGGCAGTTGGTTTAGTTAATGGATTCCCTTAATCTTTCAGCTGTCAGCGTGCAATCTATAGTCTACTGTTTCTTCCACACCGTATTTATAGGGACAAACTTAAACTTGTATAAACAGACAGGAGTATCTATTGTTGTGCAAGAGCAGGACACAAAGGGAGCTTGTCACCGATACATCACAGCTGTCTGAGAGCAGTGCCTGGAGAAGCCGGGAGTTAGGGGGGCAAACGGGAACCGGGAGCCTTGAAGGATGCGGAGGTGTCGGGGAGTGTGGGAACCAGGGCAGCAAGGGCTGCTCGGGCAGGGAAGGGAGCAGGCAGGGTGATGGGCTCATCGGTAAAGGACCGACGAGGTTTAAGCTGCTTTTTGGAAGCTCTTTGGGATGCTGAAAGTATGGGCAAAGCTCTTGCCCTCCTCCCCACCCAAGTTTTTCTAGGTGAAAAAGTAGAAACTTTAATTAAAAAAAAAAAATAGGAGCTTGAGTTTTCTGTGCTGGTTTGTAAACAAATCACGAAGGGGAAAGACGGAGGTAAGATGGTGGCAAAAGGATGATAAAAATAAGACATGCTTGTGCGGAGAGCACGTCCTGGGAGCAGCAGCACGGCAAGGAAAGGGGAGACCCGGCAGACACATCGCTCTCATTTAAAATCCATCTCTCTGTGCGAAAATCCCCTCACGTCAGTGGAAGTGGGATACGTCTATATTAACTGGCAGGGGCAAAAAGAAACATGAAGCTGCAATAACTTGAGTTTGGCTGGCTGGAACAGGGCAGCCTGGCTGGAACGGGAAGCAACTCCCAGGCTTGGAAGCTCTGTTCCTGCCCCTCAACTTTTATTTTCTAACCCTCTGTCACAGTGTCACCAGCTGCTTTGAGAGGGGGAGGTCAGCCCCGTGTGTGACCAGTCACTGTCCCCACAGAGGACGGAGAAGGGACTTGGCTTCTCTGATGGACCAGACAGTAGCTGAGGAGCAGGAGCAATGGCAGAAGGGACGTGAGCGTGGGAGGTGGGGATGGCACCTGCCAGCCGGACATGGGGGGAACTGCACTTCAACAGGAACTTCTCAGGACCCCCAGACCAAGGAAACATCACCCAAACCCAGGGACAGATGGTGAGAAGATAAGGAACGGGACCGGAGCAATGGGATAAGGAGGAGAAAGTTGGTGAGTAAAATCCTAGTGATGCACAGAGGAAGGAGAGGAGGGGAAGCCACAGTATCCTCATTACCACCAGCTCACAAGGGGTGCATGAGGCAGAGCCAACAGCTGGAGAGAGCAGGAGACCTCGCGGGGCCATCACAGGCACTTACCACACAGGCTCTGCCACCCTGAATGTTTAAATCACATGGCACAGCTCCCTGTGGAAAAGCTTATTCTTCCTTCGATAACTCCAGTTTGAGGCAAGGGAGGGAGGTATCTCACCATGCCCTGCAGCAAACCTGCTCCTGGCCCCAGTGGAATACAACCGGAGAAGATAACTTTCTGCTGTAAAAGTCTGACAGAGCCCCGCTGAAGGATGCTGCCCAGCACAGCGATCATAGATAGGTTTATTGGCAAAATGCTGCAGAAGAAGAAAGGCAGGGACTAGCTCCTTGTGCTGGTCTGGTTTGCGTACTAAGGCACACATGGAAAACGCAACGGGAAGATGAAAGTCTCCAAACCCATCCCTGTTTGCTGGCTACTTGTTTATTTAAACACAGGGCTTTGTAGAAATGGTCTCTCCTGCCTTTCCGCTGCCTCCCTGCCCTCTCCCTGGCCTCCAAGTTTCTGCAGGGTTTCACAGGGCGGGCACAGGGCTTCTGTTGTGAATGATCCAGAGCTACCCCACTTCCAATTGGGAAACCATTCTCACCTGCACTGGGGACCCGTGCTGCTGCTGATGCTCTTTGCCCGATATCCGGCTAACGGAGCAGCATCCCTCCGGCGGGGATGCCGGCAGGTCTCTGCAGGAGGCTTGCAGTGGTGCCTGTCACAGGCTCGGGCCCTGGGCCAGCACCGAGGCCATCTCTCACACAGCGTACGTGGGGATTGCGGGTGGTTCTGGAAATACCAGGTAGGAGATGGGCAGAACTGCTGCCTCTCTGCTGCAGGGCTGAGCCCAAGAGGAGCGAACGCTGCTCCCCGCCTCCCGCCACTCCCCGACTCCATTGTGCCTTCACCCTCGGTGGACTCTCAGCCTTCTTCAGCTCCCGAAGGAACGCCAGGACTCACCATCATCGATACGCATCTTCCACTTGGGTGAGCAGGGCCAGATGGAAGACCCACACAATGCCTTCACCCAGCATTCGGCACTGGGGAGACCAGCAGGTCCCAGCAGCGAGTTCCCCTGCCCCAGCACTCCAGTCCCTGGCATGGGAGCACTGGGTTGACGGGGACGAGTAAGCAGTGGAGGGCAGCCTTCAGCTCTTGGAGAGCTGCAGTGATTTGAATATATATTGAAAAATTTCCTAGTGCGTTAAATAGGCAGGAGGGCAGCAGGGAGATGGCGCAGGAGGGCTGGGCAGTGTGGCTGGGGCAGTGGGAAGAGTGACACCAGCTTAGCACCGCTGCCACCTCTGCAGCAGAGGAACCATCTGGGAGATGCTGCGTTTCCCAGGATGGAGGCACCATCATCCTGTCCAGGGAGCATCACAGAGGCAGGCGGACACGGTCAGATGTGGCCACGGAGGAGAAGGAGACGTTCATGCAACAAGAGGCAAGAGGATGCTCATCTTCAGAGGGGCCGTTAATGGTTTATTAAGAGGGAAGGGGTCAGGAAGGCGTCATCAAGCCCTGGTGCAATTATGCCATGTATCCAGTTCTGGCTCTTCCGGACACAACTCATCTCTCTCCAGGGTAATGCAGGCCGCCGGGTGCACCTGATCCCCACATTAACACTGTCACAAGCTGGTGATATTATCAAGTGAAGCACAGCCTCTGGGGGAGGCAGGCTTTAACCCTTCCCACACCGGCAGCGTGGGGAGGGTGAGCCTCGGACCGTGTCGAACAACAGGTGAAAAGGGACCTTTTGAGGGTCAGTTCAGTTTGCACAGAGAAATGTTTGGGAGAGGAGAAGGAGGGGCAGCGGACAGGGAAGGCAGACCATGATGGATGAAAGCTGGTGTCACAGTTAAAAGTCTCGATGATATTTGTGGCTGCATGCCACAAAACCCTCGGGGTTTTCCCAAAGGACCAGATTGGACGAGCCATTACTCTCTAAATGGATCATCCTCAGAAAAATCATGCCTGCTGCCATCTCTCCTCCCTTCTGCCACTAAACAGAAACATTAAACAACCACATCAACGCAACCACATCTTCACGGAACCCCACAGCAATGTCACAAGCACCTGCAGCCACCGTGGGCATGGCCATGTCCCCAGTCCTACAGCAATCCCAGGCTCCTGGGACAGCCCCTGGGCAGGGCAGGACCTCCTAGAGGCTGGGAAGATGCGTGCACCGCTCTCTGCAGACTCCCTTTGGTGGATTTGGGGTAGAGCAGTGCAAAAGGCCTCCAGCAGCTGCGTTTCCACTGTCCCTCCCTCCCTCCCCACAGGGCACCATCTCCCAGGGCCACCCACCCGTGTGGGTCCTGTCCTCCGCTGGTCCACGAGCATCCAGCTCCCTGCGTCCCTTCCTGCCTCCTGGAGGGGCAGGAGCCTCCTGAAATCCCACATGGCACCTTGGGGCCCAAACACAAAAAAAAAAAAGGAGCGTGTGTGACTGCAGCAGGGTGGCTGAGATGCTGTAAAAAGCCTAATCCTGCCAGACAGCAGCGCGCTCAGCCCCCCGCACGCTCCTCCCCGCGCCATCCGCGTCTGGCATCCTCCAGCTCCCTCCTCCCCAGGGAACCCGCTCCGGTTCCCAGATTTGCTGCAAAGGTTTAAATTGCGCTGTTTAAGTTCTCCAGGGTAAGAAAAGCAGGAGGAGGCAAGCGCCCATCTCGGGGAGCCAAGCAGCTGATTTAATTCAACATTCCCGTAGGAATCGTTATTTTATTTGAGGTCGGAACAGGTAACTACAGCATAAAATTAAAGCGGGTGCCAGAGTGCGTGCCAGGGCCGTGTTCTGGAGGCAGCCTGGTGTTTCAGCCTCTTCATTCTTATTCATCACCATCTCCGGAGGCAGCAGCGTCTCCAAATCCCTCTAAATTCCTGTTCTCTCTCTCCTTGATTTCCCTCTCGTCCTGCATGCCGAAGTCTGCAAACAACTCACTTAAATCCGTTCCTCCACCGTCCATTAAGCTTTTAACACTTGCTGCCTTTCCCGACAATGACGCAGATTATATTACAGCTCCTTAAATGTAAATTTTTATTGATTCTACATATAGACATAAAAATACACACAACGCACGCAAACATGCACGCATCTATCGATATATATATTGATATCGAGCAAGTGGTTCCCGGAGGTGGAGGGTACTGGAGGCTGATTGCTGTTGCCTCCAGGGAACAGGGGCATCCTTGCCAGCATGAAAACAGAGAGGTCAAATGCAAGAGTAGTTTCATAAGCAATAATTTACGAAGCAAGGGGCCTTTCCTTGGGGCGTACCCAAGGTAAAGGACTATAGGAAGCTGCTGGGCTGGCTTGAATCTGAGATAACAGACTAGTTTCTCTTAAAAATGCCCAATATTGAGAGGTTTACCAATGTTTTCACAGGCTTAGGAGGATCAGGAAAGAGTGCTGGGTCCCCGGTGGGGACCTGGCTATGCACCAGCCTGTGGTTCTTCAGCAGACGATGCTTTGAAACCTCTCTCAAGGTTTCAGCAACGGACAAAGGGGCTGGAGTAAGTATCTGGGAGTTGAGATCCCTATTCTGGGCAGACTGGACCCTTGTAATGGATTTGGGACTCCGCATCTCAGATATGGCACATGACTGCAGCCCAGTTACTTAGTTTGTCTCAGTTTCTCCATTCTCCATCGAATTATTCCCGTCCTTTTAGCTGGGTGGTGCAGTTTCATTCACGGCACTATCTAAAGGTTCACCACAAGGGATCTCACCTGGACCTTCTTCCAGGGCTGGTAAGTCAAAATCAGGCACTTCAGGTGGTGTTTCCACAACCACCTCCAAGACCTGTGCTTCTTTGTCATACAGACATAGGGTTTTTTTCAGAAGTCCTGGTCTCAGGGTCACCCAGACAGGATTTTCAGAGCTCACGACTTCTTGCCGGCTCCACGGGAGCTTTGTGTGCCCCACGCTGCTGCGTCTCCATGGCCAGGGTGGTTAACGGGGGGCTTGGGGTGGCTCCCTCGCAGCACCCGTGGGCAGCAATTAGCCAGGGAGCCGTGCTTGAGAGTCGTGCCTCTCTGGCAGCAGCCCATGTCATGGCTGTGATGAAGACAAATTCCCTCAGCAGAGCAGGCCGCAGAGCCCATTTCCATTATGCGCAGAGAGCTCCTCTCCCTAAAAGCAAGTTAACATGGTAAAATCAGGCATTCGGACATGGGAAAAGCAGGATGGAGGGTATTTGTGAAGACTTTGCTACCTCTTCTCATGGTGCACCCTTTCCCATGGCAGGATCACACTTATTTCTCCTCTTCCTCAGCCTGTCCGAGAGCCTCTTTACATCAGAGCTCAGTCGCCGGAGCCGCTGGCGGGGGGCTCTGCCTCCAGCCCATCCTGCTGGCACAGAGAAGCCCGGAGCCCTGACAGCATTTCGCTCCTGGACAGAATCAGCGTGAAATCTGTTTGCCAAACTGTGCAGCAGCAAATTCAGAGTGCTTTGAAAGTCCACAGTTGGATCAACTGGGGTGGATTTTTGACTAGCTTGACAAAAGGCACCTTCTGATGGCCTCTGCCCCTCGGAGAGCACCACAATCAGCCGGGTCTTTGTCACTGAAATAGCGGCACCAGTTTTGTTCTTGCTGGTTTTGGTATGAGAAAAACAAAGATGATGTCCCCTGGGCTTGTTTCCTTCCGAAATCAAATTAACTGGTTTTCCGTTGAAATTTCCAAAAAATCAGAACAGCTGGAAGCAAACTTCAGCCCAGAATAGTTCAGCCTGGGTAGCAAAACTGTGGCGAGCACTGCTTTACGCCTTTAAAAACAGAGGCATGTGATGGGGAAGGGTGAGCCAGCACAACTAAAGGACTTGCTGCTCATATTCCCTTTGCCACATGTGAAAATCAGGTGGTTACAAAGCAACTCCTGCTGTTTATATTAATTATTTTAATAACGTAAAGGGAAAGAAAGCTTTGAGTAACTGTCCATTGTTTTTCTTTAACTTGAAGTCAGTGCTCACAGCATGGAGTAGGACAACCGAGGAGCTGGGAGATGTGTCCAGGACTCATCTCCACGGTGGATGGCAGCAGGAAGGGAGGCAATCTCCAGGGGTTTCTGCCGGCATGAATTCCTTGCTCGCCCCATCGTCCAACAGCAGCCCCGTGCCTGGCGCGGTGCCCGCAGGGCGCGCGGTCCCCAAGCTGGGCACTCGCCGAGCATCCTGCGCCCGGCCTCCCCTGTGTCCTCACAGAGGAGGTGGATTTCCCCAGGAAAGGGGTTGGTTGCCTTGCGGATTAGCGGAGTTGTTGCACTATGCGTCGCGGTCACGGCAGAAAAGCAGAACTGAGAAGCCAAAAGGTTTTGCTAATCCGCTTGCTTTGATTTAGCGGTACCAACCGTTTGCAAACACAGCTTTAATCTCCATTGCTGATTTGCAGCGTGCAGGGCCTGAGCTCGACTAAAGAGACCGGAAAATGAGGATGCTCGAATAAAAATTGTTCAGCAGAAGACGGGGCTGAGGAAGACCCCATTTTGCACAAGCGGAGGGCCCTTGGATTTTATTAGCCAGGTCTGCTCCCCTACAGCTGCGTGGTGACTGCGTGCAGTTGCCGCTCAGCATTGGGGAAACTCTTTGCCATCCCATTTATCTGGAGAAAATACCTGCACTGTCTCAGAGCTGCTCACGAAGAGCACCAGTGTCACCTGCCACAGGGCAAAGGATTCAGATGGGGGGGGGGTTGCAGGAGGAGAGACTTGGTGCTTGCATTTATATCAGTACGAGAGGGGACCCGAAGGAGGGAGGGGGTCCTACATACTCTCTGGGGTTTTCAGAGCAAAGCCAGGAGTGACGGGGAGCCAAATTTTTAGCTGCCGTCAGTTTTCTATGGCGTGACCTCCATCCAAGCACTCTGTGCACGCATCCCCCCAGTGCACAGCAATCAGGATCAAAAATAACATTTTCAGGCTTGTCCTCAGGGGAAATGGGTCACAAGGAGAGGATCGATGCCCCAGCGGTGCAGACCACCGACCCGGCCAGGCCGGGGCTCTCTCTCCAGCAGGAGATGCTGCCGAGGGATGGGACATCACCTGGCCACCTCCTGCAGCACCCGGAGCAGGTGTGTGATGGGTGACCACACAGACATCTGTCAAAACCTCTAGCCAACACCGCTGGGGGAAAGCACCGTGTCCCATCCTGTCCCCCTCAAGACGGCGGGGGCGGAGGGGGAGCGTTTGGGAAGCATGCAAGGTCATGAAGAATTTCCTCTCATTAATTAGCTCACAGAGAGGGCAGATTGTCTCTCAAGACAAGGCGTCACAGACCTTGGTCCAACTCCCTAATTGACACACGAGCCATTTTGCAGCAGCGATGATGATGACCGGGGCGGTGGCGGGAGCCCATCACAGCCCCCGAGTAAAGGACCTTGACAAGGGAAAGGTAAGGGTTCTTCTCACCCTTCCCTGCTCCTCTCCATCTCATTCATCACATCACAAACACATTAGCACAGGGTAATTATTAAAGATCAAAGGAAGACATTTGCAAAGGTTGCGCAGGCAATGAAGCCCAGAAATACGCTTGGAGAGAGGCTGTGCCTTTGTGCCGGGATCTCAAGGAGAGCATTGTAAAGGCCTGATGAAATAGTTTGACTGTGCTTCAGAGTCGGTATTACTGCGATTCATTTAAAACTTGACCCACTTTTATTTTCCATATTGGCATATTTTATCTTTCTTTTTTTTTTTTCTTTTTTAAGTGGAGAATAATTGAGCACACCCAGCAAAACTGCAACAATTTTTTTTTTTTTTTTTTTTTTTTTTTCTCCCTTTGAGCCCAATCTGGAGTTTTCGGGGAAAAAGCACTTGGCAAAAGTTTTGGTGGGTTTTTTTTTGTTTGGTTGGGTTTTTTTTTTCCCCAGAATGAGAATGAGGGAGAACGAGCACGTGTGTGCCAACATGTGTGCTCACAGGAGGGACCTGCTCAAACCCAGGGTGCCAGCGAGCCGGCTGTGCCCACGCAGGTGGGGACCAGCCTCTGGGGCTGCAGGGTCCTTCTTCTCCCTCCCGCAGGGAGAAGGAGCCCCGCTCAGGAGTGAGCTTTGTGACTGATTTAGTGACTCCTCGACAGAGATGATACACTCAGCCCGTGCCACAGATGAAGGGGCATCGCCTGGCAGTTGAAGCGGCAGGAGGGAGCACAATCCCTGCTTGTGCTGCGGGATTTATTGCACACTCGTGTCCGGGCACACCTTCACCATCGTCTGCACCAACCACACGAGCAATGAGCCATGTTCAGTGGGAGAAAGGCTCAGTCTCGCGCTGCTTTTTCTGTATGTGATGTGCACCTCCGCTCGTCTGGTTATTTTACCTTGAGGGCGTGAAAGGGAAGCAATTTTTCCACCTAATAGAAATTTCCTTTGGCACGGAGACCGCGGAGTAAAAACCGCCTCGTGTGCAGGTAGGTGGGGGAGGAACCGAAGGAGAGGGCTATGAGGTTGCAGGGAGGAGCTCAGGGCACACTTAGACCTGAGACAGGCAAATACATCAGGAAGAGAAAATAAAGGGCTCAGTCGTGACAGTTTGCTACCGGCCTTTCCCGAGGAGCTCCTGGCAATGGGCGCAACGCTGGAAGGGAGAGGGGAGCCACAGGTACGGTGCTTTGCACCTCTGGGTTGGTGTCCCCATGGGGGACAACGTGCTCCTGGGACCTCAGAGAGGAGCTCTCTGGAACTTTTCCTCTCCCCTGGCTGATTTGCTGCCACTGGAGAGGCCAGGGGACACCTCTCCATCCACGGCCTGCCTAGACCGGTGATGTCCCATGTGCAGGATGAGCTCCCGGAGCCGGGCGGGCTGGGCACGGCACTGCGATGCTCCATGGAAATGCCTCAGCAGGGAGCTGGAACGATGATAACCGAGCAAGGTGTGTGCTGGGTGCTGCCGGGCTGCATCCACTGTAGCCTCGGCTCAAGCCCTAGCACGTCACCAGCAGAGAGGAGCAGGCCGGGACTTGTCCCTTGTCCCCCCTTCCCTTTGCAGTTACAGCCCCCTGCGAGAAACAGAGCCGGCTGCTGCCACGGCCGCTGCTTTTGAGGGGATTTAGTCTTCTCTAAGTAAACATGGAGGCAGTTGATACACACCTTATAATTACATTGCTCCACTCTGCAATTATTACATTTTCCAAGCTACAGCTGCTTCCTACTCATTATCAGGTTAAGAAACTTCTCCTGATAGTAGCATCGCATTAACCCTGTAATTAAGAGGCAGACCACCCAGCGACTGGCTGCTGAGAGGGGCTTCTCCAAGCAAGGAGCGGCCATGCTTGAGCTTGGAGGTGGCTTTCTGTGATGCAGAGTCACTTTTCCATCACCCACGCGGCTGCCCTTCCTTCTCCTTCATTTTTTTTTTTTTCTAAATGACATGACAGGAGCACCCTCATAAATACTCTACCGCGGCGGAGATTAGCCAAGCGCTCGGTGAGGGGGATCTGCTGAGCCCTGTGTTTCAGCAGGCACGGACGCCGGATCTCCCCAGCTACCTCACTCCCAGCTCAAGCAAACAATTTATCCGCCCGATGTATTTTTGAGTTTCCCGTTTGCAAGCGCGGATTTCTTTAAATGAAGTTCTCGGACGGTGGAAGCGCCTTGTTTCCTGCCACCTTGCCGGGGGTGGGGGGGTGCTGGCTGCAGACGCTGGCCGCCAGCGGTTGGGTCACACGCTTCTCTTGGTGTCTCCATCAGGACAAGGGATGGTTTCTGAAAGGTGGGGATGTCACCTAAAGCAGCACGGAGAGATGCCAGGGAGGCATTGGCGGTGCTCAGCCGTGGCCCCTGCAGTGCCCACCCGTGTTTCCAGCCCTGGGGGTATGGCTCGCGTACAGACAGCAGCACAGCGATTGCCATCCTGGCAGAGAACGGAGCTGCTGAGCCACCTCAAGGCAATTTTAACCCTGATCCTAATGAGTCTCCGCAGTCAGGTCACTTTTGTTTTGGCCCTGTTTATGAGAAAAGGCCACTTCTCAGCCCAAGAAGTTCAGAGGACCATCGTACCCTCACCCTGCGGAGGCTGTAATTACGTGACACTCCAAGGTCTGGGCAACATAATGTACTTGGGAAGAACTTAGCTGCTACTGCTGGATTCAGTCCGTGGCATAACTTGACACCTTTAATTACAGGAAGCAGAGCTAGGCTGCGGATACAGCAGCCTATCTGGAGTGGGATCGTATCTGTGCAATCAAACCCGCCAAGAGAGCACCCGCAGGACGGCGGGGCAGGGCACGTGTTAGCAGAGGAGCGAGAGCTGGAGCTGCTGTACGCATTTAGCCGCCTCCTGCCGTTGCTTTCTTTTGGCACGAGGAATAAATCTGGGAACAGTTCTACCTGCTAGAGCGGTTTGCAAAAAAAAAAAAAAAAGAGAAAAAAGAGATGGAACAAACATATTTAAGCTCTTGCTGTGCTCTCCAGGAGCAGCAGAATCTGCCTCCGCAAAGCAGAGCTCTGCAAGCCAAGGGACAAAACGTTTCCCAGGCAGGAGACCCAGGAGGTCCACCTCGCACCGCTGGCCTTGGCTGGACGGGAGCCCTGCTGGGCTTTACACTGTGTATCGGCACAGCATCCAGGGCTGGAGCAGAGCAAACGGGGCAGCAGGATAAGCTGACAACGAAGCAACGCCTTGCCCACCCCAGCACCTGTACGTTTGACTTGCATTCGGTCCCTCAGCCTGTGACCAGCACCGCCGTGTGAATCACCTTGTCCAGTGGGTCCGGGGCCAGGAGCCAAAGGCTGGAAGAACAGCTCTGGAAGAGCAGTGGCAAGTCTAACAAATGCATGCACTAAACGTCCCTGTGTTCCTTTTCAGGTTCACAGGCAGAAAAATCATGGAATCCTGGAATGGTTAGAGTTGGAAGGGACCTTAAAGATCGTCCAGTTCCAACCCCCCTGCCCTGGGCAGGGACACCTCCCACTAGACCAGGTTGCTCAGAGCCCCGTCCAGCCTGGCCTTGAACACCTCCAGGGGTGGGGATCCTTAGGAAGTGACCTGGGTTTCTTTAATGAGGTTGCAAGAGCAGTCATGCATTAAGCTCCTTGGTGGCCCTTCTCTCCCACATCTCACTTTCTTCCATCTTTTGAGTAGCCAGTAGAAGGCAAAATCAGTGTCCCCAAGCACTTTCTGAAGCAGGACCTCACAGCTGCCTTCTGGAGCCTGCTCCCCAGGAAGGACAGAGTGACTCCTGGCTCAGGGGAGCCACCCACCTCCATCACACCATCCCTTTCACCTGGGCAGAGGAGACCAGCCCCTGCCCTTGGGCACAGCAGGGTCCGGCACAGAGCACAGGGAGGGCTCGGTGCAGGAGGGCAGCAGCCATGGGTGGCATGTGGCCAGCCCCATGGACGGGGGGACAGCTGGCAGCAAACCACGGGGGTCCCCTACCGAGGCTGTGGCCATGGGGGGACTTCGGGGGGCGACAATGGCAGCGCTTGCTCCAGAAGCCCCCTCTCTAATGGGACATTTCCCATGTTATCCCGACAGCTCCGGTTTCCAGGCAGTTTATCACCCACCTAAAAATCGATGACAAGCCAGGGTGACCCCCTGACCTGGAAGTATAAATTGGTCCTAATTATCACAGCGGCTCGTCATGCGCTGGGTGCTTTTGCCGGGGCCCAGAGCTGGGAGAAGTCCTGCCCTCTGACCCTGCTGCATTTCTCTTGGTTTAAGGGTTTTTCTCCCCATCCCAGCCCCAGTGATTCCCCTGTGTGGGGAATCTACAGTCGCTCCCGGATCCTTGCTGCTCCCTCTGAGCCTCCCTGACACATCTGGGGCCGCCGAGGACGATGCCAGCGATGCTGCCGTTGCCACGGTCCCTGCCAGGCAGAGCACAGGATTGGGGGCGAAGCCAGAGCATTGAAGTACCACCTCCCCCTTCCTGGGTTTTATTCCCAGTCCTCAGAAATGCTGCTCATTTTCTTTGTCTTCAGCCAGTCCATCTTTAAAACAGGGGTAAAGGATACCCCTGGGAGGGAAGTTTAATTAAACTTTGCGAGATGCTTGAGGAGTGTCAGATAAATAAAGAGGGGCCACAATGGCACAGAAGTATTCCTAGGAGTGATGGGTGCCCGGGGAACCAAGGCAGGTTCCCGGGGGAGACCCAGGGGAATGCAGCGGTTTCTCCCTCGTCTCCTTCCCAAGCCCTTGGCATTTGTTTAGCCCCAGGCTCTATCCAAGGTAAACTGGGCTGTCCGACCCTGCCACCTCTTCCCACTCCAGTTGCCAGGGGCTGCTGAGTGCCCTGGCAGTTGAGCAACCCTTCAAAGGCTCTTTTCACTGTAATTAGACATGTAAAAATGAAAAACCTAAGGAAAAGAATTTATGCATCTTCTAATAGTCCTCAAGTGTCCATCCAGCCACAGCCTTTTTTTTTCCCTGGGCTTTTATTTGGAGAGTTGCTATAATTTATGTCACGCAATTAGGTTTTTTTTTTTTTTGTCTGCAGGCTCTGGGAGGGAGAGTGAGTGCAGAGCAAGGGAAGGACCCTCATCCTGGCGAATAGACGGGGAAGGGGCAGTGGCTCCGGTATGTGTGCCTGCCTTCATAGAACAGAATTGCCTAGAAGGGACATTTCAGACCATCCAGTCCAACCATCGACCTAACTCTGACAAAAACCACCAGCAGCCCTGCCCGCGGGACGGCAGAGCCAGGGTTCATCCCAGCACAGGACTGACCAGCAAGTGGATCTGAAGCAGCCCATAAAAGTTGACCAGAAGAATCATAAAACAATGAAAAATCCCCTGGCGGAGCCTAGTTCTGATGGGAACTGTGCCCATTCCTCCAGAAAACTGGCAGGGGAGGGTGGTGCCAGGTATCGGGTGGGGTTACAGCCGCATCCTTCAGCGGTTGCTAAGTAACGCTGGCCTGTCCTCAGCATCACCCGCCTGCCGGAGGAGAGCGGGGTGAGAACCGCTCCTGCCTGCTCGCCTGGGGTGAGCATCTCGCCCCCGTGCAGGGGGTAGAAGAGGGACCCGCTGGGGAAGGAATTGGTGAGAGTGTCCCAGAGCACCTGGGGCTGAGCCCTTGCTCCGGCGGAGAAGGTTGTCACCAACGCCTGTCACGCGAGGGGTTGCTCCTCTCCTCATTCCTCCAGACAGGCTTCTCCAAACACAACAAGGCTGTGTTTTTCAGAGCCTGTGTGCAGCAGGATAAACCCGGCAGATAGAGCCAAACACAGAGCAGAACACGCTTCCTGTGACTATTTGCTTAAAGTCGTGTGAAATTGGGATTCAGAAACACCCACGACTGACTGACTCTTTCTTTGCATGGCAAAAACCCTTGAATCGAATCCCCCGAAGAGGGTTTTAGCTCAATGTCCACTTTATGCCCGTTTCATCACCCGCGGCCTTGCCGCTTGCGAGTCAGGCTGGCCACATGCTGCTTCCCCGGCCCCTCATTGCCCAACATCTGCAACAAATCCCCGCGGCTGCAGAGAGCTACAGACAGCGGCCGCAGCCTCCTGCCTGCCCAGGGCTGCCCGCTGGGGAGGCCGGAGGAGATTTAACAAGCAGAGGTTGGAAAAAAAAGCCCAACACTCCTGATACAGTCAGAAACCATGCTGCCAAAACATGCACATTCAGCAAATGCTGTATCTGGGGTATCAGCAAAAGTAATCACAGCCCGGATTGTGCCGGGCAAGGCAGATCCCAGGGTGCAGGAGGCCCCTTTATCTCCCCTAGACCTGCTGAGTGACTGAACAAACATGGGCCCCTGCTTCCCCCCCCGGAGAAGCCAGTTCCTCCCCGCAGCCGGAGCCCCACCGCACAGGCAGGACTTTCTCCTCCAAAGCCGGGTCCGAGCCCTGGTCCCCGGCGCAGCGCGGTGCAGCCAGCTGTGCCGAGCCCCAGCAGTGCCAGCAGATGTGAAAGCCAGATGATGCTCCTGTCTCTCTCTCTCTCTCTCTCTCTCTCTCTCTCTCTCTCTCTCATCTCGCCGTCAGAGGAAAAGCATCACCTAATCCGACACGCAGATGGTGCGGGTGGATTTCCCCCTGCGCCTGTGTGAGCGCTTGGCCTGGCACCTCCCGTGATGTCCCCCTTGTCACAGGTCACCGGCGCTTGGGGGGAGGCAAGAGAGGCCGCACCAGAGATGCAGGATAGCGCGAGGAGGTTTAAATGCTAGCTGTGCATTCACAGATCCTTCTGACAACAAGGGCAGAGGAGATAAATGCAGCTCCCGTGCAGCGCTGCCGCTCCGTGGGGGAACCGCGGCACCCCGCACCTCCCAGGGGTCCAATCCTGGGGAGGAAAACACTTTAGTAAAATAGAAATTGGGTCATATCCCCTTGATTGTCTGAGTAAATGGGACAGTATGTACATTTTATTTACCTTCCTACAGGGCAAATGTAGTAGGCATGTAATAAATCATTTCTGCAGCTGCTGGGCAAGCCTCCTGCTGCAAACCCAGCAAAATTCATGCATACTAAACCTGTCCTAATTACAGCTCCCTCTCCTCTTTCACTCCTCTCAGCTCCTTCTTACACATCCACTTGCTCGCTTGTCATTCTCTCCGTCTTGCTCCTCCTTTTCCCCATCTGCTCCTTCCTTCCCTTTTGCTATTTACAGAGGGACTCCCTGGTCACTGTCAGCACTGCTCCTGCCCATGTGCTTTAGCTCCAGCTTGGACGATGCCAGTTGGGATGTAAGTGACCACCATCAACTGAGGTTTGGAAACCTCCTGGGTTCCTCCGGGAGTGCACAGACTTGCTGACACATCCCTTCTTTTTGGCTGTTTGACCCAAGGTTTCCTCTTCCTCAAGGCAAAGCTGAGGAATCCCCCCCATTTCTTTGGGATGGCAGTAGGATGGGGAAGGAGGTCCTTGGGAGGTGACCTTCCATGGGGGCCTGGGCAGAACGAGATATTGTTCAGATCTGAGGTTTCTCGCAGCACTTCAGACATTAGAGCAAACAAGCTGTGTCTGCGTCGATGGGACAAATGACAATAGTCTTAAATTGCAGCAAAAAAGATCCAGATTGGTGTTTACAAAAGCCTTTCTAAGGATAGCAAATCGCTGGAGCAGATTGCTTGGGGCAGTGCCAGACTCCCCAGCACTCAGATCCTGTGGGAGCGTCAGGCAAATAAATGGCTGTTGGGAACCAACTAGGAGGAGCTGGTCCTGCCTGGGAGAGGGGAGTGGGACGGGACGGGGGGACCCCTGCAGACCCCCAGGACATGGCCCTGAGTCTGTCCTTCCGAAGGCTGATGGATGGAGCCTGGGTCTAGTTCCCAAAATCAGCTTCCTGGGCAAAGGCAAGATGGAAGCAGAGACTTGTACGTGAGCAAGGTCAGCAGGAACCAGAGGTGAGCCCAGAGGGAGGACGCCAAAGGCAGTGGGAGCAAATGAAGTGGTCACCCCAGGGCATACTGCTGGACTCACGGGGACCCCACATTCCCAGCTCCATCCAGGATTCCAGCCTTTGGCTCTGCGGAGCGGTGCTGGGAGACAGACTGGAGCACCCTGGTCACTGCAGTGCAGCTGGTCCCGAGGCAGCTGCACCAACCAAGGGATGCAGCGAGCATCATTTAATCAGAGATGCTTTCTCCAATGGAAATGCAACTTGAGGACCCTGCGGACGTGCTGAGGGCTTTTTCTCCCCCAAAGCAGAAGGGAACAGCGCATCTCCTTAGCAAGCAAGGTGAGCTTCCTTCACCCTGCAGGTAGCGGGAGAAAGGGGGATACGGACCTCCCCCATTTCTTTGCCATCAGAGCTGTGGCTCTCAGCTGTCGGCAAGGGGGGAACAGCCGTGCAACACATGTGTTGGGCCTGCCTCTCTAGCTGTGGGGACCTTGAGGTCCTTAAAATAATCCCAAAGAAATAAACAAACAAACAAAAAAAAAAATTAATGCCAAAAGCAAATACAGAACAGGCTTATTCCAGTCATTTTCTCCAGCAGAGTCTATTCAAAGACCGGAGAGAGGATGACACACTGGGCCAAGCTAAACACCCCTGCAACACATTGCAAACAATAGCTTCACAGAGCATGAAGCCAGAGGGAATCATTGTGGTCATTTACTCTGATTTTCTGCAGAACATATGTCATGGCACTTCCCAGAATTCATTGTTTAAACTAGGCAAGGCTTGCAGAAAAATATTCACTCTTGACTTAAACTTTTCCAGGGAGAATGGATGCGCTGCAGAACGGCACCAGGACAAGGGAAAAGTTTCTTCCTTTAACCAGTCTGGGGACTCTGTGTAACTGGAGTGAAAACCCCATTGACTGGAAACAGCAGTTCCGGGGAGATGGAAAGTATTTGCAAATTTGGGCTACAACCAGACTTAACTGAGCCGGGCGCTTTCAGCACAAAGTGCTTCTTGGACTTTTCATCCAGAGATTAATTCTTCTCTGGAGAGGGAAGGGGGCCAAAGGACAAATGCCACCACCTAAAACAAAAAATAAATACTCCGTTTGAGTTTGGGGGGGGGTGCCCCCTCCCTATCCTTTGCTTTAAAAGTTGCCAACAGGGCAAGGGAAGGGCATTTGGCTCAACAGAAATATTTGCCCGTGTTCTCCATCTCTCCTCAGCTGCACTGCCAGCCAGTAATTTTTGTTGCACTCTTCATTTCAACACCCTGTTTTCTAATCCTCCGGTCAACAAATATGGCAATGCCAGAGAAGGGCATTTCACCTGAAAGAAGCATTCTCTGCCATGGAACTAAAAACACTGCTTGCCCAGAGTTACACGAACCCAGCTTTGCTTTCGCTTCCAACCTATGGCTTAATCCAAACTAAGACCCAGCCAAATTATTCCCTCAGCCGAGGGGGTAGAGGAATTTTTCCCGCACCTCAGGAATCTGGACATTTCTGTGCAGCTCAGGGCTTCTCCACAGCTGAACAAGACCTGGCATGACGAGCCGGCAGAGCCGACGCCGTCAAAGCACTGGCATCAGGGCTGGAGCAGGGGGAAAGCTGTATTTGCCACGGGGCGGGTGACGGCTGCGGGGCTGGAGCCCTGCGCACGCCAGGAGATGCACACGAGGGTTTCTGGGTGGCATTTTGGACCTCCTCCTCTTCCTCTGAGCTGCAACTCCTATGAGCAATGTGCTCATCCCCCTGCTTCTGCACAGCAGGGTCAGAAACGGGAAAGAAGCCAATTTCCCTTTCAACGTGCCTGGTCACATGAAAACTAAGGAAAAGCAGAGAAAGAGAAAAAATAAAGGACGTAGAGCAGCTCCGACAAATGAAAGGGCAAAGAGTGGGCAAGGGGAGGGAGGCTGGGGAACAAGGAGGTTGTAAGCCGTTGCCAAACCACTGCAAAACCAGTGACAAGATTATACTTGGATGAGGCTCCTGGAAAAACCAGCTGAAGGAGGGAGGCGAATCTGGCCAGGGATTAATGAGCGCTGAAATCCACTTCCACTGACAGTGCCCAGTGGCTTCTGGAGATGACAACCGTGCCTGAGTCAATGTGCTTGGAGAGGTGTAGCTACTAATCCAGCAGCATGGAGGCCTGGAGCGAGGCAGACAGACAGACGGACGTCGGCCAAACCACGGGACACTCCCCAAGCCCTTTCCCACTGCAGTCCGGGAACCTGCCGGCCCTCCTGCCCCAGGGCTCCACTGACCCCGAGCCCAGCGGGAAGGGGAGAGAGGTGGTTTAAAGCTGGGAGAAGCGGAGCCAAGAATCTTGCTTAGCAGGAATAATGATGGGCATAACGCATAATTTCATCTAAAAGAAGCTCAGAGCGCGTGTGCATCCGTGCATGGACAGGGAGAGGGCAAATTACATAGTCGAGGTGGGATGTAGGAACTTCTTCCTAAGGCTGGGGCTGAAGCCTGTGTCACTGGGTGCCACGGAGCCTGGGGTCCCCCAGAGGAAAGGGAGCACCAACAGGATGAGATGTTCTGGTTTTCCCCTGAAGCAGCAGCTCTGGTGGCCTCAGGGAGCTGCGTGTGAAAGCCTCCGTCCCCATCGCTCCCCAGACGCAGGGAGCCCCTGTGCCACCCCAGCCTGGCTGGGGGGGGGGGTGGTCCCCAGGAGCCAGTGAGGACCAGTGCCTTCAGAAGAGACAAACAGGAACCAGGAGCAGGTTTTGGTAGAGGTGGGTCTCCAGCCAGGAGCCAGCTCTGGCAAGGGAAGAGTCCGCATGTGCAGAAGCAGCTTCGCAGCCGGGGTGAACCGTGGCTCGGGAAGGACCCAGCTACCGCAGCTGCCCTGGAGAGGCTGAACTCAGGAGCTCGTGTAAACAGCCTTTGAGGACAGACAAGTTTTGAAAGATGCAAAGACCAGGCCCAGCAGTAATTCCTCAGCAATGACATCCTTACAGCAGGAAAATCTCTTCTATTAAGGGAAAACCACTAAACAGAAGCACTGGTTTCAGAGGAATAACCATTCAAAGCCCACCACAGCCAGGGAAGCCAAAGGCCTTCCCCGCAAGCCCTGGGCTACTTCCAAGGGGCTGATGGGTGTCAGATGCCCGTCCAGTCTGCAAACACACTGGGCTCTCATTTTTAAAGACAGCAATTCCTGAATCTTGGGTAAGAAACGTCAACATCAGAGCTGCCTTCCTCACCCTGATGAAAGGGAAACAGATCTATTACTATTTTTTCAGTAAATGTTTTTGCTGGCTACGGGACCCGCTGGCTCTTCAAAGGCAAGTGAAAATTTGGTTCCATCCAGCTGTTCCCAGGCGCTGGGAGCAGTGACGAGGTGGGAAACCAGGGATGGCTGGGCTGTGCTGGAGCAGAAGGCCAGGCAATGACAGGCTGGGGAGCAAAACCCATCAATCACTGCTCAGGACCTTCCCTGCCCCCAGGTCCCCCTTCTCGCCAAGCCTGTGGCTGCAAACCGAGGTTCTTGGAGCACAGACTCAGCAGCAGAGAGGATCCCAACACAGTCCCTGCCTGGGCATGGGGTGTCAGGGCCAAAATGTCCCCCACCCTGTGCAGAAGGCAACACCGGCTCTCATAGGGTCTCATTGTGGACATCCTGCTCCAGCCAAGCTCCTGGCTTCGTGATGAATGACTCAAGGGGGATGCTCCCCTTTTGTTCCTCTCTGGGGAACAAATACCGTTGGTGATGAAAGCTTATCTGAAATTCCTACTACCGTTTTCCCTTGCTGGATGATCCCTCACGGTGCTTACCTGCAGCTTCATCCACCCGTATCATTCCCACCTTAGAAAACTCATCTTTTTAAGCACGGTGTGATGGTTTAACCCCATCCAGCAACCAGAACCACGCAGCTGCTCGCTCACTCTCTCCCAGTTTGGATGGGGCAGAGAATCGGAAGAGTAAAAAAGAAAACCGGTGGGTTGAGATAAAGACAGTTTAATAAGTAAAGCAAAGGCTACACATGCAAGCAAAACAAAACAAGGAATTCATTCAGTGCTTCCCATGGGCAGGTGGGTGATCAGGCATCTCCAGGAGAGCAGGGCTCCATCATGCACAATGGCTACTTGGGAAGACAAATGCCGTAACTCCGATCGCTCCCCCCACCCCTTCCTTCTTCTTCCCCAGCTTTATAAACTGAGCATGATGCCATATGGGATGGAATAGCCCTTTGGTCAGCTGGGGTCAGCTGTCCCAGCTGTGCCTCCTCCCAACATTTTGTGCCCTCCCAGGCTGCTCATGGGTGGGACGGTTTGAAAAGCAGAAAAGGCCTTGAGAGCTTAGCAACAACCAAAACCACCAGTGCGCTATCAACACTACTTCTCATCCCAAATCCAAAACACAGCACTACACCAGCTGCTAGCAAAAAGGCTAACTCCATCCCAGCTGAGACCAGCACACATGGCCATAGCAAAACATTCCCAACAAGCAGTCCTGATGCATACAAAGACGCCCTTAGGATCTGCCGTCTTTTTTGAGTTCCTTATTTCTGGCACAACAGCTCTTTTGGAAACCACCTGGATATCATTAGCTCTATTTTACAGATGGGATAGCAGAGATGGAGAGAGGTAAGCTTGACCCGAGCCAAGCCAGCCAGTGACTGCTAGGGAAAAGTGATCCCACCACCCCTGCCAAGACCTGGACTGGTGCTCTATGCACCAAGTTGTGCCGAGCAGCAAATCACAAGCTCACCCATCCACGTGGTTATTTACCTGGAGGCTGAGGTGCAGGGGAATCAAAAGATTTGTCCAAGGAAGCCAAAGGCAGAGCTGGTTTGCCCAAGAAGCCATCTGAAACCAACGGCAGAGCTAAGGTTTGAGCAGAGATCCCGCGAGCCTTGACTGCAAGAGCATCCTGGATGCATCCTACACGCCTGAATATTCATGGAAAATCAGTGCTAACAGCTCAGCCAGGGAGCCTGACAAAGGTCTACCCAGATGCTTTGCGTCCTGGCCCGGGTATCCACACGGGGCTGCTGTGAGTGAGCGTGATGAAGAAAATTAAATGAAACCTCAGCCGACAAACCTGACAGTGGCCTAATTTGGATAGGCAACACGCCCCAGGCCATGCCTGCGGGGCTGGGAGAGCAAACGTTTCTAAACGTTCTAAAAATCCCTCAATTCTGCTCCCTCGCCCCAGGAGACTCAAAGCCCCGGGAGTGTCTCCGAGTGCTTCCCCTGATCCGCCTCATCCAGCTGGGGATATGCCTGCCCGGGGGACGGGTCGGAGCAGTCTGAAGGGAGCCAGCTGGGCTGTCGCTCGGAGCTGCACATCACTCTCAGCTAATTGCTTGTGATGAGTCAGTGTGCAGGGCTACAGGACCCTGCTGCAAAAAAAATCAATCGATCGATCAATCAATGCATCCCGCAGAAACAGAGCAATGTGGAGTCATTCTGCGTCCCCGGGCACCGGCCTGGGACAGTCCTTAAGCAGGGTGAGAAGCCGGATTTTCTTGTGACTTACACACTTGGATGATTTTGCTGGTACTGCCTTACGCTCTGCAGCCCTTCGGGTCTCATCTGTTTAGCTCTCCTACCATCCATCCACACGCGCTGTGTCCTCCCCGCGCCTGTTAACCTTGTGCATATTTTTAAATGATGCCATTTCCTTTGGCTTGCGCAGCATTTTATTTGTTCTTTATAGCACCGGTCTCACACAGGGTGGATGTTGCTTGGAGAGAAATAGATGCCGCTGGCTGTGGGGAGGAAAGAACGGGCTGGCTCTCCAGGCTATAATGCTCCCTTTGACATTGATTCACCGCGGGCCAAGTGCCCCCTCTCTGCCTGCGAAACGGGGATGATAATATTCACCTGGCTGCTAGAGGAGGTGGGAGAGGGCATTAACCATCTTAGACAAAAAGCACTTTTTGTCTAAGTGCAGCGGTCAGGGGGAGAGGCGCATTATAAATGCACATCTGGGGTGGACAACGCTCGCGTGCCTTTGGGCCTCCTCTAGTGCATGATACAGACACCAACGGTGGTAGCACAAGGCATAAGGGAGGCTTCTCTGCTTTCAGGGGTCTAAAGAGTTTGGCTAAATTCAGCCTGACCTCAATTTATACATCCGCTCCCCGCAGGGCTGCGTGAGTCACAGCACTGGTCCCGCGCCAGCGAGGACGAGGAGCCGACAAAACGCCCTGGCACTTGCTCTTTTCCCTTCAAAGAAAGTTGCAAGAGGTGGTGGATGCTGCTCTTTCATACCCGGTGACAAAGAGGGGAGGAAAGCTGGGTTCGGCTCCTTCTCACTTTCCAGGGAACAGCAGGAACCACTGCACACTGGGATGGATGCACCGTGACCTTCCCTGGGGGACACACGGGACTTGCAGCAGGGAGGGCAGTGTCGATGCTCTGACATCTCTTCCACACCACGCCGCAGCTGGACACACACCGGCGAGCAGCTGTAGGCATCCTTAAGGCTTTCCTTACCTCTGGCCCCTTGCCTTGGATCTGCATCTGGACCTGAAACCACAGCTTGTCCTAGATAGCACAGTAGGTGACCTCTCATCGCTCCTCATCACCGCGGGCTCCACCAGCCCATCCTGCTCTGCTCGTCATGCCGCCGCGCACCGGCTGCCCAGGTGCCCTGACCCAGATCTTCTCCTCCAGATCTCTGCCCACAACCACTGCTCCCACTCCACTTCCCTCCCCGTGGCCTTCCAGCTTCCCAATGGAGGCTGCCGGTCCCCAGGGATCTGCTCCTCCCTGCCACCCCTGGAGGAGCAGGCAGGGCAGGCAGCTGGTGGCACTGCCCAGCCCCAACTCGCTGCCATCCCCTGTAGGAGCAGCACCCCACAATAAAGGAGGGAGCGTGCGCCACACTGCGGGGTTCCCAGACAGGATTGATCTCCTTGAATTTATTTTTTTCCACCATGCAACGTACCATTCCATCTGCAGAGACCTTCTGGGCAAGCTGCCTGGAAGGCACGATGCCGACCGGGGCCGTGCCACCCTGGCATGGGTACCGCAGGGATGCCAGCAGCATTTTCCATGCCCCTCTTTCCTTTGCACGGCACTTGCTGGCCCCGCTTGCCAAATGGGTTGTTGCTGCCACCCTCACAACAGCCAGGCTGGCTTTTAATGGGTTATTGTCATGGTTTGGGCCGCATTGGCCACTGTGATGCTGGCCATACCTCAAACAAGGACGGTTATCTCACCTGCTGGGCTACATGGAGCATGGTTCTAGTGGGAGGTGGCCCTGCCCACAGCAGGGGGGTTGGAACTAGATGATCTTCAAGATCTCTTCCAACCTAAACCATTCTATGATCCCGGGGATGTAGGGAGGGATATGAGCCCTTCTCCCACCCACAGCCGCAGGAGTGGCGAGGCACAAAGGAGCTCCCCTGCACCCATCCAACAACCTTTGAGCACCGACCGGGACAAGGCAGCCCCCAGAAGAGCTGCCATTAGTTACAAAACAGTCATCACCCAGAGAGCTTTTTACTGTGCAGGACAAGCCGTGAGCTCAGACCCAACACTTGTAAAGCCTCTTGCCCCTTGAGCCTTGTTTTGCATTACAGCACTAGCTAGGAGGCAGCTTTTTACTAGATCATTAATTATATTTTTATATAGAGAGCTTTACATCTCTGCCTGCGAGTTGCCTTGGTGTGAAACATGATGAGGTTTTTGTAGTTCTGTCCCGACGGTTCCCTTTGTGCCTCCCCCTCCAGCCAAAAAACGGGGTTATGGATCAGCCTGGGGGCAGCGAACACGGCACACCACTTTCCCAAGAGAAAAAGGGCCAGATTTCTCCACAGCGGCAGACCCCAAAAAACATACCTGGAGCCAGCCCAAGCCAGCTGGCCAGCCGGAGGAGGAAGAGGAGTTAATGGATCCCACCGGCTCTCGCTCAGCAACAAACAGCAGCGATTAACGGCGAAGTGCGAGAGACTAATTGGACATTTAGCCCAACGCTGGCACAGGAGGCCTCGTGCTGTAGCTGAAGAGAGGGAAGAAAGATTCGCTCCTCAGCTGCAGGCTCCTCTAATAAGCCCTTTGCTGTAACCAGATACGCCCCGCGTGCGCAGCATCTTCCTACAGACAATTCTCACCCCGAGGGATGCTCACTGGCGGTCAGATGGGTGGAGGAACAGGAGGAGAGAGAGGAGCTTTATGAAAGTTGACATGAATAAAAACATTCCCTGATCTGGTTCTGTTTGTCTTTTTTGTTAGCTTTTCCTCCTCTTTTTGTTGTTAGGGGTTTTTTTGGTTGTTTTTTTTTTTTTTTTTTTTTTTTTATAATTCTCAGAGAAAAACAGGGTTTTTTCTCAGCTTTCCCCGCAGTGCTCGAAACACAAGTTGTAGCAGCATCAATCGTCTCCGTGCAAATGAGCAGCAAACGAATGTGACCGCTATTTCTTGCGCGCCCACGGCATGCCCGGGGCACACACACACGTGTGTGCGCAGGAGCCAGCCTTGCTCGCCCTGAGCCCGGCATCATGGGCCCCCCACAGCCTCAGCCAGCCCCAGCCCCCCACAGACTCCACGGGAGCTTTGCCTGAGTAAACACTCAAGGCCCTAATTAGAAAGGCATCGCAATTGAAAACGCTACACGTGCTCTCCCAAATATATATGTGTTTAGCACAGCAGACAGTTCATCCCGTGAATATAGTGATTTTGGCTGTGCCTAAATTATCTGCAAACTGCTTGACTTTATGCCATCACCCATTATTCAGAGTGAGTCAGTGGCTGCAACCATGGGAAATCCAGAGAAGCTATAGGGCCACCACAGCTCTTCCCATAGTAGTCACACCAAACGCCCTACAAACAGCCTGACGGTCTTGGACTGGATGATTCCCAAATCCACGAGCACTCTCCAGATAACCACCCCAGCATTCCCATTGTAAATGAGCATTCAGGAGAGCAGCGTTCGTGTCCTTTACTGTCGATCAGCATTGACTGATGAATTTCTATTAGGGTAAAAGTCCACAGAGAGCATTTAGCTCATCTCCCCATGGGCCTTTCTCTCCTTGTTGGCCACAAAGCATCCTCCTCCACGTGCCATCTGCACAGCCCTTCCCTCACTGCTGGGCTCTTCCCGCTGCGTTCAAACCTTCACACATGCCGGGGAGCAGGATGGAGGTTCCCAGATGAGTGCCCAGCATACACAGGGGTTTCACTGGGAAAACGTCACGGGAGCCGAAGCCAGCAATGCCAGCACGTCTCCCTGCCTGCCAGCCAGGACCACCGCAGCATCAAAAAGCCCTCCAGCCTCATCCATGTGCTACATCGAGTCTTGGTCCCAAACTCCCTCACTGGGCAAGACCTGGATTTTCTTCCAACTCAGTCTCCAATCAAACCAAGGGAAAGGGATGGGAGCAGCCCATACGCACGGCCAGGTACGTCAGGATTTGGTAGCATTTGCTGTTTCAGGCTTCCAGATGAGCAGACAGGACTGAAAGCCAGACACGAGCCACAGCTCCGACTCTGGGAAATGCTGTCCCGATGGGTTACTCCAACGCCTCGGGCTCCTTAGAGGGATGTCTGCTCAGGCTCAAGGCGCTTCCTCTCTTTGAGAGCCACCACCCCGGGTGGGTTCCCCATCGCTTCTGTTCATCATCTCAGTAGCGAGCCCAAGGCGGAGTCTGGGGTTGATTAAAAAAATACCGAGTGGTTCATGGCAGGGAAAAGAAACAACTTGCAGACAACAAAAAGAAGGGCCAGAAGGAGAATCCAGCCTGCCTTTGTCCAGATAAGGTGCTCGCACACCAGGCATCCTCAGCTGTCCCAGGTATGTAGTCATGATTTCTTAATGCTTCGCAGACTTCGAGGGTCCGTATATCAGCACGCCTTGCCAAGGGAGCTCGGCTAATGAGGGTGATTTATGCAGCGGTCACTAATGGCTGACCTGGGCTTCCATCAATCTCTCCTGGAGGTTTCGGAGGATCGAGGGAGATTACAGCTTTACTGCCATAAATATGGGAAATGGTGCAGTGCCAACATCCCTGCTCCAGGGAGGGGAGAAGAGAGGGAGAAGGGACGCGCGATGCCGTGCCAGCCAGCTCATGAGCCGGAGCACCCGAGCCATGGACCAGTCCCACCAGCAGCCGTGATGCCTCCACATGGTGCCCAGCTCCACAGCACCAGCGCTGGGGCAGGACCCATCTCAAGCAGCAGCGAGAGCCAGCGCTGAAGACACGCCAGGGCACCTCTGGCCTCCCCCTGCTTTGACGCGTTGCCACGTCATCTCGCTCTCTTTTTGAATTCAGGCCCACCCGTCGGCTCTGCGGCGAGTCAAATCCTTGGGAGCGAACAAGGGGAGCAAAACCTGTGGGCTGGGATGTCCCACGCCATCTTCCTGTGGCCACCCTGCAGCAGCTCTCCCGGCACAGGCACGGCACTATTTAACAACGGGCATTACGCTGAGACAGCCAACCAGCATACAGGGGTTTTGCTTTTAAAATAAAACATCTTGAGCCAGCATTTTTTTTTTTTTAAATGCAAGCAGCAAAGGAAGGGTTAACGCAACCACAGCCAAAAAAAAAAAAAATAGTGCAAACAGAGATACAGGAGGATAAAAGGGCTCTCAGGACGGGTCAGCTTGAGAGGAAGCAAAATAGAGGAGAGAAAAGGAATTTGCTTCCACAGAAACCCCAACGGGTTAAAAGAATTTGTGAGCTGAAGAGCCAAGAGGAAGGGGCACAACCTGACTGAGGTGGCACGTCCCCAGGAGGCACGGTGACTGTGCCACCCAGACACAGCCCTGGGTGCAGCCTATTTCCCAGTAAAAGGTGCTTAAACAGGAGGAGGAGGAGGAGGAGGAAGAGGAGGCGGCCAGCCTCAGCCATGGGGCAGAGGAGGAGGCAGGCAGGTCTGCAGGAGGCAGAAGGCTCCAGCGACACCTGAGCAACGGCAGCAGCAACTTTCTCCTTGCTCTGTGATCATTAGTCAGTATTTTGGCTTAAACTGGAAACTGAGGGCATTTAGGATGCTCCCAGCTCCTGCCTTTTCCTCTCCACTTAAGGCTGACTCCTCAAGCTTGTTGCTGTGGGGAGGAAATAAATGGTGCCCTAGATGGATGGGGAGGAGATGTGCTCTTCTCGGGGACCACTGCTCCTCATGGCAATGCTAAATTTGGCCTGATGGACTGGGAACAGATGAGACTCCAGGGACGCAGAGTCCTGCTTTCAAGGTGATGCTTCTCCCTTTGAACACAACAGTTGCTAGAAATTTCCTGCTAGGACGGAGGCTGCCGATGAAGGGACCAGGTCCCGGCCCACCGCATCGTTTGGGACATGGGATAGAAATAGTGAGAACAAATGGGAGCACGAACCCCCGGCAGCGGGGGCGGCTGTGATGGATGCGTCGGCTCCATCCAAGCCTCTCTGTTCAGCTGAGCACCGTGGGCACAGGCCGTCGGCTATTCTGGCACAGCTCTCTCCCGTTGGCATCGTCATCCTTCCCATAAAATACATTAAATATTTAGCGGAGCAGAGCGCTGAAGCTGTCCGCCTCCACGCCAGGCAGGAGTTCCAGCCATTGGGAAGCGATCCCTTCCCTGGCACCGAGAAGGGCGAAATATGTATCGAGGAGAGGAACGGCTTCCAAAAGGAAAGACAGAGAGACAACTTTGTTGTCCCGGCCAAATTGTTGCCTGCCAAATTCCGCTTCTCTAAAATGCTGCCTGCATTTTCAATAAATAAGGGAAAAAAATAAGAAAAAAATATCAAAACAGAACCCAATCTCTCCCGGTTTTTTTTTGCAGTGGGCTGCGCAGACACCTGCCACATCCACCCCGGCAGCGGCTGCCTGGCATTGTTGGGCGAATTGATCTTTGCGTATAGCTTGCACATTTGTCTGTAAAGCTCATTAAGATCCGGCAAGATGAAAGGCTGTACAGAAATGTAAGATCATTATCATTATCAAAAGAAACACAGAAAACTGCTGCTATAGAGGCAGATTTGTTTCCATATAGAAAGCTGTTCAAAGTTCTCCGAGAAGCTCTTTAATAAGATGGCTGTTACATGAATAAACTTCAAGAGCTTCTCTCACGCTGGGGAAAAACTTCCAAGGACCCCTTTGCCTTTCACGTCTGTTGCACAAATTTCCCTTGCCTTTTCTCCTGTATCGAAGACAATTTCGGGTCAGGGAAGGGAATCCTGCCTCCCAACCCTCCTGACTCGTACACTGCTGAAGTTGTAACGCGCAACGGTGATGCTCTGGCTAGCAGAGGGATGCGACGGGTGGCCATGAGATGTGACCATAGACATCACTCAGCTTGTCCCCAGCTGCCCTCCCCCTGAGGGGCTGCAAAAGGGGCTCTCCCTGGGCACCCACACCTAGGATGGGGCACAGTGCTCATCCCCAGCACCCACTGGGCAGCAGCGAGAAGCACCAGCAGCCCTCCAGAGAACGACGTTTTGGGTTTAAATACACAAAATCAATTTCGCAGCAATCTCCCCAGCAGAAATTCCCCATCGAATGACCCTCATTGTGTATCACTATTAGCCGGGGGAGGGGGGGAGGTTTAGCCCCTCACACATGGAGCAGGGACATCCATGGCCAGCAGCAGACAGGCAACATTTCACACCTCCCGCCAGCGCATCCCAGTCACGATGCCAGGGACCTTCATGTGTGAAGCCCTGCTTCCCACGGATGCTTCAGGAGCCTCCGAGGAAGGGTTTCACCCAGGGAATCGCAGCCCCCTGCGTACACGGCCTGCGAAGAGGAACTCGTTGTTTTAAAATAGACTCCGGTTCCTGCACTGGGAAGTTGCCGATGCCAAGCCTCAGGCTTGGAACTGGCTGACGGGAATTCGGATGCAGCGAATCTGTTCCTGGCGGGAGGAAGCAGAAGAGTTAAACTTGCTCAAGGCACCATATTTTTCCAAGAAGAATCAGTTCTTCCCACACAGGGTCATTTCTTTTTTGAAACCAGCCTCCCTTTTATCCACAAAAAAATCTGCTCATAATTATAAACCAAGGAAGAAGAGGTTTCTGGAAATATTCATTTGCAGCTGAGCCATTTTCACCCTGGCACAGGCAGACCGAGCCTTCCTCGCTCCCATCTGTCGCATTCGCACCGAGCGATGCCAGCCAGGCGCTGCCACCCAGCGTGGCACGCTCAGGCGGGAGAACATGACACCGTGGTGGGATGAGGAGGAGGAAGGGGAGGGAGGGACACACACACACAGCGCCGCAAAACTGGGCAGGACTTGGAGCTCGCGTCCTGCCCAAGATGTTCGCCTTACACATGAACAGCTTGGCACCACGAGGGGCAGGGGGAAGGAGGAGGAGGAGCAGCAGCACTGGTGTTGTCTGAGCTCCGTTGAGGAAGAATGAAAGGAAAAAGTCTCAGGGTGTTGAGTCTGGTGGGGTCCGCAGGGCCAGGGTCCAGCCCACCTCTGCAGGCAATGCCTGCAGCCATAACGACAGTGAACCAGGGCACAAGAGGCAACTTGGGCCAAACACAGGCAGCAAATGTTCCCCCTCACAGCTCGGTACCTCCTCTGGGTACCAAACCCAGGCGATGTTGTCCTTGCTCTTTCTGCAGGGAAACATCTACAGCTTCTCCCCATCATGTCTCTCTCCCTCCTTTTTAACTGCATCCCATTTACATTGCCACAAATAAATCAATCTGCTTCTTGGTGCCTACACCTTCAAATATTTATAGACTGTTATTATACTTTTCACTCCCTCCCTATACACACATGCCCTTTCCTTTAAACGTCTCTCCACCAAACTATGTATATTTAGTTCTTTTAATCCCTCCCCATAAATCTACCCTGATCCACTCCCCGCACCATATCCACTTATTTCTGTTAATAAGCATGTCAGAGTGCGCTGCGGTGGATGATCATGGCAGAGTTGTCCAGGAAGGGGCTGTTGTCACCTCCCTCCACAGCGCAGTGCTTGGGGACCACGGCTCAGAAGTGCATGAGGCTGCTCAGAGCATCTCCCAGGCACCTACTGCAATACACGGCTCTGGGCTTCAGCCAGATTCTTCCTTTCTGCTGTCTTTGGATTTTACATTTTCTTTTTCTTTCTCTCTTTTTTTTTTCCTTTCTACGTCCCCCCCCCCCCCCCCCCCACTTCTTCCAACTGCAAATGACAAAACTGTAAGCAGCTCCCAGACAACTTGCAAACCCAGAAATAAGCTATTTCTGGCAAGTGAATTTAAGCTTCCTTTCTTACTTGCAAATTGCCTGTGAGCAGCTTGCAAGTATCAGGAAACCAGAAGTCGGGGAAGGTTGCAAGTTTAGGTTTGGATGCACGCACCACGTGGGATCCTTCCCCTTCCTCAGTCTGGCAAACCCAGAGCCATCAGGAGCAGCAGCCCCGTTCCCCAGGCCTCCGTGCTCAATCACAGAATGGTTTGGGTTGGAAGCGACCTTTAAGATGAGCCAGTGCCACCCCCCTGCCCTGGGCAGGGACACCTCCCACCAGACCAGGTTGCTCCAAGCCCCGTCCAACCTGGCCTTGAACCCTTCCAGGGATGGGGCAGCCACAGCTTCTCTGGGCAACCTGGGCCAGGGGCTCACCGCCCTCACAGCAAAGAAGTTCTTCCTGATATCTCATCTAAATCTCCCCTCTTTCAGTTTGAGGCCCTTACCCTGTGTCCTATCGTTACACTCCCTGATCCAGAGTCCCTCCCCATCTCTCCTGGAGCCCCTTTAGGGACTGGAAGGGGCTCTAAGGTCTCCCCAGAGCATTCTCTTCTCCAGGCTGAACCCCCACAACTCTCTCAGCCTGTCCTCACAGCAGAGGGGCTCCAGCCCTCCCAGCATCTCCTTGACCTCCTCTGGCCCCACTCCAACAGGTCCATGTCCTTCTTGTGCTGAGGACTCCAGAGCTGGACGCAGTACTCCAGGTGGGGTCTCATGAGAGCGGAGCAGAGGGGCAGAATCCCCTCCCTCGCCCTGCTGGCCAGAATGTGTTTGGCTTTCAGGGCTGCGAGCGCATCCCCTTTTGTCAACCATCCTCTGGCCTCTCCTGGAGCTCAGCCATTGCCGTGGGCTTACCAATATACTGCAGAGCAAGGACCCACAGCCTGCCAGTCTCTCCCAGGCGGGGAGAAGACTTGGCTGAGCTATGGGGCTGGCCCTTGCCCTGCAGTACCCCCAAAGCATCGCTCCCCACCCTTGCCGCCCTCTCCGGAGCTGAGCACTTGCAAGCTGGGACGGGAATGGGTGAAGACCCCCTCTGCGCCCGGGGAAGGAAGGTGCCGAACCCCAGCAGCTCTGCCGCAGCCAGCGCTGCTCATGCAAAGTTCAGCTGTTGAACGGGAAAACAAAGTTCATCTCTAAAAAGGACAATAAAAAGGGGAAGAAAGAAACTGCTGAGGGAAGCATGTTTGCTAGTGCCAGACAGGCCACAAGGAGAGCTGCAAAATCTACTCGAGTTTATAATTTGCTGTAATGGAGCTGCTTCAGGCAACAAACCCCCAGCGGCCCCAGCTGAAGGAGCCGGTGACAGGCCAGTGACACGGAGCACCAGGATTACAGCCTGCCCATTGAGTCCTATCCCCCGCCAGGATAACCCATGAGATAATCACAAAAAACGACCGATTAAATGGCCCGCATGAAACTGCTGCAAGCCATCAGAAAGACTGCAGGGATTCAGTGAGCTCAGGATGTTTTTTTTCCAGTCAACAGATGAGACGAATGCACATGCCCACACAAAAAAGCCACTCCATTGGCAGCCGTGTGTTCCTGTGGGGACACAACAGGAGGCAGGGTCAGTGGCAGGCTCCAGCCCTCCATGGCTTGCCCAGCTTTTGTCCAGCTGGAAACCTCCCCTTTGCGAGAGTATCTCAGACATCCCACATCCATCCCAGCTCTCTTCCCTGAACCCCTCAGCCCTCTCCTCCACAGACAGCCATCACCCCAGGCACATGCACAAGGGGGGATCCCTGCTCCCCAAAAAGTTGGAGGAAGGGACAATTACCCTGAAGTCCCTGGGGGATGATGATCGGATGAGCACCGATGGTTTGTCATGGGGGGCTGAGCAGGAGCAAGGGATGATCCTTCATCAAGACTATCACCACCAGCACAGCATCACAGGGGGCTGAGCTCTAGCTTGGGGCTGCTCTTATCTCAGCATTTTCATTTTTGGCCAAACTTGTGTATCTTTTCCACATAAGAACCTTTAACCCTCACTGCAGTAACTGCTTTTTCATCTCTTTCCATCGTGGTACCCTGCATCTGACAAAACCTTCCCTCCTAGCAGCAGGTCACCCTCTTGCCAGCCCCACCAGCCAACCTCTGAAGCTCCTCCATCACCATGGGTAGAGCATCAGTCCCAGGCAGAACTCTCTTCCAAAACCATTCATTTTCTGTAAGGGAAAAATTCTCAACCCACCTGCAGGTCCTGACCTCCACCTGCCCCTGCAAAAAAAAGGAAGAAACAAGCCTTCAACCCCTTCATTTCTGAGCCACCTTCTCTCCCCAAGCAGCCTCCAGTACTTGGCCATTTCTCCATTTCCTACCCAGCAGGTGCTGCTTTGTATAGCTGAGCAAAACCCCGCTCAGCTGGAAGTCCTTATGAGATTAAACCAACTTCACTCCCATTACAGTAGTTTCTGTGATCCTCTGCAAATTCCGGGGCTCGCAGCCACCCAAGCAGAGCCCACGTCAGATGAACTTTTTGTTCCCCTCCAGGGTGATGCTTGTGCTGGGGAACAAGCGCCACATTTCTGCCTTTGGCTGCTGCCACAATGAACTGGGATCTCTCTTAGCTGTGTCCCAGTTGGGGTCAGGTGAGATGGACCGGTGTCCTCGAGCAAGGGGTGCACCTCCATCAGGATGGGAGCTGCTCCCTGGGTTTCTGACCTCCGAACAACAGGGGCTGTAATTATCCTTTGGCCCTCGCACAAATTGCTCATTTGACTTCGAGCGCCGAGTGCTGACTTGCCGGCTCAGTTTGGAATTGGGGCTTAAATCAAAGAGCTTCCCTCAAGGGATCTGGGGGAGAAGGAGACAATTAGATTTGAGCCCTGAAGTTTTACAAGTCTAATAAATTTCCTGGTAGCCTCCGGCTGCTGGGCTGCCGTGCGAGAGCCAGGCGAGAGCCCTCGGTGAATGAAAGGAAGCATTTCTCAAGACAGGAAGCCACACCAGCACGACCCAGGTCTGTCTGCTGGGGGACTGACTCGTCTGACCCCCCCTCTGCTGCCGCTGGCTGCTCTGAGCAATGGGGATAGAGACATCGCATCCCTCGTGCCGCACCGGGATGGCAGCCAGGAGCGACGACCCTGGTTGTCCTGCATCCCACTCCTCGCTCTGCCCATCCGCCATGGCCTCAGGGCTGGTTGGTGGCAGAGGAGAAGAGGAAGGTCAGAGCCAGCAGTGTGGAGGGAAGCAGCTGGCTGCTCGCTGCTGGAGACGGTGAGGAAAGAGCATCTTAATTGTGCTTCACGCGGCGCTGCTAGAAAAAGGGTCATGGCAGAGAGGTTATAGAGGTGTTGGCACCAAAGCAGTAAACACCTGGGGGGGACAGGACAGAGCAGTCCGGGGAGGTGAAGCTTCTCCCCACCAGCTGCCCTACAAGCAGATTCACCCCCAAGCTTCTACACCCCTTGGAAGGCACAGCCTCGCCTGCACGCTGTCCTGCCAGAGCTGTTCTTCTTCTAACCAGGGACCTAAAAACACCCTTACCTTTGCTTCAGCAATGTTAATGGAGAAGGAAGCTCCTTTTTTTTTCCAGGAAACCCAACTTCTGAGAGCCCCTGCAGCAAACCCCCTGCTGCGGCTGCCAAGCCTGGTTCCCCCCACGGGCAGGGGAGAAGGGAGCAGCTGTGTGAGCCGCCACGGGCTGTCCCCAAGGGGACCACGTACCCCCACGCAGCGACCTGCCCGCACTTGCCTGGGCTCTGCGTGGGGCTGCAAGGCAGGACCCCCAGGGTCCCCTGGGGTGTTGTGCCCCATGTACCCAGCTGTGACAGCGCAGGAGGGGGCTGAGGCAGAGACACGTTGCCCAGCGAGGATGGATCTGGGTCCAGCAAACTCGAACTCCTTTGCTGGGTGAGAAGGGCAGAGTCATACAGGAAGGTAAAAATGAAGAAGAGCCTGTGGCTCCCTGCAAAATCACCTGCGCTGCCTTGCCGCAGATGTAGTGGCACTGGCTGTCCCCTGTCCCTGTCCTGGCATGGCCAGACATGGTGACCCCAGTGCCAGCACCTCTCTGGAGAGGAGCAGGAGAAGGGCTGCTCTCAGCCGTGCCCTTTCTCCATGCACTGGAGAAAAACACACCTTTGCTGCTCGAAGGGAAGCTCCTCTGCTCTATCCCCCACTTTTCTGGTTGCCTCCAGTGTTTGTTTAACATAATATTGCCGTAAATTACATACCCCTCTGACACGACATAAAATATGTTTTATGCTCCCATTTTCCCCTGTCTTTCCCGCTAGACCTTTTTCTTTTCCAATTTGAACTGGGTACACTGTGCTGGGGATTAGCAGAGACTTAGACTTATTTAAGCAGCCAGTCAACTCTAAACCATTGCTCGTAAAACCTGGAGGTCTCTGCAAGTCCTTCACACTTGTCGCTGGTGGCCATAAATCCCCATTTCATGGGGGCCTTTTTCTCCCCCACCTCCTTTTCTTTCCTCTCTCCTGCCACAGGCTGGCAAGGGATGCGGAGTGATGTGGTGGCCTGCCAAGGAGCGAGCACCCAGCCCTGCTCTGCTGGAGCTCAGCAGAACATTGAGCAGGACCTGGTGGGCTTTCAGCAAGCTCCATTTCCCCGGCCAGACCCTGCGACCAGCCTTGCCCAGAGCTCACAGGGCAGGAGGGCACCTCAGGGCTCAACCTTCCATGGTTTTCCAGGCTGGGTTCCCAGGCGGGCATGGGTTTGGGGATGCCTCAAGGCAATAGATACAGCCATGAGCATCTGAAACATCTCCCACCTCAGCCCAGTGCCAGGGTGGGGGCTGCAAGACCCCAAGGGAGATGGCAGCGGTGCAGCGTATCTGAGGTGCCAGCTTGGGGGGAGCCCAGCACAGCCTGCGGGCATCACCACGTTGCAGAGGCTGCTGCTGAGCAGGCAGGGAGTGTGCAGTGGGGGGGGATCATGCATCAGGCTGGTCACCTGCCCCCCTGTCCCCTGTGCCACATGCCAGCAGCAGTGTGCATCCCAACTTGGCACAGGCTGGCCATGTCAGTGGCAATGGGGAGGAGAGATCCAGGGTGGGGGGTGGGGGGGTGTTGATCTCCTCCTTTAAAGCAAATATTTCCTTGCAGGGACTTTGCAAACACCTCATCCCGACAGGCTGAATTCCTGCATTTATGATCTGCAAGGAAAGCTCCAAACAGAGGTTTTACTCTGGAGGAGTTCATGGCACCCGCATCAGTGCTGGGCTTGGAGACAGTCTGCTCTTTCCCCCATGTTTGTGTTTTGTCTTGTGTTTTTGGATGGAAACTGAAGCGTTTGGAGCATTGGCAAAGAACAGAATATCCTGAACGAGCAGAGGCTGGGCTGGCTCCAAACGCTCTGGGCAGGATCAGGGGGAGCAGCCACGGTCCCTCACGGGAGAGGGTCTCCATCGCCTGGTGGCCGCTGAGGAAGGGCGATGCGGGGCTGATGGGGCAGCCAGGCTGGCTGTCAGCGGGTACCTGCCTTCTTCAGGGACAGCAAACATGTCCTCTGTGGCTGGTCCCGAGGGGTACGGTGCAATCGGAGATGGTGGAGCACATGGTCGCACCTGGAGACCCAGGAGGAAGACCAAGGCAGGAGGAATTTCCAAGGGGGCATATGGAAACACCAGTGCTGGGAGCAGCTGCCAGTCAGATCCAGTACAGCCACATGCTGCAGTGGGGTGGGGGTTGAGTCTGCAGCCCCCTTGCCACCACGCATGCCCCCCCTGCCACTGCCCCAGCCGGGCCAGCAGACTCGGGCCAGCACGGGTTCTGACACCTCACTGTCATTTCATCATGTATGGAGGGACGGTGGCAGCACAATGGAGGCATCAGATGTGTTTTGATCTGGAGGTTTGTGGAAAAAAATATTCCAGAGCGAGTTAAAAAAGTCCTGCAGGAAGGTGGGTTCAGATGCGGTGGAGGTGAAAGCTGAATTTGCAGCCTGCCTGGGGTCAGCATGGGCTGAGACGGGACCAGCGAGGAGGGCTGCCATCGGGGGAGAGAAGTACACTGGTGACCAGCTTTCCCCTTCCCCGCCCCATGCTCTCCTGCACCAGGGACAGCAATAATCCTGACCTAACCTGACACTGCGACAGCCCTTACAGCCAGCAAAGACTCTAAATCCCTCGGCTCTCAGCTCCGCCAGTGCACATGGGCTCAGGAGATGCTCTGTCACCGGCCGAGCCCCGTGTTACATTCCCTGATGGGAAGCCCACTGAAGCCATAATGAACTTATGCAGGGGAGATGGGACCCCTCGTTTTCACTGGGAGCAGGGTCGGATCCTTCTGCTGTGTAAAGCAACAGGAGAAAATGCTGGCACCACCGGCAGGAGCAGGATAGGACCAGATGGCTCCCGTCTTTGTTTCTTCTAGGTTGGTTTGGGGTTGTTGGGTGGTTTTTGGTTTGTTTTTTTGTTTGGTTTTTTTTCTCCCCTCTCATGTCTTCCCAAAGGCGCGGTGCAGATGGGGAAGGAGCAGGTTATGCAAATGCTTTACCTGCCGTTGCCTTGGCAACGCGGAGCGGGCAGGGCGGGGGGGCAGCGGGCAGCGGGGTTGGGGGCAGCGGGGCTGGGGGCAGCGGGGAGCGGGGAGGAGGGGAGCGGGGCTGGGGGCAGCGGGAATGGGGGTAGTGGGGCTGGGGACAGGGGACAGCGGGGCTGGGAGAGGCGGGGAGCGGCGCTGGGTGCAGCGGGGAGCGGGGCTGGGGGCAACGGGAAGTGAGCAGCGGGGCTGGGGGCAGAGGGGAGGGGGGCAGCGGCGAGCGGGGCAGCGGGGAGCGGGGAGGAGGGGAGCGGGGCTGGGGGCAGCGGGAATGGGGCAGCGGGGCTAGGGACAGGGGGGAGAGGGGCCGGGAGCAGCGGGCAGCGGGGCTGTGGGCAGCGGGGAGTGGAGCCGGGGGCAGCGGGGAGGGGGGCAGCGGGAATGGGGGTAATGGGGCTGGGAGCAGTGGGGCTGAGGGCAGCGGGGGGTGAGGACGGGGGCTGGGGGCGGGGAGGGGGCACCGGGAATGGGGGCAGCGGGGAGGGTGCAGCGGGGCTGGGGGCAGTGGAGAGTGAGGACGGGGGCTGGGGGCAGAGGGAAGCGAACAGCGGGGATGGGGACAGCAGGGAGCGGGGGGCGGGGATGGGGCAGCGGGAATGGGGGCAGCGGGGCTGGGGACAGCGGGGACTGGAGCTGGGGGCAGCGGGGAAGGGGCAGCGGGGAGGGGGGCAGCGGGGCGGGGGACAGCGGGGCTGGGGACAGAGGGGAGCGGGGCTGGGGATAGCGGGGACGGGGGCAACGGGGAGCGGGGCAGCGGGGAGCGGGGAGCAGGGAGCAGGCGGCGCCGCCCGGGCTCTGCCCTGCCGGGAGCGGGCAGCCGTCGAGCATCGCACCGGCCCTCCAAAACCCCCACTTCGTGCAGCGGGACAGGCCCCCTCTCCTCCCCAAGCCCCTCCGTGGGGACAGCCGGCGAGGGCAGACATCTCCCCCGCCTAGGCAAACTGCTCTGCAGAGGTGGTGCCCGGGTGGACATCCTCGCAGGTCCCCTGCTTCCCCTGGACCGAGGGGACAAACACCCAGCAGCAGCTCAGAACAAAGAGTAGCAGGTAATGAGGAAGCCTTATCACCATTTTCTTCTAATTTTCCAAGCATACCACAAAAAAATATAGTGCTGGGGACATGTGTAACTAATTAAATAGTACAGGGAGAAGAAAAAACACAGGTTTTTTTTAGAGACTTTGAATTATGTCTGGAGGTGAGGGAGTCAGCAGGCTCAGGGGATAATTAATCACTGGAGGTGAGATGCCCCAGCTCCCTGTGCCAAGTGCACGCTCTCAGCTGCAGGACCTTGCAGGGCACTGGCCACCAGGTCCAGGTAAAGAGGCTGAGAAGTCTCCAAAGGGAAAGAAAGTGTTGGGGCATCTGTTCCGGGAAATACTGAACTCCCCCCAACAGAGAGCAGTGGAGGGTGGGCTGGGGAGGGACCGTTTCCTGATACCGGTTCTCCAGGACCTGCAGAAGGGTCGGGTCCAGAGAGTGCAGAGGTGAACAGCTCTGGATGCAGCTTCTCCCAAGCAGCGAGTGCTGCCCTCTGGACCTCCCGGCAGCTAGCAAAACATCTCAGAGATGTCATGTCATTTCCAGCCACCTAATTACAAGGTTGTCCTTCCCAGTCCCAGAAAAAAAGCCCTTCCAGGAGCAGGGATTGTAGGGCCCAGGCTCAGCTCCGCTGCTTGGAAATTTTACCATGGTTTTGTTTCAGTGTGTTTTGTATCCAAGTCATAAGAAGTTAGCAAGAGCTTTTCTTAACTCAAGAGGCGCATTTGGTACAGCTCTGCTGGAAATGGCCATGGAGATACCCCACAGTCCTCCATTAGATCACATCCTTTTCCCATCCCATGCAAGAACTAAACCCAAACAAACACGCTACCTGGCTACAGTAACCATGGTCCTTCCCTGGCCACCAAGGATGCATTTGGGGCATGTCAAGGAGCAGATCCCTCCACCTGGCTGTGATGTTCAGGAGAGGTCTGCAATGGACCCACTCCCATCTCTTCTGCTGCCGCTCTCTGAGCTGTATGTGAAGCTGCCTCCAACCTTCTCATCTGAGGAGCAAGGTGAGGACCAGCCCTGGCACAGCACACAGCCACCCATCCCCGTCTTTGGAGGGTGTGATCAGCCTGTGTCCTTGGCTAAAGTCAAGCTGATCCTTTCTCCTGTCCAAGACACCAGCAGGGAAGGAGGATCCCAACTCCGATCTGAGCTAACTAAGCTGCGGAGGTGGCATCGCTGGCTGCTTCCCCCAGCTCCGAGGCATCCCGCGCAGATAGGGCACCTCTGTGTGGACGGATGAAGGTGGCCACCTGGAGCAAATAGCAAGGAGGGCTCATCCCTTCTGACACCCCGACATCAGCCCACCCTGGCTGCTGCCTGTGGAGCGGAGGAGCCGGGCTCCTGCCCCAGCCTGTGCAAACATGGCCCAAGGAGGCTCCCTTGGGACACGGAGCTGGGATCCATCATCTGATGCGATGGCTTGTGGGCTCTGAAAGGCAGCGCTTGTGGTCCTCGCCTGGGGAGCCCGAACATGCACCCCTGGGCAAGGCAAGGGACTCCCATCCTGGGGACATCCCCCGAGCCTTCTGCTCCCTGGCAGCAAAGGAAATAAAAATTAGTACCTCAAGCTTCTCCGATATTTCCTCCCCTACCAGCTAATGCACTCCTGGGGTAGAATCATAAATCATAGAATGGTTCGGGTTGGAAGGGACCTTAAAGATCATCTCGTTCCAACCCCCCTGCCATGGGCAGGGACGCCTCCCACAGAACCAGGCTGCTCAAAGCCCCATCCAGCCTGACCTTGAACACCTGGGTAAAGCCCACCTGCCCACCCCCCTTGAGCCCCTAAAATCCCAAAGAGAGGAACGTCACCCAGCTCACCCCAGCCCAGCCATCGCAGAGTGGTGGCAGGAGGGGAGAGCCAAGGGCTTGCTGTTGCCAGGCTTGCCCCTGAGATGCCCATCCCTGCCCATCACCCTGCACAGAGCTGGGTGAGAGCAGCATCCAGCGCTGCACCCCGCGAGGGTGGTGGGTGCTGCCTGGGCGCGGGGGGGTGAGCGTGGGCAGGGTGGGCAGCGTGGGCACGTTCGCCTCTGAGGAACACGGGCATTTTTGAGAGGTGACCGATAACTTTCCGACGGAAAGCTGTCGTCAAGAAATGCTGATTCCACACATCAGAAGGACTTTGTGGAAACATATATTTCATCGACGTGTTTTGTGAATAATTATGAAAACATGCTACAAGGCCCAGGAGTTTCATTTCAACTTTAGCATTTTTTTTTCCTGTTAGTTGAAACAACAAAATCAAAACAAAATGCTCCAATTTCTTCGAAAAACGCTTCCAAACTTCACAAGGGGATTATTTTTTTTTTAAAGATAGTTCCTTCATTTATTCGACGACAATTTTTTAAAAACTTTATGAGTGGTGAAATGTCAAGATTTGAACTTCTTCTCCCCCAAGGGAGTGAATACAAAGGTGTCAGGGCTTCCCAGGTTCAGCTTTGCCGCGAACCTGACCTTCAGCCCGGCGTGACTTGGGGTTGCCGAGGAAGGACTCGTGGCCTGATGCGTGTTTGAGCAACAGCTGGGTTGGGGTCCACGGTGTCACGTCCTGTATTTTTTGCCCTGTCCGCCCCCCTAGGACTGCCCTGTCCCTCTTGGTGGAGATGTGCCACCCTGCGGCAGCAGCGATAGCTGCCAAGAAGGTAGGGGTTTTCCCCATGCTGGCACTGAGTCCCAGGGGACGGTGCCCTGCCACGGCAGAGGCGTTTGGTGGCCTTTCCCCTCCCGTCACAGCAATTAGACACCCGCTCGTTTCCCAGCAAGCAGCTGGGAGCAGCAGGGAGCAGGGCTGTAACTTTGGGCCCTTTCAATTAGCATTTTGCTCTCCTTCGCTAAGCGGCTATTAGAGGTGTGCCTAACTGGCACCTGGGGGCCCTCCCAGCCCATCTGAAAAACCATTTCCATTTCTGACCAGAGTAATTGATGTCCTATTTTCCCTTCATTCATATGCAGGTGGCATGGGAAGACTGGAGCGACGCGGGGCTTGCAGCAGGATGGAGCAGCAGGCTGTCCCCGAGCCCCTCGCTGCTGGCCACTAAGCCAAGCCCACCATACTGGCTTTAGTGGAGCTTTACTGGCCTTACTCTGCCCTGGGGCAACCCTGGGGTCTGCAGTGCTGGGGGCCAAGCTGGCAACCTCTCCATCCCGGAGGGATGCCTGCTTTAACATTCAGCTCAGCCACAGTGAAAAATAGATGTCTGCCATTCACCGCAGTCCCCGGAGGGGTATTTGTCTGCATCACTCTTGGTACTTGTCACAGGGGTTCTCTCATGTCCGTGTGGCAGCCCCTCGCCTGGCTCCGGCCGGGGTGGGCTCCCTAAGGTGGGGAAGGGGGACAGGGACTGGCAGAGCAGGGACCCCAGTGCCAGGGCTGCCCCATGGGGTGCACAGACCACTCACAGCCCCACAGCCTGTGTGCCCACACGTGGGTTCTTGCTTGTTGCCAACTGCCCCAGAGGGGTGACACATCCGAGGGGAGAGAGGCAGGAGCAAAGCAAACAGGTCTTAGCTGCCTGGAGGTCCCAGCTCCGTGTCCCACCAAGCCCTGCCGGTGAATCCTTCCCTTGCAGAGGTCCCCTTGGGTTTTCCAAGCCTTTCTTCCCAAAAAGTCCCCTTTCCTCGCTGCCAGGATGGGCTGCCCATGGCAGGGAGCCCAGCTGAGCTGGACAGAGCAGGGATGAGCCATAGCGCTGGAGCAGCGGCATGACAGGACAGGATCCCCGGCGTCCCTTCCCCTTCACTCCCGGAGGACAGTGACTGATGAGTGCATTAGGTGGTGGCCGCAGGAAAGCTCCCTGACAGCTGGGGCTCAGTGACATGAGACAGGGAACACTGGTTACGCTGACAGCCCCAAAGCAGACACATAACAAGGCAGGGACAGGAAGGGTGAAGGGCACCGATGCTGCAGGGCTCCTGGTGCCATCGCCAATCTGTGCGCACGGGGGTGTATCGTCCATGAACTTTATTTCTGCTTGATTCTTGTCTGCGGACACGTACTCAGGCTGGCTCGGCACCGGGCATGCATGTGTGTGCCTGCCCGCCCTCTGCTTCGTGCAGCAGGTCTGTCCGGCCCCTGGGCTCTGGCAGCCTGGTCCTGCTGCCTCTTGCTGTAGCAGTGAGTCACAGCCAGCAGCAGAGCAGGAAGGGCAAGGATCGGCGTTAATCGCTTCCCCTCCAACAAAAAAAAGCTTTACCAGCCATTGGGGAAGAGAGGTGTTTGCTGCTGAGGTGCCAAGGCAGGCGCAGGAAATGTTGCAGTGCACGCATAGAATCACAGAATCACAGAATCACAGAATGGTTTGGGTTGGAAGGGACCTTAAAGACCACCCAGTGCCACCCCCCTGCCCTGGGCAGGGACACCTCCCACCAGACCAGGTTGCTCCAAGCCCCGTCCAACCTGGCCTTGAACCCCTCCAGGGATGGGGCAGCCACAGCTTCTCTGGGCAACCTGGGCCAGGGGCTCACCGCCCTCACAGCAAAGAAGCTCTTCCTGACATCCAATCTAAATCTCCCCTCTTTCAGTTTGAGGCCCTTACCCTGTGTCCTATCGTTACACTCCCTGCTCCAGAGTCCCTCCCCATCTCTCCTGGAGCCCCGTTAGGGACTGGAAGGGGCTCTAAGGTCTCCCCAGAGCCTTCTCTTCTCCAGGCTGAACCCCCACAACTCTCTCAGCCTGTCCTCACAGCAGAGGGGCTCCAGCCCTCCCAGCATCTCCTTGACCTCCTCTGGCCCCACTCCAACAGGTCCATGTCCTTCCTGTGCTGAGGACTCCAGAGCTGGACGCAGCACTCCAGGTGGGGTCTCATGAGAGCAGAGCAGAGGGGCAGAATCCCCTCCCTCGCCCTGCTGGCCATGCCACATAGAAGCGTGGTCTGCATCATGGGCTTGCACATGGAGCAAAGCGCGTCTGCCATGGTGACGGGAGAGTGTCCCGAGAGAGGGGTCCCATGTTGTTCTCCTTCCCTCAGCTCTCAGGAGGCAGAGGGTCTCCCTCAGACTGACCTCCTCGTGCCTGTGCTGCAGCCGACCAGAGGCAGGCACCCTCAGCTCAGGCCCCTCCTCCCCACCCCAGCTCAGGGAGCACAAATGAGATGTTCAGGAGGTGAAGGAAATGGAAGAGGGACACTGAGAGTCATGGTCGCCTCCTGCCAAAGCCCCCAGAGCATCTCAGAGATGCGGTCTGTAACCCCTCTGAATTTCGTGCCGCCACACAGCTTCTTGGGGCTCTCCCGGGACCATGAATTTATTTGATGTAATTTCATTTTGGGGTGTTTTTTAAGTAATTAAAAGAAAGGAAGGAAGAAAAGGCGAAAAATTAAAGGGAGGATTACCAGGGCTGCGAGGGTATTCTTCAGGGAGAACATAGCCCTAGTGCAATAGGCTTAAAATATGCTCTAAACAGAAGCGGCTTTTAAACCGCTCTGCATAACCGGAGGCTGAAGCACCAGAGTTTGTCCGAGGTACCAGGCACAAGGCATTGCCAGAGCTCCACATGCCTCTCCTTGCCCTGGGAGAAGGAGCAAACTCTGCCTGCAGGAAAGGAGCCAGGAGCTGCCAGCACTCCCTGCAGAGCCGAGGAGCGAGGATGAAGGCTGAGACAGCAGTCCCAGTGGGCGGCAGACCACCGTGTGCGGTGAGGTTGGCTGCTTTGGTGGAATTTGGCAGGGCTGCCCAGGAACAGGGAAGTTGCCCCGCTTGGACGAGTGTCTGGGATGTGTCTTGATGAAAATCAGTGCCAGGATTGCTGAGACAAGTTGTGCTGCTGGGGTCACTGCACAGTCTACGGCCTGTCTCTTGCCCGGGGATGTGTGCTGAGGAAGCAGAAGTCCCTGGCTGTGCTCCAGGAATAGATAAGCTGTTTAGTTATAGGATAACTAGATTAACCAGGCTGTGTGGGGACAACAGATCGCGATTGCTAAGCCAGAGATGTGGGGCTGATAAGGCCCTTGACCTGCTATGATAAAGTAGCAGGTTCAACCTGGAGCAAAAAGAAAGGTGGGAAAACCTTGCTGGAATGTCAGGAGCAGCACATGTACCTGGGGATGCCACGGACTCCTTCTCTTACAGCTCCCAAAGACAGATGTTGGCTACATAACCCATGCCATGCCATGCCATGCCAATGCAAGCCATGCTATGCCCACCCATCCCATCCCATCCCGTCCCATCCCATCCCATCCCACCTCCCTTTCCCTGGCAAGCTGGTGGCTATAACACGGACCTCCCGAAGATCCAGTTGTGCCCCCCTTTTGCACCAGAGAGTCCCGAGCTGCAGCGGTGCAGAGTGGGAGGGTGCGATGAAGCACCTGTAGCCACACTGACGTTAATTCAGCTCTACCTGTCTCAGCCACAGCAGCCCATGCTGAGCATCCAGTGTCACAGCCCATCCCAGTTCCTCGCAGTCCTCACCTTGGCTGTACTGCTGCCCGCCCAGTGCTGCCAGTTTGCATTGCAGCACGGCTCGGATTCCCTCGAGCCCTGGCTGCAGAGCCACCCCGCCAGCCGACAGGGGTCCCAAGGGTGGGAGGCTCCTTCCAGCTGGCCATTCTTCCGCTGCTTCAGATATTCTTCAGAATGCTTCCCATTGCCAGCATCCCCCCGTCACTTCTCGGACTCTGGCTGCCTGACTCCTCACCTTGCTTCCTCCTGCACCTTCGGCTGAGCCCTCCCAGCTCAGTCCCTCTGTGGTTGGTCTGACATCAGTCACTGGCTTTTGGAGACCCCGGAGAGTCGCTGACTTCTCCCTGGGCTTCGTCTCACCTCGTGGCTGAAGCTGCCTCATTACTGGAGCTACCCCAGGCTTTGCAGACGGAGCTGCCATGTTTCCCTGGGGCAAGCACAGGGTTGTGAATGGGTGGCCCAAGTGACCCAGCTGACTTTGCTGCTGGCCCCGGATAAGGCATTTAATGCCTTTGGCTCTTAGCTGATCCTCTGAGTCCTGGAAATAGCATTGCAGGTCTAATGGACATGACCTGATTAGTTAATGCCCGGTGTCTGCTTGGTAGATGCTGTTCAAGGTAGTTACCTGAAGGCCAAGGCTGGAAAAAGATGAGAATTTCCTGACTCATAATGAGTGAATTTGGGAAGGGAAGGGTGCACAAAACTTCCGACAGCCATAACAGCTTCCTTGAGATTAGCTGGAGAAGGGAAAGACTGTTTATCCCTGGGACAAGCGACTCATTTGATAAATTAAAGCACTAACCAAGAAACTAATTTTTGGGGGTGTGATTTCTCACTTTGTTATACGTGGTACTTACTCCGCTAATTACTTGTGCTCAGGGCAAGCCATGTGTTCACAGCTCACCAGAACCCAGGAGCTGCGCTGCTACCGTGTGGGGGGCACGGAGGAGCCAGCGATCCCTCCTTGGTGGAGGAAGGGCTTATGGTCATCTCCTTCCCTTGGACAGAAGAGCATCCATGACGTGAGCTGCTCCTGCAAGCGTTGCCCACCTTGTGCCAGCCCCACCCTGGGGAAGCCGCCTGCTCTCGGGACACGCTCTGGCTGGCACCGTTCAGCCTCATCTCAGTGTCTGTACCCTGGCATCTTTGCTGAGAGCCTCTTTTTTCAAGGCATCTCTTTTCCCACCAGCTTTAGCGTGCAGCTTCCCAGAGCACTCGAGCTTTGACAATTTAAACAAGGCAGATTTCGGAGACGGGTGAGTGAGGCTGGGCTCAAAACCACAGCCGAATCCTTTCATCAAAAGAGCCAACAACTTTTAAACGTGCCTTTAAAACCCTTCCTGAGGACATGGTCAGCAGTGGGTCCATTCTCCTGCCCCCAGGCTTTCGAATGTCCTTCAGCCCAGTGCATTTGTACCTCTTGGTCCCCCTGTTACTCCAGGTACGCTGCACCCAGGACTCAACCAGTTTTTCTTAACATTAGCCTAGGAATGGCTCATTTTGGATTTGACAGTGCAGCGATTCCTCACGCCACAGGAGACACGCCACCATATAGAGGGCAAATCAGTGAAAACAGCTATTTCCATCCTTCAGACCATGAGATGGAGGAGAATGGACTTGTGGAGATGGAAGAGGTGTGAAGGGATGGGCAGAGACACAATGCTGGCTCGGCTGGTCCCTGGTCCATCACGTCCTCCCCAGTTTTCTCAGTGGGTTCCCCCCTTCCAGCCACCCGGCGCGGCGGGGTGTTTTCTTTGCACCAAAGATGTCTCCACTTTCCCCACGACACGTAATAAGGCAACCACACAAACCAGAGGATGTGAGTCGGAGCGGCTCCGAGTGCACGGGGCAAAACTGATCCTGCCAGATTAGGGAAGGCATTAACGAGGCTTTGAGCCCTTGCCTGGCTCTCGGGTTTATATATATGGCCACGGTCACCGCTCTGAGAGTGACATTGTAATACATCACGCCTGCCAGCCGCAGCCCGCAGCTCCCTGGCACCCGGCCAGGCAAAGGTAATTTTGTGCTGAGTGATATCAGAAGTCGAAATGAGCCCCACATACTTTGTGTAATTCCCAGAGGCTGTAAAACACCTCGGCCGTCTCCCATCCAACATTTATGTGTTTTGCATTAAACTTCCCCAAATTAGTGCTAAGTGCATTAAAGTTGTAAAAATAGCCTGCGTAAAACCCCATTAAATGCTTAAATATACGGATCCGGTGTACGGGGATCTATAATTTAGGTTTAAATTCAGGAACCCTGTAAAGCCCAGGTCCTGTGCCGGGAGCAGACCGGGCAGTGCTGGAGCCCTCCGCCACTGTGGAAGGGATGTGCCAGCCCCACCGCCAGCCCCCGGAGCAGCTTTTCTCCCAACAGGGGATTCCTTTGAGACGTCAGACGTTGCAACTCTATTAATACTCACTGAAGCATCGGATGCAGACAAGACAGGCCAGGGAGACGGGAGGGGAGGAGGGAAGCGGAGAGGAAACATCCAGGCTTGGATTCGTGTCCCACTGTCCCGGCATGTCTGAGGGACAGCGGGGTGGAAGAACGCCCCAGGGGACACGAGCTGGCCCGGGTTTGGCTATTGTCAGGAAACAGAAATCTCGCTCCTGCCCTGGCTGCTCTGGACGAGGCTGTTGCCGCATTTCGGAGGGAGCCCAGAGCGCTGTCAGCACGTTGGCAGAAAGCTTTGCAGGGATCCTTTCCCTCGGCATTCACTGCTCGTATGGGAGGAGGCTGGTGGAGAGTCCCCCACCGGCTAGGCAACAGGGGCTGGGGGGTCTGGGGGGCCCGAAGCACACTTCCCAGTCTCCCCCAAGCCCTCCCAGATGCTCTGCTAGACCCAAACGCCATGTGCCACCAGGAAGCTGGCACCGAGCCTGCGTTTTTCATCTCATCCCATCTCCTCTGGCAACCCGGCGTGTGTTTGGTGTTTACATCCCGGGATGCCTGGATACTGTCCCTCCTCGACCACACTCGTGGAGCTTCCCAGCGCTTCCCGTCATCTGCTGACATCTTCCTCGTGATGCCGTTTGCACCGCAGCCTTCCCCCCGGAGCTCTCCCAGCAGCAACAGGGCAGATCCTGCAAGTCATGCCCAGCCTCAGGACCAGAGCGGAGGCTGTTGCCTGTGTGCTTGGCCCCCGCTAGCCCTGCTCCCGGCCTGGGCAAGCCCATGGGGCTACCCCATGCCAGGCACAAGCAGCTGGCACACAGGTTCAGGGTGGGCACAGGGCTCTGGGCATGCTTCCCTGCTCACCCCCAGAGGGGTCTCTGGGCTGCCAGGCTGGCTACTGCATTTTCTTCTATTTCAGGCTGCAGAGGACTGTCATCTGTGTGAACCCAGCGATGGCAAAGGCAAGGCTGGGAAGTGAAATGTCCAATAAATTGTCTACAGATGGGTGGATGGGGATAGAAGGCAGGCGAACTTGCAGGCAGCCACAGGGACCCGGGAAGGCAGGGCGAGCGTGTGGACGGGCAGGGTGGTGGCAGCACAGCACACCTGGGGGCTGTGATTCCCTCGGCATCCTGCAGCAAAACTGAGCCCCCGATCACCCGTACATGGTTCACGGTGGAGCTGGGTGGAACCAGCCCACCTGGCAACGTGGCAGCATGGGCAGGAGCTGCCCACGGGGCAAGGGGAGGGAAGGGAAGGGAGATTTCCTTGTGTTTGCTTTTCCCATGTATTCCCAGAAAGGTGGGGATCTCTTCCAGGCTGGCTCCCAGCTGCAGGGAGCTGAGAAACGTGCAAACAGCCATAAAAATCACCCTATCTGAAAAGGAAATAATTCTGCCTCCCCGGTGTCTTTTCTCAAGGGAGCAAACTATCAGCTCAGCCTCCAGGCTCAAGGAAAACAGCTGGGGCACCAGGGACAGAGGGTTGGCTTCTTTGATCCGGCTGGTCAAACTCCAAAGTCTCCATCCCATTTCCTCCTTGGTGCTCCTGCCACCACCTCACATCCCACACCTCCCACCGTCCGCACAAGCCCACCCAGAACTCAGTCTGGTGAAGAGGTTTCCCATCCCAGCCCATCCCATGCACTTTTCTCTTGCTTTTATTATTTTTCCACCCTGTAGCATCTTTCCCTTGCCCTGGTCCTGTGGCAAGAGGAGAAGCCCATCAGCAAAGCCCAGGCCGGGTGCATGGGCAGGTCTGTGTGGGCTCGTGGCCATTAGATCATGCTCTTGCTCTCAAAGGTACCTGTACGGTTTTATTACTGTCACTTCCCAACCCTTTGGAAACCTTCCCAAGATGTACTTACAGAATTACTGTTCCCACTCTGAAGAGAAAACAGCTAAAGCCTTGTTATAACTCCTTAATGTTAACATCTGAATGGAGGGATTATCCTCCCTTACAAAAGGCTACATGTTTGTTTAACGCTGTTTTCACTTGTTTGAAAGTGAATTTTATAAAGTCTGCTTCCCTCCCTGCGTCTCCTCCTGGCTCCAGCCCTTCGGGTTCCCACCACAGATGGGACAAGCCCCGGTCACCTGTAGTTTTTCCTGCTGGAAACGTTGGTCTCAAAACCACACTGAGATCGGGAATTTGATTTGATTCTGTGCAAGGTTCCCAGTTTATCTGCATCCTCCCAGCCCATCGCTGGTCGCACTAGAAGGTCCTCAGTGCCGCGGATCTGACTGAAAATAAATCCAGTGTCAACAGGAGAAGAATTTGTCCAGTCCCCAGGTCGGGGTCGGAGGACCAACCTCTGCAGAAGCGAGATGCGGTGCCCTCACTATCTTCTGTGCCGAGCATCCTGCCTGTCCCAGCAGTGCTGGCAGGATCCAACCCATGACCAGGCAGGAGAGGGATGGGAGCAAGTCAAGAGAAGATTTCCCAGCAGTCGGGAGCAGCTGCAAGAGTTTTCCCCACATTCAGCTCCGAGAAACAGAGAGATTGTGGAGAAACAGGAACAAAACTCCTCCAGGTCTGAAAACCCTCCAGCAGGTCCAAGTTGCCGCCCCCGTCTCCCGCATCGCATCCCTCCATCCTGCCGGACCATGCTGCTGCCGGCGCAGCCCGCATCAAGCGTGAAGCCTCTGCAGCTTTTTTGACCAACTGTGTTGTTTTTTTTAGCAGCCACGATATTTATAAACGCTTGGTAAAATATTTATGCTACGAGCCAGTTTCCCTTGTTGGTTTAAAAAATTAATATAACATTAAGTCGGCTCAGAACATTTAGGTTTTTAAAAATTGAGCTGAAAATTAAACAATCGTTGAATTTGTGGTGGGGGTAACGTGGCAGCAGGAGTATTTATCACATGCGAAACAAATGGGACCACCACTTCTCTGCCAAAGACATCAGAATTCAGGGGTATTTTTATGCCCTGAGTAAATATTCTCAATTTTTTGGGAATAGTTTAAAAAAATAATAATAATAAAACCTGCTAGTTAATGACAATCAAAACAAAGCCAAAGACATTGATGTCATATTTAAAAAATATAGGAGACTTAAAGATAAACTTTTACATTGGTCAAATATAGAAACTAATTATACCACCGGAGCCCCTACAAGGATTTCTTTGTAAAGTCCCTCTGGCTTTGTCCTCTTTAAAGAACTGCTGATGCCTCGTGGAAAATACTGATAAACAACTTGTTCTCGAGCGCAGCCTGGCTCTTCCCTCTTTCTTTCTCTTTTTTTCTCTGCTGTTGAGCTCCATGAATGGAAGCAGAGGCCAAACTCCTTTTCGGTGTGGTGGCACTTAGCGGTCCACGCCAGAACCAGGCTATGTGAGGGGCTGGTGGTCCCACCACAACTACCCCCTTCTCTGTCCCCTCCACTGCCGCCATCCCCAGGCAGGGCTCAGGCCAGGGAGCAGCAGCAGCAGTTTGTAAAACTTCAGGAAACACTGCATTTTGCTTTCTTTTCTAGGACCTTTCCAAGCCACGAGAGTGTGGTGGTGCCAGAGGTCCACAGTCAGGTGGAGAAAGGGTAGAGTCAGAGGAGGAAGAGGAGGACGTGGCTTTTGGACGGTTTCCTCCTGCCCTAGAGGCAAATCTTTCTCTTCAAGATGGTACACGCTGGAACCTGAAATAAGCCCTTGAGTTTGCTTTGACAAAAGAGGCAGAAAAGGATGAGTGAGGAGGAAGAGCTCTTCTCATGGGGATAAATATCTAGTTGAGTAACCCTAGTTTGAGCAACCCTACCTAATAACACTCTTCCATTAATGCTTAGTGGTAGCTGAGTCATCGGCAGAAGAATAACAGCCTACATTTTCAAGAACAACCAGTGATTTTGTGAGCCCAACTTGAAGTCACTTAGAAAGCAATTGATTCTGTACGCTCACCGTCCCGACATCAGGTGGCTTTAAAAGGTCTTGAGATGGGCACCAAAAAAAAAAAAAGCCCCTCTGCTTTTCAACTGCCAGGCGAACACTCCTCGCAAATCCAAGAAATGCTTTCATGGAGCAATTGTGCAAGAGCGGGCTTGTCCATTAAACTGTTAGCCCTACCCATGGCTGTAAAATCGGAGGTGAAATGGCTGAGATGCAGCAGCCAGCTGAGGAAGAAGGGGGAATAATAAGCCTTGCAGAACACCGCAGAGGAGAAAGGCCACCGAGAGTATCAGATCGGGCTTGATAAGCTGAACCACCGAGGGAGCAAACCGATTACTTGCAGAAAAAGGACATAATGTGGAAGGTCGGAGGGGATTGTCATGCCAGTGGATGTGCTAAGGTCAAGGAGAAGGAAAAACAAGCCTAAGCGAGGCGTGGCGGCAGGGAAGGAGTCACTAACCTCCTCTACTCCTCACATTCTTTGAATAGCTAAAATAATAACAATAATAGAATCCAAACTAAACTGAAGACGCTGATGTCATCTTAGAAAATATTTAAAAGACCTGCATTTTTTATACTCATAAAATAAAGGCAGCAATTAATTAAATCCCAGCATGCCTTAAAAGGCATTTCTGTCGACGGCGTGTCTCCTTTCCACGAGGCGGTTTCTGTGCAATGGCGATGACGCACCAGGACGGGAACAGGCTATTCCTGAACGAGAAAGGAGGTCACGGAGCTGAGGAAGGGCGAGCTCTGAGAAAGGGAGGTGAGAAGCAGCGAGCCGTGTGTCACGGAGGAGGACGGGCAGTAGCAGGCGGGGAGGGGAGCGGAGCACCAGCCGTGCTGGGACCTGTTGCGTGGCCCCACCAGCATGGGGAGGCAGCCGTCTGCGGAGGCTGAGCTGGGAGAAAATCAGCAAGGGACATCTCATACTCCAGGTCTGTGAAGCTAAGTAGGCAGCGACGGTGGTTCTTGTAGTCCTTTCAACCATCCAACGCCAGTCACTGTCAGAGAGAGGAGATGAGCGTAGGTGGCCACCTCTCTGTTAGTCCAGGCCACCCAAGGAAGTCCAGAAGGGATGCGCTGGGGCCACCAGTACTTCAAGGACCTCTCCCATCCCTGCGAGGGTGGTTCTCGCCATGGGCAGCACCGACGTCTCCCCCCGGCCTGCTCTCTGAAGGGAGCGGTCCAGCCCAGCAGAGGAGCAGCCCCATGGGCCGGGCAACAGCAGAGAAGCCTCTGTCTAAATTGCTTCATTTAATCTATTGTTCAGCTGACTACATTGAAAATGGAGCATGTAATTGTTTCCCCGAATAGAGTCGAACACCATTAAACGTTGGTCTGAAGCTTTGCCATCCAGCAAATATTCCAGCTGGCTGGGGATCCTCTGGGATTGGCTCCACGTCGCCATGGTTACAGACTGTCCACGGCTTTATTCCTACGGTTAATTAAAAAGCCTGTTTTACGAGGCGGCCATGCCCGGAGGTACGCCAGTATGCCGGCCCTTCTGATGCCAGTCCATGAGCTCCACACGACCGCCGTGGGCACCGGGCACCCGCAGCCGGCGGGAGATGCTGCTGGGGACAAGCATCCCTCGCGTGGGGCCGATGGGCTTTTGGGGAGGGGTATTTTGCTTTTGGGGCAACCCCAGGTGAGGGATTGCATAGGGGCTGTCTTGCTCCCCGGCTGCTTGTCCATCTCCCGTGGACATGCCGGAGGTGGTCCTTGAGCAGACGCGGGTCCTCTCCACCAGCGGATGGGGCTCGAGGGAGCAGGACGGCTCTTGCAGGAGCTCTGTGCCCTCAGAAACCTGAATTCAAAGCACAGGCAGATGTTTTGCTGTCCTCGGGATCGCTTTTAGCAACAGAGGTGTGAGACCACCCTCCCAGGCAGGGTGATAGGGAGAGAAAGTCCCGCAGAGGGTCTGGCTCTGGGAGCCACAGGCTTCGATAGCAGAGAGGATGCAGCAGAGCAGTGGGAGAAGCGAGAACAGACGGGATGTGACAGAGAGATGGAAAAATTCTTCCAACCCCTTCCTTCAAATGCAGCATTACCGATGGCCCTTCCGGCTCCTTGAGCTTTCCTGGATGAATCCCACCACACAGCGGCCACCGACTGCATGGGGGGAAGCAAACGCCATCAGCTGGGCATGGTACATCACCCCCCCACCGAGCAGCCCAAGGGACACCCCCGGCAGAGCGGGTGCTGCTGGACAGACCTTGCAGGGAGCAGGAGCAGGGGGAGCCGGCCAAGTTATGTGGGAAATTACCTAATTAGTGCACAAAATGAGCAAGCCATGCGAAATGCAAACAAACAATGCTCCAAAAATGGCCAGGCGCAAATTACCGGAATCAGCCCAATTAGGAGAAATAAGCCCCATACAAGCGCTGCCCATAAGCGACCCCGGCAACAGGAGGCCCTGGCTTTCCTCATGGTGAGGACTTGCTGCAATTTGCCTCCAAGGATGGTTTTAGTGCCACCTGGAGCCCTTCAGACAGGGGGAAGCCTTGCCTCCCGAGTTGGCCGGGCACCCCTGCACCAGCAGCCCCCTCCCCACCACCTGCAGCCACGGATGGAGGAGATGGGGCACTTGGGGTGCTGGGTACCTCGGTGACAGCCCCATCACTCCTCAAATGGAGGGTGGAGGGGACAGTCTGGAGGACCCAGGGTCTTATCCTGGCCGGGAAAAAGGGGATCCCCAGGGCAGCCACTGTCTGCAAGGGCAGGATTCATCCCTGCAGCCTGGTAAGCGACAACCCTAGTAGTCAACTTGCCCTGTGCTTGCAGCCAGGATCAGCGTCCTGTGAGAGAAAGGAGGGAGGGAAGGAAGGAGGGAAGCAGGGAAGGAAGGAGGGAGGGAGGGAAGGAAGGGAAAAAGGAAGGAAGGGAGGAAGGGAGGAAGGGAGGAAGGGAGGAAGGAAGGGAGGAAGAAAGGAAGGAAGGAAGGAAGGAAGGAAGGAAGGAAGGAAGGAAGGAAGGAAGGAAGGAAGGAAGGAAGGAAGGAAGGAAGGAAGGAAGGAAGGAAGGAAGGAAGGAAGGAAGGAAGGAAGGAAGGAAGGAAGGAAGGGAGGGAGGGAGGAAGGAAGGAAGGAAGGAAGGGAGGGAGGAAAAAGGAAAAAATGGAAAAAAGAAAAAAAGGAGAGGAGAGAATAAAGAAGGAAAGCCTGCACACAAATGAGGCTTAATTATAATAATGGTATGTAGCTGATTATCAAAGCTAACATTTAGGGCTGGATATCAGCTACCATCTGGTGCTTTGCAGCAGGCGGGGAAGGGCCAGGAGAAAACAAACTCAGGTTAAATCACTGAGAGCGCTGGATGTAGGGGGGGGGGGGAGGGGGGCTGTGCTGGGGGCTCAGCTTTCCCTGGGCTGCTGCAGCGTGTCCTCTGCCCCTCCTGGCCTTCAAAATCCACCCCTCCAGGGCTGAACCCCATCGGGTCTCCTCTGAACCCCCAGCCACGGCTCCGGGTGCTGTGTTTCATACTCAGGTTGTTCCAAAAGCAAAACCTGCGCTGCCTGAGAAACCCAGCGCTCAGGATTTGTGCTGCCGAGCGAGCCGGCTGCTTTATGAAAGAGAATTTTTGAATCCTTTTGTCAACAGCTAAATGTTTTGGTTGACAAAGTCAATGCATGATGTGATATTATAAATATTAGATTAATTGTATCGTATAGAATTTATATCACGTAAAGATCCAAGGAGTTATTTTTACCTCTCTGAAAAATAAAGCAAGAGAGTTAAAGTGATTTGTTCAGATGCATTTCTCTCAAAAACTTTGTCAAAATCCGCTCATTCCCTGGGAACACTTTGATTTCCATAAAAATACATTTCTCAGTAGAAAAAACAACCTGTCAACAATTTCAGCCAGCTCTGCTGTACAGAGCCTGAGCACTCATAAAGAAACTGGTTCCAATGAGGCACTTCCCTAATTGTGGAGGCTGCTATCCTTGTGAGGGGCTGTAGGAGACAATGGTCCCCCCAGGGCTGTCCCTGTCCCCCCTGAGGGTTACACACAGCATCTCTGTGACAGTTGTGGGGGTCCATTGAGCTCCAGTGGTGCCGTGTCCATCCCATCCCCATGCAGGCGAAGCCTCGGAGATGCTGCTTCAGCCGCCCAGTGCAAGCTCCCACTGGGATGGGACACAGCAACAGCACATCCAGCATCCCCTAGGGCTGCCCGTGCCCCGGCCCCATTCAGTCGCTGCCCCCCAAGACTCCCTCGGGGCTCTCTGACACCCCAGGGGACACCTGTAGCACGGCGGTGAGGGACAATCTGTGAGTCCCTCCATGTATGGAATGGGCAGAAACCATCAGTGCGGCTCTGCCTGCTGAGCTTTGCTTTCCTAGCAATAAAAACTAGCTCACCTGCAATCCACCTCACCAGGGAATTAACTCCAGCCCAGAGACGTCCATGTGCCTGCCCCAGTGCCAGCAGGGCCATGGCGTGCCAAGCTCACCCAGCTCTCCCCATGCCTGCTGCCTCCCCTCCAACCCAGCTCCTCAGATTCGAGACATCCCAGGATGCACAGGCAGGTTGTGCCAGGTGGTACCGAGCCTCCACCCCAACAGCCGCAAGGATGGGATGTGTCCTCCTGGGCACGCAGCATCCCTTCCCCGGGGGGCACAGCCCTGCCAGCTCCAGTTAGCTCCCGAGAGTCTCCAGCCTCCGCTTAAATCCCTTTATAGGTGATGGACCTCAAACATTCGAGCCGTCCCTTTCTCTCCCTGATGATGCTCTCGACCAGATTGTCATCTTTGAAGGAGCGCATGTGCCCGCCGGTGTCCAGAGCATCTTTTGCTGCTCATGGAGCAAAGCTGATGACGTGTGTGTTTGCTCTGTTTCTGAGCGACCACTTTGCTCCCCATGCCGAGGCAGCGCTGCAGCACGCGTGCCCGAATAGCTGGGCTGGTGTGATCAGCAGTTCCATGGAAGGGATGCTCAGCCCACCACAGCCCCCCAGCGCCGCTCTGCTCCCACCTCCCCCGCCTTTCCCACAGCCCCTTCCCGCGGCCACCTCCACTGCTTCCCCTCCAGTCCTGGCTCCGGCGGCTGCTGCTGAAATTAGTGAGGAGCTTCTGTCCATTCTAATACTAATAGGCCCATTTTTAATAATGATGTTTTTGCAGCAATTTCAACCCATCATGGTGTCACAGGGGTATTGATGAAAAAAAGCATCTAATCCCTTTTAATAGATTCCATTTGACAGCAAACGTGTCTCAGTGTTCATTCCCAAAGGCCCCAGCGGTTTCAGTGTCACTTATGGCTGACCTTGGAGGGTAACAAGACCTTCTCCAGAAGAATGGCCCAGTGTCCATCTGGGACTGGGCTCCCTGCCCCCCTTTTCCCCTTCCCCACTTCTCAGATGAAGGGGCTTTGCTGCTGCTGGAGTGCCCCGGGAAGGTCTATTTTGAGAGATCCCACAGGACTGCTGCTTTTTTTGTTCTTTCTTCTCTGCTGGACATGAACTGGGCGCAAGGGCGGGTGTTCCTTCCTTCGCAGCTCAGGAGATGTGGATTATCTCTCCAGCCCTGCTGTCGGGAAGAGAAAAATCCTCCTTCTCCATGCCTAGGAGATGGGGAGAGAAGAGATAAGGAGGAGCAGCTCAGGGGAGCCAGTGGGAGCACCTGGCTGCTGGTCTCCGTGGTCCCACTCCCGGATCATCCCTGGACGGGCACGAGGAGGGCAGCCACCCTGGAAAAAGCAGCGTGAAGCCTCGCAGCCTCTCCAGAGCCAGCCTGCCTGACCTGTATACATAAATATCCCAGCAAGCACCTGCTGAAAGGTGCCAGACGGCACGTAACGAAGCTGCAGGTCCAGAAATCATTAAACAGGGAAGAATAATTGGCAGCTTTTCCCCAGCATCGCCAGGGTTGGGAGCTAAGGCAGCACCCTCCAGCTGGGAGCGTGTCCTGCCTGTCGTCCTGCTGCAGGCAGCGAGGTGACGGGAGCTGCAGGATCCGGCCCTCAGCATCTTGCGGGATGCGACAAACAAGCAGGCAAAGGGGGATGAGGTGCGATGGAAGCGTCCTACGGCCGGACATCCTCTTTCCCAGGCTCTGCCAAGCCACAGCCAGCCAGGAAGGTGCAAAAGCAGCCCCCCACACACACCCCCACTCTGCCCCACTGCCCCCCGACGAGGCTCCTGGAGCCCAAAGGTGGTCTGGTAATGGGCAAGGTTGTGCCCGCCTGGCTGCGAGCCCTGACCCCCGTGAGACCCCAGCCCCTGACCCCTGGACCCCCTTGCTCTCAGCTCTCCCCCCACTCCCAGCTCCGTCCGGTTTCTTCCCCTCCTGTCCCCTCCTTTCATCCTGCAGGGGTGGAGAAGGGAGCTCTGTGTGTGTCCAGGGCGCTGGAGGAGTGAGTCATGCCTTGTGGCGGGGAGGGGGGTCCGGGGAGGGGTCCAGCTCCCCTGGCAGCAGGGCTGGGGGGCAGGAGGAAGGGCAGAGCCCTGTTGTAGCTCACAGCTAAATGCTGCCTTTCACTTCAGCATTCCCAAGGAAAGTAATGAGAATAATTAAAGGTAATTTCATTTATTTCGGCTTCGGCGCATAAAGCAGACGGGGATGGGGGATTTCCAGCTTCACACCGAAGGAGGGAAGGGAGGGAAGCCGAGCTCTGAAGCTCAGCTGCCCACAGGCAGCAGGACCTGCTGGCAGCCTGCTTTACCTTCTTTACATCCTCCGTCTCCAGATTCAGCTGTTTGTGGGGCTCACCTGGGAGATGGGCTCCCACAGTGGTGTAGGGCTGTTTGCGGAGTGGTTCTAGAGAGGGAAGGTGGTCCCTGCCATGACCCTTCCCTTTGAGTGACCTGTGCTGGAAACGCCTGAGCATCCTCCACAAGAATTACCTTGTTTTACAGCTGAAGGGAGGCGCAGAGCAGGGAGAGCATCCCGGAGCTATGCTTTGTCTGTCCCTCTCCCTCGCAAAGGGAATGCAGAGTGATGCTCGCTGAAGCAGTGCCAGCTCGGATCAGTCCTGGCGAGATGGAGCCATGCCTGCCACCCGTCTGTGGGCTCGCACGAGAGCGGGGACTGTGGTCCCATGGAGCAAGTGTCCCCCCCACCCAATGCAGTGTCAAGAGCTTGTGAGGAACTACCACCACCCTGCATCACTGCCTGACCCCAAGGAAGCAGCCCCAGGGAGCTGATAGCGGGGACTTTAATGGGTGATTAGTTACACAAATACCCCAGATTGAAGGGACCTAATTGGAGGCGATGATGTTGAGCCGGGTAATTAGGAGCCCATAAACCACACAGGTCACAGTTCCTCCAGCAGTACATTCAATCACCGCTCCGTGAGGATGGCGATCCTCCCCGAGTGGTCCTGCTTCTGTGTCACACGTAGACACTTCTTGGGGCTAAAGTAACTCCTCCTTTGGCCCAAGACTCCATCTCCATCCTTGGCATCATGACAGCAACCCTGGGAGGCTGCCTGGTGACAGGACAGCCAAGAAGACCTTGCTTTCCAAAATTTGTTCATTTTCTAAATTCTTTGAGCGCAGGGGACTGTATCCCAGAGCATCCCAAAGCACCTCCCTGCAATAGGGGGATGGATGGGGACAGGATGGGGATGGGGTGACAGCACTGCCAGGAGGTGACGGAGCCGCCTGAACAGAGCAAACCACATCCCACAAGGGCTTGTTCCGACGCAGGGAGCGCTTCCATTCACCTGTGCTCTTGACCCCATTGTGTCTCTTCCGCATGAATAATGCCGGTGCTCCAACTTTCACAGCACACACGCTCATTAAATATGAATTTTATACTCAAATATTCAACAGCAGCATTTTGAACAGCATGTTTGGGTGCATTTGAAATGCTCCCCGTGCCGGTGAGCGACCGGAGCCATCCAACTGCAGGAGAGGAAAAATTCCAGGTGATGCTCAGGGCCAGCCAACACAAGCAGAACTTGTAGGATGAGCTTCTGAACTATGTGGTCTACAGGCAGATTCACAGACAGGAAGAAATATCAGGGAGAAATCTGTAAATCGTTCCTCACAGTAAATATGATTCAGGGAAGCAACCTCCTCACTGAAGTGCCATTAAAAAAACAAAAGAAGAGGAAAAGGGCAAATATCTCAGAAGGAATGTTTTCACAGCATTTCTCCCTATCTTCACGTCACCAAAACCACACCGGTGACTTTCCTACCGGAAGGCATCTAAATGTCCCATGAGAGCACCCAGTACAAGAAAAGGGTCTTTCCACTGTTTCATACTTGTTGTTGCTTGTCCCAGGGGATGTGAAGATGCCATGTAAGCTCAGAGCTGCGTGTTTGAGGGCACCATCTCACCCACCACCCCCCAGGAGCATGTGGGGCAGTGGCTGCCCACTCTCCCCTCCCTCTGCTCCCAGTTCCCCACGCGGCTGTGTGGACGTGCTGCCCTTTCCTGGTGCCCCCCAGTCCAAGGGGAAGGTCTGCGGGGGATGAAGGCTGGCCGGGAGCCCGCGGGTCCCCTCCGTCCCAATCAGCTGTGATTGAACGCAGCCCCGAGCCCCCGGTTCCTCTGCACATTTGACGACGAGCATCCGTGGAATCTGCAAGCCATTAGCTCTCTGTTATCTTTCTAGAGATGCTGAGGTGAGCCATATGGAAGCACTTACTCGTCAACAGCCTGGGACAGAGTTTGGTGGGGTGGCCAGGACTCAGCCCTTTGTGAACTGCAGAGAAGCTGGAACGCGTCCATTGACCCATTTAATGAGCTCCGGCAAGGGGAATTTCACACTGTGCCTGGAGCGGCAGTAACCTTATATGTAGAGAGAGGGGGAGATAATTTCTAATCTTGTCAATCACGCCGTTGTGAAATCCACAGCAGGGTTCCTTATAGCGTGAGGGCCAAGGAGAAGGCAGAGGGCCCGATCCAGGTTCTTGCAGAGCAGGACTGCACAAGAAAGGCCTTTCATTATTTTTCTTTGCAGTCTCCTCATTTCCTCGCTGAAAAAAACAACAATATATTTATTAACTAGACAAATATTTGACTGGGACAACATGCTGAAATGACCTGCAAACGCCTCCTTGTTCCCACCAAGAGGGGCTCCTGCTCCCACGCGCAGCCGCTTTCACACACCGCGTCAGGAGGTGGGTTCCTGCCTGCGCTCCCCAAACCCTGCAGGGCCTCCAGCAGCTCTGTCCACCCCCTCCCTTCCTCCAAAGGAGAAGGGAGAGAGAAAAATACCTTCCCCAGGTGCCCTGCTGGCTCGGTCCTGCTTTCCTGCCTGCCAAAATTACTTGGATGGTCTTGCAGACACCACTGCGGGGCTACCTACAGCTTCCAATTTGAAGGTGCATCCTTGTTACAAGGAGCGCATATGGTCCAAGCATCGTGGTGCAAGGAATGGGGTGATGGGGGATATGAGGGTGGGTTGCACAGTCTGGTGTGCTTGCATGTGTGTCACCAGTGGTCACTGCATGCGTGTCCCTGTGCTGTGACGGTGGCCATGTGGGTTATCCAAAGCCAGAGGAGAGGCTGTGCTGATCTGGAGATGCGTCTGGGGAGGGTCCTTCCCTCGGCAGGGCTGCTCTCCCCCGCGGCCATCCTTCCAGGGCACACTGCTCCACGCTGGGTTCTCTGTCCCCTTGAAGAAGAAACATCATGCCCAAAACGTCTGTAAAATCTACATAAAACCTGAACACGTGGGCTTTGTTGTCCTCGTGTCTCTGAAGACCCACGTCCCTGCCTGATTTGGATGGGGAAGCTCTTTCTGCTGCCCTGTGTCCCTGCAAGGTCACTTGTATTTGGGAGGTGGCAGAGTTACCCCAATGTTCCTTTGCACATCAGCGGGACCCTCTGATGCCTCGGCGCTGCCCGCACCGTCATGTCTGCCACGGGGAACCGCTCCAAGATCCAGCTCCAAGCTAAAGAAACAAACAGAGCCTTTTTTCCCCTGTTGTTTTTCCTGTTTGCCTAAGAAACATAATCTTCCCCCGAAATGAAAAAAATAATAATAACTTACAGGAAGGCCCCAAGCATGAGCCAGTTTGTGTGCGATTTCAATCAAAACAGGCTTTAAAAAACAAATTCCTTCGATATTCATCACATGTGTAAAACACATTAAAGGAGGATGGTGGACCAGGCTGGAGGAGCGGAGACCTCTTGGTCCTGTCCATGCTGGGAGATGTGGCCGAGCATCAGCGAGAGCTTCTCCTGCCTGGTGATACCCCGTGTCCCCATCGGGGCTGGGAGAGGATGGGGCACGGGGACACAGAGGTCACCGGGAACAAGTACCTGACCACCCTAAAAACCTGCCCCGGTTTGATAGCAAAGCCAAGAGGGAAACTAATCAACAGCATCTGTCTGATTGCTCCCTCTCACCCCACTAGACCCCAAAGTCGAACAATTTTTACTGTGTTCCACCACATTTTACTGCTGTGGTGGAACGCGGCCACCCGGGGAAGCAGCCCTGCCTGGAGCTGGGATGGCAACGGGATGGACTGGGATGCTCCGGACAAAGGGGCAAACTGCAGCTCGGGACAAACTCCCTGACGGCAGAGGGATACGGGTTTTCCTGGTCTAAAGCGAACCTCTGAAATGAAAGATTTCACTTCTACGTATTTGGGTTCACTTTACAGAATCAGTTTTATAATCCCCACCTCCTGTTCTCCTTTGAACCCCTGGCATCCAACACCCTTGTAGCATCGAGGACTGCCGTATTCCCAGCTTTCATCCTGGTAGGGAGGGCAGACAGCCCAGAAACCACAGTGATGGGCTCTCCCTGCTTACAGAGCCTTCAGCAACAAAGTCTTTGCCGCGTCCAACCACGTGCAGCCTGCCCCGGGGCAGCTCACACCTCTACCACACAGTCCCCCGGCCACCGGGGCACGTTTGCAAATCTGCTTTTTTTTTTTTTTTTTTGCTCTCATTATGGTGGATTACTATTTATTTGCACATACGCCAACGCAAAGTGACTGACACAGAAACACAGCCCCCTGCCCGGGTCACACCTTCCCTGGCAGGGTCTGGGCTCTCCGCTGGAGTCGCAGCCCTCGCCGCACCCTGCCGCCATCATTATTCTCGGCATAACACGGCCCGTTTTCTGTGGGTTCCTTGTTTTTACGAGGTGTGATGGGGAAGGAATGCTGTGTACAGTTTAATTAGGGACTAAGTGCCTTGAGCGGGGAGTGGAAAGTAGCAGATACCCCGGGCACTAGCCCCGAACACTCAGTCCCCCATTAAAGCAGCCCTTTTGATGTCTGCAGCCCCAGCGTCCCACCGCGCAAGGCCGAGGGCAAGGGGAGGAATCAACAGCTGGCGAGGACACAGGAGGCTGCATGGCCAGCCAGCATCTCACTCCACACCCCGGCCCTGGTGCATCCCTGGCACAGCCGGAGCGGGACACTGGGGGTGGGGAGTCTGGCAAAGCCAGGGGTCTGGGCAGGTGATGGGAGAGACATAGGAAAAATCAGCGGCAAAAGGATGGAAGGGAGGAGAAATCAGAACTCTGGGTTCCTGAGGGCTCAGCTGGGCTCCTAGTCTGGGGGGAAAGCCCCCGGGTGAAATGTCTGATGGAGGAGCCTGGGGGGACCTGCCACCTTGTGGAGCCATGGTGGGGACAGGACCGCGGGACAGCACTTTGGCTTGGTCCCTTCCCCAAGGGATGAAGCTCCACTTTTCCCCAGCTCCTTTTTCTGCCTTGTTATGTTGTCCAAACACCTCTGGGAGTGAGAACCAAGAGTGACAGTGGCCAAGCCACAAGACAGCTGAGGACAGCACGAGATCCCAGCTGGAGGCTTTACCTCCATGGCCAGGGCACAGGCGAGGGCTGGGCTGGCTGCTGGGCAGCCCAGGGCTGGGTGCTGATCTTCCCTGCCAGAGCAGCCACACGGAAATGGGATTTGGCCTCAGGAATGTTTTAATTCCTGACACCCTCCACAGCAAATCCCTGGTCCAGACAAGGAGGCCACAGGCTAAACCGTTTTTCCTCTCTGTGGTCACTGCAGCGAGATGCAGCGCCCAGATCTCCATCCCACCCAGGGGGTTTCCAGGAGCCGCAGCAGGTGCCGGTGGGTGCCAGGTCCCACCCAGGGGCGTTCCCAGGAGCCCAGCACGGCCACAGCGGATGCCAGGCAGTGCCGGGACCCCAGCTGGGATGGGATCCCTGCTCCCATGCACCTGGGCGGGTGCCTGCTCCTCGCCCTGTGACTCATGGCAGGGCCGGGCACATGGTCCCGGGAGGCTGAATCAGCGCCCTGGGGGCAGGAGGGGGCCCTTCCCTCCCCCTGCACTAGGAAAGACGTCCTGACCCACCCCTGAGCCGTCTCCCAACTTGTTGTGGGCTGCAGGCACATGCTATGGGAATTAGCGGTGTTGTGTCAGTGTTTGCTCATCCCACCCATCGCACGACAAGCCAGGGGGAGCAGGGGTTGGGGGGGCACAGGGTGGTCCCAGCTCAGAGACACATTGGATCCAGCACATCGCCCTCGCCAAGGAGCCAAGGCCAGCGGCACGCACCAACCTGCCCCACCAGAGCAGAGAGGCACAAAGCCCCTTGGCACTGCTGGGGGATCAGGGTGCTCCTGAGGCTGAGGACACATCTGGGGACAGGATGGAGGTGACCCTCTCTGCCTGGAAAGTTGAGACGCCCCCTTTTTCACCCCAATGTGCCTTTCCCCTGCCACAGCCCTGCCAGCTCAGTGGGATGCTCCACAGAGAGCAGCTTTCCCAGGCTGGGCAGGGGCCAGAGCTGAGGGCTGGGGGTGCCCAGAGCAGCCCCGGCAGCATCCTCCTCGCCACCATCCCTTTCGCTCTCAGGGCTGGTTTGAATTACAAGTGGCAAAGCCTCATTTCTCTTCCTCCTGGGCTGGCAGGGTGCCGGGATCGCGCGGGGAAGGGAAGGGGTGTTTCTGCTGGCAGCTTTGCCCAACCATCAGATGAGTTACAGACACTTCATAAATATCCAGCGTTTAAGAGCTCGCAGGCTGCAGATGGCCGCAGCAGAGGAGGGCAGGGAAATTCAACCACCCCCCAGACAGTGCTGCGAGGGGAACAGACAGACACTCCCAGCCAGGGGATCCTCCTCTTGCAGCGTCCGGGAGACATTTGTCAAATATTGCAAGGAGCCCTTGTTAGCCCTTTCTTGGCTCCATGCACCATGCTTCCCGTGATGCCCAGGAGGGTGGGCAAGGAGCAGGGTGGCTGCAGCTCCCCCTTTGCTGCACGAGCCCTGATGCTGAATGTCTTGCCCTTCCCTTGCTGCCCCACAGCACGATTGATGGGTGTCCCCACCCTGGGGACATCGGCCCAGGAGCCGTGACCATGCAACGAGGCAAAGCCCCAGGGAGTTCCACTATCAATGTCCCCAGGTGCCTCCTCCCTGCTGGGCATTGCTCCGTGCATGGCCCCTGCAGGGCTGGGAGCTCCCGGTTATCCGTGGGGTGCAGCACCCGGGTCATCCCACATGAAATCTGTGGCAGAAAAGGCTGCTAAACCCAAGAACTCTGCCTTTGCCAGGCAGCAAAGCATCCCTCCTCCTCCTCCGCAGGGCGCGGGCTCCATAGCACCCCGCATTTACAAACGTCTCCAGTGCTGCGAAACATGGATCAGGAAGAATTGGGGGCCACTTTCAAGGCTGGGCGAGACCCCCTTCCCCATCCTTGTTGCTTCTCATCCCCATGGGATTGTCATCGCATAGGACAGGACGGGCTCCCTGCCTGCGCCGCTCTCCTGCCTCCTTGTCTACCGCAATGTGACTCCTCTGTTCTGTAAATAATTTCCATTTTCATTTCTTAGCACCAGGGTGACACATGGAAGCGGAGATGTGAACTCAGCACACACACACATGCCTCCCCCGATTAGGACAACTTTTAAGTAGGTCAGAGCCTGGATTTCAGCTGCTTGACAGTTCCCCTATAAAACATACCTAGTTTAATGCCCTGTATATTTTTTGTGATGTGAAATAGGAGCGGTTTATAGGGGCAATGTTGGGTAGCAGATGTTATTCCCATGCCGGGGGAGGGCAGCGGTAGGGAAAGTGACTGCTGTAAATGAACTGGTGATTAAGGTCGTTAAAGAATCTTAACCCAGGGGCACTGGGGGGACCGGAAGGGGACGGCCAGGCTCCACCGGCACTAACAAGCCATGCTCGCCAGCCATCCCGTCCTGTCCCCGCAGGGATGCTGTTGGCCAGCCCCAGCAGTCACAGCTTCCCAAGAGTGCTGGAGAAATCTCCCCATACACCTCAGTTTAGGCAGCTTAATAAGCGGGCACCTTCTTGCTATATTTATATATTTTCTTAAATCTCCAGCTCCTGGAGTCCCATGATTATAGGAAAAAGATGGCTTTTGGCATTGCCTTTCTCTTTCTGTTTTTTGGCATAAAAATAGTAGGTCACCCATGTTTGTGACTGGAAGAAAAACACATTTCAAAACAAGATCCCTATAGATCCAGACACCACAGGCGAGCACAGGAGAAAGCACTCGTATCAGTGAAAAATCATCCTCACCTGGTGCTCCAAAGCCCGTCTCGCAGTGCCTGCGTGCTCCGTGTCGGCAGTGCCACGCCACCGCACAGCTTTGCTGTGGCACCGCAGATGCTGCCCATGACCAAGAGGTCCCCCACCCTGCCGAGGAGGGGCTGATCGAGCACCCACTGTCATGGCCTGAGCCATCTGGGGGGCTGTGGGTCCCCCTCTCCAGCCTCACTCTTCTGGGTCAGAGACAACAGTAAAACGTAGAATCACAGAATGGTTTGGGTTGGAAGGGACCTTAAAGACCACCCAGTGCCACCCCCTGCCCTGGGCAGGGACACCTCCCACCAGCCCAGGTTGCTCCAAGCCCCGTCCAACCTGGCCTCGAACCCCTCCAGGGATGGGGCAGCCACAGCTTCTCTGGGCAACCTGGGCCAGGGGCTCACCACCCTCACAGCAAAGAAGTTCTTCCTGATATCTCATCTAAATCTCCCCTCTTTCAGTTTGAAACCGTTAGGCTATGTCCTATCATTACACTCCCTGAAACCCTGGCTCTCTGGCCATGGAAGCTGACCCTTCTCGTCTTCCCTCTGGCCATCGGGGCAGTTTGGATGGGGACATGGTGGCAAAGATCTTTGGACCTGCAGTGACATTCTGCACCTCCTAGGCTCCCTCTGGTCGCAGAGCACCCATGAGCTCCCATGACCTAGGATGCTCAGTGATGCTTTGCTGCTGGGAGAAGCTGCTGCCCTTGCTGGGGCTCCCCTTTAGTACCCCTCCCCATCCCAGCTCACCCGACATCCCCTATCTCACCCCACAGTGCCCATGGGCAGCTGCCTGGGGGCTCATCTGCCAGCCCCTGGTCCCCACTCCTCTCGCACATCTCCAGCCCATCAGCAACATGCTTTCTGACGAGAAAGGGAAGAGGCACGATTTAAACCTGACCTCTCACCCCAAGCTGTGTCTGTAATCAGACGAGCAAACGTTAATAGGCCGAGCCAGGCAGCGGAGCCCAAAGCCCAGATAAAACCCAGCCCCGACGACAATTCAATTTCCTTCCATGAGATCAACTTGCAGCTTTAGCAAAGCCACTTGTGCGGTCGCTGGCCTGAAACAATCTGGGCTGGCAGGCACGGCTGCGCTGCCTTCGGCTGGCACAGCATCCCATCCCCAACCAGCACCCCCCCGGGGGCTTCCGACCACCCCAGCACCCCCCCCAGGGGCTGCCGACCGCCCCGCAGCACCCCAGCACCCAGCACAGCCCGAGGACATCCATCTCATGCATCTCCTTGGACGAGGGGTGGGAGCACATGGGACTTGGTGCTTGCAGGGGAGTGATTTTATCTCCAGGGAGGGCTCTTCCATGCAGGTATAGCCCAGGGGGGCTGGCGGGCTGCCCCAGGGATGCCAGGCTCACCCTCCTCCCCACAGCATCCATGGGCATCGTGAGCCAGGCTGGCCAAGGTGGTGGAAGTGTCGCAACATGCTCCTGGGGCTGGGACAGTCCTGCCTCCAGGCTGGCCATGCTGATCCCTCCACAGGCACAAAATCGTCCTCCTCCTCCTCCTGCTCAGCCCCAGTGTGCGGGGAGGTGGGGGGAAGGCTGGAGGTTGAAGTGCAGGGGGGATGTGTTTTCCGTTACAAACAGCAAATAATGTCCGCATGAAAGGCACGATGCTGGCTTTTGCTTTCTCTTCTTCTTTTTTTTTTTATTTTTTTTTTTCTATTGCTCTTGCTAATCTTTGACCTAGATAGCAAGGAAACTTGATGGGAGAGGAGGGAGGCTGGCTGGTGGGGCTGGGGCACGGGCGCTGCAGCAGGCAGCATCCCTCTAGGGCATGGCGTGGGGACAGCATAGGGGGTAAAAAAACATCAACCCAAATTTCCTCGAAGAGCGTTCAGATGGATGGAGTCCAGGTTGCTTTGTTGTGATATATCATTATGATGCCAAGTTTTCAGCGAGGTTTGGAGTTTCTTAATGTCTGTGTGTGTATGCATTGATGTAAGCACACAAATATGTTTACTTTCATCTCATATTTCCGGGTGAAGGAGCGATGCAGGTAGGGAGACAAACCTCTTTCCCAAGAGCTAAAATCCCACGTTAGGTTGAGGGCAGGAGACCGGAGCATCTCCCACCACTCCTTTCCTGGCCCAGCCGCCTCCATCCACTTCCAGTTCCCCCATTGCCAAGCAGGAATTGCTTTTATTACCAGCCTACGAGCCCTACTAGGTGCCTCCAGTTTACAACCCGCTGCCACTGATTTCCAACCCACTGTCACCAATTTGTTACCTATTTCTCTCGGCTGAGCGCACACAGGGATCCTTTATTAAAAAAGCAAACCTGCAGAAGGAGGCTTTTACATTAAACATGCACCTCAATAACCACAGAAAGACCAAATGTAAAAATAATCATCTAGAGTCTCAGTCCTGCATCTCCTGCATTGGCACTCGCTGGCTTTACTCGGAGATCACAAACTCCCTTGTGTGCTGCATGCACAACTCCAGCAATCCCACTCTCAGGGAAAAGATTAGCTCTTAATTCCCCGAAGCCAAATCAGGACACGACACAGCCCATATTGTTCCAATTTACACCTCCTTATGAGTTTCCTCAGCTCCCTTTATAGTCTCAGTCTCTGTGCTGTGAATCTTCCCCGTTTCCAGTCGCTCCAGTCTGGGGGCCCGGCAGTCCCGGGGTCCCACGGCCCTGCGGTGGGTGGTTGCTTCGGAGCCTGATGGGTTCTTCTGCGTGGGCTGCATGGATTGGACCCCCCAGCGGCTCCCGGCCACCTCCCGTCCCCTTGCACGAGAAGCTGGGCCAGGCTAACCACCACGGTGGGGGAGATGGGGGAGAGGGTGGCCGTGCCGCAGCCCCCATGGGAGACGCAGGGATGCGGGACCCGGTGCCCCTCAGGCATCACTCTGCGGTTTGGTACCCAGAGCCGTGCGGCTGAGCTGGGCTCAGAAGTGCCTTGGCGGAGAGCTGGACACAGGGTGCTCTGCGATGGGTGTCACAGCTTCGTGCACGGAGGGCTTTTCTCATAAGATGTTACAGGCTGTTGTTATTCTGATTTGAAGGATTTTTTTTAAATTATTTTATTTTTTTTTAAACAGAACATGAGGATCTGATGAACAAGACAGCAGCCTCAAATAACCTCTAGCTTGGCGTGAAGGCAAATCCCGGCTGTTTGGGATAAACACAAGCTATTAGGAAGCTGCCCTTTCCCAAGCCCAAAGCAGGGATGCTCTGGGAAGGGATGCAGGGATGGTGGGAGGGGAGCCGTCCCCTCCCAGCCATGGGATAGGGAGCCCTGAGCACCCATCTCTGCTCTCACACTGCTTTCCTAACTCCATACCCATCAGTCGGTGAGGCCTCTGCTTCCCAGCACTTCCACGGTCCCTGGACATGATGGCTGCGTTGCTGTGGGTGCTCCGTGATGGCAGCCAGGCGCAACCCCAGCCCCAGCCCCAGGGACTCTCCCAGCCAAACCAGCAAAACCCACAGGCGGAGAGCCACACGTGCAGGCGTGCCGAAACCCCCTCTTTGTCAGAGGCAATTTATTCTCAGCTTCAATCCGCTGGCTTAAGGGATCCGATCTGGTATTTTCTGCTGTTAAACAATGAACGGAGAAACGCAGAAAAGGTTCAGCGACTTCTAGTGAGCCCAGCATGGGATGTCAAGGGCTGTGCTGGGGGCAAAGCCTGGCACACGCAGGGCACCAGCCCTGGGCAGAGCCCTGGGAGCCCATGGGGAGGGAGAAACTGGTGGTCTCTGGGGCAGCAACAGCGGGTCCAAACCCTCATTCAGGCTCCATTCCCCACAGCGCTGCCACTGGTGCCGGCTCTCCCCCAGGGAGAGAAAGATGTCCTTTCTCTCCCCCCTGAGGAAGCGCTGGCTCTCCCATCAAATGCTGGCAGAAGGGGGTTTTATCCCCCGATCCCCAAAAAGCCACCAGCTGCTTCCCGCAGCAGCAGCGCCTTGGCCAAGGCTCTCAGCAAAGCCCGGGGTTTGATGTGGTCATGGTGGGGTTTCACCCTCTCTGGTGCATGAAGGAGTTAACGCGCTGAAAACCCCACATCCTCCTCAGAGGGGTTTCCAGGGATGTGGACCAAATCCTATTACAGCAACGCTTACCTGGGGAGCAGTGGGGAGGGCAGCCATGCAGCAAACCTCAGTGGTTTGCTACTTGATTTTGTTCCCAGGAGCAGAGAGCTGATGGTGGAGCAGTCAAAGAGCAGCTGGAAAAAAAAACCCTTGCTGCCCAGGAGCTACTTTTCTGCTCTAAATACCATACAGGAGCCTGGGAGATGACATCTCCGAGAATGCATTGCTCCCCTTGAGCCGGGATGCTGGGGAGAGTGAGGAGATATTGCTTGTGGTACCCACGACCACGCTTCTGCCTGAATTTTGGAGGGCTCTGGACCATTAAATTCATGGTTCTGGCTGGCACCCGGCCTCATCGAGGAGACACATCTCACCCCAGTCAAAGAGGGGAGAGAGAAAAAAATGGAAAAAAGAAGAAAAATGAGACCGATTGCCCCCAGCAGAGGAAGGGGAAGGTGAAAGTGGCCGTTTGCTGTATCCACAACCCAGAGAGAGCGGCCGACCGCCGGCACGTGGGAAAGCGCCTCGGCAAGGACGTGCCTGTTTGGCTGTCGGAGCGCAGGACAGGGAGGGTTTGTTTTGTGCAGGCTAATAGAGACCTAGCGGGATAATTGGCATGAGTGGAGGAATGACACAGCCCTCTTCCGGAGAAAGGAGCCCTCCTAATGGGAGCCAGGTGGCAATGCCCCTCCAGCCCTGACCCCGGGTCTCTCCAGAGCGAAGCTGCGAGCACGACCTTGTCTGCGGGATGAAAGCAGCCGTCCCTCGCCCCCGCGTCACCCAGCGAGTGCAAACAGGTGTGGGATGGCTCCGTCCCACCCGAGCCGGGCTCTGGCGCAGGGAGCAGCTGTGTCCCCAGGCTGTGGCACGATTCCTAATGGACTGCAGGACAAGAGAAATTGCCAGCGGGTCACAGCCGGAGAGCGGCTGAACGGCTCTGCTGGAATGTCAAGGACGGAGGGGACAGATGGTCTGTGTCCATCAGGGAACGGAGCGGTCCTTGGCCCTTTCCCCCCACGCTGCCTGCGGGGATTTGCTTTCTGCCTGGGGGCAGCTGCCGGGGAGCAGCAGGTGATGGGATCTGGGGACAAGCCACCCGCCGCGGCCATTGCCACCTCTTCCCCAGAGCACCGCGACCAGCCGTGCAGCATCCCAAAGTGGCTGCAGCGCGTGGGGCCCTTTTGTTTGGGAAGGAGGGGTCCTGGGATCAGGCTCACTGTCTGGAAAGCAAGCTCAGCTCCACCGGTGAGGACGCTCAGGCTGTGGAGCTGCAGGAGCTCCCTCCTGGCACCGAAGCCCATGAGATGGCAGCAAACCAGCCCCCGTTCCGCTCCCTGGCCCTGGGAACGGTGGGTGACTGGAAAGCAATTTTTTTTTTTTTTTTTGGAACCACTATTTCTGGAGGTACAGTGATCCAAGAAAAGAGTTTATGCATAAAATTGGACTCCTCAGTCAGGGTATGTAACACCAGCACAGCAACCGGCCCCATAAATCATGCCTCATAAATCTCCGATAACGCATAACCTGCGTGCTGGCTGCAGATCAGCGCCAGGTAACTCGGCTTGGAGGGGAACCAAACCTGGCAGCGAGGTGGAAATGAGAGACAGGACAGACCTACCCAGTCCACCCCTCTGCCCCAGCAGCGTCCCAGCCTCTGCGCTGCTCTCCTTTGAGCCACCCCAACCGCAGCCTTCGGGGAGGGGGACAGGGGAGGGGGGGAACGGACCACAGGCTGCGTGGTCTCAGGCTGCTGAGGCCAGCGAGCACCCAAAAGCACCATCGCTTGCCCTCGACACCCATGAAGCAACTTGGAATTTCCAGCTGCATCTCTCTCCTCTTTCTCTTGCCCCCACAGATTTTCATTCCAGCCTGGCTGCCTTCAGCAGAAAGCCACTTGGATCCCATCCTCCTGAAGTCCCGAGGGATCTCATCTGGATGTAGGCATCACCCTCCTTCCTTGCTCCGTGCACAACTCGGACCTTTTCCCCACGTGCTTCAAAACAGTGGCTGTTCGTCACTGACTGGTCAACCAAACAGTACATGAAGGCCAGGAGGAGGTTGATGGAGGATCGTGTTGTATTATGTCCAGGCACTGCCTGGAAAAGCCAGGGAGGGCAGGACAGTCTCCCCTAGAGCAAGCAGGCAGCTCCCAGATCCAGGAGGGAAAGCAGCCAGCAGTAGCTGGTGGGACAATGGGGTTGCCTGGAGATTTGGTGCCACAAGAAACAAGGCAGTGGGAAGAGGCGTGTTTAAGGGCAGAAAAGGTACATTTACAGTCCTCCATCCAGGACCACCATTCCCACCTGGTGAGCAACAGTACTCAGTGTCAAGGGAGTCTTTTAAAGCATCCAAAAGCAGCAGTTTTCATCCAAATCTTCTCCTAAGCCCATTTAAGCTTTCCAGCTGAGCTGGAAATCTTGTGAGATTCCCATTACACCAGACTCCCATGAGTATGCTCTCCTCCACGGTCATTTCCAGTTTTGCTCGTGCCGCTGCGCTGCCTACTGCTCGGAAAATAACGGAGTCAGTTTATTGCTCCATTTGGAAAAAAACAAGAGTCTTCTCCTGCCTGCTCATCTTAGGGATATAAAAGAGCATACCCTCCTTTGATGCACCTTTCCCAGTGGTTCGGTGCCACACATGGGCAGGTTTCCTACCAGAACCTGCCCGGAGCTGCTCCAACAGCCACGCATGAGTTGTGCAGGGTGCGGAGGATTTGCCTAAGCATCAGTGGATATTTATGCTCGGTTTTCAGTAGCTCAGCAGAGCATGTGCACTTCCCAGTCTGAAGTGGCCTGCCTTGCACAGCAGCACGAGGGAGGGCATCACCATCTTCCAGGCCGAGCTGATCAACGTCTCCCTCTGAAAAATTAATGTACCAACCACCTGTGATAGGCGGGAGTTTGTTATCAGTTCCTCTCAGTGGAGCACATCAGAGAATCATAGAATCACAGAATGGTTTGGGTTGGAAGGGACCTTAAAGATCATCTAGTTCCACCTGCTGCCCTGGGCAGGGACATCTCCCACCAGACCAGGCTGCTCCAAGCCCCATCCAACCTGGCCTTGAACCCCTCCAGGGATGGGGCAGCCACAGCTTCTCTGGATAACCTGGGCCAGGGGCTCACCACCCTCACAGCAAAGAAATTCTTCCTCGAATCTCATCTAAATCTCCCCTCTCTCAGTTTAAAACCATTCCCCCTCATCCTATTGCTACACCCCCTGATAAAGAGCCCCTCCCCAGCTTTCCTGGAGCCCCTTTAGGGACTGGAAGGGGCTGGAAGGTCTCCCCGGAGCCTTCTCTTCTCCAGGTTGAACACCCCCAACTCTCTCAGCCTGTCCTCACAACAGAGGGGCTCCAGCCCTCCCAGCATCTTCATGGTCCCCCCTCTGGACCTCAGATCAAACCCAACATCCCGCCGGCTGCAATGAGAAGGAAGATCCCAGACCTTTCCTGGGGGTGCATGAGCAGGGTACCCCCTCCACAGCCCTGCTGGGGAAGAAGCCAGCCCCAACCCCGCCATCTCCATGGGGTAAGAGGAATCATCCCTAAACAGCCATGTAACCCCAGGCAAAGTCTGTCACCGGCCCGCATGTCCCTGGATGTACCATGAAGCCCCAGAGTGGAGCTCATGGCACCAAAAGCCCAGATGGAATTTCCTTGCCCTGCTGCCTTGCACGTATTTATTGGTTTTTTACAATATGAGGTTAGACTCTTTCCATCCTGGCTTCCAAAAAAATCACATTAGCATGGCTCGCGTCACAGCAGGGATAAGCGGAGTGGCGTGGCCAGCGAGCGGCTCAACAGGAGCTTCCCGAAGCCGGAGCGCTGCCGGCTGCCGGCACCACCACCATCACCAACACGGCCCCAGCCCCAGCACCGATCCTCCAGCCCCCACAGCAGAGGGTTGTGCCAGCCGGGCATCGTTTTCCATGCAACGCAGTCACGGCAAGCACCCTATGATGGGAACCTGCCACCCCAGGGTGCACCGGCAGCGCCGGAGGAGGTGTTTGTTATTCTTCCGTCAGGCAAATAAATGGACACTGGGAGTGCAAAAAACGTGGCTCCTTTGCCAGATGTGCCCCATTGCTGTTATCATGGAATATTAATCAGAAAGGCCTGTGTGTAATTTTGGAGTTTTGATTAGAGAAATCTCCCTTACAATAATAATCACGCTGGGGCCTGTATAAATACCAACGGCTCCAGGTTTGTTGGCTGGATAAAGTGGCATGTTGATTGCTCAGCTCGCCTGTTCATCAATCATTCAGCGTTGCCCCCACGTTAGCCGTCCTCCTGGAAAGCCCCCTTCTTCCCGGCTCCCCCGGTGACTGTCCTTTCATTAATAGCCGCCTTCCTCCTCCCCTTCCACCTCCGTCCTCGCCGCCATCCCCTGCACTCGCTCTCGGCCCCCTTCCTCCTCGCCTGCTCCCTGATCCCTGCATTCATCTCAGATTATATAAAGTTTGGCTGCCTTGAGTAAAATAAATTGCAGGCTTTTGAAGGGCTGGGGCTCTGTATATTTTTACGGCTAATGAATCTTCCTGTTTGAGTTTGGAAGATGGGAACTTTGCTTTCCAGCTGCCATGTGCGGCTCTGGCCAATTAAATCAATGGGGGCTGGAAATATCACCCCGCCGTGGGAGAGCATTGGGTGGGAGAACGTTGGGTGGGAGAACGTTGGGTGGGAGAACGTCGGGTGCCTCCTCTCTCACCCTCCCCGCCAGCCTGTCCATGAGCACCCCCCACCAGAGCCACCCAACCCAGGGCTGCACCGACCCATCACCCCAAGAGCTGCACCAAGAATAAACCGAGATCATCTGAGAAGAGCGGTGGGGAAGAGGAGACGGCAGCAACATAATTCGTGATGCTCACGGCCACAGCGACGCCACCTGGGTGGGCAGCCACCCAGGAGGCTTTGCACGGGATGCACAACTGTGCAGCTCCCAAGTCGTACTTGAGCACAAACCTCTATTTTTCTCTTATCTAAAGCCCTGAAGAGCAAGAATGCAGCACCAGCCTTGTCTGCGTGGAGCAGGGCTTGTCCCAGCCCTTGGGGCCACGAGGGAGAAGTTTTGCTGGGAGGAAAACTGAGCTCCGGGCTAATAACTGGCAGCGAGTCGTGTGTGTGCTGGGTTTTTCCTCCTCGTCCTCTCCGAGCCGCCTATGGGCAAACTGTTACAAGTCCCTAATTTATTCATCATTGCAACTGATTCATCATCTACTTTTTATGTCTGGTTTCTTGGCCTGTAGATTATCCGCCAGCAGTTTGTTGAGCATATTTGACATGTGAAACTCAAGCTGTGTTTACTTGTAGTTCATGTACCATGGCGTTTGGATTGGCCGCCTGCCATCGGCCACGTGGTGCCTGCGCCGTGCCCGGGTTGGCGGAACGGGGCTCGGCATGGATGCTCGCAGGCACCAGCTCAGCCTTTCCCTGGCTCCAGATATTTCCCGCTGTTGGTAGTGCTCGCCTGGCTCCTCCCGGCTCTCCTCCGAGTCCGGGGCTCGGTGCAGCCAGCGAGGAAATCATATTTCTGTGAACATTCAAATGCATGAAATCCCATAAAATCTGGGGGCAGCGCTGGAAGAGGAGCTGGGGAGGACTTGCCAACCCCGCGCACACGGGAACAGCTTTCCTCCTCCAAATTTTCCGAGCTATAGTGAGCACAAGGGAGTCTCCGAACGTAAATTTCCACTCTTGCTGCATATCCATGACCTCAAGTGAAATAAAGGAAACCTTTCCCAATCCTTGGTCCCAAGAAGAGCCGGAGGGGTGCCTTGCCCTGGTTGTGAACCCATAAGTGAATCAATGGTGGGGGGACTCTGACCCTCGCCGTGCGTCCGAGAGCTCGGCTGATGTGGGGCTGACCCAGATCGGGGAAGGCAGCTCGGTCTCCTGCGCAGGCCAGTGTCACACCCTTATGACAATAACCCCATTAACGTGCGCGTACATCAGAGGCATGCACACGCCGAGGGAGAAGCGGAAAAAAAAAAAGAAAAGAAAAAAAGAACCCTTTCTGTCTGATAGGCTTCAAAAATATGTATTTGATTTTCAGATGTTAAGCTAGAATTGCATCCAGATGGACTCAGGGTCACACTCCCTGACACTGGCTTCCCATTACACTGATATTGAATGCAGATATGTTTTATATAGATAGCGTACAAATATAGCGCAGTGTTGTTTCGGGTGAGTTTTTTTAAGCCATTTCCCCCACTGGTCCCTGTGGTGCTGCAATTCCCATGTCTCCGGTTCCCCATCGCTGCCCGCTTGGGGTTCCTTGCTGGTCTCGAATCCATCGCACTAGTACAAGGATATTTGGGAATAATTCCCTCTGCCTCCCAACGCCACGGCAGCTCTCGTGGTCCAGATGTTTTCAGCCCCAGCTATATTCCCCTCCATCACCGCCAGAGATGGGATGCAATATTCAGAGGCGAAGCAAACTTCCCCAGCCGCCGGCATCATCCACCCATCGTCCTGAACAACAAACAAACGCAAAATGAAACCAAAGCAGGATGAAAAGCAGCATTTAATAATATGGCAAGATTTGTGGGGCCTAATGTATAGTATTAAATGTGGCAATAAAAATATACGGCTATTAATTGTGTCATTCCGGCACTGAGCGCCTCGGGCAATTTCAAGACCTGCTCTTCTGTTTTATGGTGTCACCGTGATCTGTTGATGGAATTACTGCCATGTTATAATAGTAATAGTAATAATAATAATAATAATAATAATAACAATAACAATAATAATACATTTTGCTGCCCTACTGTTCCTCCCAGCTCTCCCAGGGTACTTTGCAATTAGATACTTGGAGAAGTCACAACAAATAACCGTCTCTTCAGCCTGATTTACTCGGGAAGGGATGAGCTGTGTGTTAGGGGGAGCAGCGGGTAGGCAGAATTTGGCCTTATCCTATCTATTTCCATGACCTGCCTTGCTCAGGAACCCTGTGGCACCAGGTTGGTGTTGCCCCCGCTGGAGGTGTCCCATACTGATCCCCATCCCCGTGAGAGCTGCAGACCCAAGGGAAGGGATGTTTTGCGTCCTACAGCCCCCAACACGTCTCCCATGGCCGGGGAAGAGCAGATGCATCTGGGGCGAGAGCCGCTCAGCCGGTTATTTACAGCCCGTAACTTTCCTCGGTGAAGTTTGCTTCTTTTTTTCTGGTTGTTGAGTTATCCGGGAAAGGATCACTGTTTTCTCAAATGTATTCATTATCCAAAATTATTTGGGGCCTAACATAGGGGGATCTTTCCACTGACTTAGCTGGGTTTTGGATTAGGCCCTTAATGAATAATTTCTGCAAATAATTCTTGGCCTGTGTCTTGTTCACAGGCAGTTTACTGCAAGAATTCAAAAGTCAAGCTGCTTTATTGGCCGTATAGGTCATATGGGATTATTTCCGTTCCCTGAGTAGATGACTCTTAGCACTGGGTCTTCAGTGCACACATTTTGTATTAATTCAAAATTTGCTTTCTATGAATATTTTACAAGAGTGCCTTAAAATTCACTGTTTCCATGGACATTCCTCCTCGTAACTCATTCTGTTTGCTTGAATATTAACTGAAGGCAAACAGAGCAGGGGCGTGCAGGAGCCTGGCTGGAGGAACGGGCATAGAGACCGGGGGGAAATTCCACCGAGGATCGCTTCAGAAATGTCAGTGCAGATGAAACAAATAATCGTGCCCACTCCGGGACCTTGTCTCTGCTCCCTCCTGCCTCTCTGACCCGCTGGCTGCCGGTGCTCGGTCCAGAAGAAAGGAAATCAATCTGCGTTCACCTGGTAATCTGGGCTGTCCTTCCTCACCAGAATGGAAGGAGTTGTGGTTTGCAACACTAATAAAGCGTGGAAAATGAGTTACTGGGGAGCAGCGGTCGTAGTTGCCTTGCAAAGCATCTGTGAGCAAGCCCGTCCACCCCACGTGCCCCGGAGGACCCTGGCTCCTGGGACACGTGTGCTGGCAGGGGATGGCCAGGGTGACCTGCAGAGCATCGTCTGCTGGCAGCAGAGCCCGAGGTGATTCCCACCCATCTCCAACTCCAACAGGTTGCCCAGAGTGGTGGTAGATGTCCCATCCCTGGAAATATTCCAGGTCAGGTTGGATGAGGCTCTGAGCAACCTGGTCTAGTTAAAGATGTCCCTGCTCACTGCAGGGGAGTTGGACTAGATGGCCTTTAAATGTCCCTTCCAACCCAACACATTCTATGATTCGATTCTATGATGTGTTACTGGGAGACAGTGGGGAGAGGAACCCCTGCCAAAGCCATCAACACTTCTGCCTCGGGCTTGCCTCTCCTTTGAGCTGTTTCTGCTACCCCAAAAGCAGCATCCCAGTGCCCAGCTCCTCTACACGAAGCACTGACGGTGGAAGACCGATGGGAATGGAGTTTGCTGGTGCAGGCTGGAGGGCACAGGTAGGACTTGACCCAGGCAGGTTGGTCTTGCTCCAGTTCCAGAAGGAAGAAGAGTCCCTGGGGCATCACGCTGTGAGACCGGCAGCTTTGCACCATCCCTCCTCTCCTCTGAGGGAGCCAGAGCTGGAGGGTCATGTTCAGCCCCCAGTTAGAGCAAGGGAAAACCAGAATACCCCAGTTGACCTCAACCCCTTCGGTGCCTGTTTCCACCAGTGCACACCAAAGGGGAATCTGGCCCGCAGCTTCCAGGCTGTCAAATCCATCACCTTCCCAAGAAGCCCAGACAAGAAAGCACATGTTTCCTGGCTGTCATGTAGCAAGGAGCTGAGTAACGGGGCGGTCTCTGCCTGGTGAAATGTGTATTGCATTTGGGCTGAGATTCTAATAGATTCTGATGCGATTTTTTTTTCCTGATTTGTACCAGGCCATCTGGATTTGTTTCTGGGAGATGCTGGTTTAATACACTTAAAATTTCCCATTGAGTCTCATGCACCAAAGAGAGGGGGAGGGGGTGAATGAAAAGCAAATTTAATAACAGAAAGACCTGAAATCTATTAAATATACATTAAAATACATTTGGTTTCCCAGTGGGTGCAAAGTGCCATAACGTTTTACTGGGTTTATGACGCTGGCAGAGGTTCTGAATGAAAATGGAGGAGAGAGTCCAGGGTCCCTGCTCAGTAGTTCACGGTGGAGAGAAAGAGTCGTCTGCAGTTTGCTAACGCAGCAAAAACGGAAAAGGCTTCTCGGGTAGATCCACAGAGAGCGTGTTTCACATGTGTTTCCGTTAAGGATGTTCACAAAACCTGAACAGCAAGAGACATTCAGGTTCTCAAATTATTTGGGACTCTCATTTTCCCTCTCTCGTGCTACAACTTTGGCAGGGCCCCTCCTCACAGCCTTCCCCTGGCTCCTTCCTGCTGCACGGCTCCCCACGGATTCGGAGAGCCATGCGGAGAGGCTCCGTGGCTCCGGGCTGCTGCTTTGCCCTAGCTAAAGTGACATGTCCAGAGGCAGGGCTGGCTCCATGAGCTTTCTCATCCCTGTCAGGAGCAGGGAGCAGGCTGGGGCTGGCAGGGCAGGACACCGGGGCTGCTGCATCCTGGCCCCACTCCGTAACACAGGGCAAAGACCGCTCGGCATCCCTGCAGGACAGCGTCTCGAGCCCTAGGAGCGTTGCAGCAGTGTTAAGCACGTTGCATTATTGTCAGACAAAATCCCCATGTGCGTTGCAACATGGAGAGCAACGAGCCACCCCGCTCAGGCGACGTCCATCAGTCCCGTCCCCACAGCTCCCTGTTTCCCAAGGGGGTTATAACGCTGCTCACATTCCCACCTTGCTCCGCCAGCACCCAGCCGTCCTCATCGGCAGGTCTGTGGCCAGAGGAATTGCCGGTTTATCCAGACCTGCTGGTCTGGCCACTCCATGTCCCACCCCGCGCTGCGGCTCACCAGCCAGGACCAGCTCCGGGGCTTAATTCCTCCCTTCATTGATTCAGGCCCTGGCACTTTCGGCCAGAGAGCACCGGTCCTGACGGAGCAGGATCCTGCCAAGGGGCGGAGACAACCCCCTGGGTTCTTCCAGACACGACAAGGGGATGTCCCAGGTGAACGTCCTTCCCCTTGGCGAAGACCACCCCGCTATTTGTGTACAGAGTCAACAACCCCTCTGTATTTCAGGCATTTGCATCAAGCAGAAAGGGCTTTTTTTGGCATGGTTCCGCTTTTCTCAGTCTGGTCCCAGTCCGCACATGGTGAAGCAAGTCATGAGAAAGTAACAGGAGGAAATACATGCACCCGTAACCACCAAGGCCTTCAAAAAAAAAAAGGGGTTTGTTTGCACTTTTGCAAGGCTCCGGCTGTTCCTGCTTTGATGTAGAGCAGTTCTTGCGCCCAGAGACCGATTCTGCAATGCAGTCGTGCGTCTACATGACCAGCAAGGGATGCACGTGTGTGCGCGTGTGTGCATGTGTGAGCAGGCGTGTGAGCGCATGTGTGAGCACATGTGTGTGCACGCAAGCGGTGCCCGCAGCAGGGGACAGGCAGCGATGGAGATGTGGTGGCAACGCACCAGAGTCGGTGCGTGCACGTGGAGCCTGTGCTGGGGCAGGTGGATTTCCCGAGGGATGCGCGGAGCTGGACCCCCCCATCCCAGGCTCCGGCTGGGGCAGCACGGCACAGCACGGCACAGCAGGGCTGTGTGTGTTCCTGCACACCCCTCATGTCACCGTCAGTGCACAGCCCCACTCCCCGTCGAGCCGGCAGCAGATGTTCGGGGCAGAGCGAGCCAGCACCCGGCCAACTTTCCATGCTGGGAGGGAGACTCCTTCCTCTGCCAAAGGCAGGACGAAGCTTCCCCCAAGATAGGGTTAGCCAGCAGTACGGAGATAATGGGAAGATGTTAAGGCAAGGCAGCTGGCAACCATCAGCACGCTGCTATGTGTCGGCTGCTGCAGCCCAGAGCTCCATTGTTCTGAAGGGAAGAGAAATACCGACCTCTGGCCGGCGTCAGAGCCAAGCCTGCTCGGTGGGTAGGGAACAGGAACAGGACAGGCTTCGGAAAGGAGACCAAAACACAGCCCGGATGGGTCACAGATGATTAATCTCACAGGGAGCCCGCTCTCACAGCTCCAACAGCTACAAGAGTCCCGGCACTAATGAGCCGGTGGGTGAATCCCACCACACTGGCTTTTAACGATGAGCTGGACGGCGGCCAGCCCTTCCTCTCCCCCTCCCCATTCCCACAACCACCCCTACCAAACCCCGCCGAGCTGCGCTTGGCCCTTAAAAATCCCACCTCGTTTCAGCACAAAACTTGGGAAACTGGGTGAAAGAGGACAGAGTTAGGAGGGTGTTACGGGGGTGGACATGGGTGGCTGGGTTCCCTCTCCTTTCCCCTTCTTGGGAAGCCTTCCACAAGCCAAGCCTTGAGCAGAGCTGGTGGTGCAGCTCAGCCTGTCCCGAGCATCCCTGCTTCCAGCTTGGTGGACCCAAAATTTGTCAGGTCCTGCAAACCTGGCAGGTGCATGTGCATCCATGGACAAGTCACCCTGTCTTGCTCATGCCTACCCCGGCAGGCAACGCCGCCAGCGGCATCGCTGCCCCGCAGCCCGAGCAATACACACCGGGGCTCAGGAGATGAGCGTCATCCTTGGCTGCATCCAAAAAGGAGGAGGGAGAAACGTTGTTACCCAGCCACATGGCACGAGGAGCCCGCTGCAAGGATGCTGCCTTCAGTGCTCTCGTCTGCGCTTCCAACCAGAGCAGGAGAACTTGGAACGGCTTCAGAAAAGAGCTGGGAGTGAGTCAAGGCAGTGGAAAATATGCATTACAGTGACAGAGTGAAGAAGCTCCGGCTGTTTAGTTTATTGAGGAGACCAAGAGGTGGCTTGCTCACGGTCTGCAAGCATATGCATGGGGAAGAGATTTCTGATAGCAGACGGCTCTTTAATCTAGCAGGAAAAGGCATTACAACATCCCTAGTTGGAAGCCGAAACAAGACAAATCCAGATTAGAAATAAGAAGCACATTTTTAGCAGTCAGAGCAATTAAGCATTGGAACGAATCCCCAGGGACAGAGTGGGATCTCCATCACTCGAAGTCTTTTAATGGAGACTGAGTATCTTTCTAAAAAATATGTTTCAGCTTGAGCAAAAGTGATGAGTTTTCTGCCAAGGCAGCGGGCTGTGGAATGCAGGAGGTCAGCCTGGCTGGTCACGGTGGTCCCTTCTGGGCTGAAAATCCATCAGCTGTGCTATAATTTTCTAAAATGGGCAAAAAAATAACCCAGAACCAGGCTGGTGCATTTATCGCCCTGAGCGTTGGGTTTTTTAGGCAGAACCTCAAAGCTGGAGCTCAGTCCTGCTGACCAGGGCACAGCTGCCCGTGCTGGGAAGGCGAGGACTGGAGCAACTGGTGCTCCCAGCTGGTGCGATGCTCCCAGGCCACCACGGCAGATCTCTTCTGATCCACTGTGTCCCCATGGCCAGCCACCATGAGGAGTACTCAGGATGGGGGGCAGCCACCGTCCCCCCAGGACAGACGTCCCCATGCACCGTGCTCTGCAAGGGGGTGGGCAAAGAAACTCCCCGCCCCGGGCAGGTCTGAAGGATGCAGGCTCATGCCTGGCCTGCCGAAGGTGAGGTGAATCCAGATGGAAAACCTGTCAGGGCTAGAAGAAAGCCAGCTTTGAATGGCTCCCTTTTAAATTAATTTAACTCCATTTTTAATGATTATTTTAAGGCCGCTTTTAGTCCCTAACAAAAGGAGCTTTAAAGTCTCTAGGAGCGGTGACTGTTATAAAAGGGGCAAGGGAAGGTGGGAAGCCCACGGGACTTCGTTAGGAACGCTAATGCTGATCGTAAGCCCGCTGCTCAGCACGCCTCGTGCGTGAAGCCTGGCAATTAGTACGGGCCCACCAAAAACCCCCTTATTCCTGTCCTTGCCCCCTGGTAAGGCTCAAGGAACAGATACAGACGATCCGACGTGGGCAGACACAGAGCCACCATGCCCAAAGGCATCACTCCTGTGCTCGGCAGCTGCCCGGCGCCAGCGGGATCCAGCAAACACCGAGCTGCCAAGCCTACAGCCGTTGGGACCACCAGTGATTCTCCTACACGATGGTACCACTGGCCCACCAGAGCTCCAAGTGGGCGTTGGGTGTCCTCGGCTCTTCCAGCTCCTCCAGGAGCCAAGCATGTTTGGCCATTGGTACCACCACAGCCCTGGACCGATGGAGATGAGCTATGAAAACCCCATCGTCCCCACCACTGGATCTTCCCAGTTGCAGGACGATGTCTGCGGCTGGTTACTGGACGTCCCATCACCGGCTGTCACAGGGCTCAGCCTGGTGGGGACAGCAGCAAGACAGCACACGCCGAAATACCCCTCCCCAATGGGGTGGGATGCTGGGGGACATGGCGTTGGGTGGTGCTGAGCCTCTGCACTGGGGTGTAGATGCGCCACAAGGTCAGGATTAGTCGATCTACACCACGGCAGGCAGCAGGCAGGCTGAGATCCGGCGGGTGGAAGGCAATCCAGCAACACCTGCCACTTGCCTACGGAAACCCAAGAGACAGTTATGACCCCATCAGCTAAGAATCTTCAAGCTTTTGATACTTTATTTAATTTAATGCTCCTCTCTCTCATCCTTAATTGCATTTATCGTCATTAAAATATCAACAGAAGAACCTGGCTCCAGCCCAGGCTCACTGGTGCTCACAGGAAATTTCCCATTTATTTGATGGATTTAGCCCGTGCCCTGCCACCTGCTCTTGGCTCTGCCCTGCTCTGTTTGCGGAGGGCAAAACTTAGTCAGGGGTGAAGTAATAGCCAAAAAATAGAAGTGAACCCACATGAGCACAGAAATTCAGCCATTCTGGACCAGTTGGAGTGGTGGTGGGGCAGAATCCAACCCAACGTTTGCAAACCCCATCCTCGCCAGCTGAGGGATTTCTGGTGGCATCAGTCCATCTCTCCAAGCTGCTAATATTCAATATGCACGGAGCCGTTTTTCTCCTTCAAAAGGAGTAATAAATATGAATTAAGTCTTGTGACCACTTTGGCACGACTTGGATTTTACAAATGGCAGAAATTAAGGGCGGAGCAGAAAGCGGCTGATCGTGTTGCTGATCAAGGCAGGGGCTGAAGGAGAGGCAGGTTGACACCAGCATCCCCCTGATGCCAGTACCATGGGTCTCTCCCAGCCTTCACCTCCTCTCTTCTGCGACCTTCCTTCATCCAGCTGCCCCTCTCTGGAACCAACAAATGGGCAGCAAGGACCTTCCCGAGCCCAGGAGCCAGGGAGTGATGGGAAACAGCCACCTCGCTCTCCCTCTGGAGACAAGGCGCTACATCGGTGCCTGTCTTCATGGTCCGTGGACTTCCTCTCACAACCTGTCCCCTCTCCAGAGGATGGGAAGAAGGTGCTGAATAATTAGCAAAGCAGTAACCAGCCATGGAGTAGAGGAGGAGGAACTGAGAGAAATGGTAATTAATATAAAATATTAAATTGTTATTCGATAAGACATGGATACAAGTTAAGGTTTCCTTTACTCCTTTAGCACAAGGAAGGGGGAAGATGCAGGTGACTCCTTGAGCATCCTCTGTGGACCCTCACCTCACGAGGGACATCCCAGGTGGACCTCGGTCTATGGAGTGTGCTGGGTACCATGACATGCTGTGTGAAATGGAGAAGAGCAGGGAGGGAGGGAGGGATCCCATGTATTCATGATGACGGGATACCGAAGGGCCTAGGAAATTTGGGGAGACTGATGTGAATCTGTGAGAGCGCCCACAAGTAGGAGGACAGGGGTCATCTCTGCCTGCCCAAAGACATGCCATTTTATGCCACTGAATTTACACCAAAAGGCTCTTTCTCAAACTGGGGCACCACATCTCCAAGGACATGGAGTATATAATCAGCTGGTCAACACGTGCCTCGCTGTGGGGAGACTGGCAGTGGCGGTGGAAAAATCCCATGCCTCGTTCAGGGATGTCCGCAGGGCTTCTGATCCAGGGGATAAGAAACACAGAGATAATGCAGAGGCTGATAGAAAGACAGCACCAGCTCACCCCTTCCCTTCGGGCAGGGCTTTGATTTCCTCCAAATTACAAGTCAGCTGCTCCTTTCTGTTTTCTTCCCAGAAGAAACACAATACATGTCTTCAGATTTCAAGCCCCTGCCCAGGGCAGCTCTGGTAACCAGAAAATAGGAGGCACGAAGCTACTTTGGGGTCCAAAATGGAAGCAAAAGCCAGACACATTTACATGTGAACATTTTTTTGCTGTCTCTGGAGCAGCAGAAATGCCTCTCCGTGGACTTCTGTGGTTTCATTCTGGGTTTGTGATGAAATATGTGGCACAGGGAGGGGTTCATTAGCAAAGCCCCGGGAAGGTCTTGAAAAGCCCTCAAGTTCTCCAGCACTCTCTTACCACAGGGAGAGCTAAAGAAAACTCCCTGGCCCCAATTCAGGATTGTCTTGGAACCGGGCAGGGAGGGCCAGAGCTCCCCGGTGCTGCAGAAATACACAGCTCTGCCAGCGTCAAGTCCTGCCCCCTGGGCAGGACACCCATGGATGATGAGCCACCACCCATCGCAAGACCTCCCCACCGTCTACCAAGGCTGGGGAAGGATGAAATGGCACTTTCAGTATCCATACTCTGAATGACAGAGCCAGAAAGACAGATGACAGCTTCCCCTAAGCCCTTGCGCTTGGTCCCTGATGGGGGGTGACCCCCTCCTGCCCCACCAGCCCTGCACAGTGCCCGTGCTCATGGGTCACATCTCCAGCCCCACTGCTGGAGGGTGGGATAGGGGCTGCACCCCATAACTCACAGACCCTCTGGATGCTCGCAGATGGTGTTTGTCTTCATTGTGTCTCCCAAGCCCTTTTATTCCTCCTCCTAAAAGGAAAGCTTTCAGGTTTTTTGTACTGGTGCTGTTTGTCAGACAAATCCCCTCCAGAGAAGTTCTCTAAGGGAAATCAGACTCTCTCGTTGCCGGCTCACCTCCCCGCTCCCCGGGTGCTCTCAGGCGTGCCATCAATTGCTCGTGTGTGTGGAAACAACACATCAGAGGCAAGCCCAACCTCCCAGAGCACTCCCAGGAGACTGCAGGGAGGTGGGACCCTCTCCCAGCCCGACGGAGAAGGGACGAAGAGGCTGGGGCCAGGCAAGTCACGTGCCTGATGGCATTTCTGGAGTGCAGGCAGGATGGAGAGCCAGCTGCGTAGAAATGATGACATTTAAAATACATGGCATGACAGCAGAGGAGCCGGCATGGCTGCTCCTGGCCACGCCGCCCCCCCAGGTGAGGGGCACTCGCTGGGCTGAGCCCCTGCAAACCTGGGCCAGCAAAGGGGACGTCTCCCGGTTTTGGCATCTTTTCTTTCCTTCCCAGCCACCCCACCTAATAAATAAAGAAAAGGGCTGGTTCAAACAGAAAAAGCTGCAAATTCAATCTGTGTCTCCGGCACAGATGAACATTTCTTCAGGGAAGAGGCTGAGCGTCTGCTGTTCCAGCTTGGAGCAGAAGATGCGCGTGTGCTCTTCGATAACTCAGACCACCTTACACCAAGGATGGGACCATGGAAGAGCTCTCCCTTTCCCACCCAGCAGAATAAACCTGGAAAATAAGAGCTGAAGCAGCAAGTAGGTGCCTCCATGACTTTTCAAGCAACCAGGAAAGTGGGAGGTGCCCAAAGCAGAGATGCCAGAGGAGATGTGGGCTCTGGCCTCCCACCAGCAAGACAGGGCAGGAGAGCCGTGGGGACAGCACAGGAACCCCCGGTGGTGGGGGACACCCAGCAGCCAGCCGCTTGCCTCACAAGCAGATTCAGCCCTCCAGATGGCAGAGAGATAACTAATTACCCACTAATTATTAATCAATTCCCTGTGATTTTATCTTAATTGGTCTCTTTCCTATCCAGCCTTCTACAGCATCTCCCCGCTTTTGAGCGAGCGGCGCTGAGCCGCGGTTCCCTCACCACTGGGGTCACCCCATGTCCGTGCCCACACCCACGCGGGGCTGTGAGGCGGGGGGGGGGGGGGGGGGGGGGCAGCCCTGGAAAGCCCTTGGAGTTATTGGAGTCGTTTATGGGAGCACAACACCTCGGGGCATCACCCACCGGCTTTGTTTGCCTATAAAAAACCCTGAGCCCTTACGGTGTAGTACGAATAACAAATATATAAGAATAATCGATAACAGGATAATCATAGAATCTTCATGGTTGGAAAGAACCTTTGAGATCATCGAGTCCAACCATACACACACAAAAAAAAACCCTACAATCTCTGCCACCAGAGCATGCCCTGAAGTGCCAAATCTACACGTTTCTTAAATACCTCTAGGGATGGTGACTCAACCACCTCCCTGGGCAGGCTGGTCCAGTGCCTGACCACTCTTTCAGTAAAGTAATTCTTCCTAATATCCAATCTAAACCTCCCCTGCTGCAACTTCAGACCATTTCCTCTGGTCCTGTCATTATTCACCTGGGAGAAGAGGCCAACACCCACCTCTCTACACCCTCCTTTCAGGTAGTTGTAGAGGGCAATGAGGTCTCCCCTCAGCCTCCTCTTCTCCAAACTAAACATGCCCAGCTCCCTCAGCCTCTCCTCATGTGACTTGGTCATAGAATAGCTAGATCAGGGCTGCCAGGGGTGTGCGACAGCATCCTGCTTCTCTTCCTCTCCATGCCCCTGACGAGTCAAGGCAGGACATTGCCTCGCCATCCATGGTGGAGCTGACACTGTTCCACCACCCTGTGTTTATTTGCAGCCTCCCCTATGACAGAACTTCCCCCCCCAGACGCCCCCAGTCCCCCATGGCCCCAGCTGGGACAGGCTGAGCCGAGCAGCCCCTCGCCAGCCTGGCACACAGTGGCTGTCCCAGTAGATCCGCTGCTCTGCTGCCAGATCCAGCCATCCCTGGTGGGAACAGCATCGCTGATGGGGAAAGCTCACCCGCATCCGCACCGGCCACGAGGGGAAGAGAAACAAACCATGGACTACCGCTCCGATTTCCTCCCAGGAAAGGAACTATTGCTGCAATTATCACACGCAGACGCTAATGATCCCTTGCAATAATTGTGGGCAGGAAAGGGGTGTGTGAAGGTAGGTGCTGAGAGCGGGGGATTGGGGGGGGTTGCCCCGTGCCGGAGGGGTTTGGGCCACCAGTCCTGGGTGGCAGCAGCCAGAGGGGATGGCAGGGGTGGGAAGAGGAGCGCTGGTTTCCAGAAAACACAGTTTGCCTTCAGTTCTGCCGCTGCCTCCGGGCACCACCGAGAAGCAAAGGATGGTGAAGCATCACATCACGGTGTTTCTGGGCTGGCAAAAGGGTGGTAAGTTTTCCCCTAGGTCCTTCCTAACAAGCGCAGCTCGGCACCATGAGCACCCTGCGGGTGATGGCAGCCCCACGGCACTGCAGGCAGTGCCTGGCTGCCGGCATCTGCCCAACCTCAGCTCTGGCTTACGAGCAAGAGCTCCGCGGCAGCACCGAGATGTGCAGGCAGTCCATGGGGCTGAGCTGGGGTCCCCGTGGGGACCCCCTGTGTGTGGCAGTGGGGTGGGGAGAGCTCAGGGAGACCAGGAATCCTTGGGAAAAAACTTTTACATGATTTATTCATATTACAGGTATTTCGGTGCATTGGCTCTAATTAAAGTTCAACATCTGAGGTAAAAAAAAAAGAACAAAAATCCTCCAACCACTTTAAAGAGAGACTTTGAGAGAGGAAGGCAATAAAACATGCCGTGCTTAAACAAATCCTTTCTACCTTTCATCATTTCCCTTCACAGTCCTGGCTAATTATCAAAGCTATCTGTGTTTTCGGGAATGAGCCCCACTCCTAGGCCCCTTCCCCGCTCCACCCTGCCTTGCAGTCCCAGTCCTTCCTCCAGTGTATCCCAGTCTCCGCCAGTAAAGCACCAGTGATGCCGAGCCCTGGCTGCCAGGAGCTGTCGTGGTCCCAGCCCCGAGGGCACAGCCTGGGCTCCCCCCAGCAGCACAGGGAAGGTGACAGTGTCCCCCGGGGGGGACACACAAGCCTTTCCCCACCACCGGGGCAAGGCAGGATGCTCAGCATCCCAGGGAGCTGCTTTGCCTGTCGCTGGCCTTCAGCCACGCTGGGTGTCTGCGCGAATAATGGAGCCCTTAGAGTCCCTACCAGGGTCCGGCTGGCATTGTTCGATGGCATGAAATTCACCCCAAAAAAGATTTATTTAAAAAAAAACGCGAACAAAGGCGGGGTTCTGACTTGGCTGCGGGGCACGGCGAGAAGGGAAAGAGGTGGAAGGACTGAAAGCTCCCATTGAGCGGGCTGACTCCGGGATAGCGCTCGGCCATGGGGAAGCACCGGCTCGTCTGGGTGCTTTGTGCGTGTCCCTGCCCCAGAGGTTCCCAGGCTGGTTCCCTCCTGGGCTGGGGGGCTGCATCCCACCCCAACCAGTGGCATTTTCCCAGGAGAGCGGCGTCCAGACCATGTAGCATCCCTTGGGGTATGCTCCCACCCACCCACCACAGGACCACCACGTTCCTACCACAATCCCACCATGGACAGGCAGCTGATGGGACGAATGCCTGCTCAGCCCCACGGCAGGAGCTCAGGTCTTGTCCCCTGCCCCACGCAAGCTGGACACGGCAGTGGGGCAGAGCATGGTAGCTCAGAGCACACCCTCTCCATCGCACTGTGGGGTAGAGCTGCAGGAAAACAGCTCTCGGGGTGACAAAGGTGGCTGCTGGGCAGAGGGAATGCCTGTCCCTCCGAGGATCTTTGCAGGTGTTGCTGGATCCAGTGGTCTGTGCTTCAAAGCATCCCTCCGACTCCCAGAAGCATGGGAAAAGCTATCTCCCACACCTGCTCGCAGCACTGATTTATCTGCTTTGGTTTCCCTTAAAGCCTGGCAGGAAAACAAAGAGGGGGAAATATGAGCCCCATCACTAAAATAACAATCACTTTAATGCATTATCAAGCGAAATGATTTCCTAGTGGCAAAAGGATGATGGAGTGAAGCCGTCAGGACTTGCGGGAAGGCAGCAGGCAGCGTCCCCTGAGAGACAGCGGAGAGGCCGGAGCAGCTGGAGCAGCCCCGGGGTGCGGGGAGCTGCCTTGGGAAGACCCATGGGGATGGGTGCTGTAGGATGGGCTGGGCCGGATTTTGGGAGGGAAAGACCAGGAGATGCAGTGAATTAACTCTTCCATTTGGGCAGGGGAGATGCGAGCAGAGAGGGAGACCTGCTCCCTTCATGGAGAGAAAACAGTCTTCTTCTTAATACAGAAGGGTTCCCGGAGCCAGCTGCGTCCTCTGGAGCAGCGACTGCTCACCAGCAGATGAAGGGGAAAATGTAGAAAGAAGAGAAAAATATATGAAAGCCCTGGAGTGCAGAGTTCACAGCGTTTCGGCAGCATCCACAGCAGCCTGCCAGAGTCTGGGGATTTCCCTTCCCGTTTCAAAGCCAGCTACTCAAATAGCTGATCCCCGCCGAAATGTCTGCTCCCCGGGGAAAGCTGGATGTACTCCACTTAAGTGCTTGTTGGCAAGAGGGATGCGCAGGACGGCAAGGGCAGCGCACGTGGAGGCGGGGGGAAGCCTGACGGCGCTCTTCCCGCTCGTTACTGGGACCAGCAGCACAAAGAAGAGGGAGCCAAGGATGGAGTCCTCTTTGTGTAGTATCTGCACCGGTCCCGGTGGCTCATTCAGCTTCCAGACCTGTCGGGAGCCCGAAAAGGAGCTGGAGAGGTAACACAGGCAGAGGAGAGGGGAGGGGGGGCAGCCCTGGAGAGGATGCCTGGTGCCAGGCTGGGACCCTGCTCCCGAGGAGGGGACACATGCAGTGATTAGATGGCAGGAGCCCCAGCTGTGGTGCAGTACGAGCTGCCATTGCCATCCCACCCACGGGGACCGAAAGCACCGGGACACCAGACCATGCTCCAACGGCTTGGGGTAGGCATGCAAACGGGATCCCACGCTCCATCCCGCCCCCCCGTTCCCATGGCCCTGCAGGTGGCGGGGGTCCCTGGGACCCAGCTCTCCTCCCAAGCCCTGCCAGGGCCATGCCTGGGCAGCTTGGGGCTGAGGAGCTGGCTTGCCTCTCTGCAGCACTCGTCACCCACCCTGTGACCCTCACACTGCACCCATCACGTTCCCCCTCACCCCCCACCCCAGCCCCGAAATCTCCCCTCTGGACCCTTGTCACTGGGATGCACGTTGAAATTGCTCGCTCCACCGTAGCGATGCAGAGCTCCCATCCCCAAGCCACCGGCAGAGAGCGGAAAGAAGAGAGGGATGCTGCTCTCCAATTCAGCATGTTTTTCGGTCTGGGGTTCTTTTATTTTTTTTTATTTTTATACAGTACTGAGAGGCTTTTGGCAGGTCAGTTCTGCGGCCATGCCAGCACGGCGAGCCGCTTGCCAGCTGCCTGCTTGCCACTGGCTGCCTTCTGGTTTGAGTTACCCAGGCTGGTCACATTCCAGTGTAAAGTGCATTTTTCCCCCCCCTGCCTTTTTCCCTTTCCCCCGCCCCCCTCATCCCTCTTCCAGGAGCTCTCTTTGATTTAGTGCTTGTGAAAAGCTGCAGGACACGGCCCCGAGCTGTGGTTCACGTACGGAACAGCCAAGCAGAGCGCAAATTGCTCTGGATTAACCTGCCTGTGGAAATGGGGCCCGAGCATCCCTGCGATGCCAAGTTCTGCTCGTGCCCTGGTACCCGACAGCGAGCCGGGCTGGGAACAACAGCACCCACTTCGACCCCCCCCGGACAGGGGTTGGACACCCTAAATGCCAGTGAACGGTGTGGGCAAAGGCGCTGGCAAAGGCTGTGCAAGGGTCCCCCGAGCGAGGAGAAAGGCTGTTCCGGCGCCGATGCTGCCGTTGAGGCTGGACTGCAAGCGCCAAGGGGACATTTTCCCAGTTTCACTTCTAATCTTTTCAAGTTCCCAAAGTTTTCTGGTTGTTGAAAAACTTCATAGAGGCCACGCAAATGCAGAAAGCCAATAAAAATAAAATCATCTACACCTGCGCAGAAGGAGGAGGGGACTGACTACTGTATAACACAATTTCCTTCATGACATACGCAAAACGGTATTAAACAGGATCAGTTCCGGATTTGTAACAAAACCCAGGAAAGCTGAAGTTTCAGGCCCAGAAATGCTGCCCTGAGTGTGTCCCCCACCTCGCCGGGGCTGCGGCTGGCCTGCAAAGAGCCAGGTTGCCCTGGAGCCGGGATCCCCCGGATCCACTGGTGCTGCCAGGATGGGTGGGCAACGGAGCAGGAAAGGATGCAGCACAGGAGCATCCCTGCCACTCCATCCCTGTATCTCCATCCCTGCTGCTCCATCCCTGTGTCTCCATCCCTGCTTCTCCATCCCTGCCTCTCCATCCCTGCCGCTCCATCCCTGCATCTCCATCCCTGCCATTCCATCCCAGCCACTCCATCCCAACCACTCCATCCCTGCCACTCCGTCCCTGCCACTCTCAAGCGATCCAGTTCCTGTGCACCCTCCAGCCCAGCTCTGCAGCTCGGAGGGGTCAGGATACTCCTGAGATGCAGCCACACATCGGGATGATGCTTTGGAGCGTTTGAAATTTGACCACCGCTAAGGAAAAGATGAGGAAACTGAAAAAGAAAAAAAGGGCTAATGTGAAAATAATAAATTGCAAACATTCCTGTGGTGGAAGTGGATTCTCTGCCTCCTTTTATCCCTGCATATTGTCTTCGCAGCAGCCGTCTGTGAAATTGCACTGTTATTGAAGTAATTCTGGGGGTAATTAGAGTTAATAATTCTGTATTTTATTTCTATTCTCCAGTTACTGCAGGGGGAAAAACATACATATATATAATCCAGGGAGCAAAGGCGTAGTTTTCCTTTTCATGGCAAAAAATAGCTTTGTCTGGGTCCAATCCTTCCCCGCGCCCACCCACGTCCCGCAGCACCCACCTCCTGCCTGCTCCCTGCCTGCGGGCAGCGCTGCCCATCCCTCACCCACGGGGGACCCCTGCCCCGCAGCTGCACCGCAGCCTTTGGAGCATCCCCGGGTGGGATTGGGGTTACTGGGGGAGGGGGAGAAGCAGGCACTCGCACCGCCCCCGAGCACCCACCGACCACCGAGGCCACAGCCGTGGTCCCTGCGAGGACCCAGGTGGGTGCAGGCATCCAGCCAGCGGCATCCACAAAGTGCCAGGGGCCGGTCAGCATCTCCTTGCGTTTACCCTCTGAAACATTAAAGAACTTTTCCGTTAAATTATTTGGAATTAAGTTTGGCAGCGGAGCCCTTTGGGAGGGATCAGATTGATTTCCTCAGTGAAATGAGTTTGGAGAGGACTCAGGCTGGTTCCTCGCGCTAATTATCCCATGCAATAATTAAGCCGTCAGCAGTTTGGGGGCTGGAGGTTTATCTGGGGAGGGAAGGGGAAGGTGAGCCCACCCCAGGGGCTTCGCTCCGGCCCAGGGCTGGGCTCAGCCTTTCGAAACAGGATTAGGGCAAGAGACAGACCGAGCGCAGGAGTTATTAGAGCAGGAAATTTCAAATGATATGGAAATAATCTTCTGAGTGAGAGTTTATTTTGGAACTTTAGACTTAATAATTCAGCACTTCTGGGATTTGGCATGTGAAGTGACAAAGATTAAAGGCATATTGTCAGGTTCACAATTCGGTATTTTCAAACAATGCGGTTCCTTACCTGGGTTACAAACGCAGTGGGACTTTATCTGCTCCTCGCTAATTCCCACGCTCCGGGCTCCACATGCGTGGAAGGTCCTTCGCTTCCCGCTGAGCCGCGGGGATTTAATAGCCCGGACAGTGCTGGAGCGAGGTCTCAGATTACTAAGACTAAAATATTCTTCAGAACATGTGCTAGCACATTATGGAGTATAATCATAAATAATTAAAACTTAGCTACACTTGTCAAATAAATGAGCAAAGTACATTTTGTGATGTATTATCCTTGCCTTCCCTTGACTGTGTTTGTCACTCGCTCTTCGAACTGAGCAAACTATTTATAGCAAACAACTTATTCAAAGCATTTTGCCCTTTTTTCTTTCTTCCTGCTTGTGAATTGTTCATGTACAGACTCTGATTCTTTGCTAATTTGTTCGCTCTTCATAATTGCTCAAAATACGTTTCATGTGCATAGACTCCGGCGCGCGGGCTGATTGCAAACAGCTTCCATGACATCCAGTCGCTATTTTTGTTGCTTCCAGCCTCGGGATTGCTGCTTCAGCCCCAATTCGTCCCCGATGACAGACAAAGGGACCAGAGCCCGGGTTCACCCGGCAGCCCGAGGGAGGACGGGGCTCCATCTTCCCATCAGTGGGATGGCCAAGGACCCGGATTCAATTGCAAATCTCCATTCCAGCTGCATTAAGTTCAGCTTCTCCATGAGAAGGAGCATTTTCACCATCTCCATGGACAAATCCCACTTGCCCACCAGCTCAGAGGTTGAAGGAGCAAGGAGCCACAGGGTCCGTCTCCTCCAGCCCTCTCCCCATCCCTCCGGGCAGCTCTCCATCCCTCCAGGCTCAGGCAAAACCAGCAGACGGGTCCAGCCTGGGACATGCCCCAGGAAGCCAAGGCATCTGGGGTAACATGGCTCAGGGGCATCTCTGACTTGGGCTCTGGCCACTGGTGCAGGATTTTACAAGACCAAACAGTTTTTCTTTGTGGCTTCATGGCAAATATGCAAAACAAGCTACTCGGTGGAGGGGGGGAAAAGAGTTCAGAGCAAGCTTTTAGCATTCAGGTGGTTCCTCTTTCATTGGTTGGGTTATTTTCATATAGAATTACATTGCTTTGTTTGTTGCTTTTTTTTTTTTTAATAAAAGAGAAATCACCTTCAAAGCGGCATTTCCGTTAACCCCTCTCTGCCTGCGAGTTGTAGCGCAACACGCAGCAAGGCAAGAGGTCAGCGGCAGTGGCTTTTGACAGGCAAAGATGAGTGAGGAGATCAGAAGTTCCCCACCTCCCCAAAATTCAAGGGAACCCCCTAAGCCCCCACACTGGCTTCTGCTGCTGGGGAACTGCCGGAGCACCCAAGATGTGGACAAGGAGAGTCTTGGCGCCACAAGGTGAGATGGGCACTGTGGATCCCCCTGTGGGGACCTGCTGCATTTTAATTATTAGTTTTAAGTTTTGCAAGGTAAAAAAAAAAAAAAAAAACCAAACAAAGAAAACCCACAACAATTTAAACATCAGGGACACTTTTGAAAAGCCAGAAGAGGAACCAGCCATAGGTCTTGGAGGAAACCTCTGTCGTCGCCCAGGCACGGGACAGCAGCCCTCGTTTCCCACTGCCTGCCACTTCCCCACCCAGCAGGATGGTACCAACCTGGCGGTTGGTTCCCCAGCTGGTTCCCCATCAGCTGGTACCAACATGGTGACGATGCCAGCTGCGGTGGTGGTGCCAGCTCTGCCCTCGCTGCTGCCAGTCCCGTGGCCGGCAGCCGGGCAAGCCTGGGGGTGACTCAGGCAAGGCAAGACTGGGGCTCACCTTGGCCAAGGGGGGGAATGTCTGGCATCTCCCCTCCTCCAAGGCTGCGGTGGGAGGTGTTGAGCCCATCAACCCACCAACCACCCGCCATGAGAGCGTAGCTGGGGGTGGAGGAGATGAAAGCGGGGCGGTGGAAGGCACCCGCAGACGGCGGGATGCCGACACGCCCGGTGGCTTGGTTTCCGACTCGGGTCCACACCCAGGTGAAGACAAAGAGCCTGAGCAGGAATTTGACTGCAGGCTGGTGTCTCGTCAAGGCATCGTCATGCCGGCCTTGTCTGGGATGTGCACAGCTCATGGGAAATTTGCAGCCAGATCACCGGAGGCACCCAGCACCTTCCCACCCGGGGGGGCAGCTGCCTTACACCTCCCTCGCCCCCCAGGATGCTCCGCGCTGCATCCCCAGTCCCTCCTCACCAGCAGATTTCCCAACACCTTTCCCCTCTCCCCGGCTCCAGACAGGCAGCTCCCCCATGCAGCCGTAATACTCTTGGTATTTCTGATGTGTCTTTGCCCCGAGGGAGCTGGGGACCTTCCAGTTCTCCCGTTCCCGATGCGGTTAGTCAGGAAGCGCAGCCCCGTCATCGCGGCCCCAAGTGCAGTCACGAAGCAGCTCCCCGGGGAGCACCCCGCTGCGGGCGCAGGACCGTCGCCCAAACACCTGGCCCAGCTCCGCAATAACGCTAAGGGATTTGGGGAGGATTTTAGGCCTTTCTGTGTCTTTCCCAAGCGCAGAAAAATGAAGAGGTACTTAAGAATCTGCTGTTTATATTGAAAGCTGAAATCCCTTTAGAATTTAATCTCCCTGTGATGGATTTAAAACTCTTACAGACGGTCGAGTTCTTTTTTTATCGCAGGAGTCGTGGTAACTCTTTGAAGGAGGGTTTTATTGCAAACAGAGTATTCGTCCCCAGGGCCCCATCGTGGTGGTGCCCGTATCTGGTTGTGGGCGATAGACCTGGCCAGGGACGGGAGGTCCCGTAGGGGACATTCCTGAGCTGTGACATAAGGAGTGCGTGCGGTGGCACCTGGGGGTGCACACCAGCGAAAGCATCGCTGCAAGGACGGGAGCTTTCCTCTGCCTGGGGCCTCATGCCACGGCCGCTCCCCAGGGATACCACCATGCTTTGGGCTAGGTGGGATGCAGCACCGGGGCGCAGGGGACGCCCTGGATGCCTTGCTGCCACACTGGGATTCACACTCCCTTTCTAACATGAAAGCAACCGGTTTGCTATAATGGGTACAATTACTGGGGAAAAAAAATACCCCTTTGTTTCCGACAAAAAAGGGAATGGCCAAAAGACTGGGCCTGCAGCGGCGCAGCCCCCCTGGCACAGCTGAATCAGCCCTGGCTCAGCGGAAGCAACCGCCACCCTCTGAGTCACCAGCCCGGTGCCCGCCAGCGCCGGCTCCGCTGCCCCAGCTCCCATCACCGCGTGGATGACCCAGTTCCCACCTCACACCTTTAAGCTGGGGAGATTATCCACCCCGGTCATCGCGTTGCAGACACCGTGCATGCCCGCAGGGGAGGAAGGACTGAGGTCATGGTGGTGTAAGGCGGAGGGAGGCAAGGGAAGAGAGAGAGGGATGGGGACAGACCTTGCTGTACCCACTGCACCACCCCACAGAGCCCACAGTGACCCGAAGGCAGGTGATGGGTGCTGCCTACCATTACCATGGTGTCCCACCTCTCTGACGGGTCACCCATGGCCCCACCGCTACAAGCGCGGCAATAGCCAGCAAGGGTGGAGAAAAGCATGGAAAGGTGAAGGCATGAAGAGTAAACACTTCTCCAGCCCTCCATCCCAAACCAGCCCCATTTTCTTGCAATGAAACACTGCTCCCACCTCGTCCTACAAGCCAGGGAGGTGCAGGCGCGCTTCTGCATGCGCTTGTAGCATCTCGGGGAGCGTCCCTGCCAGCACCGGCAGCTGAGCCTGGAGCCGAGCTCTCACCCCTCCTCGGCAATAAACCTGCCGGCAGGAGGCACTGACCTTGTCCCCATCTTTCAGCTGCTGTTTCAGGAGACTGAGAGGGGAGACACAAGGTCACCGCCTCTCGCCCGGCGGTGGCTGAGCGGCCGTTTCATCACCGAGGAATAGGCTGGTGCTGAAGAACGCCTTGGCCAGGCGAGAGGAGCTGACAGACGGGCAGGGGGCTGGGAAAGCGGGGAGCTGCAGGGAGCTACGGGAAAGCTGAGACCCCTTTGTCTTCATCCAAAGACTCCTTTTAAGTTCCTGCCCCATGGGGGGCCCTGGAGCAGCCTGGCTGCGGGGTGCAGGGAGTCCGTCTCCGCAAACCTCCTTCCCCTGCCTTGAAAAAGCAGCTCTAGCCCCAAATCATAGCTTTTCCCTGAGCCCAGGCATTGGAGCTTCCTGACGGGTAGCTGCCTTGCTATCATGCATCTGTCTCGCTGGAAACTTGCTGGAATGACGTGCTCGAGAGACCTGTCAGATTTGGTTAAAATTAGCCAGTGGACTCAAAGTTATTACCGGGGGACAGATGGATGCTCGCGCACACACTGAGCTCTGGGAAAACCAGGCTCTGATCCCGGCAGTGAGTCTGTGCTCGGAGAGGACGCGGGACCGGAGGCTGAGTGGGGACTGTGAGACGTGCCAGGGTGGGCTTGGCAGATGGTGTCTGTGGCAGAGGGGCTGGAAACTGGGCTAAAATCTGTCCTGGGGAGGAGCTGGCCCCGAGCCGGCCCGACGGTTGCATTGTGCTGCTGCCTTGCCCAGCCAGAGGAGAGGAGGGACGGCTCCAGCCCAGCCCAGCCACAGGAGATGCTCCTGGAAATCCTTCATAAAGGAGCAGGAGAGGGCGAGCGGCCACCGCCCCAGCCTGGCAGCCTTTTAGCAGTCATCATCAAGGAGAGAAAGAACTGCTCAGCAGAAAAGCCTGTCATTTGATAACAACCGCGAGAGATTATAACCTCCTCCTGTTTCCCCTTGGCTGGCCGCAGGACCAGGAAGGACAAAAGCCCGTGTCCGGGCAGTGCCCCAGGCTGGGACACGTACCCCGACCATCCTCCGCTCCACGGGATGAGAAAAGCTGCTTGGGATGCTCAAGGGAAGAACCAGGGGCACAGAGATGGGGCAGACAACCCACTCCAGGGCTGCGCCAGCTGGAAAACCTCCTTTCTGCAGGAAAAATCCCGACTGCCCTCCCAGCACGGGCTGCAAGCTTTCAGCATGCTGGGATACTGCTCAGATGGTGAATTTTCTCCTTTGCCAGCCCCTCGCAGTCTCACTCTACGCTGGCCTGTCACTAAGCCTGTATCCATCCCTGCGAGCATCCCCGGTCACCGGCGCAGGTACCTGCTCAGGGCTGCCCGGCCATCAGTATCACCGTAGCCCATTCCCGGTGCCGCTTTCCTGGCAAGTCCTGCGCCCCGTCCCCCCCCTCGCAGGCAGATAATTACCATCTCCCCAACTCGGTCGTAATGAGCCCAGGTGCTCATTTCCCATCCAAGCAATTTACTCAGCAGATCCTCCAGCGAAAGCGGAGTCCCACTGAAGGGCCTGGGAGAAGGGCCGTGCCTGTGGTGGATGCGGAGGACATCTGAGCGGAATTACCTGCTCGGGGCGGGGGAGTGAAATTACAGATAAGGAAAAAGCCTGGAGAACAAGAGCAAGGGGAAGCCGGGGAGGAAGACACAAAGAAAAGAAAGGGAAAAATGCAGCCTAGGTAGTGAAGGAGGCCCCAGCAGATGGAATTCTGCGGGTTCCCCATGCCCAAGCCCTCTGGCACCTTAGCAAATACAGACCAAAACACCACCCTAGTAAATACTTGTGCCTGTAGAAACATCAGCAACCAGCGAGCTACAAACGGTATCAAAACACAAAGAGGAGAACTCAAAAGAAAAGGAAAACATCCTGCTCTGCAGCAGGAGCATGTGTTGGGTGAGGGATGGGGAGCCAAGGGCTGCGAGCGACATTCCCTGCCAACAGCTCCCGAGGAGGGAAGCGGTGTTTGGGAGAGGCGAGAGGTGCTCAGCTCCTGCTCTGCAGAGGTCGTGGGGGGGGGATCAAGCTCTGCCAGGGTCCAGCTGAACATTTTGCTTCTCAACCACCCTCAGCCTGGGGTTTTGCAGGGCGGGATGGATTTATTGACACCTGGGAGCCCTGCAAGACGCTGCGTGGTGCAGGCGCCCCAGCAGCAGCAGCACGCCTTCAGAGGTGAGCAGAGGGGAAATGTTATTTAAAAATAGCATCTGGTTTCACCTTGGCACCGTCCCCTTGAGAATCTCAAAGTGCTTTTCACATGCCTCATCCTTTATCCATCGCTGAATGGAGATTCTCCCATGCTAGGCTGTTTGCACGAGTCTGGACCCCGGTGCTGTAACCCGCCGGCCACGTTGGGCTCGGGTCCCTGGGCCAAGCCAGGCATCCCGCCTGGCAGTGGCTCCCATGGCTACAGTCCCGGCCAGCGAGAGCCCAAAATCCAGCCTGCCCCGCGCAGACAGCAAACCCCAGCTCCAGCCCCAGACGGTCAGGGCTCCACGCGTGGCTGCCACGGGTGGAGCGTGGGGCTGAGGCAATAAAAATGTAATTCACACAAGCAGCAAATTGTCAGGTCCTTCAGACTAACAGATCAGACACTCAAATTCCTGTGAAACTTCCCTGCATTTGCTGAGCTTAATGTTCAGCTGCACAAATTCCTTCAGAAACCCGCTGAGATCCTTCCTGGTCCCAGCCAAGGTCCCGGTCCCCGACCGGCTCATCCCTCTCCCCAGACACTGCTCCAGACTTTCACCTTTCAGCTGGTCAGAAACCTTTTCCTGATTTCCAGCCTAAATTAATTCATGACTAATTTACAACCATTTGATCTTGTGCTGATACTATCACTGAAGGTAAAGGGTTTGTCTCCCTCCTTGGTGTTTGCTCCCCCAAATATGTTTATGAAGAGTCATTATATCCTCTCTCACCCTCCGTTTGGCAGGGCTGAACAAACCACTCTCTCTTCATCTCTCGTCTTACGGCAGATACGGTAGATGGAGAGCTTGAAATCAGCTATTTCAGCCACAGGCAGCTGCCTTCAGCAGCCCAGGCTGAGCAAGGTCAAGTCCAAAGCTGCTCTGAGCATCACGCTGCCCTAGTTCTTCTCTTCACGTTAATCTCATGTGCAGCTGGGCATCCCATCCAAAGGTGAACATACCCAAAACAGCCAGTTCGGTGTCCCCAGTCCCCCGAAATGGGTCTTTTCCTCATGACTGTGTTGCAGAATGAGAGTCTCAGGTTAACAGGGGAGACAGCAGTAGCTGGGGAGGCCCAGGCAAAGATAAAACACTATTAGAAAAACCAAATGATCTAAATGTTAAGGGAGGAAAAACTTAATAAATTAAATGTAAATCTATTTTTGTTACATCTGTTCAGATTCTTTAAGGGGCTTTAGGACAGCTGTTTCTATATCCCATCTAATCTTGACGTTATTGTAATGAGCTAAGTCTTGGGGTCTGAGCTGATTGTCTCCCCAGGCAAATTCTTGAGTACCAGTGAAAATGCTGCTCCCAGCCAAGGGCGGCTTCCCCAGCTCCTCGCCTTGGTGTGCGGGGGCGGGGGGGGTAACAGGGGTCCCACGTCGTCCCTGGGCAGCCCTTGGTGCTGAGCATCACTGGGAGCTCGGGCAAGCTGCCGGCGGGGGGGGGCGAGGGTTGGTCTTCCCAGGCACGGAGAGGGCTTTCGGTGGTCAGCAGACCCCTGAGACATGGGTGCAGAGGGGACACGCCGTGCTGCGCAGCTGGGAGTGGGGAGTAGCGGGGTCCAAGCCCCCTCCCGTTGGCAGCAGCCCCATCGCCCCCGCCGGGAGCCGGGGCTGAGCTGCAACCCCATCGCTGGCTCCTCGCAGGCAGGGAGGCGAAGGCCAGGGCCGCACCCAGGCGCCTGCCCCAGCCTGCACGCTGCCGGGGGGGGGTCCCAGACCCGAGCCCCCCCTGCCCAGCCCTGCCTTCCTCCCTCCTCTTGCTCCTCCATCGCCCCTCCCGGCTCTGAGGGGCGGCCGCTCCTCTGATTCCCTCACCCTGAGTTGTCACGTCCCCCTTTTGCTCTTCATCTCTTCCCCCACGTTTGCTGGCATAGTTATTACTCTGACATTAGAGGCTTTGTTTTTAATTTCCTAAATTACAGCATAATTTAGGCTAATTATTGCTTTGTCCCTCTGATCTTATTAAACCTTTAATCCCTCGGTGATTCCCCACCCAGAGCAAAGTCTGCTTTTCTCACATTCATTCCTGCGCTGGGTCTGCTCTTGCCTCTTGCCCCAGGCGGCTTCACCTCCCAAACAGGCTGCAGATGCCCCTGATCTGTTCACTCCCCAGCTCCCCTTCCCGCCAGTGCCACGGGAAGCCCTTCTGGGGGCAGAGAGGGGCTTAGCACCGATACACAGGCACCTCGAGAAGGACCCGCGGTCCTGGCCGGTCAATATTTCTATCACTGTATTTATAAATCCTCCCAGCTTTTATCTTGCATGTGCTCCCTGAAAGGAGGGTGTAGCCATGGAGGGGGTCAGGCTCTTCTCTCAAGTAACAGGCGATAGGACAAGAGGAAACGGCATCAAGGTGCGCCAGGAGAGGTTTAGATTGGATATTAGGAAAAAATGTTTACACTGCAAGGGTTATCAAGCATTGGAACGGGCTGCCCAGGGAAGTGGTTGAGGCACCACCCCTGGAGGTATTTAAAAGGCGGGTAGACGTTGTACTTAGAGATATGGTTTAGTGATGATTTTTATCAGAGTTAGGTTGATGGTTGGACTCGATGATCTGAAAGGTCCCTTCCAACCTAGGAAATTCTGTGATTCTGTGATTCTGTGTTGTCCAGTTAGCTGTTGGGCTCTTTGGCAGCTCCACGTCCCACCAAGCACAGCTCGCTGCACAGCGTGGTAGTCCTGCTCCTCCTGTCTCCAGCAATGATGGAGACATCCAAGCCTACTGATGCTTTTACTACTGCCAAGCCTACTGATGGCTTTTAATTACCCCTTCCTGCCCCCCACCCAACTACTAATGACTTCCCATTTGCAGCCCCGAGGCCTGGAAGGCTCCTGTAGGCAACATCTCCCCAAGCGGCCCAAGGCTTCTCCTAGCCGTGACGTGCAGAGTGTGTCGCCCATCCCTCGGCACCCTGCAGCCACCGGAGATGCCGGTCCCTGCGTAGGAGCCCTCAGAAGAGCCCAGCATATGGGGAAGGACCTCACCTCAGCAGCTGGGGCAATCCTTGCTCCCCCAAACCGGCACATCTCTTGGGTCTTCGGCTGCCTTCAGCATCCCAGGGGCATTTGGGGAGGGGCTGTTTGCAAGGGCAAGTAGTGACAGGACGAGGGGAAATGGCTTTAAACTAGAGCCGGGCAGTTTTAGATGAGACATTCGGAAGAAGTTCTTTACGCTGAGGGTGGTGAGACACTGGCCCAGGTTGCCCAGAGAGGGGGTGGAGGCCCCATCCCTGGAGACATTCAAGGCCAGGCTGGATGAGGCTCTGAGCAACCTGATCTAGTTGAAGATGTCCCTGCTCACTGCAAGGGGGTTGGACTAGATGGCCTTTAGAGGTCTCTTCCAAACCAACACATTCCATGATTCTATGATTTAGCAGCAGAGCTACCCATGGAGAAAATCCCTGTGGAATATACAGCAAGGACTGGTACAGTGGGGAGGAGGGTGTCTTTGGTGGGTGCTCAGCACGCTCCCACCACCTCCTACCCTCTGCCCAGCTCCACAGAGCCCCCACTCAAAATGTTATCTCATGCCAAGCATCCTTCCCAGCAGACCCCAGCGGGGACCGAGCCAGGGCACCGGGATATCCCCAGGGACGGGCACCGGCTGGGCGCATCGGGAGCGAGCGTGCTGCGGGAGCGGGGCTGCACCATCATTCAGGTGATCCACGGATCAATGCATCCAAGGCGCCAGCCATGAAATGCTCATGTTAATTTGCTTGGGCAAAACAGATTCTAGAAATTTGCTTTTTATAGCTACGGAGTTGAAGGATTTTCTGACCACAGGCTGCAAAAATCCCCTTAATGAAGCCCCACAGCTCTCCAGGGCTTTAGGAAGAGCTCTGGCCCTCGGCCCCCCTTCTCCACTTGAAGTATTGTTTCTGTCTTCAGTCTCCTGCCAAGAATCTCTTCAGCTCTGCAGCTGGATTTGATACAGGGGTGGGGAGAGGAGCTTAATCACAGCAGTAAAGAGAGCGGGAGAGAAGCTGTTCTGGGGGAGTCTTTCAAGGAGCAGAGTTTAAAGAGTCCCCGAGAGTGAAGGGGGCTCCCAGATGCACTTCCCAAGCTGGAGAGAGAAAAAAAAAACCCAACACAACAGAAAGCTCAAACAAAATACCTCTCCCAGGCCTTTTCTGCCTCTAATTTATCCCAGTCCCCAGATTAAAAGTAGGTCATTAAAGCAGCTGCGGGGAAGAGGGTGAGGGTAGCACTGCTCGTGTGGATGAAGCGATGGTAAATCATGGCCCCCAGCCCCGGCGGAGGTTCACGCTGCCTGGAATGGAGCCCAAATGGCAGCGGGGCGGCGAGAGGCAGCGGGGCGGTGAGAGGCACCGCAGCAGCGCCGAGCCCCGGGGGACAGGGCAGAGCAGGCGCGGGGTGGTGCGGCCAGAGCTGCCCTCCCTCCGCGGGGAGCTGCCGCCGCCGGCACCCACCGCGGAGGACAGGGCAGGAGGAGGATGGGGAGACACAGGACTCAGCCGACTTTGAGCAAGGGAGGACAAGGACACCGGGACCCGTTTTTGAGGACTGAATTGGTGGCAGGGCTCCGGAGAGAGCCAAAGTCACCACTGCTTTCACACCTCCTGCTCCAGCACCGCTCCTGCCCAGGGGCCATGGCGTGCCTGGGCAATGCAAGACCCCCCTCCAGCAAATCCACCTGTGGGCTTGGCTTCCTTCATTTCATTATTTTCCTGATTTGTGCAAATGATAGATGGCACAAAGAAAAACCTTCCGCGCTCAGGTGTAAATAAGCAGCCGGGTCCGCAAGCAGCGCCAGGTTCTGCTCCAGGAATGAATGGGAGCTTCCCCAGTGGCAAGTGGCACTGGTGGAGAACGGTGGCAACCACACCGGTGCTGCTGGAGCTCAGAGCAGCCCGGCACCCTCCCTGCCACGGTCCCGGCAAGTGTTTCCAATTACCATCTCCAGGAAGAGCGATACACCTGCAATTACCCGGCAAAGCGTCTTGGAGCGCGGAGGACAGCAGAGCTCGTGCTGCTCCCGACTCAGCACAAAGGAGCCCTTACATCAACTCAGCAGCCGACATGCGCTAGAGAGGGGAACAATTATATTTTTATTCTCTCGTTTCGGCACTTATTAACATTCCTTCACACGGCAGCCGAGGGCCGGGCCAGAACAGACGGGAGCCACAGCAAGGACAGGCAGGGAGGCAGATGTCGAGCTTGGTCCAAACATCTGCTGACAGCCTCTCTGCTGGACACGGGCCTCACTGGGCTACCACGGGCCTCACTGGGCAACCACCAGCATCCCCTGGGTCCCTCTGCCTCCCACCCCCTGCGTGTAACTGGGGGAGAAACCTCCCTGCCAGGGCTGGGGGAGATTCGGGGATGGCCCTCCCTGTCCTCCTCCATGAGAGCCTTCTCCTCCGCATCACTGTCTCTGGAGAAGAAGAGCTCCCTGTGCCTCCCCTGCTCCCTTTTCAGCTCCTGGCAGATCTTTCCCTGCTCTCTCCCTCCCCATCGTCTGCCATGGGCCTGGGGACAGGAAGGTTTCATTTGCTCGCCATGATTTGTGCTCCTGGGAGCCCACGCTGCCTTGGGAAGCTCGGTGCCTCCCGGACAAAAGCTGCTACGCAGAATTGCAGGATGGGATGAGTACGGCGAGGAACGTGTGACTCTCCTCGGCAGGATCCCTGGCAATGCCTCTTAATGATTTCCAGGTCAAATTAGCTCCTGCCATTTGGCTTCGGTGCCGCCGGGCCAGCAGCATCCAAAGCCTGGGCTCAGCAGCCCCGCGGCCAAGGCGGCATCTCAGCTGAAACCCCCTCTTCTGCCCCCAAAAGCGCTGGGGGAGCTGGGCTTCCCTCCCCACAGCCACCCACCGCTCTCTCCCAGCTCTGTGCATCCTCTCCTGCGATTTGCCTGCGTCTGTCATTCCCTGAAGCTACCGGGCTGCCACCCGCCCGCAGCCGGGGAGGGACCCGTGCTGATACCCTGCTCCAGCACCGTCCATCCCGGGAGCAGCATTCCCGGTGCCGGCTGGTGGGCAGGCTTAGAGGATGGCTGTACCATGTTCATTATTGCCACCTGAGCTTTTTTGCCCCGGGAAGGACTGTGGCACTTTCACAACTTGAAAAAGCCAAGAGGGAATATATTTCCCGCGGGCCCTGTGACGGGGAATGGCACCTTCCCCGCAGGTGGCTGTACGAGACCGGAGCTGGGGGCTCGGTGGCTGCACGCTGAGCATGCCACAGCTCCGCTTTTCCTGAGACGAGCAGCCATCACACAAAGCCCCGAAGGCAGAGGAGAGCCGGGAGGGAGGGGAGGATGGCCCCAGCTCTCTGCTATAAATAATAATAAAAGACCTGTTTGCCTCAGCCTTAAAAGGAAGCGCAAGTTGGAAGCCACCAGCTGTGGATCACGGAGCCCAGACACGCTTCGTGGAGCAGCGGGGAGTGGAGGAGAGGTTGAAATCCGCAGTAACACTAATTACGCCAAGCACGAAGCTGCATGGGGCTCGGGAGCTGTCACAGTCTTCCAGGGGCTCCTCCGGGTCTCTCAGCCTCCTCGCCGCACGCCGCAGCGTGCTCTCACCCCGGGCTCCCGGTGAGCTTGGAGATTTGCTGCAAAAACGCTCTGCTGGGGCTCCCCGGGGGCTCGGGGGGGTGGCTGGTCCTCGAGGTAGAGCCGACAGTCAGAAAGACAGAGACCATGTCATGAGACACCCATGCAGGAGCATCCTCCTCATCACCTCGCACAAGGGATGTCGGCGGGGGGCTGTCTCGGCGCTCGCAGGCTCGTTGAGGTCCCAAGCTCCTGGGGACATGGGGCAGCAGTGTCCCCCTGGCTGCCAGAGTCCCCTGCCAAGGGGACAATCAGCTGGGCTGCAGGCAGGGCTGTGTCCTTCCCGCACTGTCCCCTTGAGAGTCTCCTCACTCCCCCATGAGAGAGGGGTCTGAGCAGGGAGGAGAGGCTCAACCCTACAGCTGGTCAAGGAAAGCTGGTGAGGGAATTTTTAGGATGTCGGGTAATGGTAGGACTAGAGGGAATGGATTAAAACTAGAGATGGGTCGATTCAGACTGGACGTTAGGAAGAAGTTCTTCACCATGAGGGTGGTGAGACACTGGAACAGGTTGCCCTGGGAGGTGGTGGAAGCCCCATCCCTGGAAGTTTTTAAGGCCAGGCTGGATGGGGCTCTGAGCAACCTGATCTAGAGGGAGATGTCCCTGCCCATGGCAGGGGGTTGGAACTGGATGATCTTTAAGGTCCCTTCCAACTCTAACAATTCTATGATTCTATGATTCTACAGCAAAGGTGACCTTGTCCTGGGGCATGGTTGCCCCCAAATCCTCCCCTGGCAGTGGCAAGTGGGACCCAGCCACCCCCCTGCGCTGGTGTACGTGCAAGAAGGCGGACCATGGGGAGAAGGGGATCCAACCCACTCCAAACCAGGCTGATTCCCGTCGTTTTCCAGGTGGCCGAGCTGCCAGCCAAGGAGGATGCTGAGAGCTGCAGGACCCTTCTGCTTCTCCCGGAAAGAAACCACCGTTTCACACCAGGTGCGAGCATTTGGGAAGAGGAAAGCCACGGGGGTTCGCCCTGTCCCCGCAGTGAGGGACGCAGCCCCTTCCCACTGTTGTTTCTGTCCCTTGCCAGCTGATGGCTTGTCCTCTGGCCAGGGGGACAGAGCTGTGCTGCTGCCTCCAATTAATATTTTATGCCTTGCAGCTCAGCCAAGTCCGACCAGGCATTTGAGGAGATCTTCAGCTGGCCACGAGCATCTCCCCCACCGCTCCAGCTCCCTGCATCACCCGCTCAACTCCTGCCATCAGCCGGGGGCTGCAGGAGAGCAGATGCAGGGACAGGGAGGATGGAAAGAGCTGCAGATCCTCTCCTGCACCTGCAATAACTCGGAAGCATCTCTGCCTTCTGTGCCCAGGCACCCCAACCCAGGGGGCTGCTCCCTCTCCTCTCCGCCTGGCTCCAGGCCCCCTTTGGACCATGGTGGCTGGCAGAGGGGGACGGTGCCTGGGCTCGCTGGGACCCAGTGCACCGTCAGCGCTAACAATAGCAAGGAAGAGCCGGCTCCCGCTGGCGCCGCGAATCCTGGGCAGCCGAGCTCACCACCCACGGCACAAAAGCAATTAAAAGTTGCACACAGAGGCCACTGTGAAGAATGAGGGCACGTAGCCATGTCACTGCTGCGGCGTTCACGCCTGTCACACCAGCGGAGCCGGTCCTGGGAGATGCAGCCGGCCCGGAGATGCTGGGGAGTGCCAGAGAGGTGCTGGTCCGGCAGGGCCGAGGTCTGGGCAGCCGTCAGGAGTGGGTGCAAAGGGGGTCCTGTAACCCAGGCACAGGCAGAGCTTCCTCCTCCACCATCCTCTCCATCAGCCACGGCTCGGGTGCTCCCAGCCCATAAGGCCAGTGACCGTCAGAGCATCCTCAGCGCCCATCACGGCATCCCCAAGGAAAACCCCACGGAGAGAGCAGAAAGCCAAGCAGCCGGCCGGGACGATGCACACCGGTTTGCAACCTGGGTGCATGAAGCCCTCCCACACCTACCCCTCCGCCGTGCGGCGTGCATGCAGCATGGGCCCCGGCATGACCTGTGCGGGGCTGTCCATGGAGGGGGGGGACGGTTACCCCCCCCACAGCCCATTGTATAACATGGCCAGGCCGTCAGGCTGCATCTCGTCAGCCGGCGCGGCCGCTCATCCCGGGGGAGCCGGCGGCAGCAGCTGCCAGCACGCATTAGGCAGCGCTGCCTGCACCCGCCGAGGCAGGGAGGGTGCAGGCAGGGGCAGAGCAGGGAGAAGGGGGTCAGGCTCGGCTCACACAGGAGCCCTTCATTTGGTCCCCCTGCCAACATGGGGGTCCCCACACCATCATGGGGGTCCCCACGGGTTTGGTCCCCATCACCCACCCTGCCACCCTCCAGATCCCAGGGGCAGCGGGGTGGAGGGGATGAGTTGGTGATGGAGTGGGGCACATCCTTAGGGACTCATATCCCAGCCCCCATCCCGGGGAGGGGGGGTGAGCGCTGCCGGCTGGGAGCTCCTCCGCCGCAGGGGACGTGCATCCCACCGCCCTCCAAAAAACAGCCAACCACCCCCAAAAAGGAGCCGGCCGTGGGAACCGATGCTCCAGACCCCTTTTCCTGCCGGTGGGTGATGCAGCGTCGTGGGCCAGCGCGGGAGAAAAAACCCACTGCAACAATAACTGTGAAAATAACCGATCCGGGCTTTCCGTCAGCAACCAAATAATAATAAAAAGCAAATCATTTTGAGCAACCCGGAGCAAACAAGAAACGCCGCAAAAGCGAACGCCGTTGTCTCCGCGAGGGTAAACAAACAAACACACATTAAATACAGCCAAAGAGAAAGCAAAGTTTATTTGGGGAAGGGAGAGCTATCTTTTAAAAAATGTTCCATATATCTTAACCTGATCTCCTAGTTTTGACTCCAAAGTCGAAGCCAAAATACTTTCTTTAAAAAATGTCAAAGTGAGACATTTTTATATTTTTAAAAATCCATTTTTTTGGCCAGGAACCCAGAATGTATGAATAGTTTAGGCCGGTCCAAAACTGCATATTTTTGTCAAGCAAAGCATTCATCGGAAATGTTTCACCCCGCTCGGCTTAGAAACAAAAGCGGCTGCGGTGAAGCCGCTTCCATCGTCCACGCTGCGAGGGGGGAGCTGGGCAGGGACCCCCAGCGCCGGGGTGGGGGGGTAAATTGGCTGTTTATGGCCCCTTGCGCTTCCCTGAGCGAGGAAGTGGGTAGGGACACAGGGAAGGGGGCTGGTGGGAAATTCGAATAGATGTGATTTATACGGCAAAAGCATTTCTTTAAAAACCTGCCGGCGGGGGAGGGGGACGGGGGGCAGAACAATAGCGTCGCTGACAGTGGGATGCTTTGCTGGTGCGAAGGGTGAGGCACAGCGAAATCCAGTGCCCCTCAGAGACACCCCCATTGCCACCACCCCAGCCGTCGGGGTGATGCTGGGAGCAGCCCTGGTTGCCCGGTCCGGCTCTGGAGCTCCAGTGAGATGAAGCCCAGACAGCTGAACACCCTGCTCGCTCCCGCCAGCATCCCACCTCAGCGCGTGATGCTGCAGCACTGGGGGGGCCGGGGCTCCGCAGGCTGCCACAACCCACCGAAATGCCTGGCTGGCCTTCGCAATGGGCTTTTGGCACTGGCTTTGTGCTACCGGCCAAGTCAGAGGGAGACCAGGGCCGGGCAATGACCGGGACACTGTGGTGCTGCAGGAGGATGGTGGGACGGACCACTCCATCCACAGCGGGAACATCCCGGGTGCTGAGTCGGGATGCTGCAAAGCCATCCAGCTCACCCATGCCGGGGATACTGGAAAGCATCCAGCTCACCCACACTGTCTGCAAGTCACAGGCCTCCATCTTCCCTCGCCCTGCTGATTTTATTCACCCCCGGGGCTCACGAAATCCAGCCCATGGTGCAGCAGGATGGTGGGGGCATGGGCCAGTGCCCACCTCCCTGCCCGCAACGCTCAGGGCACGGGGGCCTCCCCGCAGGCCCTGGCCGCACGGCGTGCACGGCTGCACTCCCTGAAAAGCCTTTTCTCTCCCATTCACGCCGGCTACGGCAGGATTCGCCCGGTCACTGCCGCTCGCCGGCCCTCCCCGCCGCACACGCATCCAGGCCGGCACACAAGCCAGCAGTGCCGCGGGGAAGAGCGGGAGGAGCGCCGGGCGTGGGCGACGTCGGAGCATCTCAGCGAGGCAGGGCATGCCGGGAAACCCACCACCGCTCCTGGGAAGTCTTTTTTGGCCACTGCCCGACATCCCTGCCCCATCCCCAGCCAAATGGGGTTGCCAACACCCCGCTGTGCTCACGCAAAGCCCCTCTTAGCCCTCACGGGGGTCCTGCTCCTGCAAACCCCGCTCCAGCAGCCGGGACTGCCCAGGAGGGTGCAAAACCAACTCTGGCAACACGTAAACCCCACGGAACGTGGAAGAAAACCCATCTTCCTGATCTCCAGTCTTCGCTGCCTTTGCTTGAGCTGCGAGCGAGATGCTTATTGCCTGGACATTTCATTGGGGTGCAGGATGAGCCCCCCAGCCCTCGGCTGCCCCCCAGCTCCCAGGGCACAGATACCCATCCCTTCGCACCACTCGGCATCCCCGCCAAGGATGGCTGGGCTCATCTTTCCCTTTTATTAAGAGCTAATTATCCCTCTATTAGTTTGGGGAAGGATAGTGGCGATGTTTGTAAAATCAGCATTCATTAACCCTTTCACCCCAGCCTGGGATTAATTTCCTGCTGACCCCGTGCTGGGCGATGCGTGCCCGGGGGGAGCGCGGCCGGCCCGCAGACAGTGGGGCTTTGTTCGGCTGCGGCTGTTGATGGAGTATCGCCTTACGTGTCGAACGCTCCAGCCCCACTCCCGGCGTCCAAGAGCAGCAAAGCCCAGCAGGCACCGGGATTATTATTGGAAGTCCGGCGAGGGCGAGGAGAGGCGTCAGGCTTTGGCAAGGCTGCGGGCCATGGGTTCGTAGGAGGGACCGCCAGGATGGGGAGGTGGGAGCGGGCAGAGAGTGGGGAGAGGGACAGGCAGAGCTGTGGGACCCCCACCCTCTCCTCTACCTCCCCAGAGCTGCCTTCTCCCACTGGGATGAAGCTCAGTCCTCCCCATCCATCCTTCACCTGAGAAATGCCATCCTTCCTATCACGGCTACGGCTTTATGTCTCAGCCCTCTTCCTGATCCGGCCACTCGCTCCTGGAGGTTCCTCCCCAGGCCGGCCTGTTAAGCACATAATTAATGGCGGACACTTTATTACATTAAGCAGCAGGATGTCGAAGTTCATCACGCATCTTTCTTACGAGCTGGTTGGTTTTTTTATTTAGAGCCAGTCAAAAGCGATGCGGGGATGGGAGAGGTCATCCTTGCAAGATCCCGCTGCCCTGGCACAACGGGACCTTGGAGCGAGCTGGGCATCGGCCAAGGTCACACGGAAGGTGAAAGGGGACTGCCCACAGGTAATCACTAAAACCCCCCCCGCCGGGGGGCTGCTGGCACTCACCGAGATGTCTCTTCTTGAGGGACCGCACCATGCGGCTCCTTCCACTGCGCCGTGCCCTCCGCTCCCCGTCACTGCTCGGAGCCGCGGCTGCTGCCAGGCACCGTCCGGCGTTTGTTCCGTGGTTTCTTGAAGGCAGAGGGGAAGACTTCCCAAGCTCCGGGGTTTGGGGGTGGTGCTGCGCTGGCCTGCAACACGCGCGGGCAGCTCTGAGGATCAGCGTTTTGGGATGCTGCGGGCACGGAGCCGGGAACCACCGCCCAGGAGGTGCTGGTTTGGTGGCAGGAAAGCACGGTCACCAGCGGCCAGCTGCAGTACCTGGGGCTGAGCACCGGGACCGCGGCTGCTCTCGCAAGAGCATCATCCCAGGGGCCGCCAGGGAAATGGCACCTTGTCTCTCAGGAGGAAGCCTGTGCCCAGATTTTCCCATCTGAGACGGGCAGCGCCAGGCTCACCTTCCATCCCAGAGGGAGCCCTGGCTTTGCTCTTGGAGAGGGGTCACATCCACAGCTGGCAAAACCCCAGGGGGTGCCCAGGGGACAAGCAGCAGCCAGACCCAGGCTCTGAAGGGCCGGCCAGTGGGCAGCACCGGGCACAAGCCACCTGCCAGCAGCCCGGCAGCCCCCGCTGCGGGGCCGGGGCAGCAGGAAGCCTCCTGGCCCTTTCCTCTCATTAATGCAAAGGAAAATAAACCCCGCAGGCAGCTGCCTTTGTGCTCCTGGCTCTGGCCGACACGCTGCCATTTTGCCCGCCGGTTCATCTCCCCAGATTTTCCCTGTATCCCCTGTAAAAGGGGAAGGACAAAGACCCTGAGGAGAGGAGGAGAAGCCCACCTCCAGCCGGGGCATGTCCTGGAGGCAGAGGGAAGCCCTTTGCCTCCTGCTTCTGGGCAGGGCTGGCACCCCAGGGCACCCCATCCCCTGCCCCACACCTCGAGAACAGCCCCCTATCCACCCCCCAGCGGGATTCGGGGCTTTTTCCACCCCATGCCAGACATCTGCCAGGCCACGTCCCCACCTGATGTCCCCCATCCCCCCCCAAGCCGGGTGGAAGGGAGGGAAGCCTCCCCAGCCCCGGTCCTTTTGAATGGCCGGCTCTCTTTTCTTTCTGGCTCAGCTAACTTCCAAAGACCCCAGAGCCACAGCAAGAGCCAATTTCCAGCAGGAACCTGGCGCTGGGCTCACTCGGGAGGATTACACCAGGCTGCAGGAATTAGGAGGCCGGGCGGGGGGGGCGGGGAAGCCCGGCTGAAACCGAAGCCTCGCTCGGCCCTTCCCAGCCAGGGCAGGGAGCGCGGGTCCAAGGCTGGAGGGAAGCACCGGGATGGGGACGGGGATGCAGGAGACCTGCCAGGCATCGCCCCAACCCACAGCTCTTTGTCGTGGCTCTGCCCAAATTGCATCCCTGCGCTCTGGGTGGTGGCCTTGAGGATGCAGGAAAGGCTCACCCACATCTCTCCATGGGGCGGGATGAAGTGACGGGTGCACGGCTCATGCCACCCCTCCTTCCCCCCAGGACACGTCCACCCTGCGGTCACAGTGCTCTTATCCCCCCCACCACCTCCCGGGGACAGGTCGCTTCTATACAGGCAGAAACATAGAGCGATCAAACGGGATAACCCCCCCGGCGGGTTCCCAGGCTGGCTGAGAGTCAGGATTCCCCCCCCGCCCGGCTCATGGGGTGGCCGCAGCACCGACATTTCCCATTTATCTCTCATCCTCCGTCAAGACAAGAAAAAGGAAAAGCCCTGTGTTTCCTTCAGACCCTGTTCCAGCAGCCGGGGGACCCTCTCCAAGGGTTGTGTTTCAGTACCATTAAAACCTTGCACATAATTAATTTACGTTTGCTGTAGAGCAATACTCGTATTCATTCCTTTTTAACAAACGAGAAACTACTGGATTTGTCCCGAAGCTCCCTGTTTTGCCGGCCCTCACCCCAGTGGAAGGGAATTCCATCCCTCCTCCCTGCCCGGCTCTCCAGCATCCTCCCAGAGGTGCTTTTCCTCTCCCAGCCCCACTGCCCCTGCAGCCCAGCCCTCTCCTCCCGGTTGCCCCACCAGGATGCTGGCAACCCCAGGGAGGTCATGCACGTGTCCCGCCTGGCTGGGTCTCCCTTCCCTACGCACAGGCTTCCCGATGGGACACATCCAGGGAAGAGCTGTTTCGGGATGCTGGAAGCCCTGCCAGGGGAACAAGGCTGCAACCATCACCCTGGCCTCAGGCCTGCCTGCGGAGGAAAAAAAAACCTTGGCAGCGCCTGACGCTTTTCTAAGAGCACTTGCGATCAGCTGGTTTTAGCTACAGAAAACTGCCGGCCCTTTGTGCCGAGACTGGGCCGGGCTTTTGCTCGTCCCACATTCGCTCTGCCGTGGGGCGCAGATGGCTTCGCGGTCACGAGGGACGGTGCCGCTGGTGGGTCGCGGCTGGGAAACATGGAGCAAGCGCTGCATCCTGACCCGCTGCCTTGCCAGCACGAGCCATGCCCTCTTCCTCCTCCTCTTCCTCCTCCTCCTCCTCATCATCTCCCTCCTCCTCCTCGCCATGCAGAGCGAGCCAGCAGCCGCCGCCAGCCCCGGGGCAGGGACAGCCATCCCGCACGCCCCAGCACCGTCCCCGCTGCCCCGCGCCATGGGCCGATGACAAACGGCCCTCCGGTGCATTGCCGTTATTGCTCTCATTACGGAGCCCGCGGGACTCGTTGCATACCACGACGGCCTAATGGATCTTCCAGGCTCCTCTCCCTGCGAGCGTGGAAACCAGGTGCAGCCGAGCCGGTGGATGCCGCAGAAACCCTGGCTGTGGGAAAAGCCCATCGCCTCGACCAGGGGAACCTGTTAGCTATTTTGGATATACTACAGGGAAAACAAGGATAAACTTCCCAATCCTCGTTGCAGCAGCTGGCCCAGCCAAGGTTTATTAAAAGGGATTGCTGTTATATAGCCTCTTTCAGGCTGGGGTTTTTTTTTTTCAGATGCTCCCCTTGGAGTGGATGTGGAAATGCCAGAGGAGGAGGCTGGGAGGGCTGGGAAGGGCGGCTGTGTCCGGGAAAGGGCTGCAGCGAGTCAGGGCAACGGAGAGGGAACTCAGAGCTGCCATGAGAACTGGGGGTCCCTTGCCCTGCTTTACCCTTGGTGCATCCAGGGCATCGCAGCCGAGGTTGGGATGAGCAGGGAGCTGACGGCACCGCTCTGGCTGTGTCCTTGATGCCTCCCAGGGCCGGCTGATCCCAGGGATCTGCAGCAGCAACCACTTGCTCGGGGTTTTGCCGGGAGACGGACGCTCCAGGGGAGGCAATGCCTCGGCAGTGCTGGAAATAGAAGGGTGAGGAGCGGTGTGGAGGGTGGGTGCTCTTGCGAGAGCACCCTGCCAGAGCATCAGTGCCACCGGCCCATGGAGCCGCTGCTGCAGGCCCGGTCCCCCCAGCTCTGCTGCCTCCCCTGCTCGCACCCCCCGGCGCGCCGGGACAAACCGGGCGATCCTCGGGAGGCGCCTACGTAAACGGAGAGATCGGAATACACCAAAAACATCTGAAAAGCATCAAGTCTCTCTCTGCGGTCTGCTTTCCATTCGGGGAGGTTGCTGCCAGGTTACATGGACCCGCTGGTATGCGAGTCCGTGGCCACGAGGCCAGAGGTGGCCCGGGAAGCCTTTGCTCTGATCTCGCCGTCCCTAACGGCCCGAGCCTCCCCTGCGGCACAGGGATGCTGTGGGGCGCTCAGCGTGATGCTGGAGCCCCAGCGCAGGGAGATGCGCCCCCAGCACGCATCCACCCCACATCTGGCAGCACCTCTGGCACCCCGGGGGCTGCACGGTCTGTGCCTGCCCGGGGTGCTCCTGCTCTGCGCTCCCCGTGCCAGGGCTCAGCCCCACCAGCAGCCCAGCCCGATGCCCCATCTCCAGTCCACCCTCCTCTCGACCCAGAGCTGGAAGCGCTGCAGGGCTCTTATCCCCTGCTCACCCCCCGCCCAGGCAGTTTGAGCTTCCCATCATTTAACCAGGTTACACAGGTGCTTCCCATACGGGCTCCCCCTTCCACGGAGCAGAGCGAGTACATGTGGGGTGCCACCCTGGCCGTGCCACCCACCGGACGGCTCCTGCTCCAGGGCCGCGGTGCATCCCAGCATCCAGCCCTTCCAAACACTCCAGCTCTGCTGGCCTGGCAGCTGCTTCAGACCCGAGTGGGATCCGGCCAAGGGCAAGTTAATAAACTTGACAGAAAGCTCCTTTATGTTAAATAATTAAAATAACTTCTCCAGTCCTGATGGACGTCCAAAAACATCAGCAGCTTTGCAGCTTTAATGAACTTTCCAGATCTGGAGGCTCCCAAGCGAGATCCCGCCGATCCCCCTCGCTACCAGCCTGCCCTTGGGAGCGGAGCTGTGCACGCTTCCATGCCCTCGGCTCCCGTCTTCCCGCGGGCGCTGGCACCCACGGCTCGACGTTCTCTCCCCAACACCCAGGGATGAGGATGCTCCCGAGGAAAGCCCTTCCCAGCCTGGATGCTTTTGCAGGACCTTGTGCAAGCACGAGGGGAGCGTGGCGGCTGCCCCGAGCCCCGTGCGATGGGGATGATGCAGCTCCATCGTACCCATGCCCCACGGGATCCCCCTCTGCGGCAGCCTGGGGACACACAGGTAGGGTCACCGGGGGAGACCCCGCACGTTGGACAGGGTCTGTCCCACCAGGTCCTGCCACGCGTGTCCCTGAGCCCGTGCCAGGTCCCCGGCTGGGTCCACCCAGAGCAGCCTCCGGGGCCGGGAGGAACCCGCCGCGTTCCCGCTCCACGGCCGGGTGCTGGGTTACAGGAACCTGTTAAAGTGCTTTCCTCGTTCTCTGGCAGGTCCGAGCAAGTTTCGCGCTTACAGTTTTACCCTTTGGGCATCAGGGACCAGGAAAGCTGTTTAAAATTAAAAGCATTATTTAATTCACACTGGGATCAAAGCATGCAGAGAAGAAGGATTTTTCAAACCAGCAAACCACATATAAGCACGTCTGTCACACCCAAAGGCCCACTCCCCCCACCCTGACCCCGATCCCAAGCAGCCCCTGCTCGCTCCTACAGACGTCTTGGCATGGTCCCTGCGGCTTGGGATGCGCCCCAAGCACCTCTGGAACCGTCTGCTGCGTTTGATCTCCTCGGCCCACCTCGTTTCTCACCCCTCACCCCCTGGCCAAGAAGAAGTTCATCCTCCACCCCACTCTCTTGGTGCTTTGGCCTCATTTTTTCCGCCGAGACCCCATAAAGCGACCCATCCCTTCGCGCCTCCCTGCAGTAACCATGCAATCCAGCAGCCACAACCCCTGATGGGACAACCTGGCTTGCTGCAGACATGGTTTACACCAGGCAAGCAGAGCTTCGACTCCTTTGTCCTCTCCTAGAGCATCCGCTGGGCAAGCTGGAGGGAAGCTGGCCTTGCTCCTCTCCTCTGGGCGCCCTGCTGCACCCTGGCTTTCCCTTTGCCTGTTTGTGGAGGAGGCTTATTCCCACCAGCAGGTCACCAAGAGCCTTCCTCGTGCTCTGGGCTGGAGACTGGCGAGGCCGTGTTGCCCCAGCCTGCACACCGCCATGCCGGTCCCCTAGGATCTGCAGGGAGGGGGCACCCGGAGGCACCAGCCTCTGCCCAGGACCTCAGCGGCTGCACTCACGCTCCTGCATCGCCTTGAGCCCAGCCTGGTTGGGAAGAGACTCCTTCCCCATCTTCCTGCTCTGCCCGCAGCCCACATCCCGCAGCCCACCTCCCATGTCCTGCGTCCTGCGTCCCCCATCCAGCATCCCGCATCCCCCACCCAGCATCCCGCATCCCCCATCCAGCATCCTGCATCCCACATCCTACGTCCCGCATCCCACCTCCCATGTCCTGCGTCCTGCATCCCCCCTCCACCATCCCGCATCCCCCATCCAGCATCCCGCATCCCACATCCTACGTCCCGCATCTCACATCCTATGTCCCGTATCCCACATTCGACGTCCCGGATCCACACCAGCAATGACGAGGACACGTAACCGCTCCAGCACTGCCCTTCCCCAAGACCTTTCTTCCTCAGCTCTCCCAGACTTCCCAAGTTGTCTCTGTGCTCCCCGATATCCCGCGCTGCCGGACGGCTGTCCCTGGCAGAGGCAATCCTCGGACAAGGCATCCGCCGAAGCCAAGGGGCTGCACTCGCCAGGGGAGCTGGCAGAGAGGGCAGGGGAAGGTCCTGGGCCTACAGCGATGCCTGAAATCCAGCAAAATCAGAAATACAGGCTCCAGGCTGAGCAACGCGGCCGAACAAACTCCCCGAGCGGTTCCCAATCACACCCCACTTCTCTCCCACGACTGACTGCGCTGCCTGGTGCTTCGCAGCAATGCAGTGCCATGCGGAAGCTGGTTATACAGAGCAGGAGCAAGGACTGCGGAGGAGCCCACTTTGGAGCCAGCTAAAGCACCATCTGTTAAGGATTTATTACCAGCCCATTTCCTAAAATGACTTTTTAATAACTTCTCAAATGAAAGTTACGTTGAGGAATGACTAAATAAATATCAGTCACTAGATGGGATGAACATCGCTGCCCTGCACCATCCACCAATGGCTCCCACGAGGCTTTACCCGCTCCCGAGCGCAGGAGCAGCCCCCGAGCTCCCGTGGGATGGGGGCCACTGGCTGCACTGCGAGCCCGAGGGCTACCGGACACACCACGAGCCCGGGGGCCACTGGATTCACTGCGAGCCCGAGGGCTACCGGACACACCACAAGCCCAGGGGCCACTGGATTCACTGCGAGCCCGAGGGCTACCGGACACACCACAAGCCCGGGGGCCACCAGACAGCGGCAGGGCAGGCAGCTCTGCCCTCCAGAGCGAACATTCGCTGGGGGGGAGCTGGTGGCCTCCAAGGAGCTTCCAGCTGCAGGGACAGTCAAAGAATCATAGACTCATTTAGGTTGGAAAAGACCTTTAAGATCGAGTCCAACTGTATCCATCGAGTATCCAACCGTATCCAGCCCTAAGTCCATCGAGTCACGGGGGCCACGTGAGATGCTGCGAGTATTAAGACAAAAATCCCCAAATTTTTAATGCTGACCAAAACAAACCCCAACAGCTCCCTCCAACACCAGCAGGAAAAGCCGGCGATGAACTGGGCGAGCAAACTTGTCCCGGGTCTCTTTCAGACCAGGCTGCGGTTTTCAAAGACAACCTTGGGGCAGCAAAAAAGCACACAGGAGACAGCCGGGTTTCCATAGGAAAAAAAACCCTTTTATTTAACAATATATCAGGTTCCATCACGGCTCCATGGAGTTCAGATGCCACAGAGCTGGTTACCGATGCCGATGATATGCTACTGGGCGGGAGAGCTGGGGAGAAGGTGAAAGGAATCAAAAAGAGGAACATGACACGAAGAAACAAAAGCCTGTGGTGCCAAGGAGCGTGGCCGATAGGATCCTGGTGCCCGGCACCACCGGAGCCCCACCAGGAGCCAAGGACGATCAACCAGGGCGGGATTGCTGAGCCCCACTGCGGGATGTGCCCCTGCAGCAGCCCAGGGACCGGTCGCCCCCCGAGGAGGTGCTGGCACAGAGGGTCCTCCTTCCCTCCGTGCCATGGCCGAATCCCCAGCATCCCCCCGCACCGCCAAGCCGCGCGGTGCCCAAACCGCTCCCGCTGCTCGCCAGCGGCAATTCCCGACCCTCGGCCAAAGCCCCCATCCCGCATGCCCTGCATCAGCGGCAGGACCGGCCACATCCAGGCTCCAGGTCCAAATCCACCTCTCGGCTAACGGCAGTGGAGGATGGAAAGGGAAAATCTGGCAGCCCGGATGCTCCGGCGGCACCGGCATCGTGGCAAGGGCAGCCGGGCACTGAGTTGGGGCAGCAGCCCCGCGGCTGGTTGATCGTGCGACGACACGGGGGCCACCCGGGAACGTGGGGACTTTTTCCCCCTTGGGATGCGGGACCGAGGGTGCGGATGTGATGCCGTGGGATGCAGAGGTGGTCACAGCTCTGAAATGTGGGAGCGCGCGGTGCGGGCGTGCTGGTGTGCGGTGCAGCCGGGAGGGAGACCAGCCCTGCTCCAGCATCCCCCCCAGGGTTTGGAACCCCCTCAGGGTTTGGAGCCCCCCCCCCAGGGCAGCGGAGGCTGTGTCAGCCCCCCCTCACCCTCTGCCAATATAATGCAGATTCACGGGCATCTGCCCGGCTCCTGGGAGCAACTGGGACTACAAGGAGGTCCCAGCTGCCTCCCGGGGAAGTGCCACACATGCCGGTGACACCGGAGATGGCTTCGGTGGGCACGGCCACCTCCCCGAGGGCAGGGACGCCTGGCGCTGCCCTGTACAAAACGTGGGCGCTGCTGAAGAGGAGCGAGTCACCCCCCCCCCGGGCACCAAGCAGAGATTAGGCTACGGTGTGCTTGCGTTTGGCAAGTGGAAAACAGGGAGAGTTGGGAAAAGGGATCTGCAACAGGAGCAGCTCCACAGGTCTGGAAAAGCAGATCATGATCCCAGGATGTTGCACTGAGTGACACATCCCAAGGTTTGGTGGTTTGTTTTTTTTTTTTTTTTTGGTTAAAGATAAAAAAAGGAGATAAATTCGATGCTCCTTTAGTTCACTCTCTGTTACCAAATCTCTTGCTCGTGCTCAGGCCGGGGCTGAAAGCTCTGCCCGGACCCAGGACGGCCAGAAACTCCTTGGGAATGAGCCAGATCCGACCATGCCGCGAGCGCCGGGGCTGTGCCGGCAGCACGGGGCACCACCAGCACCTCGCTCTCTGCTTGGGGCCCGGCAGATCCTGCATTATATCGAGGGTACGGCCCCCCCCAACCCATCCTGACCCCCCCCAGCCATCCTGCCCGGCAGCGCCCGCACACCAGCACAGCCCCGGGGGCTGAGCGCAGTATGACAATGTTTTACACCCGTTCTTGTGGTTAAAATTTTTTTTTTTTTTTTTTTCCCTTTTTCGTTTTTTTTTTTTTTTTTTCCTGTTCTCGTTTGTTTTTCTAAGAAAAAGCAACCAGAAAATAATTCAGAGTTTATACAAAACATCTTTACATTATTTCTTCCAAAAAAGACTAGTATTTACACAAACGAAATGGGGGGCGAAAGGGGGGCGGGGGAAGAAAAAAACCAACCAAAGTTCAATGCTCTCAATGAAAAGAACCGAAGGGACACACTCTGTTTCAGGACCCAGCAGACCGAGGTGCTCAGCAAAAACCAAGAGTTCGGCTATCACCCTTTCTTCACATATTTACAAGGTTTTCTCGACTGCCCCCAGCAACAGGAGTGGAGCTGACGGGGACCACCGAGCCACGGCCCGGCTGGGGACAGCCACCGTGGGAAGCCACCCGGTGCCAGCAGTTTGCTTTTGGTACGACCTGTAGCCGGACTCCTTCCTTTTTCCTCCAAAAACGAACCAAACCTAAATCATCCCCCCCCGCAGCTGCCTCCTCCACGCCAGCCGCTGCTCCCCGGGCCGCGGGGAGAAACTCCCCATCCATAAAGCATCCTCCGCCGCCACCGTCACCGCTGCCACCACCCCCCAAGCCGGGGCTCTGCCCCCCTCAGGAAGTGCAGGTTGTGATTTTGCAGATGGAAAAGGGTGATGGGAAAGGGGTGTTTTTTTTTTCTTTAAGACACAATTTTGTGTGATTTCTGAGAGCGGACCCCGTTCCCCAGCGGGCAATAGGGGGGTCCCGGCCGGGGTGGGTCCCAGCCTTTCAGCAGCAGCCCAGGGTGGGCAGTGCTGGCTGCCGTGGTGAGGGGGCCAAAAGGTGCTACATGGGGGGGTCACGCGGTGGTGGGAGCGGGGAGAAGGGCTGGGCAGGGGAAAGCACCAGCTTCGGCTCTTCTCCCCCGAGTGTGGCAACTGGTTCAGGGCCCTGGAAGCCATCCTCACCGCGGGATGCCGAGGGGTGGGAGGAAAGCTGGGGCAGCCTGCTCCACTCCAGTCCCAACTCCTGCCTTTAAAAAGCAAAAAAAAAAAAAAACACAAAAAAAACCCAACAATGTGACACCAAGGGATGCTCCCATCCCGCTCAGGACCAAAGCCAAACCCCCAGCGCAGCATCCAAGCCGCCAGGTTGCACCGTCCCCTGCTCTGCCCCTCCAGCCACCCCTGCCCGCTCCTCGTCAAGGCACTTTTTTGCAGAGCAGCTCTCTCGCTCTTTGGGCACTTCCTAACGCGGGTTTCGGGGTCTTGGGGACAGGTGAGGACAAACCAGGCCGGGCAGCCCCATGCCAACTGCAAACCCACCGCCCAGCAGCGCATTAAGCCGCCCCGGCGGAGCAACACCACCCGCCCCACGCTTGCTCCCTGAGCAAAAGCAGCTACTTCTGGAAGGAAAAGAAAGTGAGGAAGGAGGAGGCGGCTGCCAAGCCCCAGGCTGGGACAGCCCGAGGACAGGCAGGTGACAGGGCACGGCCACATGCACCGCCAGCCCCACCGTGCTCACCGGCATCAGCTACAGCGCTGGCGGGTCTTCCTGGGAAGAGGAAGCTGGGAATGATCCCACCAGAAGAGCCCAAGGCTCAACCCCTTCCAGTTTTGGGCCGGAGATGGGCAAGGCAAGGGCTGCGGGAGCCCCGGGAGGTGGCACAGCGGGTAACGTTCCTGCGCTGGGAGCACGGCAGGTGGGGGCAGGCGCTGCTGGGGGACAGTCCCCAAAGGCAGGTCCCGCAGAGGGACACCGGGTCACCCTGGTAAACCAAGCGGTGGGAGAAGCCTTCGGCTCAGCTCCCAACCAAGCCCAGCCCAGTGCTAAACAGCCCAAAGGATTCCTCCAGGGGGGCTTCCAGCCCCCAGCTTCCCCCGGCACGGGCTGCAGGTCGGGAACATTTGTTTTCCAGTTTTCCTTTCGAAGGACAGCCACCCGCAGCATCGCCAGCTGGGGGACGGGAGCTGCAACTACCCCCTGCCCTCCCACAGCCCCCCGCCATCCCTCCCAGGCTTCGCTTCCAGCAGGCTCAGCCCCAGCCCGATGGAAACCCCCAGCAAAGGCTTTTCTCTGCAGCGGGACGCCCCCGGGGGGGTCGGGGAGAGCTGCCGGGCCGAGGCTGCTGCTCCGCGCGGGGCAGGAGGAGCACCCAGATTCTCACGCACTGAATGCTTGAGACATGGTATAGATAGAATTTTTTTCTTTTTTTTTCTTTCTTTCTTTTTATAAAGAGACTAAAACAAGAGTCAACAGCTACGAACACAAAAGTTTAAAAGGGCAGCGGCGGGAGCAGCGGGGTCTGCCCCGCGGCCGGCGGGATGGCGTGCTGGAAGGAGGCGACGGCGTGTGCCCGAAGGCGGCGGGCCAGAGTCCCGCCTGGAATTCATAAAAATAAAAATGTTACAAAAAAAAATTAAAATAATTATAATAATAATAATAGTAGTAGTAGTAAATCGGGTTTGCCAGCTTCCTCCCTGCACAGTTGTCTGCATCTTGGCACCTAGGCGAAGCATCCTCCTCCTCCCCCCGCGGCTGCTTGCTCCTCCTCGGACCGAGACTCCTCGCCGCGGCCCCGGCGTTGGTCCAGGCTCCGGGACCCAAGCGGCGACCGACGCGGCGCCAGGCGCACGGGCACTTCACGCAAGGACGTAGGAGTGACGCAGGGAAATCCCAAAACGAAAAGGGGAGGTGGAGTCTCCGGGTTTGCCAGCGGTGTCCGAGCAAGCACGGAAAGGCACGGCGCCCGCCCCCCCGGCTGGCCGGCCGCAGTCTGGAGAAGAAGAGGAGGATGCTGAAGGCTCACCCTCGAGTCTCGGGATTACAAAAGCTGAGAACTACAAAACTAAATACAAAGGGGAGAACCAGCGCGCGAGTGAGCCATCCGCTCTCCGGCGCCGGACCCTGGCGCTCCCTGCGCCGTGCCGTGGGGTTCGTTTCGCTTCCTCCCTCCCGGCGCCAGACCGCCCGTGGGGAGACCCGGGGGGCGGCTGCCCCCCGCGCTCGGCGCTCCCGTGCTCCTGCATCGGCGGCTTGCCCAGGCTGCTCCTCACACCTTGTAGTAAATGTTGGCTGGGCTCTGGGGGGGCATCTCCTGGACAATGTAGACGGGGTGCCCGTAGTCCCCGCTCACCTTCTCGTAGTGCGGGCAGTAGTTGTTCTCTGTAGTCCGTAAGGGGATGATGATGTCGCTGGGCTCGGAGCCCGCGTTCCCGCTGCATTTCGGGCTGGCCAAGGTGCTGAGGGACAAGGCTGCGGCTCGCTGCTGCGTGTGCTTCCGGTGCCGCTTGCGGATCTTGATCAGGAGGACCACGAGGAAGATGATGATGAGGATGAAGATGACGCAGCCAGCGCCGATCGCTGCGAAGACGGCCACCTTGGAGCTCAAGAAGCCATCGCTGGGACCCTGGGTTTCCTGGCCGTCCTGGTTGACGGAGCCTGTAAGGCAAGGGCAGAGGGGTGTCAGAGCCTGTGCTCCGGGGCTCCGTGCAGCTGGTTCCGTGCTCCATCCATGCATGGATCACACCCTGTGGGGTGGGCGAGCCCTCGATGACGGCAGGCTCTGGGCAGGGCAGGCAGGAGCCCTGGGCATCCACAGAGGAGGGACCATGCGCCCTCTCCCCCATCCCACATCGCTGCTCCCCTTTCCATCTCCGGGCCGACGGAGCAGAGCGCTGCTTGCGTCCGGGTGACAACCAGTCCGGACCCCAGGAGGCTTTCTCTCCGCAACAGACCTGGGTGCTCTGGTGGAAGTGGGCTCTGATACCCGGAGTCCCGTGATATTCGATTCCTGACTCCCCGCCTCCTCCTGACCCCCGGGCCAGGGCAGACCCAGCCCCCCGAGGGGAGAGTGCTTGGCTGGCCACACCAGGCGAGAAGAAAAGAGCGACTCTTCCCCACTTCATCTGATTTCACTTTTCTCTCAGCAGGGTCAGGAACTCAGGAAACCACCTTCAAAGGGCTTTCACACTGGCTCAGCTCAAAAACCCGAGGACCTCACCTCCTCCAAGCCCTCTCAGATGTACTGCAAGGAACAGATGGGCAGCAAGGAGGAGGAGGATGAGGAGGAGGAGAGTGCTGAAACAGCACTTCCCTGCAAAGCTCCTGCCAGGACATACCGGAGCCGGGAAAACAAACCCGAGCTGCTCCAGCACCAGCAGCCTGGCTGCCTGCATTGGGCCCCGAGCAGTCCCCGGGCAGAAAGCACGGAACTGGGGCAAGGAGATGCTGCAAGCAGCAGGGATGGAAGAGACAGGCACAATGCTTACAGGAAACCCATCTGTATCTCTGCTCTGGAGCACCCAGTGTCCCCTGGATCTGTGCAACAAGCCTGGCTGGGAGCTGCTGTGCCGGCAGTAGCTGGTGGTCAACCTCCTGCCCCTCCATCCCTCTCCTGGGGTGTCCCCAGCAAAACCCACCTGGTTTGCCGGGCTCCTCCACGGCGGGGACCTTGCTGCGCGGGCTCTGCGTGACGATTTTCACGGTGTTGTCGGACTCCTTGCTCGGCCGACTCGTCGTCAGCTGCTCTGGGATGACCGCATTCGGATCTGGGGAGGAAAGGGAAGGGACAAATGAGAAACCTCGATTCAAAGTGAATAGCAATAGCTCGTTCCCCCACCTAAAGAGCAACTGTCCCCCCAGATCCCAGCCGGCCACCCCCCACAGGGTGCAAGGGAGAAGCGGGAGCAACAGTAGCTGCCGAGAGCAACAGAACAAGGCTGAGCTGCTTCAGGGCTTGTGGGAACAGCTTCCCCACCCTAATCCCCTCTTGCTTTTATGTTTTCTGAGCTCCCGTGCGTGGGTTGGGGCGAGTTTCTCACACGGGCAGCAGCAGGAATGGGAAGGGAGCCTGCCAAGCTGCAGCACTGCTTCTTCTGTTTATTATAAATATTGGCCCCGAAGTGAAAACACAATAATGAAAGGCAGCCACCAGGAGCTCTGCATCCGAGTCCGGGGCATCGCTGGGGCTGGGGGGCACCCGGCAGCTCGGGATGGAAGGTGTTGGGGAGCTCCCTCTGGGAGAAGGGCACACTCTTCTGTGCCACAGCACCACCACCAGCGATACCCTTGGTGTCCCACTGCCACCACAGCGCACTGGCCACTGCTACTGAGTGGCCTCAGTTTCCCCACAGTCCAGAATTGCCCCCCCCAACCCAGCACAGCAGGACAGGGGCCAACGCTTTGCTGGGCAAAGGCATTTCGGCACTGGGAGACCCCAGGGTGCAGAAGGACTCACCCTGCCCCACTTTCATGACAATCTTCATGGAGCGCGTCTGGCAGACTCCTCCTTCCCGGTTTTCCAGGCCATCCAGTGTCCCATTGGAAGTGGCTGTACAAAAAGAGAGGGAGCGTTAGGCAGAGTTCCTGGGAGCTGGAAGGTCCCCGCTGGGCCGGTCCCTGCTGTCCCCCGGCACCATGAGGGAGCCAGCAGGAGATCGGCACCTCCCGATCCAGGGGCTCACTCCCAACCCCCCCGCTGCGGCCATTCCTTCATGTCCCAGTCCAGAGCCCACTGCAAGTGTTGAATACGCAGAGTTCTCGTTTTCTGCACCTTCCAAGGATGTTTGCAGTGGTGAGGATGTGATCCCTCCAGCTTCCCCTCACTGCCACATGCACACAAGCGAGCCATTCTCCAAGCCTGCACCCTCCTCCCCCTTTAATTCCTGGATAATTTCCTTTGCTCCTCGGTGTATAATAGGAACACATGCATATGCACAGTTTAAATTATACATATATAATTACACAGTGTGCCTCAGTAAAGAATGTAAACTCAGAGCCCCAATGGGGTTGAGTGGCTTTAATTGCAGGGCAGAAGTCAGTTAAATTCACATTAACTTTTTGCTTTAGCCGGCACAGTTTTTTAAGCCTTTCAATCCTGTGGGAGCGCAGGGAGCCGCACGTCTCCCGTTGGCACCACACAGGGAAGGATCCCCACCTACGTACCCGCCAGCCCTCTGCCGCGGCGGGGACGGCTCGGGGCAGGGAGGGGGGGCGACACGAGAGACAAAAAAGCCAAACCGGAGGATTACAGGATTAAGCACCTAAATGGCAGATCCTGCCAAACATACCCAAAAAACTGGCTTCTGACCCCAAAAGGGCCCTCGCCACCAGCAGCAGCAAGCGCCCGGCGGGTGCTGTGCCAGGCAGACGGGTGATGCACCGGGTGCAGGGCGGCTCTGGCACGCAGCCTGCTCTCCCCGGCTCTCAAGCCGACACCTCCATCCATCACGGCAAACACAAATCATCCCCGTGTTCCACCAAAGCCAGGCACGGGGATTTATTCACCCAGGGAAGCAACAAAACCTGGGAGAAGCACGTAGACGGCATACGGCGGGAGCGGGGCGTAGGAAAGGCGATGCAAGGAGAGTCACGGAGCAATGGGGATAATTTTGCAGAGACAAGGCAGTGAGACAAAGCAGGGCTCAGCCAGCACAGCACAGCCAACACCTACCCCGAGCCTGAATGCCAAAACTCCGCTCTGGGGTTTAAAGTTGCTTGTGCAGCCTAATTCCTCCCTCCATCCCGCAAAAACTCGGGTTTGGGGAGGGCGGGTGACGGATGGCCAGCGGGGACGAATCCATCAGACCCCACCGGGTGCTGGTGAGGAGGTGATGGGAAGAGTCCGGGTTACAAAGCAAGGTCTTTCTTTTCCTTCTGCTCTCCCTTTCCTACAGCAGGACCCTGGGGTATCTCAATGAGGATTTGATGCTGAGCTACGCTGGAAAGCGAGCCCGGATCACGCCAGGATGCAGGCTCAAAGTCCATCAGCTCTGGCCAAACGTTCTCTGTGCAATCAAGGCTCTCGCGTGAACCAGCAAATGTTTTATTAATCAGAAAGTCATTGGGCCGTTTGCTGAGTTATCGCCTCTCCCGCGGCGGGGTTCTGCCTGCCAGCAGCTCCCTGGACAGAGCCGTACATCCAGGCATCTGGGATTCGCTGGCGGGCGTTTTGTCAGGAGCACTGTCAGCACAAATCCCGACGCAAACGCCTGGGAAAATGCAGAAACACCCCCCTACAGCCTGCATAAGCTGTTCCCAACGTGAACCAGAATCAGGGGCCGACGCAAAAACTCCCCACAAAAACAACTCAGGGAGTTAACTCCAGCAGAAGGCACAGCGGCCCAGTTCTCCCAGGCCAGAGGCACTGGTTTGGGGACAAAATAAGCCGATAACATCCCAGCTCATGGCCCTGAAGCAGCTCCATGAGCAGCTTCCCAGCACCGTGCCGTGGGTTGCTCCATCTCAAACAGACCTTACCCATTCACCTGCAGCCCCCTGCAGACCTTACCCCCCCCTGCAGCACAGCAGGGCAGGGGAAAACGGGGCAGTGTGTAAAAAAACAGCCTCTGAGAGACTTCCTAAGGTCTTATTTATAAGGTAATAACTTAATTATATCAAAATGATCTACAGAGTAAGTATGGCTTGAGTGTGGGGAACTAGGAGATCCTGCAAAGGTAGAGCACGCAGCAGGGATGGGAGACATAATTTCCTCCAAAATAACCCCGGAGACGTTGCATTCGGATATGACACAAATACTAAACACCCGAACAGGACAGAGGGATGGCAGCTGGAGCCACAGGGACGGACGCGGGCACGCAGCTGAGCATCCTTCCTCCCGTGCCGCACGCAGGACTTTGTTCAAAAAGCCTCTTCTTGTTCTGATCATAATAATAATGAGGGGAGAAAGTACCTTTGAAAGGGAACCGCATGAAAAAAAAAATGAAGCAGCTACTTGAGGGAACATAAAAAGGGCAGCTAAAAGGGTAAAACACTTGCAAAAACCATGGTGATGGTCTCCGGTACAGCCTCTTGAAACAAGGACACACGCTGCCAGGCTCTGTATAGATCCAAAATGGGCCAAAGCAAAGGCAAGCAAGATGCTCCACGCAGCCAGTCGGGCTTCCAAAAGTCAAAATCCCATCCAAATGGCTTTAAGAGTATAACTCCTGACGAGTTTTATATAAACACATAGGACAGACTGACGTGTTGCTGAGCAGCAGGGTCCGGAGGCGGGTGGGGGCGGCAGCCGGGGGGTCCCCAGTGACCCAGGGGTGGGGGGCTGCGGTGGCAGCGCTGCAGGCTCCTCCGCTGCGCTTCACTGCAAGCTCAGAGATGGAGAGCTGATCCTCACGCTGTTTCTTATGTTCACAGTGGAAGATTTACCAGCAGAAGGCCGCAGGATCAGCCCTGAGGTCAGCACCGCTCCAGCAGAGACGTGCGATCCGGGAGGCACCTGGCAAGCAGCAAGACTGAAGCCCAAAGCGTCTGTGACACTTGTTGCTGCGCTCTTGGAAGAGCAGCGGAGGCACCACCGATCCTCAACGGTGGATGAAAGTCATCACCAACAAACGCACGGTAATGCAGGGGAGAAAAAGGTTAAATCCACAGGCATGAGAGCGGGCTGCAGGGAGCGGCGAGAGGCAACCCGGAGCCTGGGGAGAGGTGGGCGCAGGGCGGTAGCACAAGGCAAAGATAAAAAGCCATGAACAAGAACAGGCAGGGAGCTGGGGATACCATGGGGAATCGGAAATGGCAGGTCTCAAACATCAGCCGTGCTTTTCACACGCCACATCGGCAACGCTTAGCTCCGTCGCATCAGCACGGCTCGATCCGGCAAGTCCCAGCAGCACCGAGTGTATGGGAGCATTTTCCTGTCCCCTTTCCATTTTGGAGGGACTTACAGTTTGGCTGTAGGACCAGGAGAGCAAAAGCAGCCTCTGGACAGATGACTTCTACTCAAGCTTAAAGAAAAGGCAGCTCCCAGCCTGGAGAGCTATTAGATGCCTTTGCCTTAATGAAGCATTAAGCCTTAGGCTGCTGAGTGATGAGGATTTAACATTGATACCATTAACCATGTAATTGCTTGTCAATTTAGAAGAGATGCTCAGCCTGCATGAAAGCACGCGCAGGACCTCCGCTTGCTGGCACAACTCACCCCGGTCCTTGGGCACAAGACCAGTGAAATGCCAAGTCCCAGCCCAGTGACACACACCAGCCAGCTGGGACAGACGCCTCTGCGGGGAGGAGAACCCCAAAAACCCCATGTTTCCACCTCCAGCAGCAAGCAGTGCCATGTGCTGGCCCCGGCGCATCACACTCTGCCTCCCCACCGCCAGCACTCAGAGTGTCACCGTAGCTTTTCTTCCTCCCCGAAAAATATTTCAAACGAGAACTTGGGTTTTGGCAGATGGGAGACTCTGGAAGTAATACCTGGCAGCAGATGAAGGCAAGGGTCTCTTAAATGGTCAGCTTTGGACAGAGCGAGACGTTTGGTTTCTCTTCTGGATTCCCTCTGGCAGGACTTCGTTATGATTTGGGCCCCAAAGCACAATTAATGTGCTGAGACTGTAGCGAATCCAAGTCTCTTTCCTTTTATTATTCTTAATTACTCTTCCATCTGTGCACCACAGCCCTGCTCCAGCCAGGCGCTGTGTGGATGCAGCCCGGACGCCCTCCCCATGATCCCCCCCCGCCTCCTCGCTCCCAGACCCATCCAAGATTCAGGTTTCCATCGCACAGCCTTGGGCGGAGGCGGCAGCATCCCACCGACACCACCATCCCACCGGCACCACCATCCCACCGGCACCGCACCCCCATCCCACCGGCGGCACCACCACTCGCTGCCAGGGCTCCGGGATACCCCCACAGCCTGACCCCATCCCGCCGGAGCAGATGGGGCGGTGGGAACCCACTGACCGACCCTGCTGAGGGGCAGCTGGTGTAGAACAGGCTCAGCTCACACCCACCAGGCTGAAAGCCCCTCTTGGCATGGTTAAAGCCATACGGGTGGCCCTGAAGGTATGCCTTGCACATCTCCGGTGTGCCCCCACCCCAGCAGACCCTCGCAGGAATCTGCAAGTGGATTCTATTTAAAATAAAAATCTAGCTCATGCCACCTTCCCTCTCCTCCAAGACTTCCCAGCTGGTTTATGCACCTTCAGTGCCGAGGTGCGGGTGCTGCGCTGGTAGAGGTGTTGCATCAGCAGAGGTCCTGCACTGGTGCCCAGCCCCATCACAGGCACCGGGCTCCTTCCTCCCCCCATCCCAGCCAGGGCTGGCGCCCCAGGGGACCCGCAGAGCCACTTCCAGGTCACCGAGCAGAGGCACCCGCCTGCTCCACTGCACACTAACACCCTGGGGCTGCCCAGAGAGCACGGCTTGGTCGCAGCCCCTTCTCCTCCTCCCCGGCTGAGCTGAGAGGCAGCAGGAGCCTACGCTCACGGTATCATCAGTATTATTAATATTATTATTATAATCTCCTTGCCAGGCCCTGCTGAAAGGAGGCAAGCCGGCCGCCCCCTCCCTGCACACATCCCCCCCCACCACCAAGCCCTTTCCATGAGCTCCGGCACATTCTCTGGGTCGGCTGCCAGAGCAAGGGCAGGGGCTGCGCGGGGGGAGCCGAGCCCCACGCTGTCACGCTGCCAGCGAGGCCGGCAGCAGCCTTCCAGCCCAGAGGCAGCTGCACCGGGAAGGGGCCCTAAAGCCCCAGAAATGCATGCGCGAGCCAGCCCAGCCCCGTCCCGTCCCGAAACGGCGGCAGGAGGTGCAAGGCTAAGGTTTCACACACCCTCCTGGCAGCCCAAGAGCTGCTCCACAGCCTCCCGGTCTGCCACGGAAAAAGAGGAGAGACCAGCAGCCCGCTCCCCCGACACGGCTCCCCCCGAGGGTGCCCTGGGGAGCAGGGGCCGTCCCCTCCCCAGCTCACCGCCCCTGTCGTGTCACGCTGTCCGAGGGCACCGCCGGGTCCACACAGCCGGCAAACTGGGATTTCTACATTCCCCACTCCTACACTGGGCACACAAGACGAAACATGCATGGGTCAGCCTTCAGACAACCCACACAGCCCCAGGTCCCTTCTCCCCACCGTCCCTGGTGAGCACCAGAAGATGACCACCATGGGCAGCCATACTCAGCCTGCCCGCCCGGTAGCTGCCACCATTACCTACTCCCGGTTGCCCAAAAAAACCCCTTCTGGCAAGAAAAAGCTCTGCTCAGGCACTCATGGCAATGGCTGTTGTTACGGGGTGGGAAACACGCCGAGATCCTCAGAACTGGGGACATCCCCCACAACCCTTCCCTTACCAGCTTCCGAAGCACCCTAAGACCCAAACCTGAGTTTCACAAGCAACACCATCCCTATTTGTTATCTGCATCCTCCTCTTTGCTCCTTGGGATTTACAGTCTCAGGGTCCCACAAACACAAACAGCTCAGAAAAACATGGGCGTTTTCTAGAAAACAGCCCGTCCCAGGACTGCTGGAGCCAGGGCTTCCAAGCACTGAATGGTGAACCTTCCTCATGTCCCAGCAATCGGTTTCAGGTTCCCTCTGCCCACAGCACAGCAACTCTTGGGGTCAGGGAAACACCACAGAAGAGATGTGGAGCTCTGCTTCCGCAGGGGACAAACAGGGATCCTGGAAGGTTACACCCAGCAAACCAAGGGCTGGGCCACCACAGGCTGCTGGAGAAGCAGTGGTGGGACCCGCACCAGCGTGCGCTGGGCAATGTCGTGCTGAGGTTCATGGCCATGCTGCTCCTCCAGCATAGCCATGAAGCTTCCCACCGCCACACCTTCATGTGCAGAGCACAGTTTGCCCCCGCAACTCCCTCCAGCCCATGGCTCCCGTTTTGCTGACGGCATCAACCCCCCGGAGCAACTGGGATCTGGGAGCAGAGGCGGCTCTGAGGGCTCAGCCAGCACGGTGGGAGCCGCAGCAGAGCAGCACACTCCCAACCCAATGTCCCATCTGCCGGTGTATGGAGCCGGTGGTGGGTACATGGCAAACCCAGTTGCCGGCCAACACAAAGGTCTCATTTATAGCCGTGGTGTTCACCAGGGATTTCCAGCTCTCTGAAGTGCTACATCCTCCTGGGAAGCCCTGGAGCACCTGAGAGTGGCTGGAGGGGGATGCTAACGTCCGCCAGCACCACATGCCCAGCCCTGGAATTGCCTGGCTAAATAAATAGATTTTCTATATAAAAACACATGATTCTTCCTGCACTGGGGAGGGAAATGCCCGCCACAACCTCAGACCGAGTCCTCCCACTGAGGGGGAGCAAGCAGGTATGGCCAAGCACTGATGGGTCTCCAAGCAGGTATGGCCAAGTGCTGGTGGGTCTCCAAGCAAGTATGGCCAAGCACTGATGGGTCTCCAAGCAGGTATGACCAAGTGCTGGTGGGTCTCCAAGCAAGGCATGAGGAGACAACCTAATGGAGCTGATTGGGTTGAATTGGCTACAATAATTTCATGTTGCTGCAAAATCGTACAAATTTTCACTGCCAAAGGGAGAGCCTGGTGTGCTGCTCTGGTCCGCTTGCACCAGCCAGGGCCAAGGTAGAGGAACCCGGGGCTTTACCTCCATCCTCCCCACGCACACAGCAAGCAGGGGACAGCCGGGGTGACTGCAGGGGACAGACCGCTCGCTGCACACCCTGGGGAACCCAGACATCCCCGCCTGCGCTTCTTGCTCCAGCAAACACACCACAATGTGAAAATCACCAGGTTCAAATATGCTTCTGGAAACAGGAATGAAAACGATAGCACTGGGTCTGGCTGGGATGGAGTTCACCTCCTCCTGGCCAGGGTCAGCCCCCTACAAAGATAAATAAAAATGTTAAATTAGCCCCATCCCTTATAAAGAGTGACGGCTACATTCGCAAAGCGCAGGCCCAGCAGTGCCAGCCAGGTTAAGAAGGGAGGACACCATGCACCCACACTCATCCTCGCGTGCCACGGCACCGCTGTGCCAATCTAGGGCACTTTCCTGGAGCAAACGGACAACAACAGGCAAATACTGAAGTACTGCACAGACAACGATACTTTAACATAAGTAATGCTTAAGCGAAAACCTAATTTCCCATAAAAACAGCTTTCTGATGGAAAAATTATAACCAATCCCAATCAGCATCATAATTAAGAGTCACAGCTACATCACAGGTAACCTCATCAGGGCCGGAACGCACTTTTTGGTCGCAAGACCACAGCTTGCTTACACACTGATAAGTCCTTTTGCACCGATGCTGCTGAGATATCCATGCAGAAAAGCCTTGCAAGCTCCCTGCATCCCCATCCCGCGCCGGGGAGCACATGCAGCCTCGCTCCCCGCACAGCTCCGGGGGGGGGGACCAGGGCACTGAATAAAGCCTTTGTCTTCAGGTCTATCCACCCCCTTCCAAAAAAAAGAAGAGCGTCGGTGGAAGAGAAAGGTTATTCGCACAGTCTCTGCGGTAGCCCCAAGCAGCTGGTTATAGGTCAGGAAAAAAGTGCCATGTAATTCTCCACCTGATGCTCTGCCAGAGTCATTTGTGGGCCCCGCTGGGAGCAGGAGAGGAGGAAAGCACTTATTGCGTTTTAACAGGGTGTAAATCTCTTCAGTTAGGTAGCAAAACATCTGCGACTCCGACTGAGAAATCTATCGGGAAGGGGATGGAGAGGGACTCGCAGGGGGACAGTGACGCTCCCCCGCTGGCGAGGCCGATGCCGACACCAGCTCCATCGCTGCCTAGGCTCAGAAAAAAAATCAAAGTTATCAGGAGAGGCTGATTCACGTGCAAATCTTCTGCCTGGGAGAGCGTGGGGAGCCGAGGAGGTGCAGGGACAGGAGCTCAGGGTGCGCCGTGGGACAGCCGGGAGGAAACCCCACTCCAATTAAAGGTGAATTTTGCGTGAGCATCGGGAATCTCCTGGCAGCCGGGAAGTTTACATTGGTGCAACTCCTGGCCCAGAGCTGCAAATAATCCCACAGCCGGGAGAGGGGGAGCTCCAGCTCCACAGGGGGAGCAGGACTGCTCCAGTCCCCACTGGTGTTGCAGGGAGCAGGAGCTGGGAACAGGATCTCCCTGGGCTCACAGCACTTCATCCCAGGGCAGCAGGAGCTCGCCGTCACCTCTGCAGCAACCCGGGGAGCCAGGGTGGCAGCACCCACACTGCCCCAGCCACAGGCCACCGGCCGCAGAGCCCACACGTCACCCACGGGTGCCAGCAGGACCCCGAAGGTGGTCTCATCCCTCTCCTCCAGGAGGATGGACCACATGGATATAACCATCTCCAGCAACACCCCGAGTTACAGAACGTGGAGATTTCCAATATATGCTAAATAAGCCCCTGAGTATCCAGATGAAGACTTGCCCCCTCGCTGAGTGAGGGATGGAGGTGCCCCTCTCTGCCCCCCAAGTGAGGGCTGACGCCTATCGCAGAGGGGCGAGCAGCCGCCCCCCCCGGCCCCACTGCTCCCCGCCAGCCCGCCGCAGCTGGCTCTCAATTAGCTGTGTTAACACTCGCTCCGCGCTGCCAGGCGGGATCAAAGAGCACCGTCATTACACAGCAGCAGCGGCAGCAAAAACCATCATTCCTAGGGCAAAGAAACTTCAAATGGCAAGAAAAACCAATTCTCCCCGAAAAGGCGAGCTGTTAAAGGTGCCGCGTGCAACCTGGGCAGCAATTCACTAATGCCAAACCTGCTTGCAGTCTGCATGCCTCATGGTCCACTTCTTGGAGCCCCCACCGTGCTCTTGGTCTGACAGCCCATGTCCCCCCAGCACCCATGGCCACACACGCGTGATTTTTTTCAAGTCTTCAACAAGCTGAAGGCTTCTTCTGCCTTTCAAGTCTCTTACTGGAAGTTTAGTCCAAAAGGAGCCAAGTTTCAATCTCTTCCAGTGTTACGGAGGAAGCCCTCGGAGGTGACCACCCCTGAAGAGCAGGGTCCATCAGGGTCCGCGCACCTGCAGCTCCAGGAGATTCCCTGGGGTTCCCATGTCCCACTGCTGCAGACCTGCCAGGGGGAGCAGGACAGGGAGGACGAGGATGGGCCAGAGGCATGGCCACGGCGTGCACCACAAAACCAAAGGGACTGCTTTAAAACTGGCCCTCCAACACGGCTGCGAAGGGGGCACCTTTTTTTGGTGGGGGGCAGGCAGAGTCGCAACTGCTCCAGCAGCATCAAGGGGTGCAGAGTGGGATGAGGGCAGCGATGCATGGGTACCGGCTGGATGTCACCTCCTTGCTGCCACCCGCCCGGGCTACGTACCACCCCTCTGCACATCACCTCGGCTTTCAGGAGCACTGAGGAGTTAAACACAGTTTATTTTCTCCTAATGGGTCGTGTCGGTGTTAAAGAGATGCTCCTGGAAATCGTTTGTCCTGGGGAAGAGCATCCTCGGAGGCAGGCAGCCCGACTCCCCGGGCAGACACAGCCTGGCGGCCGGCTCCCCGCAGCAGGGAGAGCCCTTGGCCACACAAGAGCTGCAGGCAGTTGCCCTCCGGGTGCAGGCAGGGGCCGGGCTGCCCAGCAGCCAGAGAGTTAAGCGGACACCGGCACCCCTGGCTTGGGGTCTTTGTTGCAGGCAGGGTCCCCCCCTCTTTCCCCGGCCCAGGAGCAGATCAAAGCGCTGGGTATTTACCTCCTGGCTGGGTGCGGGACACTGGCCCTTTCTGATAGGGCTTTTCATCCCTATTAGGGCCGTGAAAGGCTGAGCTATGAGATCAGCTGCCAGGGGCTGTCCGGGGATAGCGCTGAGCCGAAAAGGTCAGGAGGGAGGAGGAGAAGAGAAAAGAGGCAGAGGCTTAAGGGACAGGGCTCAACAAAATCGCATTTACTGTGGTCACGGTCTTCAGACAAGCCTCCAAGACAAGGAACCGCGTGTTGTCTAAGGGCCATTATTTGGGTTTGACACGTCCAGCGCCCAGGCTTTGAAGTTGGGAGTGGGACACCGTTAGAGACCCGTTTGTCTCCGGCGCAAGCCCGCTGGCTCCCACGCAGCATCTCCTGCGGGGAGAGGGTCTCATCCACCCTCTTCCACCAGCTCCCAGCGGGATGGGGATGGTAGATTTAGATTGGGTGTCAGGAAGAAATTCTTTCCTGTAAGGGTGCTGAGGCACCGGAACAGGTTGCCCAGAGAAGCTGTGGTTGCCCCATCCCTGGAGGGGTTCAAGGCCAGGTTGGACGGGGCTTGGAGCAGCCTGGTCTGGTGGGAGGTGTCCCTGCCCAGGGCAGGGGGGTGGCACTGGGTGATCTTTAAGGTCCCTTCCAACCCAAACCATTCTGTGATTCTGTGTGATTCTGTGACGAAGGAGGAACGCCAGTCCCCAAAACCAGACGATTATGACACCAGGACGGCTTTGCTTCACCCAGGCTTTCCGCGTCGCCGCAGGTATGTCGCAAGCTTGTGGGACGAGGACAGCGCCGGCCCATTTGGGTGAAGAATGAGGAAGCCGGTTAATTGGGTTTTTATCAGCAGAAGTTCATAGCTCTCATTACGGCATCAAACGGCACTTTTGCTTTCAACTCATCTTCACCAAACAAGTTGTGGGACGGAAGATGAGGAGCACATGAAAGTGGCCACATTCAAATGCAATCAGCAAAGAAAGCCAGCAAAGAGCTGGCGGGGTGACAAACCGCCCGGGGGGGCTGCGCCCGGCACCCCCCCGGCACGGCACCCATCAGAGACGGGCAACCAGGGCAGAAGGAACCAGGGAGGAAATGATTAAATACCAAGGGCTGCAGAAAGCAGCATCAAGCGGCTCCGCAGACATTCTCACACATGCTGGCAATGGGTTAAAGGCTTCCCAAACCAACGGCAGCTATTTCGGAAGCTGGAGGAGTACAGCCAGAAAAGCAAGTACGGCAACGTGTCCCAAAAAAAAAAAAAAAAAGAGGAAGGAAGGAGGATTCTGGCAGTTGGCAATATATAGGTGACCCCCTTCTCCACACTCAACTGCAAGCTATAGAAAAATGCTGATGTAGAAAGGCCCAGGAATGAATCCCACATAGCAGAGGCAGTGATGGTTTACAACAAATAATTCTTGCCAGGTTAAGTCTAATTGCATCTAAAAACAGAAATGCAAGAGAAGGGGTTTAAAGAAACACTCAGGATAATATATCTGGTCTCGCTGAATGCTGCTGCCAAAAAAGTGCTAGATTGGATTACAAACATTATTACATCAAAAATGGATTGAAGGGCTTAAAGACTAACAATAACCAGCATAGATTTATAGGGCAAACATCTACCGGGGCCTCGCTTTTGCTTTAGTGTTTTCATCAAACGAGGTCTCCTTGCCTTAAACTGGCTCTTAGGAGAGGTGGGACACCACGGCCGTGCCTGGAGACCTGGAAAAACATCACAGCGCTGGCTGGCCAAGGCGCTGCCCATCACATCTGCAAACAGCTGCCCAGAGAGCATCAAAAGGCTGAGCAAGGGTCTTGCTTGGGGGGGTCTTCCTTCTCTCGCACCCCATCAGACACAGGAAGGGCTCCAGGGACCACCACCACCACCACACCCAAGGATGAAGCACGCGCTAGGCTGAAGAACACGTCACCCAAGGCAGCACCCTGACGGAGCACGGTGGCACCAGCAGCAGGCAGGGCACCGCTGGGCCACATCCAGAGATCCTGCATGGTGGGAAACCGCGCCGGGAGCTCCTCCTCACGCCGCCCCGCTGCCAGGACATCGGGATTAATGCATCTCTATCTAGGCACCTCATTACCAGAGATAGTAAAACTGGAGCAAGTTCAAAGAGTAGCAGCAAACGTAATTAAGAGCTGGAGCGAATTAGGAGGGGAGGTGGAAAGAGCCAAACCTGCACGGCTGGCTAAGCCGTGGGGGGGCCGGAGCTGCCCACGAGCATCCCAGGAGCTCACATACCAGGGAGGGGGGAAAGGCGACTTCAGTGGGACACGGACAGCCAAGGAAGCAGAGAAAATAATCAGAAATCGGTAAAAAACAAGGTTGAGGAGAAATGTTGGTATGGTCAGGCTCTCAGACCTGGGGCAGATGACCCACAGGCACGAAGCAGGACCCCCACCCCACCTCAAGCCAGCACCCTCACAAAACAGTCTTCAGTTTTCATCTTCCTATAGCCTATTGCTCCTGCTACCCCCAAAAGCAATCGGATGGATTATTTTTAAGCACTTAGGCACATTCTTCCCTCCCATTTCAGCTACTCGCAAGCAACCAGCTTCTCTACCAGCTTGGCAGGGACCAAGGGAGAAGTAACCGCACGCCTGCTAATGAGCCAGAAGCACCTTCTGCCTTGATGAGGACAGTGTGAATGATCCAAACCTCACCACTGATCTGGGGAAGGGCGGCAGCACTCGCATCCACACACAGGTCTGCAAGTACCAGCTACCCTGGAGGTGCCATCAACCTTTCCAGCAGCCTGCCGTGGCTTTGTGCTTGGCCAAGAACCCCAAAAAAGGACTTTCTTTTGAGGCATAAAGTAAGAATTCGTTCCTGTTGGACCTCACCTTCCTACCTCCCACGCAGCCCAGCAGGAGGAACCAGCCAGGAGAGCCACCATTGCACGCTGTCCTCCATCTGCCCGCAGCGTACGATGGTTTTGCAGGGAGGGGACAGGATGCCGGGGACAGAAGACTCCCACCCAGACACCAAAGGCAAAGCCGCAGGAGACCAAGGACAGAAGAAACCACGGGGTGCCCTGAAATCAAAGTCTGCCATGGAGCAAAACACCCAATTCCCAAATTCCCAGCTTCCCTGCTCTCTCAGAGCCCTGTCCCGGGGATGGTGCCCCATGTCCTGCTGGAGCCCCACATCCTCTACCAAGCTTGTCTCCAGCGTGAACCAGCGGGCAGGAGCTGTCTCATCTTGCTCTTCATGAGAAGGCTTAGGGAGAGGCATCAGCCCCTGGAGAAAAGATGGTTTTAACGAAGCCTGGGGCTGGTGCGGAGGGGCTCGGTGCAAGGCTTCGGAGAGGATGGGGAGAGGTTAACGTTTGCTTTCAAAAGCCTTTTTCATTGCTAAGCCGAGGGCTGGGGCCATGTCCCTCCGTGATAAAAGTGGCCCTAAACAAGGCTTGGCATATCCAAGGCGAGGGCAAGGCGAGGGGGCAGTCCTGAATGGGGAGGGACCCCGGGAAGCCCCCTGGCTCCAGCGGGGAGGTTTTCCAGCCGCCTGGGGAAGGTGCGGGGCAAGCGGCACACGTCCCGCTGCCGCCCCGCTCCCCTCCGCTTCAGCAGCGCTTGCCCCGGCTTAGGGCCGCCGGCAAATGAAAAGGAAAAAAAAAACAAAAAAACAAAACCTTTTGTGTGTCAAGGCAAAGCTTGGGGAGAGGGGAGGGGAAGGGGGGGGGGGGGGGGGAAAGGAGTAAGAAAAAAAAAAAGAAAGAAAAAAAAAAAGACAACACGTGGGTGGTCTGCTCAGGAGACTTTTGACTTTGTTTTTTTGGCTATTTTATTTCTTGGCAGAAAGAGCTCCTGGGGCTGCTCGGCAGAGGGTACGGCCAGATCACAGGAGCATCCTCGGCCCACCCAGGGGCCAAAGTTCAGCTGGCAGTGGCCGCTCGCTCCCAGCACCGAGGGGGCTCGCATCAAAGCGCGGAGGAGTCAAGAGAAATTAAAGTCAGAAACGGTCCGAGGAGGGTGCGGAGGACGCTGCCGGCCCCCCCTCGAGGAGAGAAAAGGGAGGGGACCCCCACAGAGATGCTGAGCAGCCTGCTCAGCACATCCCTACACAGGCTGCGAGATGTTGCAAGGGGAGACCGGGAAATAAAGGATAAATAGGATAAATAGAGGATAAATAGGCAGTCTCTGGGGAGATCCCCCACCCCCACCCCGCACTTGGGATTGCGCACTACAAATAGAGAAAAAATTTCTAGATATGGGAGAAGATTCCCATTGCTGGTAGCAGAATCATAAAAAAAAAATAAAAATAAGATTGGGCAAAAATGCAATGAGTTTAAAAGCCTCAGCCAAATCTCCGACGGGATGCGCAGCAAACCGGAGTGCTGGTGACCCAGGTGTGCTGGCAGCATTGGAGGGGAGATGGCACCAGCTCAAAGCCGTCAGCCACTTGTGAAAACGCCACCGAAAGCTACGGGAGGTTGGTTTAACTCTTAAGCGAGAGCTTTCGTGTGAAATGCAAAGCAGCTCCTTTTAAAACTTGTGCAATTCAGAGCCCGGTAAATCCTTCTTCTTCTTGCCCTGCAATGCCAGAGACCCCCACGTTTCTCCTCCCCAGCATTTTGTTAGGTTCCTGAGCTCCTTCTGGGGAACATATTTGTCTTGGGGGGGGGGGGGGGGACGGGACTATTTGCAGCCCGAGGGTCCCAGGGGATGTAGCAGTAAGGCGCGAGGCAGGACCCCGCTTTCAGCTCTCATTAGCTTGACAACTGTGCCGCTGCTTGAACTTGACCCCCCGAGCACGGAGGAGCCACTGACCAAGTGCTTCAAGATGTTTGCCCCACATACAAAAGGCAGACTCGTGGCTGTGCATTTAGCCCCTTCTCCCCCCCTTTTTGTTCGCTGCAGGGAAAGCTTGCGGTTGAATTAAGCCTTGCATCAGCTGAGGGACAGCAGAAGGGCTGACCTTTTGGAGTCCCAGAGCCACCAGGCTGGAGACAACCCTGGTTACTCACAGTGAAGGGAGATGGGAGCCTGCGGGGAACCTGTGCCAGGGCTTTTGGCATCCCCAGCCCATCCCCGGGGCACCTGGGCTTGCAGCCGGGGCCGCAGGCACCCCTGATGGCTGTAAAGCTGGTGACCCAACCTGTGCCCCACCGAGTGACATCAGGCAGATGGCCCCAGCACCGGCCAGCAAGCGTGGCAAAGCGATGGCAGCTCTTGGGAGAGACCGGCCCCGCCAAATGGTGACTCAGCCCTGCGCAGCCCTCGGTCTCGGCCGGCACCGCCGCCGTGCCGAGCAGGCCGAGCGGGTTGTTGCGCCAGGTCCTCCCTACTGTCACCCCTCCTACAGCCATGCCATGCCGGGCACAGGTCACTAGAAACCCCTGCGAGCCCCTTCGTTACGACCCCGTGCTCAGCCAGGCGTTAGGAAGCACTAAGCAAAATTTCCCGCAAAGGACACAAGGGTGGGCTCAAGGCTGACCTGCCGGAGCCCATCCCAGCTGCTTTCCACGCACTGGCTTTACTTAAATTCTGCCGCAAAACTCCAGGCAGCCCCAGCCTCAGGCAGGGCTCGCTGGGGAAATCCAGGCTGGCGGCATCACCATGCTACAGCAGAGCCCATCCTGCCCCCCGCTGCCTGCAACATCCTCGCCACCCCCTCCGAGGGCAAAGATTTCCAGCTAAAAATACATTTGTTTACCGACGAGAAAGCACCAGCTCCCACAGCTTGGCACTCGCCTCCCACGCGGGCGGCTGAACCTCTGCGTCGGGCCGCTTGCCGGCGAGCCCGCGGCACACGATGGCGAGGGGAGAGAGGAGCCGTGTGGCCACTGTGCCCTTTGCCGGCTGCTCCGCCGTGGCCACTGTGCCCTTTGCCGGCTGCTCCGCTGTGGGTTTGCACGCGATGTGCCGAGCCAGGCGGAAAAAGCAAGGATGAGGAGAAGCCAAGCAGGAGATGAGCGAGCTGGCAGGAATCGCCGAGCCCAGCGCCGCCAGACCGAGGGAGGAACGAGCTCCCCAGAGTCCTCCCTCCATCCACGCCGGAGCCGGCATGGGCAGATTCATCCCTGTGCGATGGTCCTCTGCACACACAGAACACAGGCTCCAAGAAAATTCAGCCCTCCTTCCCTCTGGCCCTCTGTAACGCCATGTTATACCAAGAAGAACAGGGCAGTATGCAGAATTTTACAGCCATTTAGACCACAGCAAGGACTGGCTTCCCGCTGCTGAGGCTGCTCTTGGAGGCAGCGCCCAGGGAGGAGGACGAGCACCTCCTCAGCCCCCGTTCCTCACGATCCCAACTGCCCCACCAGGAGCTCCCCAGGGCAAGCCCTACAAGAAATGCCCTGCAACACCTCCAGCCTTGGAGTAAGCTGCAAAAAATAAGCTCCAGACACACGCTGCCCCTCCATGCCAGGGCTGACCCCAGCTGGGGGACATGCTCCTGCTCCCGGCCGCGGACAGGGCAGGGGGCACAAGCCACAGCACAGCAGCCAGACACGGGCCGGTGACCCGCTTAGCCAATGACACATTCCTCCCTCTTCTCCCGTCCAGCGGGAAATATTTTCCATACGTGTCAGCTCTTTGCACCAGCCAAGTCGCAAACAAGCGCCTGGCGACACTCTCCAGGCCCCCACGGCCCGCCCTGAGCCAGGGTCGGCGGCGAGGAAGAGGATGGCGACTCACATGTGATGAAGTAATCCTGCTGTCGCTTGAACTCCAGGCCCATGTAGTTGGGGCTGAATTCCTGAAACTTGATGGTGAAACGGATCTCCTGCTCGGGCCGGTTGCACGTCACCAGCACGTTGGGGTCCATGACGGTGCTGCAGGCATCTGCCTGGTCCTTCTTCACCAGGTACAGCTTGTAGTACTCGTAAGGCTTGGACGGCTCCGCCTTGGGGCAGATAATGTCCAGTTTATCCCCAATCTCCGGGTAGATGACCAGCCCCTTCCCAGTCATGAACCTGGAAGAGAGGAGGGCGAGAGGTTAGCCACACACTGGAGCGCAGGCAGCGGGGGCCACGCCAGCCTGTCCCACCCCCGGCAGAGCCCCGCTTTCACACCGTTTATTTTGTGCTTAAACTCTGCTGCTTTCTCTCCACAGGATGTTTTTTGACACCAAAATAAAGCTCTCCTTTTTCCTTCACCATCACTGCGCGTGCAAGGAGCCAGCGTAGGCTCTCACCAACAAAAACTCGCTTGGTTCAGTCCCGTTCCCCAGCCCTCCTTCCACGACAAGGGTGAGCACCCTTCCCAGACCCAAGCCTGGCACCCAAAACGGAATGGAGTCTTCCCACAAAGAGCTGTGGGGCGGGCAGGCTGGAGACGCCGCGGCTCTGCCCGACGGCCAGGCAAGGAGCTTCCTGCAGGGACAGGCGATAATTAGGTATGGGGAGAAGTCCTGACAATGGGGCACAGGGAGGGATCCCTTCCACGCCCTGGCTCCCCGAGGAATTCCTGTCCTTAAATGGAAGGGAGGGAAGCATCCTGCAGGACAACTTCTACCAAGCCAGGCTCAACGGCGTGCCCAGGAGCGTGGGAGGACCGGATGGAGAGGAGCAAGGAGGGAGGAAAGCTATTTGGGGCTGGAAGGCAGGGCACTCCGAAGGGAAGGAAGGCAATATGCTGATAATTAGCATTCAGATTTCATTATTGTGGAGCAAGACTCTGATTATTTTTTTTTCAGCATGAAGTAGAGGATTAGGGCAACAAGGAGGGAAGCAGCAGAGCATCTACTTTGATGTAGGCAACGTAACGCGTTCTTGATGGAAGATAAGGTGGGAATGGATGTTCCTGCAAAGTTATCTCTGCTGCAACTCCCTCGTGTAATTTGGGCATGGCAAAAACCGAAGCGTGTGCTTTGGCAGGCTGCACGTCCGCGGCTTTCCCTTCCGCTCCCAGACACGGCCGGTCCCGGCCCCATCCCACCCCAGCAGTTGGACGGGGAGATGGGACACCTTCTCTCCCCCCACCAGCTGCACCGGCTGGGGCTACAGGGCACCATGGAAGGAAGATCAAACACACACAAGACCAACCTGCTCCGTGGCTCTGGTACAAGTCTTAGCAAGAAGCCACGGAGCTCAAACCAGCACCGGAGCAGCCCAGGCTCCAGCCCTCTGGCTGAGGGAGCCCCAGCAAATCCGCACGCCGACCGACTGGGCTCGGAGGAGGCAGGCGGAGCCCAAGCCCACGCACACCCCGATGCCCTTGGCAAGAGCTCCGGAGCTCAGTGCCAGCTGTAGCAGCGGGAGGGATGGCCAGGACAGACAGACAGACATCAGCAGCACCTCTCCGTCAGCTCGCCGGGTCGGAGGGGGCAGCCCCAGCGCCCGCCCAGCCCCAAGAGCAGAGGCAAGGCACAGGGACAGCGGGTACGGTCCCCTTCACCCACGCTGCTCCAAAGGTGGGAGCTGGATTCAGGAGGGTTTTCTGACCAAACCTCCCTGCCCGGCTGCGGCTGTGCCTCCACCACGCCAGCTCCAGCGGTACCCAAAGCATCACCATGGCCATGGGGCATCAGGCACGGGGGGGACAGTCAGGATCATCCCAACGCCAGCACCACCTTTGCCACGCAAGTTTGCAGGGAGCAATTAAGTTTTGTAAAAACCATAACTTCTGGAAGAAGGGTGATGCAGCAGCCTCTGGAAAGAGCAGGAAACTTAAACCCCTGAATGGCTTGCACAGGTGGGATGCTGCACCGCGCTGCTGGCACGGCAGAGCCCGGCTCCATCCCCGGCGCTGCCGGCAGGTGAGCCACACTTTGCCTGCACACTACCAAGTAGGTCATCTGGCCCCCGGCCAGCACGCCGCTTCCAGAGCCTTGGGAGCGATAAAGGCTTCCCCCACCCACGGCCGGAGCCCTGACGCAATCCCGGGAGATGCAGAAGAGCCCCCGCCGCTCCCTCCCCGCCCCGCGCCGGGCCGCAGACATGCCGCGCAAGTGAACACTTGCACGCTCGCTCACGGGTTCCCACCCCGAGAGGCAGCTGGATCCCACACTCGTTTCTCCACGGCGGGGCTGAGTCAGAGGCTTTCTGGCACAGGACTCCCAAGTGACTCAAATTCCCTCCTCCGGCCCCTGCCAGCTCCCTCCTGCCCAGTAGATGCCAAACAGGAAGCCACAAACAAGTCAAGCAGATGTCTTGCAACGCCGGAGCAAGAGGAGAATGTTCCTATCCATCCCCCATCTCCATACCAGGAGCAACTATCACACCTCCTTGGCCAAAGTCTTGGCCAACACCTGCAAACCGACCGGTCCACGCGACACCAGCCTGTACTGACGGCACGGCTGTCTGGGATCAGGTCAAGCTGATTTTTAAGCAGGGGAGAGGCCATAAAGCAATCAAGGGAGCTGAGAACATCCCGGCACCACATCCTGCTGGCACTCCTTCATCCCAGAAAATCTAGAAAGAAGGCCTATGTTTGTTTTATTAGTTTTAAGGATAAAATTACGAGCTGTATTTCTTCTCTGAACGCTCAGTCTCAGTTTCAGAAGCGCACAGCTTCTGCCTGGGAATCAGCCCAGGAACGTTTTCCAGATCTCCTACAGGAACGTCGAGCAAGACAGAGCTACCAGCCAAAGCAGGCAGCCCGTCACCGCATGCAGCGGCAGCGCCGCGCGGGGCTTTTGGGGGTGCTCCCTCCCACTGCTGCTCCCTGCCAGCCACATTCCTGCCCGCACACACACGTTTTACCCTTTGTCCTCCAATTTCCCTGATTTTTTCTCCTCCATTTCCCCCTTAGTGTCCTCCCTCTCTTCTCTAAAAGCAGGGCTGTTTCCCAGCTGAGAGGCCGGGCAGCACAAGCAATGATGAGAAATCCCTGAAGTGTAACACCTCTCTCTTTGCTCTTTGAGCTCTTAACCATACATTGAGATTTTTTTCCCCCAAAATATGTTGGTTTGTGGCAAGCAATGGCTTGTGACGGCTGCCCTAGGGAAGACTGACAATGATTCCCATCGTGCAAGAGGCCAGCTCTCCAGGAAATTCTCCCTTAAGATAGACAACGGGAAAAGCAACATTTGTCACATGAACAGCAGAGAAAAAAGTGCCCAAAATTTGTCAAAAGTCACCTGTACGCAGTATTACAGCAAAGAGTATGAGAAATTTTACTTCAGAAGGACCAGTAAAGGCAAGAAAGAATTATGCTCATGACTTGTCTTAACAAGGACACATCTTCAAATTTAACTTAACTGGAAAGAATGAACAGATCTTTTAAATTAATAGGGAAATTCATCATGCCCTCGGAGCACGCGCAGTAATTTGGGGGGGGGGGGGGGAGGAAATCCTCCATACATGACAGTTTGATTTCCCTCCTTTAAGGTGGGGAGGGAAAAAAAGAAAAATCAAAATTCAATTCAACCTTAATGCTGAAACGAAGATCGACACCTGCACGACGATGTGCTCTGAGACTCGGCCCCAGACACAGTCTCTTTTAGACAACTTGAATTTGGGTCCAGCAGAGCAGCAGGACACTGGGAGGGAGGACGGCTGCTCTCGAAGCCATAACCTCCTGAAACCCCAGTTTCCGACCCCTCTCCCGGGTCACAAACGGACGCCTGCCCAGGATCTGCCCCAGCTCAGCACGCTCCTTGCAATGGGAGGGACACAGACCCACCACCAGTGTCCCACCAGTGAGTGCCCAGCGCTTTCGGGGCTAATCCTGCATGGCATGTGCCGGAGCCCTGCTGTGGAAGGCCATGAGCAGGCACCTGGCACCCAAAACCAGCACTCCAACCACCCACAGCACCCAGGGGTGTCCCCCACACACTCACCCTCCAACCACCCTCCTCTACCTCTCCCTCCACCTGGGAGGAGGATGGGGGCTCTGGCTTTATTTATTTAGCATTGGTACTACCACCAGTCAGCAGCTCGCAGATAACATCTCAGCATCCTTTCTCCTGGTGTCAAAGGTGGTGGGAAGGACTAACTACAGCCATTAAAGTTTAAAAAAAAATAAAAAATTCTTTTGCGGGTGCTACGAACAGCACCCAGCTGAGCAGAGTGTGCCAGGCAGGGAGCACTGGCCTCCGCGCTGGTTACCACCTGCCTCATCACTTAAAGCCCATCAAGGTGATTTTTGGGTGGCACCTGCGGCCGCCCACCCGCAGAGCCGTGCCAGCAGCCAAGGAGCATCCCAGCCAGGCGTTCCTGGTCCGTGGCCCCCAGCTCCCGGGCCCCCCGGTCCCCAGCTCCCGGCCCCACAGGTTCCTTGGGAGCGATCAGGTGGCAGCATCCAATTTCCTCATTGTTTCGGGAGGTGTTTTCTGATGGGAAAGGTGAAAAGGGTATTTGTGAGCCTTGTAAACCGATTCCTCCGAGTTGGGTAAACAAGGGGAGCTCTGTTGGCAGCGGGATGCCGGAGCAGAGAGACGGGATTAAAGAGCAGCCTCTCCCCTGCCTCAAGCTGGGGGGCCGCCGGTGGGGACCCCCGATGCCCTGCAGACCAGGCACCTCCCCCCCACCACCAGCAGGGTGGGCTAGTCCCCACTCAAGGCTCCAAAAAGCTCCAGTGGGACTTGATGGAGTGACCTAAGGGCTATAAGTGGGAGCTGCTGGAAGGGCCATGGGCTTGGCCAGTGCCTGGTGTCAGAGGCGGCCGTCCTGGCATCACAGAGGCAATTTGCTGGGAGAGGAAGAGGAATGGGGTGATAAGAGATGATAATCCCCTGAAATATGCAGTGGGGCTGCCTGGGGACCAGGGGTGGATCGCAGCCCTCGCATCCCCAGGCCGGAGCTGAAGCCACACAGCAGCACCAGCGTGGTCCCAGGGTGAGCACAGACCAGCCCCGCGGTGCCAGCTGCCTCCAGCCCTTCGGTTCAACCCCGGGCACAGACTCGCCCAATGGCTCCGCACACCGAGGATGACCGGGAACCCTGGTGCAACCACAGGCACGGAACGCTGGCCTTCCACCGGCAGCCGAGAAGCTCACAGCTTGGCTTCAAGGAGGAGCAGCCACCTAAGAGGCCGGTGAGGCTCCCTGCAAGCCTCCTGCCAGATCACAAGCCCATGGCTTCCCGGGCTGGCCCGTGGAACACCAGCCATACCAAGAAGCTCCGGCAGCACCGGGGCTCCTGCAACCAGCAGACCTCAACTGGCATCACACAGGGATGACCCGCTCCATCCCACTGCTCCTCAAGGCTCAACAAGCCCAGAACACGGAGTGAGAGGGAAAACCATGCAAGTTTGGCCAGAGCAAGCTCAGGACTTGTGTTGGGTATGATACCTCCCTCCTCCACACACACTGACATGCAGGCTCCTCTTCTTCTCCGCATGGGCATGCACAGGCTAGCAGACTGGGCCATGGTTAAACGTGGACGAGCTAACACGTTCACAGCAATAGCTGCAAACACAACTGTCCCGTAGATAAGGTATCCGGCACCTTTACAAACATGTTAGCAGCCCTTCCTCTCTTCCTTAGGGAGAACATGACCAGTAAACTGCTTGAAAACACAGTTTTTTAGAAGAATGGGTTGATATACTTTCCACCAACCTCTCTCCCCCTGAGCCCAGGCACTTATCGAACAACATGAACTACAAAATCTTTGGGGCAGCACCACCTCTCTCCATTTCCAAGAAACACCATGCACCTCACTTTATATTTCAGGCCTTGCAGAAAACAGAACAACATTTAACAACAATCTCCTCCTCGGAGAAGATGCTCTAAAGCATTAATGCTGACATACATACAAGATGACATATGTTGAATGCTGTTTTCTTCAAAGAAATCCAAAAATAACTGGATCTTACAAGGAGGACATCTACTTCTGGCAGTGAAGGCTGCAGGAAGGCTGCTGATGCCCAGCAGAGCGAGGCACTGCGAGAGGAGGGCAACAATAACTGAGGTACATACGGCATTTTCTAGCGTGCAGGAGCTGTGGGTTTTCCTGGTGTCTGGGCAGCTGAAGAACACGTTGGCACCGCTCTCCATGCCAACACAGCAGATGGGTCCTCCCAACAGGGCCACGGCTCCCACGAGCCACCGCAGCTCACACCAGCTGGGAACCATCTCAGAAAAGGGACAGGAAACAGCTCCGCAAGCTAAAAAGATCCAGTAAAAAATGGCAGAACTCTATGTACAAACTGGGTGTGTTCTCCTGGAAAACACTCTGAAACCTGCAAGAGCTTTGCTGATGCCCAACTGCATGGAAAATTAAACACCTGCCTCTCTGCCTCATTCTTACTCGCTTTTCTGGGACGCAGCACCAGCATTTCCCAGCAGCTGCCCAGGCACAGGGGACTCTCCTGCCTAGGAGACTCGGCGGCCAGCTCCAAGAAATCAGTCCTGCCCCCAAAGGAGTCCTCCAGACCCCTCAACAACACACAGTCAGGTCACATTCCAGCCACCAGATGGTCCCTCCAGCGCTCATGCTCCGGCCATCGCTCCAGAGCTCCTCTGGTGACGACCAGCCACCTCTGCATTTGCCGAAACCCGTGTTTTCACCAAGCAAGAGACATCAAGGGGTTGGTAGCAAATACTGGGACCGTCACAGAGGTACCTTCACAGCACTGCTGCCGTGGCTGAAGTCAAGCAGCATCGTGACAGCAAACCACGCATGGACAACCACACGGTCCCCTCTGAGCCTGAACCGAGAGCATCCGAGATCCCGTTTCTTGGGGATGGGGCAGGTTTTCCTGGCAATACCCCAGGCAGGGCTGGGCTGCCCGCAGACGTTGGCACATCACTGGGGGTCCCCAGCCAGTGCCGTGGGACACCACAGCCCACCAGCCAACTCACTTCATCTTTCGAGAGCCGAGGACAATTAAAACACAGGAATTACATACTTAACCCAACGGTCATCTCATCCCAGTACACCAGCAGCATCCACGGCCCTTTCCAGGCACCCGGAGGCACCAGAGCCTTTCTCCTTTTTGACTCCCTTTAAATTCTTGTGAACAAAGATATCCTGCGGAAGGAAGTTAATTAAAACTTAAAGAAAAAGTTTCCCCGCTCTCCTCTGCCTCCCATCTGTATCTGTCGCCTTCTCGCTTCTTCAGTCAAGTTATTCGTCGCTGCGAGAGAGGGTAAATAGGAGCACGCGGATCCCCACACTCTTATATCCTGCTTCTTTTATGTGCTCTTCTATTATTAGTCTCCTTTAAAAAGAGCCTTCGATCTTTTTTCCCCCCGTGCTAATCTATGTATAATTATTCTCACTGTCCTTCTGCAGACCTCTTCTATTTCTGCTGCATCCTCTTGGAGCCGAGGTGGTCAGCACAGAACCCAGCAATTTCAGGTAACTCTTTCTGAAAACAGCCTCGTATCTCCTTCGCTCCTTTGGCCTCCACCGCTCAGAGAGATATTTTTCAATTCTTTGCAACGGCACCTTCCAGTCCCCCCAGCTTCCATCCCTGGGCAGGGGGAACCGCCTCTGCCGAGCCCCCATGGGGCCATCCCATCCCGTCCCCCATCCCCGACGCGCTCTAAGGCTCTTTTTCCCCATCTCGGGTTTAATGAGGCCCATTCAACCCTCCCAAAGACAAAAGGCCCTTCTCGTTTCCAAACGGATTTACACGACGCATCAGTGAGGCATAAACGGGTTGCCATGGCAACCTGCACCCCAACCTCCCCCCGCACGGGGATGCCATTTTCTAACTCCACTGCTCCCCAAACCCCCCCCCTGTTGCTTTACTACCAGCTGTAAGGCTCAGCGCAGGCTGGTAAAAACACCCACCCCACCCAAAAGTGACCCCTCCCGGTTGGCAGGGATGCCATTTTTTGAGATGAAGTTAAAAGATGCTCAAGCCAGCCCCCCCCCCCCACCCCTGGCACAGGCACCCCAACAAGCTCCGCACCGTGACCAACTCCAGGTCACGGTCAAGCCAGGGTTCAAATTAAGCAGAAGGCCAGGAAGCACCAGGTGCGGGGGAAAAATGAAACCAAAATACCCCTCTCTGCTCAGAAAGAGTTATGATGCTCAAGATGACGCAGGCAAGTCCGTGCTCAAGCCCCAGTCCCGATTCGACTACCCACAGGGAAGCCGGTGGCTTTGGCGATGCCAGGAGGCCACTCCAACGCATCACACATTAGTAACCATAAGCCTCACGTTCAAAGCCTCATACTGTCACTCTCCCGCACCAGCTTCAACCACTGAAGGCCGAGCGAGCATCTTGCTTACCCCGCACAGAGCTGCCCACCCCAGCTGGGAAGCAGGAGAGATCCCATCACTGTGCTCAGAGCTTGGTTCAGAAGCTGCACCGTTGCTGCTGTAACTCTGAAGACCAAGCCCTTACAAAAACGTAAAGGGGGTGGCCCAGTTGTACAGGATTAGCAAACAGAGAAAGACCACAGACAACCTGTTTTACCATGAAAACACACGCAACAGCGGTGTCTTTCCACGATGGGAAGCCAGAAGCAGGACCCAGGTTCTCACTGCAAACCTGCAGCTTGGAAAAGGGTCTGGTCTCTCCTGCAGCACAGATCCCTCTCCTAGGGGAGAAGGAATCCTGAGCAACACCAGGCAAGGGCTGGCTCAAAACTTCACCTGCTACCACTGCCCACAGCCCGTATCCACTCGTGGAGGTGCTCTTCAGCCAAAAAAGCCACCCACCAAGCAGCAAAGAGGTCCCTCCATACAGGTTCTGCTTTTACTGTCCCCGCACCAGATGCCACAGCAGGGGAAGTCCAGGTGAAGGACAACTAGCAGAGGTCACCAGGCAAAAAGGACAATCCCCACAGGTCTGCTCTGCCGTCTGTGCCGGCTTGTCTGCCGCCGCGCTCAGGAGGCTGCTCTGCTCCCAAGTGCCTTTGGACCAGGCGGTTCCACCACGGTTATCACCAGCAGAAGAAACCGAGCAGAAGAGGGTTCCAGCCACCGAGGACGCTGCAGAAAACGGGTCGGCAGCCAGGCTCCAGGAAAGCAGGCAGAGGTGCCGTGGGGTGCCGGCCACACCTTGGTGCCTATGGCCGGTGGCTGCCACCGCAGGCGGCGACGTCCCCAGCCCCACGGCCGCCAGCAGCCAGGGCTGGCCCCGGTGACTCAGAGCCCTCCTGCACCACGGCAGGGCTGCGGGAAGGGCTTTCTCCGGGTAATTAAGAGCATGGCTGCTGACCACCCCAATGCCCCGAGGAGGAGGAAGAGGAAGGCTCACAGCCCTCACAGGAGCCAGGCGCCGATGCGAGCAGCCACATTACTGCCCCCATCTTCCCACCTCCGCGCAGCGCCCCGTGCGTTCAGATGTTGCGCCCAAACCATGCAAACGAATTACATGAATCCAACAGCAGCGAGGGGCGGGGGGGGAACGAAAAAATTAAAAAAAGAGCTGGTAATTGAGGGAGTCTGGAGGAGATTTAATTGGGGCCCGAGCACTGGCGCAGGCTGCTGCTGCCACCTGCAGCGCTCTCGGCAGCCAGTGGCGCGCGGCTCCGGGGACCCCGGGGCTCCTGCCAGCGCCGACCCGGGGTTCAGATGCCATTTGGGCAAAATAAGGAGCATTGGGGGTCCCCCCACGCTGCCCCACATCCCTGCAAACTCATTATTTTTCAGCACAATAAGCAGCTCAGCCAGTGATGGAATCCAGGCCCTGGCCAACATATAAAGGGGCGGGGGGGGGGGGGGGGGGGGAAAGCCATATTTTCTCCCTCAAGTAATATCGTCCTGCACCTCCCCTTGGAGAAATAAAGACGAGCCGAGTTATCTAATTAATGCTGTCAAGAAGCGGGGAGGCCGGGGGCCAGGGGGGGCTGCCGGTGGCCCACAAAGGCGGCGTGGGGAGCGGTCTCCCCGCCGCCGCCGCCGGCATCTCCCGTCAATGGGGCCCCACGCTGGGAGTGAGGTAAGAGGGGATTCAAAGGGGGGTTTGTCAGGGGTTTTGTTTTTGAAAACGGGGGAGGGGAAGGGGACAGGGCTTGACAAGAGCTGACAGACAACTGAACAAAACCATAAGGGCCATGAATGGCAACACGGCGCTTTAATTGGCGTAGGAATGGAGAGAGAAGTGAGACAATGAGGCGCGGGCAGTGGCGGCGGGGGCAGCGAGCGCTCACCTTCTGCCTGCCCGCACCCCGGCTCCCCCACCCCGGCCGCCCCTCCAGAGGTTGGCAGCTGGATGCCGCAGTCGTGACCACCATCCCCCAAAAAACCCACCCCAAGGAAACAGGAAAGCCGTAAGGAGCCCAGCACCCCAGCAGGCATTGCAAAAGCCAGATTGGCACCAGAAGCGACACGAACCCAAACCCTGAGCAGGGGATGCCGCAGATATTAAACGATCCGACGGAAGCAGATCAGGTTCCCCGTTCGGCTCCGTGTGTTTTTCGGCTTCGCTTCAGTTTGGAAGCCCATGCCCTGGCTGCAGCCCCGCTCATCCGGAGGACGGGGGGCCGGGGAGGGGAGAGAGGGAGAGGCAGGTTAAAAGGGAACAAGGTTGGATCAGCGGGGTTCCCACTCCTTCCCTGACCCCTCTGAAGTAAGACGGAGGAGATTTCATCTCCCGGTTCCAAAGCAAAGAATTACTTTGGCAGGGGACATGGCGGCGGCTGAGCGCCCACTTGGAAAGGAAAGCGGCAGCAGCAGGAATATGCCCAAGGAACCCAAGAGCAAGACCTCCCCTCCAAGCCCCGCTAATTGTCATGCAGATTAATCCCCAGCCGGGATAGAAAGGAGGCAAACTGCAGCTCTCCACAATGCGGGGCTGGGGGGCGCAGGGGAAGGTGGGGGGAATGGGCTCAGCCCAACAGACCCGACACCAACCCTGGCGTTTTCCAAAGACGCCCCCCCCCCCTTCCCACTTCTCACTTTTCCAACTCGGTTGGAAAAACGAAGAACTGAAAGCAAACAGCCAAGAGATGAAGTTACAGCCCTGTGGTTAGTCCTTGGGAGAGAGGAAGCCCCTTCCCTCTGTGCACCCCATCCCTGCACCCCGGGACCTGACACCCTGGCTAACCCTGCGCCCCACAAAGCTGGGAGCCCCAAAACCAGCCACCTCCCTGTGGGACCGCGGCTGGGTGTGCTCCCGCACCCCGGCCCGGCCAACACCGAGTGCTGCAAGTTGCTGCTGCTGCATCCCCAGGGATACAGGAGGGATCCCCAAACCCCTTAGCTCCCCAATTCCCCACTGCACTGGCCATACAATCACCTCCAAAGCAAGGGAGAGGGGCAACTAACCTCACCCATTTTTCTGAGGACTTCCAGAAAAATAAAGCCCACGTGTGTGGGGAACAGCAGCAGCGGGGGCCTCCTGGCTTCAGCCAGGTCCCTGGGAAGCCCCTTCCCCTGGCACCCGGGATCCCCACATGGCATGCCAGGGTTGGCACCTCCATCCCCAGAGATCCCACCGAGGGCTGGGTGACAGCCCCCGTGCACCGACCCCGCTGGCGAGCAGGTCCCAGGGAGGGCCGGAGCTCAGGCTCGCCCTGGGGAAGCGATGCTGCGGTTTGAAGCATTAATCCCAACATTAGGAGCTGGGCAGGGAGAGGAGCAAACCCTGTGGATGGTTACCCACAGCCCGGCTGCGGGATGCCCTGCCCTGTACCAACAGGTCTCCCGGGTTTGGCCACCCCCTGTGTCCCCGGGGAGCAGCGTCACCCCTCGCCGCGCCGCCCTGACTCACTGCCGGGCCCTTTGATCTCCCGGCTCCCAGATGTGGCCAAACAAGTTCTGTCATTCCGGCTCAGTCTGGAAGTGCCATCATCTTCCCAGGCAGCTGCAAATCACCATCCCTCAGCCCTCGTGTCATTACCGGGAACTCGCTCGACTGCCGCCCGCCTTCTAACTTAAGACCTTCTTAACCACCCCATTACAACAAAGCGCATGCGTACAACCACGCCAACGGCTGTCCACTACAGCCGTGCAGTAACTGCCCCCATAACCAGGTCACACAGGACTCCTCACCCCTGAGTCAGCCCTACCACCGCCACACTGCTCCTGGCCCCACACCAGGAGGGTGGACGGGTCTGGTTTAGGTCTAGGAGAAAAAGCTAAAGATGAGTCATAAAACCTCAAAAGATTATTTCTCCCTCCCCCCTTTTCCTCCTGCACACAAACTGTGAGTGCTCACCAAAGCCTGGTGAGCAAGCTCCACCAGAAAGCGTGAATCCAGCCTCTACCTCAGACCGTGCTCCTGGAAGTCACCCAACGGAGAAGGAAACTGCTCCTTTTTCACCAAAATCTCTTCCTTGCGTTGCCCACATTCTTCCCTCTTTACCGAGAGATCCCCATTCCAGCGCAGAAGTCCCAATTTTCTACGTATCTACAGCAAGGAGAAAGACCCTCCTGAAGGCTTCACCACTGGACGGGGCTGGGCCCCCCTGTGCTCCCCCCACCTGCCTCTCCACTGCTCCCAGTCTACCCAGTTCAGGGTTGGTCAGCACAGCGGGAGCTGAAAGTCGGGCTGGGAGAGAGGCCAGCACAACACAAAGAGTGTCAGGTTTAAACCTCTCCTCCTGCCGAAAGAGATCTGGCTCGTACTTGCTTTTATTTTTAGGCCAGATACACGTACAGCTGAACTTTAATAAAATGTACAACCTCCTGCTGGGAACAGGAGAAGGAGAGGAACCAGAATGCCCAGTGCTGTCTCAGGTGTCACGGATGCTGCCAGACACGGAGACCTCGCGACTGGTGCTCCTCTCTGGCCCCTTCCCCAGGGACGTCCCCAGACGCTGCCAGGACACACAGCCCCTGCTCCTAAGCGGGAGCTTTAACAAGGCACTAAGGAAAGCTCGGGCTTTAAACCTAAAAATAAACCAGCCCTCAGGCCCGAGGAGGAGGAGGAGGAGGAAGAGGAGGAGGATGGCAGAGCACCCAGCCTGCCGTCCCGCTCCACCGCCAGCCCAATGTGCAGCAGTTTCCAATTGCCCGCGGACGGGGAGCGTTCACAATCCTCCCCCCCCCCCGGCCCCGAGACCAAAACCTCCGACTTGCCACCCACGCGCATGGAAGAAAGCTGACGAGATGCCACAGGAGAGACCAAAGTCTCTCCCCAACCACTTCCTCCCCCCCCCTCCCCGCCCCAGGCTTTGCTGCCAGATGCGATTCCCCAGAGCCTTGCCCCAAAATCCCACTAGCTCAGGCATTCCCGGCTGTGGTCCTCGCCCCACCACACGCTGTGCCACCGGGCTGGGGACACATCGATGCCACCATGCCAGAAGCCAGAAAGAGACCATGCTGCCAACCTTTTTATTGCAACGAGGAGTTTATAGCAAAGCACCCACCACACGCAGGGGGATGCTGCCAGCACCCCACTGTCCCCACGCACGCTAGGCAGAGCCGGGGCCGGGGGGGAACGGACGGTTTCGGGGTGCTGCGAGGATGCAGGCTGCCGGCAGATGTTTGGGGAAGGCTGCAGCCTGGGTGGCACATCGCTCGCTTCAATCCCCCTCCCCAAGGCGGAGCACAAGCACTCGAGCCGCCGAAGCAAACGGAGCTCCAACACCCCCCTTGGGCGCAGGCGGCAGCGAGGGTTCCAGGGCACCCACTGGTAAAGCGGGTTTGATTTATTTACCGTGCCGTAAAAAAAAAATCCCAAGGGAGCACTAGTCCTGCCCCGCAGCCACCAGAACCCCGGTAGGACTTGTCCCCCCCCCTCCTCCACGCAAACCCCACAACTCGCCCTCGCTCACCAGACCCCAAACCACCTCCCCAGCTCCCCCTTCCCTCTCTGCCTCCCTCTCCCAGCTCAGGAAAGGCCCTTCCGAAGGGCTCCAGCCTCCGACCATCCTGCTTTACTCCGACGAGCCACACGCATTTTAGTCTTGCTTTGCATTTAAGGTGTTTTGTTTTTTTGGTTTTTGTTTTTTTTTTAACTTATTAAGGAGAAAGTTCAAAACGTTTGCAGTGACTGCGACGCACTAATTTGGAACTTACTGTGGTGTCGACATTGCATTAAGTATTTCTGTCAACCGTGAGGACACACCATGTCTATGTAAGAAATTACACTAGCAATTATAGCTAAAGAGGCATGTAAAATTAAAAAAAAAAAAAATTTTAATGTATTCAGAAATGATAACTGACATTCTTATTAGGATTAATCTAATTTTAGTAGAGTCATTTATATCCTGCCTCTGGATAAAAAATGAATTTCAATTTTAAAACCTGGATAAAAACTGGCATTTAAAAAAAGTACTTTTAGAAGTCACCCCGCATGATTAAGCGTGATGATAATATGAGAAAGCTTAACAAAAAGCTTTGCCATAAAAGAAGATATTTGTTAAACAAAACGGAAACAGAGATATTTATCAATCCGAGCAGACTATTTTAGGCTAACTCGGGACCATCGGGTGTTGCTGATGGTCGCAAGTTAGTGGAGAGCAAAAGGGCTGTTGGAGACAATGGGGATGGGCCGATAGGATGCTCAGGGATGGAGCAGAGTTTTGCCTCCGAACTCCAGGAGCTTGGGATGTGTCCTGCATCCATGAGCAGTGAAAACACCAGGCACCTGTGAGAGCCATACTGTGCATCCATAGCCTGGACAGCCCCCGTCGGACTGGGAACAACTGCAAAGCACAGAAGTGATTTGAAGACTGGGGAAAAAAAAAAAGTGGGGAAAAAAAGAAGTTGGGTTGGTTTAGCTTATCCAAAAAGTATAGAAAAAAAAAAAGCAGAGATTTAACACCAAGGTCCTTCACAAGGAGAAGCGGCGGGGCACTGAGGTTTGCTTTGAGAGCGAGCGGAGCCACGGGCAGGCTGGGGCTGCCGCCGGAGCCACGGCAGAGGGAGGGCAGCTCAGCAGCGCCCACGCCACCCAGGGAGAGCGCAGGCTCCTCTGCGGCTCTGGCATTGATTAGTTGTCTTGTAGAAAAATGCATGGTTGGCCTCGTGCGCCCGTCTCAGTACTGTTGTAACTCCATGGAGATTGATAGTTTGAGCGATAAAGGTCCTGGCAGTCTCCATCTCCCAGAAGTGGTGAGGAGGAGCAGGACAGCCTGCCCACCCAGTGCCAGGCCAGCGATGGAGACCGGGGTGGACACAAGGAGCCGCTTTGCTCCCCTCCCTGACTGACCCCAGGAGGACGCCTTTCCACAACTTATGTTTCCCATTACGTACATCTTTCACAACAACAAAATAAACCCCCAAAGCACATAACGTTCACAGGACCCAGCTACCCCAGGGCGACAAACCAGCTGAGATGCCTCCTCCAGGCATGTTGCTCCATGTCCCCCCATGTCCACCTCCCCCACAGCAGCGGTGCTGCCATGGCCGTGCCCACGAACATCACACGCCGTGGTACACCAACTAGAAGATGCTCAGCATACGCAGGGTGGGGAGGACAGGGAGGCAGGAGAGCACCCAGGGAAGGGACCCTGCTCCTGGATGGGATGAGAGACATGGCACCTGGTACCGACTGGGACTGGACCCCCCCCCTCCTCTTACCCGCAGCCCCCCACTTAGAAAGGCATTAAGCATGAAGGCAAGATACAAAATGATTTAAGAATATGTGGAAGGAGTCAAATGCCAAAGGGGGGGGGGGGGGGGGGGGAAGTCCTGGGCTGATTATTTTATTTTCTACTGACAGTTTCAGCCACAATGGCCAATAAATCCCGATTACGGATTTTAAAAATGCTTCCTGCAGACACTTGGACCATCAAGGCAATTCTGGGCTCCCATAACTCCTGGTTTATGATGGTCATACATGTCAACTCTTCGCCGAGCCCTGCATTTCAATAAAGATGACCATAAACCTAGATTAGAGATTAAAGGACTGATTCAGAAGTTTGTCAGAGGAAGAAACAAGTTTCCCCTGTAATTGCCTTGCCATTTTTACCGACTAACACTTTGGTTTTTTTGATGGTTTTATACTGGCAGTAAATTTTCAGACTGTCGACAGCGCGGTGTGCAAGGACAACAACCCAAAGAAGGCGAACGTGGCAGCGGGGAGGACGCGAGCCCAGCCACGGGGCTCAGCCGACACCACGCAGATGAGAAGTGACAGGTCTCCTCCTGGGCTACCCATCGCCTGCGACGGCGCGGGGACACAGACGCCAGCTCCGACCGACCTTCCCGCTTCTCCCCTCCCAGCCCCCCGACCTGTCAGACTCCCCTCCGGGGAGCAGGGCTGTCCTCATTTCTCCTCCTCTCCCCTCGGCAGGGTCAGTAGCTGCCAAGCAGAAGCACGCGAGCGCATGGGAAGGCGGCAGGAGACCGGTGACCCCCCCGCCAAGGGCTCCCCACCGCCACGCAGGACCAGGGACCCCAGGGCCGACGCGCACGGGGAGCATCCCCAGCCCCTGCCCCTCATCCCCAGCTTGTCAAAGCAGCAGCAACAACCATGATGGAGATGCCTTTTAAAGTATAAACGCCGCGCGTTTATTGTGCTCTTGTTTCCTGGATGAATATGCCGCTTCCTTTTCATAAGTGCTCTCTTAGGAGAGGGAAAAGGGAAAAAATAAAAAAAGCGGCAGAAAGGAAGGAGGATGACTCACGGCAAGGCCACGTCTCCACCAACACAGGAGAGCTGCCAAAACGGTGCCAAGGACGAGGGCTGGGATCAAAAGGACGAGAGCGGATCAAACACACACCCTCCCCGGGGAGGGGAAAGGTTTGCAGGAGCTGCCGGGGGAGGAAGCTGGGCTGGAGCCGTGTCCTCCCGGCCGCCCATAGGTCTGCCTGCTTGGGTTGCAAGAAGCCATCTCCCTTTCTCAAGGTTCAGCCCCTACTTTCACAGGACTCTCCACTCGTTCCATTTTGTTAAGACGTGCCCACGGGGCTGCCTGCCCCACACCAGGACACGGGTGGTTATAGATTATTACGGATGGGGAAGACCAGTAGGAACTGTGGGTGCACCCAACAGGAGATGAAAAAACACCCTTTTCCCCAGCAAATGAATCAAGTCGAGCCCAGAGCTCAGCGCTCCGAAGGGGGCCAGTGCCCTTTCTGCCGGTGTTTCTCAAAGTCTATCAAAAAGTCCCATTTACATCAAAATGCCCTTCCAGACATGCTTCAATTTTACTTTTCCCCTTTCATCTCCTTCCACCCTCCCGCCCCACCTCACAGCCCTATTGTACTCACAGCATCGCGCACGGTGGAGAGGGCCGAGCGGGCTGCCAGAGTGAAAGAAACAGGAGAGAAAGGAAAAAAAAAAAAGCTTTAAACTAAGGGAGAAGCCGGAATCGCTCCTGGTCCCGCTCCAGCGGGAGCCGTGACCCCCTCTCCTCCCGCCTGCTGCTTGGCAGCTGCCCCGGGGGGACAGCACTGGCCGTGTCCCCACCACGGGGACAGGGACTCAGGCTGCCCCAGCCTCTCCTACTGGTCAGGCTCCGGTACCCACAGATGGTTTTAATGAGCTTTAACAAAAGCCTCGGGCAAGGGTTGTAGAATTAGTAGTCCTGCACCGCTCCGTGCCCTCCCCTCAGCACCGCCACTGGCCCCGGCTGAGCGGCACCCTGCGCACCCCGCTCCCAGCAAGGCAGCTACTGGTGGCACTGGGACAGCCTGGCAAAGCGCTTTGGCACGGCACGACTCCCAGCGGGCAACGAAGCGGATCGAGCTTAAGTTCTTCCCTCCCCAGCTCAGTCCTAAAAAAATGCCAGGGGAGCTGGAAAGTTTCCATCCCGTGCCAGGCTCTCCCCTGCCAAAGCCGCGTCCCACCTGCCCTCCTCAAACAATTAGGATTTAATGAGCTGCTTTCTTCTCCCTGTCCTGGCCCCGACAGCACCGCATCCTCGCTCACAAACTTTTGCAAGACCGTTAAAAACGGAGGCACTTTCCCCGCATCGATTGACTGACATCCAAGGTGAAGAGTGAAACCCACCCCGAGTGATGACCAGTGCAAATGAGGTTTAACTCTGGTCTCACGCAGTAAAGCCGAGCTCGAGCAGTGCAACACAACCCTGATGCCTTTCGCCGGGCTCTGTCCACCTCCCCTGACACGGAGCTTTTCCAGTCCTCCCTTCCTATTGTCAGCATCTATTTTTAACCCCAGGCATTATTTCTCCCTGCGTGACTTCAGACACTCTCCGGGGACGAGGTGGAATCGCTTAGCTGGTACCAGGCAAAGTGACTCAACTCTCACCTTCAGAAGCACTACAGAAATCACAGGAGTAGCAAATTTTCCTCCGTTCACATTTTCCTTTGTCGTTCCCACCAAGCTTTGTCTGGGGCTAAAAGCGGGGAAAACCGTGGGGAAGTAAAGCCCGTGTCCATCGGCAAGCAACACGACGGCAAGCCATTTTGCTCCCTTTTCTTCCCCAGCACCTTTATCATCAGCTAGATTTACCCCTATTGAGGTTACCTTGGGAAAAATCTTGCATTGACACCCATTGCCGGTGTAAATCGAGGTCAGAACCGTAACCTTAAAATAGGTCTTACGAGCCGAGGCTCCGAGCTACCAGGCACGGGGAACCGGCTCGATAAATATGCAGAGAGAGGCGCGCATCCCCGGTGCACAAGGGAGGAGGCGTCTTCCTCGCGGGGCCCTGGCCGGGCTGAGCACGCCGGATGACAATGCTTCATTACTCCCTTTCAGCTGGTCCTCCCGGCGCTGCAGAGCAGTAATTAACAAGAAGGTCAGCAGCGAAGCCCTTCAAGAATCTCTACCTTCGGGGGAGTTTATCAAAACAACCCACCATTTGCTGGGCAATGGCTGCTGCCTCCTGTAATTCACAAAGAACGTAAGCCCAACGCCGAACACTCGGAGACGTCCCGCGGCATGAGCCGCATGTGCGCTGCGTTAGCCAGATGTTTACATTATTTGGCATTGAGAACCAATAAATAATCATCAATATTATTTGCTAGCAAATGATGCTCTCTGCAAGAAAGCCCGGATGCCAAAAAAACGGGGTGTTTATGGCACAAGCATCCCGAGGCGGGCGCAGCGGAGGCAGCCTCCTCCGGCGCGGATCCGGGAGAGCTGCCTGCCGCGCACAATGCAGCCGGCGCTGCCAACTCCGGATCGCGGCCCCAGTCCCCCGGCACTCAGCATTTCTCATAAAGCCCCAGCTGGCGGAACCGGGAGAGCCCCGGCCACAGCTCCCATGTCCACACAGGATGGCTCCGACCGCCAGAAGATGTGGTGAAATCAAGAGCCATGGTGGGCTGAGCTGTTTGAAACTGCTCAGGCCAGCCCCGGTTTTCGGGCTGACTCCTGGGTTTTGCTCGGAGCTGGCAGGGCACTGGAACACACACAGCACCAGCAGCATCTGGAAGCAATTATCCCACCGCTCTTGTATCTGTCACCCGCTCCCCGTCCTTGTGTAAGGAAACCATTTGTACTATCAACAAATCTCTTTATCTTTAATAAACTAGGAAAGGGATTCTCGCTCCCCTGCCCGACAAGAAGTAGGCAACGGAGGCTTTCCCAACAGAGGGCACAGGGCGGGCAAGGTCCCTCCTGCCAGGTTCCAGGCACACGGGGTGAATCGGGTACAGCAGGGACAGGCACCCGTAGGTACCTTAAGGAGAAAGAGCACTTGGATAAGAAACACTAAAATTTCTCTGTGCACTGGTACAATGCTGCAGCACGTTAATGCTTTACTTGCAAGTTTGATGTCCCACAAGCCTCTAACTGCTTTTACAGGCACGGAGAAACTCATGGGAGCTCTGCAAGACGGTCCACGCGCCTCCATCCTCAACGCCCTCCATCCTCAAAGAGGTGAAAGAGGGAGAAAAGGGCCTTGCCTGGGAAAGCAGGAGCCAGCAGGACCCCACAGCCCTCGCCCCCACCCCAAGCTGGGGACAGCAGCGGGAGTCCCCACACTCTCTCTGCCACATCCCACAACGTACCCAGGCACAAAGTGCAGCAAAACTCAGCCAAGAAGTGATGCTAGGTGGGCACCGGGGCTCTCCCAGCCAAGGCGGCACAACCAGCAACCCCCCAGCCCCGCGTCGGCACCCTAAAGGGGGCACCCACACCCGCCTTCCCGAGCCCACGGGCTCCGCGGGCAGCAAAGGGAGGTGGTTTTGGAAGACTTTCGTGCCTCTCCTGAATGTTATGAAACCAGCCAAGGAGCATGAAACTGCCTGCCGTGGGTGGGAGCACCCAGGGCTATATGAAGAGCGCTGTAGGATTCCTGCGTGCTATGGGAAAGCACGCCGCGCTCCCCCACCCCGCACACACCCTTCCAGGGTATTAGGTTTTTTTTTTCTTCTTGAGAGAGAGACGGGGTAAGCACAACCAACCAGCACAGCCCCACATGAAGGGGGTAATTAGGCAAGCAGCACCCATCGCTAACCAAGTCAGGGCAGAGATCAAAAGCATCACCAAGTGTTAAACCTCCTTGGGATCAGGAACTGCTCCTGGGAAGGGGCTTGCGTGGGACTCCCTCATGCCGGCCACGCGGGATGGTCACTGGAACCACTCCCTGGGAGGGTGCTGGGTGCTCCCCACCATTTCCCCAGGGTGGGGTGCCATCCCCTCCCCAGCCCTTTTGGGAACAAAGTTTAATTCTGCAAAGGAAAACGAGGGGAAAAGCCCAAGACAGGAATGTGGCAGGATGGCTCGCGCAACACAGGGTTTCATGTGCCATCCCAAGCGCTCTCAGCCACCAAACCCAGGAGTGGCCCCTCTCCCTGCCTTCGCCGGGGTGGCCCTGCTGAGCCTCTCCACACACCCCAGCACCCATCGCTCACGGGCAGGGAACACCAAGCCAAGCCAGCATCCCACGAGCAGGCTTTCCTCCATCCCCTATGCCTGATAACAAGCTTTAATGGAGCTCAGGCAAGTGAAAAAAGAAAATAGAAAAGAGTTCTCCTACTGCAACGACACCAACAATGGGCACAAAGCTGGGCCAGCGCAGGATGGGGGGGCCAGGAGGCATGGCCGCACGATGGACCCTCCTCTCCCTCTGCTGACCCCTGCCCAGCACCACTGCCTTACCAGGCTGCTGCTGCCCCAATTATTTCAGCAATTAGTTACAGCCGAGGCACTGCTAACGGGGGCGCAGGGGAGGGAAGCCATGCCACCAGAGAGCATGGTGGCCACGGATGCGCAGGCAGAGGCATGCAACCAGGCAGCATCCTCGCAGGATTTACACAAAAGAATTATACAAATTTAAAACCAAACCCAGCTGAGGGGACTTTCCCAGCACCTCCATCCTTTTGCACCTCTGAGTGCCTTCCTGAAACCCCAACCTGGCCGGGCCCCCCAAGTGGTAATGGGACCATGGGACACAGTGGCTCTGCCCAGCAAGAGGGAAGGGGGGCTCTGCACCCCCCAGTGGCACTGGAATGGCCCTTCCCCACCTCCTGAGGAAGCATCTCCTCCTCCTCCCGCTGTGAAGGAAGCTGGGAACAATGGGATGCACCAGTGCCAGATCCAGAGGGGATGCTCATGGACCACCCGCCTGGCTGCCCAGGGACAAGGGACATGCTGGCGGGGACAGCCCCCGCAGCAGAGGGGCTGCTGGCTGACGCCTTGACCAGACCTCCCACTAAAAAAAAAAAAAAAAAATTATTTTTATTTTTTTTTTTTCTTAAAATTTCTTCTTCTAAAATAATTGACTAATTGGCCAAGCCCCAGTTCCGTGCTGGGAGTGGATCCCAGGTTCACTCTTGCGTGAAGCGGTTATTAAAGACATCAGAGGAGGAGAGGGCAAGGCAGAGCCCGGCAGGCCGGGGGAGCGGGGCGGTGCCCACAGCCAGGTGGAAATTTCCCATCGCGCCCAGAGGGAGGAAGCCCAAAAATTAATCCTGGCCGTCCCCCGCAGCGCACCCCTGCCCCGGGCAGGGCCTGAGTCAGCTGGGGCGAGCACCACGGCCCCCGCGCCCTCGGGAGCGCGCCGGAGGGAGCGGGAGCGCACGGGGCCGCGAGCACGTGCGAGGGAGGGGTCTGCACCCCTGGGGGACGCAGCCCCCGTCCCCACGCCCAGGGCTGCCCCCCTCCTCTCCTCCCTTTAATCCCCAGCCCCAAAGCAGAGCCCTTTTAGGGGAAAGTGTAACGCAATACCTGGAAAATTTCTCCCACCCGCTCTCCGCTGCCGGCTGCCAAATTTAAAACATATTTGCTGCTCAGCCTTGAAGAAACGTAACCTGCTGCTTAATTCCAACACGTTTAGTCTTTGGGGGCAACGAAAAAATTCGCACTGCCTCCTCTCCTTACACACCCCACAGCCCTCGGGGTGGGAGCTGCCAAAAAGCTGCCTGGGAGCCGTCCACTACCACCACCACCACGCTAGCACCGAAACACCAGGGAAGGGCAGGAATCTCCAGGAATCTCGCTCTGCCCATCCTGCAGCACCGGTACAGGCAGGGCAAGAAGTTTTTGATCGGTGAGTAGGTGCCCTTGAGCCCCAAGCATCAGCTGGGGGTGCCACTTGCTCAAAAGCCCTTGGGATGTGCAAAATCCAGGGCACCGCAATGCTCTGGAGCAAGGGAAGGGGTAGGGACCACCACCCACCCGCAGGGAGAGGATCCCATCCTTCCCTGACCCTGTGGAGCCCCTGGGGGCTGAGTTGGTCCTCCGGCAGCCCCCATCCCTCGCCCCATCACCCGGGCTCCTCGGCAGGAGGAATTTTCCAGCTGGGCTGGGTTCGGGAAAGGAGGCTGGAACGATGGAAAGGGGCCGCAGCAAGTTGGGGTTGGGGGCTGGGGGAGGGCACAATGTGTTTAGCAGACTGAGCGATCCGACAGGGCCCATTAAAGGAAACAATTTGTAATACAATAATTATTATGTCGTTTCTCTGGACTCTTTCCTAAGCCTCTCTTTTAAACAGTTAGAGGCTTGACGTGCCTGTATAAAGCAGGCATGATCCGGAGGGCTGAGGATGCTTAACTGCCCACATGTGCCGAGACAAGGCAGGCCGGCGTGGACGCACGCTGCGCACCCGGCGCTCTCCGCATGCTTGCCCAGAAGGACGGGAGCTCATCCCAGTTTGCTCACAGCCCTCAAGGGATGGCAGGGGGATCACCGGGAAAACACAAGGCAAGGGGAGCCATCGCTCCCCAACCGCAGAGGGAGGTGCTGGCGCACCCCCAGCATCATCAAATGAAGGGTCCTCTCCCTGCACAGCGCTGGGTCTGGAGCCGCGTTTGCCCAAGATCATGGCAGGGGCCGCATCCTGGCAGCGCAGCCGGGACCCGCGGCTCCTCCAGCTCTGCTTTTATGCTCTGAAGTTCTCGGCCGCACATCTGAAGAAAGCGGCAGTAGCGAACAACAGACCGAGAGCGCGCGAGAGCGAGCAACACAAATCCCCAGGATAATGAGCCCGGAGGAGGGAGACGGTGGGCTCTGTCTGAGGAGGGAGCCGTGCTTTTATTGGAGAGGCCTAAAAGGGCTATAAATCCTCAGATTCAAAGGCGAACTCGAGCTCTTTCAAGTCTGAGGAAGGCCTGGGATGTGTCAGCCGGGAGGACTAACCACGCCGCGTCCCCTGCTGAAGTGGCCTCTTCAGCAAAGCCGCGCTGCAGCCCGGGATATTACACCCAGATCCTTTCCATATGCTGCCCGCCCGGCGGCAGGCAGGGTACGCCGGCATCGCCACCGGCACGGGGGGAGCCTGCCCTGACCCCTACCCAGGCAAAACCCAGCCACCCCTGCTTTAAGGTGGGGGGGGAATGCCTTTGCACCCATTCCCCCTTTCCAACGCACATCGTCAATTTGCCCCCCGAAATCCCAGTGGGAGCCAGGGGGGGTCTGCGGACCTCCCCCTCGCGTTTGGCTGCGATACTACAGCAAACCCAGACAAAGAACATTGTAGCCCAGCACCATCGCATCCCTGAGCATCACCGCATCCCCGAGCATCGCCTCGCGCTGCTGCCAGACCCCAGGCTGCCATCCCCGCCTGCAAACCCACACACCAGACTGCGCTCACACGTTTCAGAAACCCATTAAAACGTTAAAAAACGGCAGCAAAGGGAAGACAGCGTCGAGTCTCAGCCTCGTCACTAATGCATGTGCGACCGCAGACGTTTCCCAGCCTTAATGAGGAGGAAAACATGCAAACACTCAGTGATCAATATTAATGGTGTAAGGGTATTTATAGCTGATAAGCTGTGAAAAGGCACTTTGTTTTTTCTGAAGTACCTACTCAGAAGCCATTGGATGCCGAAAGCCAGGCAGGGCAGACGGTCCCCAAGGCTGGGCTCACCCCACCAGCCAGGGAGCTGCCGGCCACCCCAGCATGAGGAAAGGGACCACCAGGAAATGGGACACTCGTGTCCCATCACCCTGTGTGGAGCCATGAGGGAGACTCAGGTGCCACCAAAACCAGGCGGGACCCCCCCTCTCCCAGGGAGGGCACCCACCCCAGGCCTTTGCATGGGAAAGGGGACCCAGCATGGCGAGGAGGGCGCTTCCCAAACTCTGGCCTGAAGGAGCAGGGACAGAGATCTCGTGGAGCGTCCCCTGGACATGTCGCCCCCAGCACCTCCGTGCTGGCACCAGCAAGAGCCAACCCACATCAAACTGGGTCAACACAAAGCCTTCACCACAGCCCAACCCGCCGAGAACCAGGCCAGCAGACACAGCACACGCGGATGTCCACGCAGGCACAGCATCACAGGACGAAGCCCTTGGAAAACACTAAGGGAAGGAAGCTCATGGTGGGACACTTAGCTCTCCATCCAGCCCCGCTGGCAAAGCCAGGTCCTGTGGCCTCGGAAAGGGGGAGCAAGCCCACCTGGGAAGGTCCAGCTGCGAGTAGGAAAAGGTTATTCCAGAGCAGCCGAGCCAGGGTTATAAATAGCTGGCATTTTTGAAGTGCAGCTGCTCAGCTCGACCAGGGCAGCACTGCCACGCCGGCACCTGAGCCACGTCGGATCCTGCCCAGGGGCGCCGGCAGGGAGAGCTCGAGGAAAGACCACCGCTCGCTGGAAAACACCACGAGTAGCCCCCCATCTTCAAGGAGGAGGGTGCTGGAGGTCCCCCAAGCCCCCCTCTCCCCTCCAGGCATCGCCCACAGCCTCCATGGGGTTTGACTCCAGCCCCACGGGAAGGACCCCCCTCCCAAAAGCGCAGCAAACCCCACCCTGTGCACCAGCCCAGCCTAACCAAGGAGGACGTTTAGCCCTGGCTTGTCCAATTCATCCGGGACCAAGCCTGGACAGGCTGGAGGAGCCGGGAGTGCCGGGATCCCGAGGCTCCAGCACGGCCATGAGCAGAGCACGGGTGCTCCAACTAGAGACAACACACAAGGGGCAAGAAAAACCTCCCTGAAGGGTGCCAAGTGTGCGCTGAGGGGCACCAAACCCCTCCATGAGCAGGCAAAACACCACCATCACCTCCCCTGCTCGCTGGAGGAGGGTTCGCTGTCACATCACCTGCCCTAGAGAGAGGGACGGGAAGGAGAAAAGCACGAAAAGCAGCAGAAAGGACCCCGGCTCTTTCCAGGCGAGCACAACAAAAGCCCCGCAGCACCGCCGCCGCATTCCTGCCCAGATGTGACGCCGCGATAGCGCCGAGCCCAGAGTCCTCCTCCTGCTCTCTCGATACAAGCAATCATTAATTAGACACAGAATGGATTTCAGCTTTGTTTCTCCCCACCCTGTTTCAGCTGCCAGACTCCAAGTAGCATGTGCTACTGATCGGTACAAGATGTTTTCCCACCGGACCCCCAGCGCTCCTCGGGCAGAGCGGCTTCCCAGCAGCACTGCCACCACTCCGCTGACGACCGGGTGTCCTGCAAGTGGGGCAGGGACTGGAGAGCCATGGGGAAGCCGTGGGGCAGGCAGCACCCAGAAATCCCACATGGAAAGAAGGGGCCATCCTTAGCGCTAAGCCCCCAGTTTCCAGGGGACAACCCGAACGCCTCGTCGTGCAAGGGGCTGCATCTGCATCATGGCTCTTTGCAATCCCCATGACCTGGACAAACACGTACAGGGCTCGGGGGGCAAGGGGGGGGACCCGTGCCCACCCAGCAGAGCTGCTCGGGGGGGGGGGGGGGGGGCGCCTGCCCACCCAGCCAGGCCCACACCACACCAGGGCATGGGCACATCCCACCCGGCCACATGCAGCCTCTTTGGGTCCAGCATCCAAGGAGCAGCTTCAAACCCAAAGCACTGAAGTCGCTCAGGTGAGGCAACGGAGGGACACAGCCCACCAGCAGGCCCCCCCTGAACCTCCACAGCCAGCAATGTCCCCAACACCCCATCCTGTCCCCACTCCCAGGACCTGCAGCAGCTGCTTTGCTCAGTAGAGAGCTACAGCTCCTTTTACAATCAATCAGCCACCCCATCACGGCTCTTTTTTTCTTTTAAAGGAAGCAGTTAAATCCATTTTATAGAATCCAGTGGTATTTACCCAGCTACTGCAATAGCCGCAGCCCTGCCGTCACTTTTTTTTTTTTTTAATTTAAGTTAATGAAGTCATTCCCAAACAACACGCAAGGAGCCCTGGGTGCTCCTTTCCCCCAGGCACGGCAAGAAGGGTAACCTCACCACTGCAACGTGGGCTGGGCATAGGGGTTTCTGCCTCGGGGGGAGCGAGAGCAAGAGCCCTCCATGCTGGGAGAGCACCGGGCAGCCCCACACCGGGCTCCCTCCAGCAGCACAAACCCACGGCACCCTCTTGGAAAGGGCTTCTCCATTCCAGAGGGAAACTCCAACCGGGATGCAGACTGTCCAAGGCTCACTTAATCCAAACCAGCCTTCGGAGATGAAGCAAAGCCCCGGGGAGGTAGAGGCGGGGGCCATCGGGTCGCTGATGGGACCTTCCATGTCCCCCACTCCCAGGGAGCCCCAACCTCCCAGCCCCATGCACACCCCAGGAGGAGGGAGCCCCTGAAGGCTCCATGAGCCAAACTCAGCTTTTAATTAAAAATAAGCAGCGTGTTTTCACTATTTCCCAACTCCTCATACTGCAAAGCGCCTCATGCGCCCACTGGTATGGTAATTAAATTACATCTGCTCCGACAAGTGCGAGCCCACCGATGCAGAGCTCCGGGCCAGCCATTCCCCTCGGAAACAGCCTTCCCGCAAGCACTTTGTCCCTCGTAAAAGGCATTAAAAAAGGCAAAGGTACACCAGGCTTCAAACTCAGCGCTTACAGAATTCAATAGGACACCATAATGTCATTAAAGCCAGAATAAAAATACCACAAAGGATTAGACTTTTGTCTGGTTGGGGGTTTTTTTTCCCCTCCTCCGCGCTTATTAATATATATTTTTTTTTTTTTTTAAAAATGCATGTCTTGTTTTTAGAAAGTTGCTGGGTCGCTCCGCAGAGCGAGCGAGCGGAGCCGAGTAAAACTTTATATAAGGGAAAGAGAGAAAAGCAGAGTTGAAACAACCCGTTCTTCAGAGCCGCACGGATGATGTGTCCCATTTCCCCCACCTCCTTATTAAAATACTTTCTGGAGAGGCGAATTCCAGCCTGAAATGAATTTTCCAAACCATATTTTATTAGGAATGCTTCCTTTTAACGGTCGGCACAGGAGCCCACCAGGGTCAATATTTCTCCAAAATTACAGCCAAGGGAGTTCAGAAAGGATTTAGCCAGAATTTCTCCTGCAATTCCCGGCTGTCCAACACAAGCACGCTCCCACCAACCCCCCGGCGGAGCAGCAAAAGAGACGATTAAATGCCGAAAGCACCCTCCACCCCCCTCCCACGAAACCCCCTTCGGACACGGTGGAATAAAATTAAAACCAGATCGGCTCCATGAGACCCATTCCCCGGGGCTCCACACACATCCCCGGGAAAACTCGCTCAAGGGGGTATCTAATTTAGCCTGAGCTCGTCCCAAGCACAGCTTTGTGATAATTATCACTTTTTATCCAGCGAAAGCATTTCTAGGCCTATTTTTCCCCCCATTTAAAGACACACATTTATTCGCAATAGGGAGACGGTGACGATTTCACCGCCGGCTCTTAGACGCGCACCCAGGAGCCGAAGGGACGCGTTTCCCCGGCACAGCACACACAGCGCTGCAGCTTAAACTGGTCTTAACTCAATTAGGAAATCGTTCCTTCTATCGGCCGCGTTATCAGCATCCCTCTGATAACCACCGCGAGATCAGGAACCTGCCGGTGACGTCCCAGCCAAGTTATAAGCCCACACTTTGTCAGCGCAGCCCCGAGCTGCCCAGGGGAGGAAAGGGCAGAAAAATATTTTCATTATTTACAGTGACACCGCCAAGGCCAGACGGTCCAACGCACAACCCTTTCTCCTTCTATCTGTTGGAAAATTCCACTTAGCCATGTTATTTTTAAAGGCTTTAGCTCTCTTTACTCTAAAAACAAGAGTTAAAGCTCGGCGGAGTGGGGCGGAGGGCTGGCACGGACACGGCATCGCCCGCGGAGTGCCGGAGGAAGGGGGTTGAAAGCCCAAATTACGTTGGAGAGCGGGCCTTGGGGGGATTTTAATGGATCTATCCAGGAGAAAGCCCAGTCCAACAAAGACCATGGCTTCTCCTCAACCTGGAACTGGGCTCCGTAGAGCCAGCAGTTCCCAGACGGGCTTGCTCAACTGCGTTCGCAGACAGGAGCGGCCGGGAAGAGACTCTGCCCAACACCACACAACCTGCAAAGACGGGAAGCAGGAGCACTAAGGGATAAAAGAGATAAAAGGACCCCAAAGATGGACCCCAAGGATGAGGATCCAGGGTCAGGCCACACGGGCACAGACCAACAAGGCACGAGTACGAGCATGGCCGGGCACCTACAGCCCGTTCCATGGCAAAACCCAACCATGGCTCCTGGGATTCCTCCCAAGCTCCCGTCCCGCCCTGGCAAAGCCGTCTCTGGGTGGGAACGCCGACATTTTGGGCACTTCCCACCTTCTCCCATCCCTGTGGGGACTCCAGGGCTGCTGCCCCATGCCAGGCACCCACGGGAGCCGTCCCCACACAACCAGAAAGCCGCAACGAGGGTGAACAACCTCCGAGCTCCAAACTGCAGGAGAACCAAGACACCCCTCGAGCTCCCCCCCAGATGCCTCCGATCCCACCGCACCCAGGAAAAGCTACCACCGTGCCACCCCCGGCTTCCACCCAACTCAGGGCCTTGGGGATTTGATAGGGATCCAGGGTGACATGGCGACCCCCAACACCACAAAGCCAAAGCCATTTCTATCCCAATCCACCCTTTTTCCAACCAAAAAGGGTATTTTCCGGAAGCCATTTGCCTCCCCCTCAGCGACATCGCAGGCTCACAAACACAAGGGATCGCTTCCCAATGTTCTTTTTCTGCTCCCAGCCAACGGACGCAGCTCCAAAAGGAAGGAAAGAAAAAACACACCGAGGAGGAAAATTCACTTACGGGAGCCCTCGTCCCAGCAAAGTTGCTTTTTTCCTCCCCCTCCCAGTAAAAAAAGAGAGAAATATATGTTTGGTTGGAATAGAAGCATCCAAGTAGGAAGGCTGTCCAAAGTGTTTTTAGTTCTCTCCAACCCTCAGAAACTCTTTTTTTTTTTTTTTTTTTTTTTTGAGAAATGGGGTCGGGGGAGGAAAAAATAAATTAAAAAAAATCAGGCTGAAAAGCAGGATTTTTTTTTTTTTTTTTTTTTAAAAAAACCGAGAAAGGGCTAAGATAAACAAACACTCTGCGATGGACAAGATAAAGGCCAGCGAGAGGGCTACCAAAACCACCCTGACACCACCAGCCCCGGCCAGCAGTGACCGCGGCCGAGCACCTTCCACTCCTCCTCCTCGCCCTTCATCCTGGAGCGCTGGGAGAGCCCCTTCTCATTGTTCCGAGGCAGAGACACGCACGCATCCATAAAACATATATATATAATACACACACATATATATAATTTAGCTGTATACATAGCCGCAGCCCCGCCGCCGGCTTTGTTCGGACCGGGAGCTGGGGAGGGGTCCCACCGCCGGCCAGTCCCCCCTCTCCCCCGGGCCCCCCGCCTTCCTCCGCGGCCTGTTTTTAGAAGAGAAAACCCAGCAAAAAAAAAAAAAAAAAAAAAAAAAAAAAAAAAAAAAGAAAAATTATGAAAAATTTAAAAAAAAAAAAAAAATTAGAATAAATCCAACTCTAGCGTCGGCGTGCTACAGGGGAGCGGCGATCCGGCCGGGTGGCGGCGGCCCCCCGGCACCTTCTCCTCCCCAAATCCCGGGGGTCGGAGGGGGTGGGGAGGGGGGATTAATTTAAAGGTGAAAAAAAAAAAATAAAAATAAAATCAAGAAATAAAACACATTTTAAAAAAAAAAAATAATTTTTAAAGATAGGAAAGTCTTTAGAAGCCGAAAGACTCTTTAAAAAATTGGAAAAAAAAATATTAAAAGTACGGGTTTTTTTTTTTTTGTTTAAGACAAGGTAAAAGCCCGCAGCAGCCCCGCTGCCCCCGGAGCAGCCGCCGGGGCTCGGCGCGGGGTCCGTACTCCAGCCGGGGGTCGCTCCTCTCCGTCCGTCGACCGCAGCCTCCAGCCGCTCCTCGCGGTGCCCGGGGCGGGATTTTTCTCCTCAAAAATCTTGCCGCTTTGGTTAAATTTGTATTTTTTAAAAAAAAAAAAAACAACTTTCCCGGTTTTAGGTATTTTTTGCCAGGTGGGGGGGGTGGGGGGTTGTGCGAGGCACCTTTCCCCCCTTCACACTCCGTTCCCCCGCGCCCCTCCGCCGCACGTACTTAGGGTTCCCGGAGCTCCAGGAGACCGGTTCCAGGCTCTTGGCGAGCGGCGCGGCCAAGCGGCACAGGGCGAGGAGGACGCCCAGCAACCACCGCCCGCCGCGGGGCCGCGCCATCGTCCCTCGGCGGCGGGACGGGACGGGCGTCAGGCGCCCATGCCGCTTCCCCGCCGCCCTCCTCCGTCTCCCGTCCCGCCGCCGCCTCCTCCTCCTCCGTCGCCGCCGCCGTCCCCTCCCTCACAGCGGCGCCGCCCGCCGCGACGACCGCTCTACTCCTCCGCGCAGGCAACGCGACGGGCAGCCCCGAGCCGGCCGGCCAATCGCGGAGCGGAGCGGGGGGGGGCCTTGCGGGGCTGGGACACGCCCACTCGCTCTTCTTAAAGGGCGCGCGTACCTTTTTTTAATCCACCCCCCGCTTCTATCCCCCCCCCTTCTCACATCACCCGGTCACCGCTTGGGGCGGGAGGGGGGAACGGCGATGGGGACGGCCCGTCCCCATCGCCGTTCCCCCCTCCCGCCTCGCCCGCCATTCAGCCGCGGTCCAACAGCGCCCCCCAGCGGACGCCGGTGGAACCGCCTGAAAACGGCAGCGCTGCCCGCGCTCGGCGGGGGCAGAGCGGGACGGATCCGGTTTAGTGTGATTTACCGTGAAATACTAAATAAAATTCACCTTTTTTATTATTATTCTGAAGTTTTATGAGGTTTTCTTGGAGTTTTAGGGAGGTTTTTCTGAGTTGGTTTTTTTTTTCACTGTTTTTTATTTATTTTTTGAGAGTTTTTTGAGGTTTGTTTGGTTTTGTTTTTTTTTTACTTTTCCGAGGGGTTTTTTGGAGCTTTCGTGGAGTTTTTTAGGAGTGTTTTTTATTTTTGAGGGGTTTTTGAGGTTTTTGGAAGGTTTTTTTGAGATTTTTGGGAGGTTCTCTTGCATTCGTTGGTGGGTTTTAGGAGGTTGGTTTTTTTTTCATTTTTTTTGGAAGTTTTTTGAAGTGTTTTGAGATTTTTGGGAAGTTTGCTTGGATTTTTTGGCGGTTTTCAGGAGTTTTTTTTATTTTCTTTAGGTTTTTTTGAAGCTTTTTGAGATTTTGGGGAGGTTTTTTTTTCATTTTTTGGGCGGGTTTTAGGAGTTTTATTTCATTTTTTGAGGTTTTGGGGAGGGTTTTTTTGGAGGGGTTTGTGGGAAAAAAAAAACAACCAAACTCCACAATCAATTCTCTTTCTATTAAGGAAACTTTTGAAGCACCATGGAGTCGGTTCGCTTTCTACCACAAAAAAAAATAATAAAAAACCTCTCTGGGGTTAGTTCAATTTCTATTAATAAGATAATATAAAATCCGGAGACAGTTTGCTTTTTATTAAGAAAATTAGAAAAAAAAAATCCCAAACCTCGAGTCATTTTGCTGAAATACAGAAATAAAAAAGGCAGCCTTTGGAGTCAGTTTAATTTGGATTAAGAAAATTTCAAAATAAACAACTCTGGAGTCACTTCACTTTCTATTGGAAAAATAAACAAACAAAAAAAAAAAACCCAAACCTCCAGAGTCAGATCTCTTTCTATTAAGAAAATTTAAGTTAAAGCTTGAGTCAGTTCACTTTCTATTGCAAAAATTTAAAAAAAAAACCTTCAGAGTCAGTTCAATTTCTATTCAGAAAATTAAAAAGACCCTCCAGAGTCAGTTTGCTTTCTATTACGAAAAAAAAAAGAAAAAGAAAAAAGCAGAAAAAATCCATTCCAGAGTCAGTTTGCTCTTTATTAAGAAAATCTAACAAAAAAAAAAAACAAGTCAGTTCACTTTATGTCACAAAAATTGAAAAAACCCTCTGGAAGTTCACTTTCGACTTAAGAAAATGTTAAACGCCCTCATTTTGCAACGCCCCGAGACACATTTTTCTTTCCATCGCTTTTTTTTTTTTTTTATTTATCTATTTCCGCATTTCTCCTCCGGCACCTTACATGGCCAAACCCTGCCGTCCAATTTGGGTGAAGATTCATTGGCTTTTTCTATTTTTAAAATAAAAATCAAATCCCGAGGTGGGGTGCCGGGTGCTGCCGCCCTGCAGCGGAGCGGAGGCTCCCCGGGCGCTGCTCTGATGATCCCTGATCCAACAGAGATGAAAATAGAGGAAAGAGGGGAAAAATTTGATTACTCTCAATTTTTTGGAGGGAGGAGGGAGAGGGCGACCTGCCCTGGCCCCGCCGGGTCCCGTGGCTGGGAGATGGGAAGCGGTACCTGCCCTTCCCGTTTCTCCCCATCATCTCTACCAGTGACATCAGGACCGGTTGCCATGGCGATGCCGGCTCTCCCGGCACAGGCTCAGGTGGGGATCCAGAGCCCAGGAATCCTTCCGGAGGAAGATGCTGTGCCCATGTCCCCCCCTGTCCCCAAACCGCCCCGACGGGCGGAGGGAGGAGGCAGGATCACTCTGGGATCACTTTGGGACCGGACGCCCTCACCTCCAACCAGTGGAGACCAGTTTGGTGCTGGTGCATCCCAGTGATGAGGGGAACCGGCGCAGATATGCAGCGTCACCAAGGACCGTCCAAAGGTCACCCCGTGCCACCTTATTGTGGGTTCAAGTGGGACGGCCGCCCCCGGCACGCCGGGAGGGCTGGGTGCTGGTAAACACCCGGTTTATTGCCTCTGCCCATATGGAAATGTCTCCGCGGATGCCAAACCAAACACTGGTAGGGTGGGAAAGGCTCCACGGCGCGGGGAGAGGTCTCATTCCTGGCAGCATGCGCCTCGGAGAGGTGGGCACCGCTCTGGGAGAACAGGAAAACTCCTTCCCAGCCCTTCCCAGTGTCGCTCCCATGGCAGGGAACGCCCGCCCAGTAAAGTCACTCGGGGACTAAATCCTGCTTTTCCCACATGGCCCCCATAAGGAATTCGGTGGTGCCGAATCAGGGCGATTCCTCAGATGGTTCTGGGTAAAAAAACTCCATAAACTAATTGGAAAATGGTTCCCAGCCTCAGCTGCACCGGTGACAGTGGGGAACCGGGATGAGCTCCGGCCAGGAGCAGCGCGGGCAGCAGCAGGGAGGATTGCTATCCCCGAGGGCCAAAGCGAGGATCCCTAAGCAATTATGGGGCAGGTGCAGGGGGACAACGACAACCCGTCCTTCTCCAAAAATCCAAGGCCTTGCGAGCCCCCCTCGTGCTCTCACAAGGAGCTGGACACCGGAGAGAAGCCGCCAGGAAGCTGCCCCCTGCCCATGCCCGCCTGCAGCCCAGGGAGCGCTGGGATCCACGTCTCCCTTCCCTCTGTCTGCCCTTCTCCTGCCCCAGCGCGCTCCCAGGGTGGGCACGGACATCCCTGCGCGCGAGGCAGGGGAGCGCATGGGGAGAGTGCACATGGAGGGAGCACAGAGAGCGAGCGTGCATGGGGAGTGTGCATGGAGAGAGCACAGAGAGAGAGCGTGCGGGGAGAATGCACATGGAGGGAGCACAGAGAGCGAGGGTGCATGGGGAGTGTGCATGGAGAGAGCACAGAGAGCGAGCGTGCGGGGAGAGTGCGCATGGAGGGAGCACAGAGAGCGAGCGTGCATGGGGAGTGTGCATGGAGAGAGCACAGAGAGAGAGCGTGCGGGGAGAATGCACATGGAGGGAGCACAGAGAGCGAGGGTGCATGGGGAGTGTGCATGGAGAGAGCACAGAGAGCGAGCGTGCATGGAGAGAGCACAGAGAGCAAGTGTGCAGGGAGAATGCGCATGGAGGGAGCACAGAGAGCGAGCGTGCATGGGGAGTGTGCATGGAGAGAGCACAGAGAGCAAGTGTGCGGGGAGAATGCGCATGGAGGGAGCACAGAGAGTGCACGTGAAGTGTGCACAGAGAGCAAGCGTGCATGGGGAGTATGTACGGAGGGAGCACAGAGAGTGAGCGTGCATGAAAGGTGTGCATGGAGAGAGCACAGAGAGTGAGCGTGCACAGGGAGTGTGTATGGAGAGAGCACAGAGAGCGAGCATGCAGGGAGAGCGCGCATGGAGGGAGCACAGAGAGTGAACGTGCATGGGGAGTGTGCGTGGAGAGAGCACAGAGAGCCAGTGTGCATGAAGGGTGCACATGGAGAGTGTACAGAGAGTGTGCATGGAGCGAGCACAGAGAGCAAGCGTGCAGGGAGAGTGTACATGGAGAGAGCACGGAGAGTGCACTCGGAAGGAGCCCAGAGAGCAAGCGTGCATGAAAGGTGTGCATGGAGGGAGCACAGAGAGCGAGCATCCAGGGAGAGCGCGCATGGAGAGAGCACAGAGAGTGCGCATGAAGTGTGCACAGAGAGCAAGTGTGCATGAAGGGTGCACTTGGAGAGTGTACAGAGAGTGTGCATGGAGCGAGCACAGAGAGCAAGCGTTCAGGGAGAGTGCACTTGGAAGGAGCCCAGAGAGCAAGCATGCATGAAGGGTGCGCATGGAGGATGTACAGAGGGCGTGCATGGAGCGAGCACAAAGACCAAGTGTGCATGGAGAGTGTAGAGAGTAAGCATGCATGAAAGGTGCTCATGGAGGGAGCACAGAGAGCGAGCGTGCAGGGAGAGCATGCATGGAAGGTGTGCACAAAGCGAGTGTGCATGGAGAGAGCACACATGGAGGGTGTGCACAGAGCGAGCGAGCACGGAGTGAGCGTGCATGGAGAGAGCACACATGGAGGGTGTGCATGGAGCGAGCGCGCATGGAGAGAGCACACGTGGAGGGTGTGCACGGAGCGAGCGTGCATGGAGAGAGCACACATGGAGGGTGTGCACGGAGCGAGCGTGCATGGAGAGAGCACACGTGGAGGGTGTGCACAGAGCGAGCGTGCATGGAGAGAGCACACGTGGAGGGTGTGCACGGAGCGAGCGTGCATGGAGAGAGCACACGTGGAGGGTGTGCACGGAGCGAGCGTGCATGGAGAGAGCACACGTGGAGGGTGTGCATGGAGCGAGCGTGCATGGAGAGAGTACACGTGGAGGGTGTGCATAGAGCGAGCGTGCATGGAGAGAGCACACGTGGAGGGTGTGCACGGAGTGGGTGTGCGTGGAGTGAGCGTGCATGGAGGGTGTGCACGGAGCGAGCAGGCTGGGACAGAGCACATACAGCGAGCGCGCACGGAGCGAGCGTGCAGGACTCGCGCACACCTGCTCGCAGCCCTGGCCGAAGTTCAGAGATCAGAGGGCTCCCGCCGCGCCGGCCCCAGCCCTGCCACCTGCCCGGAGGACTCGCATGCCGTACATCAGGGCGAGCAGCACTTGTATGATCCCATGCCAAGTGCACGTATGCGCGCACAGGCGTGGGGGGGCGAATACATCTCCACATGCAGCGCGGCCCCCGACCAGCTGCGCGAGGCATTCTCCCGCGGCACGGCCACCCAAAGCCCCGGGGGAGCGGAGCGAGCCGCGGGCGCGGAGCGATGCAGCTCTGGATGCAGAAGAGGCGACGCGGGACGTGGCCCCCGCTCCCCGCTCCGGCGGCGAAGGGCAGCTCTGGCTGCCTTTGATGTCCTGAGCAGGGACAGCTGCCCCACGTATTAAATGACTGCGGGTGTCACGAGTTTCAGGGGACTCAGCTCCCATGCCGGCTCCCTCCCGGCTCCCAGGAGGGTGACGCTGCGCCGGGCTCCCTTTCCAGGGGGGGTGCGGGGTCTTTAGCAGCCCATAGACCTGGTGGTCCCCCAGGCTCCTTGCCTACAACTCGGGGTGGGGGGGGGTGGGGCTGCAGGAGAAGAAAGGGCATCACTTAATTCCCACATTCTTCATATGTGGTGTTAAGGGATGCGGTGTAAGGGAGAACTTTGTAGAGTGGGGCTGATGGTTGGACTCAGTGATCCCAAGGGGCTTTTCCAACCTAAATGATTCTATGATTCTATATTTTGGGGGCCCAGGAGCTGCTTTGTGCCATGTGCGCGTGCACCTTAGTGCTTCCCCTGCCCGTATGTCACACTGTCCCCTTCCCACGCCGTCGATACATGTGTACTCTCCTCCCTTGGCTTCCATCTCCTCCCTCGAAACCTAATTTAAAATGATAATGCAATTTGGGAGGGGGTGGTGGTGGGGGGGTGATGTGGGGGGATTCATTCTAAAGGGACGGGGCGAGAAAGGCGTCATTGTACCCCCCGATCTCTGCGGTCCCCCAGCAGCTCGTCATCGCCCCCCCCCTCCTCCTCCTCCCCAGCAGCCGCTGCCTCGCCGTTTCTTACCGCGCGCAATCACACCCACCCTCATCAAACGATGATCTGCATCCCCAAAATATGTACGACACGGCCACTTCGTATTTAAATTGCCCGAGAAACGTTACCGCGAGAGAGCGATGGGATAAAACAGAGCAAAAGAAAATTTTAGGCTGAACACCGGGGGGAAAAAATATAAAAAACCTGCTTAGCGCTGAAATCCGTTCGGCTGTGGGGTGGTTCCTCCAGGGAAGCGCTTGAGTTATTTAAAACTCACCTAAATAAAAACCCGGTGGGGAATAAACTCGGCTCATCCCAAAGGCACGGGCACCGGGGGACCTGGTAGATTTCCCCCCGCCCCCCGCCGCCCCGAACTATTTTCTGGGATGAGACGGATGAGATCTCACCGGGCCGATCTCAGGCAGCACGTGTATCCCCAACGGCTCTGCCGGGAGGCGCAACCCCTCTCCCCGAGCACGGCTTTTCCAGGGATACAGCCCTGCGCAGATCGGGGCCAAAATTCACGATTAATCCAACCCTCTTTTGAGGGGGAAAAAAAAAAAAAAAAAAGGCAACAAACCCACAGGGATTTTTGAAACGCCAGGACATCGGATGCGTGGAGACATCTGGCAAGCCCTGCGCCTATTAAATAGCGACCAGCTAGGCAAAACGGGTGCCAGAAAGCCAGCGTCGCGCTGCGAAATCAGAGGATCGCCTTCAGAAATGAAGGTGATGTCAAGGATTTGCCTTCGCCGTGATTTAGACCGTCGTTCTCGCGCTCCGACTCCTGGAAACTTGCACCTTCTGCAGATGTGCTGGCTGATTAAAATGATGCAACGTGTTCGCTCGCTGTGTAATACGATTTAAATTAAAAAGGCCAGATTCTAACTGAAAATCTGCTGGGGCTGCCTGCAGCCCTGCCATCGCCTCCGGCGGTTCCCACCTGCCCGGGGTGCCAGGGGGCGGGAGGGGAAGCAGGGGGGGGAGAGGCAAAGCAGGGAGCCGGAGGCACTTGAACCGTCGGGGCAAGGACGGAGCAGGGAAATGCAGCAGCACAAGGCGATCGGGTTCCAGAAGGCACATTTTATGGGGCTGAGAAGTCTAGTGCATAATGGTCCGGGGAAGGAAGTATTAAAATCTTTAACCAGTTTTCAGAGACGCGATAATTAAGGTGCTGTAAGCTACAATTGCCTGGGGAAAAAAAAAAAAAAAAAAACCAAAAAAAAAAAAAACCAACCACCAAACCAAAGGCAAGGAATAAGATTTTTATCGCTTCAGAAGTGGCCACTCATGGATTTGAGGTTTAAAAAAAAAAAAAAAAAAAAAAAAAGGAGGGGGGGGGGGGAACATAAATTAATCTCTGCAAGAAAAAGAAAATGAAGAAAATGTAAAAGGCGACTGAACAAGGGTTCGGCCAGGGGCTGCGGGGAAGAAGCAGAAAGCGGGAGCTGGGTGTGCAGCCGCAGGCACTGGGAAGTCAGGGAACCTGATTCAGGAAAGCACTTAGCATTGTCCTGAGTCCAGCCATTCACCGCTTTAATCAGGCACTTTAATGGAACTTGAGCACAGGCTTAATGCTTAAACATCTTCAATGGAGTTGCCCTCTTTCATCAGGACCTCTGGGGAGGAAAGAATATTGGCTTAAATTAATGAGGCCTCAGAAATGGGTGAGAGAGACTGAACTCATCGCTTTGCTCTGCCTTCTGCGAGGAAGGAGCAGAGGGGAGAAGTGGCAGCTGCTGGTTCCGCAGGCGGCTGGGGTGGCACGATGCGGGCAGGCTGGGTCCCCCGCATCCCTCGGTGCATCCCTCGATGATGAAGGCAGGTCTGGTCCCGCACATCCCTCGGTGCCAGTAGGCTGGGTCCCACACATACCTCAGTGTTGGCAGGCTGGGTCCCCCGCATCCCTCGGTGCATCCCTCGATGTGGGGCAGGCTAGGTCCTGCACATCCCTCAATGTGGGGCAGGCTGGGTACCACACATCCCTATATGTGGGCAGGCTGGGTTTTGTTCATCCCTCGATGTGGGCAGGCTGGGTCCTGTGCACCCCTCAATGCGGGCAGGCTGGGTCCCACACATCCCTCAATGTGGGGCAGGCTGTGTCTTGTGTATCCCTCGATGTGGGGCAGGCTGGGTCCCACACATCCCTCAGTGTGGGGCAGGCTGTGTCCTGTGTATCCCTCGATGTGGGGCAGGCTGGGTCTCACACATCCCTCGATGTGGGCAGGCCGGGTCCTGCACATCCCTCGATGTGGGGCAGGCTGAGTCCCACACATCCCTCAATGTGGGCAGGCTGGGTCCCACACATCCCTCGATGTGGGGCAGGCTGGGTTTTGTGCATCCCTCGATGTGGGCAGGCTGGCTCCCACACATCCCTAGATGTGGGGCAGGCTGGATCACCCACATCCCTCGATGTGGGGCAGGCTGTGTCCTGTGTATCCCTCGATGTGGGGCAGGCTGGGTCCCACACATCCCTCAATGTGGGGCAGGCTGGATCACCCACATCCCTCGATGCAGGCAGGCTGGGTCCCACGTACCCCTCACGCTCCTCCCCAGGGCAGGCCAAATCATTTCCCCATCTCACCATAGCGGGAGCAAATCCATTTTTTTTGGCTGTGCCCTGCTCCCAGAGGAGCAGAGGGCTGCTAAGGGGCAGAGGGCAGCGATGACGAAAACTGCATCCCTGGCAGACGGTTGGCATCGCCCTAAAGCGCAAAAGGAGGAAAACCAGGGGGAGAAAGGTCCCGAGTATCCAGAATTTACCAAAAGCCAAGCCATGCATGCTAAAAGTCCCTGCCAGAAGTAGATTGCCTTGCTTTTCCAGAGAGTAATGGCAATGGATGAGGAGCGGTAGGGAGCTATTTTTAGCACTTTGAACAATATTGTAGGAAACATAATGAAAATGACTGAAAATTGGCTGAAGAGTGAGCAGCCCTAAACAGCACGGCAATATATCCCAACAGCAATATGGTGGGAATATATATATATATATGTATAAGGTAGCAACCTACCCACTTGCGCAGAGCTTGCCGGAGGAGGCAGGAGGTGGAGTATCTAATGGGGTACTGCCGAGGTCATTCATTAACATCTTCCTTAATGACCTGGCAGAACGCGTAAACAGCATGTTAATGACCTGGCAGAGAAGATAAGCAGCTTGTCAATGAAATTCCCGTGGATACCCCCATGTGCGGGGCTGTGCATACTTCCACAGTCAGGAGCAACATGAAAGGGGCCTAAATGGCTGGAAATACGCACAGGAAACTTAATGATTTTGTTGGGGGGGGGGGAATCCTAATGGGATCTATCTGGGGCGAGTGATTAAAAACTTGTCGGAGGGGGGAGAGCGGCAGCCGGCGGCTCAGCAAAGGCTGCTGGGGACGGCAGCGGCGGCAGGTCGGGTTTAATATGCAGCTATGCCGCAGCTCTCCTCATCTACCTCTCCCAGGGAAAACATAAAGTGCATTTTCAGGTCACTGATCCACCGAAAGAAGGAAAAGCCCCAAAAAGGAGCAGAAGCTGGAGGAATGGTATGTAAGCCGAGATTTTAAAACACATGGATCTGTTTTCTTTGGAGCGGTAGCGGGTAAGGGAAGTCACAACTGCATGCAAATATCCCACAAGGTTTTAACACAAAAGGAAAAATGATTGAGGGTGGCAGAAGAACAGAAGGCGACCTCAGGCCGTATCCTACCCAAGGGGAAACTGCTGGGAGCCCGGAGGCCATGCTTCGCACCATGCTGGCATCATGCCGGGGCACGCAGCTGCCGGCGGAGGTGCCCAGGGCATCACACCTCGGCTGCTCCCAGGGCCGCTTTCCCGCCTGCCACAGCCTCTGCCCCTTGGCCGAGGCAGCAAATAAAAGCATTGATGTCCCCAGGATCAGATCTGCTGACCCCAGGGTGAGACCTGCCGTCCCCAAGCTCAGACCTGCCGTCCCCAAGCTCAGACCTGCCGTCCCCAGGGTCAGACCTTCCATCCCCAGTGTCAGACCTGCCGTCCCCAGTGTCAGTCTTTCCATCCCCAGTGTGAGACCTTCCATCCCCAGGGTCAGACCTTCCATCCCCAGGGTCGGACCTTCCATCCCCAGGGTCGGACCTTCCATCCCCAGGGCCAGAGCCCGCGTCTCAGCCCGAGATTGAGTTTCGGCTAGCTGGCTGGAAGGGGTTTGGGGACTGCTGTGCATGGTGGCCACGGAGTCACGATGGTGCTGCAGGAGGAACCTGGAGGGAGAGGGGCTGGACGGGCTGAACTCTTCTCCCAGCTCCCAAGTCATGGGCAGCCCCCCAGGGCAGGGTCCCTGCAGAAATCCCAGCACGTACCTTCCCGCGCAAGTGCCCCGAACAAGACGGTGATCTCACGTGAATGAGCTAAGAGCTGGCTGGGCCCTGCCAGGATTTACATGGGAGGCTCCAGAGAGTCTGTGTGTACTCACAACCCTCCCGCCGAGAGCCACAGCTCTCCCCGAGGGGAGGAGGAGCGGGGCTCCCTTTCCTGCTTCCCCACCCTGCCCTGCCAGCTCCGGCTCGCTGGCAGCCATCCTGCGCCGGGCGGCCCACGCTGCCTCCCCGTGCGGCTGCGCGGCCGCACCAGCACCGTCGCCACTGCCCCGGGCCAGCGAGCTCCAGCATCCCACACCCCCGCACCCCTGCATCCCTACATCCCTGTGCCCCTGCACCCCTGCATCCCTACATCCCTACATCCCTGTGCCCCTGCACCCCTGCATCCCTACATCCCTGTACCCCTGCATCCCTACATCCCTGTGCCCCTGCAACCCTGCATCCCTACATCCCTGTACCCCTGCATCCCTACGTCCCTGTACCCCTGCATGCCTACATCCATGTGCTCCTGCATCTTTGCACCCCTGTACCGTTGCACCCCTGTACCCCTGCATCCCTACATCCCTGTACCCCTGCATCCTTGCACCCTTGTATCCCTGCACCCTTGCACCCCTGCACCCTTGTACCCTTGCACCCTTGCACCGCTGCATCCCTACATCCCTGTACCCCTGCATCCCTACATCCCTGTGCCCCTGCATCCTTGCACCCTTGCACCATTGCACCCCTGCACCCTTGCACCCCTGCACCCTTGTACACTTGCACCCTTGCACCCCCGCATCCCTACATCCCTGTACCCCTGCATCCCTACATGCTTGCACACCTGCATTCCCTGCATCCGCGCCTGCTGCACGCCTGCATCCCAGCACCCCTGTGCCCCTGAACCTTTGTACCCCTGTGCCCCTGCATCCCTGTGTCCCTGCATTCCTGCACCCCTGCATCCCTGTGCCTCTGCACCCTTGTACCCCTGTGCCCCTGCATCCCTGTGTCCCTGCATTCCTGCACCCCTGCATCCCTGTGCCTCTGCACCCTTGTACCCTTGTGCCCCTGAATCCCAGCAGCCCTGCATCTCCTGCATTTCCCCACCCTGCATCCCTCCATCCCTGTGCCCCTGCACCCCTACATGCTTGCACCCCTGCATCCCTGCATTCCAGTGCCCCTGCATCCCTGCACCCCTGCATCCCCTCATCCTGGCACCCCTGTATCCCAGCGCCCTGCACTCCTGCACCCCTGAACCCCTTCACACTTGCACCCCTGCATCCCCTGTATCCCCGCACCCTGCACCCCTGCATCCCTGCACCCCATGGCCCATCCCCAGCCATCCTGGACTTCAGGAGGGGACCCCAATTTCCCACAGGGCACCAAGGCAACAAAATCCTCCCATTCAGGCAGATCGTGGTGTCGTGCTGCCTGCTTGGAGCATCGCTCCGTGCCCCGCCGCAGGTTTTGCCGATGCAGCCTGGGGACCCCGCAGCAGCGGCGTTGCTTTTCCAGCCCCGCTGAGATGCTGGCTCCCAGCGCGGAGCAGGACGGGGCAAAAGGCAGAAGAGGAAAGTGGAGAAATGATGCTTTATCTCAGCAATCGCAAAAGGGATAAACTGACATCATGAGTAGTTGCACAGCAGCGTTTCTTTTGTGGGGCTGGTAATTTGTGACAGCGAACATCACTGAAAATATCTTAATTAATGTTTATTTTGATGGCTGTGTAGGTTTGGGGTGACGTGTCCCTGAGTCTGGAACGGGGAAGGGGGCAGGGTAGCGGGGAAAAAAAAAAGCAGATTTTTTTTGACTTGCTGCCCAGAACCACAAAAATGTCTTTTAAAGCCTCCCTCCCTCGCCCTAACAGGCTCATCAGGAGCGGAGAAGAGAACATGGAAAGAGGAGAGATAGAAAGATAGAAATTCAGAGGAAAGGGGTGAGGGGCAAAGACATGGGAAGGAGACAGACAAACACACAGAGAGCAATTTGCATGTTTTATGAGTCTTTGATTTCAGTGTATTTACAACCTCAACGCTAACACCCTGGTGGGAAGTTCTGGAGATTACTGTATTTACCCTCTATTTCGCTTTACATCTTTATCGAGCGATCTGTCTGTCTCGCCTCCAGCCAGTCGTTTAACGAGCTGCATCTACAGCAGGTACCGACCCGGTTCAGAGGAGCCCCTTCCCAGCCAGCCTCCGGCAGCGGTTCCCATAGCCGGCATCCCGCCGGCACTGCCTTTCCATGAGCCGAGGGACACCCCCCTGCCACCCCCCGGGCGCTCAGCACCCCTCAGCTCCAGCTGCGAGCTGCCGGGGTGCCATGGAGCGCTGCATCTGCCCCCCCAGCTGCTGCACCGGGCCTGGGGATAGAGGAGATTTTCCTGGGATGCTGCTGGAAATGCGAAGATAATCTTAGGAAACAGCAGAGTTTGTTCATGTCTTTTTTTTTTTTTTCTCTTTTTTTCTCGAGGGATCTCATCCCTTTGTTGCTGTTGGTGATTTCCCCCCCCCCCCCCCCGCCCAGCTTCAAAGATGGGAGACAGCATTTCTGGGATCAGGCCGGGCGGTTTCTGGTTCAGCGACGGGTTTATTCAGCACAGGGGAAGGGGAGCCCAGAGCATTCAGCTCCCAAATGAGAGAGATGCCGATGGTGTGGGAGCTCCTGCCCTGCGAGCATCCCATTCTTCTCCCATTTCTTTCCCATTTTCCTCCTCTTTGAGACATTTTCTTCCTGTGTTTCCACTGAAAGAATTGAGTTCCTTACTTTAATCACACAGGAATGGGATGGGCTGGCAGGACCGGTGGATACAGCAGGCAAAAGTCTGCAGCCAACTGCTTTGCATTCAGCTGATACTTGAAATATTGACACCCAGAGAAATTCCTAGAGAGCTCCAGAGAAAGCTCCAGAGAAACTTCTAGAAACCTGGGTGTGGCAAACGTCTTTCCTACCAACTGCCTTTCTGCTGGGAGAGACAATTTTCGGCAGGAATGTCAAGCCCTGGGTGAATCTGTTGTCTCACCGGAGACACCCCCCCCGGCCCCCGTCACCCAGACACAACCATGCGCTGCGCAAAGAGCAATCGGCTGGCGCCGGGTTTCGCAGCACCATCCTTCCAAAAATCACGCCGTGACCCCAATTAGCACTCCGGAGAAGCAGATAATGAGCGCTTCTTCTAATGCCCTTTCCAGCATATTTGCTTGGGATGAATCTTATGATCTGCCTCCATCACTCAAAGCGCGCCCGCAACTCATCTCCTTATTCTCCGACCCTCCGAGTTGCGATCAAGGGAAGCTTTTCCGAAGGATTTTGGCTTCTTTTTGCTCTTGGATTTCCCCCAGATCATCACGATTATTTTTTTTTTCTTTGGTCTCAGATTTAGACACCCACACGTACACAAGAAGAAAGGCTGTGCCAAGAGCAGAGCGAGGGCAGTCCTGCGCCCGGCAGCGGTTTCTCCCTGCCCTGGCAGGGTGTTTTCTCCCAGGCTCTGCCGTTGGAACGGCGGGAGCTGGCTCCAGTTGGCTGCGAACCACCCCCCCCCCCCCCGCCAGTATCGTTTCCACTCCATAATTGGGCAAACGCTGCTCTTCCTATCAGATCTGCAGCGCAAGCATGAACTAGTGTCTACAAGCCTGCAGTGAATAGGAATATTCAAGGAAAATCTTGTCCTTTTTCTCATCTCCTTTCTGCCAGGAAACTCGTTTTTTGGGATACCTGTGGGAAGCGAAGGCAGCCGGTGCACGGGCAGCTCGCAAGCGCAGGCAGCTCTTTGCGTGACTATTCACGGACAACCCTCAGAGCGTTTGCCTGAACGCGAAGCAGATTGGGAGGAAAAATAGGAAAAATATAAATAGGAAACTTCCGAAAGTGGCGCGGGGCGGGGTGGGGGGGAGGTTTGCCGCCGACTCCTCGCTGTAACTCTCTGCTGCTGCTAAGACACATCTCGGCACTACGGGCAGCTTCTCTGATAGCTCTCCTTCAGCTCATTTATATTGCTTTTTTTTTTTTCCACAACCCCCCCACCCCCCCCCACCCCCCCGACATTATTTAAATCTTGTTCCTTAATAACTCTACAACTAAAAGCAATTAAGGAGTTCAGTGGGCAGCATCCATTTCAGCAGTGCCTCTAAAGCATGTCCAGCCCAGATAAGCCCTTGCCTGGAAGGCAGTGGGGCGGTGGTGGGGGGGCTGGGTGGGTGCCAGCCTTTGCGAAGCCCCACGCCATGGTGGGGGGCACAGGGGGTCCCTGTTCCCCCCAGCCCGAGCCTTCCCACCCCCCTCTAGCTGCCCCCAAGCCTTTTGCTCAGAGGGTGGATGGCTGGGGGCAGGGGCCGGGGGGCACAGCCCCGGCACCCTGCCCGCACACCCCTGCGCTAGGAGGTGCCGCTCCTCCGATAAACGATGCTTAAAATAAAATAAAGGGAGATGCTGAGGTGTTGGTTTTTTGTTTTTTTTTTTTCCCAATGAAGCAGCAGATCAAAAGCAGCTGTATCTGCGAGGCAGACGATAATTGCTGGCAGTAACCTCCCTGCAGCCGCTGCTGGGGAAGCCACGCTGAGCGAGATGTGGGGGGCGAAGGGGTCCCTGGAGAGACTGGCTCAGAAACGCAAGTGACAGACACCAACAGGGGTTCGGCCATCGAAAGGGACATTCGGCTTCGCATACGGGGCAGCACTGCCCAAAAGCCAAACTCGAAGAAAGGGCGAAGCAGCGCAGACCTCAGGCAGCAGGGCAAGGGGACGGCTCTGTCCCCGGCAGGGTGGGGGGGCTGGAGGGGTCCCCTTCCCCGTCCTCCACCTGCCGAAGGGGGACACCTTTGTACCACCGTGGGCACCGATATGGACACATCCAGATGCCCTCCCCAGCACGCAGGAAGCCCTTGCAGCCCAAACTGCTTTACATTCCCTCTGACAAAGGGCTCCTGCTTCCATCTCGTCAGTAATAAACACGGAGGCAGGAGAGGTAACCTCTTCCCGCAGCATTTTAATGAAGAAAACACCCACTGAGATGGAAACGGCAGCTGCCGCTCGCCGCCTTGACGATCTCCCTTCCACCTCGCCTGGCGCGGGGCTGCGGCTCGCCGCCCCCCCTGCACCCACACCAGCACCCCGGCGGCCGGGCTGCCGCCCGCGACAGGCGCCGGCGACGCAGAAAGGTCACTGCAAACCCCGTGTCACGGCTCTTACACCCACAACCGACACCGGAGAGGCGAGGCATCCCCGAAACGGGGTGCTGCCACGTGCGGGCAGCCGGCTGGAGGCGGGGGGGGGGGCCGGCAGCGCCCAGAGAAGAAGGGAGGAAATCTGCATAAATTAGCGGGAGGCAATTTTACACTCATCTTCTAATCACCCCGCTGCACACGCTGCTCCACCAAGCTAATAACAAAGCCGGGCGGTTTTAGGCCATAAGCATGCTTAAACAAAATAGAGATATCGGGCTTTTAATGTCAACACATCCTTAATTACCGGGGAGCAGGTACTTGATCCGGATAAGCCAACGCCAGCTTTCTAGTAACAGGACTGCACGCAACCCGGGCAAGACCAGCCCCGCAGCACGGTGCCAAGCGCCCAGGGCTGGATCCTGCTCTCCCCCTTGCACCCACAGCCATCCCTTGGCCCGGCTCCTTAAGACGATGCTGGTCCCGGCTGCTTCCCTTCTGCAGCACGGTCCGTTCTGCCCCAGCGTTGCTCCTGCCTGCGTCCATCCAGCGCCGAGATGCTGCTGAGCTGTTGCTCATCAGCCTGATGTTGCTGATGAGCAACCCTTACCGACGGGCAAACACCATGAATGTTATTTCCCCTGCGGCTCCAGCCCCCGGGGACCCCATCCTCGGAGCTGGGAACCCGCTCAACACCCCCGAGGATTCATTGCATCGCTCGGGTGTGCAACACGCAGCTGCAAGTACGCGCTGGCGACTTGCTGCGTGCGGCATATTGTCATTTGTGCGGCGCTGCCTGGGCTTGGATGACTGTAAACAGGAGATGGGGAAGGTGTCTGCGGCTAACGGAACCCCACCGCTCCCCGGGAACCCCTGGCATTTCCCTGCAGCTCCTTCGGCCTCGGCAGACCCCAGCGCGGCTCACCTCCCTGCCCCTGTTGAGGGCTAAATCTGACTTTTCTCCAAAGCCAGCCGGCAGCTCTGATGCCATCTTTGAGTATCGGCCGCAAAGGAATTAAATAAAAATGAGAACAGTTTACTGAAATGTTCCCATTTTCCCTGAAAACACAAAGGTTTTTTCCTCCCAGAGATGTGGTTTGCAGCTAGAGATTTTTTTAACTGGGAAAAAAAAAAAAAAAAAAGGATGAAATATGTGCAAACAGAAGACTGTTTGGGGGAGAAAAAAAAAACCCAACCTGAAAAAAATGTTTGGTTTTTTTTTTCTCCCCCAAACAGTCTTTTGTTTGCACGCATTTCATCCTTTTTTCCAACCATTCCAACCAATGGTTGGAAAACCATTGCTGGGAGGTTCGGAAATCCCCTCTGACAGCAAGTACCGAAGACAAAGGCTGGCAAACACTGGGGTGAGAGCAGGCACATTCACTTCTGGCAGAGTGTCCCCGGGGCAGAGGGGGAGCAGCAGCCTGCCCCTGCCCCAGCACCCCAGAACCCCGTGGGCTCACCCCTAACACCGACCCGTTGCCCCCAGGACACCCGTGTCCCTTCGGTGCCGTCCCCACATCACTCATCCCAGCCAACTGCAGCCACCCCGCTGCCAGCGCAGAGGAGGAGATGTCCCAGGTTGAGCGACACAGGCCTAATTTCTCTTCTAATGCTGGGGAAAACTCCACTTTTGGAAGACTCTGGTGTCTGAATTTGTGAAAATATTTGCTTTATAGCCAGCTAGGCTACGCGGGATTCGAGGTCTCAGTGTTTTCAAAGCCGTGCCAGGTGCAGGGATGAGGAGGAGCGAGGCCTGGGCATTTGACCCAGGATTATTTCATACCATGAGCGTCACATTCTATATAAATTCCAAAGTTTGCTGCGTAGTCTCTCTCTCCATGGATGGTGGCGGTCCAGAGAAACTCCTTGCCCCGGTGCCGGACCCCTGAGCCCTTTCCTTCCTCCCAAAGCCGTTGCAGTCACAGTGTCCCACATTTACTGTCCCCTTGCTGAGAGAATTGTCCGAGTATAATTCTTGTATACTTTATATTAGTATCAGGATTAATACTGGTTCTTTAGTATTATTGCTAATTATTTAGTCTTATCCTATTAAATCTATTTCTATTTCAACCCTTGTGTTTCCTTGCTTTCCCCGAATTCCTTTTCTGGGTGGGGAGGGGTCATCGGATGATAGAATAATTGTCTAAATGACAATAAATTGTTACAGGTTTTTGCAAACTGTAACAGAAGAAAAGCTAAATTGACCAAAATGCAGATATCTGGCACAAGCCTGATGCAGCCTCTGCTGTCCCGCACCAGCGAGGAGGGGAAGCGAAGCGCCATGAGCTCCCTGGCGAAACCAGACCTGGGTTTGCCGGCATCGCCAGAGCTGGCATCATCTGCCCCGCGACTCCCTCTGCGTTTTGCCTTTTTTTTTGGGAAAAGCTGGGCTGCCAGAGCACTTTCCCGGCCACAGCCGGGGAGTGTGGCCCCGAGACTCCCTGCGACGGGGAGATGCGGCTCCCGCGGAGGAGCCCAGACGGGTGAGGCTCGGTCCTGTCAAAACATTTCAGAATAACAGTCATAAAGCATAGCCAGATCAAAACAAGTTAAAACAGAGCCGCCAAGGTCTGGTCACCTCATAAACCACAGATAAAGCCAGAAAGGCCTCGCTAAAGCAGGTTTGATCTTCCTCCCTTCCTGTATCTCTTTCATAAACATCTTTGGGAGACACAGGAGAAGAGCCTTATTGATGAAGTCCGAAAACTAACATCCTATGGATGCTGGGAAAGCCCAGCTAACTATCCCACGCTCAATCCTGCCTGTCCATGGCAGCGCCAACCTCAGCAAATTCTGCCAGCTCTGCAGAACCCCTGGCCATCCCGCCCCAGGGACACCTCTGTTTACTTTAAGCAATTCCTGTCAAACTCCTTACTTGAGAACAGAGAAAAATTGGAAAAAAAGAGGCCCTTCCACCGCCCCTTTCCTCCCAGCAGTCCGACCTCGGCCGGGTGTTGGCCGAAGGAGCGGGTACCATTGACAGCAGGGGAAGCATCTCAAGAGCTTTTGTCAAGCCCAAGGAGTTTTTCCAAAAGCCCCACCACCACCACCTTTCTCTACCTTCTGCTATTCTTGTGCTGCTCTTCAAGACTAGGTTGGAAGGGGCTTGGAGCAACCTGATCTAGTGGGAGGTGTCCCTGCCCAGGGCAGGGGGTTGTAACTAGATGATCTTTAAGGTCCCTTCCAACCCAAACCATTCCATGATTCCATTCTTCTATTACAAGGAATATCCCTCTTGGCCAGCCCAGCTCCTCTCTGGCCAGGCTGAAGCTGCACAGGAGAACCCTGAGGAGCACAGCACTCATCCCTTGAATTTCCAGGCCACTTAGTTCATGCACCATTCAGGACAGAGACCTGCAAAGTCTCCAGCTTTAGGTGCTCTGGGAGGAAAGTGGGTTGAACACCGAGTCCTGGCAAGGATGGAGTTGTCTCCGAGCAGCTCTGCTCCTTGCGTGGTGACCCCTGGGTGGGGATGGAGTTGTCTCCGAACAGCTCTGCTCCTTGCGTGGTGACCCCTGGGTGGGGATGGAGTTGTCTCCGAGCAGCTCTGCTCCTTGCGTGGTGACCCCTGGGTGGGGATGGAGTTGTCTCCGAACAGCTCTGCTCCTTGCGTGGTGACCCCTGGGTGGGGATGGAGTTGTCTCCGAGCAGCTCTGCTCCTTGCGTGGTGACCCCTGGGTGGGGATGGAGTTGTCTCCGAGCAGCTCTGCTCCTTGCGTGGTGACCCCTGGGTGGGGATGGAGTTGTCTCCGAACAGCTCTGCTCCTTGCGTGGTGACCCCTGGGTGGGGATGGAGTTGTCTCCGAGCAGCTCTGCTCCTTGCGTGGTGACCCCTGGGTGGGGATGGAGTTGTCTCCGAGCAGCTCTGCTCCTTGCGTGGTGACCCCTGGGTGGGGATGGAGTTGTCTCCGAGCAGCTCTGCTCCTTGCGTGGTGACCCCTGGGTGGGGATGGAGTTGTCTCCGAACAGCTCTGCTCCTTGCGTGGTGACCCCTGGGTGGGGATGGAGTTGTCTCCGAGCAGCTCTGCTCCTTGCGTGGTGACCCCTGGGTGGGGATGGAGTTGTCTCCGAGCAGCTCTGCTCCTTGCGTGGTGACCCCTGGGTGGGGATGGAGTTGTCTCCGAGCAGCTCTGCTCCTTGCGTGGTGACCCCTGGGTGGGGATGGAGTTGTCTCCGAGCAGCTCTGCTCCTTGCGTGGTGACCCCTGGGTGGGGATGGAGTTGTCTCCGAACAGCTCTGCTCCTTGCGTGGTGACCCCTGGGTGGGGATGGAGTTGTCTCCGAGCAGCTCTGCTCCTTGCGTGGTGACCCCTGGGTGGGGATGGAGTTGTCTCCGAGCAGCTCTGCTCCTTGCGTGGTGACCCCTGGGTGGGGATGGAGTTGTCTCCGAGCAGCTCTGCTCCTTGCGTGGTGGCCCCTGGGGGAGGCTGGCTGCCCCGTGGCAGCTTGTCGGGACAGGTCTGTCCCCACCCCACCGGGCTGTAATGCGAGTGTAATTAGAGTAATTGAGCTGGGCTCTTGGAAGGCATTTTGAGCTGAGAGGTTGCTGTGCAATAGTTGGGTTTTCTAAAAGCTTTCTACAAGGTCGCTCAGCAGAGGCTGGTGAGGAACGAGAACTGCCCCGGGTTAAATGAGAAGGTCTTGCAGATTAATCACTGGTTAAAGACCGAGGATTAGGCGTGAACAGCCTGTTTCTGCGGTGGAGAGGACTTTCAGCAAGGTCTTGCAGGAGCCCGGCCAGGAACCTTTGCTGGTCCCCTCCCAGTAATGATCCGGGAGAGGGGAGAGCGAAGCAGCGAGCTCATACGTGGCACCAAATTATTCAGGCAGCCAAATCTAACGCTGACACTGAAGAATTGCAGAGGAATGTAATGATCATGCGGAACAGGGCAATAAAATGGCAGATGAACTTCACTATTCATAATTGCAAAGTAATGAACATGAAAAGCATTACCCCCACCATATGCGCACAGCGACAGGCTCTGTATCAGCAATTACTGGTCTTTAAAGAGATCTTGGAGACATTGCAGAGAGCTCTTTGAAGACATCCTTTCAACCATTAGCGAGAGTCAAAAAAAGGCAAGTGGAATATTAAGAACTCGTAGAGCCAGAAGAGAGAATAAAAGAGAAAATGTCATTTTTCCTTCATCTGGAGCCATGGAGCTCCTGCTCCAACAGACCAACGCCATAAACAGAAGAGGAGGTGCCGAAAAGCATCGCAACACAGATCAAAGGTTTGGGATAACACCTCTACAGAAAGTGTTAAAATGGACCAGGACCCCGCCCCCCCCCCCCAGTCTGGAAAAGAGGATGAAGAGACAAATAACTGAAAATTACAGAGGTTTACAAAAGAGTGAGTGGGAAAAAATGGACAATGCAATCCTTAGGCAATAGCTTTAATGCAAAGGAGTAGAAATACTTTTCCCACAAAGTGGCTTCATCGATCTGTGGGACTCATCGCCAGAGGAGACCTGGTGGCTCCCTGGGGTCAGCTCAGCAGCCTGAGAATGGGGCAGCTCCAGATAAATCCTGCTGGAGCTCGGGCTGTGCTGGTGCTTGCACCGAGCGATGAACCTGGTCCAAGAATTTGCCCGGCCCTTACAAGCGGCAGCTCTTCCCTCCCCCGGCAGAGCCCTTTGATGTGCCATGTCTGTTTGACCATCGCAATCAAACAACACGTCGAGGTCCGTGAGACAGGAAAGTCGCGTCCCACGAGTTCTGTATGGCTTTCCGTGAAAGATGGAGAGCTTATGAATGAGGAAAAGGGAAAAGGATCAAGCCGAGCACCGCATTTGAGTCCTTCACCTGGAACTTGCCAGGAAATTTCTAGAGCTTTCTAGGGATCCACATGTCAACAGTTTCTAGAGGTTTTTTTTCTAGGGCTATGAATTTGGGGAAAGAGTTTTCCTTTTAAATCCTTCATCTAGATCCTTTCTTGCAATGCCCCACTGTCTTCTAGGAATTTTCCATATCTTCGTAGGAAATCCTTAGTCTAAAGTCTTTCTACATTTCCAGGAATATTCAAGGGCTTCATAGGACTTCCCCAATCTGGAACAATTCAAGGAATGCCCTAGAGCTTCGTTGACCTTCCTCCATCTAGAAACTTCCCAGGAATTTTCCAGTTTTCCCAGGAGTTCTCAGTCTATCAGGAGTTTTCTGATATCTCCTTATCTACAACCTGTTTGGGAGCATCCCAATGCATTTCAAGAATCCTATAAGGGCTCTCAAGAAATTCCTCAGTCTAGAATCCATGTATGAAATTCTCCAAATGCTTTTCAGAAACTTCCTCATCCGCAAAAAAATCAGTCTAGGACTTTTCTCAGACTTTTCCCAGACTTTTCCACTGCTTTCTAGAAATCCCTCGGACGAGGACCTTTCTAGCAATTTTCACGGTGATTTCTAAAAATTCTCTTTGTGCTTTCCAGAATTTTTTCACCTGGACTTCAGGAACACCCCCAATGTCTCAAGGAATTTCCAAAATGGTTTTTTTTTAGGAATTTACCCCTGCTTTGTGCGAGTTTTCCCAAGCCCTCTGATTCCTGCAGTGTGCCCACTGGGCTACCAACCTCCCTGGGCAGCCCAAGTCAGCAGGGAGGAAGGGAAGTCTCCCTTTGCTATCCCACCCCCTTGAGCCATCCCGACGTCTGGATGGAAAGGAAAGGAGCAGCATCCCAGGATCCGGCTGCGGCGGAGTGGACCCTCTCCGTGGATGTTGGTGCAGCCCCACCAGCTTGCACCAGCTCGGCATGGTGCATGTGTTGGTGGCACATGGAAGGGTTAAGCCCACAAGCCCCGCAGAGCTGGGAGGGAGCAGGGGAAGCATCTCTGCAGCATCCACAACCTGCAGATCGGATTCATCCCTTGTCTGCCCCGAGCAGGGGCCCTGGGGCCCGTCGGTGCTCTCCTGGGACCTCCTCTGCAAGTCCCCAGAGGCTGCGCCTGAGCAAGCAGCCCAGCCTGAGCTCCCCGTTGGGTCCGAGGAGGCTGATCTGTCACTGTCACGCCGAGAGCTGTATTCTGGGATGCGATCCGCACTTCCGCTCCTTCCCTCATTCATCACCGCCAATTAGCGGGGGACGCACATGGTCTGCAGGCACGGGGCTGCTGCTGCAGCCAGCGCTGTCACGGGGCACATGTGGCCAGATGCGAGGAGAGAAAGGAAAAAAGCAAAGCTGTGAGCAAGGGTAAGATAAATCACAGCGTTAAGCACCCGGGTTACGGCAGAACATCTCCCGGCCACGCCGGCTGCTCTGGCTGCTCCTGATGCCTTCTGTGGGGTCACCGTGGCCAGCCCCCACTGAGGTCCCTGGAGGTGCTCAGGCTCTTCACAAGTCCCTCTGATGGTCTGGGAGCTGGACTCTGGGGTCCTGGTTTGATAAACTCAGCAACCCCCAAACCAAGCACCCCATTGCTTTGCAGCTTTTCACCCCATTGCTTTGCAGCTTCGCACTGGGGGCTGCAGAGCAAGCATCTCCCAGGGGCTCCTCCGGGAGACGGGGGGCCACCCAAGGGTCCTGAGACCCACCCTGCTGTGGGGTGACCCACAGAGAGGAGGAGCAGGGTCTTCAGGAGTAGGCAGCTCTGGACCAGCACGGGCCCATGGGTGCCCACCACCCGCCCTTGCCCAAGGGCTTTGGTGCAAACGGACGGCCCATGGGGCAGAAAGGACTGGGTGAGAGGAGAAGTGCTGGGGAAAGGTGGGTGCTGCACCTCCGGCACCAGCCTTGGGGATCCCCCCCTGGGTAGGGGCAGGGTCCAGCCACCGTCCCCCCACCAGCTGCACCCTGCCCGGCTGCTGACTCATGCCGGGCGGGACGGGCACACCTCTTCTGCAAATATTTTCTGAAACGAAATAGCCAAGGCCGTATTTACTCTGTTTATCTTTCTGACATTATTTATTTCCTACCTGTGGATTGGAGGCGGGGGAACCATCAGCGCCGGGACCGGGCTGAACATGTCGCTGGTGCCGTGTTGACTTTGGCAGAGGGAAGGAGAGCCCCGGCCAACCTGCGCAGGGCGGAATGCAAAGCGGTGCGTGGTGAGGAAGAGGAGGCGAGGAAGAAGCAGGCAGAGCTGCAGCATCGAGGGGCCGGGGGGGAGAGATGGTTCCAGGTCTCCTGGGAGAGGGGCTCCTCACGGGCAAGGGGCAAGATGGGGAAATTGGTTCCACAGCCTCATTTTGCAGGAACTGGGGTGGCAGAACAAGCAGGAGCGAGGGCTGGGGCAGCAGAAAGTGCCTCCCCTCCCTCCCCGGGGCTAATTCCGCAGCCAAGTGGTTCGCAGCAATCCCCAAAGAGCAGCGGGGCCGGGGGGTGGATGAGGGGCAAACGTCGTGCTTTCTCTGGGTCAAGCAGCCCCAGCGCCCACCTTCCTCCTCCTCCTCCTCCTCCTCTCCCACCGCTGGACCTGCGGTCTGGCCTTTCTGCTGACAATAACCCGCTTAATTGCAAAATAGCCCTAAAGACCCCAAAAGCAGCACCGTCTCCCTGACCCAGGAGAAGAGCCACCCTCCCGCAGCCGGGCGGTTTGCACAAGCTGCCAGCTCACGCGGGGACACGGGCGAGGGGTGACACCCACGGGGTCTGGCAGAAGGGTGCTGCACCCACGGGACCCACGTGGAGGCACCCGCTTGTGCGAGAGGCGGCTTAGAGAGGAACTGGGGGATTTGGATCCTGTTTCTTGCTTAATTCCCCTGATATCCGATCCCTGGGGAGGAAGAGAGGATTCCTCTGCCACTGTCAGAGAGGACTTAAGACGGGCTGAAGCATCTGCGTGATGAGCTCTGAACCTTTCCCAAAGCCCTGACACTGCCGATGATGCCTCAGGCTGTGGGTGCAGGATTAGGTGGGGTGGTGCATGTCCCCGGTGCCCCCTGGGTGAGCGGGGACAGAGGGGACAGTTGCTGCTGGCCACTGAGCCCCGCTGCTGCAAGGAAGCATCCGTCCATTTAGCCTAACGAAGCTGAGGTCACGTTGCTGTTTAACTTAAGCTAAGGCCATTTTCTCTCCAAATCCTCCCTAATTCCTCGCAGATATTAATTACAGCGTATTGTACGCAGGCCTCGGGAATGGCAGCTCTTCCCAACATCCCCTGCCGAGTGCTTTCCCTGAGGCACCACGTGCAGCCAACAGTCCTTGGGCTGAATAAGCCCCTGGCCTGACGTGCTGACTTAAATTAGATTTGGACCTTCCATCCCTTCTCCACCACTTTCTTCTCGTTTCCCTAAATATGTATCACAGGGGAAACAGAAGGGATTTGGAAAGAAAGAGTTGACTGCCTTCTCCAGCTCGCTTGGACTGTGGAATATGGGCTTTGCCGGGGGTCCGTCTCCAAGGACCAGCCACTTGCTGCCCACAGAAGCGTGTGTGAGCAGGTGGATGCAGCTCTGGCATCACCATTGTCACCCCCATGGCTCGGATGGGCTTTTTGGTCCTTGGCTGCACTCCCGCAGGGCTGGGGATGCTGCAGCGCAGAGGAAGGGTTAAGTTAAGCTGTTGTCAGAGCCCTGGGGCGCTGCGGGGCTGTCAGCTCTGAGCAGCCTCACCTGCAGCTCCCCACATCCATTTAAGCTCAGATTGGAGCCTTCAGCCCCTTCCTCACCTCAGTGCAGACATCCCCATCTCTGGCCCTGCCTCCAACATGGACCTCAGCCGTGCCAGAGGGGTAATTTGTCTCTGGGGGGCAGGTAGTGGAAGCCAATCATGGCTTGTTTCCAGCCCTGTCTTTGCTCCCCGGGGGCTTGGGAGCCGTGGTGCAGCCGTGCCTCCAGCCCTGGCAGCGTGCAGGGACCTGTGCCCACCCCACAGCGGTGATGCTCTGCGAGGGCTGCTGACAGCGGAGGGGACCCAAGCGATGAGCTCAGCCGAGGGTTTTGTGGTGACCTTTTAGCTGAACACCACTTTAATGAAATCGCGGTTTCAAGGGAGAGGCAGGAGCGCCCGCTCAGCCTCTCCACAAACGGCTTGCTCCCCAAAAGCATCCCGCGCAGGGCAGCTCTCCCCTGGCTGGTCCATGGCTCCGGCGCCAGGGAGCGCGGAGCTGCCTGTGGCACCCGAGGGTGCTGGAAGCACTTCACGGCACGAGCGACAACCGGCTGGCGCAACCGCCGCGCGCGGGGTGGGTGATTGGGGCTGTCAGCACTTCTCTGCTGTATACACAGACCCGCTGCCTGCCCGCCCGGCGGGTGGGATGCTGGAGCGGGGAGGTGGGGGGGGTTGTTGGAGGCACACATGGCGTGAGTCAAGCAGAAGTTGTTATTGCAGAGCCACTTCCCAGAGCAAACACAAAGACCCCGGGCAGTGCCCTTTGCCCACAACCAGTGACCTGTGGGCAGCACATGTCTCTGCAGAGAGCTCTGGGCTGCGGACCCCTCCTCGGGCAAGGATTTATGGTCATCTGAAGGATGTCAGGCACCGGTATAGGTTAGGGGCGGACCTGCTGGAAAGCAGCTCTGAAGAAAACGATCTAGGGGTCTTGGTAGACAGTAAATTATCCATGAGCAAGCAATGTGCTCTTGTCACCAAGAAGGCCAATGGAATTCTGGGCTGCATAGGGAAGAGTGTGGCCAGCAGGTCAAGGGAGGTCATTGTCCCCCTCTACTCTTCACTGGTGAGGCCACAAGTGGAATACTGTGTCCAGTTCTGTACTCCCCAGTTCAAGAGAGACAGGGAACTGCTGGAGCGAGTCCAGCGTAGGGCAACAAAGATGATTGAGGGACTGGAGCATCTCCCTCATGAGGAAAGGCTGAGGGAGCTGGGACTCTTTAGCCTGGAGAAGAGAAGGCCGAGGGGAGACCTTATTAATGTTGACAAGTATCTAAAGGGTGGGTTTAAGGAGGATGGAGCCTGACTCTTTTCAGTGGTTCCCAGTAACAGGACAAGGGTTAAGGGGCACAAGCTGGAACATAGGAAGTTCCGATCAAATATGAGAAAAAACTTCTTTACCGTGAGGGTGACAGAGCCCTGGAACAGGTGCCCAGGGAGGCTGTGGAGTCCCTTCTCTGGAGACTTTCAAGACCTGCCTGGATGCAGTCCTGAGTAATCCTGCTTTAGCAGGGGAGTGGGACTAGATGATGTCTAGAGGTCCCTTCCAACTCTGAAAAATTCCGTGGAAAATTCCGTGATTCCGTCTCTGCCTCAAACAGGCAGCGACCATCTGCCTGACAGCTCGCAGAGCCCGGCCCCACCTCCCCACCCTGCTCCGGGGTGAGGGGCTGCCCCCGGACAGGCTGGAAGGCACGAATCAAACCTTCTAGAAATGCCCTTAGAGAAACCCATGGAGGTGAGGAGGTTGGGGGAGGCCCCCCCCCCCCCCCAACCTGTGCGGGTGGTGGGATATATGGTCTCACAGGAGGGCAGGGGCTGCCTGGCTCCTCTCCTGCCCTGGGGATCAGGATGCCCGGGGTATGGCAGCTGGCGCTGAGCGAGAGCCAGCGTGGGTGCGTGTCCCCGCGGCGGGGGGAGCAGCGTGCAGTCATGGCGGTGCCCTGCAGCACCCTTCCCAGGCAATGCCAAGAGAACAACTTTGCTCACCTTTGCTCTCCCTTCCCTCCCCCTGGGGAGTGCTTCAGTTTCAGCAGGGTTTTAGTTATATATATATATATTTATAATTTTTTTTCATCAGTTAATGTTTATGCTGCTCTGTGCCTGAGTCGGGAAGGGCAGGTCAAGGGGTAACTCCTGGCAGGCGAGCCCTGGGGCTAGAGGGTTCAGGGAGCACCTTCACCCCATCCTTTCCCCCCCACCCTCCCCCCAGCACGCAGGTTTGGGGTGAGACCGCCCTCACCAGGCACAACTTGCCGACTGGTTGGCAACAAGCAGTTAAGCAGAGCCGGTTACCTCTTAGCCAGGTTTTAACCATAACCTGGCTGGTTTTGGCCAGGTTTGGGGAGGGGAGGGTCTCCTGCCAGCCTGCCCACCCCGCTGCTGTGCCCATGCCCTGTCCCCGGGCGGAGGGTGGCAGCTGGGGATGGCTGTACCCCTGCTGCTCCCCCTGCCCAGGCAGCTGCCGGCGTTTGCCTGGGGGGAAAAAGCCCTTTCCCCATGGGTGCGCCCAACTTGCCCCCTCCCCGCCTGGCCCCCGCAGCCTGCCCAACCCTTCATTGCTCATTAACCAACTCCTGCACCAAAGAATAATGGGCCATAAATCACGCCAGCGATCTGCCTGGACTTTAAACACCAGCCCTCGGTGGAGGTGCCCAGCAATCCTGCGGTGGGAAGGGGGAGAGTCCCCTGATCATCCCAACCCGGCCTCCTCTGGGCTGGTTTTCCTTGGACTTTTGTATCTTGCGGGCTCTGACTTAATCTTGGAGCAAACAGTCTCAGGAGATAAGGAGCCTGGGTGACCCTCCAAGCCCCTCTCCCTCCAACCCACACGTTGCCTTTGTTTTCCCGGTGCCGAGCCCTGCAGGTGTTTGCCTGGAGATCAGCCCCATCGCCCCGGAATGCTGGAGCAGCCAAAATCTCCGCACCAACCAGTGGTACCCCCAGCTCCATCCCGGTTATCCACATTGTGCCCTCAGCGGTGCTGGGTGCCCCTTGCCGTGGGCTCTTTACCCCAGCCCAGCCACAGCATCCCAGGGTTTGTGGCCGGGGCGAACATGGCGGGGAAACCTCTTCGCTTCCATCCCAGGCGATGAAATCTCTTTCATCTCCTCCTTTACCTCATGCTTGCCGCAGGCTCCACCAGCTCACGGCCTCGCCGCGGCCCTGCTGAGGTGGGGTAACTCGTTAAGCGATGATAACGCCATCGCGCCGTTTCCGCCTCGGCGCTGGCAGGGCTTCCACGGGCACCCGTGACTCAGTCAAATAAAAGGGGTGAGGTAAAACGGGGGGGGAGGGACTGGTCATAAAAGAGCCAACACTTCCCCCACGTGTAAGAAAGATTGGAAGAAAGTGTGTATTCCATCCTTCGTAGAAACTGGGGGAGACGGACAACAGAAATTTGTTTCTTGGAGCGAAACAGGCAAAAGTGAAAACTCCTCCGGAAATTCTCATTTTCAAACTTTCTCCACCCAAGCTCTTCCATGTCAGGGCTGACAAAAAGGAGGTTTCAACATCTGCCTGGTAGGAGGCGGGGGGGGGGACGGGGGGGGGACTGCACGTGGCAGTCCCACAGGGGATGGACTTGTTTAACATCACCTTTTTTCCCATCCAGATGCTGCGACGTCCTGTGTCCCCCCCGCCCCAGCCCCACTGCACCCCTACACCCTTTGCACATGGAGCCCTCGCCCTCCCTTTGAACATCCCCCCCCGCCTCCCTGCCAAGACGCACGTCTGGGACACCTGAAAGACATTACCCAGCAGATGCTCCGTGGGAAGGGGAGAGGTGGGGTGACTTCAGATGTGTTTACAAGAGTGGCCTATCTTTGATCAAGACCTTTGCCTGCTCCCCTCAGCCTCCCCGGGTCAGTGCACGAGGGCAGCGCTCGGTTCAACGCTGCGGGGACCGTCTGCACCCAGAGATGCTTAAATCCAGGGGCATCCCACCCCCCTCTTCAATCAGGTCCTCTCCCTGGACACCCCCATAGGGACACAAGGAGCTCTTACACACCCTGTCCTGCTGGGACCAGCCGCTGCAGCTCTGAGCGTTTGGCTGTAGGCATCAGCCCCATGAAAGAAGTTGTTTTTCCAAATGTTGACAGCTAAGGAAATGGCTGGGACCCCTGAGGGGGCAGAGAAAGTGGCTGCCGCCACGTGCTAGCAGCTAGGGACCGCAGGACCCCCTCCCCGTTCACACAGCTGATGGGTGAGGGTTCTGGTGCTCTCCCCATTGCTGTCCCATGGCGAGATGCTGCCAGGGCTGCAGCTCCCGGTTTGCTCGGCACCAGGAGATCACATCGGGCTCCTGTCAGAAAAATGCAAACCCACAAAGCTCACCAGCTGCCCTGGACGGGCCAGATCCTGGCTTCATGCTTCGCGTGTCGGGTGGTACGAGGACTCAGCACAAGAAGGACATTGATCTGTTGGAACAACTCCAGAGGAGGCCACGAAGATGCTCAGAGGGCTGGAGCCCCTCTGCTGCGAGGACAGGCTGAGAGAGCTGGGGGCGTTCAGCCTGGAGAAGAGAAGGTTCCAGGAGGACCTTATAGCAGCCTTCCAGTCCCTAAAGGGGACCTACAGGAGAGACGGGGAGGGACTCCCCACCAGAGAGTGCAACCATAGGACAAGGGGTAACAGTTTAAAACTGAAAGAGGGTGGATTTAGATGAGATTGAGGAAGAACTTCTTTGCTGTGAGGGTGGTGAGCCCCTGGCCCAGGTTGCCCAGAGAAGCTGTGGCTGCCCCATCCCTGGAGGGGTTCAAGGCCAGGTTGGACGGGGCTTGGAGCAGCCTGGTCTGGTGGGAGGTGTCCCTGCCCAGGGCAGGGGGTGGCACTGGGTGGTCTTTAAGGTCCCTTCTAACCCAAACCATTCTGTGATTCTATGAGGCCTGTGGCAGCGTCCCAGCACCGCCAGGACGGGGTCAGCACAAGCGCCTGAGCAAGGAGCATTTTTCCAGGGCACTGGAATCCCAGGAGCTGCAGGACAGGAGGGGCCACGTCCTCCCCGGCTGCATCCACCCAGTTCAGGAGCAAAGTCCGGTCGTGCAAATGTCTTACAGCCCCACACCGAAACAAATCCAGTCCCTGCATGGTTCCTGGGGCCAGGGCATGGCCAGCCCAGCTACTTCCCTGCTCACCGAGCGCACGCATCCGCGCGGGGTGGTTTAATCAGCTTTGCAGCCGCGTGAATCTCCCCACCATCGGGTCTCCCCCGCGGGTCGGGGCCCTGTCAGCAGCGGCGGAGGAAGGACGGCTGCGCTAAATCGTGCGTCCCCACCACACATGCTGCTCCGCTCATCGCCCCTTCCCTCCCCAGCCCCGCGCATCCTCTCGGGCGCCCGGCCGCCCCCTCCCAGCCGGGGCTGCGCAAGTGCTTCCAGACACGGGTCAGGGCACCGGGGGCTCCCCGCCGGCAGCTGTGGAGATGGGAAAACAAGACCCTGGCCTGGCTCTGCTTCGGTGTCTGGTCATCGCCACTGAGGGAGCAGGTCGCCGAGGCAGGATGCTGCCTGCGGCATCAGCGCCCTGCCAGCTGCCCTGCCACCGGGTCACAGCACTTGGGGGTCCCCTCTCTGTAAGAGGGTCCCCAGTGCTCCCAGGTGCCCGCAGCAGCATCCTCAGCTCCCCAGAGGGGCTGAAATCCCAGCGGAAAGGATGGGATGCTGTGGGAGGTGAGTGGGCTCACAGCTGGGGCACAGACCCCCATGGATGGGGTGAAGCTGCTCTCTGTGCTCTGCTCCCCCTTTCCCACCACCTGGGGCCCTGCTGGGAGCCTGGGACCAGGACCAGATGCCAAAATGCCGTGGGTCGCTCTGCCCCCAGCTCCCCAGCCGCCCCACCAGCTCTCTCTGCCAGCAGCGCTGCCGTGGGGCATGGCGTGGTGGTCCCAGCTCATGGTTCTGCTGGGGGCTGTGGCACAGCCTGCAGTGGGAAACCAGCCTGGAAGAATGGGGCTGCAGGAGGGACAACCCCATTTTGGGGAGGACAGAATGGCTAGGATCCACCATACTCCTGCAGGGACCACAGTTTCTTGCTGGCTGCCACCACTGCTACCGAAATGTCCCTCAATGCTGCACGGGACCTCTGGGCTTGTGTCCCTAAGCCCCAGCAGGTCCTCCTACCCCTCTCCCTGCTGCCCTCTCCTCCCTAGGACAGCCCCCTTTCCCAGCATCCTGGGTGGAGGTGTGGATGGGTGGCATGCTGGAGGTGTGGATGGGTGGCATGCTGCCATCCCAGCAGCCCGGGGCTGTCAGGGACGTGCCCTCCCTTGCATGGGACAGCAGAGACGAGCGAGGGGCTTTTGTCTTGCCGTGAGGGATGTTTCACAGCCCTGCAGTCACCCCGCTGTCTTCTCACGAGCAGTGGCACAGCCAGCTGTGCATCCACCCGCTCCCCAGGTCCTGAGCCCTGCCCCAGGATGGATGACCTGCGGCAGGGCTTTTCCCTTGGGAGCAGCACGGTCCCCAGGCAATGCCATGATGGCCAAGAAATGCCACCATTGCCCTGCGCAGCCACCAGTGTGGTCACTCAGGAGCTGCTTGGAGCTGCTCAAAGGCCTCCTTCAGCTTCCTCTCCTCCACTAAAAATCCCTTCTCCAGAGGAGCCATGCGAAGCGCCTCAAGTCTTTGGGTTCGCCTATATGTTTATAAAGAATTTGTCCCATGATTAATCTTTCCGAGAATCCTCTGCAGATCCGCTTCACGCTGGGGAGGGGACATTTTGCCTATTGCGTCCAAATTTCTCTGGATTAGCAATTAAGACATCTTTTCTCACTCTATATCCAACGGAGAGAACTTCTGCTAGACCCATTACTGGTTTCACACAGCCTCGCTCTTTGTACGGGGGATATTTCCTCTGCAGTATTTCCCCCAATCTTTCATTGAGGTTTTTTGCTTGGTTTTAGAGACCACGAGTTTAATTAAAATGTTATTCGTTATAACTTTAGCACCTAGTAACGCCTCAAAGACTTCATAATCCCTCGCTGAAAAAGTCGTGGGGGCAGGATACCGAACGGCTTCAATGTTGGCTTGAAAGTAGCCGAGAGGAGCGGCTAAAATTACCAGCCCGCAGCTCCATCCACCCAACACAACGGGACAGCATCCGTCCGTCGTGAGTGTCTGCCACCCTCCTCCTTCTTCATGGCACTTTGCTGCTGCTTCAGCAGCGCTGGTGGGGCAGAGATTCCCCCCCCCAGCGCCTGGGAGAAGGATCCCCGGCCCCTCCAGACCCCCAGATCCCCAGCCCCATCCTCACATCCTCAGGGGCTCAGCTGTATCCCCAGGGCTCCTCTCACCCCTCTCCATCCAAATCCAGCCATAGCTGCAGCGCCGGGCAGCGAGGACATCACAACTCAAAAATAATAATAAAAAAAAAAATTTTAAAAAAATGGAGTGGCGGAAGGGAAAATAATTGCAAAGCAGAGCTCAGGACAATCAAAACGTGCTCTCCCCATATTTTCATAAGCTTTTGTTTCAGTCATGACGGCCATTTATTTTTAAATGTGTTTTCCTATCATTAATTTCACGAGTTTTGAAAGAGAAAAGAACTAAACATTCAGTAATTTGGAGAGTTTTTCTCTTTGTTTTCAGCGAAAAAAAGAAAACAGTGCTGATCTGTTCATGACGAAGTTGATGAATCGGCATTTTTTAATAATTTTTTTTTTTTTTTCCCTTGGCCAGTTCCCAGCCCAAGCTATTCAGTCTAGCAGCTGAGCTGCTTCAACCTTCTGGAGTCTTGGAGGAGGCTGGCTGTCCTTGCTGCTCTCTGATGTGATTTTGGGAGCCCACCTTGGTGGCGGTGGCCCTCTGGCCCCCGCTGGTGGCTGGGCTGGTTGGCATCGCTGTCGCACTTATGTTCGCTCCGAAAGAATCCAGCATGGAGAAACCCTCTCTCTCCTTTGCGGTGTCCTTCCCTCCTTCATTTTTCTTTTATTCTTTTATATTTTCTGGGTTGTTGGTGGATGCAGGAATTCCCTTGCAGCCCTTCTCCCTCTGATGTGCCAGAGCACTTCGTTCCCTACCCTCAGTCTCGCTGCATCCCCCCGCAAGCCACATCTTACAACTGACCTGCCACGTTCTCTGCTCCTTTCTCTTGCCTTCAGGCAAGCTGGGTTCCTCCATGCTGAAAGGGCCATTTTTAGCTCACATCCCCTGGGCTCCTGCCCTTTCCCTTGCCTTTCCCTTTGCTTCTCACATCCTGGAGTACTGCATCCAGCTCTGAAGCCCTCAGCACAAGAAGGACATGGACCTGTTGGAGCGGGGCCAGAGAAGGGCCACCAAGATGACCAAAGGGCTGGAGCCCCTCTGCTGTGAGGACAGGCTGGGAGAGTTGGGGGGGGGGTTCAGCCTGGAGAAGAGAAGGCTCCGGGGAGACCTTAGAGCCCCTGCCAGTCCCTAAAGGGGCTCCAGGAAAGCTGGGAAGGGGCTGTTTGCAAGGGCATGTAGTGATAGGACGAGGGGCAATGGCTTTAAACTAGAGCAGGGCAGGTTTAGATGAGACATGAGGAAGAAGTTCTTTACGCTGAGGGTGGTGAGACACTGGCCCAGGTTGCCCAGAGAGGGGGTGGAGGCCCCATCCCTGGAGACATTCAAGGCCAGGCCTGATGAGGCTCTGAGCAACCTGATCTAGTTGAAGATGTCCCTGCTCACTGCAGGGGGGTTGGACTAGATGGCTTTTAAAGGTCCCTTCCAACCCAACACATTCCATGATTCTGTGATCCCAGAGCTCCGGGGCTGCATTTGCCACTCTCCAGCCGGGCTCTGGCTTCCCGCATCCTTCCTGTTGGTGCTAAAGGACTCTGCTTTTCCCAAAGTGTTGTGGCTCTCAGCATCCCTGCCTGCACCCTCCCCCAGCGCTGCCGCCACCACGAAAATCTGCTGCCGAGATCCTGCCTGGGACATTTCTGCGCACTGGGACGGTCGCATCTCGTCCCGGTTAGAGAGTGGGGCCATGCTTGGAGGATGCTGGTCCTTTCAGCGCCATGGGGCTGGGACCCACAGCCCCCATGGGGGCTTCCCAGGACCCCAGCCCATTCAGGCAGCAGGGCTCAGGCAGGGCATCAGCCTCCAGCACTGTAGCAAAGGATTTGGAAAACAAGGACGCTGGTGAGCACGTTAGATCATAGAATCATAGAATCACAGAATGGTTTGGGTTGGGAGGAACCTTAAAGATCATCCACTTCCAAACCCCCCTGCCCTGGCAGGGACACCTCCCACCAGACCAGGTTGCTCCAAGCCCCGTCCAACCTGGCCTTGAACCCCTCCAGGGATGGGGCAGCCACAGCTTCTCTGGGCAACCTGGGCCAGGGGCTCACCACCCTCACAGCAAAGAAGTTCTTCCCAATATCTCATCTAAATCTCCCCGTCTTCAGTTTGAAACTGTTACCCCTTGTCCTATCATTACACTCCCTAATAAATAGTCCCTCCCCAGTTGTCGGGACACGGCACTTTTCCTGCCTCACCAGGGATTTGACCCCTAAGGACACACACTGCCTTAATGAGGGGGGTGCTGGGAGCAAGAGCAGGGGGACGCCTTCGCCCTCCTTTCACACACACCCAGGGCGACGCTCTGGTGAGCCGGCACCAGCTCCAGGAAGGTGCTTCCATCCTTTTCCCAGGTGGAGAGGAGCTGACAAAGGACAGCATCTGAACACGCAGCCTCAATATATCGGGAGAAGCAAAGAGACCCCCAGGGTCCCCGACCTTTCAACAGCCAGATGCAAAATACCCACTCCTGTTACCCAGGTACTTACTCATTTCCAGTTGATTGAAACATAAATACAGGTCCTCAGCCTGATGAATCGCTTCTGCTCTGCGCGGCATTTACCTTTGAGGGGGAGTGAAAAGGAGAGGAAATGGTTTCCTACACGCTTTCCACCCAGTCCTCTGCACGGAGAGAGCACAAAGCACATGGAAAGCATCATCGCTCTGCGGATAAGATACGGATTCGCCTTCTAGACCTGTTGGTATGGTCTTAGGAAAGTCATTTATTTCATTCCCTTTCTACCTCAGCCTTTGTTTTCACCATTTGTCCTTTCTGTTTAGAGTTTTAAACACTCGTGGCTGGTTTTAACCATTTGTTGCTGGTTGGAGCATCGTTAAATAGCCCTTGCACCAAAGAGGCAGTGGAGGCACCATAGAAAAACCCGGTTGGGAAGTAAAACCACCAGGCCCCTCGCCCAGCCCCGGTGCTGTTGGGACCCTTTCCATGCCCCCATGCAGAAGCACGTGCTCCTGCCCCAAAAAATGTGCCCTCGCCCCTGCGCCGGGTTAACAGCCGGTGACCCCGGGGAGGGAGGGGACGAGCCTGGAGTGCGTCTGGGCGATGAGAGGGACCCTGGCAGGAGAGGGCACGGCCACCACCATGCTCAGCCCTTTATAGGGCCGCGATAGCAGGGCTGAATTCCTAGATAACCCCAGGCAGATATATGGCCGGGCTGAAGGGACCTGCCCTCCTTCCTCCGGTGAATTAAAGCAGCCCTGGCAGCTGAAGCCCAGGGACATAAATTAATGATGGAGACCAGAGATAGGAACCGCTGGCCCTCGGCTCGGAGGGGCCGGGAGCAGAGCGCTGCAGGGTGCTGCGGGTGCCCGTCCCCGCTGCGGCAGCGCAGGGATGCTCTTTGGCTCCCCAAAGGCAGGGAATTCCGTGGCGGGCTGGACGCTCCCCGGCCAGGCATGAGGGGATCGTTAATACCTGCTGACACCGAGGTCACAGGTCAGGCACCAAACCGTCCCGCCGAGGTGGGGGAAGTGGCCTTTGCAGTGACACGCAGCCGCCCGAGGCACCGCTGCCATGCTGGGGGGGGACATGGAACTGCCCGGGCTGGGGGCCCTGGGACCCCCAGCGCTGGGCTTGGGGGGGTCTCTGAGTGCCATGCAGGCTCCTGGGAAGGGATGCAACCTGCAGGAGCTGGAGAAAAGCAAACCCGTGTCTGCCTTTTCTTAGAGGCCAGGCAACGAGGAGGTAGATGTTTTCTATGCACATACACACCCCCCCCCTTTTCCTTGTCCCTGCCTCGCTCGCACATGTCCCTCCTCTGCTAAAACCTTCAACCTTCGAGCCAGAAATTTCCCACTACAAGAAACCGTGTGGAAAAAAAAGCCACAAAATGAACAGAAAAGCATTTTGCAGCCCCTGCCCAGCCATGCTGCTGGCTGCCCAGGGTGTCACCTGGGGCTGCCCAGGTCACCCCACAAGCGTGTGGCCCCCCCGAAGGTGTTGGGGCATATCTGCACTGGCAGTAAGCCCCGAGGTCCGGGCAGAGACCCTGAAGGCAAAGGCAGCCTCGCGGCTTCGGGGAAGGCAAGGGGAAAGCTGCCGGCAAGCCGGTCTGTAAACCCCCCCTCCTGCCGACGGGGTCCCCCGTCACCCCGGCTGGCAGCGCGTTAATAACCCCTGGCGCCAAGCTCGGCCCAGCCCGGCCGTCCTGCGCCGTGAGCGCGTGGGTCACTAATGAGCCCCGGTGCTCATTAGCCCCAGCTGCGGGGCCGGGGGCCACGCTCCCGCCCGCTGTCAGCGGACACGGGGGTGTGTGTTCGATTAGTGCCCCACGGGGCCGGGATCCCTCTGCCCCCCATTCCCGCCCACCGCCCCCTAATAGATGAGATGTGATGTAAAAGCGCATCCTGCGAGTGCTTACGGCTTCTCCGGCACCTCCCCGTGAACCGCCCGGGGCAGAGAGCCCACGTTTATCTGCCAGCATCCCCCAGCGCTCCCGCTGCCACGCCGGGCAATAGCCAGGACCCGAGTTATTTACCTGGCCAGAGTGATGAATGTCACTATAAAGAACCCGAAATGGAACCGGCTAAAGATTAAAACCAGCCCCCACCTTCCCCAGCCGCGGCCACCCTCCCCAGCCTTAACATTTTCTTGAGTGCATGGAGCCCAGATAAGAACAAGTTAAATTTATCTTCAAAGAACCCCCAAAAGCGACTCTCTCTTAACCCCCTGCTCACTGCCTCCCTCCTCGCCTGTATAAATCTTCCCCTTATCTGAACTTCCAAAGGAGCGGGGCTGGGCGGGGGAAGGAGCGGGAACACAGCAGACTTTTTTTAAGCCAAAAAAACCTCTGGTTCATATTAAAGAGGCAGGATAAAAGAGCGCGAAGGGTCCCGCTGTGAGCATAAATAATGCAGGATGGGCCCTTTGCAGAGATTTACACCGGGCGGTTTTCTTAGAGAGAGAGAGACAAAGCCCAAAACAACAACAAGGGAGGCACAAGGGAGGTTTGTCCCGTCCCGTCCCCCCCCGCCAAGGGGTGCCGGTGGCTGCGGGGAGGGCAGGCAGCGCGGGCAGGAGGCAGCGGAGCGGGCAGCCGGGAATGGGAGTCTGCAGGTGGGATGGGGACCCTGCGGCGTTGGGCTCTGGCCCAGCACCCTGTGCTTGCCCTGGTCCTCTGTGGGAGGGAGGATGTGGGCAGGGGGGCAGGGGAAAAGGGGAAGGGAAAAGGGGAAGGCAAAGGGGAAGGGGAAGGGGAAGGGGAAGGGGAAGGGGAAGGGGAAGGGGAAGGGGAAGGGGAAGGGGAAGGGGAAGGGGAAAGGGACGCAATGCCCCGCGCTGCAGCACCCACGCCGCAGTGACCTGCGCCTCACACGCCGGCACATCCGCAGCCCCGCTGGTCGGACAAAGGAAACTGGGCAGACACAGCCAAATTCCAGAAAATTATTTTTTCATTTTCTCCTTTATTAGTTTTTTATTAGAGGGGAAAAAAATAAACGTAAGCTGACTCTGCTCGAGTGCAATCTTCACCAGAAAAGCTCCTGGCTGCACAGAGGCTGCCCTTGGGCTCTGAGCGCTGGGGGCCGGGCTACTCTCCCACCGCATGTCTATCTCCCCCCCCCCATCACCCCTGGACCGCAGCACAGGGGCCAGGTCGCAGCCTGCATCCCGGGGAGGATGCACCGCGGGTGCACAGCTCCTCGCTTGGGGATGCCCAGCGACAGCAGGTAGGGGCGGCAGTAAGGCACCCACCTCTCCCTGCTCTTGGAGCCAGGAAAACACCCAGATGTTGGCCCCCCGGCTCTGGCAAGCTGCGGAAAACCATGTCCCTCCTGCCACGTCACACAGAGGGAAGGGATGCGGTGGAATTCAGCAGCCGCCCAGGAGCCGTGGGGCTTCAAGCGTGGGTTTTGTCACACAGTCAGTCCCAGCCCCCTTTTACCAGCCATGGGCATTGATCCCCCCACCCCTGCCCGGGGGGTGGGACACCCCTGGGGACGTGCCACGGATGAGCTGCAGTCGAAGATGCAGGATAAGCATCGGCTGCAGGAGGTGGCTCCGCAGGCCAGCCCTGTGGCGGGACAGAGTTTTGGGGCTGTTGGGCCCCCCCAGCACTGATGTGTGGGCAGGGGATGGGGGGAGCTTTCCCACACACCCTGCAGATGCTCTGGCCGGGGGTGTCCAGGAGGGCAGATCCAAAGGCAGCCCCCCAGGATCGGTGTGCTGCGGGAACGGCAGGCGGGTGAATAAATCCGACCAGGATGGGAACATCCCAGCCAAGGAATGAGCTAACTGCGGGGTCGGATGTGGCGGATAATGCAGACCCTCTCGCATCGATGCAATCTGGAGAAGACGCAGCCCGATGGGAACCATCGGAAAAAGTCATTGACCTTCCTGAACTCTTGGAAAGATTGAAGCTGCACCTCCGGCCTGGAGAGCTGGGGGGGGTGGGGAAGAGAAAAGCACAAGGAGATGTCCCCCGCGGCAGGGGACACGCGCCGCAGCCAGGGAGGACGGGTAGGATGAGCGTGGGGGTGTACCCACGGGCACAGCGGGTGGGTCGGGTGGTGTGACATGCAGGACGGCCACCCACGGCCACACTGCCACGGGCAGGACCGAGCACGGCAGTGGCACGGGGCGCTGATGCCATCCCCGCTGCCGTCCTTCCCGCTGCGGGAGCCGTGACACGGTCCCACCGCAGCCGCAGGTTCCCCGCGCTGCTCGCGCTGGAGGTGGGAAGGGCTGCCGAGATCCGTCGCCCTCCTGCAAAAAAGCTCTAGGATCTGGAACCAATTATTTCTCCGGGCCCAGGAATTAGCACATTACAAAAGCAAAATGACTTCAAGAACCTGGAATGGGATCAGTTTTTGCTCAAATTGTCACCTGCTGACCCTCAGCGCGGGGAGGGGAGGCTGCGGGGCAGCGACACGCGGCGCGGGTCCCTGTGAGAGCAGGAAAACCCTCACCTGCAATCAGCAGCTCCAGAGCCCAGCTGAAGAGAGGTGTCGGTGCTCACTCCCCACGTCAGCTGAATTTTTCTCATTCCTGGTTGAAGCTCTCCAGAGCTCAGTCCGAGGCGAGAAGTGACCCCGGGGCTGCCTCGTGTGCCCTCCTCAGCGTGGTCCGGATGGATGCTCAACGCACCCGGCCACCTCCCACCCAAAAGCATCTCTAAGTTATCAGCAATGCGTCCGCCTGACCCCGACCGGCAGGAAAAACCCCTCTGCGCGGAGCTGCCGGCGGCATTGGCTCTGCTCACCTCTGCCGAGGGATTAGAGGGGAGTAACTCAGGCGACTCGAGGAGATATCGCCCGGGAGGCTCGCAGGCATGAGGAAACCCGCCGGAGCCTTGGCGTTAATCGACAGGTGACTGAGCCCACGGATTGCTTTTGGAAAAGCGGATTCTGCCTCGAACGGCTGCAGGCGCTGGCGGCGAGCTGCCCGCGCTCATTCTCAACGCTTCTCTTCAGGAGGCTTCGGCCATCCCGTGTTGCTACTTAAGCCTCTGGACCAAAAAATGGTCCTCTGAGAGCGATAAATAACGCAGAAACCTCTGAAGGGAGTGGGAGCCCACGGGGTGGGATACATCTCCGAAAGCCTTCCTGGGGTGCAGCCTGCAGCTCAGGCCATCCCCTCTCTGTCTCGGGGCATAGGGTGGGGATTTATCCCCTGGGCACAGCAACCACCAATTTTGGGAATACGCTTTCCAGAACCCAGCGAATACACCAGAGGGATGTCCCCGGCGAGATGCTCCCCACACTGCCCGGGGTAGGACGTGGGTGACGCCGGGGACGGCTGTGATGTCCCGATGCCCTCGCCCCGGCCTGACCGCCCCCCCTTCCTCCTCCTCCTCCTCCTCTGCAGCCCGGGCTCCTGGCTCCAGCTGGAGAGAAATCCTCCTTTTCTTTTTTTTTTTTTTTTTTTTTTTTTTTTGCCTTGCGACCGAGCTAAGCGAGCTGGAGAAAATCAACACGGGATTTGCATTAACAGCAGTCGCTACAACAAGATTGCAGCCAAACACAATATTAGAAACTCGGTTTCCCCTCCGTCGTTAGTGCTTCCAGATGGAGCCCCTCGCACAGACCAAAGGGTAGGGGCGAACCCCCCTTTCTGCTCTCAGCACGGACCTTTTCTTCAGCCCCAGGCTCCGGAGGGGGTGAGGAGGGACAGATCTGCCCTTTGTCCAAGCTCCGAGCCCCATGCCGAAGCCGTGAGGGGACTGGCAGTTTCCCCCGCTTCCAAAGCGGCAGATTTATTTCCGCTTACATCAGAGAAAGTTTAAACAAAAAAAAAAACCAAACAAAAAAAAAACCAAACAAAAAAAAAAACCACAACCGAAAGAGAAAGAGATCAGGATATTCTGTAGGTCCCTTAGGATCTGTATAGGGGAAGACATCCTTGGAATAACATAAGCAGCCCCAGCACCGCCTTCTGAGGCCAGCCAGGAACCGGCCTCTCCGGGCACTAAAATCACTATAGCAGAGTGCTAAAAATATTCATTACCCAGGAGGGAACAGTCATAATTGAACAGGCCCCAGGTATTAAGTAGGTAGCAAGACCTGGCACAGGCTCCTTGGCTTACACCTAGCCCGACGCATTTGTGTTTGCCATTAAAGCCTTCAGGCAAAGATGTTCCCGAGGAACGACCAAAACCCGAGCGGCTGGCTTGTGCGTGTCCCCCCCCGCCGCCACCCTCCGCGAGGAGACCCTCGTCTCATGGAGCTGTCAGCTCGTTGGTTTGAGCTGAAGCAGTTCGCCAGCACTTAGGGCTTTGCCAGGTCGTTTCTGATAAGAAAATAAGTTGCCTTGCGCGGACGCGGGGGTGCGCGGGGTGCAGCCCTGCCTGCTTGCTGGGGCCAGCCCTGCTCCATCACCACCCGGACCCCCCCTGCACCCACCCTTGCCGCTGTCTCCTCCTCCAGGCCTTGGAAACCCAAGCTCGGCTCACGTCCTCATCGTTCGGGAAGCTCATTAAACAAGCAGGCTAAAGTTTGTCCAGGCTTTGCGTGAGGCCGGCATTGCCTTGGGCAGGGGCTTTGGCTCTTCCCAATGTGAAATGGGTTTCAGCGCTTCCTCCGGGTAGTCTGGGAGCAGGTTCCAGGGCTCGGCTGTCAGCGCTGAGCTGCCTGCTTGTTGTCTTTGGGACAAAAGGTCACGTATAACCGCCACTGAATTCTCACAGAATCGCGGCGGCTCCCGTCAGCGCTCGCACAGGATCACCAGCTCCGAGCCTGGCCAGAGCACCTTCAGCCAGATAGGGAAATCAAATCTAAGTCACAGTTTTCTTGTTTTTCACCAGCAGCTTTTGCAGCTGCTGCCCTCCAGCCTTTCTTTGTGAGAAGACGGAGGCAAACCACCCCGGCTGCGTGCGCGGTGAGCGAGCGCCTGCACATCCCCCTGCACGGGGCAAATCGGAGGGTGCAGGATTGCAGGAGCAGGACCCCAGCAGGGTCTCGGCACCCCCCCAGCACCCCCTGGCACCCAGCCCGGCTCCCCAGGGAACGCCGTGTCCGCGCGCCGGCTCTGCCGGCCCTGGCAAAGCCTTGGGACGGATGCGATCGCTCACGTCCTGTTTAGCCCCAGCCTGTTTACTGGCCACCAGCGGTGTTTACCGGCCCGCCCGGAGCCTCTGCAAACCGGAGGCAGCTGCAGCTGGAGGAGGGATGCGGGAGGGGGGTTCTGCGATGCTCTCCGGAGCTGGGCGTGCGGGCAGCCCAAGGATCGCAGCCTTGTTTATCCTGCTGTGGCTTCCTTGGACAAAATCCCACAGCTGGACTCTGCACGGGGACGCACAGAGCACTCCAACAGATCCCTGTGCACGTGGAGGTCTCGAGCCCCTTCCATGGGGAGAAAGATGGATGTGAGTGCTGCTAAAGGCACGAACGTTGCTCAGATCCTTCAACCAGCAAACACAGGCGTGTTTTTACCTGGCAGCTGTTTCCAACATCATGTTTTACACTGGTAGCATTCCGGAGAGGACCCCAGACCTGTGCCACCAGCCGGGGCTGGCGCCTGCGGCACCCGCTGTACCTGCAGCGTACGGGGCTCCGTGTTTATAAGCAACAGATTTGCTCTGCGTCTTAAAGAGAAGCCCCTCGTAAAATCTGCCAGCCCTGCAGAGAGATAAGCGGTGTCTCAGGGAGCCCTTGGCTCAGAAAGGTGCTGCGGAAGGAGCCGCTGTGATGGAGAGCCAAGTGTGGGGGCAGCCAGGGGAGGGGGACGCTCCCGGGCCATTGCAGAGCCTTGGCCAGTCCCCACCCCCATCTCTGAAGCCCTTTTGGAAAGCTGCGTGGTGGGATCCAGCGCAGCACGCGGAGCACAAAGTCACCCTCCTGCCACCCCCCCAGCACGGCTTCCTTGGTGGGACTGCGGCCATCGAGGGACCCTGGTGGTCCCAGAGCATCAGGGACTCCCCGGAGTGGTACGGCGGCGGCTTTATCACTGGTTTCCAGAGTGGGACCCGAAGGGCAGCACGGAAACACATGTGCGCGCACACACACACACACACACAGACCCATCGCAGCTCACGGCATAGCCCTGACCTGAATTTGGAGCTGCCGGATGAGAGGCCAAAAGCAGCTGCCCCCCCACCTTTGCTGTCCCCCACCGCCTCATCCCTTTGCGCCTCCCTCGGGCAAACGCAGCCGTACCTGCCTGCAAGGCCCTGACACAGCCTGATAAGGGCTGATAAGAAGCTAAAGGAAGGAGCAAGTCTCATGGGGACAAGCTTTAGAGGGGAAATCAGCTGCGGGAAATCGCAGTGGTGGGGGGGTGGGGGTGGGATTTGGGAGCATCCCCCATCAAACGAAGCCTCGAGAGGCAAAATTGCAGAGCGGGGCATGGGCACTTTGCCTCTGCGCGGCATCCAGCTCGGGCGGATGGAGCGTGTGGCACCTTCATGTGTTCAAACAGTCATAAAAGCTGGGGTGGGGTAAATTCCTTTTAGAGCAGCAAGGGCAGAGGGCGGCTGGTGCAGCCCCGGCCAAGGACAGGGTGGGTGGCCCCGATCCCCTCGCTCCGTGCTGCACAGGAGCCGGTGGTGGCAGAGCCCCCTGCACCCTCCCCATGCGCAGAGCAGTTTTAGGGGTGCCTTTGGTTGCTCCGCAGCCGGGATGAGCAGAGCAGTGGGCGTTTTGGGGAAAGGCTGGTGGAGCCGCAGAGCGGTCGGTGTAGGGTGGACCAGCCCAAAGGATGCTCTGAGTTACCCGATGGGTCACTTTGGGCTAGAGCTGGGACAAGGGGGACCATTTCCAAGGAGCTGCAGGGGGTGCTGCAGGTGATGGCTGTGGGGAAACGTCTGCAACACTCAGGTTAGAACAAACAGCGGTGCTCAGGAGCAATTTTAGGGATGCTCTGCACCTTTCTGACTCGCTGTGCAGCAAGGGCAGGGGCAGCTGGGCTCGGATGCCCAGTGCGACGCAGCCGGTGCTGCCCGGGTGAGAGGAGAGGGCTGGGAGCGCGGGGAGGAGACAGCACGCTCCCCGCAGATAAGGCAGGATATAACGACTAGTTTTACACGCACGGAGATACAAAAAGCCAAATTGTGGAGCATAATTGCTCAGAAAAAAACAAAGGGGTGCTTCATATTTCTTGGCTCCCTGACAGAATTAGCACAGCGAGCATTCCCCGGCTTTCCTTTCATTCTTCTCCAAAAACATCACTTTCCTCGGGGGGGGGGGGGGGGACGGGGGGACGAGGAGGAGGGAGTGGGAAAGAAGTGAGCATCGGCGGGCCCCCGGCAGCGCATCACGGCCAGCTGCGTGCGGGGAGCGGGGGCTCTGCCCGTGCTCCTTCCCGGCTGCCTCCGTCGCCCACCTGGCCTCCTTGCCCTCTCCCGGACCCCTGGGTCTGGGCTACATGGGGGACAGCTATGCCGGAGCCCATCCCGTGTGCCGCGGTCCCCAGCCCAGCCTGGCCCCGCGGCAGCTCCCGGCGATGCCCGGGCTTGTGTGTGTCCGCTGCAGAGGTGGTATCGAGCACGGCGGGGAGGCAGCGTGCCAGCGGCGTGGTCTAATCCACAAGTCTCGGGGAGGCAAACAGCTGGGGAAGAGCCTCGGAGGCTTTTTCCCAAGCTCCAAGAGCTCTCTGAAGCCGTGTGGTGCTCGCCCCCGTACCCAGGTGTCCTTTGAAAGGGAGAAGGCAGCCCCAGCCCCTGGCAAGCCATGGCATGGGCAGCACCGGGGAGCGTCTACATGGGGAACGGGTGGTCAGAAAAGGTGATTTACTACGGGACTTTGAGATGCCACCACCTGACGCCTTGAGCCATGGAAGCTCATCTCCTGCCAAAGCCCCAGCCTGGAAAACAAACTTTTATAAACATGCAGGATGGAGGTTTTAGCGCTTTGGTGGGAGAAAGGGCACAAATGAAGGGTGACGTCCGAGCCCAGTTGCCCCTGCCCTTGCCACACAGCGAGTCAGAAAGATGCAGAGCGTCCCTAAAATCGGTCCTGAGCACCGGTGTTTGTTCTAACCCGGGGAGAGGAATGGGGTGGAAAAGTGTAAAAGGCAAGGGGGTGAGGTGAAGAGGAGAGTGGCCGTGTTGGAGACAGCCACACACCTCCTGCGAATGGTTGGCCACCGAGTGACAGGTCCAGTGCCACCACCCCAGCCCAGTGTGGCAGGTTTGGCACCCGAGGCACCAGGGGTGATGGGGCATCCTTGGGATCCAAGCACCTTTTGGTTTACCTCAATAAAAAGGCACATATGAAACCCTTTTATTTACCAGTCCCTGCTCCCCAGGTCTAGTTTAAGGCCACCCAGTGTCACCCATGTCCCTGCCACCCACAAGCCCCATGGGGCACCTGCCCACCGCAGCCCTGCAGCAGCCCCATGGCACCTCCAGCTCCCCCCTCCCTACGCCGCGGGGCTGGATGGCAGTGGGGTCCCTGTGGGTGCTGGGAGGAGGGATGACAGCCGGGGCTCCCCCCACATCCCCCAGCAGCCCCGCTGCCGGCTGTGCTCCCCTTCCACCCCTGCACCGGCTGGGTGAAGGCTGCAGCTTTTCAGGCCTCCCCATAAAGAGTGTTATTCAGAGCTGGAATTAAAAAGCTTAAGTGTAAAAGAACGCTAAAGGGAGCAGTGGAAGAACCGGATTTTCTTTTATTTGATTTTTTTTCTCTTCTGAAGGATGCTGTATTGAGCCGAACATGACAAATATGCCAGGAATGTTTGCCCTCAGGGCCTGGGAGAGCAGGGAAAGGCCCAGAGAAAGGCACCGCTGGCACCTTATCAACACCCCAGTCCCACTGTTTGTAAAAAACAAGTGCCAGTGGCAGGTCCCCGAGGCAGCAGCTGCCCACAACACCCCGAGCAGGATGCCAGTGGCTGCAGCAGTGCCACCGACCCCATGGGCACCCACTGTGCCATGGGGGCCATATTACCCCAGCGGTGATGCCCCCTGGCTGCACGGCCACCCTGGGCACAGGGCAGCCCCGCGACGGAGCCTGGACCCATCTTCAGGGGGAGAACCGGCAGAGCTGGGGGGTGGCAGAGGGTGATGTGATGTGGGGCGTGCAGCTCCCCGGGACCCTGTACTGTGTCCAGCTCCGGAGCCCTCAGCACAAGAAGGACATGGACCTGTTGGAGCGGGGCCAGAGGAGGTCACAAAGATGATCAGAGGGCTGGAGCCCCTCTGCTGTGAGGACAGGCTGGGAGAGTTGGGGGGGTTCAGCCTGGAGAAGAAAAGGCTCCGGGGAGACCTTAGAGCCCCTGCCAGTCCCTAAAGGGGCTCCAGGAAAGCTGGGAAGGGGCTGCTTGCAAGGGCATGTAGCGACAGGATGAGGGGCAGTGGCTTTAAACTAGAGCAGGGCAGGTTTAGATGAGACATGAGGAAGAAGTTCTTTAAGCTGAGGGTGGTGAGACACTGGCCCAGGTTGCCCAGAGAGGGGGTGGAGGCCCCATCCCTGGAGACATTCAAGGCCAGGCTGGATGAGGCTCTGAGCAACCTGATCTAGTTGGAGATGTCCCTGCTCACTGCAGGGGGGTTGGACTAGATGGCCTTTAAAGGTCCCTTCCAACCCAACACATTCTGTGATTCCATGACCCATCTCCCTCCTGCTCGTCACCGCAGTGTGTGCCAGCGTGACTGGAGCAGAGGCAGCTTTCATTAGGCTGGGCAAGTCCATCCATCAGAGCAGCATCACTTCTGACTGCCTCGGAGGCACTGCTGGAGCTGCAGACCCAACGATGGGTTCGTCTCAGGGGAAAGCAGCAGGACCGAGGGCTGTGGCAGGGCACGGGGACAGGACTGGCACTTGCCAGGTCGCAGCCATCCCGGCTTCAACATGCAGTGGCGGCAGGGAGAGCATCGCATACCCTGGAGGTGCACCAGCATCACACCGGGGTCCTCCCCATCCCTCCCGGGCTCCTCCGCTCCATCCCAACAAAACCCTTCCCAGAGGATCCTCCTTTAGGGAAGAGCTTAAAGCCATTTGTGTGGTGCTTATCAAGATCGTGGTGTTTGCACCAAGGAAAGAGCCGGCGCTGAGCCCCCGTGCTGCTCCAAAGAGCCCCAGCCTGGCTTCAGGGAAGCCATGCGCAGTGGGCTGGGGCCGGGGCTAATTAACAATCCTCATTAAAAATATATTGTGGTTGGTTTAAACAAGGTTCCCCCAAGCCAGAGGAAGCCGGTGAGGGGCTGTGGAGAGATAGCAAGTGAGCAAGGCGGCCGGGGAGGGGGAGGCAATGCCTGGGTGCATTTATTTCTTTACTTACTTCCATTTCTAAAATAAAATAAAGTGCCTCTCTGTAGCTGTAGGCGCCCTAGCGTCTATTAAAGTACCACATAGGAAATTGTAAAGTACAGGAAAACAACCCAATCAGCCTGACCCCTTAACAAACTCCAGCCATAGACAAAGTTGCAGAGTAAACAAAGCAAAGCCGCCGCCGTCGCCAAGCCTCGCCCGGTGGCTGCATGGTCCCACCGGCGGCTGGCCGGCCCCACAGCCCTCGTCCCGGCCTCCAGCTGTGGGGCTGTCCCCAGGATGCTCCCACGTGCCGCCTGCCTGCACCGGGGATGCTCTGCTGCCGCGGCCGCGGTGTCACCCCCGGTGCTGGCATTGCCACGCGCGCTCCAGAGAGCACTGCTCCTGCCTCACAGGCTCGGCAGCAGACACCGAATCCGGCATAGCCCTGTCCTCGCCCAGCCCCGGGGCGGCACACGTGGCCTCTGCCCCTCTCCGGGCTGCGAGGAGCGAAGGCAGCTGGGCTACGGCATTGCCTGACCGCACTCTTCCTCGCTTCCTTGGCCAAGAAGGGGATGATGTTAAATGAGTCAACAGTTGGCCCAAGCGCTGGGGTCGGGAGGGTAATGTTTCCTTTGGAGTCAGATGCTTCCTCTCCTCCTCACTGGAGACGATGACGCTCTGGGCCAGCAATGGGTCCTGCCTCTCCCGCGCAGGGCAGGACTGGTGTCGCTCCGAGCCTCGGGGTTTATCCCAGGCCCCCTGAGCCCTTCTGACACCCACAGAGGGGCACCGCCACCACCGCAAGCCATTAGCATCCGTCCCACCGAGGTATTGCTCCGTTTCCCTGGACACCGACAATTCAGCCAGAACCTGAACAATTTTCTCTGCGTAACAGCCAGAAATCTGCTTTCAGCGGCAGGCTCTGAAATCAGCATCCCAGCAGAGGCAGCCTGGATTAATCAGGCTGGCCACAACTCGGAACAAACCTGCTGATTAAGCCTTGGCAGAGGCGGCGGTGTGTGCTCAGGGCCTTCCCTTTGCCTCCTGCACAGGCACAGCACGAGGGTTCCGAAATCTTTACCGAGCCATTGACTGCATTCTTCCAAAACCGTCTGCCACCGGCGCTGCAGCCACCTGCCCCGTGTCCCCCACATGCCCCATGTCCCCTGCCCCAGGAGTGACAGGGGCTGGGCACGCAGGAGGCGATGCGGGGCTGCCCGGGGGGGTTACCGGGGTGTCGGGAGCGCAGAAAGCAGGGAGCAGCCCCGCGCACCCGAGGTGTTCCCGATGGATGGAGGGAGGCAGGGCTGTGCGACAAGGCTTTGGGGGGGGTTATGTTCCTGTTGACTCTAAACTCCCTCTCGGACCCCGCAGGGCCAGAGACCCCCCCCTCCCTGCCTGCAGGGAGAGCAAGAACCTCTTTTTGTAGAGTATTTGGCTGTTGGATGCTGTGCTCGGGGCTGGCTCCGGCAGCAGGCTGCTGTCTTGGCGTCCTGTGCTTTCCTGGGGACCTGTGGGGTCACCTGCGTGCCCTTCACCAGCCGGGCCCCGCTGCCCCAGGGACCACACTGAGCTGAGGGGGGGGATGTCAGCACCCTCCTGTGCTACCCAGCCCTGTGGTGGATGTGTCTGGGTGTGTGTGGGTGCAAAACATGCAGCCCTGCAGAGCAGGAGGCAGGACATCTCCTCCATCACCTCTCCTGGCGAAGCGGCAGGATGTTTACATCAAGGTTTCTGGCCGGTGAAGGACACACAAAGCCTCCAAAAAATAAAACGAAATAAAAAAAAAAATAAATAAAAAATCCCCTGTTGTTCCCTTCAGCAGATGGAAAGTAAACACAGCTGCTCTGCTCACCCCGGGCGGCATCCGCGCACCCCGGCCCCCCGGCCCTGCCCGCCCCGTGGTGGTCCCCATGCCGAGCTGGCGAGGACTTGCTACCCTGGTGGCCACTTGCCCGTGGCCCCGTGCAGGGCAATGGAGGGACAAGGAGGCCTCAGGCCGGACCCCATGGGGATCCTGAGCCCCCAGTGTGGGTGGTGGTGTGGGGCTGGGGACACCCAGCTTCCCACGCTGTGTGATGGGTGCAGGCGTTGGGGAGGTGCTGCCCCGGAGAGGGGACAGCCTGCGCGGGAAGCCATGTCCCAGCCCCGAGGAGCCATCCTAAAGAGGATGGCATCCAGTGGGTCCGGCCTCAGCTCTTTTCTTGCAGAAGGAGTGGATGAGCAGACCCCCCTGGAAGGAGATGCTCAAGAGGACAGTGTGAGGGGGACAAGGGACCTGTCACCTGCGCAGCCGGGGGACAAGAGCAGCAGAGGAGGGAGGATGAGACGCGCGTGTGGGAAGGGAAATGGGCTCGTGCTGGCGTGGGAGGACACGGCTACCCGCATCCACGTGGAGGATGGGGTGAAGTGGAGGTTAAACATCAGGAAACACTTTCTGGCTCTAGCCAGGATCTGGGCAGCAGAGCCGGCTCCGGGGCAAGCTGTGAGCCACCTCTGTGGGGACAGGCTGCGGCTCAGCAGGGGGGCTGGCTGGGGGGGTAACCAGTGCGGGCTGCGTGCCTGCCACACCACCACGGCTCGGATTTCCCATACCCTTTTCTTTTCCCTTAATTTTAATGCAAGCAGCAGCAGCTCCTGGCAGCAGGGCCCGCTGCAGCTCCCCAGCCTGCAGTGGTCCCCACCCCATCTGACCTGAAACTGAGAAGAAAGGAAACATTTCCCATATTTACTATGCAACCGCTTCAGCTCCGGGGCAAAGCCGTGAGTGGGAACCTTCACAACTGCTTCCCCCAAAGTAACGCTCCTGGTTCTGGATTTAAATAAAACTCAAGGAACTCTAAACCCCCCACACACAAGCAGAAGTACCAAATCCCCCCCTGATTTCACCTTTGCCGTAACTTGCTCAGCAGGGTTTTAGCAAATGGCCCCAAACCCATCAGCCTCCATGTCTGGGAGGCCTGTGAGCCTTGCGGAAGGCTGGGCTGCACTTGGAGCTGGGGGGTGCTGAGGGCTGCGGGGATGCTGCCAGGGATGCGTGGAGCTTTCAGGGGTTCTCTGGGCTGCAGGGCTGCCCTAGGGCTGGAAGAATGCTCAGGGCTGGCAGGGATATTCGAGACTGGCAGGGAGATTCGAGGCTGGCAGGGATGCTCGGGGCCGTGGGGATGCTCAAGGCCTGGCAGGGATGCTCAGGGCTGTGAGGATGCTTGGGGCCGGGAGGATGCTCGGGGCTGGCAGGAATGCTTGAGGCCATGGGGATGCTCAGGGCTGGCAGGGATGCTTGGGGCCATGGGAATGCTCGGGGCTGGAAGAGTGCTCGAGGCTATTGGAGGTGCTCGGGGCTGGCAGGGATGCTCGGGGCCGTGGGGATGCTCAGGGATGGCAGGAATGCTTGAGGCCACGCTCAGGGCTGGCAGGAATGCTCGAGGCCATGGGGATGCTCAGGGATGCCTGGGGCCGTGGGAATGCTCAGGGCTGGAAGAGTGCTCGAGGCTATTGGAGGTGCTTGGGGCTGGCAGGGATGCTCGGGGCTGTGAAGGTGCTCGGGGCTGGCAGGGATGCTCGAGGCTGTGGAGGTGCTCAGGTCTGGCAGGAATGCTCGAGGCCATGGGAATGCTCAGGGCTGGTACGGTGTTCAAGACTAGCAGGGATGCTCCGGGCTGTGCAGATCCTCCAGGCTGTGCAGGTGCTCGGAGCTGGCAGGGATGCTGGGGGCTGGCAGGGATGCTGGCGGGTGCGGGGTGCTCACGGGCAGGGTGCTCGGGGGCTGCGGGTGCTGGTAGGGGGGGCAGGCTGCTGGCAGGCAGGGCAAGGTCTGCGGGAGCGCCTGCCCGGGCCGCTTGCGTGGAGCTCGGCTGTCCTCTAGTGCACACCCGGCTCCATGACACGGCCACGGCCGGGCAAGGCAAAGCAGGGCAAGGCAAGACAGGATAAGGCAGGGAAAGGCAGGATAAGGCAGGGAAAGGCAGGATAAGGCAGGGCAAGGATGGAGCCCTGCCCCACCAAGACCCACCTCCCACTTTTCAGCCTCCCACTCCCTGTCAACGTCCACGTTTTTGGGGGGGTCCGCTATTTACTCAGCATCCCACTCTTTGTCCCTCACTATTTTATTCCCCACCTCCCACTCCCTCTTGGCCTTCTACCCCTTTTTGGCCTCAGGTCTATATTAGCCTCCACTCTTTTTAACGGTCTCCACTTTTTCTTTGGACTTCCGCTCCTTTTCAGCCTCCCATTCTTCAGTGGCCTCCACTCTTTGTCAGACTCTTTCAATCCCAGACTCCATTTCACCCTATTATTTTATTGGCCTCCCACCCCTTTTCAGCCTCCCTCCCCTTTTCACCCTCCACTTTTTTTGGCCTCTATTTTTCATTTGGCCTCCCCCTTTATTTTGGCCTCTATTTTTCATTTGGCCTCCCACTTTATTTTGGCCTCCTACCCTTTTCAACCTCTGCATTTCTTTCACCCTCCCACCCTCTCTTGGTCTTCTACCCTTTTGCAGCCCCTATTTTTTCTGACCACCCACCCTTTTTTCATCCCACACTCCTTTCCAGCCTCTATTTTTTCTCTGTCTCCAACCTTCTTTTTAACTCCACTTCCTTTCCAGCCTCCTTCTCCTTTTTAGCCTCCATTTCTTTTTTCAGCCTTCCTTGTTTTCTCCATCTCCAATCTTTTTTGGCCTCTACGTTCTTTACTCAGCCTCCTGCTCTTTTCCAGCCTCCCACTGTTCTTTGGCCTCCACTCTTCATCAGACTCATGGGGCCTCAGATTCCATTTCCTTTCATGATTTTCTCAGCCTCAAATATTTTTGGCCACCACTTTTTTTGTTGGCCACCACTTTTTTTTCAACCCCCCACTTTTCCTTGGCCGCCTACTTTTTTCAGCCTCCAGTGTTTTTTGACCTCCAATTTATCTCTGTCTCCCACTTTTTCTTTGGGGTGGTGCTTTTTTTTTTTTTTTTGCCACCGCTAACGAGTGGACAGAGGGATGCAGCTGCCACCCACACAGTGCCTGGAGAGTCAACACAGGCACATGGGATGGGGAAAGGGGAAAAAGAGAGGAAGGGGGGAGTGGAGAGAGCAGAGGTGGAGGGATGGGGCTGTCAGGTCCTGGGAGCACTGTGGAGCTGTCACGAGCATCACCCAGGGCTCCCACACCTGTTCATGGCTCCATTTAAGCTCAGATTGGAGCCTTCACCCCCTTCCTCACCTCGGTGCAGACATGCCCCTCTCCGGCCCTGCTTCCAGCACGGACCTCAGCTGTGACGCTAGAGGTAACTTTTCTCTGGGGGAGGTTGTGCATGCCCACTGTGGCTTGTTTCCAGCCGTGGCTTTGCTCCTGGGGGCTTGGGAGCCATGGTGCAGCCATGCCTCCAGCCCTGCTTCCCTTTGCTCCTGCCTGGATGGGCCCTGGACCTGGCTGGGTGCTTGCTTTGGCTGGGGTTGTTGATGGGATGAGCTGTGTTGCCAGCATTCAGCTCTGCCTGCCGTGGGGGGGTTGCACCTTGTGGGTGAGGGCACTGCCCGTGCTGGGGTCACCCTTGGCTCCCCGTTTGCCTGACCTTGGGGACGTCCTCATGCTCCCTGGCAGAGCTTTGGGGCAGCGGGTTCGGCTCCTGCAGCCCTTAGCTGTGCTCCTGCCCCATCGAGGTGACACCTGCCCTGTCCCTGCTGGGGCTACGGGCACAAGGCAGGCTCCATCGCCACTGCCATCGCTGCACAGAGGGAGACCCAGCCCCGAGGCAGGGGGGTAGGTGTGAGCCCCAGGCCCTTCATTGTACCTCTCACCAACATGACTGTGTGCTCTGGACTGTTTTGGGTCCCCCCTGGCCCTGATGCACCTGCAGTGCCCCTGCTCTGCCACCCATGGCGTCCCTCCCTGCTGTCCCAGGCTCATGGCTACAGGTTTCAGCAGCAGTCAATTATTTTTGTGCGCTGCTGGGGGCTGTGCTTGGCCAGGTGGGAAGGGTGAGTTACTCATGTGTGCGATGCACGCTGCAGAGATTAATCCTCCCTGCCTGGGTGCAGGACTGGGCCAGCCTGGGGGCTCTCCTGAGCGGTGAGGGTGTTTTCTTACTGCCCTCCCTTCCCCCTTGCAGCACCCTGGGCTCCCCTCTCCATTCATCCTCCCCTTTCCCTCCCTGCACAGAGTTTGTTTCCACCACAGCCTTCTCCATCCTCAGTCTGACTCCTGATGAAGTCCTCCTGCGCTGCAGGAAAGCCTTGTTTCTAGTTTTCCTCCTGGGACCATTTCCCCAGCATCCCTTGTCTTTTATCAAATTGGAGACAAAAAGACACTGTAGAGGGGGGTGAACACTCTGGCCCTTTGCGGAGCAGCCAGGGCAGAGGATGAGCAGCCCAGGGGTGCAGCAGGGTGCGGGGGGGACCTGCCACCCTGGAGGAGCTGGGACCCCTGGACACACTGTAAGCGGGAGTCAGGCAAAAACGTGTGGGAGGCGGGCGGCAGCGTGCAAGGCGAAGGGAAAGCCAGAAAATAGTGCGGATGTTTTACAGAGTGCGTGTTGGCTGAGTGTCTGGGAGCGGGAGAGGGAGAGGAGGGCAGTGCCTTTGCCTGCACATGTGTGCCAGCATTCAGCACGTGCTGGAGGGGTGTGCGTGGCCTGATGCATGGTGCATGGCGTGTTGTGTGGCCCAACGCATGGCCCAGGTGTGGTACATGGCATGTTGTGTGGCCCAGGCGTGGTGCATGGCGTGTTGTGTGGCGCAACGCATGGCCCGGGTGTGGTACATGGCATGTTGTATGGCCCAGGCATGGTGCGTGGTGTGCTGTGTGGCATGTTGTGTGGCCCAGGTGTGGTGCATGGCATGTTGTGTGGCCCACGCATGGTGCGGTGTGTGGCCTGATATGTGGCCCAGGTGTGGTGCATGGCCCAGGTGTCGCCATGTGTCCCCAGGTGTGGTCCAGGCATGGCGCACAGCCCCACACACGCAGCGCGCGTTGGCACACGCGTGCCCAAGGGATGCACTCGCCTGTGCGAAGCCCCGCACGGCACGGAGCTGTGCGGCGGTGCGGGGATGGGGACGGGGACGGGGACGGGACAGCGGTGCGGGGGAGCCGGCGGAGCCCCGTCCCGGCCGCGCTGCCCGCGGGGCGGCAGCAGAGCGACAGCGATGGCTCCCGCTGCCCGCGGCGGGCCGGGCACCGGCACCGGGACGGGCGGGAGCGACGTGCCCCGTCCCTGCCCGCTCCCCTGTGCCCGCAAGACGGGCGGGCGGGGGCACAGGTCTGCCCGCCCGCCTCCTCCCGCACCGCACCGCAACCACCCCCCCCCGCGCCCCGACCGAGCGGTGCGGCTGGGAATCCCCTCGGGTAACCCTGATGCGCTCAAAACTGCTTTTGCAGGCACTGCCTTGGAAAAGGCAAACACCTCCCTGCTGGGCTGCCCGGCTCGGTGGCCCCAAAAAGGGCCGTGGTGGTACCTGACCCGCCTGAGGCAAAAATAAGGTGCTCAGAGCGAGTGGGGAGATGCTGCGGCAAGAGCTTCTTGCAGACAAATGCAAGACCTGGCCCGGTGTACCGGCAAGCCCCTGGTGACATCTGCTGTTTGCACCCAGGTCACCGCACGGCTCAGCTCACCCTGCGACTGGCATCGACCCAGAGCAACAACACAGCCAGCTCCCCGGCCAGAGTTGGGCACCAGTGAGAGAACCCCAGGCTCTAACCAAGTGAGGTCAGAAAGGTGAGGAAAGGAGGTTTTTGGGAGGGGAGCAAGGGATGTCTCTGATCAGCAAACCATCTGGTGGATGGCCAGCTTAACATGAGCCAGCAGTGTGCCCAGGTGGCCAAGAAGGCCAACAGCATCCTGGCTTGTATCAGGAATAGTGTGGCCAGCAGGAGTAGGGGAGTGATGGTGCCTCTGTACTCGACACTGGTGAGGCCTCACCTCGAGGGCTGTGTTCAGTTCTGGGCCCCTCTGTACAAGAGGGACATTGAGGTGATGGAGCGGGTCCAGAAGAGGGCTACCGAGCTGGTGAGGGATCTGGAGGCCAAGCCATATGAGGAGAGGCTGAGGGAGCTGGGCATGTTTAGTTTGGAGAAGAGGAGGCTGAGGGGAGACCTCATTGCCCTCTACGACTACCTGAAAGGAGGGTGTAGAGAGGTGGGTGTTGGCCTCTTCTCCCAGGTGAATAATGACAGGACCAGAGGAAATGGCCTGAAGCTGCAGCAGGGGAGGTTTAGATTGGATATTAGGAAGAATTATTTTACTGAAAGAGTGGTCAGGCACTGGACCAGCCTGCCCAGGGAGGTGGTTGAGTCACCATCCCTAGAGGTATTTAAGAGGCATCTGGATTTGGCACTTCGGGGCATGCCCTAGGGGCAGAGATTCTAGGGTGTGGTTTGTTTCGTGTTTGTGTGTTTGGTTTTTTTTGTGTGTGTGTGTGTGTGTATGGTTGGACTCGATGATCTCAAAGGTCCCTTCCAACCATGAAGATTCTGTGATTCTGTGGTCAGAGGCTGTGGCTGCTGGCAAGCATCCGGGCTGGTGGGGAGGATGCTCACATCAAGTCAGGTGTTCAGATCCTCTCTCCTTCCTAGGCAGCTCCAGGACCTGCCATTGCTAACAAGGTTTCTTCATCTTTAACCATCAAAGAAAATAAAAGGGAAATTAGTAGCCACCTGGAGGTACCACCTTCCTACTACACCAAGGCATTAACCTGTCCATGGCTCCATTTAAGCTCAGATTGGAGCCTTCACCCCCTTCCTCACCTCGGTGCAGACATGCCACTCTCCGGCCCTGCTTCCAGCACGGACCTCAGCTGTGACGCTAGAGGTAACTTGTCTCTGGGGGAGGTTGTGCATGCCCATTGTGGCTTGTTTCCAGCCGTGGCTTTGCTCCTGGGGGCTTGGGAGCCATGGTGCAGCTGTGCCTCCAGCCCTGCTTCCCTTTGCTCCTGCCTGGATGGGCCCTGGACCTGGTTGGGTGCTTGCTTTGGCTGGGGTTGTTGATGGGATGAGCTGTGTTGCCAGCATTCAGCTCTGCCTGCCGTGGGGGGGTTGCACCTTGTGGGTGAGGGCACTGCCCATGCTGGGGTCACCCTTGGCTCCCCATTTGCCTGTCCTTGGGGACGTCCTCATGCTCCCTGGCAGAGCTTTGGGGCAGCGGGTTCGGCTCCTGCAGCCCTTAGCTGTGCTCCTGCCCCATCGAAGTGACACCTGCCCTGTCCCTGCTGGGGCTATGGGCACAAGGCAGGCTCCATCGCCACTGCCATCACCAAGGCATTAACCTGTCCTGGTCCAGTCGTGGCTGAGGTGCAGATATGAGGACCCTCGCTCCTGGCCTCCTTTCCCCCAGCGGGGTGAGCTTCCTGGCCCCAGCAGCCACCGGCGCAGAGACACGGGTCTGCGGGCTGCGTGGCTGCTCAATCTGATACGCATGCACGGCCTCCCCCTTGCCAGCCCTCTCTCCCACCCCCCCCATCTTCAAAGGCAGCGACCTGGCAGTGGTTCTGAAACCCGGGCAGAGCCTCCATGCCATGGCTTGGCATGCAGCTCAAAGGCTCAATTAGCAACATCTGCTTTTGTGGGCTGTAACCCCCTCTCCCTGCTCCCCTCCCTTGCTCTGAGCGCTCACAGCTGGGAGCAGCATGGGGCTGCAGCCAGCCTGGGCCAGGGGAGCTCTGCCGGGCAGCCACAGAGCCTGCCCCTGCCTGGGCAGCTGCCCTGCCAGCGTGGCATGCCGTGCCACCTCTGCCACCACTCTCCCGACCCCTCGGATCCAAGGACCTGACTGCAGCGGAGGGTGGGGGGAAGCAGGTGGGGGGCAAGGGGCAGAGGGCCATGGAGGGGGAGCATGCGGAATATGGGGTGATGGAGCCTGAAACAGGACTGGAATCGGAGACCTCTCACACCAGGTAGGCATAGGAACTTTGGTGAAGTGTGTGCATCCCAGTCTCTTCCAGGAGATGGAAAGAAACTTCAGGGAAGGAATGGGAAAGGTATGAGGTGGAAGTCTGCAGGGAGAGCAGAGGGTGCTGCATCCCACCCCAGCCCCATTCCCCTCCTAGATGGGGATCCCTGGCCTGCACTGGGGTGCAGGGCAGCAGGAGCTGGTGTGGGATGGACACAGATTGGGATTCACACAAGGAGGACCCACAGGAGGTACCTACTCTCAGGGCAGTAGCACTGGGAGGGCAATGAATTCTGTGCTCTCTGTCCATCCCCACTCCTTCCTCCCAGAGATACCAGTCTGGGGCCAGACCGGCTGCTTCACCCCATGCTGCCCAGGCTGCAGAGCGAGGGGCTGGGACAGGCTGGGCAGGGAGGACCATCTGGTGCAGCTGGCAGGGCTGGGTCCCAGGGGCTCCAGGCTACCGGGCCAAAATGCTCCCAGCAAATCCGTGGGGCAGGCAGAAGAGAGAGGCACTGGGGAGGGTCAGAGTGGCCTTTCTCCTGCAAATATAGGATGGAAACCAAAATTAAATCCTCCCTCATCAATAATGCAAGAAAAGGACCCAGCGAGAGGGCAGGGAATGAGGTGGGTAACAGGGAGATGGGGAACTCAGCCGTACGCTCCTCTCCAGCCTGATGCAGCACTGTTCTGGCACGACACGAGTGTATGAGGTCTCAGGCAGTTGGTGAGTCCCTCTCACCCCTGGCACAGGGTCTTCTTAAGGTGCCACCACTACAGCCCCCTTCTGGGAACACTGGTGGTGCTGGGAGCCCAGTCCTGTGGGCTCTCTCATGATCAGCTGCTGTAGCTGCGACCTGGACCCAACAGCTCCCCTCTTCCCCGCGAGGAGCTGGATGCCAACAAGGCCATTCCCAGGAAGGGGTGCCAGGCAGCTTCCTCCTGGGCTGTGCACCCCAGGTCCCTGGACAATGGGCTGTGCCAAGCGGTGACATGGCGGCACCAGAGGTGGGACCTGATGGGAAAAGCAATCCGTGCCCTGGAGGCTAGCTGAGAGCCCCCGCCACCGCCCATTGTTTGAGAGCTGAAGCAATAGGAGCCCTTGCCCAAGGAGCCGGGAGCCTGGCAGGTCTGGCCAGCAACTCGGCTATGTGGTCTGAAGGCTTTCCCAGGAGGGCCATATAGAAGCAGGGCTGGACGCTGTTGACATCATCCCGGGTATGTCTAGAAATGCGGCCAAGCGGCGCCGCACGAGGGCCACCGAGGTCAGGAGGGCACGGAGCCAGCCCAGGGATGAGGATTTGTGAATGAGAGCAGTACGGGCAGTGCTGGCGGGGTGAGGCTGTGGGGTGTCCCCTGGAGAGGGGCTCCCTGACCCCTCTCCCTGCAGGCAGCCGTCCCCTTGCTGCCTGGCACCAGGCAAGGGCAAGTGGGTCCCATGGGCAATGTTGGGCAGGGGACTACTGAGGTCTGACACCAAATTGGCAAACCCTGGGCACCCAGGCGTGGCATCCCTGCCTTTCCCGCTCTCGTTGCAAGAAGGTCCAGGATGTGCATCCACTTATTCCCCACCTTCTAGCTGTTACATCTGATTGCACTTGATTTACTTGCAGCCACAGCAAGGGCTGCTGAGGCTGGGGAGCTCTTGGGGCCTCTCTCTGTATGAAGCAACCTCAGCTGCATTCTTGCTGCAGCAAACCATCCCACACCGGGGATATCCCTTAGGAGATTGCCCCGAGATCCCAGCAATGGGATTCCTCACCTCCATCCTGGCTGGGAGCTGGTGAGCAGCAGGGCTAGCTAGGTCTGTCACTGCGTTGCAAACAAGATGTGTGATCACAAGGCGAGGCTCGTTGCAGTTCAACACTCCTACGATGGGTAAAGCATCTTCTGCTGCCAGTCTCCAGTGGGAGCACAGGGTTTGTGCTGCAGGGTGGGATTTTAACGACTCCAAGCCAGGCGTCAGCCCCTTCTCCAGCTTTGCCACCCTGAAACCTGTAGGTTGTAAGGGTCCGTGCTGGCACTTGAGTCAGCAAAGAGCCTGAGGTGGGATATCTGTGAGATACAGCCCCCATCTGTGTTCCTGAGCATCCTGCCAGCATCTGCTCCCTTGCCATGGGCCAGGCATGGGTTTTGCCTGCCCTGCTGCCTGCAGCCGGGTAAGGAGTAAAGGGAGGGGGCTGCGGAGCAGCACTGGGCAGAGAGGGAAATGGTCCGGGCAGGGGACCTCCCCGCCCCCCCCAACACGTATGGATGTGAACACAAGCCCGAGCCCAGCTACCCTACGCTGAGCCCTGGCAGGAGGTGAGGGCAGAGCCCTGCAGTTGGGAGGCTTGGATGCAGGGTACACCAGGATGGGCATGGCCAGGACTGATCCTGGATGGAGCCATCGGGCAAGGCTGCCGCCCCCAGGATTCCTCTGCCTGCAGGTCCTCCCTCTGCCCCACAAGGTTGGGGGCTGGGGGTAACCTCCCAGCTCCGGACTCTCCTCTGGGGCCACAGCGAACAAGGCCTCTCACAGGAGCTGGGGGACATGGGGCTGCGTGCCCTGTGCTGCGCTCTTCCCTTGGCAGCGCGTGCCCCAAAGCAGCCACCCAGGCCGCATCTCTTCTCCAGCTAATTTTAATTGCAAAAAGCAAAAAGTTCTTCTGCACCCTGAGTACCCGGGCGAGGCCGTACTGGAGTGGCCCTTCCCACATGCCGGCTGGGCACAGAGGTGTTTGCATCACAGTGCTGCGTGTGCCTGCCAAAAGACACGTGTTGGCAGGGTGACACAGACGCCTGGTGCAACAGTCCCTCCTGCCACCCCATCGTGTCAGCCCCTGGGCTCTCTTCAAGGTGCTTTTACTGTGCCTGGGGATGCGTGTGCCCTGGTGCCTCTGATAGCTGCTTGGAGCTTGGGGTCCTCCTCCCCATCCTTCCTCCTGCTGCCTGGGCCCCCTCCTCTTGCAGGTAACAATTTGCCTTTTCCAGCAAAGCACCGAGATCCCATAAAAGCATGTCATGGAGAGCCCTTCGCAAAGACCAGGCCAAGCCGTGTCAGCCGCAGCACGCGGTAAGAAAACGCTGGCCTTATGCTGGTGGCAAATTCCTTGCTGGCTTATCCCCACCCGAGGGTCTACCTGATTAGTCAGCAAGCTGATTAGCATCAGGTAATGATGGAAACTGTCTCCAAATTGCTGATGCTCCTCAGGGAAGCCTCCCGAGCACCGGGGCAGAGACTGTCGCAGAGCTGAGAGCCAGCCCGTGCATCTCTGCTTGGTGTAAGGAAAACATTAATAAACCACATTGCCCTTTGAATACCAGCAGCAGCAGTAAACAGAGAGAAACCCAAGGAAGGCAGAGCAAACGAACCCCTTCTCTCACGAAGGGCCATGTGTAAACTGCTGTTTTTGCAGTGCAAGAGCAGAGAGTGGGAGGAGCGGTTAATGTTTTCCCAGTAAGGGGAAACTCCTGGGTGGAAATAGCGCTGCGCCCTGGAAACAGAGCCCTTCACCAAACAGGGCAGTGTTTGCGCAGCCCTGTCTCAGCTGGGTGATGCTGAGCAGGGTACAGGCTCTGCGGTGGAGAACTGCTCCCAACGGGCACGGCAGCGATGAGCTCCCATCAAAGCCCTGCCGGAGCACGCAGGGAAGCCGGGGCTGAGCTCAGTCTCACGGCGTGTGCCCACGCGGGTGGGCTCCCCAGGAAGCCCTCCCCATGCCTTCCCTGCTGCCCATCCTTCTGGTTGCATTCAGCCCACAAACACCCGTGAAAGGACCAGGAGTGCAGGGGCAGGAAGAAAGCAGAGTCCTCTGGCTGGCAAAAAAAAGCTGAAGTACGAGGGGAACAGCGGGGCTTTGGGGAGATACGCAGGAAAAGGCTTGAAAGAGGCTTAAAGAGCAGCTCCCTGCTGAAGATGAGAGGAAGAGAAGATCCCCTCTGCTGACACAAATAGCACCTAAAGCGCTGGGCTTAGCTAGCCCTTAGTCAGGACCACCGAACCCACTGCTGGAAACATGGGACATTGTCTCCCTTCCTGCCCTGAGCCTCCCAGCACTGGCATGCGGAGCACTGCAAGGGAAGGAGCTGCCTCCAGCAGCCAGGGACAAAGGAGAGCAGGGCTCCCTCTTAGATAAATAATGGGGTACACAAGGGTTTGAGGGGCTCTGTTGTTGCCTGTTACCTCTTCTTAAGCCTGACAACGTGCTATACTGCTGGCGTCTCTCTCTCCCGGAGACACTTTGGTTTTGCACAGCATAGCGGCACCTCACCATGGGGAGGTGACAGCCCTTGGGCAACACAGCCTGTCAAGAACTGGAGTCCCGAGGCTGCTGCCTCTTGGCCAGGCAGCACAGTTTAGGAAGCGAGGTCCCTGCCAGCATGTCCAGAGTCTGGACCGAGTACGCTCAGACTCTGTTGATTTTTCCCCTACGTGCCTGGTGCCTCAGTTTCCCATCAGAAAGCAGGATGCTCGGCTTTGCCAGGCAGGCTGGGGCTCCATTCCCAGCAGCAAGGAGTTGCTGCGGTCCCAGCCTTGTACTTCCCACCTGCCGCTCGCGCCCCGGTGAGCTCTGCCCGCACAGCGCGGGCACTGGAACTGCGGGACACGCTGCTCCCACACCTGAGGTACCTGAGGTATCAGAGCCATTTCATTACAAATACAGAGGGATCTCAGCTAGTATTTATTTCCAAAATGGTGGCTCCAGTGCCCCAACCCTTGGTATGATCCTGTGTGCACAAGGCAGGCACTGGCAGTCCCGGGAAAGAAACCCTACCAGAGAAACCCCGCACCTGCAGGAATAGTGTTCTCAGCTATTCCAGCATCTCCTCCCAGCTGGGCCATGGGCATGCTGGAGGGGCAGGAAGGGATGGGATGGGATGGAAGAGCCAGAGGGAAGTGGCCCCCTGAGCTCTGCCCTGTGCTCCGGGAGCTGCAGGTGCCTGTGCCACGGCTCAGAGAAGTTCAGTCTCCAGCCTGCGTTGCAGTTTTCCTTATATCACTTTCAGTGATGTTCGACATTTGTTCGTTCCAGCTGTAAAACCTCTCCTGGCTCTACACCAGATTTTTCCTCACCTCAGTGCCTCAGCCACAGCAGAGCTAAACCGTTCCAACACGTTGGCCTTCATGACTAACGCGCTCTTTATTCTGGGTGTGCTGCATGGCAGGAGGGGTGGGTGTAGCTCCAGCCATACAGCCCCCCGAGATGCCCCTCGCTGTCGCAGAGAGAGGTCCGTGGCCCATACCCTGTTGTGCAGGGCCTGCGTTCAGAGGAGGGTGGCCATAGCAAAGCAAAACCTTGATCTTCTGCCCCAGGCCTGGGCATTTGGCATTCAGGAGTGCAGTGGGCAGGAGGATCTCCACGCGTTGTGCTCACATCAGAGGAGCGCTCTGAGCCCCAGCTGAGATGACAGCCCTCCTGTGCACGCATAAACACCATGAGCTCCCCTTTCCCGCGGGGCTCGCTCTCCTCGCAGGTCAGGCTGACAAAAGGGAGGAGGACAAATCCTCCGGTGACTTTCCTGGTGCCTGCAGGATCCCACCCGGACCAGCCTGAGGCAGCCCAGACAACCAGCTCCAGCACCTCTGTTGCTGAAGGGCTGACAGCACAGCTGAGTGGCATGAAGGAGTTGGTTCACTTTGGGACAGAGCTTGATGAAAACCCCAGAAATAGGAACACTTGAACCAGTTCCCACAGCCAGGTTAGTGCCCGAGGGTGAGGATGGCTTCATGCACGGAGAAGGAGCCCCAGAGCTCGGATGCCTGCTGCTCTGCTTACAGCCGCATTTCATGTTGCAGAGCTCTGTTTATTTTTCACTCCCAGTAAGCTGACAGTCTCTTGACTAACTTGCCCAAGAAACCCCTAACCTGCTGCCAACAGGGTTTGGGATACAAAGAAGTGACGTTCCCTGGAAGCCGCCTTCCTCTTAGTTTCGGTGCCTGGTCAGAATTCTCTCCCAGTGACCCGGTGACGGAATTGTTGGGGGCTCTTTTCGGGGCAATCGGGGCCGAGTGCGAGCAGGCAGCGAGTGCCCAGGGGACACCCACCCTCTGCCTGCCCCGGGAGAGCTGTGCGACCCCCAGGGTACTGTTGTTGGTGGACACCCTCCCCCACCACCACCTCCGCAGCCCCTCTCCGCGCAGGATTCGTCCCTTACGGGCACAAAGGCCAGCCGCGCCGCCCGTCGGTAATCCCGCCGGGGCTGCCACCTCCTCCGCCTTCTCCGGGGGACACGGGACGCGGTACCCCACAGGCGGGGCTGCCGGGACCGGGGCTGCCGGGGGCGGCTGGGGACACCCGCGCCCCGCTCCCCGGTAGCGGCGGGGCGGGCGGAGCTGTCCTTCAGCACCACGGCACCTGCCGCCGCCGGTGCCCGGGACGGGCGGCGGGGCCGGGGCGGGCGGCGAAGGGACGGCGGGCGGGTTTCGGGGAGGGTTTCGGGGGGGTGGGGGGGAACCGCGCAGGCGCAGGGCGGCGCGGCTCCTCAAGGTGTTGGCGGCGCGGCCGAAGATGGCGACAGACTGAGGGCAATGGGGCCCGGCGGCGGCGGCGGCGGCGGGCGCGGCGGGGCCCGCCAGCTGTCGCATCCGACGGGGAAGCGGAAAGCCGAGTGAGCGGGGCCGGGGCATGCCCCCGAGCGGCGGGCGGCGCGCCGCGGCCGGTGCCGGTGCCGGTGCCGGGGCGGGGAGCGGGGCCGAGCCGGTATCGCGGCGGCCGGCCTGTAGGCGGGGGCGCGGGCATGGCGGCGGCGGCGGCGGCGGCGCGGCGCGGCGGGCGCAGGTGACAGCGGCGGCAGCGCGGCGCGCCCCGCCGCCGCCGCCGCCGCCCCCCCGCGCCGCCCCCGCAGCATGATCCGCGGCGCCTGGATGTACCCCCGCGGGGGTGCCGCCGGCGGGGCGGTCTGCTGCGCGCCGCGCCGCAGCGACAAGCCGGTGGCCGACCCGGAGCGGGCGCAGAAATGGCGCCTCTCGCTGGCCTCGCTCCTTTTCTTCACCGTCCTCCTCTCCGACCATCTGTGGCTCTGCGCCGGGGCCAAGCTGCGGGCGCGGGAGCGGAGCGGCGCCGGGCGGCCGCGGAGCCGCGGGCCGCGGGCCTTGCTGGCGGCCGAGCCGGCGGGCGGCAGCTGCGAGGCCCTGCTCGGTAACCTCAGCCGGGCCCCCGGCCCCTGCCCCGCCGCCCGCGGCGACCTGGACTCGGCCTGCGCCCGGCTGCAGGCCTTGCAGCGGCCGCGGGGCTCCCCGGCCGGCGCGCCCCTCCGTTCGCCCCCCGTCGCCGCCGCCCCCTTCTTCGCCTCTCCCTCCTCCAAGAGGACCTTCCTGCAGGCTTACTTTAGGAACTTCAACCTCTCCTTTTGTGATACTTACACGATCTGGGACCTGCTGCGGGAGATGGCCGGCCCGGACGGCCTGGACTGCAGCGTGGACAACCTGATGGTGGACTTGGTGGCGGCGGCGGCCGGGGCGCTGGGCGGGGAGGCCTGTAGCAGCTGCGTCCAGGCGTACCAGCGGCTGGACCAACACGCTCAGGAAAAATACGAGGAGTTCGACCTCTTGCTGGAGAAGTACTTGCAATCGGAAGAGTACTCGGTCAGATCCTGCCTGACGGACTGCAAGGTAGGAGGGGGTGCTGCGGGGTGTCCCCCCCGTTGCCGCCGGGCACGCAGCCCGGGGCGAGCGTGCGCGCACTCGCACATCTCTTCACACCCATCACGCCCATCCCGACACCCCACTCCCCGCCAGCCTCACGCGCACAGGCTGAGCTGGGGCAGGCGTGGGGCCCCTCACCGCCGCCTCTGGCCTGCTGCCGAGGGGTGCTGTGCAGGGCTGGGGCAGCCCAGAGCTCTGCCTGGCCGTCGTTAAGCTATAGTGTGTAGAGGAGCGGTGACCTGAGATGAACCACAGCGCCAGAGCCCCTTCCCCACACGCAGCAGCTGTTTTCCAGCCCTTCCATCCCTTTTCCCCAGGGAGACGGGCCGGGATGTGCCTCCCCCTTGGCATTCCCTCCCAGTGTCACTGATTGTCCCCAGCCCCGGGGCACGGTCCGTGTTCAGAAAGTGAATAGGTTGTCTTCCCCAGCATCAGTCGGATCGAGCCTCAGCGCGGTGACCACCTCCTCTCCAAAATGAGAGCTGTGGTCGCATCTCCGTCCCGAGCCCTGCGCAGTTCTGCTGGGTGGTCCCATGCTTTCTCAGGAGCCCCGGCACCGTAGCTCCTCCAGCCTCCACCTGCTCTGAGCTGCCCGGCTCACCTGTGCTTGCTCCCTCCCGACATCACCTCCGGGAAGGATAATGGTCTCAGTAATTAAACCTGTTTCCCTTTCTCAGAGCCGTGTCTTGGGGGAGAGGCAGCGGGGCATGTTACAGCATCGTCCCCAGAGGGACGGTGGCAGAGCATCCCCCGGTGACAGGACGCTGCTCTTCTGGGAGAGTTTTGAGGGACGCTTGGAGCCGTGGTGGCGGTGCGGGTGGCTCTCGGCATGGAGCTCATCCCCTGGGAAAGTGCGGGAGCAGCACCGGGGACGCAGCGCTGGGGACACCGAGGTGGTGTCTTTCATCAAGGGCACAACGGCGAGATCCTGGCCGCCGCTCTCAGGCCCGCGTTTCTGCATCGCTTTTGTAAGGAGCCTCCTTTGGAAAGGAGCTAGTGCTGGCGTTCTGGGCCGGTGCCAGGCCAGGTAATTACAATCTGCTTGCCCAAATTCCCCCTGCGGTTTCAAAGGTACATAGTATTCAGGCTGCACCGAGTGCTTTGGTCCTGCTGCTCCGCTTCCACGGTGAATGAAGGGGTTTGGCGCTGCCCGCCGTTGCACTGGTCCCGCGCCTGGGGGCCCAGCAGAATTGGGGTTCTTCCCGTGCTGTGTCCGGGAGCGCGTACAGACACCCCCACTTCAGGCTTAGCGTCCGTCTCTGCCCAGTCCAACTGGCGGGTGCTGGCTGGTGTGGAGACCCAGAGAGAGAAGCAAAGACAGATAAGAAAATAATCATTACCTTTGGGTCTTGGGCAAGGAGATGTTCCCATGGACTGTAAAGCATCTAGAAGCAGGGCCGTGCTTAGATGAGTCTTCATCAAGTGTCCCTGGTCTTAACATCCTTGATGAGAAAGCAGGAAACGAGCTTAGAAGATGCAGGGCTGAAGGCAGCAGCGGCAAGGCGCGGACCTCCTCGCTTGCCTCCGTGTCGCGTTGGCGGTTGCATCCTTAGAGCGCCCGTGAGCCCCGGCTTTGCGATTTTGCGGGCGGCATTTGGGAAGCAACAGGAGACTGGGAGCAGCCGGGCCAACCCGTAGGCGCCCGCCCGGGCCACCCGCAAGGAGGTTTCCAGTGCGGGTCCCCGAGTCCACACGCACCCACCCGAGCCCTCGCAGCTCCCGCTCGCTTCAGTCTCCCGTGAAAATCAGGCGGCTTATTTAAGGTGCTTCGGTATGTATTTAGGTGCCTTACTTCAGACTTTTGCAGCTGCGAGTCTCCACCTCACCCTCTCGGTGGCTGTTCCCCATTTGTGAAACCAGGCTAACGCCAAACTCAGCCGGTGTGGTGGCGACGAGCGAGTTTTGGCCTGATTTCGAGTCCCCTGGACTTCAGGAGGGGCTGCAATTACTCGTTTGTCCTGGTTGGCAGTGGGAAAAAATCTGGCTGGCGGGATTTTTTAAAGCAGCCTGAATTTGTAGGAATTTGTAATTCCCTTCCAGATGCTAAATAATACTGCATTTTCCGATGGGACTTGCGGCTGCACGCTGCTCGTGTGAATACCCGCTTGTAAGCGACAGCAGCGAGCTACCGCTCGATGGTAACGGCACAGGAGAGCAAATGACAGCAAAATAGGAGAGGAGCGGAGGAAAACATAATAGACAGCTCAGCCGGCTCCTGCAAAATCCCGGGAGCGGGACTCTGGCTGCAGAAAGCCGTGTAGCTGGGTAAACAGGATTTAAATAATATTCCTGGGGCTGGGTGAATATGCGGGGCAAGGGACCGCGCTCGCCGCGGGAGGTTAGTGCTGGGGGAATTAGTGCTGCCTCCCGTTTCCATCCCTCCTATTCCATAACAGCGGCTGGAAAAACAAGGCAGGCAAACAAAGCTCCGGCTCACCTGCACACAGCCTCCCTCTGCAGAGCCACGCACCCCCCCTCCCTGTAATTCCGTCCCCAAGGAGCAGTGCGGCTCGCTAAACAGCACACATGGAGCTCTTTGGCAGCCGAATCGCCCCGGTGATTTTGGCTCTTTTATCGCATCCGCTTTAAAACGACAACAACAAAAGCCCCACCAGAGCAGCCGGTTCCTTCTTACAGCAGCAGGTTTGACCCGGAGTTAAAAACTTGGAAACGACGGAGCGTTGTGGGTTGGTTTCAGGAGACACACGAGTCCCGTCGTTCCCTGTTGGTAAATTACCCTGAGGGCTGCCCGCCGTTTCGGGGCACTGTGCTCGGCCGGGGGAAGGCGGGTGCGGCAGTGGGGTGAGCAGCATCCTGAGTATCCAAATCCCGGATCCCTCCGTGCCCCCTGAGTATCCAAACCCCGGATCCCTCCGTGCCTGGAGCTCGGGAGAGCGCTTGGGGAAGGCTGGGCCAGAATCTCCCCGGGAGCTGCGGGAGATGGGAAGGCTGTGAAATGGTGGGGTCTCTGTGTAATTCAACTGCTTAGATTACTCATTGCTGTAATATTCTCCTAGGCCTTTTTATTTTCTGCTTGGAAATAATTCCCAGGCAGATCCCGCTTTCTGCGTGCGTTGTTGTTATTCCCGTGCAGCGCGCGTCGGCTTCTGAACCATACTCCGAAAATGTTTTACTTATTACTCCTACAACTAACACCAAAAATCCCTGTGGCTGAGAGACAGTGAAACATGAAAATATGTTTCTTGGGTTTATTGTTTGTTTGCATTTGGCGTTGGCCGGGGTTTCGTGGGGGCTGGCTCTCGCAGCCCCTCGTGGGCAGGTTCCCCCGGTGCCCTGCAGGGGAGGGAGGGGATGAAGTGGGTCCACATGGTCCATCCGTCCTCTGAAATACATTTCGCCTCTTGCAGTGAAGAGGACCTGAGCACCAGGTGCTGGGGGCATGGTGCTGGTTAGTGGTGGTGTACATAAAACGTGTGGAAAATACTTGGTTTTTTCTGCCTATAAGAGAGGAAATTCATTAAATGAATCGGGAGCAGCTCCTGCCACCTCCATCTCCCCTCTTCCTGCGCAACTTGTACCTTTGTCACTGCGAGACGCGATGAACTTTATGCACTGAGCGGTTGGGGTGACACCTTGGTAGCATCCTTTAAAAGGGCTGGAGGAGGTCCCGGCCCTGGGGACGTGGATGTTGCCCCTGAACGTCCCCCGGGAAACGCAGGGCAGCGTCAGCCCTTGCGGCGCACGAGCCGTCGGCTCAGGCTTTGCAGGACTTAGTGCAGGAAGAAATCCCCGTGCCTCCAGAGTGATGCCCGGTGGGATGCTCATGGCTGTTTGTGCCTTTTTTCCCCTCTTTCTGAACAGGCAAAAAGCAGCATTGCTCCAGCTCAGCCACCGCCAGACGAGAGTTTGCTTCTGTAAAGGCAGAGCGCTGTGTTTGTGCTGTCTCCCTCGCCAACAGCCGCTACGGAGAGCCCTCCTCAAAGTGCATGTTCCCACCGGTGCTAGGGCAAATCAAGATCTATGGGACAAAGCCTGGTGAATTAAGGACTCATTAGGTTGCAAGAAATAAAGCTGCAGAGAGAGAAGGGCTGACAGGCAGGAGCTGCAGGGCCGGGGCTGGTAACAGAGCGCTGGTGGGAAGGCGAGGCTGGACAGGACCTGTACCATCTCAGATTTTATTAGATTACCAGGGTTTCTCTGCACGCGTGGGCCAGTGGCTGTTGAATCTTGCTGCCACCGTGGACGGATCTGTTTCTTCGCCTCTGGTTTTCCCCATTACCTACCGGAGAGCCCGTCTCGGGGAGCCTGACAGGGCAGGATTTCACTCCCGAGGCTTTCGCGGCATGCCGGTGTTTCCCTGCCGTGGGTGCGCAGGCGATGCGGTGAGAGGTGGAGGCCGGTCCCTGCTGTAAAGTGCCACAGCATCGTGCCTGGGTTAAACACTGTCCGGGCATCCCGTTTTCTTGTTCTTGTTTAGCCAGAAACAACATCAGCAATCTGCGTCTCTGCTCAGCATCCCTCCCTGCAGAGCATCTTCCTGGAAACCCGAGTGCGATGGGGCCGGGAGCTTTGGGAGGGCAACATCCCGGGGGCACCTCGGGGCTGGGGAGGAACCAAAGTAGCGTTTTACCTTCACAAAAGCAGCTGGAGTTGAGTTTGGGCTGAGCTTATCCAAAATGCTGCTCAGCCTGGTGCACTGTGGCTCGGAGCCTGGATGGCTCCTTGCCTGGAGACCTGTGCGTGGAGGGGATGTCACTTGAGACCCACGGCGAAAGCGGTTTCACCAAAATCTTGGTGGTTGTTTTTTTTTTTTTTTTTTTAATGTGAAGTCCGGCGCAGGGTTCCCATCTTACGGCTCACGTTAATATTGAGGCTTGCAGCAAATCTGCTGATGGGTGACTGCAGAGCCGCCTCCCCATCACCCTGGGCTGGGTGCCTGGTCCCCTCTTGCAGCGTTAGTGGCTTCGTGGGTGCTACAGCGGGAGCAGCACCCGGGGGGGGAGAGGCTGTCCCCAGGCATTCCGGCAGCTCTGGAGCTTTTCCCCAGAAAGAAGCCTGGCCGGTGCGGTGGAGCTCTACTAGCATTTCATGAGGTGAAAAAAATAAATAAATAAATTGCAGAGTGAATTCCAGAGTAATTCCAGCGGATCAACGCAGTACGTAACTTGGCAATTTTAACAATACCACGTGCAGGAGCTTAGCTGAGCACGCCAGCTCCACGTTACACACCAGCTCCATGTAAGCAAAGGTAATTTTTTTTCAGCCCTGCTGAAACCTCACAAAGATGTGATTAAACTGCACAAAGGATTTGAACAAAAGGAATGTATGTGTGGGTTTAGGTGCGCGGTTACTGGGAGCGCAGCCTCTGGCACGGCCTGATTCCTGCGCCTTGGGCTGGGTGCCACCTAGGTGCTTGAAAACAGAGATCAAAGATGGAAAAACAGAAGTACTGAAAAATACCTGATGAAAGGGGTTTGCTCTGTAATAAGGAAAAAAAATGTCAGAGATGCGCCAGCGGTGCGTGGGAGCGCTGTGAGCCGGGAGGGAAGGGGGATGCTGAGCCGGTGCAAGGACAGTCCCAAGCTTTGCCTGGGGTCGAGACATCTCCAGATGCCCAGAGGTGCGCAGTGGGCTGGCAGCCAGACCCACACGGTCGCTGTGGGGCAAAGCAGCTTGGGGTGGGGGCAGCGGCCATGGGGTGCTGCCCCCCAGCACTTGGCTGGTGGTGTGTGTGCTGGAGTGCTGTGTCCAGTTCTGGGCTCCCTGGTTCAAGAAGGACAGGGAACTGCTGGAGAGGGGACAGCAAAGGGCTACCAAGATGATGAGAGGACTGGAACATCTCTCTTATGAGGAAAGGCTGAGGGATTTGGGTCTCTTCAGTCTGGAAAAAAGACGTCTGAGGGGGTCTTATAAATACTTAAAAGGATGGGTGTCAGGAGGATGGGGCCAGGCTCTGTTCAGTGGTGCCCAGGGACAGGACAAGAGGTAACGGGCACCAACTTGAACATAGGAAGTTCCACCTAAACATGAGGAGGAACTTCTTTCCTTTGAGGGTGGCAGAGCCCTGGCACAGGCTGCCCAGAGAGGTGGTGGAGTCTCCGTCTCTGGAGACATTCCAAACCCGCCTGGACGCGTTCCTGTGCCACCTGCTCTGGGTGACCCTGCTGTGGCAGGGGGTTGGACCAGATGATCTCCAGAGGTCCCTTCCAACCCCTGCCATTCTGTGATTCTGTGTGTGAGTGGGAGGGGATTTACCACTGATTTCAGTGGTGTCCGGCTGCCTGCTTTGGGCTGGTTGGGTGTCTGTTAGTCCTCGCCCGTTAATGTCTGTCGGCGGTGCTTAAGGGAAAAAAAAAGTTTATAAAGGCAGCAGGTCTCCGTGCAGCAACAGGCAGGTCGGCAAATGGTGCAGGAGAGCACGAGGGAGGGCGAGAGATCTGTCTCCATCAAACTGTCACCAAGTAGCTACAAGTGACGCAGGTGCCAGCGCCTGTTCCTGCACCCGTGTGCTCCTGGCTGTGCCTGCAGCTGCCGGTGCTGGGTGCGATCCCAGGTTCCTCTCCGTGTGTGCCCGTCCCTGGGAGCACGATGCGCGCGGGGGCTTCAGCGGTGGGGTGGAACGAGCTCCTCGGAGAAGCAGGCTCAGCTCCGGTGGCAGAGGCGCGGTGTGATACTTCAGCAGCTAACGATGCCTTTTGGAAAGCGTCCGGTGTGCCATGGTCCTGTCGGGTGCAGGCAGCCTCTGGGAGCGGTGAGCTCAGCAGCGTGTGTGACAGTGTCGGCAAAATGTGTGACCTGGTAAAATAACACAATCCCCCCCGGTCCCGCCTTGCTGTACACATCCATTGCCACGGGCTGCCTGGGGTGGCCCAGATCGGGGACGGCTTGCGATGCTGCTTTTCATAACGTGCAGCAATAAGTGCTGTCCCCACGGACAAAGGGATCCGCTCGTGTGACGCCGACTGCCAGCCGTGCCAGCATCCTTGCGCTGCCGGGGAAGAGGAGGCAGCACCTTCCCCAAAGCCGGGCACTGAGAGGTGGAAGAGGATGCACATGATGTCTGCGTGAACCGAGGACATCGCCGGACCTGCCCCCGCAAAGGGCTTCAAGTGGTCCACTGTTTGAGGACAGGGATTTTTTCCATCGGGAAAGGAGCCTTTTGTGCACGGCAGGGATCGCGCACAGCCTGGCCTCTCCCCGTGGCAGAGACCCCGGGCACCACCGCAGGGCTCGGCACCTGGGAGCCCCGAGGGCCGCACGCGGCAGCCCCAGTCCCTCCGCGCCCCACGAGGCAGCGGGGTCTCCTCGAAACATCCCATGGCCCCAGGCTTGGCCCCACAGATGCCCCACGGGGCTTTTCCTCGGCTGCCCGGCTCCAGAGGCAGCCCAGAGGCAGGCAGGCAGCAGAGGCAGGAGCGCAGGATATACCTGGCTGCCAGGGGCTATTCCCGCTGTCACCGGGATGCCATTAGGATGCGACTCATGCCCGGCTCCGCGCAGAGGAAGCTCGGGCTCCGCTGTCGTTTGAAGGGCAATGACTCAGGGACAGCAAATCTGTGAATGAGACACAGAGGCTGCTTGGGCGAGAAGTAGCCATCTGTCCACGCTGCCTCCAGCCCCAGCTCCCGCAGGCAGAGCCGGCAGCTGCCTGCCTTGGCCAGTTCGGCCTTACTCCTCTTCCCCGCTTGGATTTTGTTCTTGGCTTCTCCCTGCGGCCTCTCTCCCAGCCACGCTCCTGGGCTGTCCGAGGGATGAGCGGTGCTGGGTGCACGCAGCCAGCGTGGGCTCCCCAAACTCCGCTGATGTGGCCGTTGTGTTAAAAAAGGCAGCGTGACAGGGCGTCACCTGGCAAGTTTTTTGGCTTTCCCAGAGCCCTGCCTGCATGAGCATCCCCGTGCTCTTGGTCCCGGATGGAGAAAGAAACGCTGCCTGCCCTGCTCATCCTCTCAGGAGTAAAAGATACACATATTTGGCATCTCGGCTGACATCCTGTCTCTGCACGGCAGCTTCTGCAGCGCTTCTGGTGGATGGAGGCTGCGGAGGGGTGGGAGGGCTGGCAGCAGGAGGCCAAGGGGAGGTACCGCGGCAAGGAGAGCTGGAGAGTGACCCCATAGCCAAGAAGCAAGCTGTAAAAGGAGGTATGTCCTCGTGCTTGAGGATACAAAGCAACGACCGACAGCCCGAGGTTGGATGGGAGCTCTGCTTTGGATGGTTTATTCCTCATGATGGGGTCTCCAGCATCTTCCCCAAAGCCCCTAATTCTGGCATGTGCTGGTTTCCCTGGGGTGAAGGGAAAGCCTCCCCCATCCCACCCTGGATCACTCATGGGGGGGCTTCCACCTGGTTTCACTAGAATTTCCATTCTAGACCAGGGAAACATCTCTGAGCTATGATCTTCCCATGAGATGCTTCAGTTTCCAAGAACTGGCATTTTCAAAAAGGGGGGAAAAAACCCTTTAGCCGGAACATTTCCCGGCAGCCGTGTTACCAACTGCTACTGCGGCAGTTCGCCCACTGCACAGACCTGCTTCTGCAAACCGGGGCAGGAGATGCTTGTGGAGGTAGGGAGAAGTCCTCACCCACCACCACCACCTCCTCCGTGTGTTCCCCACACCTGGGGCACTCCCAGCTCCTTGCACCCTGGCTGGGCAGGAGGTGCAGGCAGGGTCTGGCAGCCCAGGCTGAGCCCGAGGGAAGCAGGGTCAGGCTTTGGTGATGATTATTTCACAAGCGGCAGCTGCTCTCCCCCCCCCTGCCACGTGGGAGCTGCTGGCAATGGGCCTGCAGCCCCCAGCGTGGGGAGAGGGGATGTCTGGGTGTGCAGATGCTGGCTCGGTTTGCAGAGCTCTCCGAGGGTATGTTTGAGGTGTTCCCTGTGGTCCCCGCTCCCATCTCCATCCCAAAGGTCTCTGAGGTGTCTGGGCATTCCTGGTCCTCTGCGATTGCTTGGGTTGCTTGGCAGGAGCAGGCACGGGTAGGTCACAGGAGGGGTGTTGGTGGGGTGGAGAAGCCCCACGTGTTTTGGAGGGTCCCTGCATGGGCTGCCTAGTGCTGTCGGGGGTGGGGGGGTGGGGTGTTGCTTCTGGATGTGGTCTCCAGATCCGTATTTAATCCCTGGAGTTCTTCAGGGCATGGCTGCTAGCAGAAATGCCGTCTGTAAAAATGCTGTTTGTCGTTCGTGTTTGGCAAAAAGTTGTAACCTGTCCAGTGTGCCCAGCATCCCTGTCAGCCCGGCCGTGCTTCCTGCGGGGTTGGCGGAGGTCGGGAATCTCTGCGTCCAGGCAGGGTGCCTCTCTGCCTCTTGAGGAGGGGTGCTTGTGCAGGCAGGGCATATGCAGCACCAATGTCCTGTGATTTTTGCCACCTGCTGCTTAGTTTCTAGGTGAATTCTAGGTGTGTGGTTTGGATCTGTACACCCATAAGTTATTTGGATCTCTGCAGTGGCCCAGCCGTGCCCACAAAGCAAACCTGCTCGCTGTCGTACCTGGGGTTGGAAGCTCCTGGAGCCGATCGGACCGATGCTAAGCTGGTTGGGCCTGTGGAAATTATATCTGAAGAGGTCCTTGCGAAAATCAGGGCATTTGACTCAATGGTGTTTATGAACTTTGGCCGGTGTTCCCCTGCTCCCACTGCAGCGCGGCTGGCGAAACAGTGTCCGCAGAAGACTCTGCGTACTTACGCAAGAGCAGCATTTATTTGCCGTGATGTGTTACTTGTTTGTCATTGTTCATCGCCTCTCCTGTTAAAATGAGGTTTGTCAGGGAACAGCAGTAGCTGCCAGGACGGAGGGCTGGCTCGGAGCACGGTCCTGGGACAGCGATGAGCACAAGGCATGGGGCAGCTCTCTGGATGCTCCTCACTTGTGGAAATGCAGGGAAAGCGCCTCCGCTCTGCAGAGGATAATTAACCTTCATACCATCCTTTGGAAGTTCATGTCTGTGTGTGTTAGTGTTACCAAAGGCGCCGACCCCGTTGCTCACCCCCTTGTCTGGCATCACTCTGCCTGTGACTCGCTGCCTTCACTCCCGCACCCCTTTGCTCTGCGGGTGACGGAGTGCTGGGCTCACAACCCCACGGCTCCAGGTGCCGGCTCTGTTCGAGTGTCCAGCAGGCAGCAGTGGTCGGGGGAGCCCCCAGGGCTTGCCCGCATCTTTGCTGCTGGCCTGGGGGGGTGGAAAGCAGCTACAGGTAGGGTGGCAGCTTTGCAGAGAGGAGAGCCCCAGCCTTGTCCTGGGCCAGCTCCAGGGGAGAGCAGCAGGGATGGGGCTTCCCCACAGGAGTACATCCCTTGAGGCTCGCTGCCTGAGGAGGAGCGATGCCGGCTGGGAGCAATCTGCCTGTTGCTTCCCATGGAGACTGAGAGTTATCCTGGATCTTTCCCCACCTCCCTGGGGGGCATTAAGGCCCCACCTGGAAGGGAGGGGGAGATTTCTGCAAGTGGTGTTCAGCCGGGGAGGAAAAAAAAAAAGAGGTTCCAGCTCTCAGGTCTGAAATGAGCCGTGTCCAGTCCCGTTGTCTCCATCAGTAGAAGGTGCCAGGAGTGGTGATAAGCTTCTAGGAAATGATCTTTTGCTGCATTTGTCTTTAGTTTTAAGGGACCTCTACTCACAAGTTAAGTGTAACAGGCCCTTGCAGCTGCCCAGACAACCACAGCATCGGTGTGGGAGACTGTGTACCCCCCTCTGACCACGAAAGGTGTCTGGGAGCCGGGCTGCTGAGGTGGGATGCTCCTGTCTCCCTGCTGTTTGCTGCCTGAAGGAGCTGGGATGAGCCAGATCCTGCTGTTCACCCCCCGGTGACATGCACCAAGCACGGCACGAGCCAGGCCGGGTTCCTCCCGCTGCGGGATGTGCCTTAGACCCTGTGTGTGCCACGTTGCGTTCCTGTCCGTACAACATGAGACCTTGCGGGATGCTGTGCACCATTCGAGCACTTGAGTGAGAACGAGGGGCTCCTGGCAGTGTGCAGGATTGGGCCCTTCCAGGTGCAAAGGCAGCTCTGTCGTGACACCCCAGCATGGTCCTTGCTGGGCTGGGCACTCGCACCCTCCTGAAAACAATGCTCCAGCCTCGCTGCTTCCTTGGAAGGTAGATGCACCCAATCTGCTGGAGAAACCTCTTCCTCGCCCCCATCAGCTGGTGGGTAATTTATGGCTCGTGGCACTGAAGTGTCTAGCCTTTATTTTTTTATATCCTCTCTAATGTAACAGGATGTTCTCATTATCCGTATGAATGTTTAATCTACTTTTGGATCCCGCTAAGCTCCTGGCTACAGCAGTATCTAATGGGAGTGAATTCCTCAAGTGATGCTAATAGATTGCAGGGACCTGACTTTCCCTCTGTCCCGACTCAATCGTGTTCATCTTCAGCTTCATAGCAGTTTTTTAATTACTTTTTAATTAATTGGGCTGATAGCAGACTAGGCTGCTAACTAACCCGCTGGTTACCTGCAGCCTCACCAGGGGACTAGCTGGTGAGTGATGGGCACGTGTCTTTCCGGAGCGGTGCTGGCTGGTGCGAATACGGCAGAGAAATCACTGCTCCCGAGCAGCTCTTCTGCCTGCCTCGCTGAGGGGCTCTGAAACCCCCAGGAGTTATTTTTAGGATGCTGGTTAATGATCCTCTGGATTCCCTCTTCCCAACAGGCGCCTGTGGGAAAACAGCATTCGGGATGGGGTGCTTCTCCCAGCCATGTCCACGTTTTCTCCTTGTAGCTGAGCTGTGGTTCAGTTATAGCTGCTTAAAGAAGTGCCGCACCGGAGCGAAATGCTGCTCTCCCAGCCTCTGCTTGGCTCTTTCTTGCCTTCTGCTGCTCTTCTTTCTGCTCTCCCCATCTCTTGGCGTTAGTGTTTCGTTCGGCCCCTTCTACGAGGCAGCCAGGTGGGGCTGTGTGCTGGGGGGGCTGTTAAGGAGCTGTTATTCGGTTACTCCTGCAGACAGCATCTGCGGCAGTGGAGCTGCTCGAGCCTCCCATGCCAAGGTAGCGTCCGGTCTGGTTTCGGCCAGGTGATGTTGGTCTGGTTTGGTGTTTGGCTGGGGCGGTGGTGCCTGTCCCGGTGTGCTGGAACTGGCAGGATCGGGGTTCGGTTCCTGCACGGCCTGGCCTCCCCCCAGCCCCAGGATGCCTTCCCTCTTGGGCCCCGGCCACACAGCGCCACAGGGGAGATGGAGAAGGACAAAGCCCTCCGGATGCTGAAGAGAAGCTGCTCGCTGTCTGGCCACCGGCGGTTTGTCCCAGTCTCCTGGCCAGCTCTCCTGGTGTCCATCCCCTTCCCACGCATACCTTCACGCCCCCATCCTGGCCTCGCCTTCCCGGCGAGCCGGTCTTCTCCTCTCTCAACCCCAGCCAAAAGCCTTCTTGAAAGGAGAAGCATAAAGCAAGCGTGGTCTAGATTTACTGTTGCCCCTCTCGCTCGGCGGGCTCAGCGTGGGAGCGCTGGTCCTTTCTGCCTTTACTGTGCTCTCGGGCTTGTGTGCATCAGACGTTTCTCAGGACAGAGACTGTCTACTGCTGGTGTTGTGCAGCCTGTAGCACAATGGGGCCCAGTCCTTCCTTCCAAGGCACTTCCAGAAGGAGCAGGCACCATGTGCATTTTGTTTGGATTCAGTACATTTGTTTTACAGCAGCGCCTGCAGGCAGCCCACCAAGACTGGGGCCACATTGTACTAGACACTGTCCAAGCGCGGGCAGTCCCTGCCAGAAGAAATCACAGGGCGAACAGAGGGGACAGACCCGGGGTGCGGGGGGAGGACGTTGAACACGCCGCCGACATCACGTATGCTGGAGCGAGGGCTGGGGTCTGCGCTCTGGGAGCTGGTGGGCAACAGCGAGCAGAGGGCTTCCACCCCATCCTCATCCTCCCTTGCAGGAAGGACGCGTCGACTCCAAGGTGGTGTTTTGATAGTTAAACGAAAATGTTATTTTGGGAGAATTATAACATTTACGAGCAGGGGTACGGTATCAAAAGCCTGCTACGGTGGGCTGGGGTCCGCAGGAGCAGGGCTGGGTGGCTGCAGGCAGGCAGCTGGACCACGGGGGTCAGCCCTGTCTGGGTCCCGATGGCCACGGGGCCACCTGGCAGACCTGCACTGGGCAAAGTGGGAGTCTTGGTGGGAGGGAAGAGGCTCCAGGCAGCGCTGGGCAGGGAGCGGGCAGCACTGCCGGCCCTGTGCCCGGGGTCCCGCAGCTCTGCCCCTGCATCCCGCATCGCTGTGGCCGCAGCACCGGCTCCTGCGCTGGCCGCTGTGAGCCTGCGCCGCAGCGAGAAGCTGTACAGGGTGTTTTCCTGGAGGGTGCAAGGGGACAGAGGGGACCTGCGACGGGCAGGCACACAGGTACCCAGCTGTGGAAAGCGAGGGGGCTTGACAGTGGTCACCGCCTTTCCATTCATCCAGCTGTGATGTTAATTAGCGTGATTATTTATTTTTTTTTTTTCCTTGCTTGGTGTGTAACAGAGAGCCGTAGCCACACAGCCACGCTGGGATGCCAAGTGCTGTGTCTCCTAAGCGCAGTCCCGGCCGCAGCGCCGCAGGTTGTCCGGTGTCCGAAGCGATGCTGGGAGCACCGCTAGTCCAGGGGATGCTCCCCATTTCAGTAGAAACCACAGTGATGGGCTCTTCCTCCTGGGTTTGTTCCAAGGCGTGAATTGCATCTGCTGGGATGAGGCCGGGCTTTTCCCTGGCCTCTGCCCCAGCGCGGACACGTGACCGCCCTCAGCCGCAATGAGCGGATTAGCAAAGAAATGAGCCTCGAAATGCGGTGCCCGTCCCCGGGCTGGGAGCTGGCACTGGTAACCAGTGCCCGGGGCTGCCCCTGGCCCAGCGCTCCCAGGGATGTTGAAGGTGCCTGTGTTTCTGCAGAGGCAGCTTGAAACGCTTTTTCTCCTCTCCTTTCCCAGTTCCTGGTGTTCCCAAGGCACACATCAAGCTTCCCGATACAGTGAACTTTAGTGGGATAGGATTGCTGCCTGGGCTTTGGCTGTATAGGGTGCATCAAGGTCATGCTTTAAAGCTGTTTTAGTGTCAAACGATGAGCTCTTAGGGAGTGGTGTGTGTCTCAGACTTGTTTTGAGTAGCTTGGAGGGGGGGGTATTTTGGGGGGCTTCCCCCCTCCCCCCCCAAAAAGAAGGGGCATTCAGATAGTTTCTTTGATCCAAGAACTGGGAATTAAAACTTAAATGCTAAAAACTATGAGCTTCTTCACGAAGTCACTAAGGTGTTCTGAGTACGTAGCTCTGACTTATGTTGCTTTGGGGTAGTTTGGGAGTGACTTCAGCGATGAGGTCCAGGGACGTGCGTGGGGAGGACGGGGGGGTTCCCCTGCCCAGGACCCTCCCTGAGGATGAACCTGGTCGGTGCCGGACCTGGTGCAGCCTCCCCTACACCCGTTCTGTCCCGGCACGCCGGTGATGAGCCGGGATGCAAACTGGTGTTGTACACTGGATGGCTGGGAGGAAATTCCTGGGCAAACAAGCCCTGGAGAGGAGTGGGCTGCAGGGCAGCCATCCCCGGTGGGTAGCAGGCGGGATGCTGGTCCAACTGCACAGTGTTTCCAACGATGTTTGAGGAACACCGTCTCCGGCGAGCAGCCAGGGTTTGTACCAGTGCCATTCCCAGAGCACGGCAGCCTGTGTGCGGCCATGCCCATTCCCACCGAGCGCCTGTCCCCGTCCCACACCGTTCCTGCTGGCAGCGTCCATCGCGGTGGCCGGAGCTGCAGACGCCGACTCCCCTCTGTGTCCTACGGTGCCGGGGTACAATGGGCAGCGGCGCCCCGGCCCTCGCCTCCCCCGGTTGTGAAACGGAGGATCCGCGGCTCCAGCGCTGTCATCGCCAGGCCCAAGTCAACATTATATTAAAAAAAAAAAAAAAAAAAAGTAAAAACAATACAAAAAAAAAATAATCGCACACAGTTGTTGGGATTTGGGGTTGGGTAGTTGGGGGGGGTTTTGTTGGTTTTTTTGTTTGTTTGTTTGTTTTTTACCCCCTAAACCAGAGCATGTGAATGTTGCAAGGTGGAGATAACGCAGCTCCAGAACTATCAAAGAACTCACCAAAAAAACAGCTGTTACAGATACGATGTTAGAACAGCCTATAGCAAGGCTAATTTAAAAAAAAAAAAAAAAGCTGTTTAAAAAGCTCAACATTGTTAATGTCAGAATTGCAGGCAGCGGTAATTGAATACAATGGTAATTGGACATTGCAGCTTGTGTTTGTGACGACTCCTGGCCGGCCATGGTTGTTAGCATTCCCTTAATCCTCTGCCATCCAAGGGGGTTCTTCTCTCCCCCCTGCGCGTCCTGCTTCCCGCGCTGCATCCTGATGTGCCAGAGCTTGGAGAGATGCCCGAGCGGCTCATTAGCAGTACTCATTTCCCTGCGTCCAAGATTAATGAGGCGCAGCCACTCCAGATGCTCCTCTCAGGCCATGATGGAAATGTGAGCCCCCGGGAACCGCTCTGGGAGGGGAGGGGGCAGCTCTCGGCCTGAATGAGGGGTCTGGCAGGGATTTCTCCTCTCGGCCCACCTGGAAGATGGGTGTCCCGATGAGCAAGATGTGAGTGAGCTCCCTGTGGGCGGGGGTGAATGGGGCGCTTCGGGGAGGAGGGTTTGGGGCAGGTTCCCTGGCGCTGATGGGGTCTGGTCCAAGGGAGCAGCAAGGCTTGCGGGATGCTCATGGGATGCTCACGCACCCCCCCAGCCCTGCGCCGTGGCAGTCGGGTCATAGAATCATCAAATGTGTTGGGTTGGAAGGGACCTCTAAAGGCCATCTAGTCCAACCCCCCGGCAGTGAGCAGGGACATCTTCAACTAGATCAGGTTGCTCAGAGCCTCATCCAGCCTGGCCTTGAATGTCTCCAGGGATGGGGCCTCCACCCCGTCTCTGGGCAACCTGGGCCAGTGTCTCACCACCCTCAGCGTAAAGAACTTCTTCCGAATGTCTCATCTAAACCTGCCCTGCTCTAGTTTAAAGCCATTGCCCCTCGTCCTGTCGCTACATGCCCTTGCAAACAGCCCCTCCCCAGCTTTCCTGGAGCCCCCTTCAGGTACTGGCAGGGGCTCTAAGGTCTTCCCAGAGCCTCCTCTTTTCCAGGCTGAACACCCCCAACTCTCTCAGCCTGTCCCCATACCAGAGAGTCTCCAGCCCTCTGAGCATCCTTGTGGGGTCGAGCACTCGTGGCCTTAGAGGAGGAGGAAGAGAGTCATGAGGGCAGATCCCAGCGGATTCCAGCGTGAACCCCCAGCCTGAGCATGCTCCTGGGTCTCCTTCCAGCGCTGTCCCCAGCACTTCCTCGGATTATTCAGCAGAGCCCGATGTTATTGCAATTAAATACAGCCCTGGGCAGCTTTTCCAAGCTATAAACTCGCACTCGGTTTCTCAAAGCATCCAGTTCGCTTTCACCTGGTGTAACCGCTTATTACTGCTGATCAGCAGCTCTGCTCTCCTTGGGCATCCCCTCGCTGGGAGCGGCGTGGATGGGGGATCGGCTGGTAACACCCTGCTGGGGGGGTGCCAAGTGCTCATGGAGCTGGGGGGTCCCCCAGGCTTTCTGCTCAAAGACACCCCCCCCCCCCCCAAGTCATTTGTGGGGGGGGAAATCCCTGCCTTGCTCAGGCGTGAGGTTGGCAGAGGGTGAGCACCGAGTCTTGCCTTTCCGGTGCAGAATGAGGTTATTTTGTAAGGGAAGGTTTCCCACTTCCCTCTCTGCCCTCGTTATCCTTCTCCCCCTCCGGTTGGCAAATTCTCCTTCCAGAGAAGCAGATGCTGCCCCAGCCCCTGCCTTGAATTAAGGAGGAGGGTTCGTTGCAGCTGGACCAAGCCCCCTCCATCATTAGCGGGATTTTCCCCTGGGAAAACTTCCCAAGCATTGATTCCAACAGCAGCTCTTTGGGTTAATTACAGGTGGTGGTCCCGGTGGGCATCCAGACTATCCCAAGCACTGCATCCTCTGCAAAGGTGTTGCATCCTGAGGATGCTGCTCCATCCCTGCGCCTTTGTTCTCCTGAAATTTAGCTGGGGTGGTTCAACAGGCAGTGCCAGTTTTTTACAAAATACTGTGGAATCAACTCGATTTAAGTTATTTTGTGTAGAAGTACTAAGAACGCAGAAAGACTCTGGGAAAGCCGTCGGATGGGGGATGCTCTACTGGTGCTGACAGGAGGCAGCGGGAACTCAGTTTGGCACAGAAGTGCCTGCGAAAAGGCCGTCCCTCTGACTGCTGCTTTCAGATGTCGGTGGAAGTGTGAGCAGACAGGTAGCTTAATTAGGTAGCTATTGGAAATCCAGTTCAATTCCTTTCTTTTTCATGTCTTTTACGATGGGGTCTTTCGGCACGCCTGGAAAATTCAGATGCAGATCGATAGCCTGTCCTCCTGCTCGCCTGTAAATTGGGTGTCTGAAGTTGGCCCCTTTCCTAGGCAGCAAAACTCCTTGTGCTTTCTTGGAGTCATCTAGCCAGCCCTCTGAGCTAAAAATGCAGGAAGAGGGCACCGAAATAGAGCTTTTTTTGGAGTTCAGGTCACTTATATTTACTTTGCCAGCCTGGAGATCAGCCAAAAATACAAACAGAATGGAAGAAATGCTGATTGCAACCAAACTCCCTTCCTGAAGAAACCGTAAAGGGCAAGGATGGAAAATGGTGAGCTTTCCCCATTGATTTAAGCAGAGAATAAATTTCTTCCTGTCCTAAATTGTCACACGTCCTTTATAATGGCAAGAGAACGCAGGTTGCACGGGGTAAGCTCTGAGATATCAAAAGCTGTTGAAAAACCAAAGCCATGAGGCTGCTGCTTGAGCATCCCGGGGAGTTCGGTCCTCGCCTGTAACGCTGGTCTGTGCAGACGCGTGATGGGAGAACGCTGGTGTCTCCTGGAGGTCTGCCCGCAGAGATCAGCCTGATCCTGGTGGAGTGGGGCACCAGCGGGGCTTCGTTGTCTTTATTTTTGAGCAGACTTGGGCAGGTTCCATTGTGCACAGCCATGGGAATGGCTGCTGCAACACCCGGAGGACCCGCAGCCCGACAAGGTGAGGGCTGGCTGGGACGGGGGCAGCCGCACGGCTCCGGTGCTTCCCTCTGGGCAGGTGGGTGCCCTGGTGGGGGAAAGGGAAAAGGGAAGGCACCCTGGAAATCCTGGTGCCTGATCGCAGTTTCTGGGTGACAGCACCTCCTCTGTCCTCTCTGGTGGCTGAGGTATCATAGAATGGTTCAGGTTGGAAGGGATCTTAAAGACCACCCAGTGCCACCCCCCTGCCCTGGGCAGGGACACCTCCCACCAGACCAGGCTGCTCCAAGCCCCGTCCAACCTGGCCTTGAACCCCTCCAGGGATGGGGCAGCCACAGCTTCTCTGGGCAGCCTGGGCCAGGGGCTCACCACCCTCACAGCAAAGGATTTCTGCCTCAGATCTCATCTAAATCTCCCCTCCTCCAGTTTAAAACTGTTACCCCTCGTCCTAGTGCTCCCCTCCCTGACCCAGAGTCCCTCCCCAGCTTTCCTGGAGCCCCTTTAGGGACTGGAAGGGGCTCTAAGGTCTCCCCGGAGCCTTCTCTTCTCCAGGCTGAACCCCCCCAAGTCTCTCAGCCTGTCCTCACAGCAGAGGGGCTCCAGCCCCCTCAGCATCTCCTTGACCTCCTCTGGACTTGTTCCAACAGATCCATGTCCTTCTTGTGCTGAAGGCCCCAGAGCTGGACACAGCACCCCAGGTGGGGTCTCATGAGAGTGGAGCAGAGGGGCAGAATCCCCTCCCTCGCCCTGCTGCCCACGCTGCTTTTGATGCAGCCCAGGATACAGTTGGCTTTCTGGGCTGCGAGTGCACATTGCTGGGTCACGTTGAGCTTCTCATCCACCAACACCCTCAAGTCCTTCTCCTCTGGGCTGCTTTCAATCCATTCTCGGCCCAGCCTGCACTTGTGCCTGGGGTTGCCCCAACCCACATGCAGGACCTTGCACTTGGCCTTGTTGAACTTCATGAAGTTCATATGGTCTCACCTCTCAAGCCTGTCCAGGTCTCTCTGGATGGCATCCCTTCCCTCCAGCGCGTCGACCATATCACCAGCTCTTTCACTCAGTTATTTTCATTAAATTCATGGGAACGTCCTTGTCTGAGAACCCAACCCTCTGCTGAACTTCCCTCATATGAGTCAACAGAAACATTTCAGGGGGAAAACGTGCAGATCCATGCAGAATCTGCTTGGGCAAGCTGTGTTTCCGCAGGATGAGCCCAAGCTCCTTCCTGCCAAGCTCTCGGGAGTCTCCTGTGCCGGCTGCCCCTTCTGCCTACAGGGCTGAACCGTGGGTTGCTGCAGCCCAAAGGCAGAGCTGGGACAGCACGGGTGACAGCCGCGGTCCCCTGCCAGGGCACCCGGTGTAGCATCCCACCTCACCAGGCTGCACTAGTCCCCAGGTGGGAGCTGTGGATGCGACCGGGGCTTGGGAAGCAGCGCGGGGGAGAGTCGGAGATGATTAAAGGTCTGGGAGGGAGACTCGCAGGAAATGTGAGAGAGTAAATCAGTCGAGCTTGCCTAAGTTATGACTAAATGGGGAGCGTGATACATCTGCAAATATTAGAAATGTGTAAACACTGAGGAGGGAGAGGGATGGTTTGTGGAATGATTGAAGGGAATGAACTTTTGGATGGAAAAATGTAGGTCAAGTATGAAGGAAAACTTGTAGGCAGCGAGATGAGTGCTTTCAGCGGTAAAGCAACCTCCTCGGGAAACGCGAGAAAGTCCCATTGATGGAGATGTCTAACATTAAGCCAGATGAGGGCCTGGAGAACACGCTGAGCGGGAGGGATGGACTCGGTGTGTCCCATCTGGTCCTTCCACCCGCAGCCTCAGGGCCGGGCACACCAGCGGTACCTGTTTGGGGCCATGCAGGAGGTCCCCCGGGGCTGCCGGGTGGGAGGACGGGTGACCTTCTCCTTAGGGAGTGGTTGTCCTGCAGACATGGCTTGTGAAGGTCCACGTGTGGTGCTGCTCTGTCCCCTTGGCACCGCCGAGCAGTTGAGCTCCCAGGGAAGCGTGGAGCGGCAGCCTGGCATCGCTGCTCGCCCCGGGGAGGGCAGCACCCTCCGCTGGCCCTGGGCAGTGTGCTGCCTGTGGATCACCTCGCAGATTTGATCCCTTTCCCAATCGTAGAACTGTTTAGGTTGGAAAAGACCTTTAAGATCATGGAGTCCAACCATTAACCCAACACTGCCAAGTCCACCACTAAACCATGTCCCTCAGCACCGCGTCTACATGTCCTTAGGTACATCCAGGGATGGGGACTTCACCGATTCCCTGGGCAGCCTGTTCCAATGCTTGACAACCCTTTTGGTGAAAAATTTTTTCCTAATATCCAATCTAAACCTCCCCTGGTGCAACTTGAAGCCATTTCCTCTTGTCCTATCGCCTGTTCCTTGGGAGAAAAGACAAAATTCCACCCTCCCCCCCGCCCCCAGCCCCGCACCTCGCTACAACCTCTTTTCAGGGAGTTGTGGAGAGCGATATTTCGTGGATGGACGCTGGGGTCTGCTGTTGCGTGTCGTGTCACTTTGCATTTACGGCATTTGCCCCGGGAGGCTGTGGCTGCCCCATCCCTGGAGGGGTTCAAGGCCAGGTTGGACGGGGCTTGGAGCAACCTGGGCTGGTGGGAGGTGTCCCTGCCCATGGCAGGGGTGGGACTGGATGGTCTTTAAGGTCCCTTCCAACATGAACCATTCTGTGATTCTAATTTTTGTGCGCAAATGTAACACTGCAAGCTCTATATAAACTGTGCGCTTCACCTATTGAATATTTATTGTTCATTACTACGGAGCACTGAAAAACGTGTGCGAGAGAGAGACTTAAGCATCAGGAAGCTGCGGGTGCTGTGTGACCGGCAGGCTCGTTGCACAGAAGCAGCCCAAATGATGACTCGCAAAAAGCGAGCGGCGAGTTATCTTTTCCTGGTACGTATCTTAATTCTGGTTTAAATTGGCAGGCTCTTTGTGGCGAAGCTAATGCATCCGGTTTTTAATCCTGAAAACTTTATGACTCGGGGGAGAATTCAGCCCACCCAACTTCAGCCATTTAAAATTCAGGCATTAGAAACCCGAGCTGTCAGAAAATCCTCTACGGTCACCCGGGAAAGAGGGCAGCAGCTCCAGCCCCCTCGCTGCTGGGTGCTCTGGTGCTTCGGAGGGATGTGTTGTCCTCGGGCTGCCCTCTCTCTATTGCCTAGAAAAGCACCCCAAATAACTAACTCAGATAATTACTAACGATTAAAATTATAACTAATTGTTAGAAGGTTGAAATGAAGGAAATTCACCCCGCCTCAAAAGCCTTAAATCTCCCAATAGACCTAAAAACTCTTCAGAAAACTCATGTTTTATAACCATTTCCTCCGTAGTGCTTGCTGGGGGCAGGTCTGCCGGCCCAGTGGGTGGGATGCCCATGTCCTTTAACGGGGAGAAAGGGATGGCATCGCCTTCAGCCCGGCGAACCGGTGCCCCTGCCCTGGCCGCTGCCCGCTCTCCGGAGGCTGCATGTCTTGGTCACCGTCCTCGGTTTGTCCCTTCCAGAGGCATCCCCACATTTTGGGCTGTCGCATAGCGCATCTTTGCAGGTGCAGGCTTTTCGAGGCAGGGACCTCTGTGGTTTGCTCCAGATTACGCGCGCGTCTGTAGTTGTGCCTAAATAACAGCGTCGTGCCGAGTCCTCGGACCGAAGTAAGGATGTATCCCATCTGGCTCAGTCCGGGACAGTCAGTGGATGGGTTGAAGCCCATTTTATACCTTCTGGTTCTCCGACCCATCTATCATAAGGTGTCAGTGTCCACTGACATGTCTAATCCTCCTTTATGTCCTGTTGATGTCCACTGGAGAGCAATGATAGATGCTTTCCCAAAGGAGAAAAGTCCATCGCACTTGCGAAGTGTCACAAGCCACCCCACCGAGGGGTCCTTCTGCGTCCTCCTCACTGTCCCACCGTCCCCTTGCTCCCGACATAGACCCTGAGGGAGTGGAGGCCGGTGGGGAGGACATGTGTCGTGGCTGTGGCATCCCTGGAGCAGGGGCTGTGCTCGCCCTGCCTGTCCCCCATCCTCCTCCTCAGCCCCAAGGGAATCATGTCGGGCAGATGCCGAACCAGACCTCGAAGCTCTCCCTCCCGCTTGCGTCCTCACAGTCTGATTGCAGAGTCAGTCCCTTCTCTGGAGCTGTTCCACTTTGTCTAAATAATTAACATCCAATGGGCCAGGGAGAAAAAGCAGGACCGCAGCTGAATTTCCCACATCCCAGCTGAAAGCCCTGACCACAGGGCTATTGACTGCTCTGAAAGGCTTGCTCCATATATTGTGTCCTGGTCCTGATTAAACTTTTTTTTTTTTTTTTTTTTTTTTGTGATGAAAGTTTCACCAAAACGAACACGCTTCCATGAAAATTCTGGTTTTCATGATTTGGCATTGTCCAGAGGCGGGGCGGGGGGGGGGAAAAACCCCAACAAAAAAACCAGCAACACAAAAACCCTAAAATAACTTGCCAAGAATTTCCCAACCAGCTTTAATCCTGAGACACCACCATGGTCCAAACAAACGGATGATAAGGATCTATGGAAAACATGGGGAAACAAAGAAGTGATGTTTTTAAAGCCTCCAGAAAATAAAAATGCAGCTGGAAGGAGGAGCACGGGGTTTTCTCCAAGCACGCCGAGGAGGGAAATTCAGTCCCTTTGAATCACGGGGAGTCCTTTCTAGTTGGTTTCAAAGGAAATTGGATGTGGTCGTTAACATGACCTTAACTCTGTCGCTAGATATATTCATAGATGAGCTGGAAGTGCCACGGAGGGTGCTGCTCTTCCCAGCGGTGTCGTGGGTTTCTTGCAGCCTGAGGAATGACTGCTGCCCATGAGAAACAAGAGATCTCCCTCCCTTTTACAGCGAGCAAAGACAAACAATTTCCACCCGTGCCTGATGCTCGGGAGATAAAGGGGGATGCGTGAGATAATGGTCTTAACCGAAGCCATCTGGGCTCTGCCTGGCCGGCTGCGATGGGCACGGACGCACGGAAGGTGGAAGGGAAGAGCTGGTTTTTGCTGAGGAAGGTGCATCTTTCAGCTGCAGATGAAAACCGCTTTCTTAGAATCATAGAATTGTAGAATTGTCAGGGTTGGAAGGGACCTTAAAGATCACCCAGTTCCAACCCCCCTGCCATGGGCAGGGACATCTCCCTCTAGATCAGGTTGCTCAGAGCCCCATCCAGCCTGGCCTTGAACACCTCCAGGGATGGGGCTTCCACCACCTCTCTGGGCAACCTGTTCCAGTGTCTCACCACCCTCATGGTGAAGAACTTCTTCCTAACATCCAATCTGAATCGACCCATCTCTAGTTTTAATCCATTCCCTCTGGTCCTACCACTACCCGGCATCCTGAAAAGTCCCTCACCAGCTTTCTTGGAGGCCCCCTTAAGATACTGGGAGGCCACTATAAGGTCTCCTCGGAGCCTTCTTTTCTCCAGACTGAACAACCCCAACTCTCTCAGTCTGTCCTCACAGGAGAGATTCCTTCCCCTGCTCGCGTGGCAGCGGACCCGAGGGAGGGGGACCGGGGACCGGACAGGCTGGAGAGGCCAGGGGTTGTGGCACAGCCTTGCGTCCCCCGTCGCAGGTGAACCCCCAGGGTTGGTTTTCCTTCTGGAAGGGTTGCCAAGCACAGCTCTAACCAGTGGAAAGGTGACCGGAGCGCACAGGGGTGTCTGTACCACTGCTTGGTACGTTCCAGTGTCAAAATTTGCCTGTAAAATGAACGTGTTCCCCCGCCTTGAGCCAAAAGAAACAGCACGGGAAAAAGTGCCAGATTTCTGTGAAATGGGAATCTTCCTCAGAACCAGGTGGATGGGTGGGGAAGGTGCAGAAGGTGTTATTTGGTGGCAGAGAGGGACAAGCCTGAGGCTGCAGAGGCCACCTGTGCCACATCCCAGCGGTGCCTGTCTGCTTCTGGCCGGCAGCTTTTCCAGCCTTTGGGAATTTCCAATGAAGATCAGCCCACGGTCTGCTTTGCTGTCCCGTGTCCCGTGTTCAGGGCTGACGGGGACCAAAGTGCTTTAGAGGAGGAGTAAATCCCTACCCTGCTCCAGGGGTGGCGGCGCGGTGTCTCCGGAAGAGGAAGATGCTCTGGGACACAATAAGCGGTGCTTTAATTTTTCGCATGACGGGCCAAGCTCTCGGGCCACCGATCTTGGCAGAGTCACCGCAGTCTGTCGCAGCGCCTGTCTGCAGGGGACGTTGGTCTGTGTGGTTAATTCGCTTTATTTTGGGGGTGGATTTAGTTAGTTAGGTGAGTTCTGCAGTCCCAACACCTTAGAGGTTTATTTTAATTGATCGGTGAGTTCAGTAAATGACCCCGATGTGCTGACGCACATTTCTCACCTGAGCTAAGAGTTCTCCTTCCCCTTCCACCCGGTGTCTCTGCGATGCTTTGGCTACCCTGGCGTGTGGGGAGGTGACGTGTTCCTCTCGATGGCTTCCCCTAGGCTGTCTACAAGGCCTGGCTGTGCTCCGAGTATTTCAACGTGACCCAACAACAGTGCCGACACCGGATCCCATGCAAGCAATACTGCCTGGAGGTGCAGACCAGGTGCCCGTTTGTGTTACCGGACAATGACGAGCTGATCTATGGAGGTTTGCCTGGCTTCATCTGTACGGGTAAGGAGGTCCGGGCAGCGGGGACGGGCTCCCACACACCCCGGGGGAGCATGGGGGGAGGATGGGGATGGGGCAGGGGTGGGTGCTGATGAGCCCCATCGCACTTTGCAAGCCACGCGCCAGATTTTGAAGGCTTTTTGGGGCAGAGGGGGAGGAGATGCAGCACGGAAAGACATGAAGCGCTGCCTGGCTGCCGAAACGTGGCCGTGGGGGGGTGAGGTGTCAGTGGTTAACGGAGACGCGGCAACAGCCCACAGCTTAGAGCAGGAAATTAAAGCCCTACCTCTAATTGAAAGCTAAAGCAAGCATGTAAGGGGCTGAAGGTGATGGGATTAAAGCAGGGCTGGTACATTTAAGCGCTACAAGCTGTGTTTGGGGTGTCCTGAACATGTCCCAGGGCTGTGCTCTCTGCCTGCACACTGGCCCGCGCAGGCTCGCAGCCCCATGGGGGGCTGGTCCCAGGGGGTCTCTGTGTGTCCCAGTTCTCCGGCTCTGCCCATCCCGCGGTGCGTGGCTGGCAGGCAGTGGGGCTCCATCCCTCTGCAGCCCCATCCGCGATCTCCCCCTGACCCCCTCCTCTTCCTCCGCTTCCTTCCCGCAGGGCTGCTGGAGAACCAGCTGCCCGACGAGGAGGCCAAGTGCTGCGAGGTGCAATGGGACTCCTGCGACCACCCCCCAGACAGCAACGACAACCCATCCCCCAAATCCACAGCGTCCGAGTCACTCCATTTCCACCGCCACGAACCCCACCTCCATCACCAGCGGCAGAACCACTACCACCTCTACCACCACCACCAGTACCACCAGCCCCGCTCCCCATCCTTGCTGCCGGTCTCCGCAGGGTCTCGCCTCAGCAGCAGCAGGATCAGGCTCTGCGTGCTGGTCCTGATGCTTCTCCACACCATGGTGTCCTTCTCCAGCGTGCACGGCGGCAGCGGGGCAGCCGGCAGAGGGCTCAGCCTGGAGGCCCTGCCCGCCTTGGAGGAGAGCGTGGCACGGGACGAGTGACGCGGAGGGGAAAGCCGACCTCCAAGAAGAACGCCAGATCTTTTTCCACTAAGGGGGGCACATGCTATTCCTCCAATGGGAGGCACGGGATTGGGGGTGACGCACACACACACACCCCCGCACATACCCCCAAGAGCTGCTCGCCGCGGGGCATCCCCGTGATGAAGAGTCTCTAATGCGCACAGGGCTGCGGGACTCGGCTTTGAGAAGGGTTCGGTCAGTAGCAGCCGGGCAGCGCGGCGTGTCCGGCCTCGCCGAGGCGCCGGCGCAGGAAGGTACGGCACGGGGGGGCAGAGGGAGCGGAGGGGAAGGGGTCCCTTCGGCAAAGGTGTCCCCCTGGGACTGCCGTGCATCTCCCGGCCACCTGCCGCAAGTGCCACCTTACCTGCCAGCGACGTGCCGAGGGTTTGACAGTCAGCCTAGCCCCATTTCTTTTCCTCCTCGGTCCGTAAATCCCGAAGGACCAGGTGGGCAGGGAGGCAGCAACTCTCTGCACAGCCTTTCACCCACCACCACCATCCTGTCCCAGGGGAAAAACCCACCAAATCAAGGCAGAACCCTCCCGGTGGGGTGCAGCGTCCTCAGCGCGGCATTCCCCTCCGCACAGCCCGGGCTCGTCCCTCGCTGGTGGGATTTGGAGGACAGGAGCGGGCCGGTGTTGGGCTACACGATGGTACCGCTCGGGGTTCGTCTCATTACATCCCCGACCTGCTCCTCTGACCTTGTCTCTCCTGCTCCTCCATGCAAGGAGGTGGAGAGGGAAGAAGGAGACATAGAGCAGGAGGGACGTCCCCGGCATTCCCACATCCCACTTTGCCAAGCGTCCTGATGATTTGGTTTTAACCTTTTGTTGCTTTGTTTCGTGACTGGAGTGGCCGGTCTCCGAGTGGGGTGAGGGAGATGGTGGCTCCAGGAGTGCACAGGCTGGGCGAGGGGGTGGGATGGCGCATGGTAACAATTGGGCGTCAGAAGGCATCCTTCCATCCTTCCCAGCTACAAATCATCAACTGGATGGCAGAAGGACTGGGCAAAAGGGCTGGAGAAATCTGGCTTGTAGGGAGAGTCTCCCACACAAAGAAGAGGCGCTAATAAAGCCCAGCTGGGGAAGAGAGTTTTTGTGAATGCTTTCTATCCACGGATGCCCCCCAGATCTGAATTTTTCCAGGAGCCCAGCTGGGACAGCTGGACTCGGCCGGGCAAGGTGCTGGCTGGTGCAGCTTCGTTTGGCTCACCTGTTGGGTTTTTTTAACCTGAGCTCAGCGTATCCAGGGATTCAGCCCCAAAACAGACATCAGATCCCCTTTTCCTTAGAAACTCCTGGGTTCTCCACCCACCCACCCGCTGGGAACTGTTCCCAACACGAATGCTGTGGGGACGGTGCTGCGCCTTCGGGCCAGGCACCAGAGATGAGAAGGTTCACTGTGGGGGCTGGGCGAGGGGAAGGAGGAGGCTGCGTTTTTAGCGTGAGTCAGCTGCAAAATGTCCTGGTGGCGACAGGGATGTGAACCTGCTCGTTGGCCTCAGAGGACGTGTGGTGGCCCTTTCGAGGCTGCTTTTTTGGCAGGGAGCCTGCGGCAGAGCCCAGGGTGGGTCGTTGCAGCCCCGCCGGCAGGCAGGGATGGAGCAGGAGGAATGTCCTGCCGCATCTCAAACCCATCCCAGATCCCTGTGAGGGTCCAAAGAAGTCACAGAGTTGAGGACTGTGAAGAGTTTTGTGGTTTCTGGTCTGTTGAGGTGAAGCGAACCCAAGCAGAGCCCCATGAGCAAAGCTACTTCCTACCCGGCTGGAAGAAGGAAGTACCGGGCATCTCGTGGGAAGGACAGGTTTCCTGACGTTTTCCAGCCCATTTCCAGACCAAAGAGGCTCTGAGAAGCAGGTGAATGTTTGATTTCTGCTTTGACTTGAATCTCAGAGCTTTGGGGTGATGTTTACACGCTCTCAGTTACCTGTTACCAAAGTCCCGCAGATACCAAGCCTGCGAACCCGCTGTCCCTTGGTTATGGGGTCTAGGAGAGGTGACGGCCATGGAAGATGCAGAGTCTTTCCCGAGCAGATTTCCTTGCTGTTGCTCCCCAGAAAAGATAGGGACGATTTCTCGTTTGACTGTTCCTCACAGCGTCCGTGTATTTTCCATCTAGTTTACACCGATATGAGAACTTGGGACGTGCAAATAGGGATCCGACTCCCCCGTTTGCTCTGCTGCTAAGAAGTGAGTTGTGTAGCTGCTTTGATGGGCAAAAAGCAAAGAGCCAGACCGAGGGAGGGAGCAGAGTCCTGCGCCTGCCTCGAGACAGCCGGATCCAGTTCGCTCTTAAGGAAATTAGATTTTTCATGTACTGCCAAGAGTTAAGCTAATTCCAGGCGCCTCTCTCTCCGAGATAGGCTGCATCCAGTCTTTGAACGACTCATCTAGAGAGAGAGAAGAATAGCCCAGTGTGGTGCGTCAGCGAGTGGCCCTGAGTCACTGGCCCTATTCATTGTCTGCTGGTGTGACACTGAGCAGCGCCGGAGCCTGCGCGCTCGCCGGCGGCGCGGTGGCACGGGCTGGCTCTCCTGCACCGCCTCTCTGCGTGTCTGTGTGCGAAACCCGGTGCGAATCGTACCGTTCTTTGAGGGGTGCGTGCCCTTCTGCCCGCCCCGAGGCTCTTCTGCGCAGCCGGCGAGCGGGGGGCGATGGAGCGGGGGGTGTCCGTGTCCATCCAGGCTGGGGTTTCTTTGTGGTGGCGCCTTCCGCGGTGGGGGATTTTCGCGGAGCTGCGGGAGCGATGTCAAATCGCCCGAGTTACCTTCGGGCGCGAGGGGAGGCTGGCAGGGGGGTGCTGGAATGAGCTGTGACAAATGTCTTCACCTTCCATACCATCAGCTGGTGGGCTGCATTCTCAGGAGGCAGGGAGCCCGCGTTAAATCCCAGCGGATGGTCGGAAAGCTGAGCCATTTCACAAATGGGGTCTTTAGCGTGATTACTGAGGAGGTGCAGTTGCATCAGCCTCATCAGCCGGGCAGCCGGGAGGCTCTGCAGGGCGGCCGTGCTGTCCCCGGAGGAGATCCACACATTTTCCAAGCTGTGGCTTTCCCGGGAGGTGTTCACGTGAGGATAACGTGCCGGGGTGGCGGGCAGGGGGAGCGCGCGGGGTGCGGAGCTGGGATTTTACCTAGTGTGACTGGAAGGAAAGTGCTGAGTCTTCACAGACCGAGGCTTTTGGAAGGAGTTCTTTTATTTAGCGAGTCTGGGCTGCTGTCAATAAGTTCTGTGGTTTTAGGGCACCATATGCTGTATTCAACACTTTGCCAATCTCCTTAAACGAATCCAGACTAGGCTGTTCACAGAACAGGACGGAGCAGCTGGAAGCGGTGTATGTCGCAGTCCATCATTATAAGGCCGTCGGATAAAAATCTTCTCTTTGGTCTGACATTACAACCTTAATAATCCTCCATCCGTATTCGCTTTCTCTTTGCTATACAAAGAGAAAAGTCCAGAAAGGAGACGTTTACGTTGTCTCACTTAATACCACTGACGGGATTTTTATTAAAACATGGAGCGAATGTGGCTGGGATAAGGAGAGGAAGGGTTTCATGCCCCATACGCTTCAACCCGAGCCCCTCCTGTGCCCAGGAGCCCTTTGCAGAGACACATTCCTGCAGCCACCTGGGACCTTGGAAAACACCAGGTCCAAATGGATTTATCCTACCGGGAATTTAAAACCGAGGTGCTTTCTCCTTTTCGTTCGAAGATGTTATTTCTTCTCCCTACAGAAGGTGCCAGGCGTTGGGATTAATAGGTAAAACCCAACCTTTCCTTCAGTGGATGGACTTCTCTCCACTCGGAGAAAAACACCCATGGGAAAGCAGTGATTCCTCCCTGGCAAGAGGCTGGCAGTGCCCCACGGCGCCGAGGGACGACGCTGTCCCCACGGGGTCCGGATGCGGGAGCGGGCAGAGCCGACGGGACTGCGGGAGGAAAGGTAGCCGTGTCCTGCTCGGCTGGAGCGTTAGTCCTGGGTTTTGCACTTTAATGTAACTGCCAGTTGTACAAATTAATTAAAAATAACTGAAGAAAAATCCCAAAGAAAGGCCCTGCTTCCTCTGGTGAAGATTAATCATTAGTTGAGCCTTTTTCTTATGAAAATACAGATCCATGGTAGCCCCAGGCAAAAGATTCCCAGGGAGAGCCCTCACCATTCGTGCTCTGAGTTAGGGAAATCGCTTTGAAAGCATCTGACAACTAAAGCAGAACATGTTGAGTAACTTGGCAACACTCGGAAAACATCTTGAAATGGTTTTTGTTCAACACATTTTGCTTTGCTTCAATAGGAGATGTCAGGGCAGTTCATTCACTGCCACTCAGGACTGCAGGCGATGCTGGGAGACAGTTCCCTCTGCCCGTGTTTAAAAAAAGAAAAGAAAATCCCTGATATCTGCTGCTCCCGGAGCGGGATCCGCCTCGCCGGTGCCATGGCGTTTCCCGTTGCTGCGTTCTGTAAGTGCCTCCTGGGCGGCGAGCTCTCCCCGTGCAGGGGAGGTGGGTGATTTCCAGCCCGGAGCGGGGCCGTTTATGTGGGACAGGGTGTCATCATGTCCCCCCCCCCGCCTCCCGCCTCCTTCAGGGAGGGGGCACTGCCTTCTGCTCAGCCTTGGGATTGAAGGCTTTGCCCTCAAAAAGTCATGCAGCGGCTTGTGATAAATTATAACACGATACCTCGCTACCACCCCGAAAAGGAAATGCCTATAGAAATTGGTAGAGGCAAAACCGGGACAGAAGCATACTTGGATTCTGTGAAAATCCCCATTAAATTCTGGGATGTGACAGACGATGTTGTTTATGGACTTTTTGAGCTGCCCAGTGGATATAAATCTCTCCTAAATTACCCTTCAGAGGTCAGGAAGGGCACTGTCTAATGTTTAGGCAGGACGTTAAGAACGATCTACTTCAGCCCGTCAAACGAAGTCAGCTCTTGGGCATCCCATCGCGAAACGCCGAGATCATCCCTGCTCATCCCAGCGTGCTTTAGGGCTCCTGGATCACGGCAGCTCTGCGGGGGGCTGCACTGGTCCAAGCATCGGTTAGTTTTATTTCAGGAGCGAAGCTTTTCAGCAGCTCTTTTTTGGGTGTTCTTGGTCCGTATGGCTCTTCGGGTGACAGCTTCCAGCCCCGCGCCTCGCGGCGGGGAAGGGGATAGGGAAAACCTGCTCTGCTTGTCCTGACTGCTGAGAATCCCAGTGTTTTACACCCTTCCTGCAGCCCCAGGCTCCATCTCAAAGAACGAAGCCAGCACCGAGCGGAGAAGAGCATGCTCCCAAAAACGGGGCTCCCAAAAGCGGGGCTGGCTCCACCACCACCCGCGGCCGGTCCCTGGGGGTCCTTTTCCATCGTGGCCACTGCAGGACGTGCAGGTGCCACCTCCCCGGACCGAATGCCGGCGGACGCTGGTCCCGCTGGGTGGGGAGCGCTGGGCGCAGGGGAAGGGGGGGTTTTACCTCTGCCCCGGGTCAAGCAGAGCTGGGGACCCCGCGGGGGACGTCACCGCCATCAGCGGCCCCGGGGCAATTCCCAAATTGGAATTTGGGAATTCCAAATTTGGGAATTCCAGGACCTTCGGCTCTGCCCTTCTGGGATGAAGGGAACCAAGGAAACGCTGCGGCCGTAGGCGAAGGATAAATCATTTTCAAATAAGGTCCGTAAAAAATAATAAAAAAAAAAAAAGAATAAGAAATTCCTTTTAAAAGTTGGGATTTCATCAAAGCTGTCAGCCCCTGCGCCCAGGGCTGGGTGTTCGCGGGCTGCGGTACTACACACCGTCCCTCCAGCTCGCTTCCATAGGCTGCGGATCCGGTACTTCTGTTCGAAACAAGGTCAGGAAAGGTTTCCAGTCTCGTTAGCATTTTACGATGATCCCTTTTTTCAGCCCAGGAAGTCGATGACTTCGCTTGTTGTAAACTGAAACTCAAAAAAAAAAAAAAAAAAATTAAAAAAAAAAATTAGAGTTCGGCTTATGAAATTTGGGTTTGGTTTTACCATTTTTAAATGTATTTATTTGGGAACGGTACGTGCTTGAGTTGCAAAACAAAAAGACATTTCAAGCCAGACAGTGATTTTTATTTTTTTTTTTTAATTTTGAAACTTGTCAAAACAAGCCATATTGATAATTATGATTTTTTTTTTTTTCAAATTGAGAAATGTATCAAGAACAGCCCTTTCCCACAAAACCTTTCATTTTCAAAAAATAAAAACGCCAAAAAAGAAATAAAAAAAATAAAAACCAATCACACTTTTTCTGCTCGCACAGTTGGAACTGGTGGCAGCGGATTCGAAGAGAATAGCAATTTGTAAGGAATTCCAACCAGCTCTACTTAAAATAGCATCCAGCCAATTTCTTGGGGGCAGTAGGGCTGAGCGGGCTCCCTGGTGAAAGCAAACTGGAAAGCTGACTTTCTTACTGGGGCGGTTTCGAGCCAGGATAACGCACCTGGGGAACCGCTTGGGCACGTTCCCCTTGGGAATTGACCGCTGAGATGCTGCTGCCTGGGAGAGAGCATCATCACTTCTTCTCTCGGTCCTCTCGGTCCTTCTCTCGGTGGTGGTTGCCCCCAGCCGTCCCTCGAACCAAGCTCTAGTTTCTTTTCCAAACCAAAAATAATCCGGCTTCTTCTAGCTTTTTCAATGCATCCAGAGGCGACGGTGGCTGGGATGCCTTCAAAACCCAGAGCTGCTTCCGTACGGTCGTGGGAGTTTTAAAGTCGGAAGAAATTTTCAACACGCTGGGCCGGCAGGGATGTCCCAAAGGGGGAAAAGCCAACGCCGGGGGTCACCGAGAACCGTGTTAAGGGAGGGTTTTGAAGAGATTCCCCCCCCCTCTGCCAAAGAAGGAGCATCTTTGCCCTCTTGCTTGTCTCCGTTCGGAGCGCGGGCGATGCTGTGGGTGGCAGCGGAGGTGAGGTCTCTCTGATGGGCTGGGGGGGTCCCGGCACGCCGGGGGGACATGGTCGGGGGGACATCGCCAGGGGGACATCGCCAGGGACCGGAGATCCCTCCCCGCCGCAAGCCGGGATGGCTTTGCCTGTGTGTGGGACCAGGCTGCTTGTGACCGAACCCTTCTCAAGTGCTTGTGAAATGTCGGTGGTTACAGAGCTCAGACCTACAAAAAAAAAAAAAAAAAAAAAAAAAACCAACAAAACACCACAAAAAAAAAAAAGAGAAAAAAAAGGTCCTTTTACAGTACATGGTGGCGAGGTGAAACAACAACAACAACAAAAAAAAAACCAACAAAACCAACACACTGCTGAAGTCAAAATATTCTTTCTAATCCCCCTGCCCGGTTTCTCTTTCTTTCCAGCTTTCTTCCTCAGCCTCCCGGACCCTCCCTCTCTGTTCCCACCCCCCCTTCTGTTTCTCTTTCTCCCCTCTGTCATAAGAAAGTGACTGTGTCCTCGAGGGGACAGTTTTCTTATGCCATTTTATACACTGTGCTTCATGTTTAGAACTTTTTTGCACTAGTTCCTATTACATTTATTTTCCAGAATGGTTTGACAGAAAACAAACGGAAACAAAAAAGAAAAAAAAAAAAAACACCAACAAAAAACACAAACCCATGCTATAATTCAGTTGTATTAAAAATATTATCCTACTACTCTCTGTGTTCAATAGTCTCTGTACCTGTAATGCTTTCAGTTCTGTTGTATTTTGGGGCAGAGGTTTTCTCCGCTCCTTGTTTAACCCAGTAAAGAAATAAAATGTTAAGAATTGATGATAACTTCCTCCTCCCTGTCTCTGCCGTTTCATTCGGGCCGCGTGCGTCCCGTCGTCCTCCTGCCCGTCCCGGGAGAGGCGACGGGACGGGCTGCCACCCCCCTGTCGTCCGCCCCCCCCCCCCAGAACCTGCCCTGAAAACTTGCTCTGTCTCTTTTTCCCTGCAAAATCCAATCTCAAATGGAGGACAGAAGAGGCAGAACGGAGGGACAATAACCCTGCCTTACTGAGTTTGATTTCGTAACCTTTCTTTATATTCTTTTGTTTCTTGCCTTCACATTTCTTGCCATGGGGCTCACCTCAGAACAATAGGGGCAAAGACTGTCACCAAGAGATTCATCAGAGAATAATGACTCAACCAGGGTATCCAAATTTTGCCCAGCTGAAGTCCACACCCACATATAATCTGGAATTAATTCATCTGGACAACAGATCTCGGCATGCAACAGAGCTAGGACACTCCGCTCCAAATTGAATGCTGCATGCCAGGCTGCGAAAGGCCATGTCATAAAACTCTGAAGTTACACTTTGGCCATTCCTACCCCGAGCTGAAAACTCTCCGTTTGGAAAGAAGAGGAGGAAAAGAGAGAAGAAGAAAAAAAAAAAAAAAAAGCCGGGGTGTGGTGGTGGTGGGGGGATGAAATTATTGGATGGAGGTGGAAATAATTTCTTTTTTAAAAAGCAGATTGGGAGAGAAGACCCAGGCGACGGGGAGGGCGCTGGGAGGCATCGGCTCTGCTGTGAAACCAGGGCAGAGAGGAAGAAGCGGTGGGTGCAGGAGGGGAGACGTGGAGGACGTGGCCGGGGAGCGGGGTGTCTGGTCCGTCACCGCACGAGGGGCTGGGGGAGTAAATAATTAGCAGGATATATCGCAGCTAGAACAGAGGGCATCATCTTCTGGCCTCTCAAAGGGACAACTTCAGGTCTTCTCTTTGCCCCACGCAGAGCCAATATCCATATTCAGCCCTTCGGCTGCAAAATCCAAAGTATTCCAGAGCCGCCTGTCCCCCTTTTTACACGTGGACGTGGGTACGGATGCGCTTCTTCCCTGGCCATTAATGGTGGCAGATGGATTGGTGCCCGAGTTCCGTTCCTGCAGCGCTTTGCTTGGGGTATCCACGAGCTGGGTAGAAGGTGGCATCGTATCTCCTCTCGTAGGGGGACATTTCATTGATAGGACCACCTAGTTGTCCTTTTCGCCCACAAAACCCAGAGGCAGGAGGTCGGGGATACCAGGACAGGCAGTTGGGAGGGTCACGGTGCTATTCCCTGTGCGGGCAACTAGAGATCGACGTTATCCCAGCCCGTTTTTAGCTGAAACCGAGCTGCTCACTTGTTTCTTAAGTCACATTAAGTCATCTACAACCTCTCACGAGGTCTCCAGCAGCAATAACGGTGTGAATTCCCACCACGTTTCCCAAGTAACCTTCACAGCTTTGGTGGGGAAGCGAGGGGACAGTGCGGATGCCGTACAGGAGCCTTGTGGATGGAAATCAGGGACAGTGGGGTCCTTTGTTCTAAAATCCATTTGTCCTGGTTTGTTCCAGCCTGTTGTTTTGATTTTCAGAGGGTACCGTGTTCTGGTGCTGTTAAAGTGTAAAAATAAGGCAAAGTCAAGGTGACTTCCAGGACGAAGCGTGAACACGAGCTTCTAATGTAGACACACGATGCCAGCTGACAGAAACCCAGGGGGTCTCCTCTTATTTGCACAGAGCGGCTGATGCTCAGCCCCACAGACCGGCAGCAAAGCATAACCAGAGGCTACCTCCAGAATAGCACTCAGGTGTCTCAGGTTAGCACATACCCTGCCCTTCAATCCAATCCAGGTATTTCCTAATGTCTTCAGGCCGCCCTCGTTTGCTTTTAATGTATTTTGACCAGTGGTTCCTCATGGGTGTGCCCTGAACCACCCAATTTGAGCCACTCTGGGCCTCAGCTGGGCTCTAGAAACTACATATAAGACTCCTGGAAAGGGCTTGAGCTGTTAAATAGTCTCAGGATGCAGCATCAGACTTCTCAGAAAAATGTGTTTGGGGTCGCTTTTTCCTTAGGGAGCGCTGCTGGCAGGGTGGCTCCCAGCAAGCCACGTGCCATCCGTCGTTCCTACCAACCTCCTGCTGCCACGGTGAGAAAATCCCGGCTGGTGTCTCTGCCGTGCTGGGCCCTGGGTAAGGTGGTGGTGATGGGCTACGAAGCCTTTCAAAATGGACCCGAAATAACCCCATGGTGTGGCTCTGCCGGGCTGGGCTCCGGCTGCTGCTGCGGCAGAGGCTTAGGGAAGCTGTGCAAGAGCAGGGCAGGCGTACAGCAACGCTGCTCCCGAAATATCCACGCATCGACGTGCAATTAATGGGATTTCTGAGCCAAATACAAGGGATTTCTGCCTAGAGAGGTGGTGGAATCTCCGTCTCTGGAGACGTTGCAACCACGCCTGGATGTGTTCCTGTGCAACCTGCCCTGGGTGACCCTGCTCCGGCAGGGGGTTGGACTTGGATGATCTCCAGAGGTCCCTTCCAGCCCCTGCCATCCTGTGATTTCCCGGTATCTCTTTATGTAACAGCTCTGGATTGATGTTTAACTGCTGAATTTGTGTAGCTGCGTTCTTGGACCCAGCAACTCCCCTGCTATCCCTGCTCCTGGTATCCACCGCTCCCGCGGCAGTGACTGCTGGAGTGCCATCTTGCATACTTCGGAAATGATTTGTTCTTGGCAGTTCTTTTTGATGCCCCTGTATCGTATCATCTCATCTGAGACACCCCATCCCTCTCCCATGCTCCCCAGACCTCTTCTGGTTTAACAGACCCCAAACATCTCTCCCCTCAGTCGCTGCCTTCCCAGGAAGAGAGCATCCATGAGCGTGCCCTGTCTCCTTGCCTCCAGGATGCCCTGAAAGAGGTGTCTCTTGGGGCTTGACCACCACATTGATGGCCTCACGATTGATGGGGATGGAGAAGGGGGCAAGAAGGCACACACCTGCCCAGCCTGGAGGGCAGCGATGCTGTTCCCAAGCTCACAATGAGCATTGGGGTAACAGTTTGAAACTGAAAGAGGGGAGATTTAGATGAGATATTGGGAAGAAATTCTTTGCTGTGAGGGGGGTGAGCCCCTGGCCCAGGTTGCCCAGAGGAGCTGTGGCTGCCCCATCCCTGGAGGGGTTCAAGGCCGGGTTGGATGGGGCTTGGAGCAACCTGGGCTGGTGGGAGGTGTCCCTGCCCAGGGCAGGGGGTGGCACTGGGTGATCTTTAAGGTCCCTTCCAACATGAACCATTCTATGGTGGCACTGGATGATCTTTAAGGTCCCTTCTAACCTGAACGTGCATTGGGCAAAGCGCAGGGAAGAGCCTCAGTGGCCACATGGTGCCTGAACTGATGCAGCAGCCAAAAATCCACCCAGGATCGGGCTGGTTCCCAGGGATTTGAAGTTGATGCGAGTTAAGTGGATATAAATTTTCATGCCTATAGGTCCGCAGACACCAAAGCTGGAAGGCGGCGTGGAGCGAGAGAGAAGTTTCTCAGCTGTAAATTTGCCACGTGGCGCCATAAAAACAAAAATGGGCAGCGTTAAAGGATTTCTGCTGGAAAAAGCATGGAAAATGCTACACCCCCGAGAAAACAATAAAAAGCGCTGCAGACCCGAATCGAGCTCCAGACTTGGGAATGCTTTGAGGTGCGAGATGGGACTGAAATCATGGATGGGGTCTGGATTTCTAGCATTATCTCTTCAGGATGTGAGCTAGGAGTTCCCTTTGGTTTTATATTTACTTACAGAGTTTAATAGAGGGCACACAAGGTTCTGCTTTCTGGGATATCAAAAAAGAAAGAAGTATCATTTTTCAAGCATTCGCATCCAGAAATTGTGCTGTAATTGTATTTTCGAACAATTTTAGAGTTCCTGAAGCTTCTCCATCTTCCCAGGGCAGAGGGGTACCGACGGCTTACGAAAAGCAGGCAACTTGTTGCCACGCATCTAAAAATATGCCCAAAGGCCTCGTTTTTCACACCAACATTTGAACCCGTGAGACTAAGAATCCTGAAGACAAACTGCGTTTTATTGTCCTTCGTACTCTTCGCTATAAGAATACAGTTTCAGGCTGTTTTACACCTCCCGGGAAGCTCGAGGATGTTTCTAGGCCTTTCAAAGCCTGTATGTTCCGGATACATTCAAATCGGAGCACCCCGATGTTGGCGAGAAGCTCTTCATTTATTGTTACGTGATCAAACAGGTATTTTTTTTTTTTTTTTGGGTGGGTTTATGGATTTTTGTGACTGGAGAGTTAGTGTGATGCCGCCTCAGAAAAAAACTGATGAAAATCTCATAGTTAAGAGTTGGAGAAATTATTAATGATCGTAATTTTCCACATTTTTTGCCTGGAGGACTCCTTTGTTCTCTTCTTTTTGTCTAAAATTTGCGTTAAGTAAGAGCTTGCAATTTATTTTTCATTAGCAACCCCCTTGCCATAGCAGAGCAGGAGTTGCCTGGATGGGCTGTAGAAGGTGGGTTTAGACGGTTTTATGTGTTGGATGCTTTGAGCCAGCTGGGCTTTACGGTGCGACTTCTTTCGCTCTGTTTTTCCTGGGCTCTCCTTTGCCCACTTTAGATCGCGGCCCTGACGCTGCACCACGGTCTGTCGCATTCCGGTATGTCTGTTTCGGTAACTGAGGAAGATCAAGGTCATACTGAAATAATTCCTCCACTGAAAACATCGGTGTCTTTATAAATTCAGCTTAAATCGTATTGAAGTGAAGCCCCTTAATAGGAAAGGACTTGGAAGGGGTGGTTTTTTTCTGCTTTCACGTGAAAGCAGTCAAAGTTCCTTTCCTTTTTTTCCTCTCTATTCACAGAGATGCGTATTTCAAGGAGAGGGGGTTGCTGGTGTCACGTGGGACTTGGATGATCATCCTCTCTCATGAACTTGCCCTGAGCCAGGAGTTTCCCCAAACCCCCTGTTAATTTAACCACATCAGGTGGAACTGTAGGTCCCAGTGTCCTGAAAAAAAACGAACAAATAAAAAATTTAAAAGCCTGAGAGTGAAGCAGTGGCAGCAGGGTGGCCTCTGTTATCTCATTCCTGGAATCTACGGAAGGGCAGATCCCCAGTTGCCGAAAAGATCTGGTGGTGGTCAGCAGGAATGTGCTGGTTCCATCCTGGGGGCTTCTCTTTACGTAGCGGCAGAGACGAGGTGAGGTTGGGCTGGATGTTGCAGGCTGAGTTTGGGAAGGACTGAACGCAATCCTCCTCCTGTTGCCCTAATAAACAAATAGATCTGGAAGGTGGGATGTGCTTAGTTATGAGTTATCTCCAGTCCAACTGTATTATCCACCATTTTTTCTATTCCATGTCAACCCCCTGCTCTTATCTCAGGGAGTCTTCCCCCTTGCAGCTCCATTCCAGCCATGAGCCCGCAGATCAGCGTCCTGTTTCTGTTCTCCTCCACAAACATCTCATCCCTGTCGTGAAATCAGCTGTACATTAAGAAAACTCGCTCCTGGTGAGAGCGATCGCAAGTCTTTGTCTGGTGAAGGTGAGGGTTCACTGAAGGAGATTCTGGAGGTGAATTTGGTGGTGTGTAGGGAAGCAAGACAGACACGCCGCATGGCACATCCCGGATGCCATGTCTATTCATCTAGTGCTATCCAGCAGGGATCCATCCCTCCCACTGCCCTTTGGGCAGCCTCCTCTAAGGAAAAGTGTGCAGGATCTGGTTTTCCTTTGACGAGGGAAGTGTTAAGTGCGAGCAAAGATCACAGACCTGATAAAGCCAAGGGGATGTCAAACTCCACCAAACTTCCTCGTCTTAATGTGGAAACATCAAGACAAGTGCCCTGAACCAAGTAACAGGAATTGCTACATGCAATGCGGCGTTAGGTTGTCTTTGTATGATCCATGGCACGTCACCTCATTTACACCCTGCTTTCCTTTTCCCCACCGTCCCCTTCATGTTCCTTGTGCAAAATGAGTCCCGTGTATGTGATAATCAGGATTATGGCCTCCGTCTCTCTCTCAGGCTTCCTAGCTACCCTTCACGTTGGATCTGCCACCTTTTCCAAGGCTTGCCCTAGCAAGTTGTCACACTCCTCTTCCTCCAGTCAGCCTCTTCCCACCACCCTCCTCTCTATCACTCAACCTTCTTGCCCGTGACTTCATCTCTGCTCCAAAATTGGGGTTGCTCCAACTAATTGGGGTTAACCTACAGGTTCTCTACGCAGGGATCGTTCCGTCGTTGCTACCCCAGCAAAGCCAGTCTTCCCTAAAAATGTTTCTCCCGTCGCGTGGTGGGAAGCCCAGGTCAGCACCCAGCCTACCGTAAAGGCCCAGGTAAGCCTGTGACCAGCTCGGAGGAAAGTCTCACTGCCAGAAGATCCCTTGCCATGTTTCTATTCACCAGCTTGTCAGCCTTTGGCTGCTTTTTTCTCCTGGGGAAAATTGCTACTGTTTCTAACACCATTTCAGATCCTCCGAGCCTAGTTGTGAACAAGTCTAGCACCAGTGCTAAAACACCAGACGCCGGGGAGGCCCGACCTGGGTGAGTCTACGCTCGAAACTGTCACTACGTTGGTGTTGGGGACGGTGGAGTTGGGAAGCCAAAGAGAGAACCTCTTTTATATAAACTGTAAGTTTTTCATAAAAGCCTTTCTAATTTGTACCAAAGAGACTCTAGCACACCCTTGGGACTGGTAAAAATAATAATAGCTTAAGTGGTAGAAGACTGTGAATTTGAAACAGAAGGTTATGAGATTTAGAAGTATTACAAAAACGTCAACATTGTATATCAATAAATGCAATTTAGATATACAAAGGAGATAGCAAAGATTTCAACAAAGAACTGTCAAGTCTTACCTCTTCAGATCTCTTTGAAATAAAGCAGATGTCTTCATCCAATTGATCCAGAGAAACCGGCCTTCACGTCCAAAAGTATGTGATTTCAAATCGCAAATGAATTACTCCTTTCAAAAATTACATGGTTAGCTATTTTTCAATCACTTTTTTTTTTTTTTCATTCTGAGATGAAACACACATGTTTATATTGGCGGGTTTGGCCTAGAAACGCAACATTCCCCAAAGCTAGGAATCCAGAGCTTGCGGAGCCGCGAGTGCCGGACCTGTATTGGAAGAGATGAAGGCGGATGGCACTCATTAGAGCTGCGTCTCTTCGCTGTTTGAAAAATGCCTTTGTAATAAGCAATTTTATTTCTGCGGTTCCATCCCCTATCGAATGGCTACTGCCCCTTCCCAAATCCCCTAACCAGTGCTCAGACGATGTGCTTTATCAAGCCTTGATCCGACACGGGCTCCGCAGAGGAAATTGCTGGTTTAAGGCCGTGTTACTGTAGGATATTACGTCTGAGCCTTGTGATCTTTCTCCTCGCTTAAATCTCCAACTGCTGGGACGCATCTAAGAACAAACACTCGCGTTTTTCTTCCCCTGGTTATTGCTGTCACTTAATATTAACGGTCTTGAGGTTGCAAATCACTGAAATCCCAGCTCACCTGGCAACTAAGCCCCTTTGTGGAAGGTCCCGTAGCCAGATCAGGGCCTTGGGTGTGCAGTTTCCAATAACTTAAGAAGCGAGCAGAACAAGATAGTTCCATATGTCCTCCTTATGACCATTCCTGGTTTGATATAAATTCCTTGGATTTACCCTTTTCAAAGCCAGGGCTTTAGTTCTTTACCCTGGACTCACCCTACTTTACCTGAGACACTTAAAAGTTCAAGGGTAGCCCAAAACTACAAGGGAAGACTCTGGTCCCTGGCTCCAAATAGCTACCGGCCTCTCCTCCCCACCAGTACCTTTGCAGGCACCGCTTTTGGGGGGCAGAGAGAAACACTCGACCTTCAGGAACGCCGGAGCCAGGGGACGCGGGGGTTTCATACCACCATCTCCCACCCTGCAGCTTTCTTTGCTGGGCAGACTGGGGCTGGGCGAGGGCTGAGCTGCGACCCTCCACCTCCACTTTGCTCTGGCCATCGAGGAAACGCTGCCGGGACGTAACGTATTCACGCGGACGCCTGCGCGCAGCAGGCACAAGGACAGGCTGGTCACCGTGTCACCTAAAACCACTGCAACCTGGCTAATTTTTCATTCTTTTCTCATTTTTTTATCAATAATGGGGTTTTTTTTTCCTTTTTTTTTTTTTCCTGCTTAGCCCAGAAGAGCTGCTGTGAAGCAGCCTAAATCGTCTGTGTAGCTGTGACCAGGGAGACGTAGCGTGTTACTGGGCAGAGCTAAAGCTGCCTTAGGAAGGATGGCAGTGCCGAGGCCTCCTCGAGACCCTGGACTTATTAATGCTAATAATGAAGCACCATCAATGCATCAGAGGTGTGGAGGTATGCCTGAGGAAGGGTGGGATGAGCGCTCCTTGCAGGGACCTGTGGCTGGTGGCTCCAGGGCTGGTTCTGGAGGGCAAACGGGCTCGTGTGACGATCCCACCGGGTGACAAAGGAGAGACACCGCAGCCCACGACGCTTCCCTCGTAACAAGTGACGGTGCTTCACATGCTGACTGCATGCGAGCCCACGGCCGCCGGTCCTGACAGTCCTCACTCTATGAGGAGGGATCAGCGAGGGGGAGATGGGGACATCAGTCGGTCCCTCGGGACACCCCAAAGCCACTGTTCTCCCGGAGCAAAGCTCGGTAAGAGCCGTGCCATGGCTGCTGTTCTGATGGACATCTGGGAATACCCTAAAGAGCTGCAGTGGTGCAAGAAAAGTCTGTGGCTTGCCTTCGAGGTGCGGAAAGCTCGCAGGTTTAGCCCGGTGAGCACCAAGCCTTTAGGTAAATTGACCTCTAGGACAGGGCTGTCAGGCCAGGACGATGCAGTACCGATGGGATGGGAAGAGCCCTGCACAGGCTGGGTGGTAAGAGGGGAGAGAGACATGAGCAGCAGTACTTGAGCTCACGTGCTGCGCAGAAATCGAGATTATGCCATTTAGAACTAACTCCACTGACCCAGTACTGCATTTTGTCCATGGACTTCCAATACCTAAAGGGGGCCTACAGGAGAGATGGGGAGGGACTCCCCATCAGGGAGGGGAGCACTAGGACGAGGGGGAATGGCTTCAAACTGGAAGAGGGGAGATTTAGGTGAGATCTGAGGAAGAAATTCTTTGCTGTGAGGGTGGTGAGCCCCTGGCCCAGGTTGCCCAGAGAAGCTGTGGCTGCCCCATCCCTGGAGGGGTTCAAGGCCAGGTTGGACGGGGCTTGGAGCAACCTGGGCTGGTGGGAGGTGTCCCTGCCCAGGGCAGGGGGTGGCACTGGGTGGGCTTTAATGTCCCTTCCAACCCAAACCTTTCTATGACTTATCGCTGCAGAGCAAGTTGTAACCCCGGTTTCATGACCATAACATCTCCTCCAGCCAGAGGAAATCTGACAGATGTCCTGGAACCCCCCTGCCCTAGGTTTGTGGCGTGCATGTGTACTTCAGCCTCTTTGGCTTCTGCTTCTCTTGCTTTAGAGATTTAAATTCTGTGGCTAATAATTTAATCAGGATTGCTTCTCCAAAGAGGTAATTTGTGCCGTGCATTAACAGAGACAAATATATCAAATGACCGAAATCACTTGCAGATGGAGCAGGGCCACCGTTTGAGCCCCGGCATGGGTGAAGAGCGAGCTGCGAGGCCCATCTGCTGCCGCTTTGAGGGCGGTGGCCGTGTTTGGTTGGGGTGGGAAGGGCCGTGCTGTGGGGGTCTCCCACCCGGAGGCAGACAGGGGCTCTGTGGGGCGGCTTCTTTCCCCCCAGGAAGCACCTAGGGAGAGGGGAGCACCTAATCCAGAGCCGTGCTTCCTGGCGGACGGGTCAGGTAAATGCCTGTGCCAGAAATGCTGGAGGCTGGGGAAAGCCCTGCCATCCTCTGGCAATGGGTAGAGGAGAGGAGCACCCTCCTCTTGGTCCTCTAATCGAGCTGAACGGTGCAGCTCCCTTCTCCTTCTCCCTGTTTTCGCATGGGCTGCTGCTGAGTGAGTAATATCAATACAAGCAAAGGGTCAAAGCAGGCTCTGGGCTTTCTGAAAGGGTGTCTTTCATATATCACGTATGCTCCTTGAGGCAAAGACCATCTCCTCTTTCATTGGCAACAGCGAATCCTGAAACCGGCACTCCAGGACAATAACTTGGAAGACTCCTCCGCTGCCCCCTCGCCTGAGCGACCTGGGGTGGGGGGAGCCAAGGAGTCGGGGGCGACGAGGCGGCGAGCACCGGGGAGGTTGTATAACGTGGTGTGGAATATCATTGTTCCAGCCAGGATGAGTAAGAGCACAGCTGAGGCTGGTCACCGACTGCACTTCCATGTGTCTGAGGGAGGGGGAGGCTGAGAGACGGTTGCACAGTTGAAAATAAAGACAATAAGTCTATAAAAGTTTAAGAACTGAATAGATTCCTGACATTTGTTTTTCATTATCACCAAATAACATATAAATAAACATACAACAGAACCAAGAGCAACATCCTAGTTACCCTCTCTAGAAGAAGCTGTGTTTAGGCTTTACTTAGCCTTCTTTGGCCAAACCTCCTCCTTGGATACTCCTCTGGAGTGAAATGAAATAGCAGAGCTGGCTAAGCAATCAGGCCTCCATCTTCCTTTAAAACAGAAAGCAAAGCAAAGGCTTGTCTGCACAGGAAAGCTCGATGTCAATGTCCTGCTAATTCTTAGAAGTCAGTAGTACAGGGGGAAGAACATGTGAAAATACGCACAGTGGGAGACAACAGACCCCCCTTTTTTTTTTCCCCCGTTCTATAAAAGGACACAAGCATACGTAACTCTTTGTGATTATTATTGCCGGTCGATAATTATTAGTGCATCTCCAAGAAAAGATGGCTGTCGCTGCGTAGCGGTAGGTTTTGCTTTCCCTTTTTTCCTGTTTAACGATGTGAAATGGAGCCTCGAGTGACGCTGTGCACACTGCACTGTGGAAGCGCTGCCTACGGCTAATGGGGAAAAAAAATAATTCAGGCTTAAAATGCGGTGGCTGTTTAGCTGACATTGGGATACTGAGTGTCTTCTAATCATCCTCTGTCGTGCGTGACTCGTTGAAGCCTTTCACACTGACTGCCAGTCAAGTAGGGGGAACGGGATGATCCTTTCCCAGGGGAGCTTGAGGGGAGGGATGAGCAGCTCGTGACAGTTATAAGAATTCATGGAGCAAGATGAGAGGGACAGACCGATGATCAGAGATAGATAGTGATGGCCTTGAGACAGGGAAAATCTGGGAAGAGCCCTAGGCAGGGCTAGGGAGGAAGGCATCCCATGAATGCAACTTCTTAGTGCGTGTTGCTCTTATAAATGTGAACGTATTGTTCAATCCACGCCCCTGTGGAAATTCGGACACAAATAACTTCACTTAATAACTACCTTTACTGCACAGGCAGAGCTCGTAGTTATTGAAAAGACAATCTTAAGTAAAGCAGATTGTACGAAACATCTCGGCTCTCACTGAGGAAAAAGGAATTGTAACTGCAGTGATGTATGGAAGCTTTATAAAAGTCAGGATCCTTTGTCCTAAGGGCTTATAAACCTATCTGAGGACACACTCTCGGTATGCTATGACTTCAGGTTTCAGGAGACTTTGTTGCATTAACGTTGCGGCTAACATCATCGAGAGGAGTACAAGAGATGGCTTTTCTGCAATTTAGCGGAGCTTTCCTCAAAGGAAAGTCGCGAATTCCAAAGCTTTTAGGTCACACATGTTAAAATCCACTCTATTGCTGCTGCAAATATCGCAGCTGTTGCCAAAACGTAAATGGGAAATGGGCTAAAAATCTTCTTTACAACATCCTTCTAAGAGATTCACTGATCTGATACGGATGCACAGCAACTGGCACTTGGACCTGCCATAAAGTGCCCTGCGTTATGCCAAGAGAGGTTTACCCATGCCAAAAGAAAGGGAGATCTCCTAAACCGACAAGGCTGCTACGGCAGGTTCTCCTCCCACCTTTGGTTCAATCCTGCTGGGATGGGAAGGCTCCGTTGCGCTGTGATGCTGGAAAAAAAAAACCAACCCAGCAAGTTTAGGATTTAAGAGAAAAAGTCCCCTGGCATTAGAAACGTTGCCTCTGAGCCTTCTTCTCCTCTTCAGCCCCTGCCCACCCTCCAGAGGACTCTGTCGCACTCCATGGGCTGGAGGGAACAATGCCTTTATTTTTGGAATGTTTCCTTTTTTCCTAGATTTCTCTCCATTGTTCATGGGGAAAAACAAAAGCAGGGGCAGCTGGACCCAATAAAGTCTAGCAGATATAAAGAGGCAAAAATTGGGTGGGGGGACCTCTTCCTTGTGAAAGAAGTAATGTTGTTTTCTGATTAAAAAGAACTGTTCTTTATTTTCCTATTGTGGCCCCTGCCTTTGATCAGCCCATCCAAAGCATTACGAATCTGTGTCATTTCTGCAGCCGTTATGAGCTTTTCTGTCCTCTGGCTCCTGCCTCTCCTGGACCAGGACTCCTTGGAGCAATGAGGCTGGGCTGCAGAAGACAACTTGAACCTTTGAGGTTCTTCATCCATAAAACGAAGATTATCAGGGCTGGCATAGAAAAAGGGGGCGAAACTTGGAAAAGAAAGTTGCATTCATGGGAGAAAGAGGACCCATGGTTCAGAAAGCAAACATCTCTCCAAAGCCTGAAGCATCAATGCTCGGTGCAAGAGAAATTAAAATAAAATACTGGAGAAAGGGTGCAAGGCTTCTGTGGGGCTCGGGTCAAGGGGTGAGGACCTCTCTCAGGTCTGGGATGGCACATATTAATTCTGTATTAATTTTATCATCAGACGGGATTTCTTCTTAATTGGTGGGATGCTGCACGATGATCTGTTCTAGGAGGCGGAAGTACCTCAATCTGAGGATTTGGCAAATGCCCCTAATGAGATCCCAGCAGAAATGGTGACGTCCCTACTTACGAGCAGTTAATAACTGATTGACCCAGCCATGCAGCTTGGACTTAGGACATTTGCAACACGGACCTGTCTTAAAGACCCTAAGAACATAACACAGTACAAAGTATTTCTGGGATTTCTGGGCTCAACTGGCTTCTAAAATTCATCATAAATTACTCTCGAAAAAGGAACTAGGCTATTGCAAGCCTGAGTAGGTCAATGTATGGTTGGTTTTAAATAATTTGGATCTCGCTCTTGAAAAACAGTAACAATCTTAAGCATTCAAATAATTAGAAATCGGCCTAAAATTATTACAGAATTTTGTACAGAGGGCTCATTTGCTTCTATTTGTTTTTTGCTCTTGAGTTGTTAGGGTTGGCAGTGGTTAATGCTTCCCATTTTTCCTTCACAAATATTAGGGAAACATTTCTTTCTTAAATGAAAACAGAGACTCTCGTATAATTTCATGAGCATTACGCAGAACTTAAAGAAAAAAACCCTATTGCAGAAAAATAAGGCTAGGAAGGACTACAAAGAGGTCATCTAGTTCCTCCTCCTCCCCAAAGGCAGGATAAACAGCAACTATAGTATTCTTTATAGCTGTAATCTATGAAATACTGAGTGATGAAGACCCCACAAATTCCTAGACAATCCCTTCCAGGACTTGGAAGGCTTTCTCCTGAAGACGCCGGCCTCCTGTAAAACTCACGCGACCCACGGGATGACGGAGCAGGGGAACACAGACCTGCAGGGGACCACCTAGCTCTCCAAGCCCAGCCCTGACCGCCCTGCAGGAGAAGGTGCCTCCAGGTGGGCACGTCCCTGGGCACCACGGGACATGTCTAACGAAGGGCGCCAAGAGCTCTAATGTCCCAGGGGTGCTTCACCAGCACCGGTCGTCCAGAATTCCTGAGCCTAGGGGAACTGCTAGGTGGTTCCCACGTAGCTCTGATGATCATTACCACATTCCCTCTCGGTGCCTGCTTCCCCAGCAGCGGTCACCCAGAACTCCTGAGCCTACGGGCATTGCTAGGTGGTTCTCCCGTAGCTCTGATGATCACTACCACATTCCCTCTCGGTGCCTGCTTCCCCAGCAGCGGTCACCCAGAACTCCTGAGCCTACAGGCATTGCTAGGTGGTTCTCCCGTAGCTCTGATGATCACTACCACATTCCCTCTCGGTGCCTGCTTCCCCAGCAGCGGTCACCCAGAACTCCTGAGCCTACAGGCATTGCTAGGTGGTTCTCCCGTAGCTCTGATGATCACTACCACACTCCCTCTCGGTGCCTGCTTCCCCAGCACTGGTGGCTCTGCATTATCTGATCCTCTAAGACCAGCTGGAAGCGCTCCTCAGCAGTGCCACCTAGCCACTCCTGCCTCACCCTCCGCAGCCCCAGACGCTCCTTCTTCCTTCTGTTAAGACCTTTGCGCTCTTTTTTTTTTTTCCCCCTTTTTTTTTTTTTCCTTTTATTCTTTCAAATTGTATCCTATTCTCTCCAGGCCCCCTCTCCGATTTGTTAAGATAATTTCTAATGCTTAAGTCAAACTTCCTTGCAGCCTGGGGCACGCAGGCACCATGCAGAATCTTATTAATCTCACTCTCTGTTTCGTTATCAAGTAAAAACACCGATTGGTAATAGAACCAGCAAAGACTCAGGAGTGTAATGATAGGACACGGGGTAACGGCCTCAGACTGGAAGAGGGGAGATTTAAATTGGATCTCAGGAAGAAATTCTTCGCTGTGAGGGTGGTGAGCCCCTGGCCCAGGCTGCCCAGAGAAGCTGTGGCTGCCCCATCCCTGGAGGGGTTCAAGGCCAGGTTGGACGGGGCTTGGAGCAACCTGGGCTGGTGGGAGATGTCCCTGCCCAGGGCAGGGGGTTGGAACTGGATGATCTTTAAGGTCCCTTCCAACCCAAACCATTCTGTGATTTTGTGACTTTTGTAGAGCTCCTTTTGATATGTTGCTTTCTTGGCTGCAAACTAGCGACAAACTGCTCCTTGAGGTGCAAATTGTTGTTTAAGGAGCCTCCCCTGCCCAGCTGTGGGTTCCTACCTTCCTCCTGCAAGCCCCTGGGGCTGGTGGGCACTACAGTGACCCAGAGGAGGGAACGCAGCAGCAGCAGGAACGTCAAAGCATCGTGGAAATCAAGATAAAGCAGTTGCCAGCTCTGCTGGTCCTCAAGGAGGTCAGATCGGCCTGACAAGGTCACCCTCAACAAATCCCCATCAGCTGTCCTCCTTTCCATCTCACCCTCCAGGTGATAACGAACATCTTCGTTATTCGCAACGTTTGGGGGATATTTAGCCAAGCTGTGTGGCCTCTATAATAATTTCCCAACATTTTATTCATCCTCACCCAGTCTTTTAAGCTCTCCCTGACCCCACGAATTCCCAACGATAACCCCCAATGATTTGCCTCAAACATCATCCAGCTATTTGCAAAATTCCTAATGTTTCTATCTCTATTCCGCCTTGCCTTCCCTAAGTCTCACCTGCCCCTGGTGTTAGCAGTTGCCTGAGTGAAACTTGAATGTTTGGGTTTTTTTTAATATAATTTCTCACGAAAATAGTCCCAACCCTTCTGTTCGCTTCCATTTCAGCTGTACATGTTCCTCCTTGCCGAGAAGAACCACCTGGTTTTTCTCTCCTTGTTTACGGACGGACGTGTTGATGTTTCCTTATCTCCCACGCCACTCGCGGCCCGTCCTCGTGCTCCCCCGTGGTCGCAGCCTCGCCCCTTCCAGCTCTGTCCCCCCGTGCTCACGCTATTCTTTTACACTCCGTGTTAGGGACTGCTCTGATTTATACTTTCTGTGCGTGTTCCTTATTGTGTTCGAGATGACCAAGCTGATCTCATGCTATTCTTTCTATCTCGCTTCTGCCTTGGGATGGCCTGCAGATGTGCCGTTACTCTAATTCCAATAAGGAACCGGCAACTCCCTGGATGTCTTCCCCCGCTCCTTGTTTTCTGAGGGATATATACCCAAAGTCATGGTTTATTCAAACCTGCTTTCTTGAAGCTCACGGTCTTCCCTCTCAAAACCCACACTTCTTCTTGGTTAACTTGTGCCCAAGCTGCTTTCCACCTTTGATTTTTTTTTTCTAGCAGCCAGAATCAACCTTCAAAAAGCTGGAGAAGGCATCAATAGTTGCCCCAAAACTTTCAAAAACCTGCTGGGCAGCCGGTGCTCAGCTGCATTCACCTTCCAAGCGGTGCCTACAGAATTAAGGTGCGCCCGCTGAGCCCTGGGCTTTGGGTGTCTTTGCCAGGGGCTCTCAAAAACCCTCCTCTGATTTCTCACTGCAGAGGATCGGTGCCTACAGAATTAAGGTGCACCCGCTTTGGGTGTCTTTGGGTGCCTTTGGGCTTTGGGTGTTTTGGGTGTCTTTGGGCGTCTTTGGGTGTCTTTGGGCTTTGGGTGCCTTTGCCAGGGGCTCTCAAAAACCCTCCTCTGATTTCTCGCTGCAGAGGATCCTGCACACGTGCAGCTGCCTGGCAGTGAAACTCATTTTGAGAGGCCGTTTGCCTAATGCGACCACACGCTCAGGTGTTCGCAGTCCCAAGGGGGCTGCAGCAAACTGCCCGCGGTTCGAGACGAGCTCTCGGTTTCCACCCTTGTCTAGGTGGCTTCCAACACTAGTGAGATGTAACCTGAGCTGAGCAACCGCCCAGCTGTCCCGGTTCCAGCTGGGATAGAGCTGACCTTCTCACTAGCCGCTGGTGTAGTGCTGCGTTTTGGGTGTGGGATGGGAATACTGTTGATAGCGCACTAGTGGTTTTGGTTGTTGCTGAGCTCTCAAGGCCTTTGCTGCTCCTCATGCCCCCCCCCATCAGCGAATAGGCCAGGAGGGCAGAAGTTAGGAGGAGACGCAGCTGACCCCAACTGACCAAAGGGCTATTCCATGTCATATGGCATCACGCTCAGCATATAAAGCCGGGGAAGAAGAAGGAAGGACATTTGAAGTGATGGCGCTTGTCTTCCCAAGTAACCATTACGCATGATGGAGACTTGCTCTCCTGGAGATGGCTGAACACCTGCCTGCGATGGGAAGCGGTGAATGAATTCCTTGTTTTGCTCTGCTTGCATGCGCAGCTTTTGCTCTAGAAACAGAATCATAGAATGGTTTGTGTTGGAAGGGAAATTTAAAGGCCACCTAGTCCAACCCCCCTGCAATGGGCAGGGACATCTTCAACTAGAGCAGGTTGCTCAGAACCCCGTGTAACCTGGCCTTGAACATTTTCAGGGATGGAGCATCTACCTCTCCCTACCACAGTTCTCTACCTATTAAACTGTTTTTATCTCAAGCCACATGGGCTTTTTTTCCTCACTTTTACTCTTCGGATTCTCTCCCCCAACCCAACTGGGGAAGTGGTTGTTTGCGGGGTTTAAACCACGACACCAGCCCATGAACGATCATAAAATCATAGAATGCTGGGTTGGAAGGTACCTCAAGGATCATCTGGTCCAACCTTTCTTGGCAAAAGCATGGCCTAGACAAGGTGGCCCTGCACCCTGTCCAGCTGAGTCTTAAAAGTGTCCAGTGATAGGGAATGCATGACTTCCCCAGGGAGATTATTCCAATGGCTGATTGTTCTCATTGTGAAAGTTTTTCCTCTTGTCTCCAACCGGAATCTCCCCTGGAGCCGCTTCTACCCGTTACCCCGCATCTTTTCCACGCGACTCCTTGTAAAAAGGGAGCCTCCCTCTTCTTTGCAGATTTTTGATTTGGAAATCACAGAATGGTTTGGGTGAGAAGGGACCTTAAAGATCATCCAGTTCCAACCCCCTGCCCTGGGCAGGGACACCTCCCACCAGACCAGGCTGCTCCAAGCCCCATCCAACCTGGCCTTGAACCCCTCCAGGGATGGGGCAGCCACAGCTTCTCTGGGCAACCTGGGCCAGGGGCTCACCACCCTCACAGCAAAGAAGCTCTTCCCAATATCTCATCTAAATCTCCCCTCTTCCAGTTTAAAACTGTTACCCCTCGTCCTAGTGCTCCCCTCCCTGACCCAGAGTCCCTCCCCAGCTTTCCTGGAGCCCCTTTAGGGACTGGAAGGGGCTGTAAGGTCTCCCCGGAGCCTTCTCTTCTCCAGGCTGAACACCCCCAAGTCTCTCAGCCTGTCCTCACAGCAGAGGGGCTCCAGCCCTCGCAGCATCTCCGTGGCCTCCTCTGGACCTGCTCCAAGAGGTCCATGTCCTTCCCGTGCTGAGGACTCCAGAGCTGCCCACAGCGCCCCAAATCTCCACCGTTTCCAGCTCCACCCTGTAACAACTCTCCCAATTTGCCCGCAGAAGAGAACAAAAGACGGGGCCGCATCACCCAGGTGCGCCGGGCCACCCACCCCCCACCCTCCGTGGCCCCCCCCCTTTTCCAACTGGGCCACCTCCCGGGGCGGCCGGGCCAGCGGCGGGGGAGGGGGCGTGGCCCTCTCGCGGCGGGGGGGGCGTGGCCATCTCGCGGCGCGGCCCCGCCCCCTGCGGAGCCCCGCCCCGCTGGCGGGGCGCTGGGGCGGCCCCGGCCGCGCAGCCCCGCGGCGGCACGGCGCGCCCCGGCCGAGCATGGAGCAGTAGCGGCTCGCCGCTCCGTACCGCCGGCCATGGGCGCGGAGCGCAGGGAGGCGGCGGTGGCGGTGCCCCGCGGCGGCTGCGCCTGCGGCGGCGGCAGCTGGCGGCTCTTCCTCGGTTTCTTCGCGTTGTCGCTGGCTCTGCACGTCCTGACGCTGGGCTGTTACCTGGAGCTGCGCTCCGAGCTCCGCCGCGACCGCGGCCCGCAGCCCGCTGCCCCGCCGAGGCGGGACGGGACGGCGGCGGCGGCCCCGGGATCCCCGGCAGCCGGCCGGCCGCAGCGGCCCGCCGAGGGCGCGGAGCGGCGGCAGCAGGTGGGTGCCGGGCCGGGGGCGGGGAGGGGGGGGGGGTGGCGGGGATGGGGGGGTCCGGCCGGGAGGCACCGCACTTGTCGCGGAGCCCCGCGTCCCCCCCCCGCCCCGGGGACCGCGGCGGTGTTGGCTCCATCCCTCCGCCCGCGGGTTGGGGCCGTCCCGCTCCCGTAGGCGCTTTTTTAAACAAAAAAACCCCTAGTTTGTGTTTATTTAGGAAAAAAGAGGCGGGGGGGGGGGGAAGCCTCAAACCACCTGCAGCCCGCCGCTCTCCTGTCGCTCTGTCGTGACAGCCCCGCCGTGTCGGCCACGCTCCCGACAGCCCGGCCTCGGCCGGGGGGGGGAGCGCGGTGCTTGTGCCATCGGCGGGGGTCCCGTCCCCCGTCCCCCCCCTCGGGGGGGGTCCATCCTGCAGCCGGAGAGCTCAGCACAGCTCAGCTGTGCATCCAGCCCTCCTGCCCACCTCGCTTTACGGTGGAAATCCTCATCCCTGCCCGCCCCCCTCCTCGCCTCTCTCCTCCTTGGGGTGGTTTTGATTATTTGAATTTTTTTTTTCAAATTATTTGAATTTTCCTTCCCCCCCCCGCCGCCTCCTGCCACCGAGATGCATAAGTCAGCCTGTGCGGTGATGGCTCAGCATGTGTCCCCCCCCCCGCCGCCAGCAGCTTGTAAGTCTGATCCATGCAGGACAGGTTGGCTTCTGCCTCCAGTTTTCCCGGCCAGTGTTCCGAGCCCCGGGGAGCGATGGTGCCCGGGGGGGGACTCGCCTGTCCCGAGAGCCTCCAGGAGAGCAGGAGCAGAGCTGGGGCCTCCGCTCCCAAACTTAGCTCATTTTTTCCAGGCACGAAACCCTCGCTGCGAGCAGGATAAGCTGGAGGAAGGAGTTTCCTCCCCTTGGAGCCCGGCGAGCGGATGGCCAGCTCCCCCAAAGCGCAGGGGGGTTCAGGGGGGGCAGAGATGCAAAGCCCAGCCCCAGCGTCCCGGCAGCCCTGGCCTTGCTGGTTATCAATGCACGGGATGGGGGGGGGGGGGGGGGGGGGGCAGGAGGACAAAAATAGCTTTGATAAAGCTGTGAGTTTGGAAACTCTTCCTCCTACTTGGCAGCCGTTCAGCTGTGCCGGCCTCGGCTGCTCCCGGGAAAGCCGGGCTTGTGCTTGGTGTGTTTGGATCCTGCAGCTTCCCATAATAAAAATCTAAGTAAGCATTGAACCGGAGAGAACCCGTGCTATCTGGACGTCACTTTATTTTTTTAATTCCCCTTCGGTACTTAAGCGATGTTAACATGAAGTGAGTCGGAGCAGCTTGATGTCGTGTTGGAATTCTTAGGTTGTCTTGTAATAGCATGTGGCTGAAGTTCCTTTCGTGTTATCGTGCTGGATCTGCTTAGTCTTTAGAGCTCTTCTCTCCCGCGAACGTATAATGAAATACCAGGGTAAATAGTTGAGGCATTCATAAATTACAGCGTTAGATAATTTGTCTCTGGATGTGTACGAAGATCCAAGCGTCGCTCGCTACAGCTGACATACTCCAGATAAGGTAATGCAAATTATTTATTTCTTTATTTTTTACATCTGGCCTGTCAGGCAAAAGATGAAAAATTCCTTCGGACATATTGAAGCAGTTGGTTGGGAGAGAAAGTTTCCTCGTGGGCAGGGCACGCGAGACGCCGGGTTTCCCGGGGCAGTGTACAGCTTGCAGCCGAGCTGCTGGCACTGAAAATGCTCTGTTTGGGAACCGGTGCTGTGACAACGTGTAACTCCTGGTATTTGTAGTAGCGCTGCTCTCCTCTTCCTCGCCGCCTTTCCTCCCTTACTGTTCGCTTGAGTCTATGTGCAGCTAAAGCCAGCCACCTCCTGTGTCTTAGGGCGCTGTGAATATATCCCTTCTGTGAGTAAAGCAAGGAAATGAGGTATTTGCAAACAGCTTTATTTAAGAAGTTATCATCAGCAGTGTTAAAACCTTGGGGGTGTGTATGGGGTTCCTCGCTGCTTTCCATCCCGGAGCAGCCCAGCTGCGCTGCTGGTAAATCCAAATTACGGTCCCGTGCACGTGTGTCGGGAGACAGATGCTTACGGACATTAAGCAGAAATTAGTAAGGAATTCTTTCAAGTGATCTGATCAATGGCATCCCTCTCCCAGGGACCTGCGAAGGAGCGCTCAGAATCGGGGTGCGCTGGTGGGGGGGGGGGGAAACCCAGCATCCCAATAAAGTGCTGTGAGCCCTCAAACAGGCCTTTGGCTGTGCTTAGCGATGCCGAGTGTTTTCAGTAAAGAGGGTGAGTAATGACCGCATGGACTGTGATTGTACAAGCTGATTTAAAAACCAAAAAAATATTCTCCTTCCTGACCCTTTTTTCTTTTTTTTCTTTCTTGTTTTATTTATTTTCCCCCCTTCCTGACCTGAGGCAGGAGGGAGAGGAATTGGGGGAAGGCCGGGGAGCGATGGTCAGCACGGAGATATTTTTTTTTATTTTTATTTTTTTTTTTTTTGGCAGAAATCGCGCCTGGCCGCGCGCCAGAAATGACCTCATGACAGGAGTGAGATTTGGCAGCTCGATAACGCCCCGCTTCCCTATCTTACAGGGTATTCAAATATGTAACTCATTTAAGATACAAGGGCAATTTTTCATGGCAGAGGTTGAGGCGTTGGAGTTCACATCTTTGTCCCAGAAGCTGCGGGGTGTTGCATCACCGGTTTGGCGTCGGGATGAAAAGTTTGTTAGCGCCGCTTTAATTCATCGGCTCTTCCATCGCCGTCCCTCCGAGATGCGATAGCGGAGCCCGGGGAGTGGCGGTACGTTCAGCCCTCTCCTAAAATCTAAATAATCCCTTCGGCCGGACGCGCCGGGATCCCGCTTTTCGTGGGATGCAAAAGTGATTCTGTCGGTGTGTTCGTTAGCGTTTGGCAGGCGCTTTCGCTAATGGCTGCGCTGGCGGAGAGCAGGCAGCAGGGTCCCGCCGACCGCTCATTAAAATATCTTACGCCTAAACTAGATTGTGGTTTGTTGTCAACAAAGATCATCCGTGTAATGTTTGAGCCTCGCGGAGCATCGTTTCTGTGCTTTTGCTCCGAGCGAGTCCGTGTCGTGCCACATTTCTGCAAAAACTTGTATTTTCGCCAACGCCGGGCGAAACCCTTGTGAGTGTCTTGGGGCGGGCTTAAAAGTTGCCAAAGCCCCTTGGAACAAGATCAAATATCCATCGGATCTGTCAGATCAAACCGATGGTGGAGGCGCTTGCGGATGCCCTGGGGGGGTTTGGGGGGCGGGTGTCTGCTGAGTCACCCAAAAAAATGTGCTGAGCAGCAATGGGGTCACCAGCACTTACCTCCCCCCATGCCAAAGGTGTCCCCTGCCAAAGGCTCCCCACCTCTCGCCTTTTTAACGAGGGATGTTAAAAGTAGCGCTGACATCGGCATTCCTGACAATATCATTGCTTTCCTGCCAGTGTTTGTAATTCCACCAAAGCAGTGTATATAAACCCCCGAATTCCTCATTTCCTTGTTTTTTTTTCCCTTTCCCACCTGTATCCCTCCATCTCCTGCAGCAGCAGTCAGGGCCCTCCTCTTCCAGCAGTCATTAAGCGGTACGCGGCCTCGTTAATTTATATCTGCCTTCTAAAAGCCTGCTTGGTAAGGAAATCGTAGGGATAAAGCTTTAGAGGCGAAGGAATATTTTGCTTGTAGTCGTGGGTAAAGAAATACAGTGAGAGTGTGCGGATTAGTCTATGCACGCTGCTTTTTGTTGTATTTAGTAAAAATGAAGACCTGGCTTTACTTGAGGGGGAGGCAGGGAAAGATTTAGGGGGCAGTACGTGTTTTTTTTCTCCATTTCTGGTGAGGCTGCTGTGGCAGAGTAACTCTCGGTCAGTGATTTGGGCGGTTTCACCTGGAGAAGGGTTGTGGCGTGTTGGCCTCTGGAAGCGGCCGTGGGAAAGGGCGAGGACAGGGGGACATCGTGGTGTCCTTAGCACTCGGTCTGTTGTCCACCATCTGCCACCGAAGGGTCGTAACCGAAAATAGGGGATTGTGGCCGGGTCTGTTCTCAAAATAATTGTACAGTGTTTCTCAAAATGATGTTGTTAGCGTTGTGCGCGTAGCTCTATACTGACACGGAGTTTTGAAGGTTGGTCAGAACATCGAGGCAAGACTTATCTAGTGTAAAAGCAGAAGGGTGTTAATGCTCAGCCATGAGGGCACCTTGGGGTCTTAATGTAAAATAAAATACCAATTATTTTGGCCTTTTGTCTCAATTCCAGCTCCAGAGTACAGGACAGCATTCAGGTGTGATTTGCACGTGCTGTCAAGGGGTGTAAGAGGCATTAAAGCTGCTCCACAGACTTCTCCCTCCCCGAGCATACCTGGAGCTCATCCATACACGTTCATCCCCTTGTCTGGCTCCCGCATCCCGAGCCGGAGGGGCTGCACCGGCGCGTGATGGATCAGGGAAGAGCCGAGACCCGACAGCGCGCTGAAAGCTTGGAGCAGAGCGTCTTGTTGGAAACGCTTCTCCCGCATTAGCCTCCCCGCAGGGCACAAACCTTTAAATACCTGTGCAGGGCTTGTGCTTGGGGGGTTTTGGGGCTTCTGACCAGGCGTGATGGATTTTGTGGCTTCTGACCTGGGGTGCCGGGGGATTTTGTGGCTTCTGACCTGGGGTGACGGGGGATTTTGTGGCTTCTGACCGGGGGTGCCGGGGGGTTTTGTGGCTTCTGACCGGGGGTGCCGGGGGGTTTTGTGGCTTCTGACCGGGGGTGCCGGGGGGTTTTGTGGCTTCTGACCGGGGGTGCCGGGGGGTTTTGTGGCTTCTCACCGGGGGTCGTGGGGGGTTTTGTGGCTTCTGACCTGGGGCGATGGGGGGTTTTGTGGCTTCTGACCGGGGGTGACGGGGGGTTTTGTGGCTTCTCACCGGGGGGCGATGGGAGCCTCGGGTCCGTGCAGGTGGGCCACGGAGCAGAAGATGGTGTTTAGGGATGCATTTTGTGGCGGGTTTTCCCTCAAATTACCCTTTTGGCAGTCTTGGTTGTGGCTCAGGGAAGCTCTTGCAGGGCAGTAAAGGGAGACCGCAGTGCGGTATAACACATCAGGGCTCTGGTAACCTTCATTCACCTTTTAATGGTGCCCATCCCTCGAGAGAGAGGATAAAATTCCTGAGGTTTGGGGTCTGTGCCGGGGAGAGGGGGCTGCAACCGGATTGCCTGATAGCAAATAGAAAACATATTTCTGCTATTATTCCGACGAATATTCTGTGCAAAACCTGGCGCAAATCCATCAGCTCCTCCTTTTGAAAAGAAAATGGCACAGGAGAATGGCAGGGGCTGCCGGGTATGCCGCGTTAATTGGAAAATTAAGTGCGGCGTGTACTTTGCCCGCAGGGTGTGAGGCGCATCCGTGCGTGTGCCGTAGGTTTAATTCCCGGCGTGCGGAGGAGCCGTCTCCTTTGGACTGCCTGGCTGGTGCCCTGCCGCTGAGACACCTTCTGCTCCTTTACAGAGATTTATGATGCTGCCTGCGTGCGTTTGGTTCTGCCTCCTTACCCCGAGCAGGTGAGACGGACACTGTGTCACACGCGGTGGGATGTCACCGCTCCTGAGCTGTTCAACCGCCAGGGCCAGAGCTTAGGAATTCCCCTTTGGAAAGGGGGAAATGGTCACCGAAAGAAATAAATAGCTGCGCCTCGGGGGTCCCCAAGCGCAGGTCAACTGCGGGGATGTCTCGCTGGGGAAACCCTCGAAGTGCTGGCAAAAATAGCGAACAGGTAGAAAAAGAAAAATCTCATATCTAGGAGAGAAGAAGCAGTCGGAAAACATGGAATATAATTTGCAACTGCTGTCTCGAAGCTCGCGTTGCCGTCGGGCAGGTTCTCCGCCGGCGGCTGTACCCGGGGAGAGCGCGGGCAGCCCTGCGCCGGCGACGGTGGGTGCTGCCCTCTGTGTTCGGGTGCTCTTGAGTGAAACTGGCAGGGAAAACGGCCAATTTTTGGAAAATAACTGTGGGAGTCCAAAAGAAAAGAGTAATTTTTCCAGCCAAGAGCAGAAGGGGTACAAGTGTGTCATTAACTCGACGATGCGCGGGAAGGAGAGGAGGACAGGCTTCATCTCTCAGGGGAACGTGAGGATGCCGAAAGCAGAAAGATGTGAATAACAGAGGAATAATGCGGGAATAACACATCGGGGCAGGGTCAGCCCCGGCATCCTGCCTGCACTGGGAGGTGTGGATGCCGAGGGGAGAGCACAGTGGTGTGCACGGAGTGCAGGTGATATAGGAATAATTAAACAATTATAGAAATAACTAAACAATGGATCAGCCCTTGCTTCGGCCGCTGTCCCGAGGAGGCTGGGCGGTGGGATGGCGATGGGATGGCGGTGGGACGGCGGTGGAGCACGGTGCTTCCTTGCCCGCCAGGCTTTTGTGGGCTCTGCCCTGTCTTCCCCTTCCGGACCCGAGCTTGCCAGTGTGTTTTCTTTATTTTTATTTTCTGCTCGTTCCATGAAGGGTAAATACTACAACTTTGTGCAAGGACTCAGGACTTTTTTTTTTTTTTTTTTTAATCGTCGTTTATTGAATTCCGTGACGGAGAAGGTTGTTGTTGCCAAAGTATGTGTTTGACCGACACGTGACCAAAGTTGCAGGGTTTTCAACAATTTTTAGATGAGTTAACTGGCAAACGCTCAAACCCGCATTTTTAAGAACAGTCGGTGGCATTCCAAAGTTATCTTTCATTTAACCTCATAGTACACAGTGCTTTATCAAACTGATATTATTGTAACCTTTTAACATTATTTTTCTTACCACATAATACTATAAATCTTCTCTGCTCTTCCATACGCATGTAGTGTCTTGTAATGCTAATTAAACTGCACACTATCCTAATTTTGCTCTCATACTAATCCAATATATTTTTCTTGACGGGAAGCCAAACCCTGAAAGCTTCAGAGCATGCGAAGCTCTCATTCCAGTCTTATTATATGTTAATGACTTTATATTTTAATATCTTTCAACACTTGAAGAGGATGTTATTTTTAGAGGTGTCTGGCTGTGAAAGGTAACCCCGATGTGAGAGGCCGAGGGGGGTTTTGTGGATGTAAAACACTGGGCAAACTCTGTGCAGTGAGTAAGTGGTAAGTGCGTCTCTGAAGATGTGTAATCTGTCAGAATTCATTGTGCACAAGTACAAAATTACGGCGAGATTTGGATGCAATTTTAAAATAGTTAACGGCCTTTATAGGAGGGGAAAATACAACTCTTGCCTAGACTTTTACATGTTGCAGTTGTAAGTGCTCTCTTGTTAAAAACTCTTGGGGAAACGCAGTGTTGTTGTACGCTGCTGGTGCTGATGCCAGTTGGGCCCGAATGCTACTATAACAAAAATAATTACTCACAGATGGGTGGATATTAAAATGAGCTCTTTCCATAAGCCCAAATAAAATTCTGTTGTAAGTGCAAAGTACTAAATATGCAAGCCTGTATTGATGAAATGCCAGGGATATAATGTGTTCCAAATGGCAAGTGCCAGCATCCTCCTGCTGGAGCCGCACCTCGGCTGCGGTTTGTCGTTCCCCGCTCCGTATCTGCGCTTCCTTAGGAATGGCTCTCGTGCTGGGAGAAACCCAGCAGCGACTCGAAGTGATAGGGAAACCTGCCAGCGATCGGGCTCCGCGCGCTGCGCCCGCCGCCCGCGCGCGGTCGGGAGGAGGAATGCCGTGCGCAGCCCGGCCCCTGCCGCCCGCACCTTCTGCTCGCCCGCGTTCCCTCGGGAGACCTTGAAGTGTTGAGAAAAGTGTGGGACGGCAGCGGCGGGCACCGTGTGGCATGGCTTTGCGGCCGTGGGGGTGGCACGGGGTGGCGTTGCGTGGCTGTGCAGCAGTGGGTGCCGCCTGGCATGGCGTCAGGTGGCATGGCTTGGCTTTGCAGCAGCAGGCACGGGGTGGCGTTGCATGGCATGGGGTGATATGGCGTGGCTTTGCAGCAGCAGGTGTTGCATGGCATGGGGTAGCGTTGCATGGCTTTGCAGCAGCGGGGATTGCGTGGTGTGGGGTGGCATTGGATGGGGTGGTCTGGTGTGGCTTTGCAGCAGTGGGCGTTGCGTGGGGTGGCGTTGCGTGGGGTGGTGTCGTGTGGCTTTGTAGCAGCGCGTGTTGCATGGTGTGGGGTGGCGTTGCATGGGGTGGTCTGGTGTGGGCATTGCGCGGTATGGGGTGGTGTTGCATGGCTTTACAGCAACAGGCGTGGCGTGGCGTTGCATGTTATGGGGTGGCGTTGCATGGCTTTGCAGCAGCAAGCGTTGCATGGCGTGGGGTGACATGGGGTGGTGTTGCATGGCGTGGAGTGCCATTGTGTGGCTTTGCAGCAACAGGCATTGTGTGGCACGGCATAGGGTAGCATGGCGTGGTTTTGCAGCAGCCGGTGTTGCATACTGTGGGGTGGCACGGCATGGTTTTGCAGGAGCTGCGTGGCGTGGGGTGGCGTTGCGTGGCTTTGCAGCAGCAAGCGTTGCATGGCGTGGGGTGGCGTTGCATGGCTTTCAGTAGCAGACATTGCATGGCGTGGCACGGCGTTGCAGCAGCAGGCGTTGCGTGGGGTGGCGTGGCACGGCGTTGCAGCAGCAGGCGTTGCGTGGGGTGGTGTGGCATGGCGTTGCAGCAGTGGGTGTTAATCAGCATGGCACGGCATGGCTGTGCAGCGGTGGATGCTGCGTGGCATGGCTTTGCAGCGGCATGGCATTGCATTGCATGGCTTTGCCATGGTGGCCATCGCTCGACGTGGTGTTGCAGCAGGGGAGGCGTTGTGTTGCATGGGGTTGTGGGCACTGCATGTCACTGCATCGCATGGCTTGGCAGCAGCAGGGCTTTGCTGCAGCGGCTGGCAAAGCAATGGCTGGTAGCTGCTCACCCCTCCTGAACTGTGGCCCAGCCATGGGCTGAATTTGGGCAGCACAGGGCTACCAGACAGCCCCAGCAATGATGGCAGATGGGGCTCTGCAAGGTCAGGCCCTCGTCTCTGCTGCTTTTACCTCCTCACAATAGACACAATGTCCCCCCCCAGCCTGGCAGCCCATCCGTGACACAGCAGGGTTCAGTGTCCCATCCCCGGTGGCAATGCAGCCCTGTCCCGCTGTGCCCAGCCTTTGTCTGGCTGCCCTTAATCCCTCTTTGCAATTCATCTGTGGTGTAAATCTCTCTTGAGGCACACAACAAGGTGGAAGGGGGAAGACAGTGAGAAAGTTGGTTTTTTTTAAGCCAGCACTGGAAGTAAAATCCACCTCAGAGCATGTAACAGCTCTATAACTGTAAATTATATTTGGGTGGAAGAGTTGGGGGGCGGCTGCATGGGGGTTGTGGTCTCCACCATGGCTAAGGCTGAGCCACGTTCGTGGTGGACCAGCGCTGATGCTCCTGGCCTGGATCCGGGATGTCTTTCCTCGTTTCCCCAGGATAGTTACCCTGGATGCTGCTGCTCTTGCGTGCTGCTCCCTGGATATAAACCTCCTTGCGCTTCTTCATCAAATTCCTGTTGTCTTGTCCCTTCTTCCTTTTCCATTTCTTATTTTAAAGGGCTGGAACGTTGGCATTCCTTCCCTGAGAGTGGTCCCTCCGCTCCCTCGTGGCGCCCTGCACTGCAAGACACCATCTGTCCCCCGGAATAAGACTTGCATGTCTCAAAGAAATGCTGTCCCCCGTCTCTGGGATTTTCAGTTGTTTTACTCAGCGTTCTCCATCTCCGTTACAGTCAGCGTTTCTCTATAGGTCTGCACGTGTGTTTTGGTTTTTTTCTATGTAAGTAATATTAAGTGCTTGCAACAGGAGAAAACATGAGACCAGGGCTCCTGGCGGCACGTCCCGCGCTGGAGCAAGAAAATGGGTATTTTTGGCTGTGTTGGCTGCAGATGCTCAGCTGCTCCCGCTCCCTCCGGGGCAGCCCCGGTGAAGAAGGGGCTTCGTAGGGGGGACAAAACAATGCCACGTACCCGGATACACAGCAAATACCTGATTAGCTTTTGGTGCGAGAAGACATAAATGCAGTGTACCTTGTCCAGCAGGAGAAAAAAAAAATAAAATAAAAATCTTTGAGTTTTTCCTTTCATTTTCTCATTTGTGAAGCGGCAGCGGCTTTTCCCAGGTTTCCCAGGGAAGCGTGGGGCAGGCGCTAATGGCCAAACCAGACTCCGCGTGGTCCTTCCCATCTTCTCCGTGTGCTGGGCTGGGTGAAATTAATCCAGGAAATAATTTTTGAGCAATTATTTCCTTCAACCTTGCAAATAAGTTGCAGAGCTACTGCTAACCTTAACCGGCACATTTTTCTTTTTTTTTCCATTTTCCCATGGGGTAGGAAAAATAGGATAAATGATTTAAAGCTGATAGCTGGAACTGTTGGTGACCTGCTGTGACACTGAGAGGACTAGACAGGTCAGGCTCAAAAATGAGATCTTTCTTCTTTTTGGCCGCAGCGCTGCCTGTCCGTGCCTTTCACCCGGAGTCTCATCAGGCATTGGGAAACCTGGATCCGCAGGAGTTAGGAGGGGGGTGGTATTTCTGCCTGGAAAGCTTTAATTCTCGTGCTTTCCTGTAAAACATACCCTATGGCAGAAAAATCAGATGAAATGAGGAGTTGCTGGCCATGCAGCTGATGGGGTGTATCTAGAGAGCAGGATGAAAACCCGTAAAGAAAATAGTTGAGTTTTGACTGCAGCTGTTACTATCTTTTTAGTGATAATGAACTAAATTAGTACGTTTGCTGCCTTTGAGCTATGGATGGGCTTGTTGGTGCTTGCGGAGGTTGCGGTGTTAACTCTTGCTGGGGAGCCAGGTGATCCTGTCCGAGGGACAGGGGGAAGCCCAGAATTCCCTCTGTGTCATTGAGGGAGATTCTTCCCTTTCCAAGACCGAAAGGAGACCTTTTCCGCGTGTAGGGGGAAGGTGAAGTTTAGAGATGTTAATTGTCATTTTTAAAGGATTATCCTATCTTCTCTTTAGCTGCATCTTTATCGCTGGCTTGGAGTTTTCATCTTCCAGTCCCTAAAGGGGGCCTACAGGAGAGATGGGGAGGGACTCTTTATTAGGGAATGGAGCAATAGGATGAGGGGCAGCGGTTTTAAACTGAAAGAGGGGAGATTTAGATGAGATATTAGGAAGAAATTCTTTGGTGTGAGGGGGGTGAGCCCCTGGCCCAGGTTGCCCAGAGAAGCTGTGGCTGCCCCGTCCCTGGAGGGGTTCAAGGCCAGGTTGGACGGGGCTTGGAGCAACCTGGTCTGGTGGGAGGTGTCCCTGCCCAGGGCAGGGGGTGGCACTGGATGGTCTTTAAGGTCCCTTCTAACCCAAACTATTCTGTGATTCTTCTGTTGTTGAAAGGAGTTGTTTCGACTCGGAATATGGCTCGTGCACAGGTTATTGGAATGCGCAGAACTCGGTTGGTATTCAACAGAATAAGCTTATGAGGGAAGTGAAGTTGGTTTAGTGGTGATGCTGTGCTTTAATTCCAGCTCCTCTAGCAGCACTTCTGGTCCTCTTCGCTGGCTGCTGACCCATCTCCATCCCTTTCCAAAGCCCCTGTGGTTTTGCAGGTCGCGGAACTTAATTTCGAAAGCCCAAACATACGAGTAAACTGCACATTTAAGGTTGGAGCTCACATCTAGGGATCGGTGATTTTTGCAGCATTGCTGCAGTTTTCTGGGCTCTGGTGGTAACAAAGAGCAGGTAAATGGCGGGGAAAAGGGGTTTTCTGCACCAAGGCTCATGTGCCAGAGCTTCCGAGGCACTTCTGCAGGAAAATGTTTCGGATATGGCAGGGGTGGGCTTTAAGGCACAGGATGCTGCTGCGCTGAAATGGGCTGGATGCACAGAATCACCCCGGTGATGTTAAATCCTGCTGCTGCGATAACTGCTAGGAAAAAATTGAGATACCCAAGCTTTAAAGAGAGGGACGGGCATCCCGGGGCATTCCCGGGCAGGGGCTGTTGGTGAACCACCTGCCGGGGGGAGCACAGAGCGTCCCGAGGGCTTGCTGTCCCAGGGCTCCTGCTGAGCGGCCCTTGGCTGCAGGCATGGGGAAGGTGGCCGTGCTTTGTGAGACATGGGTAGAAGCAGGTTTGGAGACTTAAATTAACTATACGTGAAAGCATGGGTAGTCACCAGCAAGCTGCGTATCTGCTGGATGCTGCTTTAGGGGTTTTTTGATTTTTTTTTTTATTTATTTTTTTATTTTGAAGGAGAAGAAAGACCCAGTTGGCGTGAGACCGAGTAATCCCAAACCACTTAGTTCTGATGCTGCTTCTGTTGGTGTTGAAGTATTCTTCTGGGGAAAACTTACATCGCCTGAGTGCTGTACTGGGATTGCTTGGGGTTTAGGAGGGTTTGATGGATTTTTATTTTGTTTTTTTGGTCTTGCTTATCTCTGCTTTGCTGTAAGTGTGGGAAATCCCAGGAATGCTGCTAGTGAATGAGGTGTTCAGGTAGCAAAGCTCATGGGAGGATGGAGACCTTCCCGTGTTGAAAGAAAACCCACACAAACCCCTTTCCTTCTGCTTGCTTCTCTTCTAGGCTATGTACCTTTTCATGAATGAGTTTTCTCTCGTTTTTCTTTAGCAGAAGATTGAATAAGCCACGGCTGGGCTTTGCAGCAGGTCTGAGCTTTTGTTGATGCGGTGATAGAATTCAGACTCATTCTTCAGTTGTAGCGATGCTGCTGTCGTGTCCGAAGCAGAAAAAGGGAATGTGTGCAGGAAAAATCCTCTAACTAAAGCCTTTAGCTGAGCCTGTGGAGGCTCAGCACTAACGTTGCTCAGCTGTCCTTGGCCTCTGTGTCTGGTGAAACACGGGATCGATGGGAAACACCAAACCTTTTACTCGTAGGGTGGATTTTCCTTAGGAAAAGGAGTGAACCTCTACGCTCAATACTCACACGGATGCTGGCGTATTTAATCCGTAGAGACCCCTGTATCAAATCAAGCACGGCGGAGCTCAGGGATGTGTCCCACACATCGCCTGTGCGTGCTGGTGGGGGGGGCTATTTCTCATTTTGGGTGGGGGGGAACCCTGTACCACCCTGCTGGGAGCTGGGCTCCGTGGCTGCACCTTGGCATCACCCCTGGCTGCAAATGTCCCAGCCGGCGGCGAAGTCACGTATCGGGGAGCAGCAGCCGGTGCGGAGCTCTGAAGAGGAAAGCAGCACGCCCCTAATAAAAGCAGGATCCGACTTCAAACAAATGTGTACGGCACAGTTGTTGTTAGCACTCTTATGTGCGGCTGCAAGGCTTGGACAATTTATAGGCGCTGCATCAAGCGCCTTAGTCGGTTCCATATGTGGCGTCTTCGTGCACTGGCTGGTATGAAATGGTAGGATGAGCTCTCGGAAGTTGAGGTCTTCAAGTGTTAAATACAAAGCATTGCTCCTGCAGGCTCAGCTCCGCCGATCCAGGCGTCTGGCGTGCATTTCTAACAACAGGCTGGATTTGCCAAAGAAAATTACGCTAGATACAGCAAATAGCTGTCAACTCTTTCCTCCCTAGTCTGCCACTCTGCTTTTCTCTTGCTTTGTGGAATAACCGGGCTGTTTGGGAGTGATATGGAAGTTAGTGTCTCGGTGCCTAGTGATGCTTCCCCTCCCTCAGCAAAGCCCCGTCCCCTTCCCTCTGTCCTCACAGTCCCCTCCAGCCGGTGACAGCCCACACCAGGGCCGTTAGGTCCCTCTGCAAACCCATGGAGGAGGTGAGGGCTGAGGGTCACGTCAAGCTGAGAATAACTGGAGTTCTCCTCTGGTACCCAATTATTGGACCAAAGTATTCAAGGGGGGGATTTTGGCTGAAATATTAACTATTTAACTAACTCCCATTTAATGAAGACTTTTGGGCTTCTGAGCCCGGTTGCATGCAGGTGGCTGCAGTTGGGCTCAGAAGAAAACCTCCAGAGACCCTCGGGCTGGTGTCCCCCCACCTGGTGGACCATGAGCTTCTCTGCTGCTGGTTCCTCCTAGCTTCTAACCATTTCTTCTTCCCAAGTTTGAAGATGCTGGAAAACCAATTTTACAAATGATAATTGTGATAACAATAGTCAATGGGGGTTGCTGGGGAAGTTAAACTTCGGGTCAGGTCCCAGCGAAGGTCGTGTGTGGCTTCAAGCTACTTGTCTGGATCAGGTACTCAAGCGGTTAAATGTTCCTGCTGCTGGTGTACAAAAGCAACGCCAGGTATCTTCCAGGGGATCCAAGTTTGCTATCTGAAATCTGGCAAAGAGCGAAAAATTTTTATGTTGTGAACAGAAATCACACCCCAAGGCTACGGCTGACAGGGAAGGTCTCACTGACATATTTACCTAGCAATTTTGTTATCATTAAGTACGCTTTCTCAAAAAGCCCAAACCTCGAGAACAATAGCAACAAAAAACCACTGCAGGTTTTGTGAGCAGATGCAGCTTCAAGATAACAAATGATTTTTATTTTTTTTTTTTTTTTGCTCTTTGTTTGACTACTTGGCATTTAGTGTTTAATTAGAGTGAGGCCAAGTAGAGTTAGATAGTTCATAAAACAGAGTTTTAAAAACACTGAAGTCGAGAGTTTTTGAATTAATGCTTTTTAACTTCAGTCCATGAGGCTGTTCGAGGCAGGGGTTTAGAAACAACTTAAAGAAAACATTTGTTTTGGACAGCAAAAGACAGAGTTTGGAAAGGGTGGGAGCGTGGAAGGGAGCAGCTCTTGCAGCCCGTCCCGCGGGGACACGCACTGAGGGTGCTACGGCAGTGTCACCCATAAGGCCAGCTTGCCACCCACCCCGCCTGGCCTTCATGGCATTGCCTTGTGCTGGGATTGGAATTGGCCTTAAATGTTGCTTGGAGGAGGAAATAGGGGCACTCTGGCACGAAAAATCAATAATAATCGCTCGGGTTATAAAGCAGTAATGTTAGTTCTCATCTAGCTGTTCCCCTTTATTTCCCTATAATTTTATATGATACAGAGAAGCGCTGACATTGAAGCTGGTCCAGATGACGTCTAGGATGCTCTGTTAACGCTGGCACGCATACTGCCGAGTAATAAACATTGTCTCTGAGCATGGGCTTAGAGGGTTATTATACAAAGAAGGGCCTAAGAAACACGACACTCGAATTGTGATTCCTGGCAGAGCTGCTTTGCAATGGGGAAACTTCAGTTTGGTGAGGGTTGCTTACATGCCTTTCTTCTAGCTGAAGGGCAAATGACACTGTTAGCGTTAAATGTTAGTAACTGACATCTTCACATGAAATATGCCTTACGTCTCCAAAATTGAGCTGGAGTGATTGCTGTTCCAGAAATTCTTCTTCTCTGGTCTTGCCCCAGAATGGACCCAAATTAAATGTTCGTGTTAGTAAAAGAGGTTGGTTGCGGAGGAAAAACACAGATGAATTGTGCTTCGGGGAAAGGTCTGACAACGAGCAAGTGAATGCGAGCAAGCAAACAACATGGGGTGAGCTGGCCTGCCCCGTGGTTCGTTTTGCCGGCTCGCCTGTGGGCTCTCGTGTCGGTACGTGTCAGGCTGATGGGTGCCTGCAATGTAACAACAGTAACAAAACCCAGGGCGATTTCTTGTTTTTTGGGTGGTTTTTTTTTTTTTTTTTCCCCTGGCTTTTAGTCTTTCTAAGGCCGGTACTCTGAGTTTTAATATCTTAGACTTCTGTGGGGAAATTTTATGGTGGTTACCAGCGGTGAAGAGATTGTCTGTGTTGTAAGCGATGCCCTGTTGGTCCTGTGTCCCGGGCAGCTGCTGTTGCGGTGGCTCTTCACAGAATCATAAGGTTGGAAGGGACCTTCGGAGGTCTAGTCCAACCCCCCCGCCAAAGCAGGTTCACCTAGAGCAGGTTGTACAGGATCGTGTCAAAGTGGGTTTGGAATATCTCCAGAGAAGGAGAGTCCCCAACCTCTCTGGGCAGCCTGTGCCAGTGCTTTGTTACCCTCAAAGTAAAGATGTTTTTCCTCATGCTGAGATGGAATTTCCTGTGTTCCAGCTTGTGCCCGTTGCCCCTTGTCCTCCTAGGCTGGTTGAGTTAGCTGGGCTTGGTGGACTAATGGCTTTCCCACCTTAAGATGAGTGATTTAGGAAGAGCTGGTGTAGGAAGATGTATTGATGTAGATTGACTGAAAGCTAGTGAAGATGTGTGGTGAGATGGCTTGAGTTGCAGGAAGGATGAACAGTCTTGCGTAGTGCTCTGTTTTAGTGTTGGGTACAATGAATTGTGCCGCTCGTTTCAGAGATAACGAATAGGTGGTTGGTTTGGGCTGAGTTTGGGCTCTTCATCTACAAAAGGTTTTTTCCAACATGATCTGCCAGGGTGGTTGTCCATGGGGAAGAGAGGCATGTCAGTCTATTTAGGAAGTGCCGATTGCTGCATCTGCAGAAGATCAGCAGAGCTGTGCTTTGCTTGTAAGGAGGCTTCAATGACACGTTGGACTTCACTGCATCTTCCAGCATCTTGCTGAAGAAGCTCAAGACGCAGTGGGTTGAGTATTGGGTAGGAATGATGGCCGTGTTGCAGGTTGGGTTCTTGGTTCCACCTCCAAGACTGGAGAGAGGTCCAGCAGTGTCATCGGGGGGGGAGGTTCACCCTCTCTGGTGGCCTGAGGGCTAATTCTGAGCGGGGTGACAGTAGCCTGTGCTGAGCCTTGATGCACGCTATGGTTTTGAGACCCTTAGGCTGGTGGTGGCTTTTATCTCTTTGAGTGAACTGCTGAGCAAATAAGCACTTAAAAAAGCAAAGGCAGGCAAGCTGGCTTCTTGGTGGAGCTTTTAAATCTTTTAGACGTTGTCCACTTTTTCAAGGTTTGGCTGCTTTTGTAGGTACTCTTCTCTTTTTACCAACAGTATGGTACTACCTGCTGCTCTTCTGGCCAGCCTGAATCTGTTTTGCAGCAACTAACTAATATTTTGAAAGTTCTCGAACTTTGGCGTGCTTGAAAACTGTTTTTTTTTTGTTCAGTTGGAGACAGCGGAGCATGTAATCTGGCGGGGTGGATATTTTTTCCAGGCAGCTCTATACATTTTCAGTTGATTATATCAGCGAAGTATGTTGACAGCTCTGTGTACCAGTTGGCGTTTGGGGCTTGTGTCTGGACGGCGCGGGTTGTGTCGCGCTGTTGATTCCCTACACAAAATAGCTTTCAGGCCTGTAAAGCTGTCACTCAACCGGTAATGGCTACGCCGAGCGGCGGCTGGGGAGAAATGGCTTTAATTGTTGGATAAAAGCAAGTGAGTGCATGTGCAAATTGTATGTCTGTGGCAGGATTTCCCTTTTGCTATTCTTCTCCTGTTGCCTGCTTTCTCCGAGCCCCCGATGAAATGACTTTCAGCGGCAGTTGGGATTTACCACAGTCAGCTTTTGGTTCGCCCTCAGGCTGCATCCACACACCCCTGAAAAATTAGACTTTTTTCTGTTAGCGCAGTGGGGCTTTGTAGAAGTTTTTCCTTTTGCGGGGAAAAAATCCAAACCAATTTTTCTCCGGAGCAAAGGATCTGTACCTGGGATGAGGTGCAGCCTCGGGAGATGCCATGGTGGATGCTGCCAAAGGAGAGCAGGCAGCTGAGGTTTGCATGACCCTCGCTTTAGCTTTTGGAGCCCTCGGTTGCGTTTGTAAATAGCCGCAAGGGGAATAAAACTTTTTCTTTGCAAATTTATTTAGAGGGAGGTTGGGTCATGGGTCTTTGAGAAACGCAGAGGCAAGCCCTGGTTCAGGCTCCGGCCTCTCGAGTATTACTTCGATAATACCAAGCCTCAGATACTCTTAAAAATTTGCTTTAGGTTAAAATTGGATTAAGCATTACATTTTCATGCTACCCAGTTGGAAATATGTCACTAGGTATGTTTCCCATTTTTAGGATCCCTTTGGTGAATAAAATTATTTCGCTTTTTCCCAGTCTCATGCTAGGAATGAAGAAGATTATTCTCAGGTTTCTGCTCTCATTGTACAATGCCAACACTTTCAGATTGAGGAGACTTTGGCTATTTCTTACAGGATCCTAGTTTTCTTTTTTTCCCCTATGATATCTCCATAACGTAACTGTTTGCACATAAATTAAGCAGAATTCTTTGGCCAGCTCTTGTGCACACCTGTGCACTCCCGCGTTCTGCCAATAAATTGCTGCAGTTAAACGTTGCTTCTAAATTATTTGCTGAGGAATGATTTTGGAAATCTGAAAATTATTCTAAGACTTGAACTTCTTGTATGGCCACTTGTGAATCAAGGCTACATGGAAAATAGGTTATTGTTTAAGCAAATGAACTGTTCTTAAAAGTAGTCCATTGGGTCTTTTGGAGCAGCAGCCAAGTCCCATTTCTTCAATTCAAGGGTAAATTTGTCCATGCCCTGGTATCCTGCGCCCCCCATCTCCCTTCTGCTGCCAGGGTGGACTCCCTTCTGCTGCCAGGGTGGACTCCCTTCTGCTGCCAGGGTGGACTCCCTTCTGCTGCCAGGGTGGACTCCCTCCTCCTGGAGCTTCAGCCTTCAGGACAGATTCTTCATTCATTGATGGTGATTAAAACCACCTTGATGTTGGTGAGCATCTTCTTTTGAAGAGTCCCCCCCAAGATACTTCCCACTGACAACACCATAAGGCATCGTGCTGTTTCTGACCCTGGCCAGGGTGGTGCATGGTCAGTACGGGAGTCATCCTGGGTGCTCAGTATAGGTGTCATCCTGGGTGCTCGTGTTCAGGTGACCTGCTCCCCTACAGCACAGGAGAAGACCTGCTGGCAGGTCTCTCAGCACGTCACTGCTGGCACCGTTACCTGCTTGAGGACCCACCAGCAGACCTGTGGGCAAGGTGTTAACCATCAGGCCTGGAGGGGAAAATATCATAAGGCAGATGGGGAGAACCGCAGCTGAGTTTGGAGTGGTCGGTAAAGAAGCGTGTGGTCCAAGGTGGGGCTGGAGCGATGGAGACGTGGGGCTCGTCCAGGGGTAAAGCCAGTCCGTGCAGTTGGTGTGATGGAGCTGGGACCAGCGAGTCTGGGGAGAGCTGTGAATTATTGTTATTATGAAATAATTCAGCTTTTGGTAAACTGCTTATTTCTATTCACAACTCAGATGCCTCTTGGATGTTGAAGAATGAGCATTTCTATCGCTTTCTAATTTTGTGTCATCTTTTGTTACTTTGTGCATTCCTGTTATCCAAACGGCTGAGTATTTCCTGTAATTATTTGAGGCTCTTGACTGTAGTGATACCTGATCGCAAAGAATTCCCTAGAGTCAACTTTTAAAATGAATAAAATCCCAAGATAATTAGTCTTACGGCTAACGATTGTCAGGATGGGGTTTTGGTCTTACGTGAAAGGCTGAATGCGTTTGTGCTGAATGCAGGTTTCCCTGTCGTTCCCTGCTTTTATTTCAAGTTATTTCAGAATTGGCAACTATCTGGACTGGCTGTAGAGGTTTGAGAACTCCAATTATCGTTCTGGTTATGAGAGTTACCAAAAGGGTGATTTCTTGCTGGTAAGGTAACTGTACATCTGCTGTTATTAATATCAGCCTGTAAAGTTCCTCAGTGAGCTGGGCATGGGAGAAAGCTGCTTGTCATTACATTAATGAAATATCACAGCACCGAGCTGTTCTTTCAAGTCCCGGGATCACAGCCGTGCACCTTGGAATAAAAGGGGGGGGATGTTTATGGCTCCATATCCATCCCCTCCAGACCGAGAGGTCTCCCACACGCCGTTGCCTTTCCCAGGGCTCCCCGTATCAGTGTCTGACCCACACCGGTGCGATAAAGCAGCAAAAAACGCTGGGATCGAGGGATTCTGACGAATATGTATAGGATGATTGGATTTATTTTTTTAACAGCTGTCTATTTATAATCGGCGGCTAAGGCTGGCCAAGGTGACGGAGAATGCTGAGGATAACGCAGCCAGCCCCTGCGCGCTGCAGAGGTAGGATTTACAGTAGGAGAATGCCCTCCGAAGAGCGTGTGTTTGCGCCCACAGCCATTAAGCTTAATAATCTTGCTGTCTGTATCGACTTACAAATGAAAGCTTGCAGTAATTTGGAGCAGCATTTGAATTGTGAGTGGTAGTGATGATGCTGAGCTTGTCTTTTAATGCTGAGTTTAGAGTCTTTGAGGTTTGGATTAAAAAAAACTTCAATGAAACCACAAAAAAGACATTGGAAGCATAACTGAACAGGTGGAACAAATTTGTTAAATCTGTTATTGGGAAAACAGCAACTTGCTTTTAAGAAATAAATCAATCTGCAGCTCAGTGTTTCATAATGAGGAGTGGGATAGGAAAATCTAAAAATATCTACAAATGAGAGCTAATGCTCTGAAGGAACAGATCCAAACTAGAATATAATATTGCCCATTGTGGTGACAATAAGTATTTTAAAGTTCATTGAGATCCTTGCTGTGATGCAGATGGGACTTTAAGAGCCAGCATATTTCACTTGGCTGAGTCCAGTTTTTATTTGCATAATAACTTATTATATGTATTGCCAGTAGCTCGCGGAGCCCCTGGTCAGGATTGGGAAACCACGATGAGTTCATACTCCTCTGCCTGGTGAGACAATATATTCAGCGAAGAATTGGGAGGGAGGCGTCTCTAGCAACTAATGCGAGTGATTATGTGCTTGAAATGGCAGGAAAAAAACACGGCTTTTAACCCCGGCTTTGGGATGGGGGTGACCTTCGCGCAGCCCATCTTCGCTCTTCTTGCCCAGCGCCATTTCAAGGGTCTTTGTCCTTCAGCGGAGTTTGTCCCCTGTCCCCCCATACCCGTGCCACCATCTCTAGGAGCTTATTTTAATAAATAAAAGGAGGTGATGTTGGAGTGGTGGAAAATGTGCCCGTCGGCACCTGGGCTGTCAGGAGACGGGGATCGCTGCTGCCGTCTGCGTTCTGCTGCCTGGCTTTATTTCCCCTTCACTGTTTGGGCAGCAGAGCCAACTCTGCGTCTATATTTTCTTGGAAAGCTATTCCATAGCCTCATCCCTCTCAGCGGGGTCTTCTGAGCGTTATTCCAGAGTTTTCCTTGCTCAGCTGAACCTGAGAGCTCTGTCGCACCCGGCCAGGCAAGTCCCGGGCATTGCCATCGCCTTTCGTGATCTGTCGTATCTCCCTTTGATATTTGCCAAGGGTTTCTCTGCGCGGGGGGTTTTCTCGCGAGCGCCGTTTCGGAGTAGCTGCTCCGGAATAACTGAATCCACATGGGCAGCTGTTGCTCAGAGGGGAGTAGGTAAGTGCATCCATAAAGCTTTGGGTTTTCTGCCGGAGGGAGCGCGGGGCAGCCGGTGCAGCTGGTGCACGGCGAGCGCCCGGCGGCGGGGCCTTGTCTGCTGGGGAGCTTTGGCACTCAAAATGAGGGGCACTTAAAATGAGGGGGGTGGGGGGGGAAAACCAACCCCTCTCCAACTTCCAAATTGTAATTAGTGGGGAGAATCGGGGGGTTCCGGAGTTGTAAATGAGCCAGGCTGTTTGTCACAGCCGGCTATCGCAGGACGTTGGGACGGCGATGGTCGCTCAGGAATGGAGACCCTTGGAGGTGGCACAACACATTCTGGCATGACCAGGACAGGTGGCAGTGGCAGCCACGTGGCGAACGCCACTGTCCTCTTCTGTGGCAGGTCGAGATGCCCTCGGGGTGCCGGAGCATGGGGCCGGTGCCTTTGCTGTGATCAATGGCAGAGTTTGGCCTGGTGCAGGCGGACCGGCCGGGGCTGCCATTTTGCTTTGCAGTGGGCCCGGAGGGCTGCCACCGAGGACGAGGGATGCTTCTGCATGGCTGGGATTCCCTAAGCGTATTGCAACACGGCTTTTTGCCCCAAACCTCATCCCAAACTTAAAGGGCTTTTTTTTTTTTTTTTTTTTTTTTTGCGCTGGGTTTGTTGTTTGTTTTTTTTGTTTTTTTTTTTTTTTTTTTTCCCCCTCAACTCACTGGGCTTTGGAAAGCCAACTCGTAACCGTCATCAACCTGATTATTAATGTGCTCGGGCTCTGGAAGGATCCGTGGTTTTGAGAAACTCCGCCTGTTGCTTTAATGAAGAGTGGGGCTCTGCTTTCGGGGCTCGTGTGGCAATTGTGCTGACTCCTCCTTATGCTGCTGGAAGCCCTGCTTGCCTTCTGTTTCCGTGGTTTGCGAGCACTTTTATGTGATGCTGGGGCCATGAGAGAGCATCTCCGCTCCAGCCATGAGGAGCCGCACAATGGCGATGGGCTGAGCCCCCGGGGCAGGGGTGGGGGGGGACCCGCTGGCCAGGAGCCACCGTGGGTCTAGAGCCACCAGTGGTGGCCAAGAGGCAGGGAGCTGGCACCCATGGGTGCTGGTGGAGGTGCGGGGGCTTTCGGGAGGTACCAGGGAGTCTCTCCGGCCATGCCATTAGTGATTTTTTTTTTTTTTTTTTTTTTTTTCAAGGCCAAGGGGTTCATGGGGGCTTTGTGTTCCCGCTTTGAAGCTCGGGTCTGAAAGTGTTGTAATGAGATTTTATTATGTATTCTGGCATGGTCTTGTTATTTTGTGTGTGGATTTATTGTATAATGAATTGAGTGATTTTGAAATGTTTTGTGCAACGATTTTTTGGAAAGGACATTGTATTTTGTTTATGGGATGTGTGAGTTTTTATGAAACTTTATTTAGCTTTTAGCAAGAATAATCTTTATTCAACAAATAGTGCAAATAAATCTTTAATTGAACAAATATGTGCCAACTTTCAAACACAGTAACAAACAATGACATGAAACAAGGAAACTTTGGAACAATATACAACTTTAAACATAGTATAAAAAAAAAAAAAGAAAAAAAACACGAAAAAAACCCTTAACAAAGCAGAATTTGGGCTGTATAGCAGGGTGGCAGCTCAGTGCATGTATATGTGGGACCTGCCATGCTGGAGGGAGCTTGGTGCCCGGCGGCATTCCGGGGGTGCCCGGCGGGTTGAGGGGTGGCGGCGGGTCCCCCCCAAGCCGGGGTCCGGAGGGGGGTGGCCGCTGCCAGCTCGCACTGGGCTGCCAGACGTGACTGGGCTGCGCGAGCACTCGTAGCTGTGGGGCGATGTGGAAACATGGTCTCCAGCGAAGCCGGCTGGCTCCATGGCCGCTCCAGGAAACGTTTCATATATGTCCCTGTCCTTTCTCAGCTGCCTTCCCCGGGCGGCCCATGCTCCCCCTCCTTCCCAGGGACATCTCCAGCTTCCCCCCAGCATCTCCAAGGAGGGGTGGCGGGGTGCGCCGCAGAGTCAAGGGCTGCATCTTTCAGCCCGGTGTCATTTTGGGGGTTTTTGCAGGCGGCCGGGTGCCTTCAGTCCCTCTGAAGGGATGATGCGTTGCTGCATCTCACATTTGTGAGCCTTGTGGTAGCTGCAAACTTGTGCAGGTCATTGCTCAACCTGGGAAAGGATGTTGGCATTCCCTTACTCCTCTCTATTTCATCTTTTATCACCCGTGCTGCCATTAAAGTTCATCTTTCACTCCTATCGGAGCTCGCTACCGGGAGCAGAGCTCAGGGAAGGGCCAAGGTAGCAGCATAGGGAAGGCAGGCAGCCATAGGCACCACATTCCTGTGCCCAGGCTTGGCTGCTGGAAATGGAGCTTTCCATCCCTGTCACCGCTTGGGCTGCAGTGCCAGAGGCAGCGAGAGCCTTTCCCGGGATGCCCTGTGCAGTTGCTGAGATAAGTTGTATTGCAGGTGATGATAAAGCGGTCCATATCGTGTACGTGTTTTTCTTTCCCATAACTGTGGCACAAGGCACTGTGCTGAGGTGGCAGCGGTCCCTCCTGCTCCGTTCTCCCCCTGTCTCGGTGTGTCCCTGATGGTGAGATCTCCATCCATTGTCCGCCTCCATCTGTCTGTGAAACTACCGCGACCTGAGTTGTGGGGCTGTTTGCTTCTTTGTAAGTAGGAAGATACGTAGATGTCATCAGAGAGTGTAGCGATAGGACAAGGCATAGCAGTTTAAAACTGAGAGAGGGGAGATTTAGATGAGATCTGAGGAAGAAATTCTTTGCTGTGAGGGTGGTGAGCCCCTGGCCCAGGGTGCCCAGAGAAGCTGTGGCTGCCCCATCCCTGGAGGGGTTCAAGGCCAGGTTGGACGGGGCTTGGAGCAACCTGGTCTGGTGGGAGGTGTCCCTGCCCAGGGCAGGGGGGTGGCACTGGATAGTCTTTAAGGTCCCTTCTAACCCGAACCATTCTATGATTCTGTATATTGAGACACAGGCAGCTGGTGGGACGCTGCCCTCAGGATGCCATTCCTGCCCTGGGAGGTGGCAGGGTGATCCCTGCGTCACAGGGCAGGTTTCCGAGCAGCTCTGCTCCTCTCGGTCCCTTGCTGAGCTCTGCAGCTGCAGACCCAGGGACTGCAGAACCCAGGGCTGCTCCAGCGAGGCCTGGGGAAGGGGCTGTAAGCCCTTCGTGCCTTTCTCCATCCCAGGGTGCTGAAGCTGGAGCTGGGATGGCACAGTGACACTGCCAGACCAGGGCTGGCACAGCAGCTGCATGAAAGTTTGTACCAACTCAGCTGGAAATTACTGCAAAACTCTGATATCCACCATGAAAGGGCTTTAAACGAGCGTAGGAAGCCAAAGGGAAGTAGTTCATGATACCCAGAAACAGGCTGGCGCGTAGTATTCTGTGTGCGGTTTTCTAGAGCTTTATTAAGCCACATCCTCCAGCTCTTGCTGAATTTTACTCCTCTCTGAAATCTCCTTTCACTTGTTTAAATATCTTTATCGGGAGTAAATATTTGCAATTGATTCTGGATTTCCCAGACTCTTGCATCAACTCTGTAGAAAGAGATTACAGCGTTAAATTTCTCATCTGTAAAACATACTCTAGTTTCCAAAAAGAATTTTTTGCAACCTGATAAGTGACTTTTATTCCTCTTTTTACCTACGGGGCTCTCTCAGCATTTGTTTCACTTCGCTTTTTTGAATGTTAGTCTTTAGGGAAGAAGGGCAGAGTCACCTTCCTCTTTGTTTCTATATTAATCTGATTCTACTGGATTTCCTTCCTTGTTCCAACACCTTAGCTGCTTTCTGCTTTTCTCGTTATATGCCAATAATTATCCTAAATTATGGAAGAAATGTATTAATGAAGATGCTCGTATCCCTATATAGCTGCTGCGTTCCCTGGGGTTTGTGGGATTCCTATATTGAAGACAGAATAACTCTGCTGTTTATGGCAGGAGGAGACCAAACTCTGCTTTTAAGTGGCTTCCCTACGCTTTCTAACCTCAGAAGTATCAGGAATATGAAGCCTGATATTGCTTATTTCTGTGGGCAGTCTCGTGTAGAGAACCCATTGTTACGGGGAGGAGCATTTTCAGCCCTTCATTGGCCTTTTCAGCCCCTAGAAATTTTAACAAAAGAGCTTTTCTTCTAATAGTGAGCAACGGAATTGGGTGTTAATGAAAACAAATTAATTCTGAATGGAAAATTCCTTCTCATCTGTGTTGTACCATTCTCTTTTTATAGCGTAAACCTACCAGATCTCTCTCTAACTGCCCGTACTTTTCCAGGAAGAAGAAATGAGGCTTGTGTTTCCAGAACTGTGAGCTAGAGGCATCTCGCCTCTCCATGCACCCTTGGGTTGAACTGGCCCAACCTTCTTCAGACCTTTTGTATGACCCCAAAAGGGTGCAACGCTTTTATGTGCACCTTGCTTTTAAACATTGATTTTTTTTTTCTTTGGTTTTGGCCTCATTTTCCCTTTCTCCCTAAGTCTCAGCCCCTTCCTCTTCCTTGCACATGGTGATTGTTTTTATATACCTGGAGAATTTGGTCAAGGCTCTTCCTTTTCAGCTGCACATATAGGCTTTTGGTTTCAAGCCGTGTTTGCAATGTAGGAGGACTTTGTCCTTGCAAGAGCTCTGTAGAGCCAGGAGGGCGCTGGTTGGGTTGGGAACAGTGTCACCCATATGGTTCATAAATGGAAGATGTTGGTGCAGAGGAGCCTCCTTGGCCAAAGGTTGCACTGGAGACTCGTGGCCGAGCCAATATTTTGAAACCTATGTGACTTTCCTAAGGCTCTCGTTAGCTGTTCTTGCCTCTAAAACAGAGACAAAAGGCCAACTGCGGAGAAAAACACCTGCCTGCGTGTTCTATTTTGAAATCCGCATTAACTTATGAGATCAATGAGTTGATGTCATTTGCACCATGCAGAAGGAATCAAGGAAAGCCATTGATGTGCCAGATGTGTGGTTGTAAAATCTGCCTTCTTCGTAGCCGCATGAGAGCAGAGCAGTTGGTGGTTGTTTGCCCAGGATTTCTTGTCTTGGGCGAGGAAAGTAGGTAGGGAGATGGTGACTGAAAAGACTGCGAGTTGTGGTCTCTTCTCTGTGGTAAATCTGCCTTTCAGCTAAAGCTCGGGCCACAGCAGGCAGGAAAACGGAGATCAGGCAGCAGTATTTGCTAGCAAAGCATTGGCATTTCAGCAAAAAGGTACATCTTTCATATTGATTATAGGATTGTTCTCTAAACATCTTTTTCCTTAGGTAGGACATGGCCTGAATCCACAGAACAGCCAGGGATGGTATTGAGGATAGACTTTCTTGCTTCACAATTTTTTTTTTTTAACTATTAATGTCCTGTTTCATGAGGAGGGTATAATTCCCCTTAGTACCAAACTACAAGCATCGAAGCTGTTTGTCCATGCTGAGCTGGTCCTTCAAACACGCAGCCTTTGTACCTCCACCCAGCAGAAAGCGAGATGGCAATCTTGCTGTCCAGCCTGGTGGAGGCATCAGTAAGGAGAAAAACCACGTCCTTCTCTTCTGGATGAACCTCCCCGAGCAGAGTGTAGAGAAAAGGGACATTTGTCGAGCTGAGTCTGCATCATCCCTGGACCCATGAGAGATGCCATAAGAACCATGGGGCCAATTGCATCTGGCGTCGGGACTGGTGTCCTTCCAAAAGGGAAGGAGCACTGGTGGGGTCTCTGTGCTGGTGCTTGGTCAGCCCCGGACGGTTTGGCGTTGGGTGCAGGTTAAGGATGGTGAGGTCCAGAGAACGGGACTAGCATCCTGCTGACCAGCAAGGTGCTTGAGTTCATATCACTGTCTTGTGTCTTACCTGTGACAAAGAGCTTTTCCTCTTGCTCACCGACTATATTTAAGTGTGTGCCTTTCCAGGTCTCCCCACATTTCCGTCCCCTTGCGTAGCTGCAGCAGCTCCCCTGCAGGTTGAGGGCTCAGATCTGCCTCTTGGGATGTGGTGGCCCTGGGTGGGAGGACATTTACGCATCCCTGTGGGACATGCAAGCATCTGCGTGTCACAGCACAGGGCTGCCGGATGGTTTTCCCTCGGATAGGCCAGCATCCCGTGCAAGCCTTGGCTGGCAGCAGCACTGCTGTATTTCATATCAGCAAATCATAGCAGCCATCACCTGCTCCTTGTTGGAAGTGGTAAGTCTTTTCTGGCTTTGTGTCAGCAGTATATCAGGCATGTAAAGCGTGTTGGCAGGCAACCTTCCTCTTTCTCAGGCTTTTGGATCACGAGGGGAGGATCAACCAGATGTCCTCAAAATCCTGCATATCCTGTAGCTATCCTACAGTCAGCCTGGAGTCCATCGAGGAAAAACTTCGCTGCTCGTCTCCGTGTCTGGGTCCGCCGAATCTCTCTAAGGTCTTAAAAAGACAGAATGCTTTTGGATCTCTGCTTCTGCCCCATGGGTGCCTCAGCCCGGGAACATGGGTGACCCTGCCATCAGGCTCTTGGTGGGGTTTTGGCAAAGCCCTTCCTTCCCGGCCAGGAGCTGGAATTCAGAGCTGTCGTGCACAGCCTCGCACCTCTCTCCATCCCTCCTGCCTCTCCTCGGCCAGTGTTTCTCCCTTGGGCTGCAGGTTGGGAGCAGGTTAAGGTGAGATCTTACCGCGTCCACGTGGAAGACCAGAAAGCTGCTGAGCCTTTCCAGCGCATACTGCAAGGGAATGAGCATATTTGAAACTTCAGCTGGTTTTCCCTACAGGTCTAAGAAAGGGGATTGGGGCTGCATGGCTTCTAGAACGTCAGTTATTCAAATAAAGAAATAATTTATTTGCACTAACCTTGGCATTTAAATGGTCACAGATAAGAAGAAATAGTGCAGTAGCGCTTCATGGTACCTGGCTAAAATAGCTTCGTCGGAGTCCTAAGTCCAGACGTTGAGGTTTTCGGTTTCCGTGTCTTTGGTTTCAGACCGTCCACTTGCTCCAGGATCTTCCTTTGGAAAGAATGTGATGTTCTGCGTCAGCGCTTGCAGCTTGTAGTTGCCGCAGAGATCCTCATCCTGGTTTTAGGATGAAGATTTTGATCTTAACCTGTGAGTCAGAGCACGCACTTCAACAGCATCTTAATGAGCTTATGGTTCAAAGCTATTTATTATCTGTTATAACAGGCCTTTTATTACACTGGAAGACTAATTTGCATTGCTTGTTGTAATTAACACTGTAAAATGTTTAAACAAAAGTACAGATAGAAATTAAATTTACAGGCATTGAATGCAATAGCATTAAAATAAACCTTTGATTTGTTTTTCTCCTTTGGCAAGAAAATGATTAGCTCAAATTAAATTTACGGAAAGCTCTCAACTTGGAACGAGCGATTTAATGAAAAAAAGGCATCCCAAACAGCTGGAGCAGCTTGAGGAGGAGCCCAGCTTTCACTTGCAGAAGGCCGTTGAAGTGAAACTTAACCGTTTCGGGTGCGAGAGGTGCGTGCCCTGAAAATCAGGACAGTGGCTTGGCTTTTCAGAGCCGTCAGTTCCATTTTTCCACGCTCTAGCAACTGTTTTGGAGTATTGGGGGGGGGTTGTATGGATTGGGATGGAGATATTTATTCCCCCTTAAGAGCCGTGTGCGGTGGCAAGTGCTATGTGGTGTTTCAGAGCAGGATCTTGCCCAGCATGGTGACTGGGTGCCAGCCCTGTGTTGTGCCTTTCCTCCCAGGCTTGGGGTCCCACGGAGGTGGCATCAAGGTGGGCAGATGGGACGGAGCTGGCACGGAGCACCATGTGCTGCGGCATTGCCGCTCGGGTGGACGCAGCGCGGCGGTACTCGAGCGGCACCTCGTCTGGGGTCGTGCCCCATCTTAACTGAACACTGGGAATATTTTGCTCCAGTGCCTCAGGTTAACCATCCTATTGGGTGAAATGGAAAAGGATTGTGGGTTATTTTGGGGTTGTTTGGGGTTTTTTTTGTGTGCCACTTCTCCCTCTCCACCGCTGCCCATCCACTGGCATCTTCCTCCTGCCATGCCTAAGTGTCAGGTACGGACAAGCTATTTGTGGAGACGTGAAATATGGTTTGGAAAATCAGGCTTTTCAATTGCAACTGATCCCTGAGCAAAGGGAATTGCGCCGTGTCCCCTCTGTTCCCAGGGCGCTGTTCCCCTGCGAACGCGTGCCTGCTGTCGGTAAATCTCCTCCTGGTTTGGACCACGTAATGTGGTTCTGGAAAAGTCTTTTTTTGCACTAGAAAAGGCTTCGACGTGTTCATCCTCAAATGAAGTCATCAAACTCAGGCCATTTCTGCTCTGATTTATGGAGCAAGCTTTGACCAAAAAATTATATTGCAAGAAAATAGTCTCTTGGTAAGGTTTGGATTCTCTTCTATTGTTTTGAATTTTTTTGTTTTATGGCTGTGATTTGCATAGTTAGAACTAATTTGTACCGTCTGGGACCAAGGCTCTGAGTTGTCCATGTGTTGGGATTGAGCTGCTCCAGAGATTAATGGGTGAGTACGTGTTCCCCGAGGTCAGGGTTGCTGTGATTTACGCCTTGTAGACCTCTCGGGGACTGCTTTGGTCTGGCTGGCAGAAAGTTATGGTAGTCAAAAAACTAAAAAAAAAAAAAAAAAAAAAAAAAAAAAACCCACAAAAAAAAAAACAACCAAAAAAACAAACAACCAAAAAAACCACAAAAAAACACAAAACAAACAATAAAAACAAACACCCAAAAGATAGGGTGTAGCGTGCTCTGTCTCTCCTCAGGTCTTCTCTGATGCTGAGCTGCCCAGGAGAGTTGGGGTTTGGAGGCTAATTTGCAGCCACAGGGAAGAGCTCTGCAAACCCGAGGATGTTTGTTCAAAACCTCTTTAGTGGGTATTGCTGTAGAGGACGTTCAGCAACAGGTTTGGGTTTGAAGAAACCACAAGTAGTTAAAAGTGAGGTCTGTCCCAAAGGTCCATAGGATGAAAATTCAGGTGCTGACAAAGTGGATTGGAAGTTTCAGGTCTTTGCCTGCTCCTGGGCAGTTTGGTAGCCTTGAAGTGGCATTTCCTCCTGAAATCTGTCCTCCATCAGGGTGAAAACCACTGGCAGGGACCTGCCTGTATAGAGGGCATGAACAACTGGGAGGAGCTGAGCTAAAAGTGAGTTTAAAAAAATAAATGAAATAGCTAGCATGCACCGATGCCTCGAGGAGTGGTGATGGAAATTATATTTTCTTGGGCATGTCATGCACAAACTCGATTATTATTTTTTTTTTTCTCTGAGTTTCTCTCACTCTGCAGCAGGTAGTTTTCCATGTTGGTTTGTTCTCTCTTTTTAAAGTATTTTTAGATCAGGCTCATATTGCTCCTCCATCCAACAGTTGCTTCTCGCTCTTTTTAAAATAAATCTTTAAAAGTTCAAGTGCGTTATCTGTGTTAATCTGGAAGGATTGTCAGCTGATACGGAATCTCTTTCAAACCCTGCCAGAGTATTTGGTAACCTTTCTTCTTTTTTTTTTTTTTTTTCCAGGCTCTTTGCTTATGTAGGCACTGTGTTTATGTGCTGTTCTTTCTCCAGATTATATTGTAAAGTCTCTTAGGCAACATATGACTTCAAGCTGGCGAAATGCACTTCAAACCCATGTGCGCCTTTTCGTTACAACCGTTTGAAATGGTTCTTGAGATTGCATTGCTCCCTCGTCTCTGCTGAAAAACGAGCAATAGGCCGGTAAATCTGCCGATGGGTGGGTGTTAGTTAAAATTGTTCAAATGCAATGCGTAATTCCTCCTCGCTCCCAAAAATTGTTGTGCTGGGTCCTGCAAATAGAGGCTCTGAGAGCAAGGTGCTGTGGCGGAGGAGCAGGCTCCTGTGCCCTAACCGAGGATGCTGATTCCTCAGCAGAACTGTTCTGTGCTTACATTTGCGTAAGTTGGGGTTTTTTTTTTCCTCCTAATACTAATTTTTTTGCATTTTTATTTTTATGCTCATTACCCTCCACTGTATCTCTGTGTGCCCCAGCCACCCGGTACACTTGAGATGAGCATTGTCCCTCCACCAGAAGACAGACAAAGATGACCTCAAGCTATATAAAAGCTCGTGGGTTTTTTTGGTTGATTTTCAAGGAGAAAACCAGGCCTTCAGAGATTGGGTAATGGAGCTTCTGAGCGTTTGCTCTACAGAAAATGAGAATTAGTTTTGCACAAGCTGTTTGGCCAGGAGAAGCTGTAAAGAAGGAGCATCTCGCTAGCTGCCACAGCGTCCGCTAACAGAGCGCTTTTCTCAGATTTAAGAGGGATTTGTCATGGCCAAAGTACCGATTGCAAAGCACAAATAAAGCTTTCTTCCTCTCATTTTGCTTGCTTTTGATTTTTAATGTAACCCCTTATTCTGCGGTTTGAAGTTTAAGTCTCTTAACCAATTGTTAAGAAAAGGAAAGTTGCGAAATTAGTGAAGGTACAGGATTTAGGGCCTAGAGTTTCCTAATTGGGTTTTGGTTTGGGTTTTAGTTGGTTTTGGTTTTTTTTTTTAAGCTTAAAATTAGAGGGTTTTGGTAACATGACAAGCTGGCAGTATGCATCAGAGGCACAGGACTTTAATAGAAAATTTGGTTTTTTTGATAGTTTGTGGGGTTTTTTTTTAAGAGCGAATTCTCTTTATGTTTACTGTCGGGCACTCTGGCTTTCTCAAGCAGTAGGATTGTTTGGAAATGACAAGTTAGGAACAACGTCGTTAGAGTCTGGGGGGACGGTCGGGGGAGGGTTTTTTTTTGGCTCAGGCAATGGAGAGTGAGTTTTGGGCTGAGCCTGGCAGCTGATGTGCCCCGTGCTGAATATGAGCCAAGATATGGGCAGCCTCAGCTGAGATCTCTGCCCAGCAGCCTGTCGGGAGCAGCTCGTGCAGGAGTGAAAAGGGGAGCAAAGCAGCTATGGAGGGTATTATCCCATTATTCATACATAGTCCTCAAATCTGATTGCTTTTATATTGGATGGTTTCGTGTTGCTGCCGGTGCATGGCGTCCCTGGCCCCATGATGGGACGGGTCCATGGGGAAGCCTGGGCTTTGGCAGGGAGCCCGTGTGCTTGGATCTGTCTCTTCATGATGAGGTGACATGATGACGGAGATCTTCTCCACAGCACTCCTGAGACATCGATCTGGGCTTCTAGTGCTTGCCACCCAGGGTTTTGCTGGTACGCTTTTCTTTTCCCCGGGGCGGAGATTTCCTGGTCTGGTTACGGCGAGAGGAGTTGACTGCCCTGATTGTGTTGATGGAAAGACTCCAGTACCGTGTAATGACCCATCTCAAAATCTGCTTGCTAGTAAATAACTGCTCTTCAAAGACATGGTCTGACACTGGCATCAAGAAGGGTGCTGGAACATGGATGAACCTTGAACTGCAGCATGGCTGAGGCCCGATGAGATATGCTGGAAGGTGACTTGGAGATGCTAAACAAGAAACAAAGTGGAAGAGCAGCTTCCACCCTCGCCTGCTCACACCTTCCTCTGCCTTAATTTACCTGCTGCTCTGCGCACAGTAAGTAGTGCTTGTTTGCTTTTTCACTTGAAGTTAAGCACTTATAAGAAGGTCTTGTTGAAAACTTGTGCATCTCCCCCCTCACCAGGTAGCGCAGCAGCAACAACTGTTTGTTATGGTGCTTTAAACTGTTGCTAACTTTCATTGGGTATTCTGCTTAATGCATGTGTAAGGGAATTATCTTGATAAATACACAGTACAAGTACTGCTCCTGGCTAGAAGGATGATAGCAGCTAATCCACAGAAACATGTGCAGCCCAACCTTTTGTTGCTTTCCATTTTGCATAATTCTGCAGAACAGGATATGTCAACACTCCGGTGTCTGACAAAGAGCCACTTAAGGGGTGTGGGTGAGACGATAAAGCAGGACCGAAGGGGTAGGTGTTGGGACATGCTGCTGGATATCGTGTCTGCACAGAAGCAGCTGTTTTATAAATCCCTCCTCTCTCTTGCTAATGGAAAACTGACAGCATCCCAGAAGAAAGCAAGCTCAGGAGGTGCGGGGTGCTTTTGCACATTCAGTCTAAGTGTAATTGGTTTCTTAGAGTTAGCTGACTTTTTGGGGGGGTTTACATTGTGTGCTTCTGGGGTGCTGTACGTATTTCATCCCTTTCAGATGCTCTTTCTCCTTTTCTCTTTTTTTCCTCGACTCTAAAAGTTGAAAGAGGGTTTGGGATTCTTCTCCTTTTGAATGTTGACCTTGCTGCATAAAGTTGTCTGACTTTCTGCTCTCCCTGCCGAATGATATATGTGAGCATCTGGTCACGAGGGACGGGGGGGCTGATCATTAGTTTTTCTGAATTTCTGTAACTAAGATCATGCGTGTACTTCAGGATCTCTTCCCAGTATCCCTGTACTGGTGCAGTGCTCCCATCTCAGAGCCAGCCCTGCGTGCAGAGCTGCGGTTGTGTGGGGCTGGAGGCAGAGCTCCCCTGCGCAAAGCAAAGACGTCAATGTGCCCTGGTATTCTGGTATTGCTAAATGTGTCTGAATTAGTCCGATGTATTCATCCGTTATTTGAGTTCACCTCTGATCTGAAGCGCTACGGTCTCCTTCTGCCTTCCTGGGCACGTCTTGGGCGTTTTGGTAGGCTGCTGTATGTCATCAGTATTGGTCGTGACATTAGTATTAGCCTTAGGATGTCTTTAGTGTTCCATTTTCGCTGAGCTCGAGGGGTTGCAATGGGAAGGGAGGTGGCAGATGAAGACTTGAGCCCCCACCCTACCCGGTTCAGATGTGTACAGCAGCTCTGGCCTCACTGGGGAGCTGCACGCCAAAGCCCCTCCAAAGCTGGAGACCCCCCCAGGGTCACATCTTAAAAACCTGACCTCATCCTCTCTTTGGCAGCGGTTAATGCAGAAGAGAGCGTTTCCATTCCTCCTCTTCCTTGGCTGCCTCGAGGCCACCAGCTTCCCTGGCTTTGCCCTGCTCTCCTGTAGCCAGAGCTTTGCTGAGCGAACCTGCCTGGGCAACCCGCGGATGTCACCCAGTGTCACCCGAGGTGCCATAGCACCCAGCGGTGAGGAGCCCGTCCACCCTTCCCAACACCCTGGGGCAGAGGCAGCTGCAGCTCTGGCACAGTCTGTCCTTCTCCTCTCAGCATCCTGCTCTTCTCTCCATGAGGGGGCGGCTGTAGCTTCTCCACCGGCGCGTCCAGCCTGGAGACCAGAGGTGAGATCAGCCTGGGTTTGGCACAGCGCAGAGGCAGACCAGCTTTTTGTGTCCTTCTCCTCTTGGGATTGCTCCAACACTTGAGCATCGAGACGTTGCCTCGTGTGTTAAAGCCCCCATCTTAATTCCTCGGTGGGGTTTGTTCTTCCATAGGACGCTTGGAGGTCACTCCTTCTGAGAGATGGGACTCGCATCAAATGTGGGCTGAGCTGGGCAAGGGGTTGTTGACATAGCAAGTGTCAACAGAGCGCAATCAGCCCAGTTCATGGTAAGAAGCAGGGTTACGCTTTAAAAAGGTTAACCCCAGTCTAGCTAAATATTTACCTTCCCTGGTGATGATTCTGTGTGTTCGGCAGATGGATTTCACGGATCCTGGGGAGGAAGCTGGGAGCGAGGGACCAGACGGCGTCCAGAGCCTCCTCAGTAATGCAGCAGTTTTAAATTTTTAAATTAAAAAAATTCAAGTGCTGCTGAGGGAGCGGGAGCGACCCTCTCGAGGGGCATGAATCCTGCGGACCGCTGCTACCAAAATGCCGTCGTCTAAATGGTGGTGTAATTCCAAAATAATCCATTTTATAAGGCTGTTCTCTTGGTAGTTTCTATTCTTTGCTACTTTCTGTTTATGGGGCTTCGCTTTTATTGAGTAAGGACAATAAGATCTAGCACAAGAGGCTGGTTCCTCACACTGGCTGCGTTCATGCTGCTTTCCATCCCAACCTCGCGCTTCTCCAGTCTGCTAGGAAAAACCCAAATTGTTCTCTCTGTGCATGAAAAGCTAAAGAGGACCAGAACTGAGCCTGAACGTGATCCAGACCGAGCATCTCCATCTTTTCGGCTGTTGGGCATCGGATCTCTGTGGTAATAAAACTACCAAAAGTTTTTCTCACCTTGGATCACCTGAAGAACCTTGTGTCGGGATTTCCAGCATCCTTCTCTCCATGTGAGATCCTCTACCGTTTGGGGTTTTTGTTCCTCGTTGCAATATTACTAGTTTCTGCTCTCCTGGCTTTTATTTGTGGGCTTTTTCAGGGTAAGGAGGTAATGCTTATAAATTGAAATTTGGCTGCGTGGCGCGGTTTCTGGCCGCAGTGACTTCATTCCCCGCGGGCATGGGGACATAATCCCATGTGTTGTGCTCCACTGCAAACGACTGTTTAAAACATCCATCTGCTTCATCTGCTGTTGTGTTTGCAACTGCCCTTTGTAGTTCCCGGCAGCATCTTGTCTGCTTTGCTTTTTGTTTATTGAAGTTTGTGGTAAAATATCCCTTTCCTTCGGGGGTGCGTGGGAGCCTTTCCCAGTGTGGCTCATCCCGGCGGTCAGGGGAATAAAATATCATGACACCAAGATCATCCCCGGTGTGACCCAGGCAGTGGTGGTTCCAGCTGGTTGTTGATGCTGTTGCTCCTCAGGAATGGGATTTTAGCCAGATCCTGCCCTTGACCTGTGGTGGCCTTTCAGGTGGTGTGGCTGGCTGTGTCGATGACCAGTTATTAGCAGATTCGGTGTGTACTATGGGAAAAATAAAGGCTTCAGTACGCTTAATTTGTAGCAAAACCTGGCCAGTGGAATAATTTTTGTTTGGGTACTGAATCAGTGTGATGTCCCTATTTGTTTGTCTGCCTAGGATGATTTAGAAAGCCAGTTTCAGCTTTAGGAAAAAAAAAAAATAAATATAACAAACAAAACAAAACCAAACCGACTGAAAAATCCAGTGAGGATATATTTGATACTTTTTCCTGGCAAAAGTTAAATAGTTTCCATCCTTCTTCAGTTTCAGGCCTTCGGAAGGTTTATGGGTCGTCCTTCAGCGCGTGGTGCTGCCTCTCCTTGTCCGCGCTCGGGGCTGCTCGGTGCGTGCGTGGGGCTGTTCCCCGCACGCGTGGGGCCGCGCGGGCTTTGGAGTGGTTTTGCTCAGGTTTTGTGTCCCCACCATCAACAAAACATGACCTGGGGTGACATTTGGAGAAGTTGCAAAATTCTGTCTGTAAACAGTAATTTTTTTATTTATTTTTTTTTTCCTTATACTGAGCCCCAAGCGATGTAGCTGTTCGTCTCACCCAGAAAAGTAGGAAAATACTCCCTGGCTGCAGGAGTGGGTTGTTTTCCTAATTTTCCTCTGCTACGGCACTGTTTCCCAGTACACGCGCAGCACCATGTTGGAAATCTATGGGACATGGTGGTGAATTCCCCATCCTCGGCTGCTGGACTTGTTGCCTGTTTCCCCAATGCCAAAAGCCAGGCAAAAAGCTGCCGGCCAGCTCCAGTTGTCCGAGGAATTCTGCTGGCATCGACGTGTTGGTGATGGGTTTGCAGGGACCAATAAAACCTGCACCTCCACGGATGTGGTACGGCGAGTTGGCATCGGCTGCGGCGGGTCCCCAGATGTGCTGGAGCAGTTTGTTCACCGTGCACACTCCGATGTGGCCAGGGAGCACACACACACACGTGTGTGTGTGTATATATATATATATAAAATAGATGTGTGTGTATGTATATATATATATATTTATATATAAATATCTACCATATATATATGTATATATCTCTCTTTACCATATATATCTCTGGCTCTACTGTATCTCTCTCTCTCTCTGTCCCGTGTGTATATATATATCTCCTCAACACCGTATATATATATATCTCTACTGTATATCTCTCTCTCTCTCTACCGTGTATCTCTCTCTCTCTCTCTCTACTGTGTGTATCTCTCTCTCTCTCTACCGTGTATCTCTCTCTCTCTCTCTCTCTACCGTGTATCTCTCTCTCTCTCTCTCTCTACCGTGTATCTCTCTCTCTCTCTCTCTACCGTGTATCTCTCTCTCTCTCTCTCTACCGTGTATATCTCTCTCTCTCTCTACCGTGTATCTCTCTCTCTCTCTCTCTACCGTGTGTATATATCTCTCTCTCTCTCTCTACCGTGTGTATATATCTCTCTCTCTCTCTACCGTGTGTATATCTCTCTCTCTCTCTACCGTGTGTATATCTCTCTCTCTCTCTACCGTGTGTATATCTCTCTCTCTCTCTACCGTGTGTATATATCTCTCTCTCTCTACCGTGTATATATCTCTCTCTCTCTCTCTACCGTGTATATATCTCTCTCTCTCTCTCTCTACCGTGTGTATATATCTCTCTCTCTCTCTACCGTGTGTATATATCTCTCTCTCTACCGTGTGTATATATCTCTCTCTCTCTACCGTGTGTATATATCTCTCTCTCTACCGTGTGTATATATCTCTCTCTCTCTCTACCGTGTGTATATATCTCTCTCTCTCTCTACCGTGTGTATATATCTCTCTCTCTCTACCGTGTGTGTATATATCTCTCTCTCTCTACCGTGTGTGTATATATCTCTCTCTCTACCGTGTGTGTATATCTCTCTCTCTCTACCGTGTGTATATATCTCTCTCTCTCTACCGTGTGTATATATCTCTCTCTCTCTACCGTGTGTATATATCTCTCTCTCTCTACCGTGTGTATATATCTCTCTCTCTCTACCGTGTGTATATATATCTCTCTCTCTACCGTGTGTATATATATCTCTCTCTCTACCGTGTGTATATATCTCTCTCTCTCTCTACCGTGTGTATATATATCTCTCTCTCTACCGTGTATATATATCTCTCTCTCTACCGTGTGTATATATCTCTCTCTCTCTCTACCGTGTGTATATATCTCTCTCTCTCTCTACCGTGTGTATATATCTCTCTCTCTACCGTGTGTATATATCTCTCTCTCTCTCTACCGTGTGTATATATCTCTCTCTCTCTCTACCGCGTGTATATATCTCTCTCTCTCTCTACCGCGTGTATATATCTCTCTCTCTCTACCGCGTGTATATATCTCTCTCTCTCTACCGCGTGTATATATCTCTCTCTCTCTACCGCGTGTATATATCTCTCTCTCTCTACCGTGTGTATATATCTCTCTCTCTCTACCGTGTGTATATATCTCTCTCTCTCTACCGTGTGTATATATCTCTCTCTCTCTACCGTGTGTATATATCTCTCTCTCTCTACCGTGTGTATATATCTCTCTCTCTCTACCGTGTGTATATATATCTCTCTCTCTACCGTGTGTATATATATCTCTCTCTCTACCGTGTGTATATATCTCTCTCTCTCTACCGTGTGTATATATCTCTCTCTCTCTACCGTGTGTATATATCTCTCTCTCTCTCTACCGTGTGTATATATCTCTCTCTCTCTACCGTGTGTATATATCTCTCTCTCTCTCTACCGTGTGTATATATCTCTCTCTCTCTACCGCGTGTATATATCTCTCTCTCTCTACCGTGTGTATATATCTCTCTCTCTCTACCGTGTGTATATATCTTTCTCTCTCTACCGTGTGTATATATCTCTCTCTCTCTACCGTGTGTATATATCTCTCTCTCTCTCTACCGTGTGTATATATCTCTCTCTCTCTCTACCGTGTGTATATATCTCTCTCTCTCTCTACCGTGTGTATATATCTCTCTCTCTCTCTACCGTGTGTATATATCTCTCTCTCGCTCTACCGCGTATGTCTCTCTCTCTCGCTCTACCGCGTATGTCTCTCTCTCTCGCTCTACCGCGTATGTCTCTCTCTCTCGCTCTACCGCGTATGTCTCTCTCTCTCTCTCTTTCTACCACGTGTGTGTATGTATATCTCTCTCTACCATATATATATATCTACCTACAATATGTGTGTATATATATTTACCATATATATAATCTCTCTCTCTCTCTCCCGTATGTGTGTATATATATATATATATTTACCTTTGAAGCCTCACTGCCAGCAGGACGTGGGTTGGTACAGGAAGGCTTGCCCCTTCCGTATCTGGTACCCAGCATTTTTCTGGGTGAAAAGAGGATAATGGTAAAGTGGATGACTGTAAAACAAAAAAGAGAGAGTGGCAAGATTAGATTTTCCTGGGGAAGAGGCGGCAGGGTCCACTTCGGAGGAGCAGGTCAGGAATACCCTCATGCACTATGTGTACACTTAAAATTGAATGTTGAGCTGTAAACGATTGGGAGTAAGTGATATTTCAGAAAGACTTGAGAGCCAGCCTGCCGATCTTAAAAGCCAGCTTAGTCCTTATTTTAGGAATTGGGCATAGGCAGAACTGTTTATGAATTTTTTTTTTTCCTGACTTTTAACCTTCAGAAAGTCACTTAATCTTTCAGCGCCTCGGTTTGCAGTGTCCATACAATGGAGAAAGCAGCTACTGCAGTGGCACGAGCAGTATCCACCGGCCTAAAATAATACTTAAATACTTTCACTCGTCTCCACAAACTAGTAGGGCTATACAAAAGCGTTTTGTTTCTGCGTCAGAAAGTAAGAACCTGTAAGCGAGCCATAAGCAAGCGCTTCCCTGGCGCTGCTCTCGCACAAGAGCTATCAAAGCCCGACTTGAGGCAGCTGTGCAGCAGCTGGCCTGGCGCGCTGGATGGAAACATCTGGATGGTCCGACACCGTATGGACCCTCGCGGCGTGAGGCGCTGTGCTGACTGCTGCTGCGCGCGGCATCTTGCTGTCGCTGCTCTCGCCTGTTTGAAAGACGTGCTCTCCAGTTCGTCACATCAAAGTCTGAAGCAGAAAGGCTTGGCTTGCACAAAACTCACCATCTCTCCTTTCTTGTCTGGTGCTGCTGTGTCTCTTGCCCGCAGCCGGAGACCGAGTGGCGTAACTGAGGTTCTTTTGCTGAAAAGATAATGGAATTCCTTTGCTCGGCTTCAAAATGCACTTGCTAGCGATGTGCCAGCTGCACCTCCTTGGTAGCCGGCTGCTCAGACGATGGGGTGCTTTGGTGCGGCTTTATTTCAGTTACCAGCAGTCCTTCTGCCTCCATGTAGAGAGTAAACGGAGAATGTTTTTCTGATTATGAATCCGTCTGGTCCTTACACCAGCAAGTGCAGCTGGATTTTTTTGGCAACCCTGAAGCTCAGCCTAGAATATGGCTGGGGATATATAACACCCGCACGGTGCGGGCGTTCGGGACCAACAGTGTGAGATAGCGTCTTGATGGAAAATTCAAATTCCTGAATTCCTCCCAGCTCTTCTCCCGTAGTTTCCATTTCTACAGCACGTCCTGGGGTTTCTTGTTCAGATCAGCCAGGCACCGTTAGCTCTTTCACAGCTCGGTTCCCTGCTGTTCCACTGCGTGTGAAATGATGGTGGTTTATGATGTCCCTGGGTAGACCCACCAATATCCACCGGCTCAGGCTCGGCAGTGCCGGCACGGTGATCCCTCCGCCCTTGCAGAGCCATCAGAGTTCCCAAAGGGAAGGTGCTCAGCAGCAAAAGGAGCAGAACACTATTTCCAGCCGATTATCATATATCCCTGCTGTTGTACTTGGCATTTTCCTGGTGTTCCTACGTGGCACCTCTTGCTCCCTCGGCTGCCCAAATGACACAGAGCAGGTTGGGAAGGGCAGTGAGATGGTGCATGAGATTGGGCTGCCGTAGGCTTTACCTCTTGAAGCAGCCACACATGAAGTGCTGCGGGTGGTTTTTCTCCCCTTGTGCCGGTGGTTTCAGCATGTGCTGGGGCCGTGGGAGTGTGCTCCGGGTGTCTCCGCTTCCAGAGGAGACAACTACTGCCAGCTGAGCTACCGCAGCCAGGGGATGCCAAGCCAGGAGGGGACTAAACAGCAGCATAATTTCAGTTTTCGGCAAGGACTATGTTTATCTGGAGGCAACTTGCCTCTCAGGTGCCATGTGCTGAGCAGTACCTCAGTGCTCCCTGGAACTGGGACTCGAGGGGACAATCCCTCCTCCCCCTGTTCCCATGCACTATTCTGTTTGCTCGGAAGGAGTCCTGGTTTGCATGGTGCCAGCAGGCGCTTTCCTTGCAGGATAACCAGAAGGCCCAGAAGATTGGATTGCGGGATTGGCCCAGAAGGCCAGTTGCATCCTGGGCTGCATCAGAAGAACCGTGGCCAGCAGATCCAGAGAGGTGATTCTCCCCCTCTACTCTGGTCTCCTGAGACCCCAGCTGCAGTGCTGTGTCCAGCTCTGGGGCCCTCAGCACAAGAAGGACATGGACCTGTTGGAGTGGGTCCAGAGGAGGCCACAGAGATGCTCAGAGGGCTGGAGCCCCTCTGCTGTGAGGACAGGCTGAGAGAGTTGGTGGGGTTCAGCCTGGAGAAGAGAAGGCTCCGGGGAGACCTTAGAGCCCCTTCCAGTCCCTAAAGGGGCTCCAGGAAAGATGGGGAGGGGCTGTTTGCAAAGGCATGTAGCGACAGGATGAGGGGCAATGGCTTTAAACTAGAGCAGGGCAGGTTTAGATGAGACATGAGGAAGAAGTTCTTCACCATAAGGGTGGTGAGACACTGGCCCAGGTTGCCCAGAGACGGCGTGGAGGCCCCATCCCTGGAGACATTCAAGGCCAGGCTGGATGAGGCTCTGAGCAACCTGATCTAGTTGAAGATGTCCCTGCTCACTGCAGGGGGGCTGGACTAAATGGCCCTTAAAGGTCCCTTCCAACCCAACACATTCTGTGAGTCTAAGGTATGGTGTTTTGCAATTCCCGCAGGCGGGAGCATTGCTGGCACTGCACCCCAGCTCTGCCTTGCGGTGACTTGTTTGTATCGCCGTGCCCTGAAACGAAACGAGCGCTTTCAGAGCTTTTAATCCTGTTTGTATGAGATCATAGTCACTTTTGACACTAATTGCAGTGGATCTGATTAATTAGGCCACAAAGCATAATTTATTTGAGCAGATTTACTTTACAGAATTAAACTGGCAGCCGCCGTCTCCCACCGCAATATCGTGCGTTCCTGCAGGTATGGGAATGCGCATTAAAACCTTCACCGTCTTAAGCAGACGTCTTTCTAAAAGCAATTCAAGTTCAAGGTTGTGAACTGTCTGATGTGCCGGCCGTGTGCCGGCTCGGCAGGTCCAGGCACACCGCCGTGCCACTGCCCAACCCCTGCCTAAATTAGGGCTGCTCCGCTCGCATGGTGGGAATCAACAACTAAAAAATAGGCAATTAGTTTATTCTTGGTTTCCTGGCTTTTTTCATTAAGGGCCCGAGTATGGAGACTGTTCTAAATGCATGGGTAATAATTTGATTGAGATTATTTCCCACTTGCTGCAGTGGACTTTTTATCCTTGTATTGGATGGATTATTTCATAGATGTTACATTTACGGTGGACTTGTTTTTCTTTTAATGGTAATACTATTTGATTTGGACTACTTGATTCCCTCCTCCTGTTTCCTTCCTTTCCGTTTTTCTCCTTCCAATAAGATGTCATAAAAATTAATCATAGCTGAAGGCCAATTTTAACATCCAGATTTAGAAAATTGGATTTTCAAACCCTTGTGCTGAAAGGAAAAAGGCGCTCTTAACAGGAAGTCTTTGTTTTGTTATGGAGCAAGGAAAAAATGTTTTTAAAACTTTATCTATCTGAACTCTTTATAGCAAAAAGATTTGAAAATTATGAAGATTTTTGAAGATTTTCAAAAAAAGGGTAGAAGTGGATGTCTGATAGCAGGGGCAGAATTAAGTTCATCAGTTCCGACGTCTGACAAATGTTCTCCTCTAACTTTCTACTGTGGGGATCATCTCAGTGAGTGAATCCCAAGCCATTCTTTGCTGCAACCAGTCCCATCTCAAGCAATGGCTTCATGTAGAACTTCGAAAGATAAAAAGGTAAATACCAGAGAACTGAAAAATGTCATAAATTCAGGTACTGCAGCCATATTCTCAATGGAAAGCTCCAGAGCAGGATCTGGTTGTGTCTCTTCTGCTGGTTGGTCACTTCTTGCAAGAAGAGGTGGCTTTATCACCTTGAGTGTGTGTCTGCTTTGGAGATGGGGTTCAAAAAAGAGATGACTGTTCATTCAAGAAGCTGTTCTCGGCTCTCAGGTGTTGGGACTTCAGTGCTCCTGTCTCACAAGAAACATCTGAAAGTGATGCAAGTTGAAGACTTTGGGTAGATGAGAAGCACACTCAGTGGAGAGTGGCCCAATCACTTCTTCTGGGAATGGTCTCTCCATCTCATTATGGTTCATGTTATATTGACTGTGGAAGCCAGATGAGATTAGTCTTTCTATCATAGTTAACGGAACATGCCAGGTCGTCTTAAAAATGTTTTCAAACATGGCGAAAGGAAACTTCCTTCTAAGGAGGAGACCCAAGGATGGTTGAAGGTGAGCCTTTGCAGACTGGAGAGAGCCCACTTATTTCACAGTGGCCGTGAAGGTGCTCCAGGTAGAGCAGCAGAGCCCTGAAGCTCTTTGCTGGAGGAGCGCCTGATTTCGGTAGGATTTTTAAGAGGTGTTATGGCTTCTTAAGAGGTGTTATGGCTTCAAGGAAGATTGTGCCATTGACCTCACACTGTCCTGGATGTATAGGAGAAGATCCATGTCATGAGAAAGCACGAGCAAAGGCGCAGATGGAGACACAGGCAAAGGGAGAAAATATGGCTAATATTGAGTCACTTAAGCTTACAGGGTTTCCCCCCAAAGCAAGTGTGCACAGGGCTTTTTAGAAGTGCACAAATGCTTTGATAATATAAATGCTAAAATAAGAAAAGAATTGCTGTTGGTATGCAGAAGAAACCGTGACCTCCATATGGAGGGGGACATAGCCCAGCTGGCTGAATATGGGCCTGAAAAAGACTGTGAAGGCTAATTAAAATGTGAAAAACTGAGAATTCATGCTAATAGACAGCAGATCTCTGTCTGGCGCTGGTTCACAGCTAAATTTGATTTCCTTGGGAGACGAAAGGAACTGATTTAAGTTCTTTACCTTGCACTGACATCGATACTTTTCGGCGTTTTAAGCAATGTGTTCCCAGCGAAGTGCTCAGCTCCCGCAGGTCTGCTGTGCCTGGATGGGGAAGCCTCCAGCAGGAATCTCTTATTCTTGCCACCCTTAAAGAATTTACTACAGGTGTCTTCGTATATGGTGTTAAACTCAGCTTTGACCTTGTTCTGCCGCACATCTGGGTTATGTTTTTAGCTTTCCCTTTCAGTGCCAACAGGTGTAATAAATTGGAAAGCTCAGCCCTTGCTCCGTGCCGTGCTGCTGAGGCCGTGTCTGCCTGCAACGCTGGTGGCATCCCACCTCCATCCAATGTCCTCACGGGACCTACCACCTCACCTCCAGACCAAGGCAGCTCCAAAGAAGGATGTCTTGAGACGAGCATTTGGGAAAACAACCTTGTAAACCAAATCATGGTCTTCTAGGCTTGAGTTGATGCTGGTTTGGTATCAAATTTAGTTATTTAGGTGCTCCTACAAAATCAGTTAAGTTGTGATGTGCACGTTGTCCAGGGATTTGGACTGTGTACCTGGTTCCGTTTTATGCTAGAAAAAAATTTTATATGGAAATTTATGACAGAAGCTGTGTTTGTCAAGGTTGTATGGGTTATTCTGCTTGTGCTGTGAAAGAAAGCCAAAATCCTTCCTTCTCCAAAGTGGCACTCTTCCCTTCGCCCGTGAAGAGCGTATCCATCTGTCTGCTGCTCCTGCCATGTTCTTATTTGTCAGGGTTTAAGTGCGTTTGCTTCCGGTTCCCTGAGTGGATAGAAAGTAAAAAGCAAGTGGTATGTTCAGTTGGATCAGGTTTTCCCTTCACTTAAGCTTTTATATCCTATTCTTCTTTTAAAAAAGTGCAGAAAACACCACTCTTTGTAGAGGTGTTCATTGCAGCCTGTTCTCCCATGGTTCACTTCTGTTTTAGATGTGCCAGGGTGAGGTCCTCGGGTAGTCATCCGTGTGTGCAGTGAAGACCTGCACCTGGGGTCAGCACTCCCTGCTTCCAGGTGGAAGTAGGGGATGTTGTATGTGGACATTGGCACCTCTCATTCCCTTGATTCACAGCCCAGATGCAGCTGCGAAGGGAAATTGTGAAAATAATACCACAAGGAGTTATTCTACAATGTGGCTTGATATCAATGTTGGCCCAGAACTGCTTTCACCTTGCTTTTAGTTTGCAGCTCTAACATGAGCTTCAAGTTCTGTCTCCTCAGCAGTGTCCATGAAGGTTGTGCTTTAATTACTGTGGCTGAGATTTTTGTGTGGGTGAAACTCTCCCTCTAGGCTAAAGTCATGAACCAGCAGCTGAAAACATGGAAGATCAGCCATAGCTTGGATAATAAACGTTCCATACCCCTGGACCAAGGCAGAGTGCTCACAGGAGAAGACTTGGATTCCCGAGTCAGCAGAAAGTCCTGTTGCCTGGGAGGACCACCGAAACCAGGGGCTGGAAGAGCACACCTTGTGCCTTGCTGTCCAGTGGCTGCCATTGCTGGTGTTCAACCTGGAGGATTTAAAGGACGTTGCTATGAAAACTTCTTTTTGTGTGTGTGGTCTATGATTAACGCAAAAATGGATGGAAAGAGTAGAGCTGATGCTGATCTGATCCTTCACAAGGAACAGTTAACAGTTGGAAAAGTAGAGATGCCCCGTCCCTGGAGGTGTTCAAGGCCAGGTTGGACGGGGCTTGGAGCAACCTGGTCTGGTGGGAGGTGTCCCTGCCCAGGGCAGGGGGGTGGCACTGGGTGGGCTTTAAGGTCCTGTCTAACCCAAACCATTCTATGATGCTAAATGCATCAGTGGTGGAAATACAAATTCTTGGTACGTTGCATATTGAACTAAGCTAAATTTATGGGATGCGCAGAAGCTGGCTGGATCAGCTGTCCAAAGCCTCTAGACTTGACATAGTTGGAGAAACCACCATGAGATGGAATTACATGGTGGTAAACAGGTGGTGAGGCACTTCATATTGGGAAGTAATGTCTTATATTATGAGCTGGGCAGTTTTAGTTGTGGTTTAATCAGTGTATGGCTTCGTCTCGCCTTCCTGCCCACATTGCTGGAATTTACTACCTGTGGTAGATGTTAACAGAGCGACCTGCTCCTCATTTTTGATCGTCTTTTGCTGGGGGGCGCGGGGGCGGGAGGATGTTTTTATTTTAAAGATAGACTTGTTTCTGGAAAATGGTGTGGTATTTGGTGGATTGGTTTGATCTAGCCATTTCACTACTGAGGTTTCGAATGAAATTTTGAAATACTTAATCTGTGTTCTGGGTTCCCTTCTTCGGGACAGGTTAGCAATTTTGGCAGCAGAAGCTCAGTAGCCGTAACTGTGGGAGTTTGCAGTATGTGAAAAGATGACTGCTGTCGTATATCTAGGACTACTACTTAAAGCTCTGTAACACGTAAAAAAGGAGGAAGGGAGGGGAAAGTTTCTGGGAAGGGGTCAGGTCTGAAGGAAAGTTTGAGAGCTGCGTTATACCCTCCAATAGCAATTAATTCACTGTGTTCGTCAGTTTGTAACGAGGCTTGACCTGATAACTGGCAATTGGATTCAATGTTCTGTGCTGAAAAATACAGTGGCTTTCCTGGGTAATGAAGTTAAAATACCAATAAAAACTTAGGAAAATATGCTCCCTCCTCTTTTATTGTTCTCTAATGATTTTCTGTTACCACAGTGCCTAGAAGACCCGGGAGCGTGACTCATTGGCCTTCTGAAAACAGGGATTGCGCAGTTCTCTTTGGAAAGGCTTTTCAACCCAAGGACAGAAATGCTCGGCAGATCGAAAGCGTCTCAAATCTGCTTCTTAAAAGCCATGGTGGTATGTTAAGGGCCGTAGATTTACCAAGATGGGCATTCCTGCCCACTGGCAGCAGCCGGTGCAGTGCCACCGGTCCATGGTGTTACCTGGTCCACCTCCATCTATGAAACCAAGGTCATTTCTGTTTCCTAGTAGCCAAATATTTGCTTGGCTGCGTGTTCGTCACTTGTTATGAAGCTCCTCATGACTATTGGGACAGTGGTGGCTCTGCTGTTACGGCTCCTGCCCAGAGGCATCGCTCAGTCCCTCCTTCCACCCCCCTGACTTTGGATAAACTCATTAGCATCTCTGGTGCTTTTATTCTCTAGATTATAGAATTGCTTTGCCTCATAGCTTTGGGAGAAAAAAGCTTTAAAAGTCTGAAAAGCTCAGCGCGAAACCTTAGGTGAAGATCAGATTGAGGGGCAATTGTGGTGGGGTTTCCTATCAAGTCAAAGCTGATGGGTTGTACCCCTGGGACCTCAGGCTTCAGGGTGAGTAGCTGGGGATGTGGCTGGTGTCGGGAGGGGAGGGAGGATGACGGGGAGCAATGAGAGAGATGAAGCAATAGGGGCCAGAAGAGTTATGGGCAGTCTGGAAGAAGAGGACCATACTTGAACTTTCACGCAGGAAAAAAAATCCGGTGGAGGAGTTTGCGGAGGACGGTGTGTAACCTACTCCAGACCCTTGGAAAGGATGCGCGCAGCCCAACTGGGCTGAAAACACTGGATTTTGGGGAGGAAAATGGGTTATGAGAATTCCAGCTTAGAGAAAGTATAATCTCCACTCTCTCCATCCCTATCTCTGACAACGTTCTGGCTCGTGGTGTATGTCACGTTACAAGAGTTTTGCATTCGGGGCTGTGGCTTGTCTTGCAGACGAGATACCATCTATAAATTTTTGTCACGTTGAAATGGGAATTGTTTTACTCTTTTGCTTCTTGCATTTTTATGAGGAGAAAGTAATGATGACAAAAACAAGGCTTAAAATATGTTGAATGGGTTGGATTTTTATTTATTTATTTTTTTTTCAATAAAGCAAAGCTACTCTCCAGGCTTCTTTCTAGTCTGTTTGAAAATAAATAATCTACTTAATTTTTTTTTTTTTTTTGTACCACGTGTTACCAGAGGCGAATTTCTGATGGAGGACAATGGGGCTGATATTCAAGTAGCTGCTGCTCTGAACCGCAGCCTCCGACGGCTGAACTTCGGAGCGCCAGAAAAACAACAGTACTGCCTGCAAAGAATGCCTCTGCGCAGCTTAGGCTTGTTAGTAGTCTCCAAAATTGCAAATGATGAGGGAATTTGACCTTAACAATACCATTAAACAATAATGCAAGAGGATGATTTCATACTTTTTTTTTTTTTTTCCTTTTCTGCTGCTTTAAGATCTTGTGCTGTCGGAGAGTGTGGGTTTTTTGGATTAGGTCTAAAGCAGGCTGGTCGAGCTTTCTCATGATTAATTGGAAGCCAACTTCGTAGTACGGCGTGCGGAGAAGTCTTTGGGGGTTTTGTTAGCGATAAACGTGCCCTGAAAAACTCCGCAAGAAGGCACTTTTCACTGAAAAGGGCTTGCGCACCTGAACGCTTGCGTGCTTTTCCCAATTCTGCTGTTAATCAGGAAAAAAACGCTAGTTCTTCCTACCTACCTTGTCTTTGCCTAAGGAAAAAAAAACATGCCTTTTGTGCATAATTGCATAGGTTGGATTATTTTTTTTTTTTTCCACTTCTCTTGTTTTCAAGCCGTTTGACTGTTGGAAATACATTCCCTTGGTGTCCAGCGGATCTTCATTCCTGTAAAGTGTCTCTGAGGGATGTGTGTTATTTAAGGCATTTGGAGAGGGATGAGAATTAAATATGCAAACCTTAACAGTTATTTCAGCATCCCACCATTGTTTTTCTTATTGCATGTGGTTTGCATATCCAGCCATAATCCCATGGTATGTTTGGGTTTCATAGCTTGAAGAAAGCTTCCTATTTTATGGTACCTTAAAAAAAAAAAATATATATATTTTTTATATAAGACACGTCTCTTTATTCTTACTTGTGTAGTGTGCGGAACGTCCATCCTTACAAACCAGAGGAGATTCTGAGTGACGGCGGGGTACGTTATTTTGAGGGTTCCCACTGTGGTCCCTTGACATCCCCGAGCAGCTTTGTTCTGTGTTTGCAGAGCACGTTCTGCACGTGGCTGCGGAGAAAATCGCTGCTTTTGTATACGCGCCTTTGTTTTTCTCTATTTTGCTGGGAGAAACCAAGGTAGAACAGATTGGTTCTGGCGAGGCATGCCTTTACTATTGTTTCGCAGGTTATTTTGAGGTACGGTTTCCCCTGGGATTTTTCCTCACTTGGCTTTTTGACCTTTTTGCATCCTATAGTGGTTTTCTTGATTAAAAGTATGGACTCGTAATGGGTTCACGTGGTGTTTCTAAAATTAAGGTAATTTGAGAGCTTTAGGTTGGGGGAGGAGGGAAATAGTGATTGTTCCAAACTTTGCTGTTGCTGTTGTGTAACTACAGAGAAAATACGACTTCTGTTTTGGGAGGAGGTTTGTGCTGCCCGGGCTCCTCAGAAGTACTCTCACCCTACAAGTGCAGAGGCTGAGAGAATTGATTCTCTGTGACTTTGAGGATGAGGAGTTTCAGTAAATGACGGACCAGGAGAGTAATATAGAATCACAGAATGGTTCAGGTTAGGTGGGACTTCAAAGATCATCCAGTCCCACCCCCCTGCCCTGGGCAAGGACACTTCCCACTAGACCAGGTTGCTCCAAGCCCCATCCAACCTGGCCTTGAACCCCTCCAGGGATGGGGCAGCCACAGCTTCTCTGGGCAACCTGGGCCAGGGGCTCACCCCCCTCACAGCAAAGAAGTTCTTCCTGAGATCTCATCTAAATCTCCCCTCTTTCAGTTTGAAGCCATTACCCCTCTTCCTATCACTACACACCCTTGCAAACAGCCCCTCTCCCAGCTTTCTTGTAGGCCCTCTTCAGGTACTGGAAAGCTGCTGTAAGGTCTTTTCAGAGCCTTCTCTTCAGGCTGAACACCCCCAACTCTCTCAACCTGTCCTCATAGGAAAGGTGCTCTGACCTTCTGATCATCTTTGTGGCCTCCTCTGGACCCGCTCCAACAGGTCCATTTCTTTTAGACCTCTCCAGAAGGGATGGATGCCACAGACGGGCCGTCGGCCAGCGCAGACGTGTTTGCACAGCCCTGCACAAGATCATTCTCTGGGCTGGGGCCACCCACGCTCAGGGTCCTGCTCCGTCAGCTCCAGCATCTCGCCTCCCGGACCCAGCAAAGGTCCAGGTCTTACATCTCCAAATCACAAGCCACAATTAGTGGGACGAGCGTGGGGCACCCGAGCAAGTGCCCATTCAAGCCTTGCAAGTGTGTTTGTTCCACATTTTCCTAAAAGGATGCAACTCATACTTGCGCAAAATGTTTCTGGGTGTTTTTAAAATGCCGTGAAGTGTTCAGCCATGGGAATGGCCACGGCGGATCGACCCAGACGCCTGCCCAGCCCGCTGCTTTGTCCCACACACAGGGAGGGAGCCGGCAGAAGCCATCCTTGCGGCTCAGCGTGTTTTTCCGACACGTGAAGTGTGTTGCTTTCAGCGACCTCCGTGTCGTAATGCTGCGCTAGTGTCCAGCCAGCAGCATTTCGCTGAAGGTTATTTCTCCTTCTGCATCTGTCTGTGTGGCTGCATCGTGTTTTGCTAGATGGGTGGCAAACATCTGCTCGTTCTGCTCTGCAAATCCTCTCCCTTCGTGCAGCCACACCAAATAACAGGGAGTGGATGAGTTTAATTTGAGGCACAGCAACACACGTCCGTCGAGACCAAAAGCTGCAAAGTCCAAGAGCCGAGAGTGGACATATTAATCATATCTCAGGGGGTGCTAAATGGAAAAAGCATCGCTAGCTTTTCCAACCGGTGCAGCTGTGCCAGCCGCCAGTCCCCAGCTGGCCAGCGCGGCCCTTCTCGGGCTGACCCGGTGGCCGAGCATCCCCGACCTCCCGCAGCTGCAGCCCCTGGAACAACGGACCGCTTGAGTCATCGGAGAGAAAATTCTCTTTCATTGGCACAGGGAGCTCGCAGCTGAGTGGGGTCAGTGGTGCGCTGAGGTTGGCCATCCTTTGCTCTGCCACAGGGCTCCGGAGAGCAATCCTGAGCAGCTCCCTCCATCCAGAGGTGGACCTCTTTGAACCCCTGTACGCTGGTCACCATAGATTAAATCTCATTACTTGCATAATTATGAAGTAGTCCCTAAGACAAACTCCTCTCTCTCACTTTTTGCTCACACCAGTTGTGTCCATTAGCGGGCTAAACGTGGAGAACTGGTGTGTTGCTTCTTCAGGAAAGCTTGTTTTCGTGGGGGTTGGTCTCAAAGCAGCATGTGCTCATAGCTGGTGTGGTCACAATTGCTGTCACAAGCTATTTTTATTGCCCGTTTCTATGGGCAGGGACACCTTCCACCAGCCCAGGTTGCTCCAAGCCCCATCCCACCTGGCCTTGAACCCCTCCAGGGATGGGGCAGCCACAGCTTCTCTGGGCAACCTGGGCCAGGGGCTCACCCCCCTCACAGCAAAGAATTTCTTCCTGATATCTCATCTAAATCTACCCTCTTTTAATTTAAAATTGTTTTGGGAATTGAAAGTTTATTTTGATTAACTGTCCAGGAGGTTAAACATGTTGTGTCAGTCTCTGGTATTTCCCCTTTTGAGACTAAACTTAAATGGTATTGTTCAGATTGGGACAGGCTTTCAAGTCTTTTAAGAAATTTTGATTGTTTCACTGAAAACAACAAAACCCCTCCATCAAAAAAGGAGAAATCAGGGTGTTTCATCCTCTCCAAATCCTGATGATTTTCCAGGTGAAACTTTTCTCTGAACTATTCCAAGCCCACTAGTAGCTCTGTTTCTTTACAGGATGGGTGGGAGGGCGGCATGCGAGGATCCACTTTATGCTTGGCCGGAAAAAAAAAAATCTCACCACCAGCACATCTTAACGGGCTGGTTCCCCACCGCTTCATTTTCAGTGCTTTTATTTAGTCATGTTTTGTAAAGCTCAAATAAGAGAGCCAAGTCATAACAGCATTCAAAAGCAGCGCGGATGATTTCACTGAAGTTTGAACCTGAATTATAATGCAATTTGTTCCTTCAGTTAGTTCTGCTGTGGTTCAACTTGATTTAAATGCGTGGTTTAAAAAGAAAAACCTTCGCTTTTTGCTCATCCCTTGCCCTGCTTTGTTGTGGAAGGCGCTGGCGGTGCCAGCGGGAACACCCTGCTCCCGAGCTCCGTGTCGGGGACAGCGGGGTGGGATGTGGGAGATGAGGGAGGACGGGCAGAGGGGAGCGGGGCCGCTTCTTCCCTCCACTCACCAAGACTTGTTGTAAATGAGAATTCCCTTCTCCATCCGATGGCGGGACTGATCCTTCCCTAGGTAGGTAAGTGCTGGCTTTTCCTTGTTGTTGATTTTTAGGTACTTTGACAAGCGGAAAGAAATAGCAACAGCTTGGGAATTTGGGAAACCCTTTGGTTTGTTGGGTTGGATTTTTTTTGTGGAAACCCTTTGGTTTCCCAAATCCCATTTGTGAAACTGCACTGGGGCTTGTTGGAATAAAGCAAATGTAAAATCCAGCGGCTGCTCATTAGGAAGCAGGACTGGGATGCTTTTAGGCTGGAAGAAGAGTGGTGGTGGGGGGGAAATAACTTGGGAATAGGGGTTTGTGTGCGGAGGGGTGCGCCCCCCTGCACCCCAGCGGGTGGGAGAGGGGAGGCAAGAGCCCGGGGGCACCTCAAAGGTAAAGAGACCTTTAACAGTCATTACTTTTGATAGGGACTTCTATGGCCTGTAGCTTAACGAGCCACTCTTTTAACTAGCAATTCACAGAAGGAGTTTATTCTCCTCTGCTATCTCAAAGAGGCTTTTGATGCCACAGGTTTTGTTCTGAGACCAATAAAGCACTTGATAACCTTTGGTGCGGCTTTTTTGAAGCCTCTCGGTTCTTCTCTTAGGCTGCATTTGGCTTGTGTGTGTATTTATGGCTTAAATAACTGCGATTGGGTTTCTTCAGCGTAAAGAAAACCCCATCCCGGTTGGAGGCGGTTGCGGTAACACGCAGACACAAGGTGTTTGGCTCCAAATTCATCTTTTTGTGAAATTCCTTATTTTAGGAAGTGGAAATAGCTGGGGAAAATGCCGCTGGTGATGAGCTGTCAGGCCCCGGGGTTAGCTGGGTGGACCCGTGAAGTTTCTAAACCAAAATTCCAGTTTCTGGGTAGGGATGTTGATTTAATAAGTGTCAAAGAGTTTTTAATGCAGCAGCTATTTTTTTTTTCATGAATAAGAGGTCGCTACATAAAATTTTTTGCCTCTTGGCAAACATCGTGTTATAAAGATGTACTTGCTCTAGATTTAAAGTGTTAATTTATGTGGTATACTGAATTGGATTTAAAGGTCCCTGAAGACCTTTGAATCTCAGTAGCTAATGAGGCTTGCAGAAGAGAGCTTGAAAGAGGAAAAACTTACTGGCAGTGAGTAATACTGGTGAAAGAGCTCCAGGATTGAGCAAGTTTTGCAGAGAATAATTAGAAATGATCCCATTGGCGTTGGGGGCGTTTGATTGTTTCCAGCTATAGATCTCCCCCGCTGCCGCCTGCGTCCCTGTAGCCCCCTGTGCCCCGGGGGGATGCTCCTCCCTGCCCAAACCCTTCAGGCTGAGTTTTCCCAAGTCCTAGACTGCTTCCAAGAGGACACAACCCTTGGGATGCGCTGGGCATCCGTGGGCTGCCGTCTCTCAGCAGAGCTATGCCTAAGGGAAAGGATTTGGCATTCAGGCTCCGATGTCTCCGCTTGGCTAAGCCATCCTTGCCAAAGATGCTTAAACTTGTCCTTCTTTTTTTCAGCTGGCCTTGCTGAACTTCTTTCACCCTGAGGAAAAGCTGCACGTCGGAGAAGAAGGTAGACGCGTCCGTCGAAATAAAAGGAGTAAAGGCAGCGAAGGGCCAGACGGTGAGTCCCGCTTTGTTCCTCGCTTGTCGTCTACACACAGACAAGCAGAAAACTGACTTTTTTTTTTTTTTAAGATCGTGGTTATATACAGAATTCCGTGTGTGGAAAAAAAATATAAATCGGCATCTGTGGCTTATAATAGCTTCTGTCTGATTTTGATTGCCTTCCAGATGATGAATTCCAGTAGTTCTCATCTCTGCAACTGTAGTTCTAGAGATTTTATGCAAATTAATGCTGCTCAGTGATCTTGTCCTTGGCTCTTCTTCTCTCATAGTCAGGCTCTGTGTTATAAATTTTGCTTATATACCTGTATTTGTTGTTCTGTACACTTGTCTTTGCTTAAAATCATCAAGTAGCTATTCGTAGTCTAACAAACAGCTTGAACATCTGCGTCACAAAAGGGTAACTGGGTTCTAACAGGGTTTTGCAGTGCAGCAGAAGGCCTCAGGTGGGTTCAAAGCCCACATGAAGGGAAGAGTTGTACAGAGCTTGTATTAAGAGAGCGGAAAGTTTAAAAAAAAACCCCATAATTATATATCTATGATTTGATAAATATGAAAATGAGGATGTGTGATGCAAACCCCAGGGGTGCTGGGGCTTCCCTGGCGGCCCTGGTGCTGGGCGGTAGCTGAAGACCTCCTTGGTGTGGCAATGGTGTCTGTCCTCCTGGTCCGCAGGGCGGCAGCTGCTGCTTCCCTTTCCCATCACCATCCCTTGGCGAGAGCATCGTCCTCCACGTGTCCTGCTCCGTTATCCTCAGATGCCAAAGCCCTTCTCCTGTATCTGGTCTCTTTGTTTCAGACCTTCTGGTTGGCTTTTGGACTTGGTGTCTGACAATGCACGTGCCTTGCATGGACGGTGCCTTTGGTGGGATGGGCCATGCCATGATGCAGTTGTACAAGTGCTTCATGCGAGTGCTAAATATTACAACATGCTACCGTCTGATAAGGGGTTTTCTTAAAGTGTTTTAATCTTTAATCTGGAAGATGGAGACCGTTCCTGATGGCTGCAAAGGCACTGAGCTGGTGCAGGTCACGGTGATGGGAGTAGGAGCTGGGCTACGTGAGTCGGTTATGGCTTTGCAGGGTTGAGGGACCACTTGTGGGTAAGGTTTGGGAGGTGCGGGGCAGAATTAGAGAAAGCCTTCTGCTTGAAAGACGGGGGAAAGGACAGCCGTGCAACCCTCCCCATGAGACACAGTGGCAGGAAGCCGGTTTGAAGGTGCTCACACACCTTCAGGTGGCCACGGCCACCAGGAGCACCGTAGGGAAGGGATGGGGAGGCAGGTGACGAGGAGCAACGTCCCTTGAGGCGGTGATGGCGTGTGACCCCTGGGACGTGGTGGTGATTCCTGGGGGCTCTCCAGGAGCTGTGCTCTGTGTTCCGAATGGCTGACTTTTCATGCAGCAGGTGTTTTCTAAAGCCCCCGGACATCTGAAGGGTGCTTTAAAATGGAAAATGAACCCTGCCAAAATTATATTTCATGCTTGAGGTCATGTAACTGTTTTTGTTCTTCTAAGATCAGCGCCAAAATCCTTAGGTAGCACATAGCTAAGTGTAAGTACTGCGACATCTTTATTGCACCAAAACCACTCTCAACTCTTGAGAACTTCAGTAATGAATATCAAAATAATTAAAACTAACTTCGCCTTTAGTCCCTTCCCCCAGCCTGAATCCTGCCTGATTTCAGCGTGAGGAATTTTATTTCCAATGGTGTCTTTTCGTGATTGTCCAGCTACGCTGAGATGTGAGGGCTGTCTCCCGTGTTGAGCTCCTGGAAGAGCTCCCGCGCTTTCCTACCTCAGAAAAGCACAGCTCCATTTTCATACGGAGCGGAGAAGGGGAATGGATGCCAGGGAAGGCAGGGAAAAAAATAATGAAGTAGTGATCTGGGCATGGCTTGATGCCTGCTAACCCCAAGTCCTGACTGCATTATAAAGCTCTTGGCCATCGTTAGTTTTCCTTTCCAGCTCCCTGGCCCCATGAGTTTCCCATCTCCCCCGAAGCCTTCGCAGTTTCACAGTGGAACAGCGTGGCTCTGCTCCAAGAAAGAGCTTCGTGAAAGTCCCCGGATTCCTCCTCCCCGAAATGCTGACAAGTATGATGCATTTGGTCCAGACTTGCTGAATGATTCCAGCTAAATGTGGTCCATCATCTTTAGAGCCGGTGTCACTCCCATGCTCAGATGGCTCAGGCAGGATCCAAGTCCTTTTGCACCGATTCCTTGAAATCTATTCCAGTGTCTTCGCAAGTCGCTTGTATAAGTAGCAAGTTTCCACCGTACGCGAGTGGTGTAAGTGGAGTGCTGCAGGCAGATGTTCGGAGGAATTAGCCCAGTCCGTTAGGCTGCCGAAGTGCTCCCTTTCTGTTGCCAGATGTGCAGAGAATCGCTGCACGGGGAGAAAGGGATGCTGCAAGTTGGTGGACTAACGAGCGCTTTTCTCATCGTCCTTGTGCCCGGATGAAAACACGTAATAGAATCATAGAATGCGTTGGGTTGGAAGGGACCTTTAAAGGTCATCTAGTCCAACTCCCCTGCAGTGAGCAAGGGCAAATGTCGTAGTTTTATAACTCGCGCTCCTTCCCCAGATCTCCTTGTTGCTCCCTGAATGCATCAGAGTTGAGTCACTCCAGAAACGTAGCACGTTTCCAACGATTTTGTAAATTAGGGGGTTTGACCCCATAGCGTGACAGAGATGGGGATAATTGCCAGAGTGACGGGTCATTAGTGGTGTTAGCAAGGCGAGTTATGTTGGCAAGCAGTTACTTCGTGTTGGGCCATCTCAGCTTTATTAGGTAGAGAAGCATTTAACAAGTGTAAGCTGCCAGGGTAGGGATTGACCTTGTAACAACCGTAAAATCAATAAATAAACAGAACAGCTTTCTTGTGTAACTCGTGCTGTTTGTTTTAGACCCACATGAAGGAATCTTACTTTTTAGAGGAGGGCAATGAATCATTTAATAAATAAATAAAGTCATGTCACGGTACTGAGAACACCGTTTTCTTCATGAGTTTTGCAAAGGGAAAGTTGATCAAATCTTTGATCTCCAAAGAGCCTCCAGAAGATAAAAGTGGATGAACTATAAATCCCCAGAAGGAAGGAGATGTGCTTTCCACTTGAGGCCTCACTAATATTTGTCTGGAATTAATTTTATGAACTTTCAAGTCCTTTCACACATGCAGTGAAAGACCAAAGTGATCCAAGTGTGGAAGCGGTGGTTGGAGGGCGGCTGCTCCGTCCCCTTCCACGGCTGTTTGAGTCCTGCTCGTCTTGGTCCCAACAACAGGATGGCTTTGATGATTTATAAATGCCAGAGGTAACAAGGTTCCTCTCCTAAAAGTGGTTTTGTTTTTTTTTTTTTCTTTTAGGTAAATTTGCTTTCAAGTCTTTTGCGGTGAAAAGGCTGGTTTTGAGACAGGTCGGAGCTATTCCCATGGTGCATGGGAAGGGTTGATGGCCGTGCCCAGGGCACGGAGCCACAGGGATAGAACATGGAGGCCACAAGCAGCGAAGCTGTTTCTGTGTCTCTTTGTTGCTTGATGAAAAACCCCAAGAAAAATCGTGTGCAGTAGTGCAAAGTTATCGGCTGGATCCTGTCACTTCCAAACATGACTCCAGTATTTCCAGGGCTCCTCCTTTGAGGCCTCCAGCTTCAGTCCTCTTCAAGGGCTCCTCCTTTGAGGCCTCCGGCTTTGGCCCTCCTACCCGCTTTGTCATGTTTTATGGTCGTGTTTGTTTACTTTTTGTTTGTGTCCCTCCACGCTTGGTGCCCTGGAGCCGATTAAGCAGCCGAGGTTGTGTCCCGGGCAGAGGTCCCTGCCTGGCTCCCCTCTCCGCTCGCAGTCGCTCCAGCCACGGGCAGACGGGGTTAATGGGAGGCTGGTGCCTGTCCCAGTCCTGAGGAGCACAGATCATCTTTCAAGCTTCCAGCTTCCTGGCCGTGCCACCAAAACCAACATTTGCACAGCTTTAAAAATTGCCACTAATTTTTTTTTTTCTCCTTCTCAAGGACCAGGATTATTCCCTTTACAGCTCCATTTTATGGTGTTCTTTCCGTGTTACCGGCTCCACCTGTCACTTAATTTGCTTTAGTTCACTAAAACTTGACCCTCTCCAACGTCTCTTCTGTATTTTTCCCTTTTTCCTCTCCTTCCTTTTTGCCTTGGTATATTTATGCTGCTGTGGAACCACTGTTGCTCCCAGATTAACAAATCATTCTGGAGCTGGTAATTAGCAACAGTTGTGCTAAAAGGAACCATCAAGAATGTTAAATTAGTCCACTTTTAAATAAACTGTGTATGAAATGTTAGATCTCTATTCCCAGAGCACCAGTAAAAACGCTGCTGGCTCTTTGCTAGCAAAGCCAAAATATGGGAGTAGCATGGTTGTAACTACAGAGACAATTCCGTGCTCTTGAGGTTATAAATAATGACAGAGCATTTACAAAGCAGATGTCAATAGGACTCTTTAAAAAACATTGTTTAAAAAAAAAAAAAAAAAGAAAGAAAACTAGTTTCTTTTTCTCCTACTTTCATCTCTGTTCCCAGTTAGATTCCTGCCGTGCTGCTTTCCTGGTTTGTTTGGTTTTTTGCTTTTTGGTTTGGGGTTTGTTTTGTTGTTTTGGGGTTTGTTTTTTTTTTTTTCCTTCCTAGATTTTTTCATATTGAGCTTGGTGAGAAACATAAGTGATTGTTATCCATTCTTTGATTTGGAGCATGGCAGCTGGGAAGAGGCTGAGCAGATGGCTGTCCTTAAGCTGACAACAATTTGGTTCCTACTACTTTGGCAGTCCTTACTGCCGAGGAAAGTCCTTGATGAGAACTCGCGGGTTTCGGCGCTGCAAATGGCTTTTGTTGAAAGGAAAATGAAATTCTGGGAGAGCAGAAGCTCGTCTCCGTCCCTGCTTCTACCTGGAGCTTTGGAAGTGATGCGGCAGCTATGTGGGGCTGGTGTTTCACCAGGTTGTATTCTCATGATGGCTTTAGAATCATAGGATTCCATCATTTAGGACGGTTTGGTGACGGTTTAGCAGGTAGCTGATTCCAGAGCCTGGCTGGGGGTGCCTGGCTCCCTCCGTCCCCCCGGGTAGCCCCCAGTCCCGCAGGTGCCATCTCTCAGCCGTCCCCGTCCCCTCTCCCAACCTGGCCATGCTGATGATGCAATAAGGCTTTTTTTTGCCTTTTTTTTTTTTTTTTTTAATATCCAGATCACAATAACGACTTTTCCTGCCGGCTTCCTCTCCTTTGGAAAGGGTAGGTTCGTCCCTCGGCCTCCAGAACAATCGGTGCCTTTGTGTCGGCCCCATGCAATTCCCCAAAGCCCAGACGTTCCCAGAAACGCAGATGTATGAAGGGCGATATAGAGCCTTATTGTGCTCTGAAACCATGGTGATGAGCGCTCAGTAAATACAGAACATTTCCTGGATACTGGAGCGCAGGGGATGGTCCCAAAAGAAAGGCTCACCACAAAGGGCTCGCACTTACTGCCTTCCCCCAGAATTTCTCTGCGATTTCCTCCAAAATGGGAGAAGGGAGGAATTAAGATGATGTTTCAGTCTTCCTGGACAATCTCCATCCCTTTCCTGTGACGTTGCTCTCAGTACTTGTTATTACTACGGTAAAATTAAGACTACAGCCCATTTGGAGATCCCTACCTACGTGTTACACCTATGCTCATGATAATAAGGCGGGTGCCTGTATAAAGTCTTACACCTCGGGCACTTTTCAGCCATGAAGATACAGTGATAAATACACAGGTAACTTATTTCAGACCACGCTCTCGTGTCTGTGCTCATTTCTAACTAACATTTCCACTGAGACAGATCCAGAGAAGCTTAAAAACTGGCTAAAAACCCAGAATGATGTTTTGGTCCTGGTTTCGGCTCTGTTAGAGCGGTGGTAGGTTAATACCATGTCACTTCTGGAAACAAGTGAAAGCAAAGGTGAAGATGACATTAAAGGGGATCTTTTTGGTCTAGGCATAACTTTTAAAAGAATACCTTTTTAGACAGCTGGAACATTTTCAGCTCATCCTTGCTTCAAACTACTCTGAATTCTTTTATTTTTTTAATGCTGAAATAAATTCACTGCTGAGTCCATTGACAATCTTTGCTGAAGCCTGTCTGGGGAAACCAGAGGCAGTTGTTTGTCATCCAGCAGGGTGATGTGGTAGATACCCAAACAAGACACGATTTGAGGGAAGTTCCACGTAGCCTTGAGCGTGTTGGGAAAGCAGAGGTGTTGTCTCGGGCTTGAGCCAATATGCTGTGCCTGCTTAAAGGTTTCGGAGTCGCTTTCTGTACCTGGAAAGTGTGGGATGCTAGAAGCCCGAGTGGTGATGTTCACTCCCACCGTATGCGTTGAGGGTGATATTTTCCTGAGGATGTGCTGCATCCGCCAGCAAGAAGGAACCAGGGTCTGAAAACCGGTGCAGTCCAGAATTCTTCATTGAACTCTGGTACATTGCTGTCCCAGTTGGGTGTTAAATATGAAAAGCAATTAACTTGCTGGGAGAGGTATGAGCCTGAGCATGTGGTGGCCGTGATGAGGAATTGTTCCAGGTCACAGGGTTCACGGTATATCGGTCGACGTGTCCTGATCCATACACAACCTCCATTCGCCTCCTGTCATCTTCACCAGCCCTTCCAGTTGTGATCTGGATTGTTCCAAAAGAAACCCTGCTTTATTATTCTTAATATTTGTAAAGTGTGATTGGGTGCTGTTGATTTGTTCCATCCGTAGAGCTGCTTTGGTGCATGTTTGTCCTTCCCTGTTACCTCCCATCTGGTTCGGATAAGGTGGTGGGATGACTGCTGGAAGATTCTGAGATGCCGAGGATATGCAGAAGGCTGGAGAAGGAATCCTCTGGTCAGAATCTCACCTCGGTTGCATTTTCAGAGACTTAATGCTGGTTTTGGGTGGATTTCAGAGTTGTCCTGCTGGATCCTCAGCGCATAGCCTACGCTGTGTGCTTCTGCAGGCTTTGCTGAAACTTGAACTACAATTCGAAGCCTTTTTTACAGCTGCATATTAAGCAGGGACCAACGTTATTAGAAGTGACTGGTGATTCCGTATGAATTCCACTTCTGAAAACCGGGGCTTTTCATAACGCCTCGGGTCAAATACTGAAGTTCAGGAATCTCAAGATAGTTTCTTCTGTAACAAAACACGGCCAGGACTAATGAGAGGAGAACAGATGTTCCAGCCGGGCAGGAATGCGATTGCGTCTGAACTATGTGCGCATCTGAACTGTGGATGCCATGCACCGAGCATTGTAAATGCTGAACTCAACTAGTAGCTGGTGATGTCTTTCCCACAGTGTGAGGGGCTCTATTGTCTGTCGCGCTGAAGTGTTTGCAGCTGAGCTTTGATTTCTGTGAATAAACTGGCTCTCTGGCCACATCCACCGAGTATTTTGCAGGCAGGCACAAGTTTGCTTAGCACATGCTCCAAGCCCATCTGGTCGCAGATCGGCTCTAGCAGAAAAGCTGAGGAACTGGTGCTGAGCTGGAGCACGTTACACCTTTCCAAATGGCCAGGTACGGCAGGCCAGGCTCAGGGTCCTGCTGCAGCCATGACGGCGTATCTGCCTTCTGCAGATTTTGGGCTGAATAAGCTTATTTTTTTGTCTGTGGAGACCAGGGTGGGACTGGATAGCCAAACCCAGAGCTGCTGTGCTGGTGATAGGGAATGGTGAGGTTGTCTTCAGTTGTGGCCTGTCTGGGCACTCATTAAAAATCCTCTCGGCTATAGTAGACCAGATACGTTAGCCATACGAAAAGCTGAAGAACACCACCACCGGGAAACTCTTTGGGGGAAAAAGTTGTGAATGAGGCATGGCAGTTGCGTATTTTCATTAGGGCTCTGTTGGCCATGATGCATAGCAACACTAGTGGATTCGTAACTGATCTCGTTAATACGAGCAGGATTTGGTGAAGTCCCTTAATCTGTTTGAAATGCTGTGAATGGGTAAACTCAAGAGTTGGCTGAGCCAGGCAACACTTCACGGGGCCGTGACTGCTGCGGGGACTTGACTTTGTTGACTTTGGCTTCCCAAAGAGTGGTGGGGTCTCTCTTGGGTTTCCTTCCGACCCCTTTTCTGATTCGTAGAAATCTAAGTACACATAGATGCACACAGATACATCCTTGGGTATAGATCCCATGCTATTTCATGTAATTAAACTGTCAGATTACAGACAGCTGTTGAACGCTGCAGAGGTTTTTCAATGCGATTAGGCAGAATGACGTAGAGGAGGAAGAAAAACATGTAAAGTTCTGCAGAGATGAGATAGCTGAAGAGATTTCCCCCCACCTGCCCTCGATTCCTTATGGATAGCTGTGGTGGGGAAGAGTGCATTTAAAACATCCAGCAAACAATTTAAAAGAGCCTTTCGTAGGCTTGGTTAAAACCTTGCTGCAGCACCACTTGGGAATCATTTCTACTGGAATTCATGACATATGTTAGTTGTTTATCTTAGTGGGATATGACTTAAAATGTCAGAATGTTTTGTGTTAAGCAACAACCGAATAAAACAAACAAAATAAAAACACAGCTGTAATGCTACGCTTTAAATTGTTGAATTCAAATATGTGGTATTGATAAAGTAAGCAATAGGGCGCAGTGGTGTATAGAAAATAAGCCTTGTGAGTCCAGCCAGCAAACCAAAAAAAGCCTCGAGATACTTGAATTAGAAATAGTAATGTTGTTTGTCAGCTCTGCTGTAAAGATCCAGCGTTTGGAATCAAACCTAAAAGCCTGAAGGAAAACAAAAGGCACGTCATATTCTTCTTCCATAGCCAGTGAGAGTGCGGAAAATGAAATATGATGGCCACAGGTTCTGGTGTGAACCCCAGGAACTTGTCTGGGACTGATTATGTGGGAGCGGAGTTAAGAAGGGTGGAGATTTATGTTTGATTGGTTTTTTGTGTTTTTGAGAAGGCAGTGCAATATTATTTTGCCAGCAACAGTGGCTCTGTAGTTAATTGGGAGCAGGATTTTGTCTTTGTTCATGAACACATTTGCGCTGTGGTGTGCTTGCACCTACTCCGGGGAGACTGGAGGGGTTTTTTAAAAGCCCTCATGGTATCACTGGTTTGACCTGGTACATTGCTGCTGAGCCCAAAGTGGATCTGGATGGGATTGAGGACATAAGTCAACTTGGTTGTTCTTTATGTTGTATCAAGTGATGGAAATTCCTGTTGCAGTGGGTAAGGATAGTTCTCCTGTGCTCGAGAAAGCAATGAGTAGTGATTCTCAGCAGAGCTCTGGCTGTTGGAGAAGGAGAGCTGAGATCATGGAGTAATGTAGGGTGGAGGGGACCTCTGGATCCAGCCCTTTTCCCCCAAAGCAGGACCAATACCATGGCAGAGGTGACAACAGCAGAGGTAAGAGACTTCTCGTGGATGGCTGCTGGTCCAGCCTGGTTCTTTTATGACCCTGCACCTTTGTTGTTCCTCATGCCAAAAAGCCCTTAAGAGGTACACAAGGCTGGTGAGTCTCCTCATGCTCCAGCATGGGGCCCTTCAAACAGCAGCTGATGACCTACAAGTCACACTTTTTAAGGTGGAAAAACCTGGTAAATGCATGAGAGCAATCACATCCATCCTCCACCTTCCCCGTCTCCAGCTGAGGCAGAGGGTGGTTGCTCGACGAGGTACCTTTACCAGAACCAGTGAAAGAGATTGTTGACTGATGGTCTCTGAGGTCTGTCTCTTTTGGTCACATTTCAGTTCAGATCATCCTGAACTGCGGTAACTAAAGAGGTTTTTTCTCTTTAATATGATTAAAGATCAGTATGAAGTACATCACAATCTACTGTTAGCCAGTATCTCTACAGTTTTACATTTAACTATCCTCCCTTTCCGTATGAGCTTGACCAAGTTATTCCCTGATGTGAAGAGTCCTGTTTTTTAATCGTCAAACCAGGCAAAAATATCTCTTGAGTATTGGCAGAAGAAAAGAAACAATGGCAGCAACAAAAAAACCTGTTACGTGATGAGATCTTACATCGCCTGAAGCTGTTTGAGAAGAGAGATTGTGGCTCTCTGGCATCTAGTGTCACTCCGGGGACTCGAGAGATGGGGCAGGGGTGAGCTGTGACTTCTCTCCATTTGTTTTTAGGCCGATAGGCTTGAACTGGGGTCTGGTGTATGGGATCAGAGGAATAGGGAGGGAGCAGGCTACTGATCCATGGAGCTCCTGGAGCAGCATCTGATCATCTGGATGACACATGGATGTAGGCTTGTCCTTTGACGGATTGCTCAGAGGAGAGGAGCAGTGAGGCAGCAGAAAGCCGCTCTCATACCTAACTCACCACAAGAGAAATGATTCTCAGCCTTTGGTGTTGATTCACAAGCTCTTCTCAGACCCTCTGGCCAAGCAGCATAGCGTCCCAGAAGTGTCGGGGGAGACCTCAGTGCAGGATGCTTCCCCTGGAGACATGGGAAAAGTCCTTAAAGAAGAAGAAGAATAGCCTCCAAAAGTGGATGTAGCCAAGGGAGTGCCTCAAAAGCGTACAAGATGAGCTGCAAACTCTTCTTGATCTCCCAGGCTGGAGGAGACTGGCTTTGAGCGTTAGGCAGTTGAATTCAGCACAGGGGTGGGGTATCAGAAGAAGTGTCAGCTATAAATTGGCTCTGGGCCAGCCTTGGGGACTTAACAGCCTATAACTCCAGAATATGACAGGGCTACCACTAAGCAAAGATTCCTGAAATTTAGGGCTTTTGTTTCTACTGGGCACAGAGTTTAAGTGCGCTGAAGGTAGAGCAGCGAGCTGGGATGTCCTCCAGGCATGACTCGGTACTGCTGTGGAAGGAAGGTGCCATTAGATGAAGGACAAGGAGGGGACGCTGTTTTATGGGATGCCTTCATGGAGCATCTCAATTTAAGATGTAACGTGTAAAAGACAATTAAGGGTGACTGTGTTCACACATGAATTTTGAAGAGTTTAAAACAAAATTGAAACAGAAGCAGAGAGAGAAGCAACAATAGTGCTTGAGGAAAGTCTGGACGGCCTTGGGCTCTGCCTTACATACTAATATATCAAGCAGCACTGTTTCATCCTTCCCCCATGTTGTGTAATGAGCTCCCCATTCTGTTTTGTAATATATTCACTATATTCTGATTTATTGAAATTAGTACTGGCTTTGTACAGGGCACGTTGCATCCCTAACTTGGATTCAGCCGTTCTGCCTGTAACTGAAGGCAACATCTTTCCTGCATTCTTAGCAGAAGACCTGCCTTCTACATCCCACCCCGCAAAAAAGCACCCTGGCAAAGCATGCCAGAACTTTTGAGTAGCGCACAATGTGTTTTACTTCTGGGAAATTTTCCTAGATCTATAATTTATGGTATTTTTTAAATATTATGGAGCAATAATACCAAAGCTGCTCTTCAAGATCTGTTGCCTTTTCCTCTGGAATTGGTGAAGAAGCACTTTCTTTTTCAGGGAAGGGAAAAAATTAATCTTGTTTCAGTATTTGTATCACTGACTGATATTCCAGTAGGGTCCAAGAAGCTTTCATCTGGATAGACCAAATTTCCTGAAAATGTTGAAAACATATTGGTTCCAAACCTCCCCCAAAACCACATGTTCTAGATTAAGCATGTGTTTGGGAGCTAACATCCTTCTTTCCCCAACTCCACCATAGTCTGGCATTAATAACGGCGCACTTAAAAATATTTGAAAAGCCTTACGTATCTCATACCCATGTGAATGAAGTAAATATCATTACACCAGTTCTGTAAATGAAACAACTGAGTTTTGGAGGTTTGGCTAAAGTGGAGTATTTTATTATTCATTGAGACAACAACAAACGAAGGTTGTAGGTTCTTCTTCACTTGAAATCACAAGTAACACTTGAGCTTTTCTTTCCGCCCCTCCCGCCTTTAGTATTGGTCAAATGGAGATAGAGGGATTGGTGGGAGGCTTAATGGGTAGATACTTGATATTCGTAATGGTTCCTTCTGGTCTTAATGTCTATGAAAGTTGACAGGACTAGTTAATTCCCAGGCACGGGTCAGGAACGGTAACATTTTAATAGCTGCTTTGCCCCTCTTTTTTAGGAAGCCCCAAGTGGCAGAGAGCTTCCTTCCTGGAGAGGTGGAAGCTTTCACAGCTGGAGGGCACTTGGTGGTCAGAGCTTTCTGTGAGAGACGGAGACAACCTGCGTTGCTGGGTTGACTGGTAACCTGAGGATTAGCAGGACTTGAGTCCTAGGACGCTCATCCGTTGCACCACAGCGCCTGGTTGTCGTGCTCGGCTTCTGTTTCTTCTCTTCCCTTTGTGCATTGTGTTTAACCGAGAATCCAGGGTCCTTGAGGAAAAACACCCCGGCATGCAAATGGGGAGTAACTTCATTTTGTCCAGCACCCTTGCATGTTTCAATAACTCCATTAATAATGGTATCCTGACTAATGTCCAGGAACTCATTTAAAAATCTGTTAGCTATCTATTCTCCAGAAGTTACTGGTGGATTTGGGCAGTATTCAGAGCTTTGTCTGAGATTTAGCAAGTGGTCTCTTTGTTAAACCAGATGGTTACCAGGGTTTGGAAAAATACTGTACAGAAATTTCCATTGCTGTTGAGAACAGTGATCATTAAATCTAATGTTCTTCTTCCATCTACACCCAGAAGCTCATACTTCAAAGAAAAAGATGCAATTTTATATTTTTTTTAGTGCGCAAAGATGATGGTTTTGAGAACATGCATATTAGATAAGTCCCATAGAGCTCCCCACTTCTGTTTTCATCTTCAAAATTAGACGTTCACCTTGAAAGTAGCTGTAGACTTAATGATTTTGGGTCACCTTATGCTTATTTTATGGATGAGTGAGAAGCAAAGTGGTGTTTCTGGAGGACGCTAACATCTCATTAATCATGAAGGTTTTGCCTCTGATTCTGCTTGCAGCCGGGGATGAGGATAACTTCTCAGTACCTCCATCTTCTCATCTCTTGGGGACAGAGGGGTGGTGGTAATACGGAGATGGCTCAGTTGTATTATTTGGTCTTACATATTCCCCAAACCAGAGCTGTGCCTAGGTAAGAAGATTGATGATACACCATAGTAATTTAGTGCTAGGAAAATAGAAAAGGGATGCCTTAATAATCCTAGGAGCAGGTAGCGAATGCTGAAAATGGGTTGGCGCAGCCTCTAGAGGACACGGTGCTTCCTGCAGTGTACCTTGTTGAAAATGGTTGAACACCTTGAAGACATCAGTAGACATCTTTGTTCTGGATTGAATGTGGATGCTGCTAGAATATGATAGTGGCACTCCTTGACTTTGTTCTGCTCTTGGCAACTGAGAATTTTAGGAAGTACTCGTCCTTTGTTTGACTGGTTTCTCGAATGGTCAGCCTTTTATAGGTTTTATATAAAATAAGCGTAATTACAAAGATCTGTTCCCATCAATAAAACCAGTTTGAACTGTTTTGCAGGAATTTAAACTATTTCTTGTTAATCCACACACATAACTAATAAGGGAACACAGGGTTTTTTTAATATACTATTTATATCAGCATATGTCCTAAAGAAGTTTTTGATATTTTTGTATTTATAGTAAATCGTAGCAGCGTGTAGCGTGCAGAAAGAAAAATCGGGGCGGGGCGGGGGGCGAGTAAACTCTATTAATCTTTATAAGAGAAGACATGTCATATGTAATATCCTCAAGTTGCATCACCATCTGGTTTTTTTTTTTTTTTTTTTTTTTTTTTTTTTCCCCCTGAAGCCCTTGGAAATGATCCAGCAGATGCTAGGGCTGCAGGAGCTGGGGGCTAGAACCTGCTCCCTGAAGCACGGTTAGATTGTCTTCTTGCTGAGCCACAGCTGCGGTTTTACACAACAAAAACTCATCTATTGCAAATGTTTTCTTCAGCTTAAGTGAGAAGCTTGCATCCGAACTGGCTCGCTGCTAAAACCCGTGGCCAGTGTTCGTGCTAGAAGAAGTGACTTGGCACTGCTTGGAGCCTTCCCCTTGCAGATGCCCGGCTGGATGGCTCTGCAGGCAGAAGGTTTCCAGGGTGGCTGTTTTGTTATCATCTAGAGCTGTATTTTCCCGCTTGTACCTTTCCCTCAAAGTTTACCAGTCTTGTTGGTTTTATATTCCCTCCTTTTCTGTTATCATTCCCTTTTATTTTCCCAACAGATGTAGAAAATAAGCTTTTGAGGACGTCTAGGTCTTTGAGCGCTGTTCAAACCCAGGGTCTTCAAAAGCCCGGCACGTAGTATTGCGACTCCAACACCTTTGCTGGGGAAATCCCGTCCTGTGATGGAGAACTCAGCTGGCAGATCATAGAGCTGGCCTGAGTTATTACAGTGGGTGAAAACCTGGTGGGCTTTTCCTACAGGAAATCCAATGAAAGAGATTATAAATTTTAGAAGTAGATCAGGTAGCTAGCTTAAATGTTTCAGGTCAGGCTGGCAGCCTGCTTCAGAGCTTAGTACCTCTGGCTTTAGTGGTTAGGCAAAAAATAATCTCACCACTTTCCAAAGGGACTGATGAACTTTCGAGAGACTTTGCAGCAGTGACCTGTGATGCCGGAGGGCTCACTCTGAGCCAGAAGACCCCCTCCAGACCTGTGCTCCTCCTTCTGGAGGTTAGAAGAAGCCTTCTCATTCCCAGCTTAATGGTCTTTGGGAGCAATTTGCACACATGAGGATGTGCCAGTGCTGTTCTTTAAGTCCTAACAGGTCTTCTCCCTCAATGACCGTCACCGTAGCCTTTCCCAGCGGTGTCTCATCCCTTTCCCAGCATTGGTGGCCAAGCAGGCAAGCTCTGCTTGACCACTTCTTGACCTTCCCAGGAGCCCTTCTGTGAAATTGTTCTCATTAAAATCAATCTTTCTGTATGCAGATGATGAGGATTGACTGCATTACTCCCAGGATTTTCAGCCCCCCTACCGAGGGGCATCAGTATTGCCCCATATCTGCTGGAGGTATTGCTACTGCTCTGTTTTAAGTTTGTATTTCTGCCTTTCCTGCCTGTGCAACAGCAACTCAGCATGTGCAGACGTTGTCCTCTGCAGCTCCATCTGAGGAGCTCCACCATCCAGCAGAACAGTTTATTATTCCCTCTCTATATATAATTTATAGGGCTATGCATTTTGTATGACTGAATCTCATTCCATGCTTATTACTGTATCCTTCAAAGCCATCCAGCCTGTCCTCTTTGATATCCCGGTCCTCTTCTGTATTAACACTTATTGTCAACTTTCCTTCCTCTGCAAAGCCAAGCTAAAATGAGGAGTTGAACAGAGCTGACAGCTCCTTCAAGGATAGATTAGAGCATAAGCATAAATTTAATCTGAGATGAAAGACGGGAAATGTAGAAGGGGATGGACTTCCCCGGGTCTGGGGTCTGGTTTGACCTCAAACACAAGCAGACAGCATACGGAAAGGAGGTGGGAGATAGGTGGGATTAGTAGGAAGAAGTACAAAAGCCGAGCGCGAGCACATATGGAGAAAAACAGCTATTCTTGGGTAGCTGTCGTATTTAATACCAGCAGGCAAGACCACGAGCTTGATCCCTAGTTAAAGTTCGTAACAGATACCTTAAGGAGTTCATGAGGAACAGAGGTAAGGCCAGAAAACTGCAGAAAAGCAAACTTGAGGTTATTTTTATAAAGAAGGGAGATGAGGTGCTGGGGAACACCTGACCAGTCGGATTACTCTCAGATCCCACCGGGACTGGAATAAATCCTCAAATGCACCTCAGTGAAGCCCCTGAAAGCAGAGACGAGAGCGGTAGCAGACAGCGTTGATGGGTGGAGAATTCTTCAAGTCAAACCGACTTTCTTCTACCAGAAGATGGCAGGGCTTGTGGACTCCACAGCAGCAGTAGGGATCCTGTCACTTGTTTGGTTGTTTTTTTTTATAAGGCTTTTGATACTGTAGAGAAACATAATGTGCGTGCTTGTAGTCTGCATCTTGGAGCGAAAAAAAGTATCTTCTCATAGACCTTCCTTGGAATCAAGTCATCTAATGGCCTCCATGAAATTACGCTAAATAAAAGTGGGTAGTGGGAAAGGCTCTGAGACTGGGAGCTCCTCCACAGGAGGACGGGGATGGCGAGGTGGGATTAACCGTGTAGGAGAGGACTCTGCGAAAGACTTACACTTGCCTAACTGGTAGGTATTTAACCTGCTCCATCACCTAACAGATAACCAGCAGGTCATAATGCGTTAAACCACTGCAGCCATCTAACGGGCGTTATTGCTTAAATATTGGAGTGTGGCCTCAGAAAAGCATGATTTGGGGTTATTTCTCCTCTGCACACGCGTGTCGGGCCAGCGCGTGTCAAGTGAAGCGTTCAACCCTCGAGTCTCAGCACCTTTCGTGTTGAAAGCAATGTAATCTGTTATTTTGATGGAACTCTGCTCCCCAAACTCAGTAGGAGACTTTGTAACCGTTTTAGACTAAATGGAGAAAGATCCGATGAGTTTACCATTTTGAGCAAAAATGAGGAAAATTCTGTCTTCTGCTGTTTTGGATGAACCTTATGGCTCCCTGCTACAATTAAATTATCCACCCCTTCCTATTGGGAGACAAACAGATGCAAGCCCTAGTGGCTCAGAAGCTCCCAAGGCTGATAATATTGTGTTTTTTTTCATGTCAGAAGTATTTTTGTGTTTGTCGAAAGATTCACTTGCACAGCCGTAACATCTCTCTCTGCCGTGCCTGGAACAGATGCGTGTGTTGTAATATAGACTGTGAACATTGACATCGCATGTGGTTCTCATTCCTCCCATTCATCTTTGAAGCTAATTGGTTCCATCCATTTCAAATGTGTTTGGCTCGCCGCAGCTATTTGTACTTTCACTCTGGTTATAGCGCTAATGGTGTGATATATATAACATGAAATAAACTCTCGTGACTCCGAGGTCTGGGGAGACACATACGTGGTACTCGCATTTTGCTTGCTGGGTTGGGTTGGTTTTTTCAAATGATGTTCCCCCGGACAATTTTTTTTTTTCCCCTCTTCACTGGAAATGTTGTTAACTAGCTGGTGCCTAAGATGAGGGCTGGTGGAGATCGCCGGTGAGGTTGCGGCTCATTCTGCATCACAGGAGCACAGAAAATGCGGAAAAAAAAAAAAAAAAAAAAGAAGAGCCCGTGGGTGTTTGCCAAACATAAGAGGTTTTGCAGTTCATCTGCTGGTGCTGGACCTGCTGGTTGGCTTCGGTGTTGATCCCTAGCAAGATACTGGGACTGGCCCTGTTAGAAACGTCTTACCCTATCTGCGTGTTTTTATACTGTGAATATATGGCTTAGTAAAAAAAAAACCTAGTAAATTAGCAGAAATAATAAATGAGATAATACCATCATTTTCCCGTGGCCCAACAGCATAAAGTAGGCAAATTAATATTCCTGTTGAAAAGGCATCAGTAAGGTTACTGGGGGTTTCTCTGGTCCTCTCATTCTTCCTTTAAGAAGCCATGGGAACGTGGCGCTTCTGTACTAATTGGTAATTTGTCTTTCTCTACCAGTGCGGACTGGAAGCAACCTCCTTACCTTCCGTTCATTATAAGCGTATCTCAGCTAAAGGTGATTTCAGTCTTCGCTGCGTGTTTAAACCCAGATTCTAGAAGGATTTCGCTGATGAACGGCGAGGGAATATTTGGGGGTTTTTACAGTTCATTCCCATCCCTGATTAATTTTTGAGGAAGCAATGGAACATGTTTCACACTTCAGCTTCTGCTCAAAAAGCCATGTAGTTTTCTCAGCTTCACTGTAAATATTTTTACTTCTTGCTGGGGAGGCTTGTATTCCCATTGTCTAAATGAGCCAGTTCATGCTAATTCTTTGCTTTTGTGTTGGGTTTTTTTTTTTTTTTAGTATTTTATTATTACTTTTAAACAACTTGGCTTGCAAGTATTTGGGATACTGCTCTCAGCTGAGAGCTGAGTCACGCCAACTTTCTTGTAACCTGTCCTCATCGGGAAATAAAACGTGTTAGCTTTAAACGTTAAGCTGGGCCATTTCAAGCTAACGGAGAAATTTCACGTACGGCTGCGTAGACCACAAATGCATCCGTTGTCCACTTGAAAAATAATCCGCTGCGTAGGGATCGTATTTTTAAACGGTTTCTGTTGAGTCTCAGGATTTCTGCTGTCTGAAGTTTTGACGTGCCGTGTTTCTATCAGCGGCTTCAGGAGACACGTACGGCGAAACTCAGCAGTGTTCAGCAGAGCTGGGACTAAGCTGGTCCCTGGGGTTAAAGCCCTGGCTCAAGGTTGAAGAGCATCTGTCGCCTGAGCTTTGCCGTTGGCCAGAAGCAGGTGGTTTAACTCATCTTTGCAATAAGCTGCCCACCGAAACTCACTCACTCGTGTTATACCAGCCACAGGTTGCTAGTTTGAGAGGGTGAAGCAGATCTGGGTCCCGGTGAAATCGTTATACCTTCACGGCACTCGTTTGTAGAAAACGGAAGGCTCTGCATCTTTGGCCTACCGGTTTTGTTGCCAGTTTTGTTCCAGCTCTGGAGAAACACCCTCTGAGTCGGTGGGTGCTGGTGGCAGTGGGGATTTTCTAAGATGAAATGATCACTGAATTTCACGAGTTTTCTTTTTTTTTTTCCCTTTGTAGGTCCAAGTTCAGTTAAAAACAAGAAAAAGGGTAAGTTTTGAGTTTTTAATTTAATTTTCCTTTCTGTGCCTCTGTTACCTGGCTATGAGTTGCCTTTAGGAAGCAGAAACCAACAGCAGGTTCCATCTCCGGGGAGGGCAGGGATTAACGTGGTGCGTGGTCCCACACCGCAGACCCCGGCTTGCTCTCCTGCTCCCGCGTGGCCATGGCAGGGCTGCAGGACCCAGCGGCGGCAGGGGAGCATCGACACTCCTTAAAGCCTTCCTTAAAAGATAAAGGAAGTTAATTAAGTTGTATAGAAGTCATTCTGAAGATGCTATAATTGAACAGTTGGGTGGAGTTGAGTCACGTACCAGCTATCGGGAGCCACTTGCTGCTTGCCAGGCTGTCTCTGACAAAACACCTTTAGTTTTCATCCTTATTTTACCGTGCATCTTGCTGCAGGTTGGGGTCTCCTTCAGACCCACCAAAGTCAATGTAGATAGGCTCAGCATCTCATTCTGGTTGGGTATTAACCTCAGAAGTATTATTTTATCTGTCCGTTCCGAGTGCTGGTCAGCCCACAGGTATTTTGTCTGACTTGCTCAGGTTCCTCAAGCTGTTTGCAACGGGTAATTTTTCAAAATGCGTTATCGATGAGTTGTTGTGACTTGGGTTATTCAGGAGGCAGCCCTGTGTTTCCACGGGGTGTCTGATGCCATCCGTGTTTGCGTAGGGCTGCTGGGGAACGCTTACCGCCATACACTTCCTTGCTACCAGAAACTTGAGCGACTCAAAAGATCTGAGCTGCTTTATAAACTTTTCCTCAAAAGCATGCTGCAGTCTTGATTTCAGGGAAGCGCAGTCAGATTGCCCATTTTTGCTCCCTTGTAACCATCAAAACACTTCCGTGCACGTTATAAAAAGCTGCGGTGCACGCTCACCACGGGTTGTAGGTTACGAGAAACGCAGACGCTGTTGTGCGACGTGGGGCTGTGGTGCCGCGGGAGCCCGGGGAGCTCCGTGTGCCGGGGGGCTGCCGCAGTCTGCTTACCACCTGTTGCACTTAATGTATGTTTAATTAAGAGAAAAGTGAGCTGTTCCGCACCTTGCTGTGTCCCTCAGGTGCTGGTGCACGGCCTGGGCTCCCACCCACCATCACGACCCGCGGCAGCGAGAGCGGCCGAGCTTTGCGTGTTCTGTGCTGCTTTAATAGCACATCAAATCGCTTTTAATCCTCGGGTACAAGCTCAAAATTTACAGCTGAGAGGTTGAGACAGGCCCCAGCTAGAAACTTAGTTTATATTTACTCTCAAAAGCGGCATAAAATTTTATGTGCGAGAAGTTTGTCCTAACAAAACTCTGAAACCCTAAACCCGTGTTAAATCAGGCGAACTAATAACAAACGATGACTGTGGTATTCATAGCAATCCTGGAGTAGCAGGGGGATCTCGGAGAGCTATATTATATACAGCTGTAGCGCTGTATAAAATAGTTTAATTTTATGGTATTGTCACATTTAATTTTATTTTTTTTCGAGTGAGAGCTTATTGTTTGGCAAACGATGATTAAGGAAAACTTACTGGTTCTGCCTGCTTTGAGTTTTGGAGCCTGTCTGGTGCATGTGGGTAAAGACGGAGACTTGGCACGCTGGGACTTGGGTGCTGGAGACCGTCCCTGGAAAGCTGCTCATGGTGGGGCTGGGGTCCCCTCGGTCAGAAGATGAATCAGGAGCTTTATACTGACTGAATATCTTGTTTTTTCCCTTGTGACTTTAATAAGCGAGGCTCCATTAATGCAGAAAAGTAGTTGAAAGTACTTGAAGGAGCGGGAATGCACAGAAAATAAGTGTCCCTGTGCGGCGTCGGAATTATGTGCAATTGTTTTACTGCTAAACTAGCAGCTCATTTAGTAGCAGACCAGATTTCTGAGACAGATTAGTTAAACCAGCTGTAATACGTATCCCTCTTGGGAAGGAAAAAAAGGAGTGACAGCAGCCAGATTCCTGACTTAGTGCGTACGATCCTTCGTTCCGATGGCCTAGATCGGAGAGGACGTGAATGAGAAGAATTTATGTAGTAAGTGTGCCTTAGGGGAAATAGGTAAGGGGTTTGATGCAAGGTGATGCTTTCCAAAGGATGGCATTATCCCGCGGAGGAGGAGGAGAATTGCTGGATTAGAGGAAGGCTGGCTTGCGGCCAGCTCAGATTTGAAGGCACGGCTACTAATCTGGGCAGAGCTACTGCTGCGAACGCGATTTGTCCCCTTAACACCAGTGTTACCGTGATCACCCCTGCTCACTTTAACTGAGTCTTCTGCGCATTGAAATTAAACCGCACAGTTGTCTTGTGCTGATTTCCATGTGCCCTTGTTCGTGGCTAGGGGCCGTCCAGAGTTTTCCACTTCTGTACTGACTAAAATGGCTTTTTCCTTATAGTTTTGTTCCATGACAAAGATGGATATTTAGTACAGAAACAAGTACATAAATGTACTTGGAAATAATTCCAATAACCATTATTTCATAACCTAACTGCTGCTGTCATCTAAAAAAAGTGTTTAATTCTGTCCTACAGTGGACTTTGTTTCAGCATTTGAAGCAATTTTGCTAACTCAATAAAGCTCTCTGGCGTAAAAGCTGTCACAGAGTTGCATTTTAAAAACTACATGAAAAGAACGTCATTTCTCACAGGGATCTGGAAAATCAGGAGAGCGCAGGTCAGGCTTTCCCTGCAGACCTTATTTCAGTCCAGTATGTATATACCTGATCAGGGCTTTTGCTTACGTGGTTGTGCTATTTCTTTTCCTGGGACGGCGTGGTGAGATGTGTTTGGGGCTCGTGGCGATTCTTCAGCGCTTTCACCCTCCTCATTGGGTTTGTCCTTCCCTTACCCCTCCATCCGAAGCCCAGAATGCACATTTCATTATTTGAGGCATTGTAGCATCGAAGTCCTTCGGGCAAGTATAGCGCGTCCCCATCGTGCCGCTTGGTGGGGACGCCTCCCGCATCGCCCTGGGCGCTCGGAGCTGGTGGCGAGGAGCTGAAGTTCAGCTCTGAACTGCCCTCTGGAGGCACCTCTCTCCCTCAGACAGGAGATTCAGCCACGGGGATTATATCCTAATGCATACGTATGCAGCAGGTGGAAAAGATTGCAGCCGTTTTCCGTCAAAAAATGGAAAAAAACTGAGAAACTGCGGAGAGGTTCATCTCGACTTTAAATACCCCAGTTTTCCCTGCGTTGCACTGCAGCGCGCAGTTGGTCAAAGGGGAGCCATCCTGACATCCCGACCTTGCCGCAGGGGTGCCACCAGCTCCCGGGCACGCTGCCTTTGAGGGCTGTGGGATGTCCTAGCCCCACACTTAAAGCAGGGTGGCCAGGGGAGGGCTGCAGCCAGAGCTCTGGGACAGAGACCGTCCAAGCCTCCATTTCTTGGGAGGCCTCAGAGAGTCCACGTGCCTCATTTAAATGTAATTATAAATGCTAAAAGGAGCCTGCAAGGCGGTGACCTGCTCCTGCCCTGCCAGCAGGGTTGTCCTCATGGTGCAGAGGCGTGGGACCTCCGCTCAACCCCACCCTTGGGTGCTCCTCCTTGTCCCTGCCCTCCAGCCAGCAACGAGCCATTCCCAGTCTTCTGCTTTCCTCGTTCCCAGGGCTTTCCTGTGGGTGAAAGACCATCCCACGCTCAGTGTGTGGAGAAGCTAACGTTTGACCTTCTGTTTTTCAGGTAAGAAGGCTGGTCCTCCAGGGCCCAATGGTCCCCAAGGACCACCAGGTCCTCCTGGGCCCCAGGGTCCCCCTGGCATTCCCGGCATCCCAGGGATTCCTGGCACAACCGTCATGGGACCGCCCGGCCCCCCGGGCCCACCGGGCCCTCAGGGACCACCTGGACTGCAGGGCCCCTCAGGTAACCAGCTTGTCCCCTTCTCCAGAGCCCCTGCACGCCGGGGGGACGCAGAAGATGCCACACTGCTGTACAAATAAACGGAAAAGCTCCGGGTTTCCATCTGAGGCCAGGGTACGGTCTGGACACGATGGTGCAGCATCTTTGAGTAGGACTCGGGTGTTCCTGGGCTCGTCCTTGCACCCACCAGGGGGGGACGAGAGGAGCAGCAGCAGTTCCGCAGCGCGGTGGGAGCCCCGCTGTGGCGGGTGCGGGTGTGATGCCCCGGGGGAGGTGGTGCCTCTCGGAGGAGGATGCAGGGAAGGAGCAGCAAAGACCCGCGGAGCCTCGGTTACTTTTAAGCATCCTGCTGAAGTCTGCCGGTGGGTGATTTCTGTGCGCGCAAACTGGCTGCAAGGTGGCTCTTCCCGGCGGTGACTCGGGACTTTGTGTTAATTCCTCGTAAGCCGACGCAAAGCCCAGCTTTGCAGCCGGACCAGGAATGCTGAGGTTTAGCACAGCCCAGGAACCGCACCAACCGAGGCAGCTTGCCGCCCCTACCAGCCAGATGAAAACATGGTTTTCTCCTGCAGTTCTTGCGTTCGTTTCTCTTTGTTTCTTCGTATCTGCACCATATTGTTTGTCTCTCACGGAGACAATTGTTTTGTTAAAATCCTTGGATTTAATAACTCTTTAAAATGCAGATTGGTGGAAGTTGACATCAGTGTTGTTTGTTACATATATATATATTATATATATATGAACAGTCTGGTATTAAAAAAATATATCCTCAGGGAAATCAGAGCTTATTACCCTATAGCTTGCTTGCATGGCTCTCAAAAGGAAACTTGATTGCCTTCTCAGTTTCTATCTCAGAAATTGCCAAAGCAGAGGCCAGGAGCAGCATGAGGTCCTTAGCACTCCGGAGTGCTGCCCACAAGCATCTCCTCTTTAATAGAGATTTGGCTCTCGGAGAAGCGAGATTTCAGCACGTAGCTTGAATGCAATGAATGACCTGAGTTACTGCGGAGTGAAACTTGTAATCTTTGCAGCCAAGAGGCTTTATTGCCACTACCGATCAGGAAAAGGGTTGTGCAATTTTTCCTTCTAGTGGAAACTGGTTGAATAACGTTGGGGCATTTTACTGATGTTAGACAGAAAGGCAGGAATAAAACAGGAAAAAGTAGGATGACTGTTTTTCTTGTTTATGCATGTTTTAACATTAAGGTGCGGCCCATACCACTGTTACCATCCTCCTCCTGTTATAAATGGGATTATAATGGTTATTATGGGGTAAGAGAAGTTTTATTTATAGGAGTGTTTGCTGCAGCTCTTTCAAGCTTCCTCTTCAACGATGTGAAATTGCATTTTGCAGGTGCCACAGACAAGGCCGGCTCCAGAGACATCCAGGTTGGTTGATATTCTTTCAAGGGAAAAAAGTCCAGCTTTGGCTGGATTTTTGTAAACGTTACTGGTTATGTTTGCTAACGTCGTGTTTGGTGGTATAGCTCTGAAAAAAACCCACCCCTTCTTGCATGTGCTAAATCCCAGCTATACAGAGTGACTGCCTGAGCTTACCCTTTTTATTGCTCAAAAGAAAACTGTGTTAATCTGGCTTGGGCTTCTCACCTCTTCTCCAATACTTAAACATGTTGTTGTCACCTGCTGTGATCATCTTTTTTCATTTATGAAAAGCATTGATGATTTCAGGGTACTCTCATGCCTCTGTACTGGTTACCAGTGCTGTGGAGGTGTGTGGAGTTACTGTAGAATGATGCTGTGTTTCCCATTAATTTTAAATCCCTGTAATCTCATTTGCAGCCAGCTGTGGTCCACCTTCAAGGCCAAGGCTCAGCAATCCAAGTGAAGAATGGTAAGGATCTCATGATATTGGCAGTTACTGAAATGAGCCCATCCTGCACCCATAGCCTCGTGTCTGGGTCCCAGCCCATCCCACACCTCGGGTCCCTGATTATCCCTGCTGTTGGCTTCCCCCATGACAGTCTGATTCACCTTGCCCAGACCCCCTTAGCAGAGTCTCCTGTTGAGTCTCCATCCCCGTTTCCTGCACATTCCTATTTATCTCCTAGATTATCCTGTATATCCCGGTAATTCTGTCCCGCTGAATCTCCCTCCTTGACCTCCAGATATATGATGTGCCTCCTCCAACCTGCCGTTCTATCATCAGTTTTCCTCAGCCCCTCGATGGCCAGCCTTCTTTCCCACTCTGTTTTAAGCCCTCAGTGTATCCTTTTCCTGTCTCAGCCCGTTTAGCCTGTGCTTTTCCTCCAGTTTTCCCAGTAATTTTTGGCAGGGGAAGGCACAGCTGTGGTGTGAGGACACAGAGGTGCGCAGCCACTGGCTCCTCCTGCGTTACGCTGCAATCCTGCACACACGCAGCCTCCCCGCTCCCTTGGGCGTCTCTACCCCCACCAACAACCTTTAAGCTCGACTCCTGCCGAGCCGTTTCACGTCCAACAAGGCAGCTCTTTGCTCTCCTCCTTCCTCCACGGCTCCCTATCCGATTTCTGCTCGAGTTCCTGCTCTTCTTGCCAACAGCTGGGTCTCATTCATTAGCTGCTGCCTCCCTGCTCACGATGTCTGGCTGTGCTGGAGAGGAGCTGGCTGTCTTGTCCCCTGCCGAAGCCACCACGTGCAGCTCCCCGGGGAGTGCGGGCAGCAGCCCTGGTGCACGTACCCCCCCATCCCGGACCCGGAGGGCTGCAGCTCCCAAGGGTCGGAGGCTGCAGGACCCCTGTCCACCAACTTCTCCCCCATGTATGGGATGACGAGGGCTGGCCACCGCCTCTGTTGAAAGGCATTTTCTCTCTTTCGGCAGACGTGAGCTGTGGGAGCTGAAATTTCTCATGGTTAGGGAAGCAGGCTTACAGCGGGGCGGGGGAAAGCTCCCCAAAACAAAAAGGAAGCTGGCCGTTCCTGAGAACAATGCGAGGGAAAAGATGCTGGTTTGCTTATGTTCAAAAAGTAATTATCCCTTTATTAATGGGAAGCCTGTATGTTTACAGAGCGTACGCTACTCTCTAAGAGTGGGAATTGCCCTGTGAGTGTCCTTCCCTGCTGCTCGGGAACAATCCGCTGCTGTGAGCCATTAATGCTGTCCAGCTGACAGCCGGCAGAAAACACAGCCCTGGCCAGTTTGCAACTGGGGGCAGGGAGCTGGGAAGCAGATGAAGACTTAGGAGGAAAAGAGCTGTGTTTGATACAACAATGCGCCTACAGAGAATGGCTCTGTTCTGGGCTCGTAGTGAAGTGCATCCTCTGGACCTGCTCGTTGGCCTGTCTAGAGAGCAGAGGTCTACTCACGTCAGTTATTCCATTGGCTCCAGTGCCAGAGGACTGGGTGATGGATCTATAAACGCCTAACCGTGCTGAGGACCCCAGTTAGGGGTTAACGTGGTGTGACGTGCTGCAGTCTCATACTTTGTTATTTTGGCTTTTAAAAACCTAGGAAATGTAATGACAAAGCATTTGTTCAACTAATGCTAGTTACAAAGCCAAGAATGTTGAAGCTAAGGAATACCAGAATTAAAATCAATTGTCTAAGCCCAAGTTGGCCTCCATGCACAGATGTGTCCTCAGATATGGTGTAGTCCCGTAGTTGCACGTGATTTTTTTTTTATAATCCTGTTGTCTCTTTTTGCTGCAAGGGGTAGTTTTCTTCTAGGGATGATCCCAAGGCTTAAAGTAAGGGTGAAGCCTGTATCGTGACACCACTGCTGAGAACATCTTCCTGCCCAGCAGCACTGAGAGGGGGGCAGACAGATTGGCCATGAGAGATTGGAATCACCCTTATGGGCCTTGTTGTGGTCCTCAAGGACGTCCCTGTTGATGTAGTCTTCAGCACGCCGTCTGCTGAAGCTCCGCTTTGTTTAGTGTGGACACTGGGTAGAGAGCTGTGGGGAGGGGAATGAACGAGATGGAAAGTAGAGGAAGGCGTTTAATGGTCTCAAGGCTGGGTGATGTCAGTTGAGGATCTTTCTTGGAGAACTGGATCCTGGTCCTACTTCTGCTGCAGAGTTTCTTCCATGGTACCAGGAAAATTGCCAGAAACAAAGCTTTTATAAGGGCCGTGAACAGATGCTCTTCAGGAAGCGCCTGGGGTCTGAGTTGTAGAAGTGCTTTTAGAAGCACAGCTGCGATAAGTCATTTGTGATCTGTGGCTGAACATACAAAAATAGTGTGAAAAATCAGCCCCTGGCTTCTCAGGTGAATTACGAAAACTTAGCAAATGCTTTACAGTACTGGCATTGATTTGCATGTGCCGGAGCATCTTTGCTCTGGAGTGGGGATGATGCTGGAAACATGTTTTCAGGCCTGTAACACACTCAAACAGGGTAATAATCTCAACTTAGTGTCAGGAGGAGGAAACTAGTCTGTATCCAGCACTGGGAATGAACGTAGTGTAGTACGAAGGGCCGTACACCTATTTGAAGGAGGAGGAGAAGCACTCTTGATAAGGGCGAGTAGAGATGTAAGTCAGTTGTGCTGTGCACTGAACAAAATGGGTGTCCACCAGCAAGTGATGGTGTAGTTGGAGCTACGGAGAGGAGTCCAAACTAACACACCATGGCCTTTAATTCTGGGATTTTCTTACCGAGTTACTTGACTTTTCAACTTGAGTCTGTGCCAGCCGTTGTGTATGAAACCTTGCAATGTCACTGTATTTGTGTGCTCCTGCGCTTTTCATTCTGACGGGTACTGAGTGACTGCCGTTTTCTCATACTGAGATCTTTCAGGTGGAGTCCTCAATGACTGGTCTCGCATCACTATGAACCCCAAGGTGTTTAAGCTGCATGCCCGCAGTGGGGAGCTGGAGGTACTGGTGGACGGCACATACTTCATCTATAGTCAGGTAGAAGTGAGTACGGTCCTAGGCCTAACTCCTATTCTTGTGTTCCAATGGAAGCCTTGCATGAACCACGAGAGGGCTCCAGACAACTAGCAAATGCCAAGAACTTGTATGTACTTTTAACCGCTTCGTGCTCTAGGAGATGTGTGTCGGAGGAAGACGTTAGAGTTTCGAAGTGCAAGGTCACACGTTTCGCCGTGACACCAGCTGCAAGAGATTAGTTACCGAAACACATGCGCAGGCGCCCAGCCAGATCCCACATGCCACCAATGCCTTTTTTTTTAAGCCTCCATATTGTTTGTGCAGTCATTCACCCGCCCATCTAAACCTCCTTGCAGAACAAGGGTCCCGGCAGGACGCTAGGCTCTGTGCTTTAAAAGAGATGTAAGACCAAAACCCTGACAACTCATGATCATTTGGAAGCCATGTCACCCTTTGTAAGCGTAGGACTCTCGGCCCCGGGTGGTTTGGCCAAACTCCAGCCCAGGTAACTCCATTTTGCCTCCACCTTCTTCGTGTAGCTTCAGACCGACACGATGGCCACTGTGTAGCAGGATGGCTCAGCTGCTGCTTTAGTGGGTACCGATGATGGGTGTACGGACCTGCTTCTGTAAAAAGGGCTAAACAAAGTAATAAATTATTGTATTATGATTTGGTGTACAGCTAATTAAGACGTTATTTCCTCTCCCCATTCAAATAAGATGTAGGAAATGGACTGTCATTTAATGCACTGCTCCCGGTGTCTTGCAAATCTCTGAACAGAACTGCTGAGCTGCGTGGAGTATGAGCTACGAAGCTCTCCCAGAGCATGCAGGGTGTCCACCCACCTGCGGACTGAAACACTGTCCAGGTTCTGGGACAGATTTTAGCAAGACAAGAGGGTTTCTGTGTGACAACCACAATTAAGCAACTTCCACCTTGCTCCAGACTCAAGTCCTGCTCAGGATTTGCCTCTATTCACTTGGCAGCCCCACCGGGACTCTACCAGGTCAGATAAAGTGGGCTGTGGGTGCCAAGTTAGGTGCTCTTCCATGGAACTGGCTACGTGTCTGGTTTGGATGGGGACAGGAAAAATAACTCTGCGTGGGCCAGAGTATAATTGTTTCCCAAGCGCTAATTGCTGGCTACAACGCTGTGCCTCTGAAGGCTTTGTCCTTTCTAGTCCATCAAAGGAAAAAGAAGTCTCAGTCTTGTGTAGCTTCTGTGATGGCAGGGAGTAGACTAAGAAGAACTAGCAGATGCATCCAAAATGGCAGGTTTTCTTCTATCAGGAAGAAGCAGCTCCCTGCGCCTGACTTCTCTTTGGACAGGTCTTTCTCATGCATCTCGCAGTTCTTCAGAACCAGGGCGTGGGAGATGGTTAAGTAGCAAGTAACGGAGTCACGGGAACTTAGGCGCTAGATCTAAGGGTTAAACCAGTACAAACACCATCAGGTCATTTGCTTCCAAGCTGTGGAGGTTGGGAGAGTGTCTTCCCTGTAATAGCTTATGCCTTTGAAAGCACCTCAAGTCCAATTACAAAGAAGGCAACTCCCGGTACATCTTAGGGCATTTTTGATGTCAACACTAAAGGAGGCTCATGGGACCCAGAAAGCAGGACTGGCCAGGTAAGTGCAAGAGGACTTCAGTTAAAAATCTTTCTGTTTGTTTGTTGGATGAAAAGCTGTTTGTAGCAGACAGGGTTGCCTACACGTTTTTGTAACTAGACCTGTGCAGGTTTGTAATTTTTCTTGTAATAAGCAGGGTCTAAAGCTTAGCCTTAGATACATGAATTCGCAGATGCATGCTCGTGTTAGTATGAAGTAGTATACGGAGTTTCCTCGTGTCTGGTTGGCCTGGGGTTCTTTCTGCCCCAAAAAAGTCAGCCTCCCGTGAGTGTAGGTGTCCTGGGGCCACGGAAGGGAGCGTTAGCGGAGGGAACATATATGTACACGCTGAAAGGAATGTGAACTTGTTCCGTGCGCGCAAATACACTCCCTAATACCTTTCTTCTTCCTGCTTCACATCAGGTATACTACATAAACTTCACAGATTTTGCCAGCTATGAGGTGGTGGTGGATGAAAAGCCCTTTCTGCAATGCACTCGGAGTATTGAGACCGGCAAGACCAACTTCAATACCTGCTATACAGCTGGGGTCTGCCTCCTCAAAGCCAGGCAGAAGATTGCTGTGAAAATGGTCCATGCTGACATCTCCATCAACATGAGCAAGCACACAACTTTCTTTGGGGCCATACGCCTAGGAGATGCACCAGCATCCTAGATGAACTTGGCGTGTCCAAGGATACTCACAGAACTGCACAGTGCTGCTGTTCATAAGCGTATCAGTATTTCAGGGGGTTCTGTAATCCGGCCATAAAGAAAACTGATCCAGAGCTATTTATTCCTATATGTGAATGCAGGAAGCACAATTGTCTTCTGTGACTTGCATGGAGACTTGGATCAAAAAGCTAGTCGAAAAAGCGTTGTGAGGAAGAAAGGCTGTTGTGTCTGCCTTGTCTCAGTATTTCAAGTATTACTGCACTGATATTCTGCTCTGTGATCTTCACACGAGGCTTGTTGAGAGTGGTGTGGGTCTCTGCTTTTATGTTGCACTAGCAAGAGCATCCCGGGCGGTAGCAGGAGAAGAAAGACTAACGTCCAAATTGTCCGATCCAGGCACTCCTGCTTCTGCATGCTAACGAAAGCAAGAAAGGGGGCGGGTTTCTGGTTTTTCTGCCTTCCCAGTTCGAACTGGAACGGCCACAGGGTGCGAAGAGAGGTGAATAAGACGGGGTCAGTGGTGTTTACATTCATCCTCAGGAGTGCGAGCGAAGAAGGCGAAGCGCCTCTACCTAGAGCTTGGAAGCAGGCTGCAAAAGCAGTAAGTGCGAGGGGAAGGGGAATACTTAATAGAGCGGGCTTAGCAGATAAGAAACTGCCTCCACATTCCAGAAATCACAAAGTCCCAAAGAAAATGCCGATTACCGGTTCCAGAGCCTCTGCTACTTTCAGCTCCTGCCATTACCCCAGAGGTATACCTTGCCCTAACGGGGGCTGCCTTAAAGTACTGCTGCTGTTACAGCAATTTGTGTTTTGTCGGGGTTTGTTTTTTGGTTTTGGTTTTTGGGTTTTTTTTTTTTTTGGTCTTTTTAATTAATATTTTGCAAACCAGAACACATTTCTACAGGCTTCACCGAGCCGCGTAGAGCAGACACAAGTACTTGTGAAAACACTCTGAAGAAGTTTGTCATGTTTAAGAATAAAATTATTCAAACAGGAATATTTTTTTTTTCTGTTTCAATAGCAACTGTCCTGCTTTTAGATGTGGGTTTTATCCTTCCTCCCCCACCACCCCTGCCCTTTTCGCACCCTTCTACCTAAAATGCTCTAATGAGTGGTGACAGAGTCTCTAGCAAAAAGAAAAAATAATCTGTATTTTAAAAGTCCGGTCCAGCATGAAGTCACCACTTTTTCTTTTCTCTGAGCCCTGCTGAGGCCTGTCGTAACTCGATTTCTGGTGACTAATAGAAGAGCTGGGACACTATTGTTTCTTTTGGCTTCTTGAGCAACTCTCTCCCGTTACCTCCCCTCGGCTGGGGAGACCTAAAGCTATAAGATGTGCTCGAGCTGAGGAAGAGGCTGAAGCGCTAATTGCTCTTTTGTGTCATGCCTTGGCTTGTGCTTGGTCATGTTGGTTTGGGTTGTTTTGGGTTTTTTTTGTTTTTTTTTTTTTTAAACTGGATTTCTTTTCAGAGCCTGGTTGTTGGTGGTTTTGTTGTTTTTTGGGTTGTTTTTTTTTTTTTTCTTGAAGAACTAAAAAGGCTAGTGAAGTTTCAGTCTACGTAGCAAATGGGGCAAGTCCTAAACCCGCGTCTCGGTGGTGACCTCCGTGTCCAAGCAGAGGTGGCTGGGGGTGGTCACCTGCAGGGAGGTGGGAGCGGACGTGTCTCAGCACCGTGCTGGAGCGACTCATCTGACCGCAGAAGGGTCCACCCTGGCTGAAGCATTCTTGGCTCCGGCGCTTTTCCCCATCCGTAGCCAGTGATCTCACTTGCCAAGTATTGCAGTTATTGGGAGATAAATATTTCTTGGGGGCACCCAGCTTTGGCTACAGCCTCGCTATTCACAGGAGGCGTGCAGTTTGTAAAATAGCTGCATGAAAAATTGCCTGCTATTTCTTTTTCAATATGTTCTCCTCCTTTCTAGCCTTAACATGTTGGGCTAGCAAGAGCCTTAGGCGCACTTAACTAGTCTTTGTGGTTTATTTCCTTTAAAATGGATTAAGAAGGACATGTTTCTCTGACAAGAATGAATCAGGACAACTGTGTATAGTGAGAACATTAAGCAAATCATTAACAGAATTGCTTTAGAATACAGCCTGACCAGCAGGACTTAGGGGCAAGCATAAATAACGCAATGACTTGGGAGACCGCGATGGCTGGAGTTTGCATTCCTTGTCCCGCACTGGCAGGATCTGGGATTTGCTCCTGACTGTGGCTGCAGGCAGGAGGAGGCAGGGGGAGAATCCCTTCTCTCCGTAAAAGCCCCGTGCATCGCTGTCAGGTTCCCTCTCTGGCATGTGCCCGGGATGCGGGAGGAGAGCAGACGGCAGCGGTTCCTGCCTCCCTCGTCGTGAGCGGCAGAAGGTGCTTGACGGGCTTTTCCTGGTGCTGGCGTTACACCAAAGTGTGAGCTCGGTGTAGCCGAGTTGGAGACGCGGAGTTGGGAGTTGGACGTGGAGTCGGAGAGCAGAGAATACCTGACTGCAGGTGGCCTTGGTACCGAGAGCTGCGTTCGTTCCTGGGATGAGCAGGTGGATCCTGTGGTCCTGTAGCAGCCGTGGAGAGTCTTTATACTTGAAACCCTTTGGCCTCTCGAGCAACAAGTTCTCATTAATGAAGCATTACAGTGCAGGTTACCTAGGCTGTAGTATAGCTTCTTCTGTACGATGCTTCTCCAAATGGTGTCCCACTATCTTTGGTGCCTCTTCCCTTTAACTGGAGCCAAAAAGGCCTGGAAGCAGCTCAGAGGAGCGTGAGGAGGATGCGTATGGGAGGTTTTAACAAACTTCAGCAGGAACAGGGCCTTGCTCCGGTCTTTCCCTCTGGTGCCATTGAATTTTGATGTATCTCAGTTCCTAGTCTGGTTGGGAAGGAAGTGCTTCAGTTATAGACAAACATCTGCGTGTGCGGGACGGTGGACACGAAAGCAGTCACCGCTGGCTTCCCGGGTGCCAGCCTTCCTCTCCCGTGGTACTCGCTGCCTCTGCTCTTACCTACGTGCCTTGGCTCTGCTGCTCAACTTTCGGCTGGACTCCAGCCGCGGAAATGTAGCAAGCAGCTAATTGGTATATAACACATCACCTGAAACCCTTCTCCCACCCAAGCGCCTCTCTACGGAGACAATTTATAGGGAAGCCAACTCGGCTGTTGCGTTCAGGGCCCCTTTCGAGGGAAGGACTCCCATCAGTAAAAGCTTTAGGTCACGGCTCCCTACCCAAAACTACCTGCCCTTTGCTTCCCTCCAGTGCCTTTCTCACCCAGGTAAGCGGTCGTGGTCTCCCTGCCACCCCCTGTCCCCATCAGGGGACTTGGCATCATCAGAGGGCTTAGAAAAGGGCACCCGAGCTGCGCTGGGAGGGAGGTGAGTAAGCGCATTGTCTCATCCATGTTTCTTCCCCTCTTCCCAGTAAGAGGAGGGTTTGGGGAGTTCTTCCCACTCACTGCGGGCTGGTGGCACCTGCCCTGGCTCCTGGCGCCAGGCTTTGGGGGAAAGGGGAAGGGACAACTGCAGCTGCGCTTCGTGGCTGTGCCCATACGAGCCGGAACCCCCCACGCCCCCCCATGTTCCTCACTCCCAGGCTGGGAGGAAGCCCCTCAGCCTCCCCAACAACAGCCTAATGAGAGAGGAGTTGTGGGAAGAGACACAACTCGCCCCTGTTACCCGTTAGAGCTGCAGGGTGATGTACTGATGCTGTTTTGTGCTTCCACATCTTTATTCAAGACACTATCTGTATATAAAATATACATAATGTATATAAATTAGGATGTAAGTTTATGTAAATTGTCAATATTTTCTTTGCAAATAAAGCTTTTTCCTGATCTCGCTGCTCTGGGTGGGACTTCCTTCCCCAGCCAAACCGGGATTTTCTGTGGAAAGTATGTTGACTGCGCTCGTGTGATGGGACCCAGCTGAAAGGCATCTCCCCATCCTTGGGGGAGCATTCGATACGCAGCTGCTGTGGCCACTGCCGCTGATGCAAGAGGCACCGGGTCCCCTCATCGGGCTCAGCGTTGGTGTTCCACCTCCCCGCCGCTCTCTGCAGTCAGGGGAGAGCACAGAAAACAGCATTTTTGTCACCGTGTTTATTGGGAAGGAAATACAAATTTGATGTACTTAGATAACCCGATACCGTTCTGCCTCCCTAACGCCCAGGCTGGGAGCGGAGCGTCCCTGCGGTATGGCTGTGACATTGGGCAAGTGACTTTATCCCCTTTTCTATCAAGCCTCTGTCCTGTTGCTCGTTCCTCCCATCCTTTGGAGACCTCTCCCGTGAAAGCCTCGGGGGGAACAGCGGCGTCTCTCTTTAACTGACCCCCCTGGAGACCTGGGAGTGGCGAGAAGGACGGGATGCCCTGTGATTTGCAGGAGCAAAACCTCTTCCTGTTCCTGCTGTGCGGTTCGCTCTGCTTTCGACACCCTCCGTGAAAACCCTCTTGTTATTCGCGGGGCACGTTGGACGGCTCTCGGTCCGCGGGCGGCTCGCTCGGCCGGGCGCTCCTGCAAAGGGAGTTCACAGCCTTGGGATGCAAATGCCCAGGGATTCTCCGCAGAAGTCCCTGAGCAAAATCAGGGACTTTTCAGCTGATTTCATCGGTCGTGCCGGCTGTGCAGACCCGTGCCCAGCAATTCGGGATGCAGGGAGGAGAGGGCCGGGGTTCCCCGGGCGAGGCGGTGCCGGGGGCTGGAGCACTTGCATGGCGCGGTTCCTCCCCTGCGCCGCCTTTCGCTTTCGGGGCTCCGCGCTCGGCTGCTGATGGGAGACGAGGGACGCTGGAGGCGAAGGTTCATCCAGAGGTCGGTGTTTCCGTGGCCGGAGCCTGCAGGATCTCACATCTGCACAGATGCGCTATCCTCACCGCACCTCCGAAAACAACGGCGGGCTGTTCCTTCACAGCTGCCGCTGGCCCCGGGTGCTGCCAGAGCCCAGGTCCACCGCGGGGAGGGCATCAGCCTAAAAGACTGGCCCTGGCCTCTGAGCTGAGCCCCGCTGGCTGTCACCGCCGCCGTGTGTGCCCTGGCTGGCTGGTGCCATCGGTCGGCCTGAATCACACCCCAGAGGTGACAGAGTGCTCCCCACGGCGCCAGGAGGGCGAGGGGCAAGAGCAGCAGAAGCCAGGCTGCTTCGTCTTCCAGATGTGTATGCATGTGTGTATATATGTATTTATATATTATATATATATAAATTTTTTTTTTTTTTTCCCTGCCAGACACACCTAGGAGTAGAGCAACAGCTCTACAGCTGAAACTACAGCCCAGCACATCCTTGGGCAACCGTGCAGCAGCCTGGAGGTGGTCCTTCGGATGGGAACAAAATTGGCCGCCGTGAGCCAAAAATGCCCAAAAGCGCGCGTTTTGCAGAACGCCCTGTGAGGAGCCTGTACCCGGGGAGCGCGTCAGCACTGGGTGGCACAGGGACATGGAGATGTCACCGCAAAAAAATCCCCGTGGGTGGGGTGCAGCCTTGGGCACCCTGATACCACCTGGAGCTGCCGCAGGGAAAGTCCCCGTCTGGTTCCTGCCCTGGGTGAGGAGGTGACCCAGCGCGGTCCCCCAGGCCTGGCAGGGACACGGGGACGTGGCAGCGAGGAGCCCAGCACTTGCAGCACAGCGCACTCCTGGGGAGGAAGAGGAGGAGGATGAGGATGAGGGGGATGCACATCCCGCTGGGAACGGGCGGCAAACCCCGGGGAGCCGTTGTTTGCCCGAGGAGGGGCAGGTGCTGTGGGAGAGTCCCCTCGGCTGGGCTGCGGCGGCGCGGGGAGGGGAATTTGCTCTGCCTTCCTGCGGCAAGCTCACCTGCAGCCCCGGGAGTCCCGTGGAGATCCCCGGCGGCCACAGCCAGGAGCTCGGTCCCTGCTCGGGATGGCCTGGGAGCCCTCGCCGGCTGCTCCTGGTGTCCTGGGCACCAGCTGCCCGGCGGGAGCTCAGAGCCTGGCCCTGGCACAGGCAGAGGAAGCTGGAGGAAGAGCGCGTCCAAGCAGGGGAACTCCCCCTAAAACCTCTCGATTTTCCCAACTATCACCTCTGCCTCCGGCGTTCGATTTCGGCGGTCGGACCAGCCGATCACCTGAGCGCCGGTGCAGCCCTGCCTCCTCCCCGTCCCGCCGTTTCTCTTTCCCTTCCTTGTGGCTTTCTGCACTGTTTTTCCCCCTCTGCAATCTTATGTCTTTCTTTTCCCACTTCCGTAGCTACGAACACCCACATGCGTTATCTCCTTCCCCCGTCCCATCCTGAAGCCTATTTATACAGAGCCCGGCTCCTGCCAAGCTTGCTAGAGAGCGCCGGAGGAGCGGGACGGGGCTGGCAGCGCCCACAGCCCAACATGCTCTTGTTTGAACACCGGCTGGCTGAAAGAGGATGCTTGCTGCTCTGGCTGCTCCCCTCTGTTCTCAGAGCCCAGTCTAACGGGGAGGTGAGGCCCAGATCCACGTCGTGCCAGCAGGTAAGGTGGCTTTCCAAGGAGCCCCTAGACTGGGATGGCTCCAGCAGCATCGCTGGGTCCGAGCGGGGCTGCGAGCATCCCTCTGCGCATCTCCTCCCCGCGGCTCTCGCCTCCCTCCAGCCTCAATCTCTTTAACCTTCCCAGATTCAGTCTCCTCTCTGCTCTCCCGTCTCCAAGCTGGTCTCCCAGTAGCCAGTCCCCAGTACCCAGCTGCTCCCATGTCCCTGCCGTGCTGGTGGCACCCTCCAGTAGTCCCTGCCATGGGGGGGGGTGTCAGCTCAGGATGCTCGCACAGAGGCAGGATGGAGCGCAGGGTCCCACGGGGCGGTTGGGAGCCAGGACATGGAGCAGCTGGGGTCTCTCTCCCCATATTCATGGGGTGGGGAGACAGAAACCAGCTGCTCCACATCCAGGCTCCTGACTCCAAACTGGTGGAGGAAACCAGTTTGGAGGGAGATGGAGCCCACCAGGACAGTGCCCTTCCTCTGCCCAGACAGGACAGGGATGCTCTGGAGCAGTCCTTGGGTGGTCCCAGTGCCCTCCAGAGGCTGGGTTTGCCCCACCACCCTGCTGCATCTTCAGTGCTTTCACTATTTTTTTGCCCATCTTGCTTGCTGGGATGCATGGGAGGACAGCCTGTGGAGCCAGAGGCTGAGCCTTCTCCTTGCCCCATCAGAAACAACTCAGCAGGGTCTCGGAAAGTCCACCTTAACCCTGGGGACGAGCTTCTTGTCTCTGAGCAGCGGCTTTAGGTAGTCTGGCCCCTTCCGATCCCGGGCTTGGGAAGCACAGTGCTCATTTCCATCTTGCTCGTGCTCATCTTGGACAGCAGATGGCTTGGCTGGAGCTGTGGTTTGTAGCCCCTCTCATGCTGATGGCTTCTCTTCTCTCTCTGTAGAGCTCCACCAAGGTGTCTTGCAAAGGAGTTGGCCTGCGCAAGTTTCCAAAGGAGCTTGGCCAAGGAATTAAGTACCTTGAGCTCTCCAACAACTTCATCCAAAACCTGTCGGGCAGCTACATGCCAGGGTTTGGGCAGCTTGAGTACCTGGACATGTGCTTCAACCAGCTGGAAACTGTGTCAGCCACAACCCTGGCTCAGCTGCCCTGGCTGCGCTCTCTCCTCCTGGGATCAAACCACCTGGACCGCAATTACCTCGCTAACGGGCAAGCCTTTCGTCTGCTCAGGAATATAGAGGTCCTGGACCTGTCGGCAAATAACCTGGAGAGCCACATGGCAGGCTGGTACGTCAGCAACCTCACCAGGCTGAGGATGCTCGATCTCTCCGGGAATAAGATGACCAGGCTGCCGGCGGGGATCTTCCAGAGCACGCCACGGCTGCGCGAGCTCGACCTCAGCAACAACTACATCATGGAAATCGAGGAGGGAGCTTTTGAGGCTCTGGAAGAGCTGGAGGTGGTGAACTTGGCTTTGAATTCCCTCCACTGTATCTCTGGCTTCAGCCTCACGCAGCTGCGAGTTTTAAATCTCAGCCACAACGCCCTGGAGCTCTTCGTCTCGGAGGGGGGACCGGAGCCCTACCTGCTTCAAGTGCTCGACTTGAGCCATAACAGACTCCTTTATTTTCCAGAGCTCCCCAAAGCCCATTATCTCACACACTTAAACCTCTCCAACAACCTTATTGCTTCCCTGCTCCCAGGCTCACGCCATCCGGGGGAGTTTGTACTGCGCTACAAGGAGATGGCGAGGTTTAATAGGACCTTGCGTACCGTGGCCGGGCTGACACATGTAGCTGACTTGGACCTCAGCAATAACCGGCTGCAGCTGTTCCCATTTACATTCTTCCACAGCCTGGGCTCTCTGCACAGCCTCAGCCTGGCCAAGAACTGTCTCCAGGATGTAGCTGGGGAGTCGCTCGCTGGTGGCACGGAGCCCAGCGACCACTCGTCCCCGCCGCCGGAGCGCATCGTCCTCCCCGTGCACTCGCTGGACCTCCATGGCAATGCCATCCGCGTGCTGCCACGCTGGTTTTTCGATTCTCTGCCTCAGCTGGAAAGGGTCGATCTGGGCTCCAACAGCCTCCAGCCTTGCGGGAGCCAGGGGAGCGATCGGGGAGGGAATTCGGGAGGGGGGTCTCGCGTGCCGGCCCCAGGAGACACCTGCACGCCCTTCTACAGTGTGCCTCGCTTGAAGCATCTGAGTCTTTGCAAGAACAACATTACCAGGCTGCACCCCTACGCCTTCAACCAGACCTCGCTGCTCTCCCTAGACCTGTCGGGGAACAAGGACTTGTTCATGCCTAAGGAAGCCCTGGGGGGGCTGGAGTTCTCCCTGCAGAAACTCTCTCTGAGGGGCAACCAGATGGACGACAGCAAGGCAGAGCTCCCCTGCCTGGACACGCTCAAAGTCTTGGATCTCTCGGGCAATAATTTGAGCCTTTTGCCCACAGGTCTTTTCTGCTCCCCGTTGGAAAGCCTGGATGTTCGCAACAACAACCTGCTGACGTTGGAAAAGCCAGCGCTCGCGAGCTGGTCCCGCAGCCTGAAGGCCGTGTCCATCGCTGGAAACCCCTTCAGCTGTTGCTCGCTGGCCTGGCTGGACGCGCTGCAGGCGGCCGGTGTGGGCGTGCAGGACCTGGATGAAGCCCTCTGCGCCTACCGGGACAAGAGCAGGAACTTCTCCGCCAAGATAACCAGCAGTCCTCGGTGGCTTTGTCCCCATCCCAAGGGCACCAGCTCTCTGGCCCTGCTCATGGTCATGATGAGCCTTTTCTTTCTCAGCTCCATGGCTTGCTGCCTTCTGAAGAAAGGGCAGAAGTCGCCGGGGTGCGCGGGACTCCACAGCAACAGGGTGGGGGTCTTCCCCCACCATCCCAAAAGAGAGGAGCCAGCCGAGGAGAAGCCAGGAGACAGTGTCACCAAAGTGTAGCCTAGCCGTGGGGAGCAGGAACTGTAGCAATCGGTCAGAACTCTAATTAATATTAATAATATTAATAATATTATTGTATTTTAAGCCTTTTCCCCCACCAGTCTCTCTTTTGCAAACCCAGTAAAGGGAGCGTGGCTGGTGCTGAGCTCTGGGCTGGGCAGACGTGGTCTCTGGGCCACCTCTCCTTCTCGAGAAGGAAGGTGTCCCCATCTCCTCTGTTCCCTGCAAGAGATTAAATGCTCTATAAGCAATTGTGGGTGAGTTTTCTGCCCTGCCATCATACGTTCTCATCACCCAGGACAAGAAACCAAGGCCTGGGCTCGTTGGATTGATCTGCTCCCCCTGAACCCATCACACTCTGCTTGTGGAAAGGGAATTGTCTCCATTGGTGCCACCTGAGCGTTTCACAGCTTCCCCAGCACTCATTAGCTGCCTTTTAAGTAGGTTTAATAGCTCAGTTAAATACCTGCTCCTGCTCCCAAAGGCATTCCCCAGCCCAGCGAGGAGTGGGTGGTGGCAGGGAATGGTGCCTGTCAGTGACTCTGGCAGTGGTGGGTCACAACACCGCGTGATGGGGTGGGAAGGGGGGGGGCGTTCTGCAGGATCCTACATGCCTTTCTTCTGCCTTTTCCTGCCAAACTGTCATCTGAACGATTCTGTGAAGTTGGCAGGGCTTAAAATGACCCCTAGAATCATAGAATCATATAATCACAGGGTTGGAAGGGACCTCTGGAGATCATCTAGTCCAACCCCCTGCCACAGCAGGGTCACCCAGAGCAGGTTACACAGGAATGTGTCCAGGCGGGTTTGGAATGTCTCCAGAATTGGAGACTCCACCACCTCTCTGGGCAGCCTGTGCCAGGGCTCTGCCATCCTCAGGGTAAAGAAGTTCCTCCTCATGTTGAGATGGAACTTCCTATGTTCAAGTTGGTGCCCGTTACCCCTTGTCCTGTCACTGGGCACCACTGAAAAGAGCCTGGCCCCATCCTCCTGACACCCACCCTTTAAGTATTTATAAGCGTTGATAAGATCCCCCCTCAGTCGTCTTTTTTCCAGACTGAAGAGACCCAAATCCTTCAGCCTTTCTTCATAAGAGAGATGTTCCAGTCCCCTCAGCATCTCTGTAGCCCTTTGCTGTCCCCTCTCCAGCAGTTCCCTGTCCTTCTTGACCTGGGGAGCCCAGAACTGGACACAGTACTCCAGGTGTGGCCTCACCAAGGCAGAGCAAAGGGGGAGGATGACCTCCCTCCACCTGCTGGCCACGCTCTTCCTGATGCCCCCCAATGCGGGTGCAGGAAGGAAATCTGCCCTGTCCTCACCCCTTGAGACAGCAAGAATGAGAGAAAACCAGTCTTGTGCTGTCCCTGGCTGATGCTGGGTCACGGACTCTCTGAGACGGGTGCAGGACGTTCCCACCCTCAGTGCCCGGACTCCCGAGTCGTCGGCGGCAGCAGGGGCCGCTTGGTCTCCATCACAGGGGTAAGTGCTGGCAGAGCCGTGGTGCATCCAGCACCCTCGGAGCATCTAGTCCACACGCAGCCAGTGTTTAATATACGGGTGGGCTGCCAGCTGGGGAGTGGGGCAGGACGTTAAGCGGGGTGGCGAGCTGCCCCGGCATTGTGGGATGGCTGTTGTGGCGGTGGGATGCTCCTGGTCGGCACACAACAAGCCGGCCGTCTGTCCCGGGTGCGACGCGTCCAGCTTCCCAGGGCAGAGCGGTGCTGCAGCCCCCCGGGACAGCAGCCAGGTGCCCAACAAGCACCTGAGAGGCTGGAGCCAGCTCTGGGGAAGGCTACAAATTACAAATAATGCTGCGATGAAACTTTTTACATTTCACATCTCTTTAGTTTCACCTTGAAAGTCCCCAGCCGGCCTGGGTCGTCTACTTGTCCACACACCTGTTGGGTCAGAGGCTCCAAGAGCAGAAGGGCTTGGAAGTCACTTAAAATCCCAATTGCTTGACTTTGGTGTTGGTTTGGTGTTGTTTTTTCTTCCGTTCAAGCTTATCGTGGTTTTATTGTGAAGCAAAGCGCATTTTTGCGGTAAAACATATGCCTTCCCCATGCTGCCCGCATTGCTGCTGGCTCTGCAGCTTCCTGGCCTTTGATGGGCATCCAGCTCCCAGGGGACCTCCAGCGCCTTTGATGGCCCCGTGTTTCCATCCCCGCCTCAGTTTCCCTTTGATCTGACGCTCTGCGCCTCTTCGTGGTGAGCGACCGGCCGTGCCGGCGCCCGGGGCATCGCGGGGGAGCCTGGTGCTGCGTGTCACCACCCTGCAGGGACCTTTGGGACGGGCAGGCAGCCCGCGCCGCTGGTGGAAACCCACTCTCCTGCTCGAGAGCGGCTGTTCGCTGGATCTCCTGTTTCCACACGCGCCCTTCCCCTTTTCACTCCTGCTCCTGTGTCCTTCTCCTTCGTCGAAGTCCCGGTGCGTGCCAGCCACCTTCCCACCACCACTACAAGCCCAGCCCGGCGCTCCCCGGCTCCATCCCTGGATCCCAGGTAATGTCACAGCGTGCCAGGAGGGGACGTGCCCCCCCTTGGTCGCTTCTCAGCAGGGTCCCCTGTCCTCGGTGGCACCCGAGGTCCCCGGGGCAGGGACGCGCTTTCCTGCGTGCCCACGAAGTGCGGTGACAGCAGGTGGGTGAGCTCAGCCTGGCTTCGGCCCGTCCCTAAAGCTGTCCCAGCCTCCTTCCCCAGCCTGGGCGCTTGGTGACATTACAGGGACACTCTTCGGGGCTGCTTGGCCGGAGCCCAAAATGCTGCTGTTGCCTTCGGTGGGTGTTTCTGGTACATTTTCCGTGGCCTCTGTTCCTCATTTAAACCCCCTCCCAGGCTGTACTTCCCGTGCGCGTCGCCATACGACGTCCTGCCCTTTGTGCTGCTGCTTCACCTCCTCCCACCGGCGTCCTCCTCGCCTTAAGGCTTGCGGAGGGCTGGAGCCGCGCGGAGCTGGGTGACCGGCGGGGACACCGCGTACCGCCGGGCGCTCGGTCGGGGCCAGGCGCTGCCCTGGGCTCCCCGAGCGCTCCCAAGCCGTGTTTATCCAGCGCTGTTGACACAGGCTGTGTCATATCCCCACAGATCAGCAGGTGGTGGTTGACCCGTGCGGGGATGGTGGCACTTGGGGACAGCGGGCTGCTGGTGCCCTGAGTTTTCTCCGGGGATTAGAGCATCTGCTGAAGCACGTACTAAAAATAGGAGAAGGGATCCTGGTACTGGTAGGGAAGGCTCCCAAAGACACATACAGCTTGTGGGAAGAGGCGGGAAAGAGAGACGCTGGCCTTGCTAAGGGATGGGGCGGCTGCCAGAGCCGGGGGGAGGTGAGATTAATAAAGACAAGAAGGCCTGGAGAACACCCCAGGCTGAAGAAGAGCTGCAAAGGTACCGAAACAGCCAAGGAATTGGCATGTCAGGTTATTATTTTATCGATATTAATTTTATTTTATTGTCAGGCTATCGTATTATCAAGGCGATATTTACGCGATGTTTGTGTGCTTTCCCAATTCAAAGCGAAACGGGATTCCAGGTTGTGATCTCGCAGGTAGTGCAAGAAGGACTAAATCCACGTCAGCGCCGAGGGCGATGCCCCCTTCTCCCAGCGACAGGAAAAGCGACGTACGTTCACCCTGGCCGGACGTACGTTCAGCTTGGCCGGGAGCGGAGCACGGGGCGAGCGCACGGGGCTCGTCCTGGCACAGGGGACGATGAGGTGACCGGGGCTGGCCGGACCCTGCCCCTGCGCACCACCAGAAACCAGCACGAGGTAAAGACAAACCCCGCTGCGGTACTGACTGGTGTGAATGGGAGGGGGACGTCCCATGTTCCGCATCGCTCCGCAGCCTGAGCTTCCCACGGTTTAGGAAAAAAGGTCTCCTTATCCCAGGGATGTCTTGGCATCCCAAGCTTTTTTCTTGGTCCAAAATGAGCGTTAGAAGATCTGTAGAATACTGAAGTTCAGACAAATAAAGGGACGATGCCAAAAATGTTGCATTTTCATGTCAAGCTGTAAGACGCTAGGAGTATAAATTTTGGTCTGAAAAAGAGCAGCGGTGGTTGAAATATTGTGACCGTTTACAGATTTTTCTAGAGAACTAGTTGAGAAATCCAGCAAAAACTCATTCTTTCCAGTGGAAAGCCTTCACATTTCACTGGATCTGCATTTTCAAAGAAAAATAGATTTTTATCAAAAATTTCCAACTAGCTGTTCCGCTAACTCATGTGGAAATTACCTTGTCTGCAACTAACTTGAATTAGAGGACGTGTTTTTTTTTCTTTTTTTCTTTTCTTTTTTTTTTTTTTTTTTCCCTTTTTCCCTTTCTCTCCATGGAGATGAGAGCTTCAAGAGCTGACGAATTTCCTGGTGGCTGGCTGGCAGACAGCGCTCCTTGAGCTGCCCCTGCCCGGCAGAGCGGGGAGAGCTCATCCTGCGTTTAGACGGAGCGCGGGTTATCTGAAATCCCCCCCAAACTCCGTTACCGGGCAATGCGAGACAACGTTGCTTTAGGCTGTTGCGAGGCGCCAAGCCATCGTGGCAGAAAACGCTGTTTTCCTCCCCCTGCCCAGCAGCTCCTGCCCTGGGTTTCACCCCACAGAAGAGCTCAGGTGAGTCCAGCGCCCCGACAGGCGCAGGCCGGCTGCCGAAAATACCGTTTCTTTTATTTTTTGCTGCTATTGCTGCAATACGTGTTCCTAAACGAGGTTGATCTCATAAACCCCTGTCCCCTCACCGTAGCCTGGCTCCCCGTGGCCGGGTGGCTTTTGCGTTCTCCTCCGCTCATGTGGCATTTGCCCTGCAGCTTTAGGATGGGGCAGGAGGCTGTTGGCAGTGGCTCATCCCCATGTGTCACCTCCGGACATCAGCCCACTTGTCCCTCCCATTGTGCCACCGCTGCTTTCCATTATCACTCACTGCCACAGCATCTTCTGCATGACTCAACAAAAACCCCCCCGGCAGCTATTTCTGGCCCAGTTAGTGAGGTCGGGTGTGTTCTTCATGGCACTTTCTTCTCCTCTGAGGGGCTCCGGCCAAGGCTGGGACCTGCCACTGCCCCTCCAGCGCGCAGACCTCCAGCCAGAGGAGAGTGGCAGGGAGCGGATGGGGAACGCAGCTCCCAGCATCTCCCCTGCCTTGCAACGGCCCGTGCTGCCTTCTGCAGCATCGCTTGCCCGCGCGGGGGGGTTCCAGATGGTGACACATGTTCTGCAGCTGGATCCCCCAGCCCAGCGGTGCCCTGGGGACAGGGCGCGCTGCAGAGCCCGCTCTGGGCTGCCTCCGTGTGTGCTGCCTGCACTGGGACACCTCCACGGCTGCAGGCAGCCCTGGTCACAGCAGCTCACCAAGTGCCACCAGGCGCTCTGTCTCCTTGAACCCACAAGCAGGTGCAGACCCACCATCCCTGGTCCCAGCTTTGGGACTTCTCTGGGCAGACGCGTGGGAGCAGCCCCGTGGCGAGGAGGGGAAGCCACGGGCCCAGGTGAAGGTGGAAGGCAAGTGGCCAGGTGAAGGTAAGCGGCTCTGGAGGAGATCAGCTGGAAGGAACAAGTCCTGGCAGGAACAAGTCCCCCTCACCCCCAGCCTGCTTCTCAGTATCCGTCCTGTGGTGAGGTCACTGACTCCACCACTACACCAGAAAGAGGAAGGAGGACCGTTTCGCTCAAGGAAAGCAGCCCTCCACCGCAGGACAGTTACCTGGCACCCAGGGTGGCCCTCACCAGCATCCCCAGCCTCCGGAAGGGATGGGATGCTCCCAGGCATCCGCCCGCAGAAGGGATCCCGTCCACAACCTCTGGGATGTGGCGGGAGCTGGCTGGAGCATACGACCTGCCTCCTCGCCAAGACCTCGGTGCCACATGACAGCGTGCCACCACCGCCTGCGTCACCACAACCCGGCGCTGTCACAGCCTCCCAGGCAAAAGGATGTGGCTCCTCACGCAGTCGGTCGGTAGGTGAGCGTGGGGTGGGGGAGCCCCGAGGTTACCGGGGGTTTGAGGGGACACGGGGTGTGCTGATGGCAGGGGAAGCCCTGGAAGGTCCTCGTATGAAGCTGCCTCTCCTGAGCCTGGAAGCCACAAGTCATTGGAAGCTGGGATGGAACATGGGGAGGGGTCCTCGTGTGCTTACGCAGGTCACAAACCATTCATGGGAGTTTGCTTTGGCCCCTGCCCGAGTCCTGATAGTGGGACACGCAAACCTTTGGCCATCCAGGACAACTATTTGATGTTCCTCCAGTAATTAGCTTAATCCCAGGAGCAAGCTCTGTGTGTGGGTAAGCCCTGACCCAGCAGCAGGTCTTCTCCTCGCCTCCTGTGAGCTCCTCCTTGAGCTTTTCCCTCCTGCCTGAGTCCCCAGGGCAGCCAACATCAGGCAGGCCGTTGGGAGGGTGACATTTTCCAATGTTCCTCCGCGCTCCTCTGGCCTTTCCCTCTGCTCGGTGCCTGCAGACGAATCCCCAGCAGCACGGCTGCACTTTCTCCCCAGGGTGGCTCTCCGGCTGGGGAAGGGAAGCCTTTCTCCTGGGCTGGGAATCCCCTTCCTCCTTCCCCAAAAGAGAGTCTGACATGGAAGGGGAAGGGGTATTTTTAGCACTTACCCTATGGTCATTTCAAGGATTGAGCTAAGAGGAATTGACATCAAATGAAGGATTGCTTTTGCTTTAAAAGGAAGCTGGCTTCTCTCCCCCCCCCCCCCCCCCCCCCCCCCCCGCCCCAAGTCATTGCAAAACTTTTCTGTGAAGAGGGATTGGTAAAAATCACCTTTTGTAGGGCACAGCGGGCTCGAGCAGGAGATTGACGTCAGAAATGGCTGGACACTGTTCCTATGCTGGCACTGACTTCTTGTTCCCTTGTCCAGCTCTCATGGAGACCTCGCATCCCAAAAGAAGGGGATGGGGTGGTACCAAGCCCCTCTGCCCCAGCACCGGTCATGGCTCCCCGCACCTGCGAAGCTCGGAGATGCCTCCACCTGACAGACCGTCCTCCCATGAGCCCTCTCTGCATTCCTGCTCTCCAGCATCTTTTCCTGACTGTCGCTCATGGCTTTTCCTAAAATCCCTGGGATCCCAGGTGCTCTCGCCTTCCCAGCTGCCATCCCACCCATCTGAGATCCTTCAGCTCCCAGACTGGGATGTCATCCACACCTTGAGGAGTTTGCCTGAAAGCAATATGGTTAATAGGGGGTAAAAGTGCCTTGCTGCAATGTGGGAGTTGCCAGCACCCCCAGCGCAGGCAGGGGCACGGTGAAAGCAGGTTCTCCAGGGACCCGAAGGGGAGATGGTGGCCCTTAAAAGCAAAACCACTGGCCAGAAGGTGGCAACATCCCCTCTCCTTTCTGGGCCTGACACCACACAGAGCAGAGAAGGGGTCAGCCTTGTGCCGGGGATGGATCCATTTTGGTTTTGAAGCTCTAACCCCACTCAGCCGTTGGATTGAACAGCTCAGGCAATGGCAGGATGGTGCTCCACGTCCCACCCAGGTGGTCAGGTGTCCCTGATGTCCATCTCCTGAAACTCTGCCTGCACCGGCCATAGCGGGTGCTGGTGGTGTGAATGCCCCAGCACGGACAGAGCAAGGAGGCGGATATCAACGCAAGAAGGACATGGACCTGTTGGAGGGGGGCCAGAGGAGGCCACAAAGATGACCAAAGGGCTGGAGCCCCTCTGCTGTGAGGACAGGCTGGGAGAGTTGGGGGGGTTCAGCCTGGAGAAGAGAAGGCTCCGGGGAGACCTTAGAGCCCCTGCCAGTCCCTGAAGGGGGCTACAAGAAAGCTGGGGAGGGGCTGTTTGCAAGGGCATGTAGCGACAGGATGAGGGGCAATGGCTTTAAACTAGGGCAGGGCAGGTTTAGATGAGACATTCGGAAGAAGTTCTTTACACTGAGGGTGGTGAGACACTGGCCCAGGTTGCCCAGAGACGGCGTGGAGGCCCCATCCCTGGAGACATTCAAGGCCAGGCTGGATGAGGCTCTGAGCGACCTGATCTAGTTGAAGATGTCCCTGCTCACTGCAGGGGGGTTGGACTAGATGGCCTTTAAAGGTCCCTTCCAACCCAACACATTCTATGATTCTATTCTATGTTTAACGGGGGGAATGCAAAGTCCTGCCCTGGGGGGAACATCCCCAGGCACCAGTATGTGCTGGGGCCACCCAGCTGGAAAGCAGCTTAGCCTAGATAGCCAGACCTTCCTCCCTCCCCACCTGTGCAGGGGTGGGCTTGCACTTTGCCCACCTTTATGCCTTGCTCAGGGGAGATTAGGGGGCTGCTGACCTTCCCCACCCTCTTGCAGGCTCCAGTTGTGCTGCTGCTCACTTCTTCTCAGGCAGCGTGGGGCTGTTCCAGGCAGCTGATGAGATAACGTCAGGAATCACGCCAGAGGGATTAGCATCTCCGGCAGAGCCTGTGCTCCCACTGAAACCTCCTCATCCCTCAGCAGAGATGTGGTACTGGGACACTTTGGAGAAACAACAAGTTAAGCAGCTCTTGCAGGCAGGCTGGATGCGCGACACCTGCTGCAAAGGACTGTAACTGGGAGGGACTGGAAGCCACTGGAGCCCCTGCGTCCCTCTGGCTGGAGTGTGAAGAAGGAGATATCTGGGAAGACATGCCCTGCACACGGGATTGCCTTTGCTTGGCAATTCCTGCCTTGCACGTGCTTGGTGAACCGCTGCCCTCCCTCTGCCCGCTGAGCACAAGATGCCCAGAAAAGCACCCAGGCACCTCCCAACACTGATAAAAGCAGCTTTTCCTGGTTAGAAAATTCCTAATCCCTCCAGAAGCTGTTTGGATTTCTCCGCAATGTCCCCCTCGGGGCCCAAGGTATTTCCCCATTCCCCAAGGCTGAAAAGGGAACTTACAGAGACTATGATTTCGTAACACCAGCATCCTCGGGGTTAGAGTGAAAGGCGCGCTTGGGCTAGCACAAGGCAGAAGTGTGGACTCCATATCTGATTGCAGGTCTAAGTAAAAGCCATGCAAAAACCATGCCTGGGAAGGTGGGATGTCAAAGAAATATCAGGGACTTCCAGAGCGCAGTGAGTACCAGCGGGACTGAGCTGAGTCAAGAAAGGAGAAAGCTGAACCGTGTCACTGTGGTGAGACCCGTCTGACTTCAGTCTCACCAGGCGTGACAAATAACTTCATGGCAAAGGACCCCAGCTTTACCCCAGGCCCCAAGGAGTCTCACAGCATGAAGCCGTTGGTCATACGGCCGGGCCCCAGGCACCCCAGGGTGCTGTCACCCTGACCCACACAACACCAGCATCTGGCCCCAGTGGCGGGCGCTGCTTCACGGGGCTTTTCTACCTCGTCCCTCAAGGCCCTGTGATGTGAATAAGCAAAATCCATCACGCCAGGGACTTAACAGGGACTATCTGTCATTGCAGAGCCCTCGCTAGAAGCGGACCAGGTTCAGAGATCAGGTTCGTCTCTGCCACATGTCATCGAATCACAGAATCTTCATGGTTGGGAAGGACCTTTGAGATCATCAAGTCCCACCATACACACACACAAAAGAAACCCCCTACAATCTGTGCCACTAGAGCATGCCCTGAAGTGCCAAAGCTACACGTTTCTTAAATACCTCTAGGGATGGTGACTCAACCACCTCCCTGGGCAGGCTGTTCCAGTGCCTGACCACTCTTTCAGTAAAGTAATTCTTCCTAATATCCAATCTAAACCTTCCCTGCTGCAGCTTCAGACCATTTCCTCTGGTCCTGTCATTATTCACCTGGGAGAAGAGGCCAACACCCACCTCTCTACACCCTCCTTTGAGGTAGCTGTAGAGGGCAATGAGGTCTCCCCTCAGCCTCCTCTTCTCCAAACTATCACCTGGGATTGGAGCAAATGGCCCAGAGAGAGTTTGAACTTACACGGGACACCAGGACCCAGATACCACTGGAGGAAAACAGCAGCTTCCTTAAATAGCAGGGATGCTGGAGGAGACTTTGGGCTGATGAGGGAGCAGCTGAGTTGGGTTGAAAATCTGAGGGCTTGCAGAAAACTGAGGAGAAAGTGAATTGCATTGTGGTCAGGTTGCTTGAATTGTGTCTGGGACCATAAGGAAGCCCAGAAAGTAAAAGATGCTCTAGGGACTGCCCAAGTGGAAACATCAGGGCGTGTCCCAGCGCTCCTTCATCTCCTCCTGGCAGGCTTTCCCGGGCGAGTCAGCTCCCGCAGAACATCCTACTCGTGGAGGTGAGTGCATTGCCGAGCAGATCGCGTTGCCCCTGCGGATGGATGAAGTCTGCCCAGATGCCGCTGCTCCACCTCCCTGCAGGCTGCGAGTCACCCATCCCACAGCTGGGGGTCACAAACCGCGCTAGCTAGTGTCTGATTGCCCTTACATCTTCCTCCGTGGGGCAATAATTGGGGCTGGAGAGGGCAGCAGAGGGGCAGGACCTGCCCTGACGTCCCACAGCTGCTGGAGGACTCTGTTGTACCCGATGCTTGGTCCGCCGGGATTGGGAGCAGCATGTGCTACAGGAGAGGGCGCGCTCACTGCTACCTTCTTGTTTCATCTTATCCCATAAAAATAGGCAGATTGTTGTTATTGTCATCAGCTTAGTCCTCATTTTAGAGGCAGAAACCAAAACGCGAGGTTTGGTGTTTAGGGAATATAGATTTGGGTTATCCCTTGTCCTCTCCAATAGGGACTCTGCTTTCTGCAGCCAGGAAAGCATTTCCCACCCTGAAATACTCGGGGACAATGTTCTAAGTACTGGTTGCCGTGAGGAAAGGCCCCTCTTCCCCTAAACCAGAGAGTCCCAGCCCAACAGTGCCGATGTTCCCCCAGTGGCAATGCGGCCGGCGGGACGTCCAGAGCAGGGCAGGCTTCCTGCTCAGACCGCTCCGAAGCAGAAATCCATGGATGGCGCTTGCTGGCCTTCGCATGCCCTCTGCAGACATCCGAGCTGCGCGCCCCAACGAGCAGCTCAGAAAATTTGCTTTTATCCTGTATCTTTGCTAATCCCGCTGAAAACTCATTCCTCGGCTGCCAAGAGCTAGCTGTAACTTTGGAGGTCTTTGGTGTCAGTTGACAGGCATCAGGGAGTGGAAGGTTAATGGGATCAGAGCCAGCCGATTCCAGGGACACTGAATACAGCATCTCTTTTCTCTCTGTCCTTTAATTAAGCCCCTTGTAACTCTGCTTGGGATTTGGGAGTGACCTCGGCGCTTTCCTAGCAGGACCCTTCCTCATGGGCCATTGCTCCGGCACAATGTACCTTGGCCTTTTCATCCCAAGGGAGTAGTTTGGGAAGGTCAACAATTCAAGCTGCGTGTCCTAGTTTTAGTGCACATGATGGCAAGTCAAAGGGAGGTCATGGGGGGGATGCTAACCAGCCACCCAGTTATGTCCTCTAGAGGGAAACCACCTTCCAGCAGGAAGGGAAGTTGCACAGCGAGGGAGAAAGCGAAAGCCCAAAGTAGAGGTCTTCAACCTGTGACTGTTTCCAAAAGAAGCGGGTGTCAGCTGGACTCGTCTCTCAAATGTCACCTCCCACTGTGGGAAAATATCAGCCTACCTGGTTCCTGCGGGCCTTCACAGCGGCAAGGTTGCGCTTTTGGTTTTCTGCTTACAGAAGGGAAAGATTCAGAGAAATACGCCTTGTGACAAGTGCGTGCAAGCCGTGGAAACGTCACACCAAACCAGCTCCTCTCCGAGCAGGCACCGTTTCCCCAGCTGCATCATTTCTGCCAGCTGTGATCTGGTTCCTGCAATGAAACCAGCGCTTCTGCAGCCGATACCCATGCCCGGTGCCCGGCTCATGGACACACCAGTTTGCCCACAGCACCAGGAAAACTCCCTCCCCTTCAGGCTGTCTGTGAGACAGACGGTGGACTTTAATCTCATTTTCTTGGCCTGGAGAGGCAAATTGCTGTGGAACCTGGTTATGCTGTTTTCAGGAGCCTGCAATTAGCAGTACACATCAGTCCTGATCCGGGAAGCCCAGCAATGGAGTCAAGGCAAAGTCCTTTAGCTCTCCCTCCTGCACTTTGGGGTGCTGAAGGCAATAGAAAGCCCAATGCCAACTACGGACTGGGAGTTTCGGCGCTGACAAGCTAAAGACAGCCCCATGCTGAGTCAGATCCTGCTCTGGCCACATGTTTTCGAATGGGCGCAGTCAGTTTTAGGGCTGTTTCTCAAGTTAGCGTGGGCAGGGCTGTAGAGCGGAGTGCGGCGGAGGGGGCCTTTGCGCTGCAGCCCTGCACCTTCCCGCTGCAGCCCTGCACCTTCCCGCAGCGGGGAGAGGTTGTTTTAACCCAATTACTTTGAAATGTGCTTGCGGGCTGCGTGCCGAGAGCCCTTCCACATGTCCCCTTCTGCTCATCCTCTTTCTCTGCAGTTATGAAGCCCACTAGAAGCTGCTGATGCCCCGAGACGATGGGTCAGTAACGGGGTTTGTCTGTAAGAAAAGGGGCTGGGGCTGAAGCTGTGAATTCGGTGTCTAGGGGCAGGAATTCCCCACACTCAACCAGCATCAGCCCCAGTGCAGCCTTTGGGTCTTCTCCAGGCTGGTGAGACCAGTGCCCACACCCTGGAGTGACACATACACATCTGGAGCCTTGGTTATTGCAGAGTCCTGGGTTTCCTCGTGGGGCTCCGGAGACAGAGGAGGAGGCAGACGGCTGAGACTTTCACTCTTTCTGGGTCAAAATGTATTTTTTTAAAGTTTCTTGCGAAGAAAAGAAGAAAAAAAGTCAGAAATTACTATCAACCCCTTCCGTTCTCTACTAATGTCCTCCCTTTCTGATTCCTGCCAGCCAGTTATGTGGATGAGTTTTCACCTGCTGAGAGAACCAGGTATCTGCTTTGTGATCCGATGGCTCTCTGGAAGGTGCCAAAGGTGGAGAACGCCCCAGTTCCGGTGTCGGGGCCCGTTGTGTGCAGCAACAATACGCCTTGCGGGAACCCGAAGGGGTATGTGGCAGCTGAGCACTTTGTGGGGTGACGTGCCAGACCCGATGCCCCCCCCCAGCTCCCCCATCGCGCAGAGCCGCTCCAGCAAGTCACCTCTAAATGGTGCTGGTTTGGGGATGGTCCCAGGTGCTGCTTCGGGGTCCCAGGTGCTGTTTCGGGGATGGTGGCAGCTAACAACAGCTGTACTCCTCCCCTCTCCATCCCCCCCCCCGGCCCTAACCCGCTCTGAATGGCACCGAAACTGCCTCTGTGCCCCTCCCCGGAGGGGGGGAAGGACCGCGCCGCCCGCGGCGATAAAAGGGGGCGGCGGCGCCGAGCGGCCCCGGCCCCATCCCCGGCCATGGGCCGCCCCACCGCCGCCGCCGCGCTGCTCTGCCAGCTGGGGCTCTCCGCGGCCATCCAGTGGCTGTGAGTAGCCACCCCGGGGGACATGTTTCCCCCCTTCCCTTCCCACGATCCCTTTTGGGGCTCCCCCTCTCCGGCTGGGTCCCCGGAGGGGTGCCTGCGGTCCGTCCATCCCCGTCCCCCCCCTCACCCCCCATGGCTGACACCCATCCTCTCCCTACAGCGGGCTGACGGAGAGCGGCAGCGAGGTGGCCTGGAATGAGAGCCACCACTGCCGGCTTCTCGCCGGGCTGGTGCCCGACCAGATCCAGATGTGCCGCAGGAACCTGGAGGTCATGCACAGCATCATCCGGGCCGCTCGCCAGACCAAGAGCGTCTGCCAGAAGACCTTCGCAGACATGAGGTGGAACTGCTCCTCCATCCAACGTGCCCCCAGCTTCAGCCCTGACCTGCTGAAAGGTAAAGGATGCTTCATCCACCGCGTTTCATCCTCTTTCTGCCCCACGTAGCTTTCCAGGCGGGCAACACTTTAGGCAAGGCTTTAATATACGCATATACAGTATATATGAAGTGTTCGAGACCAGGCTGGATGAGGCTTTGAGCAGCCTGGTCTAGTGGGAGGTGTCCCTGCCCACGGCAGGGGGGTTGGAACTGGATGATCTTTAAGGTCCCTTCAACCCAAACCACTCCATGATTCTATATTTAATATACTGCTGTTCAGTTGGCAGGTGTCAATTTTGGAGAAACTTGCTGCCATTACACTGGTGTTAATCCTGTGCAACTTCGATCTGCAGGAGATGACAGACAGTAACTTCCATTTCAAACAAAACTAGCTGCTAGAGGCTCCAAAAAAAAGGGGGAAGGGGGGGGGACACAGGCTGCATGGTGACAGCATAATGTAACGGGTGGCACAGGTTAAAAATACAGCACAAGAAAAATGCTGGGCCTTGGGTTTATCCTGTTGCAGGCAAAAAACCACCCTCATTTGCATTGTGAGATGTGTGAGAGAAGTGTTTGGCTGGGCAGGGAGGAAGGACATCTCCCCCTCTTCTTCCCAGGAACTCGGGAATCTGCTTTCGTCTATGCGCTGGCTGCTGCCGCCGTCACGCACTCCATCGCCCAAGCCTGCACCTCGGGAGAGCTCCCTCTCTGCTCCTGTGGCTCCGTCCCCTCCGAGGTCCCCGGGCCGGACTTCAGATGGGGTGGCTGCGGGGACAACCTGCGCTATGGCCTCCAGCTCGGAGCTGCTTTTGCTGACAGTCCCTTAAAATCCAGCAAGCTGGGGACACAAGCGCTCAAGGCCATGAATCTGCATAACAATGCGGTGGGCCGGCAGGTGGGTATGGTGCCCACCATGGATTTCTCCTTACAGCAGCCTGGGGGGCAGAGGTGCCTAATGTAAGGCATTAGACTCCGGGCAGGCTGTTGGGATGCTGTTCTTAAAAGTCAGGAGGCAACTAAATGGTTAAAATGGAGTTACGTGTGTTTGCAGAGACACCCCCCACTGCTATCCCCACCCTCCCCAAACATCCCTGCACCCTTTCCACAACCAGGGCGAGATATTTGTCACTTCACACCAGTACTTCCAGTATTTCTTTCCGCCCCTCTCATGGGAGCAGAGGCCCGTCCTGCCCGGCTCCAGCGGGGCTCCCCAGCCCTGCCCAGAACTGCCGGGTTTTGTGCTTTCAGACAGGTGTTCCCCAGGTGAGGACGTGGCCGTCCCGTGTTGGCCAGGGAAGCCACCAGCCCCACTGCAAGCTCCAGCAGGGAGTTCCCCGAGGGTTAGTCTCTTATCACAAGGGGAATGAAGCAGGGCTGAGCCTTGATTGCCCTATTATATTCATTTAAAGGTGGCAGTAAGCAGCTGAGCTCTTTCATCTCTTAAGACTTCCCATGGATGCTCTTGCAGATCAATCAGTAGGGTGGGTGCCAGGAGAAAGCAGAAGCAAATTCATCTGGTTTCCCGTCCTCTGCAGGTGCTGAGTGACTCCCTGGATACCAAGTGTAAATGCCATGGTGTTTCAGGCTCCTGTTCGGTGAAGACCTGTTGGAAGGGACTGCCAAAACTGGATGAAATTGCCTCTGACCTCAAGTCCAAGTACCTGGCAGCCATCAAGGTGACCCACCGGCTTGTAGGGCCCAGGAAGCAGCTGATACCTAAAGAAATGGACGTCAGGCCAGTGAAAGAGACGGATCTGGTTTATCTCATCAACTCTCCCGACTACTGCACGCCGAATCTCCACCTGGGGTCTCTGGGGACACAGGATAGGTAAGAACCTGCCGCAAATACATTTCCAGCTCAGTCTCCCATTTCACGAGTGTCTGCACCATTGGGTTTGAGCGCGCGCTCCGGGAAGCTGGTGCGGATGGGCAGTCCCCCGTTAGATGGGGATCCCACACGGACTGCTGCGCAATCTTTGCATCTTAAAGTCCCAAGGGCAGGAAGGCAGATGTCGTTCTTACAGAGCTATGCAGGTGTAAAGGCCAGGGAGAGCCCTCACTGAGGGTCCATCAGCTCCACTCTCCAGGGCAGGATCCATCATAGTGAGGAGTCAGAAAGGGAAATACCACCCCTCCCTGCAAACCTGTGCGTGCTGCCTGCCAGTAACCAGAACAGTTCCGCAGCCCTTGGAGTCTGCGGTGCTTCCCAGATGCCTCCTTTCCGGAGCGATTGTGGGGCGGGAGGGAGTTTTTAGAGGGATGGGGAAGCCTCTTTTGACAGCTGAGCCAGGACTGCCTCAGGGCTGTGACTTGCAACCCCTGTTCGATTTAGCAGTAGAAGTTCCTGGTCCTAGCCATCCGCCCTTCCTTCTCCATGGGAAGTTCCTGCCAGCAGCATGACAGAGAGTGTGCCCAACCTCAGCGACTGTCACAGTAACATGAGGTGACATCAACTCCAGTTTGCAAGCAGACTCCTGGACCTCACTGCCTCCTGCTATGGGCATATAAAGCTCTAGGAGGAGGCCAGGGCAGACAGCTGTGGTTGACACCACCACCATGGGGTGCTCAGGTAGGCTCCCTCAGCTCCCACTTGTGCCTCCTCCTCTGCAGGCAGTGCAACAAGACCTCCGTGGGCAGCGACAGTTGCAACCTGATGTGCTGTGGCCGCGGCTACAACGCCTACACGGAGGAGGTGGTGGAGCGGTGTCACTGCAAGTATCACTGGTGCTGCTACGTGGTGTGCAAGAAGTGTCAGCGGAAGGTGGAGAGATACGTCTGTAAATAACGCCAGAGGCGTCACGGCAGGCGGGAGGACTTTTGCGCTGGTACCACCCTCCAGGGCACAGCTGGAGACCGAACGCCAACCACAAGGGATGCTCTCAGCTACGGCAAGAAGGGGGCTATGCGGGAAGCCGGGACTCTCGCATTACCATGGAAGACCTCAAACTGAGAGATGCCAGGAAGCCTAAGACCGGAGGCCGACCTCTGCTCCATCTCTCCAGAGCAAGACAAAGGGCTGCTCTCCTGCAGCTGATCAGGAGTGTCCAGCCCTCTGTCTCCAACTGGGGACAAACCATTTATCACTCTGCATGCACAGGCCTTTTTCTCCAGGGGTGAATGGGGACCCTGGGCTGCCATTGTCTCTTTGCAGGAGGTTTCTGACAGTGGCCTGAAAGCCAGGAGTGATGGATGGGGAGGGAGAGAGTTGCCCATTGGGAGAAGGCTGCAGGGCAAGGGGGTCATGGGCACCTCCTCTGGGGGCACGTTTCTGCTGGGGGCTCACCCAACACCACTGAATGTTTCTCCTCAGGGGTTCGTCCACTGGTCCAGTGCCTTTTTCAGCATCTGAAATGAAGACCAGGCTCGGACACAGGCAGAACCAGTTATTGCTTCAGAAGACAGAACTCATTAATCCTCCCCATGAGGTGAAGGGAGATTGCCTCTGCTCTCACTGTTTGTGGCGCAGAGACATGGGGACAGGGGTAGTCCCAGAGGCTGCTGAAGCAGCGCGGCATGGCAAAACCTCACCTAGAAGCCTTGTATTAACAGGGCAGTGCTGTAGCTTCTGCCCTCTGGGCTTGTGTTGGAGGTGGAAGCCCACTCAACGTGTGGCATACCCATGGTTTGTCCTTCCTGCCCCTTATTCTAGATCACTAAGGTCTTCAGCCCACTCCTTCCACTCCCTTAATACCAGGTGTGCTGGCACTCTGGCCTGGAGAGAGGACATGACTTTAGGGCCCTTGAGAAATAAGAATGAACCTTTAGTTTCTATACTTAATGTAACTGGGATTCTGGTGTGCGTTTTTTAAATAAATGTATTATACTGTACCTCTCTGTCACATGTTTCCTAGGACAACCTCCTTCCTCCATCTCCTTCTCAGCTGTCCACAAGAGAAAGCAAGGCTGTAAGGAGACCATAAAGCCCCGTGTCTGTACACTTGCACGCAGCAGGAGACCGGTTCAGTTTTAACTCTTTCTGCTGCCTGTTGGCCCAGCTTTGCCTTTAATTACAGATATCTGTCAGCCTCAGCTACCGTGCACACATGGAAAACGTGTTGGAAGGTTTCCATTGCCTGCTTCCTTGGAACTCTGACCAGCCAGCAAGGAATCCGGCTTCCTGGGATTCAACATAGGTGGCTGGAAACCGAGGCAGTCCAGGATTATTTTCTGATCCTCGTGAACATTGCCCAGACTAGCCAAGCATGCATGTGCGAACAGCAAGAAGAGCCAGGGATGAGGGCTCTGATGGCCCCCATTTTCCCTAGCACGGAAGCTGGCCAAGCGCTTGCATGGGATAAGAGGTTCCTGGTCATGCAGCCTTTGGAGAGAAAGGATGAGTCTAAGTACACAGGTCCTGAGGAGAACCCACAGCACAAGGAGGGCAGGTAGATGTGATGGAAATCCTAGGGCAAATTCCTGCAGCTTACAGCGTGACCTAGAGACCCTGGTGGCTTTGCGTGCGCCTTGCTTTGTTTGTGGTTTGCATTGAATGGAGTTGGCTGCGTTCAGCCCCGAGTCCAGCTGTACGATTACTCATTTCCATATTCATTCAATCATTTTTAATAGCCTCTGCTGGGTCACGGAATCAATTCATGAGCTTTTATTGTAAACCGTCCCTTCCCCTTAATGTGCTCCAGGTTTCTGTATTAACACTGAATAAGAGCCGGGAGCCAAAGGTGGCTTCAGACAAGCCTGGGAGCTGGAAGTTGAAATGCTCAGGGGTGAAGCATACCCTCACATAGTTAACCAAGTGAGTTAACTATCATTATCAGTTGTTAATGTGCCATTGACTTGATCTGGCTGCTGAGATCTAGCCTTCCCAGAGTGACAGTAAAGCCACAGCTGCGAGGCTTCCGCCACAGCTGCAGAAGGCCAAAAAGCTATCTTGAGTTTTTCTTTTAAAATGCAATTAAGGGTTAGTCACCGGCATTCCTCAGAAAAGGGAGTCTTCAGCTGCCAGGCTGCAAAACAGCTGCAGTTTCTGTGTCCAGAGCCGGGCTAAGGGAGAGGTGATGCAGGTACATAATTAGGAGGATTGCTTAAATACCTTCCCTATAGCCACCTCGCTGTTGCATCGCCAGATCAGAGGGAGGTGAAACCAGGAGGGGCTGTGAAATCAGCAGAGCATTGCAAAACGAGAGCTGGTGAGAAAAAAAAACAGGGGAAGGATCTTGTGGAGTTGAGAGATTCAGCCAGGAGGGTGGGAAATGTGATTTGCATTTGGTAACTACAAACACACATAGCCTGGGGTAGAGGAGAGGAGCCACAATAGCTAGGAGTGCCCCGGGGAGATGTCGTGATCCCCTCCTAGAGAGGTCCCATTTGAATTTCTGCCTGGGAAAAGGCAGGGTCAAGTGCTGAATATGCAGAGTCCTCTCCTCCTCCTCTCCCTCCTTGCATCTTGACTGCAAGCCCAACAGGGAAGAGCTGGGAAAGGACTGGAGGGGTCAATCGGCAGCGAGGACCTTGGGCTCTGTTTGTGTCCTGCGGGAAAGCGCAAAGCACTGTAATTAGTCGAAGGGTGCAAAGGGTCAGGCTGGCAGGAAGGATGATGGCAGGGAGGTGACAGTTAAGTGACAATGCTTTGAGCAGGAGATGTTGTAATCTGGGCCCACACCTGGGTTTACCAGGCTTGTGACATCTGCTGGCCTGGAAAAGTCTCCTAGGGACCAAGAACCAGAGCAAGGCAGTCGGCATCAGATGATGGATCCAGAGGGGAAAAAACTCTGCGCTTGGCCCCAAGGGTTGAGGGGATCCATCTGACATTTTCTCTCTCTAACCCTGCTTGGACAGAAAAGCCAGCAGGAAGGTACCAGGGGAATATGGATACCCTTCACCCAGCCCGGGCTAGCAACAAGCACCCTCTGAGGTAAAAAGATGGGAAAACTTGGACCCTGACATCACCCTCTGGTGACTTCCAGCACCAGTCAGTGCAACCTTCTGCCAGAGAAATCGGTACAAGAAGGCTTTTCTCTAATCCTCTACACCTTTGCTTCCACCCCAAACATCTCTAGCTCTGGCAGACAGCCCTCCAGGACCTGAATAAACCTGGGCAAGGATGGTAGCAGTGTCCCTGAAATCGAGAGCATCTCTGTAACAATTGCGGCTTTGCAGCCGTTCAGACGCTTCCTCGCGCGTTTCTTTTGCCCCGCTTTCACAATCGGTCCTCTCCAGACTGTGGTAGGCTGCTGTCATTACCCTCTGCTTCACGAACCCTCGCCACGCTCACTGCTAATGTGACGGATCTACCTCTTTGACTTTCCTGTCATTAGCCATTTTTCCTGATGTCTTGTGGCTTTTTGTTTATCTGTCTCTCTGGAAATGAGACTCCCCGGAGCTGAATTCTCCATGGCCATGGCAGAAGTCTTTCACTTTCTGGTCCTGTGAACTGACATGGGAGAGACGGCTCTGAAAATGGCTTGTGCGTAGAAGAAATCCATCCTCCTACATGAAATGTGGTGAGAACCAGGCAAAGGGTTTGCTCTGAAAAGCTTCCTCTCAGTTACCGCTTGATTTTTAATTTGGGCTTGAAAGGAGTAATGCTGGTATGAGTATGATCATTTCCTGCTGGTTAAACTTGTGCAGACAATGAAGTCTGGAGAAAGGAGAGTGATTTTCATGGACTCTTTTGACTTTGCTGCTAAAGCACTGATTTTTGACTATTTTTTTTCCTTTTATTTCTTCATTCACTGAGGGATGCTGCGTAATTTATTCCAGGAGGATAATCTGAGCGAGGGCAGCAAACTGTTGGAAATCAAGTAAGCATTTTGGAGGAAGAATGATTCTGTGTTCAAGAACATGTTGGGATATTTTTTCCCTACGGCCCTGGATTGCAGCTCTGAGTGGATGGTGGGTCAGGACCTCCACCTGCTTTTTGCCTGTGCTTTTCACAGAGAAAGCTGAGCCAGAACAAGGAGAAGGGACGGGATGGGGCTGCTCTCTGGGGGCTCAGCTGTCGATCAACATCTGTACTGCTGGATATATTTGGGGGATGGTGCTTTGACCTTTGGGATGGTTGGTGCCATCACACCGCAAGACCCAAACATGAGTAAATGCTTGTATTTCAGGAAAAACCCTTGTATCTCTGTTCTCCTTTATTTCTGGGGTGCTCAGCAATACTATGATGTCCAAAGGATGACAAATAATAACAGGGATTGTCCTTACGGGGATCTTCAGCTGAGGGACAGGGACAAATCAACATAGGTGAGTAACAGCCATAAGACCAGAGGGGAACTAGGCTGCAGGCTGAGGGCCCTTGGGCATAGCTTGAAGGGCAGCTGCGGCGATGGCTGTGTGAGGTCCAGAGGGGAAGCAGACCTCCATCTGGCACCCCTTCCAGCTCTGAACCCCGTATTTCAGCAAGCTGCTGAATCAGAGTAGAAAAGTCCCACATACCGCAAGTTTGTGGTACCCCTGTCACGTCCGCAGGGGTCAGGAGGAGCAGGGTGGCTGCATTTCTGAGCACCCCGGTCTCCCTTCGCTAGCCCGTATTTCTCCCCCTCGCATGCTTCAATTCATCCACGTTCAGTGTGGGCAGCATCCTGGAGGCTGCTCACGGTGGACTTTTCTATTGCCTTTCTGCCAGTGCAGAGAAGGGGCCGTGGCCACCTTGTTGAGTCACTAAATAGTAGCATCTTCCCCTTCTGCATCCCTGGGGACACTGCCTCCAAGGTCCATCAGAAAGTGAGCTAAAGCAGGAAGGGAGCTGCAGAACAGTCTCCTCCCCAGAGCAGAAGCTGATGTGGGCTCGTGAACCACCTTAGGGCTGCGATCCAACAGGGCTTTTCCATGAGCATCCTCCCACCACCCCGGAACCAGGGCTGTACAGATTTTGAGGACTTTCTCAGTTTGCATATGTGTCAGCCGTGACCACTGTGCATGTGCTGTGTGGTGGAGTAAGGAATTTCCAGGCACGCTTCAGTCTAGCTGAAGCATCAGTCGTGTGCCGTAGGATGACATGCAGAAGCTCTAACACCTTCCAGAAAGACTGGATGTACTTGTAATGTGCCGATGCTCCTGGGAAACACTGGACAGGCACTGGATATGCACTGCCAGATGTTCTACACATGTGCATTAAATGCAGTCCACTGTGGCGGTCGGTTTTACTACCTGTATAATGGAAAGCACGTGGGCATGTTTCATGTCTGGAAGTGGAAGTGTAAGAGAAGCTGAGGCTGATCCCTAGACATTGACTTCACGCTGAAAACCTACCGCACCGAGACACCTGGCAGAAGTGCGGAGCGGGACAGACAGATCCACAGCTTGCCAAAGCTCCGGGAACTCCCCCTTTTCACATGCAGCGGGACTAATCACAGCCACCGTTCCTGTAGTTTCCAGCTTGAGACTCATTGTGCCGTGAATAGGGGCTTGCCAGCTAATTATGCCTTCCGAAGAAGCACGTATTTTCTCCTTGTGTTGAGAACATCAGCTCTGTAATTAGAAGGGGCAGCTCGCGAATCCATGTCCTGCCAGGTGGACCTCGGGCAGCAGGAGAACACATGCAGTTTGCTACACTGGAGCTGAAAAGCAGACTGTGGGTGGTTCTGGTCACTAACCCTTACTGATTTCATGCTCTCACGATGTAACTGAAACCTATTCTTGACCAGTTGGGACATCAGATAAAAACAGGGGGCTGATTAACTTCTACAGAGGAGATTCAGGAGCTTCCAACCAGCTAACCCCCTTGGCTTTTAGAGGCAAAGCCTTCTCCATCTCAAAGGAAACCGGGCTTCACATGGATTTCCTACTCTCTCTGTCTAGCTTGCCTGGTGAGCCGGGATAATGTGCTGCTCAAGGCCTGTCCCGTGCTGCCCCTGACAATCTGGGTCAAAAACGCCTCTCCCACCCCCAAGTTTTAAGCGGAGGGGAGGTGGGTTGAGATCCCATGCTCCACCGTCAGCCTTTTCACAATTACTTGGACAGCAAGCCTAGGAACCTGCCTGGCTTGCTCTGAGAGGTGAAGGCCTCCACAGAGAATGCCCTAAGGAGGTGTTTGTTAAAGATTAAACAGAGATATCCTGTAGAAAGGTGATCTGTGAACTGCCCAGACACTCTCTGGGTAACACAAACGATAATGCACCAGACGAGTTCGCTCTAGCAGCCTCTTTTGCTCTGATCATCGAAAGTGCTGATGAAATGTTGAATCTTGGTGGTTACAGAGGGTGATCATGCGATAGTTTTACTGTAGCTTTTAACTAACACATACGAAGGGGGAAGAAAAATGCTGTATTGAGGGTTGTATTGCTCTGATGAAATTGAACTGGTTGTAATTGTTGGGGATGCCAAAGCATCTTCCGCTAGTGAAGAACGAACGGCTGTGGATTCCTGGCCCCATTCCGCTTCCAATCATTATACAAATTAATTTTCCCACCAGCGGACACAGCGTTGTTCTTCACCTCCCGCCTGGCGTGCAGGAAGCCCCCAGAGTGACGCGGTCAGCTCTTGACATACCTCACGCTGCCGGTGCCTGCCTTCGCAGCCTGAGCACAGGGGTGACAGGGAGGGAGGGTGACAGGAGGGTGACACCACTGCGGGGTCCTCGGGGCACAGCCAGCGGCACCCCAGGCCCACAACTCTTCTCGTTTCGATGAGTAACTTTTTATCGAGCTGTCTCACGTAGGTATGAAGAAAACAAACGCAGTAAATTGTAAACTGACTCATTCTCTGAGGCTGAGTGCTTCCAGCCAGCCCTGAATTATTATACCACCATATACAGAGGTGTAATAATACACATAGGTCAACTGCCTGCATTTCTAAGGGACCAACATCTGCTCATAAAGCCTCAGCTTTAACCCTTACCTACCTTATGCCCCTTTACATTTCAAAGATATTGTAAGAAGGGACTTGGGAGCTAAATCATAGAATCATAGAATCACTTAGGTTGGAAGAGACCCTCGGGATCATCGAGTCCAACCATCAACCCCACTCTACAAAGTTCTCCCCTACACCATATCCCCCAACACCACATCTAAACGAGTCTGAAACACATTCGGGGATGGTGACTCCACCACCTCCCTGGGCAGCCTATTCCAGTGTCTGACCACTCTTTCTGGGAAGAATTTTTTCCTAATGTCCAGCCTAAACCTACCCTGCTGCAGCTTGAACCCATTCCCTCTTGTTCTGTCGCTAATTACCTGTGAGAAGAGACCAGCACCAACCTCTCTACAATGTCCTTATAAAAAATAAATGAGAAAGGCTGCTTTTTACTTTTGTTGCAAAAAGAACAGAGAAGAAATGGAAGGTGCTGTGCTTAAAAAATAAAATGTGGCACTCGGCTACTGAATGTACCCACCTCTCTCACTCCCTTTTCTAGAGGGGGAAGGTGCTAGACGGGGGGAGGGTGAATTTCTGTCAATTTATCTAATTATCCTCATTTTCTCTTGTTTGTGGGAGCACATCACTAGTAGTACACCTCCCCCCTGGCAGGGTCAGGGGAGGCCCGTGCGTCAGGCAGGGACAAACTTTGGGAGCACCAGACGCATGTGAGGGCCCACGGCCCCGCCGAACCCCGTGTGGGCGACACCACCCCAGCCGCAGTGGTCCGCGGTCGCTGCCCGGGGCGAGCCCCGTGCCCGGCGGGTTCGCTGCGGCCTGGCCAGGCCCTGCCTCCGGCCGGCCCCTAACAAGATGGCGGCCCTCCCTCTGCCCTCACCAAGATGGCGAGCGGGGGCGGGGTCTCTGGCGGCCGCCCCGGATGCGGTTCGGCGGCGGCGCCTTCCCGGCCCAGCATGGCGGAGGGGGCCGGCGCGGGGCCGCGGCTGGCGGAGCTGCTGGCGGCGGGCCGGCGGCTCTGGGAGGAGGTGGAGACCGGCGCCGAGCCCTCCACGGGGGCTCCGGCCGTGCAGGATAAGGTGCGGCAGGGGCTGGACGCGCTGCGACAGGCGGCCGCCATGGTGGCGCAGCTGGACCTGTTCAGGTGAGCGGAGGGACGGGCCCGGGCCCGGGCTTGGTCCCGGTCCCGGTCCCGGTCCCGGGGGCGGGCAGTGAGGCCGCACAAGGGTCCTTCGTGCCTTCCGCCGCCTCCAGACGCGTCCCCGGGCGGAGCGGGAAGGGGAAGGCTGATCTGGTGTCTCCCCTTGCAGCGAGAACGAGGAGCTGGAGGAGATCGCCTCGGCCGACCTGAAGTACCTGCTGCTGCCCGCCTTGCTGGGGGCCCTGACGCTGAAGCAGGTCGACCTGAGCAAGAGGCTGGAGCACCTGGAGAGTGCTCGGGCCCACTTCTGGCGTTTCCTCAAGCTCTGCAGGAGCTACGGGCTGGGCAGCTTCCACCTGCCCCCCGCCAGCCCCCCGGGAGAGGAAGATGCCGGGAGCCAGTCCCCCGGGGGCCCCGCTGGCAGCCAGCCCAACCTGGTGGCCATGGCGTCGAGTAGGCAAGCCAAGATTGAAAGGTAGGCTCTTGCTTTGTGGTGTTTAAATAGAATAGGAGGGAATGTGTTGGGTTGGACGGGACCTTTAAAGGCCATCTAGTCCAGCCCCCCTGCAGTGAGCAGGGACATCTTCAACTAGATCAGGTTGCTCAGAGCCTCATCCAGCCTGGCCCTGAATGTCTCCAGGGATGGGGCCTCCACCCCCTCTCTGGGCAACCTGGGCCAGTGTCTCGCCACCTTCAGTGTAAAGAACTTCTTCCGAATGTCTCATCTAAACCTGCCCTGCTCTAGTTTAAAGCCATTGCCCCTCATCCTATCACTACATGCCCTTGCAAACAGCCCCTCCCCAGCTTTCCTGTAGCCCCCTTCAGGTACTGGCAGGGGCTCTAAGGTCTCCCCGGAGCCTTCTCTTCTCCAGGCTGAACAACCTTTTTGTTTGGCTTTTGGGAATCAGTTTCAGAGAATGGGAGAGCCTCAGGTGGTGCGAGACTGGGATTCGAGACAAGGACTGTCAGGAAAGAACCAGTTCCCTTGATACTGGAATACTTCAATCATTAAACATTCATTTTAAGATACGCACCACATATTACTTAATGGTGTTGGACTGTGCACAGGTTGGAGAGATGCATTTATGTCTTTAGTTTCTGGTCTTTGAAGAAGAACTGCACAAAAGCTCTTACGAGTAGTTCTTTAATCACTGCAAACTGCATAAAGCCGCGGACGTTGGGAGTTTCCTACCAATGTGCTTATTAGATCTTTAAAAAAAGAGTTGGTTGATGCCTCTTTGTCATGTGTTAGTTGGGGATTTTGGCAATCAAGCTGTTGCATCTTGTGGTAGCACTGGAAGGCCCAAACTGTTTGAATTGCATGAAGACAAAAACAGGAGTTATATTCTAGAGAGCAACCCAATTGAGATGGGTTTGGGATACCAGAATACGTCGGGGCCTTTGGGATCAGCACAGCAAAGCCTTTCCAGCATGGGCTGCTTGTCGGCCATCTCAGAGCTGCGCATCGCCTCCCGGGCGCGAGTGAGTTTTGTCGGCGCTCAGGTAGGGCTTTGGTTACGCACGAACTCCCCTCTCACTGAGGGCTTGTGTCTGTCTGCCATGACTCCTGCTTGAAAACAAATGGGAGGTGCCTGCAGTGTGAGTTCTGTCACAAGCAGGTTAGTACTTGATCAGGGTGAGACATTGCAGTTATATTTGCTTTCAGTAAAACGCATAGACTGCGTGAACAAAATATTCCAAAGGAGGCCTGTATCACCACACCGGCTCCAGACCTGTCTCATCCTAGCTGCCTTTAGCCGCGCTCTCTGAATGAGCACGGCCTGTGGCGTCCCAGGGAGCAGGTTGGGATTGCAACTGCCAACTGAAGAGAATTTATCCTGCTGCAGAGTGTAAAGACAAACAGGAATGGAGCAGTTTGCTTTGCTTCCTTGCAGGATAAGGGCAGGGCTGGGCAGGCAGGAGCTCAGCCACTTAAGATGTTGTTTTCGGGGCTCCTGTGGAACACTTTGGGTGGGTTTGTTTTTTAGAACAACTGTTGAATGCTCCTTGTCCTTTCAGCTCCTCTAATCCTGGAGTCTGGGCTTGGCTAGAGAAAGGTTATTTAATGATCTCATTTTGTTCTCTTTGAGACAGATATAAGCAGAAGAAGGAACTGGAGAACAGGTTGGCCTCTATGAAAACTTCTGTGGAGAGCGGGCAAGCAGATGAGGATCAGATACGGGAATTTTACATACTACAAACCCGGAAGTGGATCAACACCAGCCTTGAGGAAATTGAGAGTATTGACCAAGAAATGGTCATCCTGAGGAGCAGAGGTACAGCAAAACAGGTATGAGATCTCTCTTGCACTGCAGGTCTTCTGGGCTGTGGATAGTTAGACTTGATAGGAGACACTGTTGCGGGTAAACGAACTTCAGAAGAATTCAACAGCAGAGTTTCATAAGTTTTATTCTGTGAATTCTTGATTGGAATTTAGCTCAATCACAGCGCAAGCAGATGGGGTTTGGTTTAATCCTGAATGGGCAGTGGCCTGACTTTTGGATTAGTCACTGTCCAGTGCTACCACGTGTTCTAGACAGTCACGTCTTGTGAAATGCTGGACCATCGAGTATCAGAGCCAAGCCAGTTTGCATGCAGAGGCTTTTCTCCACTTTGCCAGACCCTTAACTCTAAAGAACTAAGTACATCTGTAAATTAAAAGAAGACCCATGTGATTTCTTTCAGGCCTACGCTTCTGGTCTACAAAGTGTGCAGACATTACAGAAAGAAATGCCCATTCTGAATGCTGAAAGCTTCTCATAGACCTGCCGTTCCAGTGTAGAATAGTCTTCCTGGGCTTTATGTTACTCACCTAAAATGTCTGTCTAGAAATAAAAAAATTATAACGTGCTGACACAGATCACAGTCCAGCTTTGTTGGTGCAGCTGGTTTGTGCAGTTCATCACTGGCATTGCAGAACTCTGTTCTTCTGTAGTGCCCTGGGTGATACCATCAGGAGTGGTGAGCTCTACTTGCTTCAGAATGTATTGTGTTTCATCCCTGGGAAAAATAAGCTATATTTCATGCTTTGATCTGAGCTGATCTGGTTTAGCTCTGTCAGCTTTTCCGCTTTGATCAGAGTGGGTGTAACAAAGGCACAAAGAGAAGTGATTTATAGAAGCTCACAGATGGAGTTCATGATTTAAACTGGATTAAGGCCTGAATTGTCCATCTTGGGATGCTGCTCTGACAGCAGAGGCTTTTCTCTTCTCCAAGACTTCTAATAACTTGTGTGTGGTGGGAAGCAGAGAAGGGGATTCTCATCCACACGGTTATCTTGTGACTATTTTTTTGTATCTTCAGTCTTCAGCACCACCACACAGTACTTCTCGGCAAGTCAGGACTCCAATGAAGCCTTTCATTCTTACCCGGGATGCTGCTCAGGCTAAGTATGTTGTTTTCTGATCATTTAGACACAGTATGATGTAGTGCTCTGTACTCGCGTCCAGCCTAAGATACTCTTTCAGAAAACCAGTTGTTACCTTCAGGCAGCGTGTCGCATCAAGATGGCACACGCTGTGCATCTGGGCAGGGGATGGGAGAACATCTAATGCATTTCTTCCAATTTCTCTAATGTTTTTTCATTGCCGGCATGCCGCAGCTTTTTGGCGAACGCCGTTTTCCTCCTGTTGGGATGGCAGAAGAGAAGATTGTGTTAAGCAAATAGCAGTGTGTTAGTTTATAGGCCACATGCTTGCTGCGGAGAGGCAAAGCTTATCTGCCTATCTAACCTCTGTGATATAACGGGATTGTTCTTCGCTGTTAAAATAAAGAGCCCGGCAGCGAAAAGCGCATGTGGTCTCTTAATCTAATGTAAACTCTGGAAGATTTCAGTGAATTCAAATAAGTGATCTTAGGGGCTGGAAAGATGTGATACCTACCAGAGAATCATCAGTGACGATAATACCGGTTTTAACTGTAAGGTTTTTCTCTAGGGGAATGAAGATCTTAACTCTTGTGGCACTGTGAGATTCTCGCAAGGAATATGGCAGCAAAAACACAAAATGGGATAGAAACCAGATTTCTTGTCATGCTTTTGACTTTATTTGCCCTTCCATATATTTATTTAGGCAAGATGTGCCTAATTTAGTTCCCAGGGACCTCCTTGGCAAGCTGTGCTAGCACAGAGTGTTCTCCTTTGCGCTGGAGAAGTGATTCGGGGTCTTTGGACTAGAACAGTCCTCACCCCTCTAGACTATCAGGACGAACTCTTTACATGCTGTTAGGGCTGGGTTACTGGCAAGTCTGTTGCTGATGGCCCAGGCTGTAGAAATACGTTTGTTCTCAAGCCCTCCTTGCTAACACATCTTATATTGTTAGTATCAGTTGGAGTACGGAGCGGTTCTGTGCACGGTTGTCTGTGTTTCTGCTCATTTGTAGCAACGTAAAGTGCCTTCTTTGACTTGCCTCCCTCTTCCCGCAGAGTGTTTGGTGCTGGATATCCTGGCCTGCCTACTATGACCGTGGATGACTGGTATGAGCAGCGCAGAAGGCAAGGAGTCGTGTCTGGTCAGAGTGCCCCTCAGAGAGCACCAGGTAGGGAGCTGCAAAGCGAAGACTGGAGTAGAGAATTTGTTGAAGTCTCTTGAGGAGGGTGAACAGGGATGTGTTCAGGGTGTAAAACACCCACTGACTGAGGAAGACCTGACTTTATTAGGCTGTGGGAATAACTGGATTGCTAGACCGCTCTTTGCAAATTCCAGCTTTCTGTCTAAACCGGCTCCTGGCAGGGCTTCTGGTTTGAGGACTTGACTAGGGATCTTCCGCTGCCCCTCACTCCTGTTCTTGACCTTCAGCAGGTATAACTGATGAAGAGTTGCAGAAGCAGCAGCAGGAGAAAAAAGAGGAGGAGGATGATGAGGAAGCTCTTCAAAAAGCTCGGAACTGGGATGACTGGAAAGATACACACCCAAGAGGCTACGGCAACCGACAGAATGTGGGCTGATGCTCTCGCTGCAGAGGGAGCAGGGCCTGGAAATCCTGTAAGAATTGCCTGTGTCCTGGAGATATAGGAATAAATACACTGTACATATGCGGAGGTATCCGCGGCTTCCCTGGGAGGCACTGGAGTCAGCAGAGTAAACACGACAGTTTGCTTTGGTTTACGTTAGATGTCAGACTGAGTGCGCTGGTCATGTACAGTGATACCGCGGAGCTCTTTCCGAGGGGTCAGACTGCCTCTGTTTTCCCAGTCAGAGGAAGTCCTTGCAAGAAAAGTACATGAATCTGGAAACGGCTCTTTGTATTGTGGGTGGATGTATTTATTTTTTTTCTCTATATTTTAAGCAAAATAAAATCTCTTGTGCTGCCTAGTTCTCGCTGTGAAAATCCCTTGCTCTTCGTCCTAGGCTCTTCCAGAGCAGGTCTGTAAGGCTGGTTTCCAGCAACCAAGGGACTTGGAGATGGGAGGTAGGCAATGTTAGATGGCCAAGGCTTCTGAACACACCAGCTTGCAGTGCAGCGTTCACCGCGGCAGGGAGGTCTGTACGCATCCAGCTCTTCGGTGACCTTTCCACAGGCTCGTCCCGCTGTTCCTCCCTGAGCGGGCAGACCTGAAGTGTTTGGGGTTTTTTTGTGTTAAGTGGATCAGGTATTTCGAGGGCAATGTCAAAGTGCTGTTACTACACATAGTACAAATGCCTTTTTGAGGGATGTTTGTCCTTTTGTTTAGTGTAATGTGGGGTCTGCGTGGCTCTAGCGTACGTAATGTAATGTACAAATGTATTTGGGACCCTTTTATGGAGACGTACAGGGGCCAGCGCTGGGACAAATGGTGCCGTATTCCAAAGCGAACTAGTGCACTGGTTGTTAGTGTGCTCTGAAATCTATTTACAGAATAACCCTGAAGGGGTGAAAACCTTGTCTGGATTCCTGCAAAGGTAGTTTAAATAGCTGCTGGCGCTAATCCTGCACTGAGTGAAAAGAGAAGATGTGACTGGTTTGCTGTAGCTGGCACTGACCCGGAGCGTGGCCACCGCGTTCCTGGGCAAGAAAGCGAGGAATTACACCTGGAAGCTCTGGAGTTGCCCAGCGTGCGCTGGCAGCTGTAACTGCGGTTTTTTGTAAACCTGATACAAATGTCAGGATGAAAAACCAAACAAAGCATCACTGCTGCTTGCCTTTGTGACAGTGTGTTACCTAGAGCAGGCCACAGGGCCTCTACCGTCTTTGATTTGGTGCAGTCGGGTTCGTCAGCAGAGCACTCCCTTGCCTCTGGGGACAGTGGGGTTCTGAAAGAATTTGGTGTTTTTCCTTTCTGTTAGCATGATTCAAGCACACCCGAGGGTCCAAGTAGGCTTCAGGAGAGCTTAAGACATTTGATACGTAGCAATTTGGGCTCCTCTTAACTAATCGCTATCTGTGAAGTTGTAGCAGTGAATGCTGTTGCACCCTTTTTTCCAGATACTGAGTCTCTGCGGCCTACAAAAGCAGATGACAAGTTTTTGTGGGTTCCAGACCTCTCCTGTGAAACGCGTTTTTAACAACACATGCAATTCTCTACATGTATTTATCCCTTTCCTACGTTTGATGTTAGCCAGCTCTTCCTAGCAAGTACTTCTGGAGAGGTAGAGCCTGAGAAGTGGCTCTAGTGAATCAGATGCTACAGATTTTTACTCTTTCTTTGGCTGTTGGCCTGAAGCTCCATCTCGGCGCTGCTTCTGCTGGTTTTTGGGGTTTTTTTTTTTTTTTTACTTTTCTTACTTTTTCCCCCCGGTCCTCTTCAGGCAGTACTCTGGTCTTCCTGGGCGAGCAGGCAGGGCTAGCCGACCCCAGTGGCCCTGGTAGTGGTGGAAGAGGAGGTGACGGTGCTGGACGGTGGGGGTGAGGGCCAGGGCCTGTCTGCCAGGCTGTGTTCCCATAGCGTGGAGCAGGAGCTTTGGGGATGACGTTTTTGGGCGGCTCTTGGAGGGGAGTCACACTGGCAGAGCATGACAGCGGTTTGTGAAATACCCAAAGCCGGACGGTACCATTCCCCAGGGGAAGGCAGCCACCACCGAGCCACCAGCGGTGCTGCCAGCGGCGCCTTTCAGAGGAGCGGTGGCTGCCCTTCTCGACGGCAGCTCCTCACCGCTCGGCACGACTCCTCATCCTCCCAAGGACCATCAGCTCTTCTCCTTGCTCCGCAAGCCGGGGCCGGAGTGGGTCTGCTCCCCTCCGCAGCGGACAGTTTACCTTGGGTCAGCTGGTTAAAGCAGCTGGATACACAATCAATCGCTCTCTGCTATTTCCAAACTCGCCTCTTAACCTGCTGAACCAGAGTCTGGCACGGAAAACTCCTTGCCACCATGAAAACAATTATTGCAGCCTGTTCCCAAAATCTGAGCGGTAAGATATTTCCAAAGCGTGTTTGAATGGTTTCTGATGCTCTGGCGAGGCAAGGAGCTGGTCAGGCAATTAGCGTTCGTTGTCACTATTGTCTATTTGCTTTAGTCTGCTTAGGGGAAAGGGAGGTGTTGGGAGCAATTTGGGGTTAGCAGCACCAGAGGAAAACATACGGTTGCTCAACAGGAATGAAATTTCTGACAATGCATTCAGTAACGTTGTTCCTGCAAGATGCTCCAGAGTGCTGCAAATTCCCAATTCCCTTTCGTCTTTCCTTGCTGCCCGGGGCCGTGGAGTCCACATTTCTGGGTTTGAAGAGGCTCCTGTCGCCGTGGACGGGGCTGGCAGCCGAGCCCCTGGGAATTCTCCGGTTTTTCTATCTGCGGTCTGGACATTCACGGAGTGCTTGGGGAGGAGGGGGGAGCTAGAAAAAGGAACTAAAAAAAGCAACTGTTTGGTAGGCACAAATTTGCTAGGCAGAGCTCTGCGTCTTCCTTGGAAAAAAATGGGACTTTGGAAAGTTGAGAGCGGCGGGGCTGTGCGGGCGCTGGGCACGCGGGGACGGGCGGGAGGGATGGCGTAAAGCACCGCACGCTGCTCGGGGGAGCGGGGAAACAATTCTTCAGTGCTGGTGATGGGTCCAGTGTTTAATTAATTTCAGTTGTTCCAGTCACGGTTTGGATTGAGCCGGGAAGAGTTGAACGTGCACCAGCCACCCAAACTGGGGTTTGGTGGTTCTCCTCTGACCCAGGGGTCCCTCTGGGGACATGAGGGTCCCCAGCCCAGGGAGCCGTGGGGACAGGTCCGCTCCTGTCTCACCCTGAGCAACTCCCTATGTGGCCGGCATACTGATTTTGGGTTGTTTTCCCAAGAAAACAAGGCTTTTGTAACACAAGAGGTAGCTTGCTGCGGTCACGGTGGTGGCCGTGCCAGGTGGTCTCGGTCACGGTGGACCTTTGGCCAGGAGCGGTGCGCTGGTGGGACCGGCGCCTCGGGCCTGTTTCGGGAAGGAGGGATGGGGCCATGTGTGGAGTTTGGATCCTGGCACCCGGCCCGGAGCAGTTAATGGTTCACCAAGGTTGGCTGGAGGGAAGGGGGCGGCAAGGGGAGTGGAGCAGCCGCGGCTGCTGGACTGTCCCTCGTGGGAGGCAAGGCTCAGTGGGGACAGCCAACCTCGGCCACCCTGGCTTGGACCCTGGCCACTGTCCTTGGCGCTTGCTGGGGGGCGGACGCTGCCCCATGCCTCCCTGCTGCGCCGGCTGAGAAATCCCCGAATTCTCTCTGAGCCTGAACACACCAAGGAGGGCACGAGTAAGGTCCTGGCCTTCAAGGACCTTGGCACGGTGCGGGATGTGCCGCTGTGTCCGGCTCTGCTGGTGCACCCAGGCTCACGGACACATTTGGGCTGAGGTGTGCCCAGCCTACCAGATGCCCCCTGCTCGGAGCAGGCCAGGCCCTAGAGCAGCCTCAAGTTGCCCAGGGCAACCTCCTGGCACGGTCCAGAGCTCTCTGGGGATGAGCATCCTTCACCCCATCTCATCGCATCCCTCTTTGCCCAACTGCTTCATCCTTCCCATCCTACCTCCTGCCTTCTCCCTGTACCCCAACCTTGGCAGCCAAAGGAACCACCGGACCGGAATCCCCCCGGCTAGCTGGGACAGCATTTGTGCAAGCCATGCTCTTTTGGGCCAGCTGCCATGTCCCTCCCTGCAGGTAGCCGCGCCAGCATCCAGACCGCCCTGCGCACCCTGCTCGCAGCACGCTGGCCCTCGCAGCGGGACGTCCGCTCCTGGCTCCAGCTCCTCTCCGTCCTGCAGTGGGTGCTCAGCTTCCTGCTGCTGGGTGAGTAGGGGGCTGCAGGGGGGTCCCGGTGGGGTGGACACGTACCCGCTCACCCCCCTTCCCGGCTTCCACAGGAACCATCAGCCTGCTGATCCTCATCTACCTGGTGTTCACCAGCTTCTGGCCCATCTCCGCGCTCTACCTGGCTTGGATCATCTTCGACTGGGACACGCCGGAAAAAGGTGGGGATGAGCAGAGCCTACCCTTCCTCCAGCTTTGCAGCAGGATGGGGTGCGGGGTCCCCCTTCCTCTGGGTCCATCCTGGCACGGTAAATGGGGAACACCGTGTCCCACCTGTTCTTTCTTCCTTTCCCCCATCATCATCATCATCATCATGGCGGGAAGAGGGATGTGGCGGGTCCCCGGGGAGTGTTTCCCACGGGTCCTGCTGCCAAGTGTCATCTGTGGTCCCTCCCCACTTTGCAGGTGGCAGGAGGCTGCCGTGCCTGCGGCGATGGCCCGTGTGGAGGCACTTTCGGGATTATTTCCCCGTGAAGGTACAGTGCAGGGAGTCGGCGTGCCAGGACGGGACGTTCACGCAAGCAGTGGTACCACCCAAAATGACGCACCTCCGTTATCTCCCCCGGACACTGTTTTGTCCCCGCAGCTGGTGAAGACCCACGACCTGTCCCCCAGCCACAACTACATCATCGGCTCCCACCCCCACGGCATCCTCTGCGTCGGCGCCTTCTGTAACTTCATCACGGGCTCCACGGGCTTCGGGGAGATGTTCCCGGGCATCCGGCCCTTCCTCACCACCCTGGCCGGCAACTTCCGCCTGCCCGTCTTCAGGGAGTACCTGATGAGCGGGGGTGAGCGTCCGCGGGCAGGGGGACTGTCACCCTCCTGGGGGGCCCTGCAGGCACGGCCGGTTGTGCTGCCTTGCGCTGAGTGGGTGCCCTGGGGATGCACCCCCTGCCTGCCCCGCTCCCACCCACCTCTGCCTGCGGCCACGCGCGGGCAGAGCACGGAGGGGGCAATGCCCATGGGCAGGGGGGGGCTCTGGGGGAGGTCCCCGGTCCCATCTGTGGGACTGATGGCCTCTGTGCTCCCCAGAAGGAGACAGGGCAGGGGTGGCGCCCTGCCCACACCCTGTCTGAACCCCACCCTCACCCTGCCCGCACCCTGCCCGCACCCTGCCCGGGTGGGGACCCCGCCCTCCCCCGTGAGCTCTCCCGCAGCAGGGGGCGCCCTTGCACTGTCCCTCGCATGGTGGCTGGCATGGTGGCTCGCCTATCGTCCTTGCATGGTTCCTCCGGGCGCGGTGCCTTGTGAGGTCCCTCGCGGGGTCCCCGTCCCCCGAGTGGTGTCCCGCAGCACCGGTTGTGTCCGTTCCGCCGCAGGCCTCTGCCCGGTGACACGTCGTGCCATCGGGTACCTGCTGTCCAAGAATGGCACCGGCAACGCGGTGGCCATCGTCATCGGCGGCGCGGCCGAGTCGCTCTCCTGCCGTCCTGGCGTCACCACGCTCATCCTGAAGAAACGCAAGGGCTTCGTCCGCATGGCCCTGCAGCATGGGTGGGTCACAGGCACCACCGCCATGGGGGTCCGGGGGCCCCGGCACCCCATCACCACCCACTATGTCCCCTCCACAGGGCCTACCTCGTCCCCTCCTTCTCCTTTGGGGAGAATGACCTTTTCCGCCAAGTGGTCTTTGAGGAGGGCAGCTGGATGAGGAGCATCCAGCAGCGCTTCCAGAAGATCATGGGCTTCGCTCCCTGCGTCTTCTATGGCCGGGGTCTCACCTCCGTCCACTCCCGGGGCTTCCTCCCCTACGCCAGACCCATCACCACCGTGGGTGAGCATCGCCCGTTGGGGCGGAGGGGACCCCCAGAAGGTGGAGGGGCAGAGGAGGACATCCCGTGATGGGTAGCATTGGAAGGCAATACTCAGCTCATGTCCCTGATGAGCCGAGCATGCCCCAGCGCCCACCGGCCTGACCTTCCTCCCCTGTTGGCAGTGGGGGAGCCAGTGATGGTGCCCAAGATTGAGGACCCGAGCTCTGAGACGGTGGACATGTACCACGAGATGTACATCCGCTCCCTGCTCAAGCTCTTCAACGAGAACAAGACCAAGTATGGGCTGTCGGAGACAGACGAGCTGCACATCCTTTGAGCACAGCTGGCGCCGGCGGCCAGATCCTGACTCACAAGGGCAGCCGGCTTTTGCGGGTGGGGATTTCAGCTGGCCCAGCATGGGGGAAACACGGGGGACGGTCCCCGCTCCAGCCTTCTGCTCCTCCAGCCGAAAAACCTGAGCGGGAGGTGGGAGGAAAGGAAGAAGCAAGGGGAGGGGGAGATTGGGAAAGGGTCCCCCTTGAAAGGGGTTCAAAGGGGCTGCAGGTGACACAGCTGGCCCCAAGGACACGGGGATGGTGTTGGGGGGCTGGCGCGAGGCTGGGGTCCAGCGATGGGCACGGTCCCCCCTGGATAACCAGGGCACCATGAGCTGAGGGAGGAGGTGTCATGGGAGGAGGGAATGAGATGGACTCTTTGGGCTGGCATCCCAATAGTGAGAAGGACTGGGCTGGGGAGATATCCCTTCAGGGTGGGGGGGACACTCCTGGACTTGGGGACCCGTAGAAGTGGCCTCAGCTGGGACCACGGAGCCCTGGGCGAGGGGAGGGTGCTGCCCTGGCCCCAGATGAGCCTTTTCCGCCGCCTCTGTACCCAATACAGATTTCCAACCCCCCCAATGCTGCCTGTGTGTGCTGGGGGGGCAGGATCAGCGGCACATGGCCATACTCCCGTGCTCCCTGTGTAGGTGGACATGCCATCCACCCGCGTCCCCTCCCCGGCAGTCCCATCTCTGGGGATGGGGATGGGGATGTGCTTGGCGGGGATCCTTGCACCACGCAGGTGCAACCAAGCAGCTCCAGGTCCACCTGGGCCACATTGGCTATAAGGGGAGGTGGGGTCCTGCAGCTGCTCTTACTGGGTTGACTGGGCTTAGGAGGGACGTCTGCTTCTCTCTCTGTTTTCAGCTCAGCGGTGAGTGAGGGGGTCTCTGGGGGTCCAGTGGGATGGGGATGCGGGGATGGGATGTGACATCCGTGGAGCCCGCGCCCTCCCTGCGTGACCTGGGCAGCCCCTGGTGGGATGTGGCTGTGTGTGGCCGGTGCCATGGCTGGAGGGTGACACCCCAATGATGCTATGGGCTTCCCTTCTCCGGGCATGTGCTGGGAGGACTCCTGGGGGGTGATGGAGGGGCGGCCCCCCCCCAGGGCTCCCCGTGGTGGGGACAACCCTGTCCCATCCCTTCCTGGGCTGGCGTGGGAGAGTCAACAGCGCTGATAGCCATCTCTGGTCTGCTCCTCTCTGCGTAGGCACTCGGTCAAACACGAGGGCTGAGTAAACATTTAGAAAGCAAACACCCATAAAGGCAGATTTCCGAGGACTTTCCCATCACCATGGGTGTCACCGTTCCAGCCCCTCGCTCCGAACCTGCCCCGGCCTGAGGCAGCGGGTGGCTTTTCTTTACTCTCAAATGCTTTCTGGGGCAAGGGTGGGCATCTCGTCCCTCTTCCTTCTGCTACGAGGAGAAAGAGGTCTTGGTGTAGAGAAAAGGGAAGGGGCTTTATTGGGGGATGACGGGCAGTAAGTGCCCCATGCCACATCCCTCCCCGCCTCTCTCGAGGTCGACAGTGTGACAGGGGCATCTCAGAGAGCCTCTGCCAGGCACATGGGGGATCCAGCGTTGACGCCATCCCCAGGTTCAGTCCGGTCCCCGCACATTGCTGCCAATCAGACTAGAAGGGCTGTGTATCCCGAGGGAGGGACCAGTGTCACTTCTCTTTAATGACCTGTCAGCCCCCACACGTCCTCGGAAGCATCCCAGGATGGGACATGTGCCATCCCAAAGTGGCTTTCTCAGCAGCCTTCCCATTCCCACGGGAAGGTGTCTGTCCTGCCCCGAGCAGTACTGGCACCCTTCTCCCTTGTCATCTCGGGGCAGGGCTGGGACAAGCCCCATGGCCACCCATCCTCAGCCTTCAGCAGAGGCAGGTTTGGGGACCTGGGGGTGCCCAGGCACCCACACAGAGCCCAGAGGGGCTGTGACTTGTGGAGATCAGGGATGAGGCTACTGTAACCCCCCATTGTCCCCTTGGCACCTGCCTCTGCTCCGTGCTGTCCCTGTCACTTGGGTGTCATTGTCAGCGTGGCTACCACCTGTGAGGTTGTCCATGAAGGGGGACACCAGGGCCAGGTTGCATGTGGGCACGGGCCGGAGCCGCTGGCCCGGACCCCGCCGCAGCCGCCCCCGGTACTTGTCCCCAACCATGAAGTACAAGATGGGGTCGAGGCAGCTATTGATGCTGGCCAGGGGCCGCGTGATCTTGTAGGTGAAGTTGATGATGTTGAGGGTCTGGCAGTCGGCTTGGAAGTAGCGGGAGGTGTAGTAGAGGGTCCGGGTGATGTGGAAGGGCACAAAGCAGATGGCAAAGACGGTGAGCACAATGATGATCATCCTGATGGAGCGCTTCTTGTAGGAGGGCATTCGGGGGCTGGGGCTGGAGAAGCTGGACTTGCCGAGTCTCTTGGCCATCAGGCAGTAGCACAGGACAATCACCAGGAAGGGGACCCCGAAGAGGAGGGCCATGACAGAGGAACTGTAGTGCACGTAATGGTCGAACTCCTCAGGCCTGGTGGTGTCGTGGCACAGGGTGCTGTTGCCCCTGGAGCTGGTGGTGACAAAGATGAGGTTGGGGATGAGGCAGATGGTGACGACAAGCCAGGCGCCCACACAAATGATGCGGGCGTGCTTGGTCTTCACCCACTTCAGGGAGCGGATGGGGTGGCAGATGCCCATGTAACGGTGGACGCTGATACACGTCAGGAAGAGGATGCTGCTGTAGAGATTAGCATAGAAGAGGAAGCGAACGATCTTGCAGAGCCCTTTCCCAAAGGGCCAGTTGTTGCGGTCGGCGTAATAGTAGACCAGGGTAGGGAGGGAGAGGACGTAGAGTGTGTCGGAGACGGCCAAGTTGAACATGTAGGTGGTGGTGGCGTTCCAGGGCCTCATCCTGCAGATGAACATCCACAGGGCCCAGGAGTTGAGGGGCAGCCCCACCACGAAGACGATGCTGTAGGAGACGGGCAGCAGGATGAACTTGAACTCCTCGTTGAAGACGCACTTCGCCTCCGACACCGCGGTGGTGTTTTCTCCCGGCCAGGGAGCCGGTGTCGGTGTCCACAGGGCAACTGGGAACGTCCTCACTGAAGTGGCCATGTTTTCCAAGCCAGATCTAGGGGAGCAGTTAATAAAAGCGCATTAGTCGTTGATCCCGACCATTGTCAGGCACAAAGCGTGGAAGGGAGCCAAAGATGCCAGATTTTCCCCCCCTCCAGGAGCTCCGGCCACTTTGATGGTTCTCTGGTTTTTCTCAGCTCGCGCGTTCGGGCCTCGCGGGGAGCCGAGGGAGGCTTGACAAATCCTCCCCTTCGCAGCCCCCTCAATGACACCCGTTAATCATCCCTTTGAGCAGCGCGCAGTGACACCAGCGCCGCGTGGAGCCAGGAAGCGTGCCTGAGACAGAGGACCGCGCCGGCCCCGCCGGCCAGCAGCCCCACGGCGCGCCGAACAATGAGACCTTTATGAGCAACAGCAGCCCCCGGCCAGTGCCAGCGCAGCCTCTTGGAAGCCGGCTCAGCCTAATTGGCACCATCCTGACAATGCTGCTCGTCCCAGAGGGCTCCTTGGCAGAAGAAAGGCGGGAGGAGAAGAAAGGCTTGTCTGGGGGAATATTATGGCCCAGAGAAATCCTTGGGGGGCTGTTAAAGGAGCCTTTGGGAGAGGGCGTCCCTGGACGGCGAGGGGCCTCCAGCTGCTGGGTATTCTCCGTAGGAGAGTGATGATCTAAGCCCTGCGGAGAGGAGCTGTGCCAGAGCCAAGTCCCAGCCCAAGACAGTGCAAGTTCACAAGGCAGGCAGGACGCTTTCCCCCCCATGCAGTGTTAGGATCAAAAGTTGGGATCCACGTCCTCCTGGCAAATCAGGCCCCGGGGCTGAGGCATGTGGGCGAGCTGTCAAAGGGTTGTGTTCGCCCCTCAGAAGTTCAGAGCCCGCTCCTCCAGAGGGAAGAAGGAGCTTCTGCCACCATCGTGGTGTCCAGCAAAGGACCGGTGAAGGCTGCCCACTCCTTGGCCCCTCCATGCCCACTCCCATCCCTGGCGAAGCGATTTCGGAGTAGCTGCTTCTGCCAGACGAGGATGGGTGCTTGGATGAGTAACCTGGGAGCAGGAGCATCTGCCGTGCTGCTGGCAGAAACGAGGGCGCAGCCGAAAGCCACATCTGACAGAGGGAGTGCTGGTGTGTCTCCAATTTCTGTCGGTCCAGAGCTCACCCAGGAGGTGATGGGTGCCAGGACAGAGGAGGACCTGGGGCTCGGGGAGATGATGCGTGTTCATGGGATGCTGGTGGCGGTGGTACGAGGTGGAAGGCAGCGTCCTCTCAGGCTCCTCCATCCCTTGGCTCCCTCATCATCCCCCTCCTGTCCACCTCTTGCCTTTGCCACGGAGATGAGCAGCCTGCTGGCTTCTTGTGGCAGGCGCCGTTGGCAGGAATATCCTGTAGGGTGCATCCATAGGGTCAGCTGAGCTGCAATCCATCCTCTCCCTGCAAAGCCTCGCCCGGAGAGACATCCCGGTGTTTACAGAGATGATCATAAATGAATCAGCAGGCAGATGGGCAAGCGGGTGGCCGTGGGACTGGCCCCTCTGTGTCACACGCACCTCGTCACTCTCTGTTTGAGTTGTGGGCTGAGCCGCAGCTTCAGGCTCACATGGAACACCCTGCAGCCTCCTTCCCGCTGCGGCCAGCGCGGGCAGCCACCTCCTTTATTACAGGGATGAGTTCAGAGAGCAACAGGCAGGTCCTGATCAAACATTAACAGTGGGAAGAACTTGCTCTGTTTTCCCAGCACGAGGAGGGAAAAACAACTGGTACGACACCCCGAGCCTCCGGGCACTGGTGCCAGCGGTGGTCCCGTGGGGCTGGCTGTGCCGGTGGGAACACTGTGCTGGTCGTGCTGGTCCCAGCCCAGTGGCTGCATCTCCCAAAGCCGCAACACTGCCAAGGACACAAGGCACCAGGAGATTTATTTTCCTTTTCTAACCTCTGAGTGCAAGTGAGCGTGAAGCCTTGAGCCTGACCGGCCTGTAGGTGCTGCAGGGTTCAGTGACCAAAGCCAATGTCCATGACATAGGTCAGCAAACAACTAAGATAGGAAGAAGCCAACAAATAAAAAAATAATAATCTGGTGTGAGAAGGGCAGAAGGAAAAAACCTGAGCAGCTGCGTGGTACCGGGCTGTTCAGAGGAGAGCGCGGATACAGGGCTTCTGGCAGCTGATAAAGCCTGAGCACAGTCAGTGCTCAGCAGCGTGATTTAACCGTTCCTAAGCCAGCTTTCTTTGGGGACAACCACCAAAAGATAAAAATGCAAAAGATGACGACATTCAGCAAGTTTTCTCTCACCGGGTTTCCTGCTTCCTCATCTTAGTCACGATCAAAATCAGTGCTTTAAATTACTGATGCACATCAGTCCACCCTGAGGACATGTCACCGCCTGCTCCTACTTCTCGCCGGTGTCCCCAGCAAGGCTCTCCACAGCCACGGCTTCTCCAGCATGGACTTTTTCAAGGAGGGACCAACCGTAGCCACAGTGAGGGCTGAGCCAAGCGTTTGGGCTCACTGCCGGAGCGCAAGATGGAAGGTACTGCAGGAAAGGCCATGGAGCTGGGGAGGTGATTCCTGCTCCTGCCCTGCCTGTTCTGTGGATGCACAAGGGCTGCGATGCTGGGGAATCCCTTGCCCATGGCATGCACATCCCCCTGGGATGGTTCCTGCAGGCTGGTCCCCGCACGTGCCCTCGGAAGTCCTGCAAAACACCCACGCGTCCATCCGCCAGTGGAAAGAGGCAGGGGGCGGCCACGGGGCCGTGCATCGGGAGGCACATGCTGCCCTTTGCTGCAGGAATGGGAGCTCTGCCCTGGCTCCCGGCCCCATGGCTGTGCCCAGCCTGAACCCGTCCTTCGGCCCCTGGGCAGCACCGGCCACACTGGGAGCTGATGGCCACCCCCAGCCCGGGGTGGCCCAGCAGCTAGCTGAGGCTGCTGGCCCTGGGGATTTGGAAATGGCCCTGGGGGCGTTGGAAAGGCACCAATGGAATGAATGAGTGGGGCAGTGACGAAGGCAGACTCTGCCCCGGAGCTGAAGTCCTGCTCACTTGGAAGGATGGCACTGGGGGTCGGGGACTGCGGTGTGGCGGGCAGGAGCTTCAGAGAGGGGACGCGAGAGCGGATTTCGGAGGGGAGCGAGCAGCCACCGAGGCACATGGGGTGCGCCTGGGACTGGTTGCTGCTGGAGCACAGGAAAAACAGGGCTTTTCTTCTCGCCTAAGCTCTCGGAAATTGCAAAACAAGGGGAAATTATGCAAAACATCCTGCAGAAGGACCCTTGTCCCTAATCGCCACGTGGTTTTTGCAGCCAAAGCCCCGGCACAAGGGGAGCGTGACCTAATTTCTTTTCCATCCTTCCCTTCGGCTGCAAGAGCAGCCAAAGCACGATCTGCCTGCGCTGCCTGGGCGCCGGTGCCTCCTCCCCGGGGATGCCAGTGGGGTCGGGCGCTTCCCTCGCTGCCCACCACGTCCCCTGCTCCGAGGTGAACCCCTTTCTCAGTGGGGTGGGAGGTGAGGGTTTCCTTTTGCCCTTGGGTGGGCTGTCCCTGTGCCTCCGCCTCCCCAGGGAAGGGCAGGAGCCCACAGCCTTGGGCTAAGCCATGGCAGCCCAAGGGCAGCTTTGCCCTGTGAGGAGACAGAGCTTTGGGGGATGGAGAGGAAGATGAAGGAGAGGAGGTGGCCACACTGGGTAGGATGAAGGCCCTTGGTGATGGAGGAAGGCAGTGGCGTGTTAGGGAGGAGGATGCACGGAGGGATTTGGGGATGGTGGACAGATGGGAAGAAGTGGCTGGCCCCCACCCCACATCCATCCAGCCCTGGGCGTCCCACTTCCATCCCTTGAGGGGCCAAAGCTACTCCCCACAGGCCCCCCTGGAGCCCAGCTGGGTTTGCATGGCCACCCCGGCCGCTGCCCTCCACCAGGCATAGGCTGCCCCGGCTCACCTGTGGTCCTGGGCTGGGGTGGCTCTCAGGAGTGGGGCACCCCTGGGGAGCCCCTGTCCTCCGTGGGGCTGGGGGCCATGCTGGTGGGGCTGCGGGCTGCCCTTCGCCGTGCTGTGCCGTCTGTGCCCGCTCCCGCTCTCCCAACGCTGGGAGCAAAGTGCCTGGGAGAGGCAGGGCTGGAGGCGGGCAGAGGCGGGGGCAGGAGCCCGTAGCGTCCCTGCCCGTGTCCTTGCCTGCCCCAGGGGCTGCCTGCAGGGCTCAGCCCCGCTGCCTGCCCATCACCCTCGCAGGCTTTGGGCCACCTGCAGCCCCCACAGCAACCCCCCAGACAAGGGACGCGTGGGCCTCACCCTTGGGTCGCAGCCGTCTCCCCGTGGGGGCCAAGGACCCTTGGCCATGGGGACCACAGTCCCTCGCTCATAGGGATCATGGTCACTCACTTATGGAGACCACGGTCCCTCTACCACGGGGGCCAGAGCCCTTCATCCATGGGGACGGCAGCCCCCTGCCCTTGGGGACAACTGCCCCTTGCCCACCCCAGGGCAGCCTCCCTGCCCCACTGGGACCGTGCGTGTCCCCGCAGTGCCCCCCACCCCAGGGTGCTGCCCTGCTGGCACCCCAGCTCTGCGGGGCAATCCTGGGGACAAAGGTGGCCACTGCCACCTTGAGGCCAGCCTGGGCATAGTGTCCCCAAATCCGGGGCCACCTCGGCTGTCGCAGCAGTTAGGGCCCTGCTGAGTTGCTGCGTTTGGGGGGAGCGTGTCCGCCCACCGAATGCAGAGCTGTGCCTGGTCCAGGGGATTTAACTCCTTTGCGAGCGCCCAGGTGGGCGCAGGGTGGGTGCTGTGCAAACTTGTCAGCGTTGTGATGATCGGGGAGCGCCGGGGGGCGAACGGGTGCACCTCGAGATGTGGGGGACCGCGGACGAGAGCGGGGGGCAGTACGGTGGCAGCAAGGGGATGTTTGGCTACAGAGGGACAGCAGAGGGACTGTGGGTGGCAGGGCTGAGCAGGCAGAGCCGGCGTGTTCAGAGGGGACCCGTGCCACCACAAGCACCCACCAAGGGCAGAGCCAGCCCAGCCCTGTGCGGGAGCCACATGGGACATCGGCAAGGGCAGCCTCGAGGGTCGGGGTTTGCAGGTTCCCGATTAAACAGGGGGAAGGCTGGGGGCAATGCTCCTGGAGCAGCCGAGGCACCGGGAACCGGCGCTCTCCCCACCCAGCTCGCCTGGCTCGGCTCGGCACGCTCCCTCCTTGCTCCTGCACAGAACCAGGCGTTGCACACACGCACCCCCAGTGTCCCTGAGACTTTATTCTGGATGGAGACAGCAAGGGGCATCTCGTAAGGAAATGGCGCTTCAGCCTCAGGAGCGGCTGCTGTAGGAAAAATCCTCTGGGAACTCTGTCGGACCAGGGCAGAGCCCAGCGAGGAGGGAGCTGCTGCCGAGGCCGAAGGCACGAGGCTCCACAGGGCTGGGCTGGCCACAGATACCCCTGTGCCCTTGCAGGCTGCAAGTCGTCTGCCTGAAGAGGCTGAGCCTCGAGGTCCAAAGCACCCCATGGTCCTCACTTCCCAAGGGGCCTGAACATTTCCCGTGTCCCCCATCCCTCCTTGCCGGTGGGGCTCAGCACGGTCTTTCCGTGGCTTTGGGGAGGGAGGACGGAGACAGGCGGCGAGACCTGGAAAGCGTCCATCCTGATGACCACAGGAACTGCCTGAGACTTTCCAACTGCTTGCTGGTGAGGCCGGACAAGTTGGGAGCGTGGCCAATAGGTCCAGCCCTGGGTGCCTGCCTGCCCCGTCCTCCTCGGCAGCTCCCTGTCTGCCGCAGGAGCTCCACAGAGGAGAGCACACGTGGGTGCTGGGGTGAGGATAGGTGCTCTAGGTGCTGGGTCCGAGGTCGGGTCTCCGTGGCAGGCTCACCACAGTGCCCTCACCGAGCTTGCCATGGCCGAGCTGGGGAGGGGTTGGGCTGAGCACCCCGCAGCCTCCAGCAGGTCCCGCTCTGTGACACCTCTGTGTGTGGGGGAACAAGGGCAAGGGGAGCCACCGAGAGGGAGCAGGGAGCCTGCGTGGCCCCGGGGCATCCATGCAGATGTGGGGACTCGGCATCCTCCTGCCCCTGCCCTGCTGCATCCCCACCCCGAGGCTCACCTCTCCTCCCCCCCGGGGTGCGGGGCTCTGCCAGGGACCCCGGGGCCACAGGAGCTGGCTCGCACGGTGCCCCCCTTTCCAGCCTCCAGTGCCTGGGGGTACCTGTAGAACTCCAAGTGGTTCCAGCCATGCTCCTGCAGCCTTTCCTTGTCCTGCTGCAAGCCGAGGTGACCCAGGCACCTGCCAACGCCACCGGACCACTCCTCCCTGTTGCAGGGCCGCTGGGGAAAGAACAAGGACACACACCAGCAGCGTCACACCAGGACCACGAAGTCGCCACCTTCACGTCCTCACCCCGCATGAACCAGGCACATTGCTGCTCCCCAGCTTTCCACTGTATCCCACTGCCTGTGCCGTGGTAGCTTCACCAGGCAGAGCACTGCCATGGGGATGGGACTTCACATCTGCCGGTGACCCCACAGCCAAAAGCAGGTGTCCCCACTCCTTGAGCTCCCCAAATGCCTCAGCTGAGCTCCAGATCCCCACGGAGACCATAGCGGTACCTCTCCTAGGTGGCCGTGCTGGTGAGTATCCGGCGTGTACCTCGGCACCTCCCGGCAGGGCCGTGGGGGCGGCTTCAGGGTGCTGTGGGTCTGGCGCAGCAGGGTCTTCTGGCTGTCCCCTCTGTGCTCAGAGGACGCCCAGTCCAGCTGGCTCAGGCAGGTGGCCATGTGCAGCGCCGTCAGCGAGCAGTCGCCCAGCCCCGGTGTGTCCCTCGCCAGGACGGCCGATTTGGGTCTCTTCTGCCGGCACACGCCAGGGGGGCTGCGTGGGTGTCCATGGGACAGCCCCCCCGGCACACAGAGATGCTGGCCCCATCGCTCTTCCTCTGATGGCGAAGGGATTCGTGCCCCAGGGGGGCTCCGGCACTGCTGGCCCCTGGCCAGGCTCTCCGTCTGCTTGTCGTGGGCTTCGCTGGCAGCGGGGGCTGGCACCCACGCATTGGGGACCCCCTCGAAGATGAAGTAGGCTGGGTTGGTGTAGCCAGCGGCCGCCTCCGGAAGGCTGCGGGGCCGGCTCCTGCAAAGCAAAGCGGGCGAGGGCTCAGCATCACCCCACGGCCAGGGGTCATGGAGGGGCAGAGCCTGGCTGGGATACCTGAGGCGCTGCAGGGGTGGCTTGGGGCACGTCGGGGCATCTGCTGCCGGCTCGGCGTCGTCCTCTTCAAAGCTGATCCACTCTGTAAATGCACCGAGGTCGGACCTCTCCCCACCGGGCACAGCCACGCAGTGCCGGAGTGCGGCCCCAGGGTGAGGGGAGGGGGCTGTCACACGGCCACGTTACCGTAGAGCCTCTCGCGGGTGCTGCGCCTGTCCTTGGGGACCCGGACCTTCATCCAGCCGCGCATGGAGCCCGTCTCCTCGCCGCGGTGGAAGAGGAAGGTCTCGAACTGCTGGGCCATGCTGCCGATCATTGACTTCATGGCAATGCAGCACTCGCCTGCAGGCACAGCGCACGCCTGCGTTACCCCCCCCACCCCATGCAGCTTGGGGGGGCAGGCGAGACCCTCGTATGCAGCAGCACCATGGAGCCAGGTGGGTGCCAGGGTCCCTTCTGCCAAGCTCCAGCTGCAAAACCTTACACCCAGCAGGCTGTTATCTGTGCCCTGCTGTGGATATGCTCGGCATCCTCCCATGCCACCACGGTGGCCCCCAGGCCACCATCCCGCACGCACCGTAGGACTCGCAGCTCTCCACCCCCTTGATGCTGAGGAGCAGGTGCTGGTCCCCCAGGTACTCCAGGTCCGGCAGGATGGGGTGCAGCTGCACATGGAGAGAGGGGTGCTGGGAGGGGGGCTGCTGCAGGGCAGGGTGGCACAGGAATGGCTCTGTCCTGGGGGGGACAGTGACAGCCCCCTGGCACCCCTTGGGGCTCAGGGTACAGAGCCAGCAGGAGGGATGGGGAAGAGGAAGGAGGAGGATGCTCAAGGGCTGGGGGGGCCAGCATCTGCCCCCCACGACCCGGTGCATACCATAGGCAGATTCTTTGCGGACCAGCCCAATTTGAGGAAGCCGGGGATGTCGCAGCTCTGGGAGGTGTTCTCCCCACTCCGCTGGGCTTCTGCCGGGGGAGAGCAGGGGACACAGCTCCAGCGGGGGCTGGCTCACCCCCGCGGCACACCCCCGGCACCCAGGGGCCACCTCACCCTCCAGGCAGTAGGAATGAAACTCGATGTAGCACTTGCTGCGGCTGGCTGTTTTCACGATCACCTCGATGCTCTCCCACTCGATGCAGGCCAGGGGCTCGGGGGCAGATCCGGGGGCTGTAGGTAGGTACCGGCAGGTCGGCGTGCGCCGGCCAAGCACCCGCAGCCAGGGCTTACCCCAAACTGGGCGCGGGGGGTGACAGACCCCAACTCCTTACCCTTCTTGGGCACAAACTGCGACGTTACTCCCACCTCGAAGGTGGCAAAGACGGGCGAGTGGTCGCTGGTCATGATGTCGTCGGTGCAGCCTGGATGGCGGGAGGGGACAGCTGGGTGACGGGCCCCGAGCTGTGGGGTCCCAGGCAGTGCTGGCCACCCCGGGCTCCCCCCAGCCCTGGGGTCTCACTCACCGTAGGAGTTACAGACCACATGGGTCTCTGGGTGTGACTTCCACAGGATGCGGTCACACCACGAGGGGACATTGATCCTCACCTAAAAATGGAGAAAGCATCTGGCTTCAGTGCCCCCTCCGGTCTGGCTCCCCCCCAGCCCAGAAAAGCAACCCAGCACCCCCAAAAGTGAGCTACCTTCTGGCCAGACCCACTCTGGGAGGGGAACGAGCTGGCAGAGGCATGGGGGCTGAGCACCACCGCACAGCTTCCCCCGGCACCATCCCAGCCTGGTGTACCCGTACCCCGGTGGTGTCCTGCAGCTCAGCAGGAGGCTCCGGGAACTCACCCCCGTGGGCTTGAACTTCTGCCACATGTAGCTGTCCCGGGAGCCCCGCTCGTACCGGTACGTGGGCGGGAAGGAGATGTCACCCTCACCTGGGAACCAAGACACGGAGATGGCATGGGGTCCAACGTCCCCACCTGTCCCCATAGCTGCAACCAGCTGGGGAGAGTCCCCATGGGGTGTCATGGTCCCCATCCAGGACTCACACCCCCAGCCAGCCCTGCAGGGACAGGCTGTGACTGTCCCTGCGCTTGCACGCTCTCGGGACGCAGAGCCCAGGGGGTTTGCGTGGTGCACATCAAGGTCCCCCAGGATTCCAGCATCCTGGGACAGGGCACCATGGCGTGCCGGAGGTGGCACAGGGAGCGGGACGCAGGGACAAGTGCAGGGGCAGGCATCCCCCCTAGCCCCCACCCTTGGTGGGGGGCCATTCCCTCTGCTCCGACACTCACTGAATCGCAGGAACACCTTGTTCTTCTCCCGCTCCAGGTTGAGCTGGTCGACAGCCAGAAGGGTTTCAAACTCCTTCTTGGTTATGTGGGCAAGGATGTCCTGTGCCGGGGGAGGAAGGTGTGGTGAGCCCTGGCTCTTCTCACCCCTGCGGCTGCACCGGTGCCACCGCCAGCGTGCCACCGTCCCCAGCCGTGGTGCCTGCAGGGTCCCACCTGCACATCCATGTCCAGGCGGTAGTTGAGGTCCCCGAACCAGAAGAGGTGGGTGAAGCGCAGGGTGAGGTCGAAGGCGCTGAGCCGCTTGTCACCCAGAACCAGGGAGCGCAGGATGTCACTGTAGTTCTGGTTACGCCTGCAGAGGGGACGGCAGCACCGCATGAACCTCCCCAGCTACGCCTCAACCTCATCCTGCCCCTGCCAGGTGGGGACAGGATGGGGAGATGGACAACCCCACAGCCCCTGGGGCTCCTCCAGCCCCTTGAGACACTTGCCTGCCCAGGGGCAGACCCACCCCCCCAAATCCCTCCGTCACCTGTGGGTCTTCTCACTGCCAGAGGCCAGGTGGCAGTTGATGAAACCAAAGGAGGTCCCATTGAAGAGGAAGGAGACGCCCACAGCTCCCTTGTTCCCTGCAGGGATGTGCTGGGCACTGAGCACTGGGGTGGGTCTCGGAGGTCCTGAGATGGCTCCCAGGCTGCCCCCTCGCTCTGGGGCATCCCCTCCGCCCCGTCCCCATCCCTACCCAGTGTGTTGGCGATCCCAGTTTTCACACTGGAGGTGTGGACGTGGCTGATGCGCCGTTCGTGCTCGGGCTTCACCAGCACCACGATCTTGATGCTCCAGAGGCATTGCAAGGCAACCTGCGGGGGGGCGGGGGGGTGAGCCTGCCTGCTCCCCCCACATCACCCCACGGCGGAGAGTGGTGGGGACAGAGAAGCAGCAAGGTGAGCCAACCCATCCCTCAAAGGTAGCTCCTGGGGAGGGCACTCCCTGCATGGGGTCTGCTGGGCATAGGAGGTTCCCTGGGCTGTGTTTGGGGTGGGAGAGGACCCTGGGTTTGGGGGTAAGAGCCCTGGGGCAATGGCTACTGGTAACCAGCTCCTTGAGACTGCCGAGGAATGGCTTTAGCTTGCCGAGCACCGTGTGCCCCCCCAGGCACAGCCAGAGGGGTCCAGGCTGCACCCCGCCGTTACCACGCGGTAGTCGATGGCCATCAGGGTCTTCAGAGATGCGCGGAGGAACTCGACCCACTCGCGGTCACCCAGGGAGTTCTCCTGGGTGCCGATAACGTAGATGTCGTGGGGGATGCAAGCGGTGGTCTCGTCCTGAGTGTGCCCCAAGCCCCTTGAGGTCAGCCAGGAGGCGAGGGAGCGGGGTGGTGGGGTGCTGCCTGCGGGCAGGGGACAGCAGGTCACCGGGGGAGACAACACAGGGCTGATTCCAGGCTCCTCGAGCCCCTCTCCACCCTCAGACCCTGTGCATCTCCAGGAGCTGCTGGGGATGGGAAGTATCATGGTCCACCCACCCACATGCCAGACTGGTGCTGGGATTTACTGCTACCACCCAAAACCCTCCTAGTACCCCAGCGTCTCCATTTCCCTGGCAGCCACCAGGTGAGTGGATCCCGATGGGACAGACAGACCTGGCCAAAAGTGGCCAGGTCAAGGTCTTCTCCAGCCTCCTGCTCCCACTGAGGACCAGCTTGGACCTCAGCTTTCCTGGGGCAGCTCGTTCACCTCCCAAAACCTACCCGGCCTCACAACGAGCTGTGACAGCCTCCTAGGACAACGTCACCTTATCCTAGCCCCTTACCCATGTTCCACGTCCCAACATAGACTGAGATGAGGTCAGGCTCATCCAAGTTGGAGTGCTGGATCTTCATCAGCTGCAGCAGCTGGCAAAAGGCCTCTCGCTTCTGCAGGATGATAGGGGTGTCTCAGGGTCCCCAAAGGGGAGCTGGGAGCCACAGCACCCCAGAAGGTGCCAGTGGCAGCTGGATCAGGGGGACATCACCTCCAGGCATAGGAACCAGCTTCCAGGGTTGGTCTGAACCCTGAGACCATCCGTTTGCTGCATCCCTACGTAACAGCTCTGTATCCCCCCCGGGCCCCCAGTGCCACTTACCCGCGCATTGGGGAAGACAAAGTCTCTGCTCAGGCTCCTCTGCGGCTCCCGGTCGTACACCAGCCTCACCTTGCTCTGCACGCTCTGGTATTTGATCAGCTGCAGGACTGATTGCCGGGCATGAGGGGGGCGATAGTGGTACCCACCTCCCGCCGTGGGGGCCATCAGGCAGTGTGGGGTGAGGGCTCAGGGCGCAACCAGGTCTGCAGCCCATCACCCTGGCATCAGGCCTGCGCCAGGGAATCGCACAGCCCTGCAGCACCACGTCGGCAGCCGGGGAGGGGGTCAGCAGCCCCTTACTTTTGTCCTGCGGGATGGTCTCCTCCAGGGACCCGCTGCCCTTCTTGGTGATGGCCACCGTGCCCGACTCCACGTCCACCGTCAGGGCTGCCCGCTGCAGCTTGCCCACCTTCACCTGCAGACGGGGATGCGGTTCCCGGGTCGGCCCCGTGCCTGCCCTGCCCGAGCAGTGACACCAGGGACCCTCCGTGCCCCCCGCCCTCACCTCGAAGCTCTGCACGGCCAGGGGCTTGGCGGTCGGCGGGGGGGCCGCTGCCACGCAGGGCAGCGCCAGGTTGTGCCTTGACACCGTCTCCTGCAGCGACTTCAGCACCTGCCGGAGAGACGGGCACTGGTCTGGGGGGACTGGGCTGACTGGGAGCCCCAGGCACCCTGCGCCAGCCCGTCCTGCCCCAGGGGGCATCCCGGGGCTGTGCCACCCCCCGTGGCTTGTTTTGCTGGAGGGTTTAATTTAGGTGAGGGGTTTGCTGGAGCAGAGCGAGGTTCCCCAGCCCAGGGTGCTGGTGGAACCAGGCAGCATCTGCCATTAACAGTGGCCGAGGTCCCCCTGCAGCCAGCTGGGCTTCCCCAGCCTGGTGTCACAGGGAGCCACCGCGAGGGGCGGGGGTAGGCACCTTCTTCTCCAGCGAAGAGAGGAGATGGTTGACAGTAGATATCTTGTTGAGGAGCAGCTCAAGGTCTGGATCGCTGGTCAGGAGGCCCTGAGAGGAAGGATGGACATTTTTGGGGGTAATGAGTGGGTTCCTCCCGGCAGGTCCGAGCTGCACTCCGAGATATGGGGATCCCCAGGGTGTGTCAGGGGACGCAGCTTCTCCCCCCACCACATCCTGGAGTGGGCACGGAAATGAGTCCCTGCTTGTCCCCATCCCACAGGGAGCCAGGTCCCAACCTGGGATCGGCTGCAGGAACCCGGCACACACAGCACCCGGGGACCACCAGCAGCACCACGGGCCGTACAGCACCTTTGGGTGCCAAGAGGCACCAAAATCGCTCTGACCCGCTCCCCCGCAGATCAGCTGCCCCTGGCCACGTGCGACAAGGAACCTGCAGGCAACAGGGGGCTGCGGTGAGCCGAGAGGGGCTCACCTGCTCCCTGGCTGGGCTGCGAGGGGACGCGGGGGGGTCGAACACCCTGGCCAGTGTCTCCAGTCCCGCCAGCGTGAAGTCGATCTCACTGCAGAGGAGAGGAGCAGGTGAGAGCCAGCATGGGCACCTCCCGAGCGTCAGTGGCGATGCTTGGCCACCACGAAGGGGATGGGGACAAGGTGGGTGGCCCCAGGGGGTGGCCCCCCCCCAGGCCACTCGCCTGTGCAGCGCCCGGCAGGCGGTGACGAGCGCGGTGCTGAGATGGCGCAGCTGCGGGTGCCCATGGCGCAGAGCCTCGAGGTCCAGCTGCAGGTGGTGGTTCAGGTACTCGGCCATGAAGCCCATGAAGTCGCTGGCTGGGCTGCGAGGGCAAGTGGGCATCTTTGGAAAGATCTCCTTCCCCTGGGGCAAGCCACCATCTCCAGAGAGGGGTGGCCGTGCCCACCCCATCGCCTCCATCACCCCGGGGCGGGCAGGGGCGAGTTACCTGCTGTGGACCTGCTCCTGCAGCCTCTGGTGCAGCTGCTGCGAGATGTGGGTCCGGCCGGCGATGGGAGCGCTGAGCCACGCGCCCGTCCCGGCTCCCCCGGCCGGGACCGTGCTCGCCATGTGCCCACCACCTCGGCTGTCCTCCCCGTCTGCGGGCAGGGGACAGCCAGCTCAGCGGGACCCCCTCCCCGCTTGCAGCCCCACGCAGCCCCCGCCGCCCCCTCCCCGGCTCACCCGAGTCCTCGTCGGCCGCCTGCCGGGGACGGTGCACGGGGTAGAGCAGGGGCGTCACCAGCCCATTGTTGGGCTGCTGGTAGGCGCCGATCAGGTCGGGGAGGGTGCGGAAACACTTGGCCTGGATGCCCTGGATGGTCTGGGGAGGCAGAGAGGGCGGGAATGCCATTACGTACCCACCTCCACCGGCTCTGCGTGCAGGGGCAGATCCCCCACCGGGCTGCGGACCAGCCTGCCATGTCGGGCGGGACTGTCCCCCAAAATGTGGCCATGGCGAGCTTTAAGTGCCAGCTGGATGTTGAGCTCACCCCAGCCCCTGGCAGAGCAGCAGAGCGAGGAGAGGAGTGCGGAGACATGTGCCTCGAGCATCAGACGGGGATGCTCCCTAGGGACACTCGGGATGCTTTTTTTAGGGTGTCGGAAGGAGCTGGGTACCAGGAGAAACGTGAAGTGACACCAAAGAGGGGAAGTGAGGCCAAGCCGGTGACCAGGACAGACAGCACAGGGACAGATGTTGTGGGGATTGGGGCTGCGTGGCCAGGCTGGGGCAGGAGATGGTGGCAGGAAGGGGGCAAGCATTTTGCTGTGCCGCCCCCGGTGGGCTGGTGGCAGCCATGGGGCTGTGGGGGAGGCAGCCTTCCCAGGCAGCCCCGTGACGAAGGGGTGGCTGCAAAGCGCTCGCATCCTGTCGTGCCGGGCGTTGCAGGCAGCTCATGCAAAAACCAAACCGCACCGCTCGCTCACAGCACCGGCACGCCGGGGAGGGCAGACACCCCAGCCCCTTCACACCTGCATCCTGCCCACGGCCCAGCTCGTAGCCAGTGACCCCCCTGGCATGGTACCCGGCGGCATTAGCCCAGGCAGGGAGTGCACCCCAGTGGCACTCAACCTCTGGGCACCCACCGCTGCACCCACCTGGACGGAGAGCAGCCCCTCGTCATCGGGGAGGATGCGGTATGTGTGGACATGCCGCTGGAACCTGGGAGAGAGCAGATGAGGATCCCCAATCGCGCGGCCCCACAATACCGTGGGCACGTGGCAGCGTTGGGGAGTACCTGGCACCCAGCCCTCATGCAAACACCCCCATCCCCTGCGCAGAGAGAGGAACTGAGCTCTCATTTCTGGAAATAAAAGCATCACCCTAGGCTCTGGGTCTGTACCCGTTGGCAGGGGAGGATGCGCCACCTCCAAACAGCACCCTGCCTGCAGCGGCCACGGCACGGTGGGGGCTCAGCCACGTCCCCGTCAGCGTTTGCTGGAGCACCTCATGTAGCAGTGAGGGTTTTCAGCCAGCTGGAGCCGGGCGCTGTGCTCCCCGTGACTGTGACTACTCCCTCCAAGGCCACCACAGCATCCCTGCCCATGCCGTCCCGTCTGGCATCAGCCTGACCTCCAACTCGGTGCTGGGACGCTGGCAGAGTCGGGGCGGCTGCAGGCTGAGACCCCGGCATGCCCCGCACCCTCCGTGCCCCTCGGCACCATGTGTTTGCAATTTGTCCCGTGCGCTGGGCCAGGCCAGCCCAGGGAAAGGGGGGTGGCACCCCGCCAAACCCGCCGAGGCGCCGCCCCACGCGGTCCCCGCTGCAGACGTGTCGCTGGGCTGCAGGACGGGTGCGGGCAGCAAGGCAGGGTGCAGGCAGCTCCCGCAGCAGCGCTCTCAGGGGCTGCGAGCCCGGTGCCAGGCAGGGAGATGGCGAGGTTGGGGGGATGCAGCCCCCAAGTCCCGGCATCTGAGATGTTAACAGCGGGCGTCGCGGTCCGGATGCAGCCGCGTTGGGGGTTGGAAGGAGAGGGGATGTTTGTGTTCGCAGAGGGAGGGCGATGCGAGTCAGCCTCTCCCGCTCCCACGCACGGGGCCGGGACGGCGGGCAGCCTGAAATGGCTCAGCGTGCCCTGGATTTCGGGTTCTCCCTTCAGCAACCCCAGTGCCGGGCAGGGCTGCTGGCCCAGGCTTCCTGCTCCCAAGGACACGGGGTTCTCCACTGTCTGACCTGGGGATCACTCAAATACCCCTGTGCTAAAGACCTGGCACCCCGCTCACCCCGCCGGCATCCCTGTAGAAGCCTTTTCCACGAGGTTTCGGCAGCGCCAGCCTGAGGGGCAGTACCAGGAATTGCTGCACCTGAAGCCCAGAGTGGGGAGAGGGACAGAGGGACCCCAGCAAGGGACAAGAGTGAGAAGCCGGGAGCAGAAGCCAGGCAGGTGACTTACAGGAGGCAGAGGGCGTACGCCCCCGAGACCGACTCGCTGTCCCGCACCAGGAAGCAGCCGTCCCGCCCGGCCTTGGCCAGCAGCTCCTCCGCCACCACCCGGCTGATGTCCCGGTGGTACCAGCTTGCTGCCGCCATCCTCCAAAGCAGTGGGACACCAGCTGCGCTGTGTCCCCGTCCCAGCCCCGCATCGGGGCTCAGCGGCGGATGCTGGCCATCAGCTGGCCCACGGGGTCGGTAGGGGAAGGTGAAGGTGGGGGTGGCGTGGGGGCACCAGCCCCCTGGTACCCAAGCAAGCCGGTGGCTGGAAGTCCCAGACGGTGATGTGCAGCCACCCAGGTGATGCTCATGGGGATGGGGTGCCACATGGCCAGGCAGCGTGGCAGGAGCAGGACCGGGGGGGCAGCTGGGGGAGGCTGGGGGTCCAGATGCTCCTCATCGCGGGGGGTTCCAGCCTGTGGGGTGCACGGGGGCAGAGAGGGGCAGCTCAGCAATTGCACCTTTCCCGCAGGGGGGAATCACCCCGTGCTCCTGCCCCAGCCCTGGCGCCACCATCCCGCCCCGGTGCGTGGCAAGGACAGGCCATGCTGGCATCTTGGTGGCACACGGAGGTTCAGACCTCGCAGGACACACTCACCGTCCCTTGCAGATGCGCCGTGGGGCTCCTGCGGCTCTTGCAGGGTGCTGGGAGCAGTGAGCTGAGCTTTCGGGGTGCAGCCAAGCAGGACCGGAGCTGCGATGCTGCACCGTCTGCCCTGTGCTTCCTTCCACAGGGGCCGCCGGCAGCCCTGCCCGGCACACGCTGCCCGTCGGGGCGGCCGTGGGGGCTCAGCACCCACCCCGCTGCCCCCGCTCCCCGGCCCCACCGGCCAGGCCCACCCGCCCGGTGCCCCGTGCCCCTCGCTCGGCACCTCGGCGGCCGCCGCGCTCTTCCTCCTTCTCTGCGTTCCGCTCGCCCCACGCCAGGACCAGCCTCCTCGCTCCTCCTCCCGCTCCAGCCCCGCTACAGGGGGAAGCCTGCGGCCATGCGGGGCTGAGCGCGGCAGGGTGAAGGACGGGGAACTGCTGGAGAGGGGACGGCAAAGGGCTGCCAAGATGATGAGGGGACTGAAACACCTCTCATGAAGAAAGGCTGAGGGATTTGGGTCTCTTCAGTCTGGAAAAAAGGCGACTGAGGGGGGATCTTATCAACGCTTATAAATACTTAAAGGGTGGGTGTCAGGAGGATGGGGCCAGGCTCTTTTCAGTGGTGCCCAGGGACAGGACAAGGGGTAACAGGCACCAACTTGAACATAGGAAGGTCCATCTCAACATGAGGAGGAACTTCTTTCCTTTGAGGGTGGCAGAGCCCTGGCACAGGCTGCCCAGAGAGGTGGTGGAGTCTCCGTCTCTGGAGACATTCCAAACCCGCCTGGACGTGTTCCTGTGCCACCTGCTCTGGGTGACCCTCCTGTGGCAGGAGGTTGGACTGGGTGATCTCCAGAGGTTCCTTCCAACCCCTGCCATTCTGTGATTCTGTGGTTCTGTGGGTGCAGGCAGCAGCAGTCCTGGAGCCAGGGCTCTGCCTCCACCCCGCTCCCCGCTGCCCATCTTCCCCAGGGGCGAGGTGCAATGGAGGGGGGAAGAGCCCCATCGCTCGGACATGACCCTGAGAGAGGGGACTGCCAGAAGCGTAGCACACATGCAAAATGTGTTTGGGGTGGCGGGCAGCCTCTGGGCAGTGACTGAGCTGCCCGCTCCTGGGGAACTCGCTGACCGTGCCGGGGCTGAGCTCTGCTGTTCGCTGCTGGCCACATGGAGATGGAGACGCTGTAGGCATCAGGCAGCCCAGTGAGCTCAGCACCCGTGATGCCACTCATGTCACCCCATCTGTGGGTGCCCTGCCTCTGGGCAGAAGGGAAGCAGGGTTCAGGGGATCCCGGGAAAGGGTCAGGAAGGCAGGAGGCTTTTCCCAGCAGGACGGGGCTGCAAACAGCACCAGGGTTCCTGCAGCTCCCAGGCGCAGACCCAGAGGTTTTGCTCCTCGTGGCTAGCAGCAAGTGGGTCGTGCACGTGCCAGTGGTCGCCTGGGCAAGTGGCTGGCTTGAGGGTGATTAGCACCAATTAACTACAGATGAGCAGCAGCCACCATCTGCTGCCAGAGTGCTTGGGAGCACCAGGGCTGCTCTGGGGGAAGATGGGACAGCAGGTTCCTGGCAGAGGAGGAGGAGGAGGAGGAGGAGGATGAGGATGAGGATGAGGATGAGGATGAGGATGGAGTTCCGTGCTGAGCCATGCTCCTGGCTGTCTGCCACCCTTGGCATCACGAGCTGACCCCTGCAGCCATGAAGCCAACGCAAAGGGACCAACCCCACCATCATCTGCCCAAGCCTGCCGGTGTGGATGTGCCAAAAGCCCCTGCCGAGGCTTCCTCCTGGGCTCCCGGCCTCGAGAGGAACCTGTGGCCAAGGCCACCAAGAAGTCGGGCAGCCTGCTTGATTTTGGGCTGTCAGCTGTGGGCCACATGGCAGTGGTTGCATTTCTCACTAGCGCCCAACATGGGAAAACACGGTGATGGCGGGTCTGTGCAGGGACAGCAGCTGGAGACCCCCGTCCCGCTGGAGACCCACCAGCGTGGCTCCCTCCTGTTACTTAACAGCGCGGCAATAATTCCCCACAGCTGCGGAGGCACCTGGCTTCGGATTAATGCTGTCCACGCCACTTAATCCAGATCAGAGGAGGAAGACTGGGAGCTCTGAGGGGCTTTGAGAAATCAGCAGCGCTGGCTGCGGGCTTTTACGTAAGGCTGCTGCGATGCACGGTGCCGGAGGCTGAGCCGGGACGTTGCCAGATGCACTGGCACCGGCACACAGGGAGCTCTGCCAGCACCTGGGGACAGCTGTATTTTGGAAGGCGACGTGCGTTTCACCGGTGCCAGCTTGCTGGGTGGCTCCAACCCCACCAGGGCTCCCTTCGGAGGGCAGACCCTGCGAGCGACGGCACCAAAGTGGGAGATGCGGGAAGCCCCGTGGCCGTTCCTCAGGGAGGCAGGACACTGCAGGGCACTCTCCCATCGGGAGCCAGGGATGAAGCCGGGCCCCCACGCACTCCACCAGCCCCACGTCCTCCGGCGTTCTGCCCCTGCTGGAAGTGGCTGGTTGAGCTGTGCTTCACGCAGTGCATGGAGCTGGAGGGACATGTGGGATGAGGCAGATGGAGGAGCCTTTGGCCATTTATTAAACAGGAAAAAGGAAGAAGCCCTCTCTCATTTCCCTATTATTTTTAACACCGCGCCGCATCCCCCAGCTTCCTTCCCCGACGCTTGGTTCAGAGCATGGCATGAGCATGGGAAGGGATGTGGTCTGTCCGTCTCACCACTGTTTTCAGGGCGGGGGGGGGCAATATCTGCCACCCCACCTGAGCAAGATCCCCCTGGCTGAATCCAGGTAGTCAAGATTAACCTGAGCTGAAGCCACCCAAAATGAAATTTGCTCCCCATCCTCCCCATGCTCCGCAGACCCTATGGCCCTTGTGAACAGCACCGGTCTCAGGAGCCTTATTAAGCGCCTAATGAAGAGCCACAAACAGAGCTCAGGATTAGATGCTGGGGGCGGCCACTCCGCCATTCCCGCCCCCCCACGAGCCAGGCAGCCGGCATCCAGGTGGGGCTGCCTCCTCCTCCTCTTCTTCCACCCACCAGCGGGGTGACCACCAGGAAGGTCACAGTTCATGTGTCCCCCCTGACCTTGGCAGAAATAGCACCCACTAATCTGCAAACTAAGCAGCTCTCGTGTGTGCAATTAAAGAAATCACAAGTCCCAGCCCCAGGCAACGCGTGCTGAGAGCTAAAGCCCTGGGCAGTGGGGCTGGCATGCTGTGGTGGCCTGTGGTAGCTCCCAGTGGCTCCTGGTGGCCCACAGGGCCAGAGGCACAGGTGGGCTGCATTTGGGAGGGGTTGTTACCCAGGTGATGAAGGTCATTGTGCTGATCCAGGGTGTAGGGAGGAGGCTGCTGGCAGCTCTGGGATGCACTGGTGAGCAGAGATATCCTGACCTCGGCGCTCTGCTCTGGGGGCTGACCCGGAACCAAGCATGTGCTCAAAGCAAAGGGTCTGGCCAAGGAAACAAGGGCTTGAGAGATGCTGGAGGTGAGGAAGACAAGTGGGGCCTTTCGGGAGCAACTTGCAGGCTGCCCTGGGCTATTCTTGCGATCTGCGCCCTGTCCCTAGGGCCAACACAGGGGTAGCGTCCCCACGAGCATCCCGCAGCCACCCCTGCGGGAGGGGGATCCTGTGCACCAGCTGCAGTTGAGGAAGGACGGTAGTGTAGAGCGCTTCTCTCCCAGGCGGCCGTAAGACAAATCCACTCTGTGCTTTCAATAGTTTTCTATTTGCAGCAGCAAGCCTTGAATTAATGATGTGCTAATCGGGTCAGGCGAGGCCAGCCCGTCGTGTTATGAAATGATGCGGCGCTAAGCAGGTTGCCCAGGCGGTGCTGGGGGATGGTGGCAGGTCCATGTCGCACCACCAAGGGGTGGCTAGCCCTTCCCTGCCGCTTCAGGAGGAGCGAAGCCTGGCATTGGAGTCGCCACTGCAGCCTCAAGCCTTGCATGTGCTATTGCCCCGTCATCTTGTACATGAGCGTCCCCATGGCAAGGGTGGCCCATATGCCTTGGACCACAGCAGGTCACCTCTAGGTGACCAGCCAGATGGGCACATCGGGTAGGCAAGAAGCTGCCTGTGCACCTTCTGTCCATCTGTTAGCCATCCAGCAAAGTGCATAAGGGAGGGATAAAACCTGGCAGGTTCCTCTTTGCCCTCTACCGTCCCCCTCCAACCTTCATGCCCAGGGCTGGTCCAGCTCCACTTGCCATGGGAGCAGTTGTAGAGAGCCCCCATGGGAATCTGTGCCCTTGCCTTCACCCCTGCCCACCAGGAGCAGAGCTTCTACCTCAATTACCATCACCTTCCTCCTAAGCCCATTTTGCCAATCTCCATAAGCTGCTTTCTCAGGGCTCCAGCAGCAGCCGTATTTATAGCCCACTCTTACTCACGAAGCGTCTCCCCAGTTAATAAACTAATAGGATTCTTCACAAAAGCACCTCTCCCACGGTACAGACACACACACACCCCCCGCAGCTCCAGCCAAAGCCAAGTGGGTGAGATCAGATGCCAGGGGAGGGACCGCCGGGGAGATATAAGAAGCTGCAGGTCTAGGAGCAGCCCGTAGTGACTGGGTGGCAGTGGGACGTGCTGGGAGAGGAAGAGGAGAGCATCTGTCTGTCCATCTACCCCCCAGGTAAGTGCTGCCTGGTCTGCTGCCTGGGCCCTGCCAGCGTTTTGGGGCATGGATTCTGCTGTTTTGTAAAACCCTTGGGAGCAGGGATGTTGGTGCCTGACCGTGGCTGGAAGGAGGGTGGTTTGGGGCTAAAAGGGAACATATGTGGCCACCAGAATTTCAGTGTGGCTGAGCCCGAGGGCATGGGTGGAGGGGTCCGGTAGCAGCATGGGAGAGTTTAGCTGAGCGGGGGGGGTCCGGGTCCCCCCTCTGGGCTTGGGAGATCATAGAATGTGTTGGGTTGGAATGGACCTTTAAAGGTAATCTAGTCTAACCCCCCTGCAGTAAGCAGTTCAGGTCTTCTCTCCTCCACTTTTCATCGCCTTATCCCCAGTTCCCAGGCTCTGGAGAGGGCTGAGGCCGTGGCACCGTTTTGCTCCCACTCCCTTTGCGCCTTCTCTTGCTGCTGCCCAAGAAACCCTGCAGGCAAGGATGCCCAAGCTTCACGTCCTGCAGCACCTGAGAGCATCAAAGATCCTGAGTTCGGGACTAATCCCTTGTTTTCCTGTGGGGAAGAGGATCATCTCCTCCTCCCGTATCAATTTCTTCTTTCTCCCCAGCATCCCTGTGGTTGCGTAAAGAGGCAACTCTGCCCACGTGTCCCTGGGGCTTAAAATACTGCCTGGGCTTAAGCTCTGCTAATGTCAGAGCTGCCTAACTTTAAGAAGCTGAGCTCATCCTATCTAATCTCCCAGCGAATCAGCTGGTGATCAGTGCAGTATTTACACTTTAATTCTGGATGCCAGGCTTGAGGAAGCAAAACTCAGGCAGCACAGTCGGGCAGGGCTGGGCACTGCCCTCCCAGAGCCGGCTCTGGCGCTTCTGGCCAGCAATGGGGACAGAGGGGCCACGGGTCAGGGACGCGCGCCCCAAGACCCCCTGCCCACGGGGCGGTTGAGCTGCCCTCGACCTTTCTGTCTGTGGTTTCCTCACTTTCCTGTGAGCGACGGGACAGAACAAGCCTGTTCCTGCCGCCAAGCCATGACAGCCAATTTCCTGCAGACAAGACAAATTCATAAAATTGAGACTCCGTAAGCCCTTTTGTTCATTTTCTTGCCTTTCCCAGCCTTGAACTCACTCTCTTGGGAGTCCCCCCTGTGCTTCCTATTTTCTGAAGCCTGCCTGCCTGCGGCATTGCTCTCCCTTTTTCTCTTCCACCTCCTCTTCACTGCCTTTTCGGCCGGGGACAAGGGGTTTGCTGGGCTCAGCCACCCCGTCGGGTCTCCACCCGCTCCCGTGTGCCTTGTGTGTGCCCTGAAGCTGGGCAGCTCCAGCTGAACCTGGAGCATCCCAGCTCTTCCAAGGCAAAAGGCCCAGCAGCGCCGTAGCCCGAGGGCTCTGGAGTCTGAGTTTGTTGGGAGACAAATGATTTTGTCCCGTTGGCTGGCGATGGCCGGCGGCTGCCCCTTCTCCACCGCCTCATGCAGCTCTTCCCCTCCATCTCTCCCCACAGACCCCCACCTGTGTGGCTGCTGACTTAAAATGGCAGACGGAACAAAGTAAGTGTCTTTTTTTCCTTTTTTTATTTTTTTTTTTTTTTAATTGGGATGGAAGAAGGCACTGCGGGACAGGAGCAGAGGGAAAAAGTGAGCCTCCCCGGCTCCTGTACCCACTGACCCCACAGGCTGGTACCTGAGCTGTCTGTAGAGAGATGGAATGAGCCATCATGGAGCCAACAAAGCACCTTCTCTTTTCTTCTGCATGTTGGTGCTTTCTCACGTGCCCTTAAGACACAACAAGATAATGCAACCCCTCCTCAATGGTCACACACTCAGCTCAGGAGCATGATATCCCTCGGGGCAGGTTTGGCTGTGAATTTGCAGGACGCTGAATTCCCCATGGCCAGGACACGCTGTGCACGCTCTGGTGTAGCTCTTGGAGATGCACCATGCTTGCAGGGAAGCCCTCTCCCTCCTTGCCCCAGGGACACCAGTGGCTGCCCCCTCCCTCCCTGCCTCAGGAGTGGGCTGTGCTGCATCCAGCCTCATCCAGGGCGTTCCCAACCCGTCTGTCTGTGTTTCCTCCGCAGGGTGTTCAAGAAGACCAGCCCCAATGGCAAGGTGAGTCCATGCACGCAGAGATGGGACCGTGTGCCCCATCCCTGGAGCAGGCTGTGCTGGGGCTCCTCTGGGGTGGCTCTGCCCATGGGACGGGATGCAGGCTGAATTCCCCTTCCCTGACTGATTCCTGCTAATCCTGCCATGATGCCACCACAGGGCTCGCTTTTCAAAACAGAAATATATAAAAAAAGAAATCTATATGGACCCTTAAATGCAACGTCTGGTCCAACATGCTAACAGCAGGGTTAACAAGCCCCACGACACAACCCAGGGCTTGAAAATTTTGGCCAATTCAATGGCAAACACTAACCTGTTTCCCTCTTCCCTTTGCGCGCTGCCTCCAGCTATCCATCTACCTGGGGAAGAGAGACTTTGTGGATCACGTGGAGTCGGTGGACGCTGTAGGTGAGTGTGGCCATGCCCGCCACAGAGGGGGAAGCATGGGCAGAAAGCAGTCTGGGGGAAACCAGTCCCTGTGCTGGTGGCTGCTCACCTCTGCTTCCCGCCGGAGCAGGAGGAGCGAGGGCAGCTCTGGAGGAGCAAACATCCCATTTTCCTGCAAATACCCTTACAGAAAAATGGTGGGGAAAGGGATGAAGTCCCTTTGCCGAACAACTCGGTCACGCCGCTGGTGCTGACGCTGAAGGAGGCATCGCCATCTCCCTGACTAGCAGCTCCCCTCAGTCACCTTCCCAGCCAATGAGCAGATTATTTAACTTTTAAAAACACTGTATTCTTGCGAGGATCTCCCCAGGTGACTGAGCTCACTGGCCCTTCTTCTCTGCTTGTTTGCAGACGGTGTCTGCCTGATCGACCCGGAGTACCTAAAGGACAGAAAAGGTATTAAGACACAAACTCCCATGTTGTAAGGGGAAGGGATGGAAACCAGTTCAAAGCTCACACGCAGCCTGGGACTATAGTCAAGTTAAATCTGCAACGGGTCGTCTACAGCTCGTCATACATCTGGGTGATGGTGGCTGACCTGGCAAGGAAAGCTGCCTCTTTCTTATCTTTTCTGCCTGGGGCATTGGCTCTGAAGCTACCCGTGCCTTGCAGAAAGATGTGATAAATCTTGTTAACTCGGTGTTTGAGGTCTGGGTCCTGATAACAGGGTCATATTTCTCCTAAAGAGTTATTAAAGTAGTTTTTCTTTCTTTGTTCTTTTCTGAACCCCTTTTCCCTCTGTGCCTTCCCTTTATCTCACCCTTCCCCTAACCCCACTCCTCTCCGTTTCCATCTGGCTTCAGTGTATGTGACGCTGACTTGCGCCTTTCGCTACGGCCGAGATGACCTCGACGTTATCGGCTTGACCTTCAGGAAGGACCTCTATGTCCTGACCACCCAGATCTTCCCACCGGTGCCGGACCAGGCACCCAAAACCCTCACTTCTTTGCAGGACAAGCTGACGAAGAAGCTTGGAGAGAATGCCTACCCCTTCACCTTCGAGGTAGGGGCTAGTCAGCCTTTCCTGATTGCACACCTCCACAGTGTGCACCAGGGATCATCTCTGGGCATGGCCTTTATTTACTCTTTTCTCTATTTCCTTGTTCTGCCCAGATTGCCACCAACCTGCCCTGCTCAATCACCCTGCAGCCAGGACCAGACGATGTGGGAAAGGTGAGCTGCTGTCCCCAACCTGTGTCCCCTGGACCCCTTCTCCCTGGCAGGGCATTAAGTTGTGGGGTGCCAAAAATGAGAGCTGCTTCCTTTTTCTGGGGACATGGCCCATGGGGTGAGGGTTGGGGAGGAAGGATGGCTGGAGTTGGGACCAGGATCTCTGGGGAGGCAGTTGAGGAAGGAAGGAAATGAACCTAAAGCTCAGGCAGCTCTGAGCCCCTCCTGCTTAGTGACTGTACGTGTCCCCCCAGGCCTGTGGCGTGGACTTCGAGGTCAAAGGATTTTGTGCTGAAAATCTGGAGGAGAAAATTCACAAGAGGTATTTGTAGGGGGATCCCTTTCCTGCCCCGTGGCGCTAAAACCAAACCACCGGATGGTTTTGGGATGGCCAGCTTAGGGGTCTGGCCGAGGACCTGCTGTCAGCCTGTGCTCCACTTAGTTCGGGTCCTTTGCCTGAAGGAGGGGCAGTGGGCCACCACGTCCTAAGAGCAGGCTGCAGCTTGCATCCTTTGGCTAGGGACACTGTGATGTCCCCGAAGGCAGCTGATGTGTCCCCCTTGAAGGCTGTGTCACCACGTCCCAGGTGGGGGGACCGGGGGTGACGGCTTCTCACCCCGCAGGAACTCGGTGCGCCTCATCATCCGCAAGATCCAGTTTGCACCCCTGAAGACGGGGCCAGCCCCAAAGTCAGAGACCACCCGGCAGTTCATGATGTCTGACAAGCCCCTGCACCTCGAAGCCTCCCTGGATAAGGAGGTCAGTAGAGAGGCTGTCCCCTGGCTTGTGCCACCACGTGTCCCTGGAGACAGGGACTGGGATGTCCAGTCGTGTAACTGAGCCTCTTCCCACCACAGATCTACTACCATGGAGAACCCATCAATGTGACTGTCAATGTCAACAACACCACTAACAAGATTGTGAAAAAAATTAAGATTTCCGGTGAGAGAGAGCAGGAGGGGCACATCCTGGCACCCACCTCATCCCAGTCTCCCTGTCAGAGATGGGGACTGTGTGCCCGTGCCTCTGCCGTGTCACCAACGCTGCACCCTCTTGTGTCTCCTCAGTTGATCAGATCACAGACGTGGTCCTCTATTCACTGGATAAATACGTGAAGACTGTGTGCAATGAGGAGATAAAGTAAGTAAAAAGGGGCTGGCAGCGGTGTGGCATCTGGCCAGAGGGAGGAAGAGAGAGAAGGATGAAGGGAGAGTGATGGGGAAAGGGGGTGGGGAAGACGGTTTTACAACAGGCAGCAAAAATATCAGGGTTAGAAGAGCAGATGCAGAGGAAGCAGAGGAGAGGGAAGGCTGTGGACACCGTGCCTCCCCCAGCGCAAGCCGGTGTCGGCTGGGGAGTTCCCTGGGGGAAGGTGAACGGCTGCCCTGGGCTGCTTCCTCTCCTCGCTTTGCATCTCTGAGGCCAGCCACAGCTGCTGCGCCCCTGAGAATGAGGAGGGCTGCAGCAAAGGAGGAGGGTAGAAAAAAGAAGTGGTTGTATAAGGGAACAAAAGGCGGAAACAGAACCAGGCAGCTGCATGAGGAGGGCAGGGCAGGGGGGTCTGGCTCTGCCCAGGTGCCTGGTGTGATGCTGAGCATCCCCGGTGGGCGCTGAGCACCCACCAGGCTGGTGCTGGCTCTGAGCTCTCCTCTCCCACTCCTTCCAGTGAGACCGTGGCGGCCAACTCCACCTTCTCCAAAACGTACTCCATCACCCCCACACTCTCGGCCAACCGTGAGAAGCGAGGCCTCGCTCTTGATGGCAAACTCAAGCATGAGGACACCAACCTGGCCTCCACCACTATGTAAGAGCTGGGCGAGCTCCCCCTGTTCCCTGCCACAGTCAGACCCATGCCTTCACCCCACTCCAACAGCTTCCCACTGCTCTGGATGCTCTGGGCTCCCACCAAGGGTCTCTCAAACTGCTGGTGCCTGAGCCCACCCCATCCAGCTGGAAAATGTAGGGATTTTTTCACATGGCCACAGACCCACCCCTCCATCTTGTAGGAGAGATGTAGCCTCCCAGTTCCAACCGTTATCCAAAGCCCCTGTATCCCTCTGCCAAGAGATGCATTTGATCTTGTCTTGGGAGTAAATCCCAGCTCAGGCAGCTCAAGTGGCCTCCAGAAACTGCTCTGTGGCCTCAGCCAAGTGACCTGCCCTCCCCTCTTTTTACTGTCACGTTGTATTGTCCTCTCCTGCTAGACCCCAGTGCACCCCACACGAAATGGGGCATGGAGACAGCCCCGAGACCTGCTGTGAGGGAGCGGATGGGGTCTACGAGCAGCACTGCCCACCTCACCACTCTGCTCTGCCTTTCTCCTAGCCTGAGACCCGGCATGGACAAGGAGGTGCTGGGCATCCTGGTGTCCTACAAAGTGAAGGTCAACCTCGTGGTGTCCCGAGGAGGGTGAGACTCTGTGGGTACGGGAGTAGGGACCACCCACTTGGGCCATGCTGTGGGATCTTGTACCACTGGGCAGACAATGAAGGGACTCATGCCATGGGCCCCCTTGTCCCTGCCCCACTGCCCCGGGCTGTGGGGCAGCTGGGCACTGGACTGCTCTCTGACTCCCACCCCTCCAGTGCAATCCCCTCTGCCCTTCACTCCTGTTGTAAATCATCTTTTACCTTATTATGAATCAGTCTAACACCTCCCTTCCTCTGCCTTGACTGATTTCTGTCCCTTCTCTCCTGCTGCCGCAGCATCCTGGGGGATCTCACTTCCAGGTAAGGGGGAAGCTGCCTATAGGGCCGAGCACGGTGTAGTGCTGGACAGGTTTATTGAAAGAAGTGCTTTTCCTTCCAGTGATGTTGGTGTCGAGCTGCCTGTCATCCTGATGCACCCGAAGCCTGTGGACGGTAAGTAATGCCTGGGATACTGCTGAAACACAGGGGAGGAAGAGGCAGTTCCTGTTCAGATGGAAACTAGTAAAAGCCATGCTGATGCAGCCACCTCCAGGCGAAGGGCCGTGCTCTGTCCCAGCATCGCTGGCTGTGGGACGGGCAAAGCTGCTTTGGCTGCACAGCAGCCACCCTCTGTCTGGGACCAGCTGCTGGGAGCAGCTCTCCTGCCTGCAGCGCCCTGGCTGCCACCCATCTCAACGTCTCTCTTTCCAGAAAAACACCTGAGCATTAAGAAGAGATGTTAGTTGAAATGTCCTTTCTGTATTAACCTGCATGTGTATCTCTCTTCCAATCCTTTCCTCCCTGTGCTTTGCTTATCAATGGACTACAGATAAGCCAAGGTAAAGAGATGTTTCCTTATACCTCAGACCAGTATTTCCTCTAGCACATAAACCGTACAGATCCATCACAGATGGATGTGATGCCCAGCTTGAGGTTACATCTTTGGATTAATCATCCAGGCCTCAAAGTCCTGAGCCCCTGAGTCACAGCAGACAGCATGACACCCTCTGTGGTGGCACAGGCAGTGGGGCATTGGCACAGGCTGGGAGGACTCAAATGCTGGGCTGAGCACATGTTCTGCAAACTTCCAGGGCTTATTTTAGAACCTCACAGTCACAAGTGCCACCACTGGACATAACATCCGCTACAGCTTTGGTCCCCACACGCTGAGGTCCCTCGGCTGCTGGACGCGGTGCTGGTCACAGCCCCATGCTCCCGCATGCTCCCCCGTGCCAGAGCCTTCTTCTCCTCCCACGAGATGAGCTTATTCCAGCTGACACCACAGCTGGGGTTGCTTCCCCCGGGAAGCCGCAGCATGCCAAACCCATTTCTGGCAGCCGTGCCTGGCAACCACAGCCGCCAACCAGCCCCACAGCCGGCCCTTGGCTTGCAAAGGCCCAAAAGGCTGTTTTTCTGTCTGGTTACACCCTGCAACGGGACACGAGCACTGGGATTTGGAGCCTGGAAACTCGGGCTGCAACTGCAGAGCTTTCACACCAAAGCCTACCCGTTTCTCAGCTCAGCGAGGATATTTAAACTTCCAGAGCAGGAAATCTCTTGGCCTGTCCCCACCATCGCTCCCTGTAGATTTTGCCAAGTCGTTTCACATTTGCAGGCTTTTGGAATCAGTTTTGCTGACTCTCTTTTTCCATTTTCTTTCCCCACTTTTCATTTTGTGGCTCTCCCTTGATGTCGTCTGCTGCTTGCCTTTTGAAAGGAGGTACCTAATCTCTTTGTCTCTACTTTAATTTCTTTTCCTTCCCTTTTTTCCCTTGACAATGCAAAATATTGTCTTTAAAAAATGCCGAAAGTTGCAGTTGCTCTCGCCTAGCTCCTCTGGTCACGCACGCTCGCAGCCGAGACAGCGATCTGTCTTGGATTTGTGTGCTCGGGTTAGGCCATGGCTCACAGTGACCTGACTGTTCCCTGAAGCACGTGGGGTGACAGGGCCGGGGCGAGCACCAGCAGGATTTGTGCACTGTCCCCTAGTAAGAGCAGGGTTTAGGTGTCAGCAGGGATTTCACCCTATTTGCTGAGATACATGTCGGGCAGCCAGACCATGGGCTCACCACGCTCTGCTCTCCCTTCCAGCGAGGAGGACATCGTCATCGAGGAATTCGCTCGTCATAAACTCAAGGGGGAGAAAGATGACGAAGATGAGGAGGCTGACAAAGAGGAAAACTAATGTGCTGCCTGCTCGCACGGACAGCCACCGGTCCCACGTGCCCCGGTTTGGGACGTAGATGCCCGTAGCGCATTCCCCACTGCACCGCACATGGTGTGGACACCTCCGCCCTCTACGCATGGTGCGATGTATTCCCCTAGGTACACCTTCCTCCCCCCGGGCTCCTCACTCTGACTCCAAGCCCTGGTTCCAATGGTGGGAGCCACTACATCTCCTCCCAGTACAGCCACATTGAAAAGCCCGACTGCGTGCAGGACAGTGCTCCCACCTCCTCACACCCATGGCTGCCTGTGAGGGGACAGGGACTGGGAGGGTGCAGCAGTGCCCGGCCAAGCACCATCACCAGCGTGTTTGTCGTTTGCCTGCGTTATGCAATGCTCTGTGACACCGTTATAAATAAACCCGCCCCAGCGGCCCGGTGCAGGCTCTGTGTCGTGGCGCCGGGGCGCGGGGCCCACCCCGGGGGACGTGCGGAGAGCTCGAAGCGGGCAGCCAGTGCCTCAGGCTGCGGGAGGGCGAGGCGCTGGGAAAGCCGGGGGCGGCCGCTCCCGACCGGTCCCCCCGGTACAAGCCGGGCCCCTCGGTACAGGCCGCAGCGGCGGCCACTCCGGGCCAGGCCCCTAGAGGCCAGACCGTCGCCATGGCAACCGCCCGCCCCGGGGGTGGTGCGGAGTGACGCGTCGGTGACGGCGGCGGAAGTGACGCGCAGCGCGGCGGGCGGGGCGGCGGCGGTGCCGGTGTGCGCTCGGTGGTGTCTCCTTCTCCTCAGTCACGGCTCCGGCTCGGCCTCCCCGCGCCGCCATGTCCGCCCCCGGCAGCGGCGGCGAGTTCGGGAACCCGCTGAGGAAGTTCAAGCTCGTCTTCCTGGGCGAGCAGAGCGGTGAGCGGGGCGGCGGCGGCGGCGAGCGGGGGGAGCAGGCCGCGGGGGGCCTCAACGGCCTGGCGCCGCGGGGGAGGGGGAGTGAGGAGCCGCCGCGGGCCTGACGCTGCGGGCGGGCGGTGAGGAGCCGCGAGGGGTGATGAGGAACCGTGAAGGGTCTTTCTCTGCCCGGAGGGGAGGCGGTAATGAGTCGTCCGGGGCCCCCGCCCGAGGGAGGGGCGGCCCTGCCGTGGTCTGGTCTTGTCCCTCTGTCGGGCCGGTGAGCGCCCGGGTCCGCTTTTCCACTGCCTGGCTGCCCGCCTGCCGGGCCCGGGCCTTCCTTCTCCCGGGCCCGGGCCTTCCTTCTCCCGGGGCCGGCCCGCAGCCCCTGGGCAGGGCGGGCGGCCGGGCCTTGCTGGTGTCTGGGAGAGATGCGGTGTCTCTCAGGGCGCTGCTCCGCCCCGTATGTTGTGTCTCTGGCCATGTCCGCACCGAGCGTGTGGCGTGTACCGGAAAGAAAATGAATGGCAAAGCGGTGCTGTTTGTATAGCGTGGCCGTTGCCTCCCGTACATCTTCGTATTTTTTGTTTTACCTAGAAGTTGCCTGCCTTTTGTACCCTTTCCTCATAATAAATGGATGAGTTGTGTCTTTTTCTTGAAATTGTGGTATTCTTTGCTGTATTACTTTCTTTAGATCTCTTGCTGCTTATCTCCACCTCAGTCCCAGAACTGTAGGTCTTGGAGGAATTTCTAGAAGTTGTCTGATATCACTGCCTTACTAAGGCGGGATTGACTGCTGCTGACAGATATTTGTCTAACCTGTTTTTAACCCTCTCCAATGTTCACTGTTTCATAACCTTTCTAGGCAGTTTATTCCTTTCCCCTCTTCTCTTCCTTCCATGCTTTGAATTTTTCTTGGCTTCCTTCAGCTTACTGAGAGAGAATTAGAGATCTTATCTTTGAGTCCCATTTCTTGTCAGTTCTGCACTTTGTATCTTGATAATATTTGGAAACATAAATTTAAAGTTTTTAAATAAGCCACAAAAGTTTACTCTGCATCTAAAATCTTGTTATGAAGAAAGGATATAAGTCTTGAATGTGGCTTTTCTGTCCAGCCAGAGGCAGTTGAAGACTGTCCAGACCATCACCATGTTTTGATGTTTGTGTCCAGAAGTCCAAGACTTGGTGACTACATAAGTAGCAAAATGTGAATAACACAGCAGATTTATTGCTTGCTTGAAGAAAACAAGTAATTCTTTGTCATACGTATCACAACATACCTAATTTGAGGACCAAGTTTTCATTATGATTAATTTTTGACCTACGTAGATTGATTTGCCTTAACATACTTCGGTCATTTTGTGAATTAATTTTTTAGCTGGTTATTTTGCAGGAGGGTGTTGCTGGGAAATATCCTTAGGTTGGCAAGTTTATTCTGATGATCAGCGCTACCAGTATGTCACTCACAAAGCAGTGGTTATTTTTTCCACTGCTGCTTGAAAGTAATTTTTCTGTTCTTTTGTAGTTGGGAAGACCTCTCTGATCACCAGGTTTATGTATGACAGTTTTGACAATACTTACCAGGTATGTTGTAGTTTTATTGGTTTGTGTTGGTGTTTTTTTTTAAAAAAAATAAATATATATATCAGTAAATGTGTTCCCTGCTATTAAAATGTATGCCTGTAAGAACTGTTAGGAGCAAGCACGTTTCCCCATGAAATGTCAGTTCAATATCATATGTAAGGTTGTAAAGTTCCTTGAAATGGAGATGAGACTTCTTGATTAAGCCCAAGCACCTAGTATGATGTCAGGGATTACAGTGTACAAAAAAGAAGCAAGATTTAGATCCTGTCTGGATATGTGAGAAGCCTTGAGGAAACAGGGAGAAACATTTGTTTATGGGGTTGGCTAACAGAGAAGACAGTGGTTGGGATGCATGACAATGGATATGGAAGTCTCAGGAAACAGAGAGAAAGAATAACATGCTGATGATGGTTCTTGGTCTCTAGCATCTGAATCCAGAGTGCATAGATAGATCTGCAAGAAGTCACCATTGTATATTCTCTCTCTCTCGTGGTGGTTTTTTTTTTTTATTATTACTATTTTTTTTAACTAAAAGACTATAGGTAGAAAAAGCCAGGGAAATGTTGTCAGGGAAAGAGTAGGATAGGGATGAAGAGGCTGCAGATGAAAAGCTGAAGATGTGTAAGAAGCCTGAAGGTTTCAGGAAGAGTTAATTGCATCAGAAGCACTTAATGGTATTTCAAGGGAATACCAAAAATCTTTAAGGAAGATGAGACTAGGTTGTTATCTTTTAATTCAGACCAGAAAGAGTTACTGGTTTAGATTGGGGTAATTTTAAGTTGGAAAAGGAGAAGATTGTTTTCTTGAGGACAAGTCATTCACTGGAACTGGATCCTCTTGTGCTTTCTGTATTTCTTTTCCTCATTTTTGTAAGGTGCTCTCGTAGATTTATCTGCTAATTGTAGTTGTAACTGTGTCCTGCCTACAGAAAATAGGACTCCCAGAAACAAGTACTAACTACAGTCATTGACTGTTGTGGTCTTTTCTAATGTTAAGTGGTTCAAGTTCTGATGGAGACCTTTCAGAACGTGTTATGCTGCTTGTGTTTGTTAAGCCAGATAATCTGTCTGAAATACTCAAATCTGTTACATCAGTAGCCTGTCTCCTATTTCCTGGGGTTATGATGGCCGAGGACATCTGCTTGATTTAAGTGCCTGGGAGCACATCTAACTTAGTAAGTTAAGTGTCTTTGTACTGGAGTTGCTGTACAGCAGTGGAAATGTGAATGGAAGGAGACTTCCAGAAAGAATTGCCTGGGAAATGAAGCTTCTGAATTTCACTGGAAAGGAAGCACATTCTGAAATGGAAAGCCCCAAATAAACATTGCTTTTTTAGCTTTCAGCACTGTTGCCCACAATTTACGTATGTAATTTGCTCCACCTTTTGGTTATTTCTAAGAAAATAATTCTTATCAGACTGAATTGTGGTAGAGCAGAAAGAGATGTCAGTTCAGATATGATCTGTGTTAAGATGTAAGAATGTCTGAGGCTAAAATCCACTCAGGGGTTCTTGTGCAGTTGAGAAGTGTTGGAAGAATGATGTGAAATGAAGATGGTGCAGATATCCAGATTGCTTTGTTTTTATCAACTATATTGAAGGCAAATGACTTCAACAGCTTAATTATAAGTTTGCGAACATTTCTGAGAGTTTGTATAGAAAGATCTGATTTGCAGATGCTGGAAGACAAGCATCAGTTACTAATGCTTTTCTTCTTTTCAGGCAACCATTGGAATTGATTTCCTGTCAAAAACAATGTATCTTGAAGATCGCACGGTAAGCGAGGCATCTGTGTGATAGCATGGCAACTGCAGTCAGGGGAGCAGCAGTTGCTGTGCGTGCTGTTCCGCCTGACCGTTCCTCCAATGGCTGCTGAAATCCCACAGTGGCCTTCAGAGGGACAGCCTTTGTTGAATCAAATCACTGACCCACTCTCCTGTTTCTGATACTTGTTAATATCTGATACCTCTAGAATGAAGTCAAAATCTTTCATGCAAAATTGGGGCAAGCTAATGTCATATCCTGGGCAACGGGCTGTCTGCTATGGGCTGTCTACCTTAAGTGTAGTTTGCTCCTGGAATTTGCAGCTCTGCCTCTGGGATTGTCAGTATAAATGTGTCTGAGCAGACTCCAGGCAGTTCCAAGCCTTGAGGTCATTAGGGATTACCAGTGGTGGCATAGTTCCTCCCTCTTCTCACTAACTGTTAATAAGGTAATTTTGGATTTAGCTTTCATGAGATTCTTTTTTGCATAAAGAGACCCCCTCGCATCCCTCTTCTGTCTTTCTGTTTGTCTTTTCATTAGTTCATGTTTTGCCAGTACTTGCCTTTTTGCTAGTTTTACTACTGGCTGGGAAGTATGAAACTGCTGTGGGGAGGAAGGGACCAGTGGTGCAGTGGAAGTCCTTTGTGTTGCTTTGGGTCTGTTGCTTCTGAAGAAGTCTCAGCCTAGTGTGTGGTGAGTTTCCCAGGTGCTTCTCTGCCATCTCACCAGTGACTCACTGTTAGAAGAGACCTTGCTTAATCTTTGTTGGGGAGAAACTTCTTGGGTAACATTCTTCAATGGTACTGGTGGTAGCAGAAGAAGAAAAAGATCTTGGGAATGCTGCTTGCCACCTGTGAAGGCAAGCTGGCGTGCCTGTGTGCTGTTTTCAGCAGTGTAGTCCTGATTTCTTGTGGTTGCGTAGGTCAGGATGTCATTCACCCACTGGCCCACTATCCAGAAATACCATTTTCTTTCCAATGTTGGATATACTGTTAGCTTTCCTGATTATGTAAGTGGTCCACAGAGCACATAAATCGTGTTTAAATAACAGAGAGGTGTTGATTGTTGATAGGAGGAGGGAGAAATACTAGCACGCAAGCTAGGAAAATTCAGACATTGAAATAATTTTTCAGATGTGGCTAGTACTGTATTTTGCAATAGGCTTTGACTGTTGGGCTTGAAATGAAAAATGCTGAGCCTCTAACTGTGGTGTATGCTTTGGCATATTTGATATGTCCTTGCACCAAATAATGTATCTTGAAATTATACCTGTGCCACATCACTCAGCTCTAAATATGGCCTAGGTAGCATCTACTAGCTAGCAGAAGGGACAAATATATGTGGACTTGGGTTCTTCAAAACCATCTCCAGTAGCCTCCCACAGAGGGCAACTGCAAGCATGCCATTTCCAGCACGTTGCTAGTGCATTGGGAGCTGCGGCACTAGGTGAACTGGTGCCACAAGAAGCCCTGTCCTCACTCCCCACTGCCAGGCTGCCAGTTCCATGTTACAGCCACAACCTCATTTTTGAAAGACCGAGTAGTAGTTCCTTTTCTGAGTCTTGATATCTTCCCAGACTTGTTGGATTTAAGCACAAGATAAGCCAGTCTAGAGGGTGTTTGCTATCCTGGCTTGTACCCCACTACTATGTTTCAGGCTTTTCAGTGGATTCATCCGTAGTGGGGTGATGTAGTCGTTACAGTTAGGAGTGACCGCATCTAGCTAGCCATAGGCTGCAGTTTGCTTGTGTGGCTGTTATAGACAGAGTCCTGACATGGCAGGATGCACTGAGGTATGTATGCTTATTTCCCTCATTAGCAGATGGCGCGAGAAGGTATTTTTTAGGGATATCTTGGTTTTATGATTAAATGGAAGACCTCATGTGTGTGAGTTATTAATGGGTCTGTGGAGGGAGGGAGGTTTCTCAGGCGTGCTAGGCTGAGGTTGCTGCGAGAATGCAGTTAGAAGTGCCATTGGCTCTTTTCTCATTTCTGTTCCATTTTAACTTTCCTTTTGTTGCATTATTTTTGCCTTGCAATTTTTTTCTTTTTATTTCACTTGAGTTTTGGTTTTGTTTTCCATTTTTCCTGCTCTTCCCTTTCCCCCTTTCCCTACACTTTTCCATTTCCCAGATCAGGCTGCAGCTGTGGGACACAGCCGGCCAGGAGAGGTTCCGCAGCCTTATTTCCAGCTACATCCGTGACTCTGCTGTGGCTGTCATTGTCTTTGACATTACAAGTAGGTATTGAGCCGGAGCGTCTGCAGGGACCTTGCTGTTAACATGTACCTTTTATGCATTGGAAGCGGTGGTGTTATCTGAAAGGAGCTAAGGTAGGCCATTGGCCCCAGGACTGTAGGTGTTTCATGGGCTGAGGGGAAGTAGCTGAGCATCTTCCCCCATAGACAATGGTAACTCCATCCCACAATACAGAAACTGGGCAATTGTTTAACCCTGGTATGCTTAAAGTTCAAATGATGGAAGTGATACACAGAGGATTGGCAGGTAGGTGAATAGGGATTGTGACTTCCCATGTGTCTGTGCTGATTGGAATGAAAGGTGATTAATAGCCCTTGGAAAGCTTTTTCTGGTTTGGGAGTGTTGTGGTTTTTTTAAACCTCAGAATGATCCCTGCACCCCCCCCCCCTTCCCCGGGATAACTAGAGAAGTGATACAAGTAACAACTTTAGACACTGAAGCAATGGAATACTGTCAAAGTAGGTAAAACAATGCCACACCCATTTAAATAAAAGCTATGTAGCGACTTAAGAGGATTCAAGACTCCCATTTCATTGAAGAGAGGTGGTGATTCACATGAGTTACTGGAGAGCTGTAATTTCTAAAAAATAAACAAGCTTAAAGGGAAATTCTCTGCAACTCTTGGCATCAATTTTTTAGTATAAGATACGGAGATAGGAATATAATTATTTCATTATAACTCCTTGTTATTGATTATACCTGATATGTTTTTTTTCCAGTTAAGCTACAGGATCAGCATAAATATCTAGGCAGGATTTATACCAGTGAGCCAGCACCATGTGAACAAAGTCTAAGAATGTAGCGCAGGTGAAAACCACTGGCCCACCTTTATTCTGTCACTAACTCCAAATTATAGTAAGGCTTTACGGACCAGGGGTTTGTTTTGGTTAACAGAAGTGCTTAACAAATAATAAATTTCTGTTATGATTTATCTTGCATATTGAAGGCAAATAATTACATGGTCTTGCTCCCAATCCTGTAGACTCTAGGAGGATTTCTGGTTTGGTACGAACTAATGGTTTGGTACAAACTAATGTAAAACTGAAGCGATCTATTTGGGGTTTGAGGAGTGCTGAGTTGTGCACGTAATGACTTACACTGGGAACTCGTCTAGGTCAGGCAGCGTGGCAGGCTGCATAGGTTGGCATCTTTTCTCCCAGCTGTTGTGATGGGTACAGGATGCTGTTTATCCAGGCAGGTGGAAAAATCTTGCCAGTCTAGGCTGTTCTTAATAGCTTCCAGACACGTCAAAAATAATTAAGTGATAGCTGATCTCATCATAGTTCGGTAATGGTCTGATCCTTTCAGATAATTTCATTTTTTCTTGTTACTGCTCTTTGTTCTGTTCTTAGTGACTGAGAGGTTTTTAGTTTTCTTGTGTTATTGAAGGAACGTGCTCATTTACTTCTGAGGGCATGATGGTGGTGAGCACTAGCGCGATTAGGAAAACAGTTTCTTTAACACTCTGCATTGTCTTTAGTGGTAACTGTATTTGGGAACCTCAAATAGTCTCCTGTAAGTCAATACTGGTCATGGTAGTGTAAAATAGGGACTGTCCCATAGGACATACTTAAGTGCCAACCAAGATCCTCTTAACCAGTAGGGAAAAACCATTAGCTAGCATGTGGGGAGCTGATTAAAAAAAAAAAAGAAAGAGAGAAATTGCTTACTTATTGTTAATCTGCTGGGCATCTTGAAATGCAAGTGGCCTGTGGAGAGATCCATGGTGAAAGTCCATATTGCAACTCTGCCCCCTTTCTGACCAAGTTGCCTTGTTTATAAGAGAGGGTTAACTCATGGTTGAGGCCCTCTCATCTTTCCAGACTGGTAGGGTCATTAACACGCTGTCATGTTTGAGTGGGTTATTTATATTTTCTCTTCCCCTCTAAAATGGGCATATGCAAACTTTGACTTGTAGAAATGACAAGTCACAGAAATACTGCAGCTAACTTTCTCAGGTCACTTCAGGGGTACCTGCATACTAGCTGAAGGACTTCCCTCAAATAGCATTACCCTTCACTACAAGATTACCAGCCCCAGTTCTTCCCTAGTTCTGTGGTACTTCCTCTAGTTGTCTTTTTGGCTGAGTCGAAGGTTGGAGTGTTTAAATTACCACCTTGGTAAACTTTTTGGGTGCATAGTCTGGTGTAGCAGCAATATGTTGGGGACTATGCGGAAGCTTGCTGTGAAGGCTGGAAGCAGGAGCGTGAAGCTGTCATTATCAATCTGCTCTGCCAGCATGCGTATAATATTGTCCAGGAGTTTTTCACCATGGGTTTCCTGGGGTGGTGAAGAGTCCTGACTTTTGCTACTGTAATCAAGGCTGCCTTCAAAATGAAGCATGAGCTAATTGCTTTAACTATAAGCCCTAATCTTCCTTAAGCCCCAGGGCATCAGATCTACCTATCCTGATGTAGATACGATGTTGTTTTGAATCTGCTTGTAGCCAGACACTTTGCAGACATGTGCTTTGTCCAGCTTCTACTTATCTCCTAAACAAGCCAATTATTGGTCCTTCTGAAACTGCTTTCTCCCTTACAGCCAGTCTCCTGGAAGCTGCCTTATTAACAGCTGTTCTGTGCATAAACAGCTGCCCTCCCTCATTGCTGAACAAGTGCCTTTGTGAGCACATCGAGCCGATTCATGTAATTAAGCCGGGAACCAGTATGTGCCCTCCTATGATACTCGTGCCTGTTAAGAATGCCAACAGCAATCGTGTTTTCTGGCAGCGTAGTGGTAGCTGTACAGCTAGCCCTGTGGGGTGATGACTTGGAAGGAAATGGTATCTTTCCCAATTGCGAAAAGCTTTTGTTTAGCATTCATTGTGGTAGTTGGGCATGTTTTGACCATTGCTGTTTCAAATAGGCAGGTGCCAGACCTTAGAACTAACATATATAACAGGTCAATTTGTGCTTGGGCATAGTTCTGGACATCAAACTGTACCTCTCATACCATTTGTGATTGTTTCTGACTCCTGTGCTTATCTGAAAGGGAAAACCCAATGCCCTTTGTGTCACATGAAGCCTATAGTATGTAGCATTTGCTTTTGTTTCTGCTGGAACTTAAGTTATTGATTGCCTTAATCTTGCATGAAAATCCCCATTGCCATCTTCTGGATGCTTGATGCTGGAGAATGGATGCTGTTTCACTATGTGGTGTCTGGGCTGAGGGAATTGCATGTCTGTCATGTGGGAATTGCCCAAGAAGCTTTGATCTGAGATGCTCTAGGCTAGGAGATCCTGGGTAGACCAGGAAGACCAGCCCTGTATTACTGGTTAGCTGCTGCTGTCAGCAATCAGGTAGTAGCCATAACCCATAACTCTTTGGGAATACCAGTGTCTGTAGGCAAGTACATTGTCTATAAACAGAGTCAGAAAAGCCAACTTCTGTGGTGTTTGGAAATTTGGGTCTAGATTAAAAGGTCAGCCTCAGCTTCTCAGACTGAGCTGCATACGGTTAATTCTAGAAATGGCCTTTTCTCTAAAGGACAGTTTCCTCCTTTCTTTTCTCTCTTGCTCTCTCTCTCTCTCTCTTTCTCTCTGCTCTCCCTGGCCTGGTACCAGCAGGTTCGGCTGCAGCTTTGGGACACAGCAGGCCAGGAGCGGTTCCGCAGTCTCATTCCCAGCTACATCCGCGACTCCACTATTGCTGTGGTAGTCTATGACATTACAAGTGAGTGATGCTTTGGTGTCTCATTATTTGAAATACTACATGTAAGCAGAACTGATAAGTTAAAACCAGAAGTTCTGCAAAAAGATGATTAACATTAGAAACGTTTTTTTCCCCTGCCATGTTTTTCTGTCTGAGCAGAAAACAATTTATGGGTTACTTATATGTGGTGTGGGGAGATTTGGAGAAGCACCTGATTACAAGCATAGCATTCTCCCTTTCTGAAAAGAAGTTTTATCCTCAGCACTCTTGTTCGATTCTTCCCTACAGACTTGAATTCTTTCCAGCAAACCTCCAAGTGGATTGATGACGTTCGGACAGAGAGAGGAAGTGACGTCATCATCATGTTGGTGGGGAACAAAACTGACCTGGCAGACAAGAGGTAATGGAGGGGAGCTGGCAGCCTGGCTGCCCTGACCAGTAAAAGCAAGGAATTGGCCAGCTAGTCTGTCTTCAAAATAATTGTTGGTTTTAAATGAAGCGTAAATAGGTAGTCATGAAATTTCAGATTTATGGTTTCAGCATATGCAAAGTTACTACATTTTGCTATCCTACAAATAGTTTTGGTTAAGACAAGCCCACCTGAAAAGATTCCTTTTACTTAAATTAAGTATCTCAATGCTGTGTTTCTCAATAGTGTATTTTGTCTCATTTTTCTTTTTCGTGCTGAGATAAAGCCAAAAAGATGTCTTGCAAAAGCAAGGAAATCTTCCTTTTTTCAGTACTCCTATTTACATGACTTTTTCTGCATGTGCAACTGTAAGTCCATAGTAAAATTTCTTATTGTTACAGGATGCAGCATGAGCTTTTACAGTATCAATCTAAAAGATTTCCCTCTGAGCCTAAATTCATGTCATACATAACACAAACTGTGGTGTTGTGGATGTGGGAGAGGAAACTAGACTAGCAAAAGCAGACTTCCCTAAAAGATGTAAGAAGTTAATTAAGACTCTTAAAATCACACAAACTTAATGTTTTGGGACATGTCATAAAGCACTTTGATTTTAAAACTCTTAATCCTACAATGCCACTTCAACATAACCAATGTAATAGCTTCTTAGAAGACCACGGGCTTGCGCTTTTGCATTTCTGTTTCAAATTCTTCTCTTGACTGTTGATTTAGCAAGAATTTTGTTTAATGTTTTCAGAGACTTTCATTCTTTATGAAGACATCAGAAGCAGTGTAGATAAGGAAAGATTTTTATTTTAATAGTTGGTATCAGTAGTAGTTGGCAAAGGGAAGATGGAGTAAGCCATGCAGTTCCTTACAGTCCCAATACTTTAAGCTGAAACATCTTCACATACACCAGGTACTCTAAAACATGTGCTTCATATGCCAGAGGACATATGCAGTATTGAAATGATGGGGAATTTTTATCTGATGCAAAAGAAGGCATGTCAAAAAGGCAGAACTGGGAAACACCTGGATCTCACAGCAAAATGAAGTCTTATAAAATCAAACCCTTATCCTTTGGCTGTTCACTAGACACTTCTGATCAAAAGATAACAGCTTGAAAAGCCTTACCGGTCGAACGTAAATGTTTTCTCAGAAAAATCTTGCACTATTATCTGAACTGCCTGTTTGTTTGCTGTGTTTCTTGGGATGATGGGCCTAATAGGGATCTGTTTCATTGTTGGATGCTATCACATTTTAAATTCTAAACCTTGCTTTATTCCTGCAGTGTACATATTGCTTCAGAATGTATTGTGATGTGTTTTTTCCCTTGTAGTTTTGATGTTGTCCAAATGCTCCTGTGAGACAATAGCCAGCATCCCTGGCTGCACAAGCTCCTGTCAGGAGATGCTTTTTGCCCTTTGTTCCTGCACAAGTCATGCTGTTAGTTTTTTCCTAGCAGGAAAAGCATAGATAGTCCTAATACTGGCAGGTGGTTTGAGTCAGTGGGGAAAAGGATAAAATGAGGCTCTAACTAGGCGCTGTGTGGGCTTTGTACGGATGGTTCTTACAGTGTTCAGGTCTCCACCACACAGACCACCTTTTAACAACTGTTTGGCTTTTTCCATTTCCAGTGGGGGGGCCGTTCTAAGTGTCCTGTGCCTTGCACTTTGGAAATGTTGGTAAAACTTGATGCTCAGAGCTTCAGAAATATGATAAAAATGTGTATAGCTGATTCAGATTAAGAATTCCAGGTGGCAAAACCTCAGATCAGTCTGGTCTCTGAAATCAGTTTACAAAAGCAACGGAGCAAAATCCAAGATGTTCTACTTGAACCATCTCTGGGTGTTGACAGCTTAATATCTCTTATGCCCTCCTGGGAGCTGGAAATAACTGCAGCTCCCTAACTGAATAACCTGAGTTTCTATCAAAATCCAATTTCATGTGGAACTGGAAAACCCAACAGGATAATTTCAGCCTTGGATTATTTCCTGATAGTGCGTAAGTGAAGTAGAGTGTATGCGTGGGACAGCTGGCCCAGCGCTGTCGTAAGAATTAAAAATACCAGAAAATTGTTTGAAACACAGCTACACTTGAATTTCATGTAGCACTAGAAATTCTTATTTTAGAAGTTTAACGTAAGTGATGGTAGTCCCAGTCTAGGCTAGAATTTGGAATTATGGTGTATATCCAGGTATCAGTAAAAGGAGCTGCCTTGCCTTCCTTTTAAAGGGAAGCCAGATTTGTGTTCAGCTGAAGCACTGGGCCTTTTAAGGCTGGACAAAGCCACAGTGTCAGTCTGAGCTTTGTCACATTTTTCAAAATAGAATACAGCATATTGGAAGCCATTCATCCTATGGTAAAAACCAAGCGATGATGCAAGTTAAGTTCTGAGGCCAAAAAGCTGAACTAAAAATAGCACCGTTCTTACTTGGTGCAGCCTGTTAAGTTCTTCTTTCCTGCTAATGTTGCTTCAGTTGGTGGGGTTTTTTTTTTTCTGCACTTCTCTTTTTCTTGTTTTCGGACTATTTTTCTTTGTTTTGGTTTTTCTTTTCTGTGATTTGTTCTCGTTGCTGTAGACAGGTTTCTATAGAGGAGGGTGAGAGAAAAGCCCGAGAACTGAATATGATGTATATTGAAACCAGTGCTAAAGCAGGATATAATGTGAAACAGGTATGTACAGGGTGTTGATCAGAGATGCGTTTGTAGGTGCTTGCTTGCAAGCAGCAGCCTAGCACTTGGCGTTGCACTGTCCTTGATGCTGGAGCCTTTCTGAAATCTTTCTGTAACCTCACGGAGTTCCCTTCTGTTGACTTTTGGGAAACTGCTTTTTGTATCAGATGCAGCATATGGGGATTCTTCCTTCCCTTGATGCTGTGAATGAGGCTCAAATGTACTGCACGAACTTCATCCTGTGCTGATCATCTGTTACTAACAGTCATAAATCCAGGCGTTCCTGGGTAACTTACCGGAGAGTCTTACAGACTCAGAGGTCCTGAGGTCTCCGTTGGTGGGCTACGCACCCTCGTACAGGGTGGTGAAGCGGCCCTCCACTAACGAGCGTCTCAGTCACAGACATCTAACTCTTCCTGTCTGTTCTTCTTTTCTGTCTTTCTGCTTCTGTTTGGATCTTTGTCCAGGCAAATCACTACAGAAGAAGGCGAACAGAGAGCCAAAGAGCTGAATGTGATGTTTATTGAGACCAGTGCAAAGACTGGATACAATGTGAAACAGGTAGATCCATGCTATGTTCTAAAGACAGGAAATCTGTACTTTACTGCTCTGTATGTGTATGCTTCTGCTTGGGGTTCATGTTCCATCAGATATTTGCTTGTATCGTTTACTGTCAACCCCTGAAATGATTTGTGCCCAATGATCACTGCTGCAGCTTTATCTGGCAGAAGCTCCTTTCCTGTCAAGTCAATGATTCCCAGTTAAAGCTAAGCAAACTTACCTTGAACGAAAGGAGAATCTGAAACCAGAATATGCTGAGGGATAGGAATTGCGCTCTTCCGTGCAGCCAGTCAAACATAATTTTTGTACATTCCCTTTGCTTTTGTTAACAGTTAATGCACTGTTTTCCCAAATCAGTGTTGACATCAGTCAGGATAATTGCTTATGCTGATGCACTAGAGTAGAAGTAGTTCCTGCTTCTGTTTGCAAGCCGCAGAGGAAAATCTTAGAATAGTTGAGGTTGGAAAGGATCTCTGGAGATCATCTAGTCCAAACCTCATGCTCAGAGCGGGCTGCCCAGCTCTGACTCCAGTTGGGCTTTGAATATCTCAAAGGACTGAGACCCCCATCTCTCCAGGCAACTTGTTGCAGTGTTTGACCATCCATACAGTAAAAAAAAACCTAACTTTAAACTTTTTCTTACGTTTAAACAGAATTTCTTGTATTTCAGTTTGTGCCCATTGTCTCTTGCTGTAAGACTGTGATCCCACTCTCCATTAGTTCAGGAATTGTTCTGAAGAGTGACAGAACTTGGAGTAAGGCAGCCGTAAGGTCCAGGGCTCTGCAGGGGGCATAAGTTCTGTTCATGTCAGCTGGGAAACATACTTACCAGTTTGCTGCACACCAGCTGGTTACAAGAACCTCACCATGGGATTAGGAGATTTTGGATTTGTTTCTTTTGGCCATTCTGGATTGAATCCACATTAGTCTTTGGGTCTAACTTACTGTTGCTTTATTTGTCTAGTGGGTGTTTGCAGTGAGAACTTCTGTGACTTAAAGGATGCTACCTGCAGCACCTTGCTAGTACCTCAGTGGCTTGATTTTTCTGAGTAACACAATTTGGAGGTGTGGATGAGAAACCCCCGCCAAGCTACTGTGAGAAAAGTCCTCATTAGCTGATGATTCCTTTAGTTCTTTATGCAGCACTTTTCACCAGACTGCCTGGCAGTGTCTGTATTGTGTTAGCTGCTGCATTAATGTCAGCAGGAGGAGCTCTAAGCATCGACTTGAAAAATTATGCAAAAGCACTTTCTGGTTTTATGGGGATATGATAGTCCTTCCCAGCTCTAGCACATCCTTAGTAGCTTAAATGCAGCTCACTTGAGCCAGCTGTTCTGCTCGGAAATGGCTGGTTTGCAGCAGGAGTGAACTGAAAGGATGGGCTGTAAAACCTCAGTTATTCCATAGACGACTTAGACCTTTGGTCTCTTGCGAGGTTGCTTATCAGAAAGTGGAGTTGCGCGCTGTAACATTGCTGGGTGCAAACGCAGTTGAGGCTGGAAATGGTAGGTGACACGCTTGCTGAGTGCAGGAGGCAATTGTTCTATGCGTCCCTGGAAGAACTATTACTAATTAATACCATGTTCTGTTCAAGTCGAAACAGGTAAAATAAAACTGTCTTTTTTAGGCATCGAATAACTTCCTTAATAAAACCTGTTAAATTTCTTAGGTAAAATTGTTGTGGCATTTGTTGATCATTGCTTTGCTTGCTAAAGTACCAACATAACAAGTCTGTACAGTTCGTACCCTAAGATCTGCTGTAAAGCAATGTTTTTTAACATGCTTTTTTTTTTTCTGACAAGCCTTCAGCTTTACCTGTTGCTACTTTTCAGCTTTTCCGTCGTGTGGCTGCTGCCTTACCTGGGATGGACAGCACACCAGAGAAGAGCAAAGAAGACAGTATCCTTGCTTTCTCATCAGTAACTTTTGCTGGTCTCGTAGTATTTGACAGTTGTCTTTTGTTAGGTTGGGCTTACTGAGTTTTTGGCATGTTGTGGGGATGGGCCTTACTGGGGTTTTGCGGAGATACGGCTGAAACAGCCGGTATAGCGTGGTGCTTACCTACGGGCAAAAACTGAAGACCCTGCTTGTGGTCTGTATATGAATGTACACAACTACTTATAACAGCAAGCACGAGTTTTGCTTTCTCCACTTAAGCTTAGGATAAAATCTGCATAGTTTTAAAATCGTGTAGTACTTTGCTCTTTTTGCACAGGGCTGTCTTGTGCGCAGACCTGTCTGATTGGGCCCCATCCTCTAGATGGTCTTGACGTACCAAGTCCACTGGCTTTGCAGTTAATCCTGTTCAGGCAGGATGTGCTCTGCTAAAACACCTGCCCTTATCAAGAAGGGACAGCTCACAACCTGTTCAGATACTGTTCTCTCCTTGTTTTTCCTTCAGCCGGGTGATTTTTCTTAACTTGTCTCCTGCAGTGATTGACATCAAACTAGAGAAACCCCCTGAGCAGCCAGTAACGGAGAGCGGGTGCTCCTGCTAACAGGCCCGTTCTGTAGCAGCACATTCCCCAACCGGCCAGTCTCACTGAAGAACATCACCGCTCATTGGCTAGGCAACCCTACTTTGTGGGCTGAAAAAACCAATCTACTAAGCGAGCGAACTCCCTGTTTACTGGTGGGGAGCAGCCCCGGCCGCCCTTCTTACTGCATGGTATGAGCCCTGAGTGCAGAATGAGTGTCCTGTCTTTTATTTTATTTTTTTATGTTGTTGCACTTTGGCACTGTGGTGCCCTTTACACTCTCTCTCTCTCTCTCTTTCCCTCTCCTTCTCCCCTCCTTCCCCACCTTGAGCCTGTCTGCTCAGATGTATCTTGTGAATGCAATGGAAAAGCCACCAAGTTAGGGAAGACAAAAATAGAGCTTGGGGGTGGGCTTTCCACCTTCCTCACTGCCTTGCATCTTAACTACTTCCCTGTCCACTCCAGCCCTGTCTTTGTCCCGCATCCCCACTTCCTCTGTTGAAAGGCTGCTCCTTTTAAACCAGTCAGTTTGACTTGGCCTTGCCTTTTTGGACAATACAGGTTATCTGTTTCTAGGCTTTTGCTTCCTGCAGGGCACACACGATATTAGCTCCTCAGTTTCTCCTTTCTGTGGATGATCTTGGCTAACTCTTGCTCACGACTTCGGAGTTTTTCCCCTCGTGTTAAACATAGCACTGGAAACCCCCAGACTTTGGTAGCTTTGGCCTTGTTGCTCCCGTTTGTGTAGCAGAGACATCCCACAGACTGCTCTCCTCAGTTGGAATATCTTCCCATCCAGAGGATGCTGGCGCTCGGTGAGTGTTGGCTGTCAGATGTGGGGAAGGAAGAGGGTTACAGAGGCCTTGCAACATGAGGCTGGATGGGGAGAGATCCTCAGGGTGGTTTGTAGAGACCCGGGTCCTGTCTGTCAACAGTGAAAGCAAACAGTTACCTGAAATCCATCACTGCAGGGGCAACGCCTGCCCTGGGAGTCATGGATGGTGTTCAGGCTCCTTTCCTAACTTCTGTTCTCCTGTTCATCGTCACATAGACTGGGAGCTTCTTCACGCAGAACAGGAGAGCTCCAGCAGATCGAAGGCCAGTGATAGCTGCTCTGCTCTCATACCTAGGTTGCTGCTTGGTGAGATCATACATAGCTGCTTCTGCCGTTGTAGTAGACTTCTGGGGGATGGGGCTCGTAGCCATTTCACTTTTGGAATAGTCTTAAGCTGTAACATTGCCAAAACCGAGATGAGCAGTGGCAGGGATTTATTGTCGGACCTGGGTAGAGGAGTAGAGGGATGTATGCTGCTGAAGTGAATTTTGGTGTCACCTCTCAACCTTGGAGGTTGGGAAATACATCCCATTCCCCCTGCCCCTGGTTTTTAATTACGTTAATGGAGCTTTTCAGAGACTCTTACTTGGGGGTTTTTCATCCATCTGTCTTAACCAGAAGTCTGTAGGTTTGTTGACAGCAAGGAGAACAAAACAGTCGGACGGCTCTAAGCCATTCACTGTTCTTTTCATCGCCTGGCCTATGTCATGCTGACAGGGGGGACGCTTGCAGGCAGGAGAGCGACTGACCACAGTGTGACGGGTGGGGACAGCGGCGTTTGGCGGTCAATGACACTGCCCTAGCAGGATGCCGGCCGGTCACTGACACAGTGTGCGCACTTCCAAGCCTGCAGGCCCTCGAGGGAGGGGAAGGGGCAGCCTTGGACCGGGAGCTGGCAGTCCCCGCGTTGGTGGCAAGTCACCTCGCTGCCGGTGACCGTCCTTTTGTTCCCCAGAGCCCTGTCCCTTCCCCTCCGGGTGAGCTGGCCTGCAGGAGGAAGCTGGGATGTTGTTTCCCATTTCACTCTGGAGTGTTCCCCCCTTACCCACCGTCCCGGCTGGCATAGCCGGGTCCCAGTGCCGGCCCCCCTCCTCTGTACATACCCCTGTTGTGTGGGAATTGCTGATGTTTGTCGGTGTGTCCGTGTCTGCCGTAGAACAGGTTTTGCTGTCCCCTTCTCACGGGCAGGTGTGCGCTGCTCTGCTGTCGTGTTGTTCTGAGTCACGGCCCTGGGGGAGGGAGGGGGGAGACCCTACGTTCCGGGGGGGGGGGGGGGGGGGGGAGGGTAACTAGTGAAATAAAATAGTTCACTTCCCACTGTCTTCTCTATGGATGTGTATAATATTGAGTGTATGTCTGGCCCTGCTGTCTCCTAGCTGTTAGCCGAGTAAGTGTGACTATTAATATGAGTATGGACTGTCTGACCACAGCCGTGTATCACACTAAATAAAGTTATTTCACCAACACCTTTGCTGTCCTGCTGCCGGAGGGGGGGTCTTGGGCTGCCTCTGCTTATTTACTCCTAGGTTTAACAGGTCTGTCCCACGTAGGGTGTGGTGGAAGAAGGACAAGCGTACCGGCTGTAAGCCTGGCTTTGGGAATGGGATGAGAAGAGACATGGGGGTGGGGTCCACCCCGGGAGGGCCCTGAGGGTGGTGGGGGGCTGCACCGAGGGGGGTGCCACCAATTCAGGGGCACTATGGGAGCACTGGTGGCCCCAGCTCCTCTCTTGCTCGAGGGGGTGTGATGGGATCCCCCCTCCCCAAGCCCTTGCAAGCCCCTTCCTCCCTTTGGGGCGCAAGGCATTGCGGGAACCCAAAGGCACTGCTCGGCCTCACTGGTCACAGGGGTGTCCCCTTGTCCCAGGCACCCGCCAGGGAGGGGCCTGGGGTGGAAGAGTCTGTCCCAAGCTATGGGGGCTCCCCACAGTGCTGCATCGATATCCTGGACATGCTGGCAGAGATGGTGTACAACAAGCTGCATGACATCAAGTATCAACGGGAGTGGGACACCAGCGTCATCGACACGGGTGACATCACCTGGGCTACGGTTCCTGTGAGTGGAGGCCAGGGGGCTGATGGGGAGGGGGGGACAGGGGATGGGACTGGCTCATTTGCACAGAAGCTTTGGGTTGTGTAAAATAGAGGGGCCAGCCTGTCGGGCTGCCTGGCAGGAGAGAGATGTCTGGGGGACAGGACACCCCTTGGGACCTCTGCTACAAGAGGCAGCTCGCACCAGCGGGGCCTGGAGGGGATGGTGGGAGCTGCTTGGTGGAGACGGTGGGATCACCGAGTGAACTGGAGGAGGACACTCAGACCGGGCAGCATCCCTAGAGTGGCTGCCTGTCCACATGGACCCCACATGCTGTTCGGGCAGATGAAACGAGTTTCTTTCCTCCTTGTTCAGCATGGTGCCCGAAGCCCTTAGAGAACAGGGACACGGTGACACTGAGACCCCGGCAGGTCGAGGATGAGTGTCACACCGTTATCAACTTCTCTGTCAAACAGCCGGTAGGTGAAGAGCAGGCTGGGCTAGAAGGCTCTCCCGTTACAGTGATCCTGTGGACTGGAGGGTCCTGGTAAGGGTAAAAATGCTGTCCTAGGGCTGGTCACCAGCTGCACGACTTCACCTGAATTAAAGTCCAGGGTGGTCTCTTGAACAGGGTACAGCACTGGCTCCCTTAAAGCTGAGCTACTCCCGAATGGTGTCAGCCTCACAGGAGTGCAGCAGTGTGTCTAGACAGCAAGATCCTGCCTGTGCCTGGGACAAACTGGGATCCCAGAGCCCCTGGCATGGAGCTGTGTAATTCCTTTACGAGTTCCTCGGCTTGAGGCAGCTCCTCTGTGCCTCTAGCCTGGTCTTTGCCCTGTATTTTCAATGCCAAACCTGACAGAGGGAGAGGGCAGGCAAGAGGGAAGGCAGCATCTGGCCACTGTGTCTGTGCAGAGAACACCCTCCACACAAGGGCAAGCCCTTCTCTAACTTTCCATGGTTGTTTCCCCCTGCGCTTCCCGGCTCCTGATCAGATGTTAAAGAAACCGCACAAGGCCTGCGCGAAGTGCCCTGCCTGGAAGCCGCAGCACGACACGCACGTGTAGCCCTGGCTGTACCCCGAGCAGAACCAGCTTCCCCTCTCCAGCGTGCCGCCTCGCTGGAGAACGTGCATGGAAGCAGCCTGTCCGAAGAGAAGGATGACCACAGCAGTTGGGAGAACTGACCCTGCTAGCCCTGCTGCAGGGAGGAACGTTACGTGATGCTGCTCAGGCTCATCCAGGAGTTCACAGTAAGGGGCGGGGGGAGCTTTTAAAGCAAACCTCTGGGTTTGTGACCTCGTCTCTCACGACGTGACTGTCTGAGCCTCCCTGTGCCGGGTCTGAACGGGGCCAGGAGCACACGGGTGGCCTGTGCCGACCTGGCCGGGTTACGCTCAGGGAGAGGAGCGGTATGGTGCATTTCTGAGGTGTAACCTGCCATGCCTTAACACAACACAGCTTGTTCTGGGACTGTTGCTCCAAAAGGTCAAGTTACCTGCAATTCCGCTGCCAGTCTGCTTCCCTGCCCAGGGAGTTACTCATTGACAAACTAAAGCTGCTCCAATGCTCGTGACCCTCGGCCTCTTATTTTGCAAGTTGCTAAAAAAATCCCACGTTGCTGGACCTGTTGTTTTCCCAGCAGGGATCAGTAACTACCCATTTGTTCCTCTAGCTCTGGAGGATGAAATGGAGTGTGGTGGCCAGGACAAACCCTGTTCCTGCTTTGTCAATCAAGATACCTAAGACATGACTGTGTCTGGGGAAAGAATCCACTCTTTCCTGTTAGCCCACAGACAGTCACAGGGTCAGCGCAAGGGCTGCAAAAGCACATGAGTGAGTACCTCTGAGTAATGGCAGGGAGGAAGCTGCCCCAGGCAGGGGAGATCTTCCTGGAGCTCCTGCGAGGGACTGCTCTGGAGCGTCCCCAAGGAAGGCATAAATGCTGGGAAACTGGTATGAAACTGGAGAGGAGAATGTCCCATGGGACACAGAGGCCTGTCTCCATAGAAAACCTCCGGGTGTTATAATGGGGCTTTCAAGATGCTTATTTCCCTGGTAGAAAAGCTAATTTTTTTAATGCTGAGTGAAAGTCTCTGTTCTAGTGTATTTTTTCTCTGCTTCAGCCTGGCTCAGCCTTCTGGCCTGGCGTTCGAGCTAAGAGCAACCTGGCTGGCAGTGCTGAAGTTGTGTCGGGGCTGTCTCAAGCAAGTTGTATTTGTGCCACCACAGACAAAATCCTCCATTGCAGCAGTGCTGAAACACCGCCCCAGGCTAATCAAGGGCTGACTTCATCCCGGACAGTGGAAAAACACCCTTAAACCAGAGCTGCACCTCGCCTGGGTCTCACGCCTTCCTCCTACAGGCTGCAAGGGCAACTGGAGCCAAGCTTTGTCCCAGCTGTCTGCCCGGCCTTTCCTTCGGGTGGTGCTGACAACGCCCCCCCCCCCCCGCCCCGAGACTTCCTGAGTGGGAATAAGATGAAGTTTAGTTGTACTCATTTTATTATTTTAGTTATTACAGATAAGCAGAAAACCCTGCACAGAAGGCCAGAGCAAGGGCTGTCCTGATGCCATTTACCATGTGATACTACCACGCATTCGCAGCCAGATTTGCTGACAACTAGCATGTTTTCACCTCTGCTCCCCCAGCGCAGGGCACAGCAGGTTTCTGCACCTTTACTGGAGAAGAGGGAAAGGGAGAAGTTTACCTCAAAGTGTGGGGGCGTTCTGATGGAAGCACATGCCAGGGACAGGGCTGTACCAAGCAGGTTCAGTGAGTGAAACCCTTAACCGTGCGGGCACCACACCTGAGGGAACCTGGCCAAGTGCCCACAGCAGTTCAGAAACGTGCCCCAGGCGTCTCGGTCCTGTGTGCTGGGGGTCGTTAAGCAGCAAAGAGGTACAAGCACGGCTCGACAGATTAGTGCCGCTAGAGATGGGCACTGAGTTTGAGTGGATTTTACTCCTGTTCCTTGACTCCCAAGTAAACCCAGCAAGTGTAGAGCAGAGGTAGGACAGTGGAGAAGGAAAGAATAGAATCACCAGAGAAAGTGAGCAGATCGATCTCTTGGAGGACAAAGGCCACGCTCGGCTCAAGCACGCTCAGACCCTCTTGGCTTTATATCTAGCAACAAGGGCTGGATCCAGAACCAGCAGAGCACTTATTTAAGTCCTGCTAGAAAAGCACAGAGCTTGCCGGAGAAGCTGCGCTCCGGTATCCACTTCCACATCAGCATCATCGGCTTGTTTCAACACCCAGTTCAAAGAGTACAGACCAAAGCCCCATCCATCTTCCACCTAAATAAGACTCTGTTGGTATCTCTCTACGCAGGAGGCAGAGCTGATGCCTGTGCAGCCACCAGTGCAGTTGTACCTCCAGTGACAGCTGAAACTTGATTTGTCATCTCACATGTTGAGGAAAAGTAGTGGTTTTTTGCAGGACGACCACTCTGGAGACCCAGCAGACAGCTACCTATTAGTGAACAGTTCTTTCCTTCTGTCTCTGGTAATCTGGAAGGGAAAGAGAAGGCAAGGCTGAAAGAGCAGGAGAGGCAGCTGATGGCGAAGGGGAATTAGTCAAAATGTCATACGAAAACATATATTCTGTTAATACCTCACTAAGTAGAGGCAGTGTTTGCTACCCTCTTGGGTAGCAGCTGGCTTTAAAATAGCACATTTGCACCCCAGCCACTCATTTCAAGTTATTTTAGGGCATTTAGAACAAAAGTTTGTTTAAACTCCTCCTTCCCCTGCTCCATATTTTTCTTCTTTCTTCACTTAAGAGTCAGTTTTCATTTTATGAAGAAACTTTGTTTGGCTTGACTTGACCTCTATTTTTTTCCCCCTTATATCTACAAACTTTGTAGGTGAAGAAACATGAGTTAATACAATCTTTTCCCTCACTCAGAATTTGAACGACCTTAGGGTGGGATAAAAACCACAAGCAGTGTCCAACCTCGGCACAGGGCCACTAGTGACAGAACCAGTTCCTGTGTTATTCAAGGATAAGTAGCATCCTCTACAGCTCTGAAGTTAATGCTTCCATCCAACAATCATCCCACCTTTTATCCCTGTGTTGCTAAGCCCTGCTCTGGAAGATTTTCTGTGTGGACAGCTGAAGCCAGTCCTTACTGGTTTGACTTGGTAGGTGTCCTGATCCCCAAATCAAAGCCCAGTCTTCTTTCTGATCTGCAGGCTGTCTATGACCTTAGACTCGTAACTGCTAAGCTCCGGTGGAATTGGCAGGGATGCGTGGCAGTCTGCTTCCTAAGGAGAAATACTGCTGGGTGACTGGACTTGGAGCTCGCAGGCACTTACTGTAGGGGAAGTAACGCACACGCATGGTGATTTCACGGGCTGTCTTCAGGATCTCCACAGCCTGAAAGCAGAAAGAGTTGCTCAGTGACCAGACTGGGCTGGAGAATAGGAAAGAGGAATGCAACCGTTACGTGGTGCCACCAGCTGAATTAGTGCAGGTTGAGAGGCCGGAAGGAGATGGTGTGTGCACGGACTCCCCATCCTGTCCCTGCTTCAGGAGCTGAGCCGCAGGAGTGCTCACCTTGCTGTGCTCAATGTCCTGGAAATCCACATCATTCACTGAGAGCACCTGGTCCCCTTCCTGCAGCCCAGCTCTGTGCGCATCCGAGTCAGGGATCACCTGTGAAGGGAAGAGCAGAGATAGCAGCAGTGACTCTCAGCATGGCCAGTGCCACGGCTCCCCTCGTGCGCAGCCAAGGCAGCAGAGCCCCAGAGCCTCCTCACAGTGCCCATCCCACTCACTCGGGACTGGGGCGGATGGGGAGTGGGGGCTGTGGTGCACTAGCAACACTCCGTGGGCTGGGGAGAAATCAGGAAATGCTCCAGGACTGTCTGATTGCTGCTTGGTGCGCAGCAAATTACAGCTACGAGTTCAGAGATGCATATACGGCATATGACAGTCTCCATGCACACCCAGCTGGCTCGGCAACACCCAAAGGGACAGGACACAGGGAGGGAATGGCAGAAGGACAGACACACCTTAGAGATGAAGATTCCCAGCTGCGAAGCTTTTCCTCCCCGGATGTTGAAGCCCAGCTGTGAGAGAAACCAGCAGTGAAATGCAGTCACCTTCTTTGGCCCAGGACCCTTCCCACTGCTAATATGTCTCTTCCAGATGGAGCAAAGGTGTTGGCACTGCAGTGTCCCTCTGTGCTAACTTCTGTGGCAATCTCGCCCTGAACACCTGAGGAGACCCCTGCTCCCTGTCCTTCATCAGCTCCACTTCACAACATATTGGACTTCACCCACGCAGCTCTCCTCTCCGTCTATGGCACGGCCCTTCCCAGCAGGGCAGGAGTGATGCTTCCCCTTACCCCACCCGCCCTACCAAGTCCCTGGATGAGGGAAGCACCAGGAATCTGCCCTCACCACTTTATCTTGCTACGAGGATGCTGCCCATCGGGGATAATCATAATCCCGCAGCTCGGCCTTTGCATCAATCGATTTTTGCCCTTGGGAACAACGGACGTGAATCAAACACGGCAAACCCCACGCCCGGGAAACGACCGGGCAGGACCTACTCCCCCCGCCCTCCCTCCGGAGCCTGTGGGGCCGGAGCGGGGCCGCGGGTAAAGCGGCGGGGGCGGGGGGGGGGGGGGTTAACTGGGGTCTCACCTGCGCCCCGGGCGGCTTCTTCAGGACGATGGTGCGTGGCAGGAACTGGGTGAGCTCGTTGTTGTAGTCAGGGTGATACACCCGCTGCAAAGCAAGGCGCCGACGGCCGTCAGGCGGCGGGGCCCGCCGCACACCCCCCGGCCGAGCCGGGCCGGGCCGTGGCCCCCCGCTTGCCACCAGCCCAGGCGGCCGCCACCCCGTCCCTGTCCCCGTCCCCTCACCTCATGTGGCGGCACCCAGGCGGGCGGGCTCTCGTAGGGCGGCAGGAAAACCACCGGGAAGTCGTCGTAGGGCAGCCGGCCCTCCATGCTGCCCCGCCGCCTGACGGGACCGCCTGACAGCGCCGCCCCGCCCCGCGCACCGCCCCGGCCCGCCCCGCCGCGCGCCCTGACGCGCAGCCCCGCCATTGGCTGTTGCGGCGCGCGGCACCGGTTTGAATGTTGGCGGTTGCGACCGCCGCCATCGCGACAGGCAGCGGCGCCTCCAGGTGAGTCTCGCCGGGGCCGCGTTCCCCGCTCCCCACTTCCCTCAGGCACAGCCGCCGCCGGGCTGGTGGCCGCCGCTCTCCCACCACCCTCCTCCGCTCCGGCCCCGCTTCGGGGCAGGGCGCCTCATCGGGCTAAGCCTCCGGCTGCCGGGTGGGGGTTGCAGGCCGCAGCGCCGCAGCTGCGGTGAGGCCTCAGCCGGCTTCGTTCCTCCGCAGGGCGGCCTGCGGTGACTGAAAATGGTGAAGGAAGATGACAAGGTGATCCCGGTGCGCGTGGCGCTGCGCTGCCGTCCCTTGGTGCCGAAGGAGATCAGTGAAGGGTGTCAGATGTGCCTGTCCTTCGTGCCGGGGGAGCCGCAAGTAAGGGGGGCTGCGCCCGGGGGGTCGGCCTCGCCTCCCCTCCGCCCCGGGGTTTGCCGCTGGGGCGGCGTGGTCAGCGCTGTCTGTTGTCCTCTCCTCCACAGGTGGTCGTAGGGAATGATAAGTCGTTCACGTACGATTATGTGTTCGACCCTTCTGTTGAGCAAGAGGAAGTCTTCAACACAGCTGTCGCCCCTCTCATACGGGGCATCTTCAAAGGTTTGTGGCAACTGAGGTCAAGCTCTCATTTAAAATACTGGGGGTTTTCGTGGGTTCTGCTGTGTGAAAGGAGGTGCTGCACTGTTTAGTTCTCCGTTCTAACTCATTTCTTTTTTGATCTTCTCAGAAAATAAAATCCTGTGCTGTCTAGATGCTGGCTCCGTTGTCTAGTGAGAAATGCCAAATCTTACTTGTTTACAACCTGTTGTACTCCATAGGGCTAACAAAATGATGTGTGTGTTTACTGGGTCATTTTGCTTCCTGAAGATATTTATGTAAGGCAAAAGAATTTTATCAAGAATAATACAATGAATTGATAAGCATCCTACGCCAGAAGCTGTGTCATTGCTACAGAATGGCTGGGATGACAGAGAACTTACACTGTGTTTCTATGACTAGCTCTAGTAGAGCAGCAGTGCAGTCTTAAAGAAGAGCTGGAATAATAACCTTATCTATGTTTTGGGGAGCTTTTTGTTGACTTTTTTCCCGTGATGTTGCTAACTGTGACAATAAAGTCACATTTATAAACACACTCAAATAAACTGTGACTTTACACATAGAGCTTGTGTAAACTGACAGCGAGGGGCAGTGCTCTTCTAGAAGGATGCTTTACTAGAATGCAGCTTTGTTCATCAAAGTTTCTTCTGGCTCCCACGTGACCGTCTGATCTGGGTGCCCTTTGTTCCTCTAGGGTATAATGCTACCGTCTTAGCCTATGGACAGACAGGATCTGGAAAGACGTACTCTATGGGAGGTACCTACACCGCCAGTCAAGAGCATGAACCTAATGTGGGTGTCATCCCCCGGGTAATCAAACTGCTATTTAAGGAGAAGGAGCAAAGGCAGGATTGGGAATTCGTCCTCAAAGTTTCTTATCTAGAGGTAAAAGTTGTTTTGATTTTCAAGCTATTGTAAAGTTATGAATTGCAGATAAAGTGAGCTTTAATGTTGCCACCTCCTTCAAGTAATAGGTATTTACTAAATCAAAACCTAAGACTACATAAGGTCTTGTCAGGAACTGGGTTCTGAGTCCTAGGTATCTTTCTCTGAAGGTAAAACGAACAGAATGTTGTGCAAATTTAGCCATGATTTCAGCGTAACTGTACATCTTTCTCTATGCGAGTTGTTCTCTTGCAAGGCTGCTAACTTTGAACTGCTGTTCTGATGCTTTCAGATCTACAATGAGGATATTCTAGACCTGCTGTGCCCATCAAGAGAACGGTCGTCTCAAATCAGCATACGGGAAGATCCGAAAGAAGGCATAAAGGTCTGTTGCCCTGTTACGTATAGGTCTATAAGGGGCTGACATGGCTTGGGATGAATGTTGCAGTGAAACAACTATCTGACTCCTTGAGCACTGCTTTATATTGGTGCATATGAAATCATCACAACTACTCGTTCTTCTCAAAATTGAGCTATTGGTGATCTTTAAGTTTACTCAGAGGGTAACACCAATAGGGTTAGACATTCCTGACAAAGCCACTTGCAAGTCCTATTCTGATTTTTTTCTGAAGGCTGATTTAGGTGAGTATCTGAGAATGTTGTATTTCAGTTCACCAAATTTCAAGCTCTGTTGCAATTGTACTCTTTAGTTTAGCAGACGTAGTGTGCAACAAAGGGATCTTGAAGGGAAACTATTCAAGTGCTCAAGTTATTTTTCATACAGATGTGTAGTGTAAAAGAAAAACCTTGTGCTACTGCTTGCTCTGTATACTTCTTTTGTAGTTAAACTTCTGTCCATTGGTTGTGCTTCGTTCATACGGTTTCTGTTTGCAGTGGTGGGTAGCTTTTCGTACGCACAGCTTAGGCGTGCAAGACACCTGTAGTTCTGATCCATTAAATTTTTTGTTACGTTGTCCTGCTTTGAGGTAAAACAGAACCAACTTTCTGTTCGGTAATTTTACTTCTTAGCTAGGCCCCTTCTAACTCTCTGAAACTAACAGCATGTTGTGTCTGAAACGGTTCATTCAGAGTGATAAGACAGTTTGTGCCAAGGAATGGTATGCAGAGAGGCTCTTGATTATACTTATTGCTCTAACAACCAAGGTCAGCTCATTTCATTATTTGCCCCATTAGAGGGTCAGAAGTGGAAAAGCATAGAGGGGTCCCACCTGTGGGGAGGAGCGGACAGGACAGGTGACCAAAAATTGACCAGAATGGATATTCCATCTCATTTGCCGCATGCTCAGTATAAAAGCTGAGGGATCAAAGGGTCAGCTCTCTCTTCCTCCAGTGGCTGACATCCGAGGAGGACCCTATCTGTTCATCTGCCTTTGGTCCTGATCGGTGTGTTCCTCACTCCAACTTTGGAACCTGGTTCCAACCTGTCGCTGAGTCCAGCTGGGACTTCCCCAGTGCCTGCTGGTGACATCATCTTGGGAGCTTAATACGATCTTGTACATACTGCATCTATTTCGTTATTTTCCTTTTTATTTTATTATTATGTATTTCATTAAACTAGTTTAGTTTCTTCTAAATTCGTAAATCTCTCTTTATCTCTCCTCCTCCTCCCCATGCACAAGAGGCTGGGGGGGAAGCATCTGTTGCAGGCCATTGGCCAATTTGGCCAAAACCACGACATATGTGTAATCTTGTGCTGCTCCCTGTCATCTCTAAAGTACTGGGGTGTGACTCATCTATGTGTTAGTAGTGGCATTGTGATCCAGGGAGACTGGCCCTCCAGGGAAAGTGCAAGCTTGCTAAGGAGCATGATCAGCCCCTACTTCTCAGTCCCCTCTGTCTTTTATGTCCATAATACCTGCCTCCCCTCCACCCTATTCACACAAGTCCCCACCCCCGTCAGTCAGTTTCCGTCTTCCTCTGCCTGTGACTGGCACAACTTTCAGCTCCCAGCTTGACCAGGGATATGAGGGATTTCTCCACAGAGTATGGAGGAGTCCTGTCTCCATCCTATAGCCCAGCTGGTTCTCGAGCAGGCACAGAGGAACTTGGTGTGTGTACGTAGGAGTAGAATGAGGGAGAGCTGATGTGACTTAATGTTACTGATATGAAGTTCAGAACAAACTCTTTTCGGGGGAATCCATACCAAGCTTCTGGCTTGAAGTGAGACTGATTCTTGTGAATGCATATTTACACAGAGACTTCACTTTATCTACCGTAGTCTAAGACAGAGGATAATCTTTCTGATGTAAGCTGGGGTGAAGAGGAAGGGGAAGCTAAATAATGCTTTCTTCCTGGCTACAGATTGTAGGGCTAACAGAAAGGAATGTCACCTGTGCCCAAGATACTGTATCCTGCCTGGAGCAAGGGAACAATTCCAGAACGGTGGCCTCCACGGCAATGAACTCCCAGTCTTCACGGTCACATGCCATCTTCACCATTTGCATTGATCAGAAGAAGAAAAATGACAAGTAAGTGTGATTGTGCAGCCACTCCTAGCAGCTGTTAGGAGTCAGACTTACTCAAAATTTCATAGTCTTGTCATTCATTCTTGATCTTGGATGAACTCAGCTGAGCTGCTCTTGGGGCAGGTCCTTTATTTATCTGCCTCTGATATGAAGTATATTTTTCAGCCTGGTAGCTCAACTGTAGTAACCACTGGACTGCTCTGTCCCAAACTGCATGTTTACTTGAGAGAGTAAAGTAGTCTCTTTCTGCCATAGGAACAGCAGTTTTCACTCCAAGCTACACCTGGTTGATCTTGCTGGCTCTGAGAGACAAAAGAAGACCAAGGCCGAGGGTGACCGACTAAAAGAAGGTCTGTAGGGAAAGGACTGGTATAGCTTGGGTTTCTTACCATCTTTGAGTTAATAAATTGAGTTCTTGTCAAGAAAAGCAAAGCAGTTCTTTAATTAACCTTTATAATGTGCTTTTTAAATCTTAAATTTTTTTAAAAGGACAGGAAATGACCAATTGCTAGCTGTTGAGGTAGCTCTACTCACTGTCATCTGTTTGTATGCAGGCATCAACATAAACAGAGGACTCCTCTGCCTGGGGAATGTAATTAGTGCTCTTGGTGACGAAAATAAAAAGGGAGGTTTTGTCCCCTACAGAGACTCAAAGTTAACGAGACTGCTGCAAGGTAAGAGACAGGTGATGATAAAGCCTGAATCTACAGATGCACTTCAAATAACAAAGTAGCAAAAAAACCCAAGAGCCGTACAACTACGGTTCAAAGTGGGAGCTGCTATTGACAAAGGGATTCCTTTTATTGGTTTAGTTCCTCTTCTCACTGAAGCTAGACCTCTTCTGTACCCTTTATATTTAGGTTACGAATGCACTGAAAGGGACTCATCTGAGTTCTGCGCTTTTGCAGTTCCTATGTGGTGAGAGGAAACTAGGCAAATCCAGTGCATTTCTTGGAAGGGAGGGGAAGAGTGTGTCTGTGCGGGGGAGAAGGAAGATGGGAAGTTAAGTCTGGAACCAGAGACCTATTCTTATACCCTGATTATAGCTACTTACTGGAGGATATCACAACCAGAACAAAGCTCGAGCTGTCTGTGCCTTCACTGTGCACATCATGTTAGTTTTGTTTTCTTAGTCTGAATATTTAGTCTGTAGTACTTATTCTTCCGTAGTTGTCATGACCTAATAAATTTTATCTAAATTAGCCTTTAGTATGGGCATAGCTATAGTAATGCAATTTACTGGGACTTTTTTTTTATAGTTAAATAATTTGGTAGATAAAGTTAGGCTCTTCAGTATTTTTCATATCTGAAGATACCTAATAAAAAGAAACTGGAGTATGCAGAGCTGGATGTGAGGCCCTGGTTTTTTCCTGATCAAAAGTTTTATGTAGCCAATATGTATTAATGTAAAACCAAAGGCTAAAATGCCATGCAGCTTGATGATCTGAACAAATATGTTCTTAGCCAGTAATTCTTTAAATTGGAAGATGGCATAGATTCTGATGTGTGGATATCCATGGAGGTATTGAGTGTTACTGTGTGGAAGAAGGGAGGGGAAAACCTGAAAGAATTATGCCAGAAATGGCATACACAAATTACAGTAACTACAGACATTACTCAACAGGACAACAAGATTACTGGGCACTTTGATGTGAAATCATCAGTGCTTAGAGATGAGACATAATTTTGGGACTTTGGCCTTGAAAAAAAAGCTCTTTACTATAGTACTGACTGGGGCAGAGGAGAAAGTAGATGACAATGGCACACAACTACTATTTTCTATTTTCTATATTACAGCTAGAAAATAGCTAGCTGTAGTATGGAGATGCACTCACGTGGTCTTAGATATCTTAATGATAATATCTTCTTAGTTGTTCTTGCTCGCTCTCAAAGCATTGATTATGCCTTCTTTTCCTTCGCAGATTCTCTGGGTGGTAACAGCCACACTCTCATGATTGCCTGTGTGAGCCCAGCGGATTCCAATCTAGAAGAAACTCTAAATACTCTGCGTTATGCTGACAGAGCAAGAAAAATAAAAAATAAACCAATTGTCAACATTGATCCCCAGGCGGCTGAGTTGCATAATCTAAAGCAGCAGGTACTGGGTGGTTTCTTTGTGTAGAAGGAGTAGATCTGTCCTTTTGGTACTAACCTCAGTAAACAGCAAGCAAAGACATAGGTTGCCTAGCTACACAAAATATGCAAAAAAATATTTAGTATGTGTTTCCTTGTCCCTCGAGATGTCTGTGTAAGTGCTGTAAAGGGAATACATGAATATTTCTTGTAACTTCACAGCAACTATTCAGTGCTATAACACAATGGTAATGTTAGTGTGATTTGCATTTCCCTCCCACTGAACAAATCATTGCCCAGTCATTAGACTACAGGCAAAATTAGGAATAAAATGATGGTTGCCTTGCTGACTGTCTATGTCCAGCACAGAGTGGGAAGTGAAGAGTGTTCCGATGTGATCAGCTTCAGAGGGAAGTAAGTTGCCTAAACTAGAATTGCTTAAACTCAAAGCTAGAAGTGCCCAAGGGCTTGTCCACTGATGAGAATTAACCAGGCTTGCTGCGCTTACTTGACAATATGCATATGATAGTCTTTCGTGCTACCTCTCCATAGGAAAACTCATTGATCTGGTTTCACAATGGAGCAAGTCAGTAGTTTTGCTTATCTAATAGGAGTGTCCACCAAGCCTAGTGAATGTTTAGTAACGTACTGTAAATTCAAATCGCATATTTAGGAAGGCAAGTGATCTGACACTTCCTCACGTGAAAGGTAGCAACAGAGCATTGGTTCGGCCAACTAGGAGACCCGCCCTTTGGATCAGCAAAGAGAAGGTAGCTTTTCAGGAGTCAATTACTTGAAATACCATAGCAGTGCGATTCCACAGGCAATGGTAAAAGGACAATTGTGGAGCAGGTGATTCATTAGGACTAAGTGTCTTAACAGTGTTCCTTCAGCCATCTACTTACTATATGGGAGAGATTTACAAGCAGTAATTGTTTGTCTTTCTAGGTTCAACAGCTACAGGTGTTATTGCTACAGGCCCATGGAGGGACCCTCCCAGTGTCTATCAAGTAAGATTTGAATATTAATGCTTAATGTATTTGATGGCCACCACACACCTGTGAAGCTTCTAGATCTCCTGTGCTCCACACAGTGCTCTAAAGTGAGGGTACAGCAAACTGATTGCTTTCTAATAGGATCTAGACAAGAGGTTTTTAGCTTTTTGCTCTTTTTGTAATGTTTACTGAAATACTGTGTAGGTATGTGTTATTTAGTTTTGTAGCAAACCCCTTAAGATTGCAAAAATCAGTTGTAGGAATGAGAGGAACCAGGCAATGTCTCCTAAGTATCTGTTTCTCAGACCCATCCACCCTTCTTCTATTCCTCACCTCTCTGTCCCTAAATGTAGGGCACCTCCATCTTCATTGTTCTTAAAAGCACAAAATACAAGGAAGAGTTGGATTGTGGAAGTGTTGTTTTCTGACGGTGTTTCAAAACCCACGTATACGCAGTTTACAGGCTTGCCATTGGCTAAGCAGCATTACTGTCTCAAAATGGTGTTTTCGTCTCTTGCAAATGTCTACTTTTGGCATGCTGTATTATTCTACATTTAATTCAGATTAGACCTCCTCCAGTTATTTCTGTTCATGTGCTACAACCTATATTTATTGTAAGTTACTTAGGGAACTGGGAGGTAATTTCAATGCTATTACAAACCTCTAGTGAAGTCATGTTCACAAGCAAACTGGTCCTTAATGTTACAGTAGTATGGCACCTTCAGAGAATCTTCAGTCCCTGATGGAGAAGAACCAGTCACTAATGGAGGAGAATCAAAAGCTGAGCCGAGGGCTGAGTGAGGCTGCTGGTCAGACAGCGCAGATGTTGGAGAGGATCATTCTGGTAAGGTTCAGTTACCCAGGGTTTTTCTTGAAGTTGCATGAGTTCCCCCTTTTAGCTGAAGATTAATCAATAGCAGCTCCTGTACTAATGGCATGTTAGGAATCTCGCTCTTTAATGTTCATTTCATGTTTATTTCAAATCTCTATCTCTCAATCAGAAACAAAATCTTCCAGAGCCTGTGAGAGCCTATAGATCTGGTGACTTTAGTGGGAAAAGTAGACGTGAATCTTTCAGCCTTTCTGTTGCCTTTATGTTTTAAATACCAGCACTTGCGCACATGTGCACTCTCTTCCCTCTTCCCCACCCAGTTCTGCTTTGTTTTGATTCACTGTGCTGTGTATTCCTGTAGAAAAGGGTGTTAAGTCTAAATAAGCGAATGGTGATGATCATGCAAGATCTTTCAGTATATTGATTTGCCACAGACTGACAAATATCTTTTGTTACAAATAAATTAGCTGTTTTCTGGCTTCTTATCTGGCTTTTCCTACAAGTCAGTATAATTCTGACTTCTCTTAGACAGAACAAGAAAATGAGAAGATGAATGCCAAACTAGAACAACTTCAGCAACATGCTGTGTAAGTCTATTTCCACACCCTACTCATGCTGAGGAAATGTCCTTCAGCATTAAATGTTTTTGTTGGGATAAACTGGATACAATCGATTTGAGTTTGTTCATCCAGAACTCATTTATATGTTCAGTGGAGAGACTTGTTCCTTACTGGCCTGTGTGACACAAACGTGTCATGTAATACTCATGGACTTACTCCCATGTCTGCATTGCAGATGCAAGCTTGATCTGCAGAAGCTGGTAGAGACTGTGGAAGATGAAGAGCTAAGAGAGAATGTAGAGGTGATTCGCAATCTGCAGCAAGTGTTGGCTCAGTTTCAGGTAAGCCTGAATTTAGGGAGAGAAAAGTGCGTGCCAAGCCAGTTTACAAATAAAACCTAGGGTTCTTCTGCCGATCTGCTGAGCAGTGAATTCCACTCTGCAGAAACCTTACTTAAGGAGCCCAAAACCTACAAGTATTAAATGACTTTTGATATGCGCTTCAAAACAAGCTGTCCTGCTGTGCTTTTAATGCTGCAGAAAGGCCACTTGTGCTTGAGTGGCTGCATAAAAGAATCTGATAGTGGGAGGTTAGCATGGATTTACAATCCAGAAGTTGGAAGGAGAGTTATGCACTCGGTAGTTTTAATGAGCGACCCAAATTGCAGAGACCTGAAATTTGTTAAATAGAAGTTGCCAACTCTTTGTCTAATTGAGGAACTTCTGTGTTTTCGCTCACTAGATGTTCCCCTTGTTCCCAGACTCCTTACTCTCGTGAGGAGCTGGCTGCCAGTGCTGGAATTCAGGGAAAACTAGAAAGAATGCCTTGTCCAGCTAGTTGAGGAGGAGTTTGCTCATTTTACTAAAGGAGGAAGACAACGGCATCCTCTTTCCAGGGAGCTTTCTGGACAGAAGAGAATAACATTGTGCTTTGTCATTACAGGCCAATAGCTTCATTTCACTTCGCCTTTCACTTTTTACCAAAATTTTCTTTTCTTTGTCCTATATAGAGTGAAAATGCTGCTACAATGGAAGCTGCTGCAGAGATGGCAAACTCTGAACAGGATGCTACAGCTGTAAGTGAGGGGAGTCCAGCACTGCAGACCTTAAGAGGGGCATGTTTTTATCCCATCACTCCTTTTATCTGCATCCTCGTGCTAGTTTTCTAATCCAAACATTTGGTAAATGATGTGTCACTCTTTTATGTGCTGCCTTTTTATGCTCTTATTTGCTCAACATGTTCAAGATCAATAACCTTTTCTCACTCCTGAATATCTAATTTTTTATGTAAAAAATGAATTTGAAGTGTTCTGCAGAACTGTGATCGCACAGTTAGAGAGCTTTGGACTGGCTTCTCCAGCTCATTGCTGTGTCTCCTTCAGGAAGCAGAAACAGGCCAGGCTGCCAAGAGATCCTCGGATGACTTCACCACTCAACATGCCCTCCGTCAAGCACAGATGTCCAAAGAGCTGCTTGAATTGAATAAAGCCCTGACTCTGAAAGAGGCACTTGCCAAAAAAATGACACAGAATGATAGTCAGCTGGAGCCCATTCAGTCCCAATACCAGGTAAGCTCTTCTGAAATAGTGCCTGTAAGACTACGTTCAGTTTCTTTTTCTCAGTTAATGCGGTTACTGCATGCTGAGGAAGGAAGAGAGGAGAAGATCTGCTCTCTCATGAGCACATTCTTATTGGGTCTATCTCTTTCCTTAAGCTGGTCCCTGCCCCCTTGCATGCAGGGGGGCAGTCAACTACTGGTGTCAGCAGAGAAGGTCAGGGGATGACCGTGCCCAGCTATCTACAAATAGCTCTGCCACTAGAAGATGGTCTTTTCCCTGAAATAATCTATTAGCCTGTAGCTGTTCTATATGAAATGAGCTTCTCTGCTTTTTGCTCAGAGGTTGGCTTGGCCACACCAAGCCAAAACGCAGGTACTTCATTGTTAATTCTCACAGTACGGCTAGCTGATCTGACTTCCCCTGTTCACTAGCGATGCTGGGATCTCCCATCTCTGAAATTGTTCAGCTTTACAATGGCTTTTGTGGGCCGACTAAGATCACGCTGTATGGAGTGTGATCTTTTGACACTCATACTGCTTTTAGACAAGGTGGTTTAGAGCCTGCTGGAAAGCGCTGTGGTTTCTCAAGACCTACTGTCTTAAAGCTTTGTCTTGGAGTGTAGCTTCAAAGTTTTTATTTGGAGGCTTGCTGTCATCCTTTCTAGACGAATATCAAGGATCTGGAACTGGAGGTCTGCAATTTGCAAAAAGAAAAGGAGGAGGTGATCCTTGCTCTGCATATGGCGAAGAAGGATGTCAACCAAGCCAAGTAAGAGCCACAATGCTAGCTGTGTGGCTTATAGCACTGAAAATTGTGTTGATGTGCCTGTGGAAATTCATGGTCTTGCGCTTGCTTCTGCTATTTGTAAAAGCTCTTATTTTGATGCAATCCCATTAATATGCCATCTGAGTTGTATGAACTGCGGAGAAGCCTGAGAGTGGGCTTTCATTGGTGGGAAAGATGATAGTACACAATTGCTTTATTTTTCGTAAGGTGTCTCTAAGGTTGGAGAGTACTTGTTTGAGAATAACAATAATTGGGGGGGGGCTATTTTTAAAGTGTGACTTCTTTACAGACTGAGTGAACGGCGTCGCAAAAGACTTCAGGAGTTGGAAGGGCAAATTAATGAGCTGAAGAAAAAGCTGAACGAGCAATCAAAGCTCTTAAAGCTGAAGGAATCTACAGAACGCACCGTCTCCAAACTGAACCAGGAAATCAAGGTAACTAACCCTAGCGTGCAGTTCTCAGGCTTGTTCTGGTGTAGGCAAAGCAGCTTCCAGACAAAAGGCACTCACTTTCGGTTTTGTTAGTGTGAGAACACCAGGTTTTGGCAAGAGTCCCTTGGCTATATGACCACCGTTGCCGGTGTAATACAACAGGCAGGTGGCTCTTGAAACTTGAAAGAATGAAAGTCCAAAGTGTCTTCTGGCTATTCTGATAATGTATTGCCTCAGTCAAATCACTTGACTTCTCTTTGATTTCCGTGTGTATACCATGTATGTGTTTGTCTTCCCTTTGTGCCTTAAAAGACAAATTCCTGGGTTTTAGCACTTTGAGAGTGTCCTTAGGCATGTACTCTGAGCGGGCAGCACGTTGTAATATTTCCCATCTGCCACTCCCTACCCCTGACCGACACACTATGGGAACACAGTTTGAAACTACCTGGAATGCAAGTACTGGACAAGTCTTCCAGCCGTTTCTATTTTTCAGGAAATGAAAAACCAAAGGGTACGTCTGATGCGCCAAATAAAAGAAGATGCCGAGAAATTCAGGCAATGGAAACAACAGAAGGATAAGGAAGTGATCCAGCTGAAAGAACGGGTAAGCAAACAATAAGCCCCCAAACCGTACCTCCCTCTGAAGAGTGAAACAAATCATTAAAGCGTTTGCTGCAAGGCTTTGTTTAACTACCAAACATCTGAAAAGCATCTGGGGAATGCTTTGAAGATAATGTTAGTTCATATGGCTGCCACCTCTCACCAGTTGTCGTAAATGGACTCGTTTGGTTATGTCTGGAGATCTTAAAGCTATCAACACAGTTGTCATGATTCAGCTCTAAAGTAGAAGGCAAAATTATTGAGTACTTTTAAGTATTTGAAGTTGTAGGGTTTAGCCACAAAATGGGAGGTATTTAAACTTTCAAAGGAATATTGAATCTGCAGGTAAACAGAATTGGTAATGAAATCCTGCTGCTTGTAGCATTCAAGTGTGATGGACAGCAAACATCTGTACCTCTGGAGTTCTGGTCTCACAGGAATTCTTACTCCAATAAGTATGCTCCTCAGTGTTTTGGGATGCTAAGTCTTAAACTCTTGGTTTGCAATCTCTTATAGCCTTTAGGCTCCTAAACCGTTTTAATGGAAAGTGTGGAGCCCCTTCTAATCGCTTTAAGCCTAACAGCCATTTGTTCTCAGGGGCATTACGTGGCTAAATCTTGTATCATCGAATCACAGAATCTTCATGGTTGGAAGGGACCTTTGAGATCATCGAGTCCCACCATACACACACACAAAAAAACCCCCCTACAATCTCTGCCCCTAGAGCATGCCCTGAAGTGCCAAATCTACACGTTTCTTAAATATCTCTAGGGATGGTGACTCAACCACCTCCCTGGGCAGGCTGGTCCAGTGCCTGACCACTCTTTCAGTAAAGTAATTCTTCCTAATATCTAATCTAAACCTCCCCTGCCGCAGCTTCAGACCATTTCCTCTGGTCCTGTCATTATTCACCTGGGAGAAGAGGCCAACACCCACCTCTCTACACCCTCCTTTCAGGTAGTTGTAGAGGGCAATGAGGTCTCCCCTCAGCCTCCTCTTCTCCAAACTAAACATGCCCAGTTCCCTCAGCCTCTCCTCATATGGCTTGGTCCCCAGACCCCTCACCAGCTCGGTAGCTCTCCTCTGGACACGCTCGAGCACCTCAATGTCCCTCTTGTACAGAGGAACCCAGAACTGAACACAGTACTCGAGGTGAGGCCTCACCAGTGCCGAGTACAGAGGCACCATCACTTGCCTAAATGATCAGTGAAATCATTGTCATGAAGCACTTGCCTTGCAGAACAGAAAATGTAATTATTTTGTTCCAAGAAGCGTGAAACTGGTCATAGGTATTAATGTGACATGTGATTTTGGTTTTAATTTTTTCTCCCATCTGTCTTAACACTGTTTCCCTGCAGGATCGCAAGAGACAACACGAGCTAGTGAAGCTAGAACGAGATTTCCAGAAGCAGGCCAATGTACTTCGGCGCAAAACAGAAGAGGTAAGGAGCCAATATCTGCTAGAATCTCCTGACCAATTCCTAAAGGTCTGCAAAGGAGGCTGGAGGTTATAATAGGATATGCAGAAACTTCTTGAAAGCAGTTTAGAGGTCTGGAAATAGGTGCCTTTCTGTAGAAAAATAATCTGTCGTGTAGCCTTTGAGGCATTCTAGTTAAATCTGCTCCTTAAAGGGTAAATTACCCTTTGAGCATCAGGCTGCTGTGGCAAATCTATAACAGACACCCAAGCTAGAAAGTGTAAAATGAGCTTGGGTGGACTGTCATTTTGGGTGCTTTCTTCTAGTTTTAGGCCTAGCAGCAGATTCTCTTTAAGCCGGGAATCTCAGCAAAGGAAACTAAGTCAGGGACTCTAGTCTTCAATGAATCCTAAAGTTTTATTAAGCTTATGCTCCCTTCTTATTGTCTCAAGGTGCGGCTTGCACCGCGAATACCTCATGTTTTCCACTGTTGCAGATAAAGTGAAGTAACTACTGTTCATCTCTGGTGTAAAATATTTTACAGGCAGCAGCTGCTAACAAGCGCCTAAAGGATGCTCTGCAGAAACAACGGGAGGCTGCAGATAAACGGAAGGAGAGTCAAAATCGGGGAATGGAAGGAGTGGCTGCCCGAGTAAAGGTGGGTGACAATGTGCTGGGCACTCCAACAAAAAAAGGGCAAGCGTAGCTTAGTTAACTCAGTAGGTGCTGCTGGGGTTGATGGCTGGAGAGCAGCGGGGAGGAACATGGAGTTACATTTTAAGGCAGGCGATGTGATTATTCAGTGTGTCTGTGAAGGCATTTTGGAGGATTCAGTCCTGAAGTTGAGACTGTAGTGAACCACTATACTGTTTTTTGGGTTGTTTTTTTTTTTTTTTTCCCTCTAGAGCTGGCTTGCAAATGAAGTAGAGGTACTTGTTAGTACTGAAGAGGCTCGATGGCACCTTGCAGACCTTCTGGAGGACAGAAAGATCTTGGCACAGGAACTCCTTCAGCTTAAAGAGAAGAAAGAGGCTGGGGAAAACCCACCTCTAAAGCTCCGGGTAAGAGAGAGGGAAATGCCATTTTCCCAGTCCTGCACCTCTGGCTGTTCAGCAAGTACTGTAACTTATTAACTCCTGTTTGACCTTTTCCCTCAGAAGGTAGGGATGAAGATGGTTCTCTTTCTGGAAGGAAGGGTTAACGTTGTTACTGTCCTCTGGCATTTCAGGGAACAGAGTAATTTGAAGTAACTTGTTAATTAATGCAATGCATCTAATGAATGTGAGTGGGTCACACTTCTTATCACAGACTTGATGCTTTTGGGAAGGAACAATGGAATTTAACTAATGGAGAGATATTTGAAGGCTTTTATAACAGTATGGCTCCTCTTTGCTGAAATGTTTGTAAACAAAAGCCCAGTCTTGTGTGCATTTCTTCACCTATTGCTCACTTCTGTCCATTACTGTAATTCTTTAGAGACGCACCTACTCCCTCGCAGATTTGCAGGCATCAGAGATGGACCTTTCCATATCGAAGCAGATAGAAAGCCTGGAAACTGAGATGGGGCTCAGGTAAGGCAGTAAAACAAAGCTGTTTTGCACGGCCTTGCCTCCATTTGTTTTTTTCCTCATCTCTATCTACAACTCTCATAGTAAAATAACGTATACACTGACGCTAAAAATGATGAGAGAAGACCATGTGGTTCTCCTGGTTTGAATTTTTCCAAGATGTGGGGATATGAGGACACTACTCAATCACTAAGATTGCTTTTTCTTCTTAACTGTTTGTGAGTGCCTCTGTATGAGGGGAAACACTGCACTTTATTTGGAAGTGTGGAGGGGAGAAGAAACTCCCTGGAACAGCATTGCAGACTCCAGCTGCTGTACAAAGCAGTCAGAATTCTAACTTGAACTATTTTTGTCTAATACTCTGGTAACAGTAACTTTAGCCCAGACAACAGCCCAGGCTTTCTGCTGTGTTGTAACCTCAAATACATGCATTCTTCCAAAGGAGTGCCCAGATAGCCGATCTACAGCAGAAACTCTTAGACGCAGACAATGGAGACCGTGTGAAACAGCGTTGGGACAGTATTGCAACAATTCTAGAGGCTAAATGTGCTTTGAAGTATCTCCTTGGAGAGGTAAATTCTGAATTTTCCTATTTTATCACTAAAAACAAAGGCCTTAGGTCGGCTTAGCCAGGAATGAAGGGAAGTGACTAACAGGCTGGTAGCAGAGATGAACTCAAGTGAAGCACTGCTGTGCTAGATGAAGCTTATTTCCCTTGACTTCTGATTAAAATATTCTCCTGTACTGTAGATCATTTTGGGGACTGAAATCCAAAAAGAACAGGGAAGAGGGAAATGGAATAGGCACAGGTCTGGAGATATCAGTCAAAGTTGCGCTTACTGGTGTGGAATAGTAAAAGGGAAGAGGCAAACTTCAGAAGTGGAGAAGAAGAGAGAGTACCTAAAAATACTTACGGAACAAGTGGTCAATCTGCAGGGAAAAAAGGGGACCACTCTGAGGTCAGAGTAAAAGCAGTAGAATGGATGTTGGCATGGGAGAAGCTTGAACAAGACTGGGGATGGGAGAGAGTAGGAATCGGGCTAATTTGTAATCAAGGAAAGAGCGACTGAATGGCAGAATTGTGTATCAGTCCCTGGTGCTTGGAAATTAAAGGAAAAGAGTGAAGGAGATAATATGAGAGCTCATTCGTTTTGGAGGTCCCCCCAGTACTTGAATTTAAGATGCTGCAGGAAAGGGCATTAATCTAGAACTGTTAACAAGACTTCCTGCTATCTCTTTTGCCCTTCCATGCTGGCTGCCAGATTTCTAGCTCTGAATGTGTCATCTAGCCTCCCTGTTGCTGATGGTCAGTCCAAATTCTTAGGGTGGTTGGAAGTGAGGCAGAAATCCTTTGCCTTCATACTGAAGCGTGTCTGCCCCAACAGACATTAGGAAACATGGAACTCGTTGACCCAGCAATCATCTTGCTTTTGTCTTTCAGCTGGTCTCCTCAAAAGTGCAGGAAAGCAAGTTGCAGAGCAGCCTTCAGCAGAGTAAAGCCAACTGTTCAGACATTCAAAAGATGCTGATTGAAGAGCGAAACCACATAACGGAGATGGAGGCTGAGTTCCAAAATCAGCTTTTGGTGCAGGAACAACACCACCAGGAAAAGGTAAAACATAAGTGGATAGAAATCTTGAGAGCTCCTGTGTCTTAAAACTCTGATTCCCAGGTCTGCTCAGAGAAAAAGGCAAAGTGTTGTGCTGAAACTAATCTGTTGCTGTACATCTGATGAAGATTGCTAGACTCTTGCAGTATAGCTAACAAAAGCCCTAGAAATCTCCCTATTCATCTTCTGTCCTATGCAAGGTGTTTTATTGAATGACTTTTCACAATGCTGTAAGGGAGGATGTTGCACCTGAGCACAAGATAACTTTTGAAGTAGAGACATGCTGGAAGTGGCAGAAAGAATCTTCCTGAAACTGTCAAGGCCTTTGACTGGGCTGCCAGATGTCTCTTTAGCAATTCACACCTGTTTGCCTCCGCTATGTTAACTTGCTTTTAGGTTCTGTACCTGCTTAGCCAATTGCAGGAAAAAGAAGTGGCAGAGAAGAAATTGGAAGATTCACTAAGTGAGCAGGAGAAACAGCTGCAAGAGCGACTCAAGTTCCAGGTAGAGTGTCTGGATGTGGCTTTGGGGGGGTGCTCGTTAGGGCTACCTGTTACTTGGAACAGCAGCTTTAGAGGAAGGTGCAGACACACTGAGAGCATTTCCATTCGTAGCGAAGATTGCTCAGCTGGGTTGCAGCGGTTAGTTGCCCTACAAATTTGAAGAAGCCTATGGCTTTTTCTCTTACATATCTTCTTCCATTAAATAAATATAAATGCAACCATGAGGCCTACCGCAACCTAACCTGCTCAAGCAACTTCTTCCATGCTCAGAACATAATTAGTTAGGATATTCATCATGCTGCTACTAATCCTTTACTGATCACAGCTCCAGTACGCTATCAGCAACGGAAGAACTTTACCTTGATCGTATAAGCAAGCTGCACCTTTTCTTGTTGCTAAGAGAATTAAGTGGTGTAGTAAACTCTTGTGGAAGGGCATGTTCAGTGATGTATTGAAGCAAAATCAGCACTAGATGCACTTAATTTGGGGATAAGCCTTAGAAATAGACCACATTCTCTCTGTTGTATTGGCAATGTTATGCATAAAACAAGGTGGTGCTACTAATGATTTTCCTGATCTGGAAGTCAGAGCTGATCTCCTGTTGGAGAATACAAAGAAACCCCTCTGCTCTTGCAAGAAAGATCCAAATAGAAAAACTTGTCCCAAACAACTATTTGTGCTACCCCTGCGTAAGACTACAGGTTTCATCTTGTCTTGCAAACAGGAGGAAGAGCTGGAGAAAATGAGGGAGATCTGTGAGAAGAACCAAGAACTTCTCCGGGAAAATGACGTTCTTAAACAGGTAGAGATCTGTACAGGTGTACGTCATGAGAGCTTCTTGGCAATTGGCTTAATGTATTTTGCGAAGCTAACTTTTGTCCCTCTTCACAGAAAATGCTGCTCCTTCAAGTTGCCAGCGGACAGAAGCTCCCACACATTCAGCAAACGCCTTCTGAGTCCCCAGAATCTCCTTTTGATTATGTTCCACCAAAAGTAAAGATTCTGCATGCCATTTTTCATGCTTGTATTCTACCTGGGTCCTCTTCAAAAGTTAATGTTGGCTATTAGTAATCCTGGTTCCTTTCTCCCAAGTTGCTTTTTACAAGGCATTTTGTTTGGCTTGTTGAAGTGTGCCTGTTCTCCGCTTCAGGCAGTCCTTAAGGCTTCTGTTTTCAGAATACTTCTGAAACTGGTTTGCACGAGGTTTTCGATCTTTGGAGGAAAGAAAAAGGCAAACAAAACCCCAGACCTGTTTTCTCTGTAGCATTTCCAGTCTCTGAATCATGGAGCAAGGCATCTGTCATAGAAAACTTAATTGTTGCCTTGCAAAAGAGCAAAATCTTAGCGCTGGGAGGAATAAATGATCTAACACTACTTTGCCAAGATTGTGACACAAATCTATTAATTTTCCAAGGATTTTTCAACTTCTTCTCTTATGAACTCCAGTAGTTTAAATTGAGCGGTTAAATTTTTAATCCTGACAATTTGATCTTTTGTCTCCTCTCTAACCCTACGGCCGCCTTGGCTGCCTGAGAGGAGTGGGCCTATGGTGGTGGGACTTAATAAACTGTAAACCCACTGTTACTGCTTCTGGGGCCTCAACCCTTGTAATTTCCATGTGTAGCCAAAGACTCGCCGGCAAACGACAGCAAAACCCCGTGCACCAACTCCAGAAATGGATGTGGAAGAGCTGTTCTCTGACTCGGGAGAGTCTGGAGCGGAGATGAGTGATACAGACTGGATTCCGGTAAAAGCAGTCAAAGGAGCAAAGAAAAGCATGACGGGGGTAAGATCCAGTTACTTTTGACTTGTTGTTACCTAGAAGGGAATCACTTGCCTGTATCCCTAAGGATCTAATACGTGTACAGAGCAGCAGTGAGGCTGTAGTCCCCCCTGTTGTTCTGAGCAGCCTTGATATGATAATACTGCTGGCTTTGGTTATTTATCACAGTCTGACAGAAAGAGCAAAAGCTGCCTATAGTCAGCAATACCTTCCTAAACAGCTTTTCATTGGACAAGTTATCTTCTACTGAGAGACATGAATGGTCTGTCCGGCTACCTGTGGCTGAACTGACCTATGTGTTTCAGACAGCAGCAAAATAGTGAGCCCTAACAGCAGCCTTATTCCTTCATGGAGCCTATTTTAGTGGGGGAGTGGGGGGGGAAAAAGGATGCCCTGTCATGTATTCCTATGTACTGTTCTTGCTGTGGTGTACTGCGGCGCCTAGTCCTGCCAAAAGCCTTAGCTTCCTCCTTCTGTTTGTGTCAGTCTGCTGCCCAGTTAATTCCTGAGGGCATGGAAGAGATGATCTGAACGTGCTGAACACAAGTCACTGTGAACCAACGTGCCTTTTGGGGCTTGAATAGCTGTGAAGTTAGACCCCCATTGTGAGACACGTTCTTCCCCTTTCACAAAGGGGTGAATTATTACGTAGCTCACTATTGAGTGGCTGAAAATGTCAGCGGTTACCACAGAAAAACTTACGAATTTTAAGGTCTAGCTTTAGTTCCTTTCGCTGCAGCTTTTCAACCTGATAAATTCTGAACCGCAGTACTACTAGTGGTTTGGGTTTGGGGAAGTTCTCTTTGGTCGTGTCGCAGGAAGGAGGGTTTGTGCTTGACGCTTGGCTCTTCTGAGCTCATTTATGTAGCCCAGTGGAACTCCAGTGTTAATTACTGCTCAGTTGAGAAGCGCAGCATGGAGCAGCTGCTCTGTGCAGTCTGCTGCTGTTTCACTTACCCAGACTAGCAAAGAGATTCATTGCTGTGACATGCCATGAAGTAGCTAAATTGGGTCACCTCCATCGAGAGGGCCCTAGTGTGTGGTGACTCCGGTTTGCCTCCTCGTGTGTAAACGTTAGCTTGTTTTACTGACACTGAAACTGGCATCCTTTTTGGGTAACTTGAAGTCAGGGACTGAGTAATTGAAGATACTTATTTTGGGAATACTGAGGCAAGAGATGGCTCTGTAGGTGGGAAGACCTTGTTTCTTTTCCTGGGATGCAGTACTGACAGTGAAACAATAAAAGGTTCACGGCAGCTTGGGGATGGTCCTGTCCTTCAGATTGCTTCGGGTGTTGACGGCTGTGGCAATCTAGATGAAGTCTATAAAACACCGAAGCTCTTTCTGCACAGAGCTCTTCTCTCACTTAGTGTTCCTGCAAGGGCCGGTGTGGAAACAGGCAGTGTGGCTGCAGGAAGCAGAGGGTGGGCTGCACTGAAGACTGTAGCTGTGACTCTGCGAAATGCAGAAATAGAGACCCTGGCTCTCCGGTGAGTAGCGCTGCCTTTGTGGGGGTGAAAGGGCCTGCACCCAACATCCAGACTACGCCGTGTGTTTAAGCAAAGCTGGGTGAAGGGATAAGCAGTTATGCTGTTAGCATACATGCGGTTTGTCAAGGTAAAGCATGTGCACCTTTCTGAAACACATGTAAAGGCCACTGTAATTCAGTGTTTACCTGTGGTAACTGAGTACAAAGTTTTCCACTGCAGTACCAGGCTCTTGCACTAAATATAGAAACTTACATGGTGTCCCAAGTCACGTAGTTTTACCTACTGCCAGTTGTCAGCCATGAATCTGAAAACAATCAATTTCAGTCTTTCTTTTGCACTTAGTGAATAAAAATTGTATCTTTGGCTTCAGGTGACACAAAAACTTAACTCGTTTTCAGATTTATTTTTTTAAAGAATGGAAGGGATAACTCGGGGAGGGTGTCGTAGCATCGGAAAGGTTCAACAGCAACCGATGTTCATTAGAACTCTTGCTCAAAATGTCTGCATTACTCTTGGATATTCAGAGTTTTGAAGCAGAGACTTCCCATAGTAATTCTTTAATCGTTGACTGTTTTCTGAAACCAGTTGCCTGACAGGCATCTCACATCCTGTACTAATAATTTTGCAACTGGAGAGAAGGTTGTTTAGGGACCCCTCCTACTTCAGCTGTTGGTGGGGAAGAAAGGGATGGATATTGTAGATGTGCTTCAAAATAGTACTGCCCCTCAGGATGCCACGGTGTGCGAGGACCAAACAAAGGACTCTGAAGGTTCCTTCAAGCTCAAAGACTACACTGAATTGACTGCAGGAGGGACCTTCTTTCAGCCTGTGTGTGTCACCGAGACTACAAAGGTACTGCCTAAAGTTGTAAGAAAGAACAATGATCCTGAATGTGTGTGTACCTTCTTCATGACTAGTGATAGATCTTAAAGAAGCGGGGGGGAAGAAAAAACCCAAACCCAAGATGATAGACTGGTGCTAGAAAATTCTCAACAGACTACAGCTGTCAAGGCAGCTTGTATGTACGTTTTGAGTCCGCTGAATTCTTAATTTTCATACTAAAACTTTGTCACACAGGTTTGTCGCGCTTTCCTGCTGCACTTTCCAGCAATAAGAGGCTGATAACTGAGGAGCTCAGAGGACAAAATCCTATCTGTTTGTGTCCAGACTTACTGTTCTTATGGCATTGTGTACTCTGACTTGGCAGCTGTAACTTCACCTCAGCTAAATAGGTTCACTTATCTCATGTGTCCTCTCTGCACCCTATTCCAAGTGCTGTCTCTTCCTGCTCAGCCCATGACTTTGTCCTTCGGATTTTGACTTTGAGTAAAGAAATTAAGCAACTCTTGACGTTGGCCCATCAACTTCTGTATGCACAACCTCCAAGCTGCAGTGCGAGCTGGTTGGCCGCTTCAGGGCAGCGACCAGCTCCAAAATTGTCTTCCTTGCTTTTCTGATAGGTCCTGAAAGATATCACAGGCCAAGATGTGTTCCTGAAGAAGCCCAGCGCTGCTGCTTCCCTGCTCGTGAGAGATGAGGAGCTTCAAGAGAACCAGATACCGTTAGTAAAGAGAAAGAAGAGATTGCTGAACAACACCACCAGCTTCTTTGCAGGTTGTACCCCTATCAAAGAGGACCTTGACTGACGGGCCCAGGAGCTGCCCCGTGCCTGGGTTGTGCTGTGCTTCTTTAGACCGTGTTGCTGGTGACTTTTTAAAGTGTTGAGACCTCTTGCTGTAGCAAAAGCCTCACGACTGTCACGTGTGACAGCTTCTGTCACCAGGAAGGGAGTCAAACACTAGTTCTTTCTTATTGTAAAAAGTTGTATGTGTGGGTCTTGAGTCTGATGGTAAGAAACTTTCCTCTGCGATTCCTGTAGTGAGCGGAGGTGATTTATCCAGGTTCCTTGTTCCAGCTGCCTTCCTCATCCTGAGCTGTGAATACGTTGGGTACAGTTTAATCCGTAATCTTGAAAGAACTTTGTAGTTGCACTGGAAATCTGGGCACTGTCTAGTCCAATAGAGCATCAGGAACCGTTCCAGGCTGCCCTGTGAGATCCACGGGTGCTCGCTCTTGAGGGAGGCACTGTCTCTAGTCTTAAACTAGCTAGCAGATGTGAAATGGTCAGTGGTTCTCTATCCTTGTTCAATGAAGTTAAAAACTTGCTAGCCCTCTGTGAATATTGTAGTAATTTTAACTTGGTTTTGTAGATTTAATAAAGTAATTGTCAAAACCCCCTGACTTCTAATTTTACACTGTGTCCAATGAACCACACAGGCATTCTCGCGTCTCTGCAATTAAAATTGGTCTCAAAACTGTTCCAGCACTTGCCGTGCTGACTGCCAGTAGGGCTAGCTCATATCTCACTCCAAAACTAGGCCGCCTAAACGGAGGTACTGCTGCTTTCCTTTCCCACCCCCCGCTCCTTGCCACCACATCCTAATTTTTGAGCTACAGCGTGAAGAAAAGGGGAGGCTTGTAATTTCTTCTTTTTCTCCTCTCTAAAGCAGGCTCTGACTTGCAGCTGGATGCTGACGTGCGAGAGACCTCTATGTTTATCTTGGCCTTGGTGCAATATTATGGATTATGTGCCAGCTGGGCCGGAGCTGTTCAGACACGCCTTTAGTAAACATCAAAGGATAACTGCATGGTTTCTCCCCAATAAAATGGGTGTCAGTGTACAATTCCCTTCACTCTGTTACGAACGTGTTCCTCTGCTGTGCTCTGTGCGGCCTCAGGTGGTCTGTGGTACCTGGCAGTGCTTCTGCTGGTGGGATGATGCTGGGAGCTCTGGGAGACCCGGGTACGTGTTGCCTGTAGTCGCACGTGCATCGCTCAATAAGGAGCTATTAGATAACCGCTCTTCTACCTTCAGTCAACTTTTCACTTTTCAAGCATATAAAAGGCCCCGATAGTTGTAAGATGTTTGTTTCGAAGTCATTTAAACAAGCTTGGACCTTGCAAGGACTTTACCCAGCAGAAGGGCATCCCTTTCATCCCACAGCCCTTCCCAGCCTTTATGTGGGAGCTTAGAAACTGAGTCGGGATTATTTCGCAGCTGAAGAACAAAGGCACAGCACAAAGGCAACAAATCTTTGTGCAGGTGAAACAAAGGGTAACAAATGCCTGTGGTTTAAGTGAACTCCTCCTACTTGTAGACAGGGCTATGAAATAATCCACCCGTGTGGGTCAGGAGCTGGGTGCTTGAGGAGGTGGCTGGGGAGCGGTTGTCTCTCCTCACCTGTCCCAAATGAGTCACAGCACAGGAATGACACGGACCTGTTGGAGCGGGGCCAGAGGAGGACTGTGAAGATGCTGCGAGGGCTGGAGCCCCTCTGCTGTGAGGACAGGCTGAGAGAGTTGGGGGGGTTCAGCCTGGAGAAGAGAAGGCTCCGGGGAGACCTTAGAGTCCCTTCCAGAACCTAAAGGGGCTTCAGGAAAGCTGGGGAGGGACTCTGGATCAGGGAGGGGAGCCATGGGACGAGGGGGAATGGTTTCAAACTGGAAGAGGGGAGATTGAGATGAGATCTCAGGAAGAACTTCTTTGCTGTGAGGGTGGTGAGCCCCTGGCCCAGGTCGCCCAGAGAAGCTGTGGCTGCCCCATCCCTGGAGGGGTTCAAGGCCAGGTTGGACGGGGCTTGGAGCAACCTGGGCTGGTGGGAGGTGTCCCTGCCCAGGGCAGGGGGTGGCACTGGGTGGGCTTTAAAGTCCCTTCCAACCCAAACCATTCCATGATTCTATAAATGCTGCTGCCTCTGGAAGGCATCGGAGAAGAGCAGCTGCTCAGGATGACACTGCTTTGACTCACAAGAGGACGAGTTTTGTGGACCTGAAGCCCGGTTGCGTGGGGCTCACCTGCCCGTGCCCCAAGCCCAGCCACACCTCTGAGGTGACGGGGCAGGACCCCTGCCCTCTTAAGCTGTAAAATCAGAAAAAAAATTGTTGGGTTTATTGTTGTTTTTTTTTTTTTTTGAAGCATCGCATCCCCCTCGTCCTGCCCAGCTCCTCCTGTGTGTCTGCCAATGCTTGGGCCGGCCGGAACAGGCATGGAGCTGGGGTTGGCTGTCTGGGACCCCCCTGGGGCACGAGTCCCACCAACACCGGTGCCACGGGACACGCTCGGGGACACGCTTAGGGCTCACACCAAGACGAGCAGCTTCATCTTGTGTTGGTGTGGTGTCAGGAGCCCAACAGCCGCTGACGAGCTGCCCCAGGGGACACGGGGGCACCCGCCGCAATAGCACGGCCAACATCACCCCCCTGTTACATATTAAATATATAACAACATATAACTTTTTTTTTAATATGTGCTTGAAGTCTCATGTGTGGCTTTATAGAGCGTATGTATATAAGGATGTGTGTCACTGTGAGCAAGGGAGTAGGGGCATGTATGTGAGAATATAAATTTATTTGTACATATATTTGAATATTATATATAAAAAAAGAATAGGTGTTTGAAGCATTGGGTGCGGACATGTGTCTGTATTTTATATATACAATAGACAGTATATTGTAGATGATGTTATATGTAATATAAGAAGTTACATGGTTTAGACATCTAAAAGTCCGTCTGATACTGCGTGTATAGAGAATGGATAAATGTTGAATCCTAAACCCATTTAGGTTGGAAAAGACCCTTAAGATCATCAAGTACAACCAGGGGTTTTTTTTAATGTATGCACACATACACACAAATATGTATATAAAAATATGCGGTTTATATGTATGTATGTATATATATGTATAAGCTATATGATATATGAGCGTTATATGAGAGCACAGAATCATGGAATTGCCCAGGTCGGAAGGGACCTTTCAGACCATCGAGTCCAACCATCGACCTAACTCTGACCAAACCCACCACTAACCCACCTCTCTCAGCGCTGTGTCTGCCCGGCTTGTAAACACCTCCAGGGATGGTGACTCCACCGCTTCCCTGGGCAGCCTGCTCCAATGCTTGACAACCCTTGCAGTGAAGAAATTTTTCCTAATCTCTAATCTAAACCTCTCCTGGTGCAATTTGAGGCTGTTTCCTCTTGTCCCATCGCCTGTTCCTTGGGAGAAGAGACCGACCCCCCCGGCTACCCCCTCCGTTCAGGCAGTTGCAGAGAGCGAGAAGGTCTCCCCTCGGCCTCCTCTTCTCCAGGCTGAACACACCCAGCTCCCTCAGCCGCTCCTCACTAATTCTCCAGACCCTTCTCCTTGTGCTCCAGACCCCTCACCAGCTCCGTTGCCCTTCTCTGGACCCGCTCCAGCACCTCAAGCTCTTTCTTGGCCTAAAAGGGGCCCAAAACTGGACACAGCCCTTGAGGCGAGGCCTCCCCAGTGCCCAGTACAGAGGGACCATCACTGCCCCGCTCCTGCTGGCCACGCTGTTCCTGGTACAAGCCAGGATGCTGTTGGCCTTCTTGGCCACTGCCAGATAGTGTTATACGGTCTCTATGACATTTTATGTTATAGTATATGTTGCATATTGAATATTTTTTATATATACACACAGACCCAAAAGGGTGCCTGAGACTGGATGTGCGCGTAGTATAAAAATATGCATGTGTATAAAACCATAGGTGTCTATGTGTTTTAGATACGCTATATAGGTATTACATATGTTAGAAAATATGTATCATATATTATTTTATTTTATACCTTATATAGTAATATGTATTGTATATATAAAAAGGATCCCTGAGACATGTGTGGAGAGAATACAAATATATACGCGTATATAAAGGACCAGATGTCTATGTCAGAGCAGGAGTGTGTGTGCATGGGGGGGTAAATAGAGAGACAGTATATTTTTTATATATATATATATGAGGAGTATTACAATATATACAAGAACAGGTGTCTGCCAGAGGGGGTGGCTGTGTATATACCCCTGTGTATACAAAGTCATACACACGAGAGATGCATTATGTAGTAGGTACCATCAGGAAATTTTATATACTATGTTGTAGATATGAAAAAGGGGTATCTGAGGCTGTAGGGTACAAATACACACGTGCACATAAAAGAATAGATGACTGTGCAGGGGTGTGTTTTATCTATATGCGATGTATTATATAATTATATATCATGTTCTGAGATTAATTAGATGCTATTAATATCACATGTGTCTCGGCTACGATTCGAGACAGCCAGCATGGCTTCACCAAGGGCAAGTCCTGCCTGACCAACCTGGTGGCTTTCTACGATGGCGTGACTCCAGCAGTGGGCAAAGGAAGCGCAGCGGATACCATCTCTCTGGGTGTCTGCAAGGCCTCTGACACGGACCCCCCCACGGCATCCTTCTCTCTAAGTTGGAGCGACACGGATTCTTGATGGGTGGACTCTTCGGTGAATAAGGAACTGGCTGGATGGGCACATCCAGAAGGTGGTGGTCAATGGCTCAGTGTCCACATGGAGAGAGGTGACAAGTGGTGTCCCTCAGGGATCTGTACTGGGACTGGTGCTGTTCAACGTCTTCATCAACGATGTAGACAGTGGGATCAAGTGCACCCTCAGGAAATTTGCAGACGACACCAAGCTGAGTGGTGCAGTCGACGTGCCAGAGGGACGGGATGTCATCCAGAGGGACGGGATGTCATCCAGAGGGACCTGGACAAGCCAGAGAGGTGGGCCCAAGCAAATCTCATGAAGTTCAACAAGGCCGAGTGCAAGGTCCTGCACTTGAGTCGGGACAATCCTTGTTATCAACAGATGCTGTGGGATGACGTGACAGAGAGCAGCCCTGCGGAAAAGGACTTGAGGGTCCTGGTGGATGAAAAGCTGGACATGAGCCAACAATGTGCGCTTGCAGCCCAGAGGGCAAATCGCATCCTGGGCTGCATCAGCCATGGCCAGCAGATGGAGAGACGGGATTCTCCCCCTCTACTCTGCTCTTGTGAGACCCCCACCAGGATTGCTGTGTCCAGCTCTGGAGCCCTCAGCACAAGGACACGGACCTGTTGGAACAGTGGGCCATGAAGATGATCAGAGGGCTGGAGCCCCTCTGCTGTGAGGACAGGCTGAGAGAGTTGGGGGGGTTCAGCCTGGAGAAGAGAAGGCTCCGGGGAGACCTTAGAGCCCCTTCCAGTCCCTAAAGGGGCTCCAGGAAAGCTGGGGAGGGGCTGTTTGCAAGGGCATGTAGCAACAGGACGAGGGGCAATGGCTTTAAACTAGAGCAGGGCAGGTTTAGATGAGACATGAGGAAGAAGTTCTTCACCATGAGGGTGGTGAGACACTGGCCCAGGTTGCCCAGAGAGGGGGTGGAGGCCCCATCCCTGGAGACATTCAAGGCCAGGCTGGATGAGGCTCTGAGCAACCTGATCTAGTTGAAGATGTCCCTGCTCACTGCAGGGGGGTTGGACTAGATGGCCTTTAGAGGTCCCTTCCAACCCCACATATTTGATGAGTCTATATATAATAGCATAATTATGTATAATATTGACTATAAATGTGAATAATAGCCTACATGATACATAATATATAATATATAGTATATATATCACATATATATATATAAAATATACCATATATTATGGTTTTTATCTATCACATATTAGTATTTTATACTTTTTTATATATATGAAAGAGTGCCTGAGACTGCATGCACATTTATAGAGTAGATGATAGATAAAATTGGGGGGGGAGGGAGAGACAGCGTGTGTGCATTCAAACTAAAGCTACGTACATACGTATGTCGAAATACCCGTGTATATTAAGTATTTTAAAAAGGGGGGGGGGATTGTAAGAGGATATATAGTTTTATTTATACAAGTATATTTGAATAGTGTATATGTGTCTGTGAGAGTGTGGACGTATTTGGTACAAAAAGAAAAAAGGCAGTACGTTATATACACTATCAAACGCATGGTGTATGCAGCTGTACAAAAAAAAGGGTGTCTGGAACTGTATATAAATACATATATGTAGCGATAGAAAAGAGTAAGTGTCTGCATCAGTGTGTTTGTATTATATATAAAGGCTGGCTGACTGTATTTATGTGCAGCATAATTACTTACTATATATTCTCTATAAACACGCACTATAGAGAGGTGGTGGATGCCCCATCCCTGGAAACTATTTTTTATTTTTATATATATATATATATATATATATTTTTATGTATATCGTAGAATCATAGAATCACTTAGGTTGGAAGAGACCCTTGGGATCGAGTCCAACCATCAACCCCACTCTACAAAGTTCTCCCTTACACCGTATCCCTTAACACCACATCTAAACGAGTCTTAAATATATATATTTATTTAAATATATGTATTTATTTAAATATATATATGTAGAGAGATATATATATGTGTATATAGAGAGAGATAGAGATATATATTTGTATAGATAGATATATATATAGTCAGATATAGAGAGATATATATATAGAGAGAGATATATATATCTCTTTTATATATATATATAAGAACAGCTGTGGGATGGGGTGTACCTGGCAGGGGAGGGGAGAGCCAGGACCGCCCCCCCTCCCCCTGGGGACCCCCAGCCTGTGCCATCCCCAGCTGGGGCTGTGCCACCCCCGCAGCCCCCACCACACGCTTTTCCTTCCCAATCTGCTGCTGAGAGGAGGGTGTTTTTCTTCAATCTTTACATCAACCTTCACCTTAAGAAGTCTCCCGTACACTCTTCCTTTTCCCCCCGAGAAAAGCCAGTTTTATTCAGCATTTCTTCAAACAAAACCCACAGAAAGTAACGTTGGGGTCCCAAAAAGCCCCCCCCAGACATCGCAGGCTCAGAACCTGCAGCAGGAGCCAGCCAGGGCAAAGCAAGGGGGCGGGGGGGGGGCCATCGGTCAACTTCAGCCCTGAAAAAAGTGTCATGAAGAGAGAGCATTCCTTTCCGTGTCACGTTAAAAGGGTATAGTCAATGGCTTGTCACCCTTTAAGGGCCTTTTAGTTGGAAACAGTGGTTTTATATTTGCAGCTGAGCCAGAATTTGTGCAAGAGCTCGCCCAGCCTGAGCCACGTCAAGCTCAGCACGAGAAAAGAGGCACGAGGAAAGGCACCAAGGACACGGCCACCCGAGCACACCGCTTCGGGTATTGTTTAATATATAAAAACACATCAAATTTATTTGGTCTTTTAGTAGAGCATACGGGGGATCCTGCTGCGCCGCAGAAGCATCTGCAGGTACCCAGGGCTTCACGTCAGGCCCTCGCAGCCGAGCTCAGGCCGTTCGCCCTTCGCCAGATCCCACCACGGGCCAGGGGGACGGCAACATGTTATCGGTACAAGCACGAGCTTAACGAAGTGACAACTGACATCCCTAAGACCCTCCCGGAGCCTTAGGAAGAGCCCTCTGAACACATAAAATATTTGGCGCGCTGTTTTTTTCTGCGTCGAAGGGCTTTGAGATCTCATTCTGGTGAATTCTGCGACTGTTTTTTAAAGAACCGATGTTTTGAAAATTAGTAATTCCAGAAACCGGGAAGCGGGGCTGCAAGGATTGCCTGGCTACTGCTGTTGTGTTGTGCAAGCAGCCTCTCACGAGCAGCCTTGAAGATGGTTTGCAGATTGGCTGCAGCAGCGCGGGACCCATTCTGAGCTGAAAGACCCCCCCCGGGAGCCCAGATAAAGAGGGGGGTTGGTGCCCAATATTAAAACTCACCCTAATGAGGGTTCTCTGTACAGAAACATCAGTTTCTATAACCTGAGGGGGGAAGATGGGCTGGTAAATGCAGTCTGACGACGCAATACGCACTTCTGTAGGTGGTTAAAGAACACGGTCAGTCCTCAAGAACAGCCACGCAGCCCTCGGAAAGACAACGTGCAGCTCTTTGGAAATAAATAAAGAACAAATCTTGGCTGGGATTTTACCTCTTCTGTAACTTTTGAGTTGTGGGTACTGGTGTAGGTGTTATGGCCAACAGCAACCACAGATTAATGGATACCAGCGGTCAGCCCTAAGCAAGCGTTCTCCAGAAATCCCCTCCTCCACCTTTTGCCTGCGTTTCTACTGTTAAGAGATAATCTTCGCACCCACTGGAACCGCACATGGAGAACGGCGTATACGACTAACACAACCTCGGAGCAGGACATGTATTTGGGGGGAAAAAAAAGGGCTGATATTCCCCAGCTCTACCCCACCTCACCCAGGACTCATGATTTTGATGCTATTTGAAATGAACATCTATGTGACGCCATCCAGTGTTTTCTAAAAATTATTTTTACTTGGCACGGGGCAGTACTACAAGCACCTGGCTCACCAGGCGTCAGAGACACGGACACGTCTGTTCGAAATCAGGCGACAGAAGAGACGCGAAGACTGTTCTCCTGTCTAACAGCGCTCACCGTTGCTGCTGAAGGTCAAAAGACATTACAGGACACGGGAAAAGATTAGTTCTCTCTCACTCCGCACCCAAGTGCATTTTAACAGAGTATTTACACGGTCTCACGTTGCTTACAAAGAACTCCTGGCAAAACCCGTCAGACTCAATATGAATCACTGAAGAACGGAAGGGGATGGGACAGTCTCTTCACAAGTTATCATAGTCGTCATCATCTTCATGCTTCCTTTTCAAGGGATTCGATTCATTAGCTGTATTCTGCGATGACACCATATTTGTAGTAATAAGAATGTTCTTTGGTCCAATTAACGAAGGATTAATTAGAACATTCTGAACTGTTGGAGTAGTTGGTGTGGCTGTGAAAAAAAGAAAGACGTCATTGAATGAAAAGCTTAAAAAAAAAATGACAGTCGGTTTTCCGGCACTAAAACAGAACTTCCAACCCAAAAAAGCAGCGTGGGACTAGAACATTCTGGGCTGAAAACCCTTGAACGATCCTGAAATTGAAGCAGAGAAAACAGGAAAATGCTAGCGGGGCGAGCGCAGGGGCAAGCGAGCCCAGAGGTGGCAGTTAAGGCGTAAGGGAAATCTGCCTGAAACACTGTATGTGCTGGGTGACACCACTGTGCTGGAAACAGGAACGAAAACTAGAATTTACTGGAATGACCAGAGAGGGGACACTGCCTGCCTCACGTAAGGAGACAAAAAACTAGCGATTTTTAAATACAGAAGAGGTGAAGTAATTTCCCACATTATTACTAGAAATTCATTTTGGTTCTGCTCAAAAGAACACCAAAAAGCGCCGCTGATCTTTACAGCTTGTGTTTTACCTGACTTGACTGCTGCCTGAGAAGACGGGATCTGTACGGTGAACCTCTGACCAGTCAGCGACACTGGAGTGCCAACTTTTGTTGAGACGGACACTGTTTGTGCTGAAGGTGTACCTGATATTCAAAACACCTCAGTCAAAAGATAAACTAAAAAAAAAAACAATCCAAAAAATAACAAACAAAAAACTTGCACTCAGAAATTCGCTTTCAAAGTGGAACCTATTATTTTCAAAGTAGTGGGAACACACAAGAACATTATTGATACTCGTTATACAGGAGTCAGATTTTCTGGCAGAATCGCACATTTACTCAAGACCTATAAAATTCTACGCTAACACATAAGTGTACATGCTCAGTCATAAATTTTGTGAACCTTTTAAAAATGGATTTTATTTAGCGCCATTTGTAGTTCAGCGTAGTGCTTACGTTGAGGAAAAAACCCTCAAGCTTACGTAAGTTTCTTGAATAGTCTCCTCACATATAGAAGTTATCGCAAATACAGGAATAAAAATACAGAACATCAGTAACGTATATATGCATCAAAGATTACAATAATCTTTTCGAAACTGATCTGATGCTGTCAAAGTTCAAGTGGCACCCAACACGTCCTCAGTGGTTGAAGGACGCTTTAAATTACTCCTCATTATTTTTCTCCTTCATAAAATCAACACGGGAAAACCCAACTGAGCTGTTTCCTACCTAAAGTAGGAGTGCTGGGCCTGCTGCTCACAGCACCAACACTCAGGCGAGGGACTGTTATTCTCCCTGCAGAGGAAGAGACCTGTCAGGAGAGAACACTCAGTTTAGCATCCCATTAGAAATTAACAGTTCTTAACACGAAAGCAAGAAATGGTTCTTCCTACAAAACCACAGAGAGCCTATTTCACCGCAACAATACACAATTTGTATGCCAACACAGAAGTTCTCCAACTCTTCACGGTGTGAACATCACTGGTGTGAGCTCAGAGCTCCTGGACGTGACAGAATGCCGAAAATCATCAGGCAGCTCATCTGGCAAACAGCACTCTGCTCAATCAAGTTAGTTTCTACTGGAAAGGCCAACCAGAACATTTCAATCAATGATTATTATTCCACTCTCCACCTAGCACCAAAGCACATCCCGTGTCAACACCTGGAACCTTACGTTCAACTTTTAGAATTCTTTCTTTAAAACGTGGGAAATAATTATTAAATTCTACACACTGAGACATTCAGTATTTTCCAGCAAGCAAAGTAAGTATTTTCTCTTTCCTCTAAAGCAAAAACAACTGTGGTATAAGTACAAAATACCCTTTAATATCAATACTAATGCCTTACTTTGGCCTTTTACAATGTGATACTCAACTTCACAATTTTGCTTTAACGCTAAAAAGATTCACAGATGCATTCTTTTAATATGCTTTGCATTTGAAACTAGCTAGCAATAAGAATACTTGCAAATCCCTGGAGATAAAGAACACTGACCTAGTTTCAAACACTCTTTTGACATACACAGGTCAGTATTTGCCCACATGTATCCTTCAGAGGTGTGGAAAACTCTTAATTCCAACATTCCTGACAAACAACGTGGGCATTAGGTGAATCGTCCCCCACCCAAACCCCTTACCTTCTTCTGTAAAGACTTCAGTCTGTAGTTGGGGGCTGTCAAACAGTATCTGTCAGGCGGAAGCCTGGGCCCAGAATAAGGCTTTATCAACGGCAACGGCGTCTGGTTTTTCTGCCTTGCAATATCTAACAAGAACTGGAGAGACACGGTTACATTCCCACCTGGGGTCCTTTATTATGTTCTGTTGTTCTCAACACAATTTTACTTACGTCTCTTGGAGGCGGAGATGTAAACGACTGATCTGTTCGACACTGAATTGCCAACCTCACGTCATCTGCATCGACGCTGGATTTCTTTGCATGGCTCGAGTAAATTTTTGCATCTTCCAGTATAGTTGTCACATACCCTTTGAAAAACAGCACCTCTCATTAAGGCTGGATTAAAAGAAATAAATCTTCTCTGCCCCGACCCCACCCGACTGTCACTGAAAACACCGCTTCCTCCAAGGATGTTTTCGAAGACTGATAAGGGAACCCCTCCAAGGAAACACGGCTAAAAGCAGCATTGCCCCTCTCCACTCGGCGTTTCCTTCCCCAGGAGCAGCGCCGCTGCCCCTGTCTGGCCCCGGCAGAGCCCCCGGCCCGGCCCGGCCCCGCCGCCCCTTACTGTAGGCGAACTCCAGCATCTGGTTGATGACGCGCGGCTCGTACTCCGTGATGCCCATGTCCTTCAGGATCTGCGCCATCACCTGCGAGGCGGAGAACGCACCGCTCAGCTCCGCCGCCCTCACCCGCCCCGGCCCGGCCGCCCCAGCCCCGCGGTACCTGCGCGTCTTTAGGCGCGCTCTTGGGAGACGCCATCTTGGCCGGCTCCATTGCCTCCGCTCCCCCCCCCCCCCCGGATGGCCGCTTCCGGTCGCGTGACCGGCTACGGGGGCCGGGAGGGCGGCTGCGGGGCGGGGGTTGCCATGGAGACGCGGCCTGGCCGGGGCCGGGGCCGGGGCCGGGGCGGCGCTGAGGGGGAGAAACTGGGTCCTGGCAGCAGTTTGTGCGATGCAGGAGTTGCCGTTCTTCCTTTCTGTGCCAAAGCAAACAAGCCGTCGAGGCCTCTAACGGCCACGGCACAACGGGGGTTTCGGTGTCCCCCCCGGGCTGGAAGGCGGGGTGGGGAGGAACAGGCCCCTGAGCTCCCCCAGGCCGGTGTTGGGTTCAGTAGGGCTTTTATCCTGCTTCTTACTTTAAAAAAAAACTACATTTCTGTGATGCATAAATTCTTTTTAATAAAAATATTTGTGGAGACAAAGTGGTTCATGAGTGCACAGACCAAATCCGATGGGGTCAGGGACTTGTCCCCTGCCCCCTGTACTGCAGAATAGTCCAACATCAGCCGTTTGTCCAGTGATGAAAAAGAAGGGCATGTTACTTCATTAACGACTTTGATTGCCACTTTTTAAATTGTCAGCATTCCCCAGATTAAAGAAAAATGAGAGTATTGGCAACAGGACTTTTTAAGCTTGTTTTCCTAGCAGCTGAAGGATCTCTGCATACATTCCACACAAGTTTCGTCAAAAGTTTCTCTCTTACTTTCTGAGGCAAAACAGAACAAAGAAAAATTGTTTTCTTGTGATTTTGTCAAACAGGGGGATTAGCAGCATACCAGAAGAAGTTGCAATAGTGGTGTCATTAGCCGTGACGGTCCAAATGAAGCAAGGTCTGGAGGAGGACGCCATATCCGCACTAGACCAGCTGATATAAGAGGGAAGAGAAGCCAAACTCCTTTGAGAGCAAGAAGAAATAAACAGCTGTTAACTTGTGATCCCTCTGATTCATGCCTGCAACGTGTTGCAAAACATTCCAGCAGCAGCGAGACGCTCTCTCCTGCTTCTCATCTATACCAAGGATGATGTTTAGCACCTGGAAGCCGTACACTCAGCCCACCTCGATGTAAATGCAACATTCAAACCTGTCTTGGCCCCTGTATATCTGTACTGAGAAGGCGGCTGGCAGCTGGCCCCCCACGCCGTGGGTTTGCTGGTGATGGGGGGTGCCTGATGGAGGGCAGAGGCAGCCCCATGGCTGCAGCAGCAGCTGGAGGAGCTGGAAAACCGGCATCCAGCATGAGCCAGTGCTGGAGGTGCAGGCAGCCGGAATGCCTCTGCTGAGGCTCTTTGGCTGGAAGCACTGTAGCGTTGTAGTCCAAGTCATTTGACTTTCATGAGTCAGAGTGCATTACACAAAAACATCCTGCGAGGAGGGAACGGAGGATGAATTCCAGACACTGACCTTAGACAACAAACAAAACCCACTTTTTTCCCCTTGTTTTAGGGAAGAGGGGGAGGGGAGCTCTTCCACCTCGGCTGGGGTGCAGGCTGTGGATCAGGCTGAAACTTGGCATTATCGGCCCATCTGCCATCACTGCCATTTATTCTGGATGCGGTAAAAAAGAAAGACACTTTGTACTGCCAAAGGGCTCTGGGTTTACCCCCAGGAGCAGGCAAAGATCCTTCTGGACCCCCCAGATCTCCTGTCCGTGCTGTGACCGCCTTTCCCCACCAACCCTGCTGCGCAGAGGTGACTCTCCAGGCTGAGCGGCACCACCAAGAGCTGTGGCTACTTGCAGCTTTTCTGCCTGGAAACCAGCGGCGAGGAGAAGACAGTGGAGAACCAGTTTCCACAGGGGAGATAGATGTCCCTGAGGCCACAAATGCCTTCCGTGTGGGCAGCTGAGCTGGAGCGTCTCTGGCCGTGAAAGCTTCCTCCCCACCGCCAGTCCTCTGGGGCACGGCCGTGCTGTGAATGCCTGCGTTCAGCGGGCTGCAGGCACTGCGTGCCGGCCGAATGAAAGAGCAGTCACCCTTCATCTCTGCCCAGACACTGGGCTTGCTTTCAGCATTGGAAAACAGGAAACTGGGTCACGGCGTGGCCAGGCCGAGCGCTGACTCCTCCATCTGCCACCGCCAAACCGGGGACGTTCATCAAAGGCAACTGTCTCCCAGCTGGGAGCGATCTGCTCGAAGAAACAGCGGCGACAACCACACGCCGTTCAGCCCGTGTGAGCATGCGCCGCCCAGCGCTTAGCTCTGCTCAGGGTGCAGCGTGCAAATCACCAGTGCAAAGTTAAGCACTGGGAATTTCATCTTAGTTGGACTTTTTAGAGCTGTCGAAGGTGCGGCAAAGTAAAACCGTGGCGCACAGGCTGCGGGGGATTTTTTTTTGTAGGCGTTCAGGTGCCTAAATCTCTTGGAAAAAAGCCCCCACAGCCAGCGCTTCCACCTCTTGGAAGTGGCAGCAGAAATCTCCCCGATGTTAGAACCAAGGCTCTGTCAACACAATGCAGCGACTGTGTTCAGCACTGACCTTTTGAGCCCGAATCCCACACTACTTGGGTCTACAAAATGCTGGCTTTTGACTAGTCCTTCAGACAAGAAAAACTGCAAAGAGCAGAGCTCTGAGGAGGACGGAAGAGGTTTATTATGTACAAGGCACCCTGCTCACTTCTGCCAGCGCCCCAGTGCCTGAGTTATGGAGGAATTTCCAAAGACCGTGGCCGGACACATCCTGCTGTTGAGCTGAGCGGCGTACGCAGCCTCCACGGTGCCAAGTGTCCCTGCTCTCTCCAGCTGCGTGCATTTAACCTCCAGCTTCCCAGAGCCTTCCCTTGTGTTTTCCCTCACGCTGGCCCCTTTTCCCCCCACCTCCCCCACGCTTTCCAGCTCGTCATCGCTGATCTTTTCTGAAGTGGAAAGTAAATCAGGGCTAAGTGTCAGACTGTCTCATTTTGAAGACTGATGTTCAAATAAAGGCTTTCCCCTCCTATCTTAATAATGTCATTAAAGCACTGTCAGTAGAAATTTCTCACTCGGCGGCATATGCTGGGGAGGAGCTCAAGTGGGAAAGGCCCTAAGTAAACACAAAATGATGGAAAATTATGTAACGGGCCCAAATGGGCTAATTAAATTTCCAGTATCAAAGAACTGTTCTACTCTACCTGGTAACCGCAGGCACTTTTTGCAGGGTAAGGAGAAAAGCGGAGCGGGGGCGCATATTTAGTGCGGCATCATTAGCGGTGTGTAGGTGGGGAGAGGAAAGTGGATGACCGCGGAATGGGCAGCACAGGAAACAGCCGCAAAAAGTCAGGTGGCCCCAGCTGATTTCTGATTTCCTCAGAAACCGTGCCGCGTGCTGGGGAACTCCGGCACCCTGGGGACCTCCCTGCACAAACAGCATCCTCGTCACCGGCGGCAGGAAAGCCATCCTGCAGGTGAAGCATCCTGTGTCTGCCAGCCACGGTGACCGCCTGCGAGCCTCCTTGCTCCTCGGCAGAGCCTCGAGGAAACTTTTCAGCCTAAAGATTTTCAGTCGTGGCACTCACAAGTGCCGGAAGGATCTGGCAAACCGCTGAGCGCATCCCAGAGGCTGTTGCCATCCAGCTCCTGTCGGGGGACTGCCTCCCCTTGCAGCTCCCCCACGATCGATCCAGAGCCCTGCCGCCAGATCTGGCTTTGTGCACTTTGTGGGATTCACAGGACTTGAAAGGAAATGTAAAAAAAGGCCCTTTTCCAAACACTGTGAAGCTAAGGGTAAATATCGGCATGGTAAATATTGTTTTATAACGGTCAACATTGTTTTTCAAAGGCTGTGTCCGGCAAATGCTGTATGTGTGAATCTAATATTCCTTCGCTTCTTGTAAAATGGACTAATCGGCACTTGGGTGTTTATCTTCATCGGCTAAATGGTTATGAGCAAAATTTTGATTTTTTAGGTGATCACGTAAGAATCGTTGTGTGGACAATTAGTTCTTGGACACTTGCTTCGAAACATGCCTCTCTCTTACCGTGACTCAGGTTTCCATCAAAGGGGACGACAAAGCCAGCCCTGGCTTTGAAACCAGACATGGGCTCCATCTCGAATCACAGCTATTTCAGAAATGACACGGACCCCTCTGAAGATCAGTCTTTTTCTTTGTTTGACGTCCATATTTTGGTGCCTGTAACTATAATTTCCATCATCCTGTTTTTCTTGGGAGTCTCTGGGAATTTGATTACGATAGTCATTTTCAGACGCTCGCAGGAGATGAGGACCACAGTGAACATGTACCTGTCCAGCATGGCGCTGTCGGACACGCTGATTTTCCTTGGCCTGCCTTCAGACCTCTACCGCCTTTGGAAGTACAAGCCCTACATATTTGGGGATTTTCTCTGCAGGTTCTTCATTTACCTGAGCGAAACGTGCACGTACTGCACCATCCTGCACATCACGACGGTGAGCGTGGAGAGGTACTTCGCCATCTGCTTTCCCCTGAAAGCCAAGACCACCATCACCAAGTGCCGGGTGAAACGGGTCATCCTGGCGCTGTGGGGCTGCTCCCTCCTCACCGCCGGCCCCATCCTCTTCCTCTTTGGGGTGGAACACCCCAACGGCAGCCTGCCCCAGGAGAGCTGGGAGTGCAGGTCCATCGAGCGTGTGGCCCGCACGGGGCTGCTTGAGACCATGACCTGGGTCTCCACCATTTATTTCTTCCTGCCGATGTTCTGCTTGACTCTGCTGTACGGACTCATCTGCAGGAAGCTCTGGCGGAGCGGGCAGCGGCTGCCAGGCTGCCGGGCTGCGGGCGGGAAAAGGTCACACACGCAGACTGTCAAAATGCTGGGTAAGAGCAGTTTAGCAACCCAAGCTGAAAAAGTACCCTCTTTAATCACTCCCCCGGGGTGCACAGCCATGCGGGGGATGATGGAGAGGAGGGACAAAACGCACAGAGTTATACAGATTTAAAATCAATGGATTTACGCTTAATTTGTGTTCCTGGCTCTTTCCTGGTAAGAAGGGGCGTCTCCGGCTGCGTGGTGTTCAGGCTGGGGATCTCGCTGCACAGCGGGGAAACAGATCAGCCTGGCTTTTGGTTGTTTTGAGATCCCATTACTCATGTCCCCCCCACCATCTCTGACCTTGTGGGATTAAATAAAAGAAACTGGAAAATTCTGTGACTTAACACCAGACTAGGCACTTACCCTGCTACGGCAAGGAAAGGTTGTTTCCCCTGCAAAATTTCTCAAGCTTAGCGACTATGGCTTTGCCCAGGATGGCAACAACCCACCTGTCTGGGCTTAGTTGAATGGGATCTTTATCCTGTGCCAGCTGGTACCTCTGCCTCGGTGCAGACACTGAAATCAGGGTTTGGGTCTCCCCACCTCCTCCCCATCCCTCCAACCACTCCCTCCCAAGCTTTTCACCCCCCCAGATCCTTGTCGCCAGGGAAGCAGCAGCACCCATGACTGGAGATACCTTCAGTAGAAGGTACCACAGCTATCCCCCGGCTAGATTCCTACCAGGTTTTATTTACTTATCCTGTGCTCTGTTTTCCCATCCTCTTACTCAGTGCCTCCTGGTCCAGTTTGCTCCTCTTTTCCGCCCCTCTGCTGCCCAGAGGAGCCCCCACCTCCCGTGTCCCTGCTCCTTCCCCTCCGATACCCATCACAGGATGCCAATGGCTACTCAGAATTTCAGGCCAAGAGTGGGCAGTAGCCCTTCATTTAAGTACAGGCTGCTTTGCCCCAGCCTGATTTGATTGACTTACCTCAGCTGGACAACGTGGGTGGAGAGATGCTTATTTTAATTGCAAACAACTAATTTTGTGTGCAGCTGTCCTTGTTGCTTGAGATTACTGGTAGTCACAGCACAAGAGCAGCTGGGCAAGGCAGGGCGTCTTGTCTTTGCTGGGTTAAACTTAGCAACCTCATGTCTCGATCCTTCAATAGTTTAAAGAAGTAGAATAAACTGCTCAAGATGACTGAAGTGTGCTCTCTTCCTCCTTAGCCGTCGTAGTCCTGGCCTTTGTGCTGTGTTGGCTCCCGTTCCACGTCGGCCGAATCCTCTTTGCCCAGAGTCAGATCATCCTGTACGACCTCACGCAGTACTTCAACCTCATCGCCATGCTCCTCTTCTACCTGGGCGCTTCTATAAACCCCATACTTTACAACATCATGTCACACAAATACAGGAACGCGATGAGCAAAATCCTGCACCACAAGCGAACTCGGCGCTGCAGGAGCCTGACCAGGAGTGAAAAGGTTTCTTTTGAAGGTACAGAACTCGCTTCTTTTATGTCAACAGTTCAGCACTGACTTAATTCTCGCAAGCCAAGCCTTTTGCCAGCAGTGTTGTGGGTCAAAACCCAGGTGGATTGTGCACATGGAGAGCGGAACAAGTTTTCAGGCTGTCTTTTTGGCTACTGGGCGTTTCCTGAGATAGGTTTGGAGCATTTCAGGAAGGCTGGAGTTGATTCACGTTATTCCTGTGCATAGCACGGCTCGGCTCTTCTCTTCAGTGAACTTACCAGCCACATCGTCCAGCTTAACTCTCCACGAAGCTCCTGCGAAGGGATTTGTCTCTGTTTTCGAGGACCAGACATTTCGTTAATCACAGATCTGTGAAACATAATTCAAGTTACTTTCTTCCCACTGAAGCCAAGAGCAAGCGGAGGCTAAAGCCAGGCCAGCTGCTTGCTCTCAGCAAGTAAGTGTAAGAAATACATCTGTAAGGTGCTTGAAAGGGAAGTGTTAAGAAATTACTCATTTAGCAGGACTAGGAATGCATCGCCTTCTTCCTACAGACTGATTCATTGCTCATCCCTCAGGTCTCTTTGAGTTGCGTCCCTCATTTTCAGTCTTTTGTCTTGTTCTTTATTCAAACTATGCCCAGCTTTCCGCAAAGTCAGACGTCATCTCTGCTAATCGCTACGGCGAGAAACCATCCTTGCCTTTAGAGCTCATCTGAACGGACCAGGGACAAATCCCACGTGGGCAGTCGCTTGGCAGGGAAGTGGGAGAGGAAGGCGCTTGCCCATCTTCCTTGTTCGTAAAACAGGCAAACGCCGAGTCCACATCACTCGTTCACGGGCTGTCCCAAGACCTCACGTAAAAGGGTTCAAGAAATCACAATATTGGGTCCCCTCACCGACACCGCTCTTGGAAAAGGACACTGTTGCATTAAGGTTCCCACAAATGACTTTTCTTCCAGAAAGATTTTTTTTTCAAGACACCTCTTAATGACAAGGAATAATTTAAGGTTTCTTCACCTTAAATTACATACAACACAAATGACTGCTCCCGAGCGAGACTAAAATCCACAGAAACACACACAACCCTGCAGTCAAATTTGAATACATTTGTATTATTTATTGGCTGTATTAAATATATTATCTATTTGATAGTTACAATTTAGTAATACAATGCATGGCAGCTTTAACATAAGTTTGAGATACCTCAAAATTACAATACAAGAAAACTGAAGATACCTAAATACATTAATGCCACTAGGGTACATCGTTCTGGAATGGATAACAGCTGATGGAAAATCTGTATTGCGGGAGGCTCGCACGGGTATTTTCTGGAAATGTGACTACTTTGTGGCAATTACAAAATAACTTTCTTTCACTTTTCTTAGGAGTCACCACTTGTTAGTATTTACTCTGCAATCCTAATTTACCTTTTAAAATGATCAGAAACATTATTGCCAAATAAACCTCTACAAACTTCGTTCTAAGAGTTAAAGAAATAACCCTTTGGCCACAGAGATTTGCTGAAGGCAGTCTTATTTGCTAAAAGTCGACTATGAAGAGAAATAAAGACAGATTGTAAACTCTTCTGCAAACTAAAGACTAATATCTGTATAAAACTCTTTCCAACACTGGAGGGAGAGATTTCTATGATATAATAAATGATTAACTTAAAGTTCTGCTACAAGTAGAACAATACATTCAAACATACATTTTCCAGGACTTTTAATCAAAATAAATAGAGTACAAAATGAAGAGTACATTTTGAAAAGATTAATTTCAGATTGCACCATAAATCTACTTTTAAAGAGTATTAAGCGATACTATGTCATAATTTAGGTTTTCCACATCTGAAATACAACACAATGCCTCAAACTATAACGCAACATTATTCACCAACTGCCATAGGAAAAAGACCCTTAAAGTGATTAATTACTGGAAATACTTAGCCTGTAGCACTATCACATCCAACATTCCACATACAAGTGCATTGCTCTGATGTAGGTAAAGTGTAGCCGTAGCCTTTGCAAAATACGCTAAATCTACCTCTCTATGGCGTATTCCAAATGCTATTGGGAAGACCCATTCTGAAACATGTTCGAAACTTGTGAGTTCCGGCTTTTGAAATATTTGCTATAAAAACGACAGCCGTCAGGCTCCTCTTTAGGTACTCGCAAGCAGATTTAACGAAGAACAGTCATATGTAGTGCACAGTGTCCACAAAAAATACCCCCCAGACAAACAGGACGAGTTTCAGAAAAGTTCATAGCAGGCTGAACATTCCCATCTAGAAAACAATGGAATGTGAAGCTGCTACCGCTGGGATAGCAAGTCATTTAAAACATTGTATAAACGTCATCTAAAAAGAGTTCTTTCACGTACAATTTGATAATTCAGATTAAGTTAGAAGGGCATCCAAAAGCAGTTTGAACTTTTTATTTTTAGGTTAATAATAGTACAAAAACATTTGCTCAGTTTGAGCCAAATAGTGTAACATTTATCATAAATGCACTCTTTTCTCCTTAAAGACAATACCTGTGCTTTTCTGAAAGCACTGCAAAGATTTAATCAGAAGCACAGGAAATTACTTTTCTCTCAGGCACTGAGAGTGAAATGTGGATTGGGCCAACAGCTGCTCACCAACAGCAAAAAGCATTTCATTCAGAAATGTGCAATACAAAAGGGGCCTTTTCTGCAGTGTTACATACGCACGCCGTCGCTGCATGTACGTTACCGTCCTGCTAACGTTTTGTCTAGCGTTTTGATTAAAATTCTAAAAATGCCGGCACCCTCTACTTTCAACACTTGAAATGATTATTACTGAATCCGAAATAGTAAAATAACTGTAAAGTAGTAATATCGCTAAGTCGAAGTCAATATTCTGCTTTCCTTCTACAGTATATTAAATGTGGTATGCTCTAGTAATGTTCTGCAATGCAGTACTGCTCTAAGCTTAAGCATTTGTGCTGCTGTATTTCACGTATACCAAACTACAACAATACCTGATTAAACACTGCGGATCGACTACCACTGCTCTAGTTGTACTTGAAAAGGACTCGCTCTATCCATGCCTTCTCTCTCTAACCGGCCAAAGGGCCCCGGCTTTGAATTTGGAGAGAGGAAGAGTGCGCACACACAGCAGTGTGCACAATAAGGCAGTTTTTTTTGCTGTTTTATTAACAGCTAACCCTGATTACAGAGGACCCAGGATTACCCTTTCTACAAGAAATCTGCGTTCAGTATTTGGAAAGGATCTGCCAACCCAGCCTCACTGTTAGCCAGCAGCAAAACTGGAAACGCACGTAACTCTACGTTTCCAGCTGGGACTTTAATTAGAACTAACCATAAATACCCGAAATAGCTTCTGTACAAAAAGCTGAGTACTGAATAGGCTCTCGTCTACTTGATTACAAAGTACTGAATAACAACAGCAAATAAAATAGCAACCACTGCAAATCCGCAGAGAAGAACGATAGCGATGAAGCGCTCTTCACGCAACGTCTTCTTAGTCTCTGCCAACTCCGTCGTCAAATCAGCGCACGGTGGGACCTGCTCTTGTTTCTGAGATGAGAACACTGTACTGGGACTGTAGGGTCCATACAGTTCTTGTGATCCAGCAGAGTCTTGGGACTGACGGCCGGCGCAGACTCTGATCCGATATTCACAGTTTGTCTGCAAGTTTGTGAGGCGGAAGGAAGTCTCTGGTCCCTTGTACACCTGCTCAGGAGAAGAAAAGAGAGAACCACTTTACATGGGATTCACCTTAGAAACACTGTGCGACACTTTCCATTCTGCTTTACGAGCACATGCAGCGCTGGACACTGCCCGAAGTCGTTCTCTTCGAGCCCACTTAATAAAAATCTCAGCTTTTATTTCTGAAGAATTTATGATTCATTTTCTTGTGAATAATCCAAAGCTTCCCGCTATGCCCCACACTGACAGACCTGGATGGAGAAGCTCAGGAAAATAATAAATAATAACAAAATAATTGTTCTGCACAACCGTTGTTCCATATAGCTCCCCCACAGATGCGGGGCAAGTGCTGTCTGTGGCTAACAAAGGCAGTGATGCCATAGACTGTGAGATTTAAGGAGAACAAGTCTTGTGAGGAGCAGCTGAGGGAGCTGGGAGTGGTCAGCCTGGAGAAGAGAAGGCTCCGGGGAGACCTTCTCGCTCTCTGCAACTCCCTGAACGGACGGGGTAGCCGGGGTGGGGGGGTCGGTCTCTTCTCCCAAGGAACAGGCGATGGGACGAGAGGAAACAGCCTCAAATTGCACCAGGAGAGGTTTAGATTAGAAGTTAGGAAAAATTTCTTCACTGCAAGGGTTGTCAAGCATTGGAACAGGCTGCCCAGGGAAGTGGTGGAGTCACCATCCCCGGAGGGATTTAAAAGATGGGTAGATACAGAGCTGAGGCACATGGTTTAGTGGTAACTTGGAAGTGTTAGATTAGCGTTTGGACTTGATGATCTTAAAGGTCTCTTCCAACCAACTAAAGGTCTCTATGAATCAAAAGAGCCAAGGGAAATGCTGGGAGAACAGGATAAACCAGCGTTAACCCACTTCTAGACAACCAGCCCTCCCCACGACTCTCAAGCCCGCCTTTGCGGTCATTTGCTTTTACAGTACAAGCAAAGGCTCAACAGGGAAATCAATCTTTATGATCCTCAATCTGGGGCCACCTTCGATGCCGTGAAGAGGCAGAAGGGCAGGACCCTGCCCTGGAAGTTGTCCTCACCCATCACAAACTCAAAGTCTCACTGAGAGGAACCGACCGAGACCCAGAACGAACACCCTGGGAGTCAGGATGGTAAAATGAGTCCCTTGCTGAAATGAAATGTTTCCCTGCCGTAAGCATCACCAAAATGAAATTCAACCTTCAAATATAGACAACTTTCTCGCCCCAATAATTTTACAAAGTAACATAAGGAACTTGAGGGGTTTTTTAAGTAAAAGGTACCTGATCAAACTCTCTCCCAGCAGCAAGCTGAAGGATGTAAACAATGGAGTCTCCTTTCATCGGCTGTAAAGATTCCCATGTGATTTCGTAAGTGTTTTCTTCCAGCTGATTTGCTTTGGGTGCTAGAAAAAAGTGATTTGTTGGCATTTAAAAAAAACCAGAACAATGGTCGCTACAAGTGTTCTTGTTTTTTCAATGAGAAAAAAAAGATCTAAACCCACCAATTATTACAGTGACTCATTTTCACAGTTACTGTAGCAAACGGGCACTAGTTTCAGTGGCAACAAGGAAGTTTTCTCACTCTGGCTCGCCGTATGCTTTGCTTTTCTGTGTTTTCCTTTTAAAACGTTTTTGTTCTAATGCAAGTGACTGGGCAGCGTGAATCTAAGAGCTTAAGGTTTTTCCAATGTATTTGTTAACAAAGCAGAGGTAACCGTCGTTCTTAGAGGTAACAGTTATTCCAATAATTTTAAGCAATTGTTTCATTCTACTTTCTTTTTCTTTGCCATATTTCGTGACATAAACTTAAAAAAAAATGATCATTGTAATATTTGTAGGTTACACTTGTCTGTCTTGTCAAGCTGACAAGATGCGCTTCTGACGTGTAATGCTCCTACAGATGAGCAAGCACTTTCAAACCACTCGAGAAAACAGAATTTATGTCTGGGTATCTCCAGAAGTGAAATTACATGTTATAAACACGGTTGAGTCAACTAGTTTTCCTGTAGGTAATTAGCATTGTGGTCTTCAGAATGACTTTCTCTAATAGCAATCTTTAATGTTCCTATTAGAAAGTGAAGATGAGAGGAATTATTTGTGTCTTTATTTGCCTGAACGCTGTTGTAACTTATACCAAGGGATAGATAACCCTGTAAAATGACTTCCCAGCTGAAAAAGGGCAGAAGAAACCCTCACTGTCAGGGGTGGAAGAGCTACAGCGTAGGAGACGGCCACGTGCTGGTCCTACATCAGTAGAACCCTCCTTATACCAAGATAAAGCCCGGCACAGCTAGTTTCTGTTCTCTGTCCCACAAAGGCCCTGGAAAGACACTGGTCTGGGAAGAGAGTCAGTTTTTAGCATTTACTCTAGTACATAATGGTTTGCAGAAGTCTCTAGTGCAGCGTAAGCTCACCTTTAAGAGATGCGGGTGGAGACTTGGTTGTAGTGAAAGCGTAAACTTCAGAAAACTCTCCCTCTCCAGCATCATTATATGCCTGGATTTTAAAATAGTACGTAGTGGATTCGCTGAGTCGCTGTACCTTGTATGTATGACAAGGACCATTATAAACAGTAACAAACCTGGAAGAAAAACACAGAATAATACAAACTAGAATTATTCAGTAAATCACAAATTTCTATGTCAATATCATAAGTGGAACAGTTTCATATCTAACTTAAGTACCAAAAAGAATAGCAATACATTATGGGTGCCCCACGTTTCTACATACACACATGATGAATGTTAGGTGGTTTGAACTCCATTATTGTCATCAACAGTTCATGACGTGGATTAAATCAGCCACGCACACCAGTCATACTGGTGGAAGTCTTAATTTACATTCACGAAGCATTCATTCAACCCGTCTAGGCGCTAAGCTACAGCCACGTATGAGCTACCACTGAAACTACACGACCAAACTCTTGATTTGAATCAAGAGAATAACCCTCGTAGATACGAGGTGAGTTGCAATTTCAAGTTAAAGAACAGCGGTCAAACCCACGTTTCCTATATGCAAAGCAGACATCAGTTTAGAGTTTCCAAGAAATAAAAATAACTGGCAACACAGGAATACGGTAAGACGTTACTATTCAAATAGTATTTACTGTTTACAAGTAAATACTAGTGCAACAGCTACTAACAGCACTTGTAGTTGAAAGACGGGATGCAAAAATGCAAAGTAAGGGGCAAACTTTGGGATGCCCAAATGACTTACTAGTGCAAACAGAAGGGAGAATACTTAAAATGCCTTAAAAGTTTGATATAAAGTTGTAAAGCAACAATGTCCTTAACGTTCTGATTACCTTACCTGCCAAACCTGTCCTCCATCTGCAAGTTGAATTGTGTAGGGTTGGTAATTAAAGCTCTGCTGGGACCTTCACCCCATTTAAGTTTAAGGCTCTGGTAGCTGAAGACCACACATTCAAGATGAGGAGGGTCAGGAGGTAGTGGTTTCGTTTTGGCTTTAATGGAATGACTGAAAGGACCAACTCCGAGGCTGTTCACGGCCTGTATTCGAATTCTAGAAACGTGAGAAGAGCAGCCGTGTGGTTAATTTACTGAGTTCCTGAAAAAAAAACACTAGGGTATGAAGCAAGAGTTAAAATTTGTGAAGAATGTAACCACAAACAATAAAGCAATTAAAATGCAGTTAGAAATTAACTATAAAAACGATCTACTTCAAAACAAGTCAACGTAATTACACTGGTTTTGGCATAGTGAAGCTTCAGTGTTTCTCAGGATTGTTCAAGGTTTATTCTGTTCAGTGAACAAGCGCCAGGTCCTCCACGTTCACCTGGACTGTTTGCTTCCCACTGACCCCAAAGATCCACAATCTGAACTAAGATTTAACCAAGCCACGCAACACGGGAACAGCTAATTCTGCTCTTATCTGTACGTTCATCCTCTTTGGGCGAGATACCCATCACCCCATTATGTGCATTGCTCTGAAATAAAAAATTCTAAACCCAGAAACCTTGGAATAAAGCCTTGGCTGTGAGACAGAATGTTAATCTTAACCCATCAATCTTAACTCTTGCTGCTAAAACACCATGGTTTAATTCTGGATATGACAATTTTATTCCCCCCCCCGCCCAGAGTTGCAGAGTGAATTAGGCAAATAGCCTGTAAGACAAATAAAAAATTGCTCTAAATTTTTAACGCACCCCCCTCAAAGGTATTGATTGAAAAATCCTACAAATGTGGTTTCAGAATAAAATGATTAATTATTACCTGTACAGAGTATCAGGCAGCAGATTCTCAAGAACGTGGCTTGTATTTCTTCCGACAGTTACAAGCTGCTTTTCTCCGTATTCTATATTATACCCAGTGATCTCTGCCCCGTGACAACACGGTTCTTCCCACTGAATTGCAAGGCACGTTGATAAAGGAAGAGACGTTTCCATTTGATCTTCTTCAAGTAAATGCAGTACTGACACTGCTGCAGGCACTGACGCCGGGGTTGTCACCACACCAGTCTCCCCAAACAACCCAACTCCAGCCACGTTCACAGCCTGCAAGAGAGACCTTCTGTTGTTTACCGAATCTACGGTATTTTTTCTAACCAGACAGTCACAACTATCGTGCTTCCTTTTGCACGTTATTAAAAGTGATTTGGAAGAGAATGGAAAAATCTCCCAAACAAAATGTCAATACAGCAAAAAGCCTGGTATTTAATACGACACTAGATCGTGTTAAATCACAACCTCTTTTCTAGATACAAGTATAGTTAAGGAGGGACTGGGGCAGAAAGGAAGTATTTTTACCAGTTACCTTCAATATTGCATTTAGTAGGTGACAGTACACAATTTTCCTCATCTCTAGCTGAAGTTTTTCTTCAAGCTGTACGTACTCGTTTAGTAACACATAACAAAAGGCTTTTCATACCTGTACTCTGCAATAATACGTGGTTGCAGGTGTGAGACCTTTTACTTCATAGCTCTGGCAAGGGCCAGTGTAAATGATATGCATCGATCCTTCCACCTGTCCCCAGTCCAGTCTGTATTCGCTGATTTCTGCACCGTTGCAGGCAGGACTCTGGGGGTTTAAGTGATAGATTTTCCTTCAGCTATGGCACATACACACCATGCAAGTGGGATCTCTCGCTACGCCGAACAGACATTGGAACAGAAGCACTGAGGTAGAAACCCGAGGTCTTTTCCATCATAGCCAAGGACACGATTTTAAGTTCGGCTTGTTAAAAGGTTTCCATCTTGACACATGGATATAACAACAACACAGTTCAGACCAGAATTTTGAGTGACTCACCATCTTTTACCACTTGGATGAATTAAAGCTATTATATACCAGTTACCATATCACTAGGAGGCTTAAGCATCACCCAATTTATTCAGTTAAGATGGAAATTCACAGCTGGCAAAACTTACAAACCCAACGTATACCTCTATCAAGAAATGCGCTTAAAATATTCCACCTCTACATGTGTTGTTTCTTCCCATTCTGTGTATCGTGCGCATGCCACCACAATTCTAAAAGCCAAATATTAATTTGTGCATTAAGGAAAACAATTAAAACCTACCTCCCATGAAACTACAGCGCAAGTCGCACTTTTACAAGTTATCAGGGGTTTGCAACATTGCTCAGGGGGTCCCGGAGCAGTGGAGATCTCTGCTTTGTCTGAGGGAGGGCCAAACTGCAAGAAAATACAATTGCAGGAATACAGCAACAGCAGTAGAGCAAAAACTGATGCGCGAGCTAAAGAAAACAAATTATTTTTAACTCAATACCGAAATAAATAGAAGAGTTCAGTGCTTAGTTTCACAGCACCGCTTAAAATTCCTTTCAGGTAGTTTATTTTATAAACTGGCCCTGTGCCTACAGGATATCTGTAATCCTCCCACTAACTCCCACTGCTATGGTTTTGTAACTCCTCCTTCCCCCGCAGCCAGGATCTGGCTTCCAGAAGAAGCCGGGTACCGTTTCAGAAAGACTTTTACGCAACCAACATTTACCCCAACCCTTTTCAAACCTGGCATTATTTGAACACACCCCTCCCCACACAATACTACTCTCACGCCACCAATCCGCAAAAGTCTACGCTAATTGTAAAGCGGAAGGCAATTTCTCAAGGCCCAAACTTGAAGTGGCTGCTCACAGCCAGAAGCGTAGGGCTTACGCTGCAGTCAGAGAAAGGACTAGAAGTAGCAATGAAATGTCTAGCACTAACTTTGGACTAGTTACCTTCGGTACTAACGGCAATCCAGTAAACAGCACGAGAAACGCAACACGCAGTGAACGTCCCCTTCACCAGGGACATTCAGTCCTTCCTTCAGCCCTGATTTTTTGAATCTTCTTGAAATATTTTTTTTTTTTTTTTAATACCATAAGAAATTTTACTCCTTCACCAGAACTACACCACAACACAGAAGCTACAAAATACTATCAGGCTTGTAAGACAATAGTATCATTACTACCTCTTGTGTGAAAAAAAAAAAATAAGTAAATAAAAATTGATCTCGATAGCACAGTGGTTACCCCAACTTTATTTGCTGCTCGTATCCAGAAGCAATACGTTCTCCCTGGAAGCAGATTGTTTACTACATATTCAGATGCTGGACCCTGATACACTTGTCTGCGTTCCTCTTGTTCAGAGTTTGCCATCTCTATAACGTATTCTGTAATGTCGGAACCTCCATCTACAGATGGCGGGCCTAGGAAATAAAAAGAGAATTTTATTTCACAAAACGCTTTTTCTCTTAAATAGTTTCTTATTAGCCTTCTCAAGCTAAAAGTTGAATCAGATGAATTCTAAAAGTTAGAATGCTGGCTTTTATCATATATCCGAGCAGAAACACCTTACAAAGCTTGCTTCCCCCCCACCCCAGATAGCGATGGATTAGTTTAAGATGGCCTTCATCAGGGTTTTTTCAGATATTTTCCACATATTTTCTTCAAAAAAACCCCAGTGTGTATCTTCATTACTTTTTTATTTTCTCCTTTACTGAGACAAAAATAAGAAAAGGAAGGTTGATTTTTAAATTGCCAGGCATGTGTCAGCAACAAGGCAGTCAGCAAGCTTTCCCCCTGGAAGACATTTATGTCTGCTTCACTCTCACCATATTGTTGCACACGCATTCATCACCAAAGCAGAGGTGGTTAGCAAGCTTTGGTCTTCTTAAAAAGCAAAAAAAAAAAAGGCAAAAAAAGCAACTAAGCACACAGACTACATCTATATGCTTTTTTTCCTCCCTGAGCAGTTCTACAGATTTTTCATTTTTGTTCTGACATTTAAAAACAGCAAAATATTTTGCTCAGAAGCAGCGGAGCTTACCCCACTGCAAAGTGATTTCCTTGGGCTTAGCTTTGCCTGCCAGGCACGGAGCGTGGCACGGGCCAGGAGGAACAGCCGACGTCGTAACAGTCGTAACATCAGAAGCCTAGCAGAAAGACATGTTATTTTAGAGTGGAAACGCAAAACAACATTTCACTAGAAGATAAATAGAAATGGTTTTCAGAAGCAAGTTTACCCTCGTTTTTCTTACCTGGCTTTCACCACCTTTACTGACACAATAAACTCTCATTCTGTAGGAAGTGCCAGGCTTCAGATGATCACATACGTGTTCCCTCTGGGAACCACTGTAGATGGTGTCCCATTTACTTCCTGAGGAAAAAAGGAAAATAGTTTTGCAAAAAATCAACCATGAAAACCCTCTCTCACAATTATTAGGAGCTAATCAAGCCACAGAATCCAATCTGAATAATCAACGATGCAAAGAACATGTACAACACCACGTGGAAACAGAACAGCAATTGCTAGAGCAACCAGCAGTGAATTAGCACACAAGCTGAATTAGTACTTAAAAACTTACCAACTGACGTTTCTGAGATTTCCAAAAAGTATTTAGAAACGTCTGCTCCTCCATTATCTTTGGGTGGCTCTGAAAGAAATCAACATCTTAAAATAAATTACAGAAGATTTTAAAACAATGCATTATCTTGTAATCGGCTTTTTCAGAGAACACATTCAAGTAGAAAACTCAATTCAAACAGAAACAGAAAACAGCAGACATGTATTAACAATGCATTTTCCAGAACAATAGTTTTTTTCTATTATTAACGGCGATTATGCCAGGAAGAAGAGTAACTAGGAAAATACTGCCAATTTCAGGTATCATCTCTTATTTTTTTAACAACATATGAAAATTACCGAAGCACCACAGTAAATCTAAGGGCTATTCCAACTGAGGCTATTCCAATAGCAGTCACTGCTTCTCTAAAATGAATAAAGAAAAACACTACTTTCGTCCTACGGCCCCAAAATAAACCAAGCTGCCATTTTTTGGTAGCGCTAAGCATTTCTCCTGCAGTAACAACATCTGCAGAGACAAGTAGTTAGCCTGAGTTCGTCTCTGTTTTTCAATCTGCGTTACTGAGGGTCTGTACGCACATAAGCGGCGCTCAAACACAGTGGTAACAAAAGGGACCTACCCCACGTAACCTTCACGCTGTGCGAATGGATCTTGCCCTTTACAGTTGGTTTACTTGGTGGTCCCGGTTTGTCAGGGTTGGTGCTGTGCTCTACCACCTCACTGGGGCTACTTCTTCCTTCACTGTTGTAGGCAAAGAGCTGTTTCAGGAATGAACGGAATATATAATAAGTGACTGATTTAATGACAAGCAATATCCTGCTGATTTATGAAGTTCTTCCATGCAAAAAAACCCAAACAAAACCAAAAGCCCAGAAGAGACAACAAAATTAGCTAGTACAAAAAATCTGATTTGTATTGATTCCACCAAACCCTATTGTAACAACAAAAGTACTGCATATAATTTTCTGCTGCATCCATAGAAAAGGTCTTAGCTATATGAAAACATTAAAACTCCAGAAAAGCATAAAGGCATAATTAAGTTAGAAACAAAATACGGTACAAACCCTAAACTTATATGATGTACTCCTCCTAAGATTCCTTAAAGCGCATGAGAGTTCATCTCCGTTGTACTGTGGTTGGAAACCATAACCCTGTAGAGAGCGAAAACAAGAACACACAGCGTCACCGATTTCCCACTGTAAAACAAAAACCAGATCAGATTGATCACATTTTAAGCCTGAACTTCATCTTTGTTTCGTGAATACATGCAATACTTGCCAACTGCTGCAGTATTTTGCAGGATTTTATTTGGAGGTGAAATACGGACTTTTTTTTTTTTATTTAAGCGCTAGTGCGTATCCAGCTTTTACGCTCAGAATAAAACCGAGCACTTACAGAACCTTCTTCTTCCATGTCTAAACTGTAAGTGAGAGAGTCATCTGAGGACACCCCGTTAGGGGGGCTCCACTTCACTGACAGCCAGGTCACTCCTGCTTCAACGAGCACCGGCGGGGACGGGGCTGGTGGGACAATTCCTGCTGTATAGTACGTCACCATCTCGCTGAACCCACTGGAAAAATATTAAAAAAAAAAAAAAATGTTAACAACGGGCAAACGTAGTTAACGAGAAAATAAGTGATACGATACATTGTGTTCATTACCTCATTCCAATATCATTTTTAGCAGCTAATCTGAGGGAATATTTTGTAGAAGGAGAGAGTTTGGTAAGTTTATACTGCTTCAGATGCCCGTAGTAGCATTCTTTGAAGGGTCCATTCTTCCCCTTTAAAAAAAGTTAAGAACAACCTGAGTCACTTCTGAGTCACTGCTTGCACGGAGACTGCACGCTCCCTAAGGTCAACTTCTTCACTCTCAATTTTCCTAAGTTTAATCTCACTAATTTAATAATAATAAAAAAAATATATAAAAATCAGTAAGCCTAAAGAATGTAAAAAGCTAACGTCACCACGGTCATACCAAGTATGCTGACAGTAATCCTGAGCATTCTTCATAATAAAACCACATTTTGATTGAGATATCTGTTTATTTTTTGGCACTGTAGATTTGACAAAATGGCAATAAATGACCGCAATTGAAAGCAAACCTATTTTTGAAGTTTTTTTTATCACTTTGGAATACAATTCAGCAAGGGGTTCAAAAGCCGAGTGGTATTTTTGACAGCTACAAGCCAAACGCTCACTCATTTAAACAGAGCGTAGGAACCAACGATGCTCTGAATGACAAGAGCCAAATGAGGGAGTTCACACTGTGCTCTCCGAGGATCTGAAAAGACTGTCTGCTTGAATTGCTGCAGTATACTCATTCGATTCAAGCTTTTTAATTAGCTTATCCCTTTAAAACCGTCTGGACAGTTGCACTGAAAATAGCCGACGTACCTAAGCAAAAAGTATTTTTAAGTATAATTGGTCTACAGATGTCATTACGATTTTTTTTTTTTTTTCCACTAGAAAAGGTCTTACCTCATCCCATTCTAAAAGAAAATTAGTTATTTTGGAACCATTGTCATTTGAGGACTGAAAATAAAGAAACAATGAAAAAAGTTAAAATCAAATGGTTGTACTTTTGTAAATATTTTTGCACATTAAAAAAAAAAAAAACATAACATTTTAACAATTGAATAGAATATACTCCAACTGCCTTTTAAAACTAAATATTTAGTGTAGAGCTGGAAGGAAGCTGCAGTAGGCAAACAGAACAGCCCTCGTCTTCCACAAACACATAATCGGATAATCTGAAACTCTGCTGTGGGCACAGACGGGCGTATTCAGTGAAGTGAGTTAGAAAAGGTCAAAACTAGCAGCTATTTTAGCTAGTTTAATTCCTCGTTCCTGATGGCTCCCCAGGCTGCTATACTACTGCTACTAATTCTGACAGTTTAAAATACGCATTTATTAATAGTTTTATGAATAATGCAAATGATATTCTTATAGCTTTTTTCCTTCTGTCCCTGCACTGTGCGTTCACCAACTGTCTGAGCAATGCAAGCATTCCGATGAGCAACCTTTGTGCTTGTTATGGCGCGTTAATTGGGAACTTCCTTCACTTTCTAAATACAGGTTACACAAATAATTTAACTAATTGAATTCATTCAGCTATAAACTGTTTTCCAGTTATAAGCACAGTCTTAAGAAAAACACGAAAAGACAAGAAAACACAGTTACCAACAAGTCTTTACAGATACCGCATGTACTCAATATGTGGGTCACAATGGGTCAGAATACCTGTAAGAACTCTGAGTTATAACGTTAAGCCATATCCATTTATCATCCAGGAACCCCAAGTGAAAATATAACTGCTCTATCCTTTCCTACGCTGCCGGTTCAGAAGAAAACTTTCCTACCGAACGGTTCATACTTAGAGAGAGCCACACCACTACCTCTAGCACACTGAAGCCGTATGCAAGAAACTAAGTAAACGCTGAAAGAAAGAGGAAGAAACAATCATGATTTCAGTTATCAGTCTTAACTGAGCAACTTAAAAGCCAACGCCTAAAGTACACGCTAAATTGTTGCCAAAGCTAATTTAAACACACCCCACACAACACCAGGCTGCTTACCTTCCACTGCAAACTCAGGCTGTTTTTGGTTCTGTTAATCAGCTTGGGGGCAGCCGGAGAGTCTGGCTCACAGCTTTCTGTAGTGAAACTCACTAATTCCGAAATGGATTCTTTTATGGAGCTGCTGGTTGCTGAAACTCTGAACAAAGGACAATTAATTATGTTATTATTGCATTAGCACCTGGAAAATCTAAGGAAGGAGCTGTCAGCTTTAAAAACGCATTGAATCACAAGGAGCGGTTACAGCAACAAGACCCGCCTGCTCATAAGTGCCCAATTGCTCTCCTTTCAGGTCATTGATTCTAAAAGACAATTTCATGCCTTTTCATTCAAGAGGAAATGACGAAAAGTGAGTTTATGATGTTGCTCCAGCTTGAAGTGATTGATGCCCCCAGGGTAAGAAACACCACTAGCCGTTCTGTGTTCGGGGAGGCAGGGCCATGCTGGCGGAACAGGGCGATGGAGATCCCACAGGTGCGCTGACTGGCCTTCAAGACTCCATCTGGCATCCTTCCTTTACTTTACAGTTACCATCTATCAGAGTGGAGGTATTTTAGTGATCAAATACACGTGGGAGGTATGATGAAAACGACGGCAAGTGTTACAAAATGGTAACTGAGTACCTGACTTGAAATTAACCTTTTGCTAAAAAGACCCTGAGATTCAAATACGGACAACACTTACTGGTACAAAAGTACAGACATTAAAACAGACTAAATCATCTGTTCAGGCAATAAAACCACATTTATCAGCGTAATTGTTCAGTTGGGACAGAATCTCTGGAACAGTCACGCTCATTTATGTTTGTTTTTGAAGAGCAACGACTTGACTGATTTTCTTCAGAAATACTGTCCACCTTACCAAACGTGTGGTAGGCAAAAGACGGTTGGCCTGTATGGAGAAGCGATACCACGAACCAAACACACGCCGCACTGTGCAAGCGGAGCTAGGCTGAGTGTTTAGCACACACAGAACTGTTCTGCAGTTTAAGAATAGGAGTTTGCTTCACTAACTCTTAAAACTTGTCTCCTTCTGCGCCTGAGCATCGAGGCTCTCTCTTCTAGTACTGGATCACAGTGTTCTGCCTTCTTTAACCAGCTCGTCTTTTTCCTGACCACTAACGCGCCTTCTCCAGTAATGCTTATTTACTCAGCGGGGCGATTCTTGAATGTCACCTCTTGTTCCCTTGTAACACAGCATCCAACCTCTCCCCACGTCAACCAGTTTCCACTTCCCTTCTTGCACTACTACAGATTGCAAATCAAGCCAACGAGCCAGACTTGCAAATCCACGATAAAGGCTAGATTATTTTATTTCCCGCTGCCTTCAGCCTGCAACAATCTCTTTCACTGAGTCCAACCTTGTTGTTCTAAAAAATACCAACAGAGGATAACTTAAGGTTTATATTTCAGAGAAACAAGAAAAGACAGAGAAGATGGCAGGAAAGAAAACAAGGTGACATTTTTAATGAAATTGGAAGATAAATGGGAATTTAGATAGCAACAACAATGTCCATAGCTATGAAATTTTATGCAGAATATTCCTCAAGTTGTTTGTGACCACACCTTTTTCATGAAGCCACAGCAATTTTGCCATTAATGTATCAACAAAAACATTAAGTATTTCATTCCCAGAAACATACCTGGCATGATAATCAGTTGCTGGTCTGAGATCAGGAAGTGTGATTGTTAATTCTTCCCCACTGCAAAAAGGAAGAAAAAAAAAATAATAATGAGTTACAGCTCTTCCTTACACTTTAAAGGATAAAAGCTTATTGAAAAGCAAAACCATGTAGCGCACATTTAATTTTCAAGTTTTCCATTGTCCACGTAACTCTTAGCGATATTACTTAAAATTTATTTCACGTGAAGTAGGTAGGTCTGCAAGTCAACAAACAGCTCCTGATAGAGAGATTGCTGATTGGTTAATGTTTTTAAACATCGGTATTGTGCTTAAATGAAGAAACTAAACTTACACATAGACAGATTTAAATTTTCCATTTTTACCACTGTTGGATATTGCTACTTCAAATGTAAATGCTGCTGGACTATGACTATGGCTCTCTCCATTCTGTGAACTAACTGGGAGATTCCAGGACAGAACGGCTGATCTTGCTTGTATATCAGAAACCTATTAAAAGCATAAATAATGCAAGTAAGTTTGCTTTCTGTAATAAAAGGTATATTAGTCAATAACATGGTGTCGCTAGTTTGCCTATGAAGTTCCTCGCTGGAGGAGTTCTTTACCTTTGTAGTGGAAATAGCGAGTCATTATTTGAATTTAAATTGTTTCCTCTTTTCACTTCTAAAATATCTTATTAAAGGATTTCCCTAAACAAACTTACAGACACACTACATCGTCTCAGTGTAGGAAGAGAAAACTTCTATATCACCTGCACTGTTTGCATCACTCATTTGGAGCAAAATTTCAGACTTGGAGTCTTGAACACTGACACCAGATCTGTACTTAGGCAGTCAGATGGCCTGACTTTCAAACTCCATTACAACTCTCTCACATAATCTTAGTAATTAACCACTAAGCTATACAATAGCAAGAGGCTCTGAATTTAAGTGCTCACAATGAAAAAAAAAAAAAAAAAAAAAAGTTTTGCTGCTTAATTCCCACACTCCAAATTTCCTCTGACAAAGTCATCATGGCCTTCTGTCGGCATTAAGTACAGCTGTCAGAAGCAGCAATGAAAAAATACTACTCTTACAAAAAACAGCTAGAAAGCTGGAGCAAAAGAATACAACCCACCCTTACTGTGTAGATAACGCAAAGAAGATGCTCAAGGTCAAGAACATCAGCGAGGTTTTAGCATTTAGACATTTAGATTAACATCACCAGACTCCAACTTCCTAAATAAGGCTGCAAATACTCAAATATTTGCTCCAATTTCTAAACATAACATAAAAAGATGATCTATTTTTCTTTAAATTCTATTCCCAATATTCATAAATCCTCTGTGCTGAATGAAGGACAGTTCAAGAGTGGACAGACTTCCATTACTTTAGCAGGCCCTTTGCAAGGTACTAAAGCTCTTTCACACACTAGACAACTTCAACAGTGGAAACACTCTCGCGTTACAGACTGGGAAACTGAGTCAGACAGACTGGTTCAGAAAGTTGCGAAAAAGTGGCTTTCTATAGCATGGTTGCCCTTTCCGAGCTATAAACTCTGACAACTAACATACATTTTCTCTATTAAAAGAAATAAACCATTACGAAAAAAGAAAGAGATCGGTAAGATGCATGTTATTTTATAGAAAGTATATGCACAGAAAAGAATGGTATTTTAAGGATAATACTTACGACTGGCTTGCCAATGCTCAAGTGAGTATCACATTTCTTGGATTCTGCGTCAGATTCTGAAATTTCAAATACAAAACAGATTACCAAAAACCCCCCAGAGTAAACCAGTCTGTTACAAAAATGCCACCACAAGATGGAGTTCGTCTCATTAAGAGTTTAACAATAGTACTTATTGTGCAAAGTTCATTTCCCCTGTTTGTTTTGGCTGCGGGAGGGGTAGAAACATGAACTATCCAAAACTAACAGTGTTACAAAAACCCTTTTAGAACATCCTGCGCAAAGGGTATATTTTCCTAATCTGAGCATAAATGGGTTTTCTCTGACAACACAAACACATTCCTCCAAAAATGAAAGGTGTGAAAAAAATGACAATAAGATCTTATCTCTCTATTGTATGTGCTTTCCTTGAATTTCTATTGCAAAACACTTGGTCTACGCATAATTTGGAAGAAGCCTGATCAAAAACTGCACATTAAAAATACTTACTGGTTCCAAAAGGGTTACATCTGTAAAATGAATCCTATCTATACAGTTGTCCATATCAAACAATTCAGGATATTATTCTGCCCACAAATAATACAAATTGGGGGGGAATAAGGTTTTAAGACAACTCTTTAATCAAGTATATTTCTTGCCCTTCAAATAAGTTGGATAAAAGCCTCCACCTCTATTGACTTCCCAAGATACAAAATCAGATTTCTATTTCCCTAACTGAAGAGTTAAATACAATAGTGACATGGAGGACTAGAACTTGCAGCCTAACAAGATCACTTAAATTAAGACACACGTATACAAGACACTAAAAGAAGCACAAATCATTTAAGGAATCATGATAAAAAAAAAAAAAAGTCTGCATTTCATGTTTCAAATCAACATGAAAGACAAAGATATTGCAGACAAGGTATTTTTGTATGCAAATACATAGCCATAAGCTATTAAAACACTCAAACATTAATTTGAGCAAAAGAATGCACTGAACTGAAATTACAAGTGATCAAACGGCAACCTGTAGAGGCAGTTGCTCAAACCTTCCTATTTCTTGAAGTTTTCGGCAACTCCTAGTTACCTGAAAAGTACCGCAAAGAACAGCACCAGAAGTTTTGTTAAGTAAGTACCCACAGGTCATCCTCACGTGGAACGTGGATCAGTCCCGGCTCAGAAAAGGCAGAGAAGTAAACAAAAGGTTTACGATTAAATCTTCCCGAAGGCCTTACTTGAGAAATCTCAAATGAACACTGACATTACTATGATTTCTAGAGGGAAAAAAAAATTCTAAACAAAATGAAAATTATTTCAGGCTTTCTCTATGCCTGAATAGCTGAAGAAGTCGACAAATTCATTTTTTTCAGAAGTTATTTTGCTTGAACTTGTAGCATCTTCTGTTACAAAAGAATTTAGTGGTTTTTTTTTTTGTTTGGTTTTTTTTTTTTTTTTTTTTTTACCCTTTCAATGCAACCTACCTCCCATCTCTGCATCTGGACTGCCCTTTGTTTTTCCTATCTGCTTCTGCTTTAGTGGTCCTCCTGCCCCTTGCTGTCCCTTTCCATTTCCATTCTGAATTGTTGCATTGGAAGAATTAACAACTTTATGTGGTGAAGATGGAGGACTGTTAAGTTTATTGTTGGTGTGACCACTAGCTTGTCTGTCTTTTAGTCTTTTCTTCAGGTGTTCTTGCATTTTGAGACTCCTTTCGTCTCGCTGAATGAAGTTTGTCCTTCCATGAGTACGAGGTTCTACAAAGAAAGGAGAACTTGGTTCATTATTCAGTACAATTTATTTGACACCTGAGAAATAATAAGTTGGAAGAATAACTACAGTAAAAGCAGAACTTGAAAACCTATGGAATTTCACTGTGCTTGCTTTGGCAGCCTGTCGATGATGCTTGGAGCTGCGTGGCTCACGTAACTTCGGCATCTGTGACGTCCTGAGGAGTTTTCACGGCTGATACTCGGGTGTCTCCGGGCAGCAGAGCCACAGGCAAGAAACACGCAGGTATCGCAGTGCCGACGGGCAGAGCCTCCCGAGACTTTAGGAACCTCACCTGATAAAGAGTTTACTGACTGGGCTCCAGTGTATGAGCATAAAGATCAGGCAGCAGGAGAAGAATGCATTTAATCCTTGTTTTGAAACACCAGCATTAGGTAAATGCTACAGTAAGATATACAAAATATCTGCAAGCACGTTTCCATTTTTCCTATTTAACCCATATCCAAATGGTTGATTTTTTTTTTTTTCTTTCTCTTAAACATTTTTGATCACTTGTTGAGTTTAGTGTTTGGATTTTTTTTTTTTTTTTTTAAATTAATTCTTCAGGCCTTTCTCTTTTGTTAGCTGTGCCAGATCATGCCTTACAGTTGCCCTTCTTCCCTGATATAGCCACAGTCACATTTTCAAAAAAAACTGTAAGCAAATTTAGGACCCAAACTAACTTTTTAAAACATAGCTTGGGTGCTACTGAATATTTTATCCTAGACATGAACTGAAATTGCTTAATTACCAATTTAAGCTTGAGAGAGAGAGATGGTGAATGGTCTTACATCGTTTAATTTCTTTCTGTGTTAAATGCTTGTTTATAAAATAAGGCTTCCACCCTGGTTTAATTCAGCAGTGACCCCAGTCCCCCACTGAAGTATTGCTGCATTCAGTTTTTAAATATAGAGTGAATTTTCACTTCACCCTCCAACATGATTACTATGGTTTTTGGTCTATGTACATTATTTTTATTTTCTTTCCAGTCATATTTGGACTCTGTCTAGCAAAAAAAAGACATTCATTTATCAAAGTGAATGCATTTTCAAAATACTTAACGCCAACTCTGTGACAAAACAGAGCAGTTTTGGAGAGCAGAACTTTAGAGAAAGGTAGAAGCAATCATTTGCTTTTACATTTAGAGTAACCAAAATAAGGATCCATGAAAAATATAATATACATTGGAACACTTCTAAGTTACTGCTTTTGCATTGAATCCTTAAAAGCAGAAGAAGATTTAAACTTTATACAGTGATAGCTTGCACATGAAGAGTGCTTCAGACCAGGCTCCGCGGTACCTTATACACAAGTGTGTTTTAAGATACCCCATAAACACACACAAGGCTCAGGGAGTCTAAATAAATAACACCAAAAAAATCACTGAAATGTGTGAAAGAGCTACCGACAGAACTCAGCCGTCTCAGTCGAGATCCACTGAGTGACAAGGCCTTCTCGTGTATTTAACCATCACCTGCACTCTCACCTTGTTCTTGAAAAACGTGTGGCGGCGGATGCTGGTGAATGAACTGCGGTGGCAGCTCTCCCGTCCCAGGAACCGGAGGGTACACTGGGTGAGGCGGGTGGGGAAGCAGAGCATGGTGATGGTGCATGTAATGTGGCACATGGGGAGGAGGAGGAGGAGGATGCATGGAAGGATGGAATTCAGCCGAGTGTGGCAATACCACCACTTTACGAACTCCATTTTCTTCCACCACCTGTCAAGAAATGAAACATCGGTACAAAAAAAAAAAATATCTTGTAAACATTATACATTTAATAAAGAATCTTTATGCTTAAGTTTATACCCACAACCAGACAGTCAGGGATATACACGCCGAAATGAATTCCAGTGGAAACCCAGCGTATGTCACTGGAAGAAATACTGAGGCAGTCAGTTCTAAGAAGCTGAGCCTCACACGCTGAAGTGCTGAGCAATCTGTAATTTATGCATAACGTACATACTCTTTTAAATAAGTAATGTGAATTGATCAGGGTGTAGTTCCCAGTCTACTTGTAATTTCAGTTAGAAGAACTGCTTTCGACCACATCCTGACTGACAGCGCTACGGGACGTACTGAGTCACTGCACGCCACCCGATCTGTGGGACACGTCTACGTACACCTTCTTAGCCTATGGCACGTACAAAGTGCTACAAGTCAGCTCCGCTGCCTTCTACTGTGATCCAACCCAACTCAACCGTCAAAATATTTCATGTTTGCCACAGGCTAAGAGAATTCAGGCGAGGAACCTGTCTGCGTCTGAACTCGAGGATAAAAAGACGCTAAGACAGTGCCTGCTTATGTATGCACAGCTGACAACATACAGGCTCCTGCTGGAGTCTAATTATGCCGGTGAAATACATTAATATCTCAAGGTATTGCTTTTCCTACGGTAAGTTTAGGATACGTTAAGGTTTTATACAACAACGCTTCTCTCAATATTAAAACAGAGAAGAGACTTTGGACAGAACACAGGTTTTAGAAGACAAGGTCAAAAAATAACACCAGAGCAGGATTCACAAAAAGACATATTAAACAGTGATGACACTGAAGTAGAACGCTGCCCGGTTTAGCTCATCTTTAAGACCCCTGGAACAGACAACCAGAGGCTGAGTTTTACAGGGTCCCTTCTCCAGGCAGAGTTCATAGCACGAGCAGAGGACATCTGCTCTCATTTGTTCTCATTCTGTGGTTACAGGCCATTTTGCTTATCCGAGGGATTACGTTTTGAGCACCTACAGTTCTGACGGGGTCAAAGGCTTCCGAGTTGACCATCAGAGAAATCACCTGCTCATATTCCAGTTTGTTTCTTCTGCCACACTACAGAAGTCCACTGCCATAAAGTTCAGACTGTATCTAACGACATGCCTGACTCAGAAGCGAACTAGACTGTATTAAATCCTATTTAAAAGCAAACAACAAATCAATTGTTTTCTCCCTCACACAAAAAAATTAAAGAGGTATGAGCAATGTAATTGGAAAAAAAAAAAATCAATGATAGAAAAATGTTCGATGTCAAAGGCAAGCTGACGCTTCCAAATTAACCAAGTCTCAGTAGGAAAAACCAGGCATTTTTCTTAGTCTGCAGCTTTATGCTTCCTTCCTTCTAAATCAGTCATCTCCTCCAAGTTGCATTTAAAAACGCAAGTCACAAATGCTATTAGGCAGGGCCTTACAGTGCTTTAGCATTAACAGAGACGGATCATGCAGTCAGCAGAAAACATTATCCGTGGATGCAAGCGGGGGGGGCACATTCCCGCTGCAGGCTGGCATACAAAACTGAGACACAAGAAAGTGTATTTTTATTGCAATTTGTAAAGTAAATAACACGAAATAAAATCTGCGCTTAGAAGATTTCACCTTATTTATGTAGCCCGCTGCTATTAAAAATATACACAATTTATATTTTCAGGCATTTAAAGAAAGCACTTACACAAAGGCAGGCCGTACGTTTTATCCTGTTAGTTTCTTCAAGATCCTCCCTTAAAGCATATTTAGTTTGGCTATAAGAAATCACCGTAGCATCTCCTAGTTGGCCAAGAAGGCCTTACAGATGTTGAAACATTGCTTACGCCAAAAGTACATTTTGAAAAGCTCCTCAGCAAAAGACAGAGCAAACTAACAAGAAATTCTTCTTCTGAAGGCAAATAGAATGTGTCCACTCAGAAACTGCTACGACAAAGTCCAGCTGTGAGACAGCCTCAGAGTCAGCTGTATTATTAGCAATTACTAACAGACTTCAAATAGAAGAAAAAAAAAATTACAAGAAGTCACTTAAGACTAAGTTCACACTGAATACACTTGTTCTAGAAACAACGTGGGGGGCTTTTTGGTTCATCAGCAGAACTAAATACACCACTTGAACTACGTTCCATTGCGTAATATTATAACACACGCTATATAACGTATACAAGTCAAAACTCAGAGCAAGTTTTGATGGCTACATTAACTCTATTTTATGTACATATTAAGCAAGAACACGGCACAGTCTTGGGTAGAAGGGATACATTAATACAGTAAGATTTTCACATGATTTTACAGCCTGAAGTTGCTACGTTCCCATTCTCCACTACCAAATCACTTCATTCCACTCTGGCAAAAACCGACATCATTACCTCTGGGCTCCTCCCGGCAGATTTGGGCACAGAAAGTTCAAGCCTCATCTACTGACAAGAACAGCATAAGTGACTCAAGCTCTGATTTGAAGTTGGTTTCAAACTTGTCTGTCCCTGTCGTAATGACCAAGGGAGAACAAAACAAACCAACCCCCCCCGCCTAGTTTCATGTGACGGCAAACACAGAACAAATGTGTTTCTCAGTCTGTACACCTCTGCATCTGCCAGCACTTTGCAGACTGTTTGCACTGAAGACTCAATTTCATATGGATGCATAAATTATCTGGGGGATCTTTCTCCAGGGTCTGCATGAAAGTACCTACCTATAATGAAAGAGACACAAAACGCAGAGGCAGCTGTATGCAAAAAGACAACTGCCTGGAGACGTCAAGAACATACAGTTCTAAGGTTTTCAAGCCTACTCAGAAAACTGATTTTGAACATCACTAGAAAATCAGAAACCTCACCTGTCTTGTCTAAACATTTGTTTTTAATTGCTTCCCTTTAAAAATGCATTAATCGAAAAGTAAATCGAACTGGCAACTTCCAGTACCTCCGATAACAGTTCGAATGCCACACACACACAGGTCTGATCTGCTAGGACTGAACACCACAGAGGAGTGGAAAATCAGCGAGAACGGAAAAATAAAGCTGGGAAAGATGCCCAGAGTCCCGCTCATTCCACGGGCACGTGTCACTAGCATTAACACCCCTCTTCACACTTCTGCTCTAACAGGAGAGCGTTTTGCTGAATGTTAAGGAGATCAGAGCTGGTAAAGAAAGGGGCATTGAAAACTATGATAAATAGAATCACAGAATGGTTTGGGTTAGAAGGGACCTTAAAGGTCATCTAAATAGATCATGTAAATAGAGTTATACTAGAATAGAAAAATCTGAATTGAGAGAAGACATTAAAGAGAAATATCTTATGCAGTCCAGAAAAAAAAAAAGATGTAAGTGATGAAAGAGAGAATGGTAACTGGTATATGACCCATATAACCCTAATGTAAAAATACACAAGTCTCGTATCCATAGCATGCACGAGACACGTTCAATCCCACTGCTGCCCCCAGCGATGTTCCCATCAGACTGGCTGGAGCAGTGTCCGTACTCATCAGCCCCCTGCCACCCAGCAGGCTGCAGGCAGCTGCAACCGCTCCTACGGCCCAGGCACCTGCTCGCACCTTGAACACAGGACTGAAGAAAAATCAAGAGGTGGATCCGGCTAACGGAGCTCAACAGATAGCCAATTCACTAAAAGGAATCTTTTACTGCCCAGTAGTAGTATTAAAAAAACAAAACTGAAAACCAGATCAAATTCTACTAAGCAAACAGAAGGCGATAAAGCCTACAATAAAGATAAAATAGTTGCTAAGGTCAACGGAAAAAATACGAGAAATGCTTTTAACAGCTCTTCTAGACAAAATAACCAATAGCCTTATTGTTAAAAAGTCACACCCACATACATACTTAAATAGAAGAATAAATTAAAAGTTTACCTGAGATACATAACCAGGAGGCACAAATATAGGCGGCATAGAACCATTTGGTGACATCATAGGAACATGCGCTGGACCTGAGAAGTAACAAGGTGCCGCTTTTTAACAAACGAGGCTTTTACAAACTCGAGACACCTTTTTTTCCCCAAAGGTGGTGGCTCACTTCGGTGCCTGAAAAGCCAGCAACTGCAGCCAGCTCTGTATTTATGGAACTACTTTTAGACAAGCAGATTTAGAAGCAAGGCTTGAACTATCCAATAAAAAAGTCAGTTAGCAGAGACACTTAAGTGGTCAGGACTGCGAGCTTAAAAAATAAAAAAGTGACCGTACCAAGTTTTCACCAAGAAAAATAATGCAGTTTATGTCACTGATGGATAACTCATTTTCACATTCAAAATACACATAAAGAATGATTTTAATAACTTTCAGGAAGCATCCAGAATTTTAGATAATATTGCTGAATGCAAGTATGGCTGTACATTTATTCTACAAAAAGCAGAGGTCAGATTTATCCCAACCACAACGCGTACACAGCCAACAGTATTTCTTTAATTGTACACAAATCAGCATAGATAAATTTTAGTTCCTGTTTTGTGACAAAGTTAAAAGTCTGTAGCAACAACATTGTCACTACAATAATGCTGAGAGCTGGTCTACCAATATCTGTTTTGTTGGGTTTTTTTTTTTTTTTTTTTTTTTAAATCAGAAGATATTATTTTTAACTGCAAGGTAAAAGGAAGTATTCCTGTCTGGGATTTGATGAAAGCAGAATGGACACTTTTTATATAATATCATTTGACACGGTTAAAAATATTCCAAAAATGGAAGTATTGATAAATCCAACTTGACTTAGAGGAGATATTTTGACCCGACTCAGATTTGCAGTTCTGTCACCTACCCAGAAGGTAAAAAGCGGTTTGTAGCCACAAACAGTGGCCACCGCCTTACAGTAAAGTGAGGTCACACAGCGTCTATTAAAGTTGTTTAGATTAGTGTGGAACTAAATCCCACGTAAATTCATGTGTTAAGATTCCGAGAAGACAGTTATTCAAGGATCATTACAAAAACAGCTGAGATGCCAGCCTCTTGTAAATCATCGGCAAAGTCTGGAGAGACGCAGGGAATCTTGGCAATTTCCCAGGGCCGCCTCGTTTGTGCTTTAAGTACAAACTGAAAAATCTGACTGATTACATTGCAGAACATATAGAAAACACACTTGACATTACAGAAACCAATACTGGTATAATTTTGTGATATTTGCAGAATCAAAATATTTGGATTCGGTACTGCAGTTTTTCCTTTACCTTGAATACACTGAATGTGTCCATCTTCAGTTGTAATTGTAAATGTTTCACCTGGGTTTACCTGTACGAGAATAACCTGTAGAAAACAAAACACAAGAGAGGCGGTTGGTTTTTTTTTGATTTTAGAAATTACCTGGGGGAAAAAACCCATCTCTTCCTTATACACACACGTTAGATTAAAACAATATAGCTTTGGCAACCTTAGAGAATATAAAAGCAAGATGAGACGCAGTGGCAGGTAGAATAAAATTTCTTCGTACTGTGACATAAAATCATTAGTTTTGCATAATCAATGATTTTTCTCCTATTACTACCAGAAGCGCTTCCCTTGACACACCTGAAAGCTTTTATTTTCAATATTTTCACACTATTTCTTTTTTTACTGAAGCAATAAATTACCTAAGATTCACCTTGCTTTACAAGCTTTGCCTACGACATTACTTCAGTTTCAGGACAAAATCAGGATTACACACGCACACACACACAAAAATAAATGCTTTGCCCAAAACTCAGCCGTGTTTTTTCAGTGAAAGCATGCGGGTATGTATTTTGACAATATATTCTCCAATGCTATTGGGTAACTTAATAAAGTATGCAGTCCTTTGGGGATGGAAGGAGGGTAGAAGAGGTGACAAAGCATGTCCTGCCTACCAACCTCTGCTCTATGGCTCCTGAAAGATCAGGTTTATTTTCCGCACGTGTTTGTGTAATCCTGTAGCTAAAGAAATACAACTGCCAGTGAGGTTCGGCAGGTCAGTTTGGACACGATCGCATTCACATTCCCACAAATCAATGTGGACATCTGCCAGACTTATTCCTCAGGCAGCCCACAGCATCGTTGCCCTCGCGCTGGGTAACACAAACCATCACCTCCTCCTACCCCCCTTCACAGCACACGCTTCAGTCTTACTGTAAAATACTGGCAGTGCTTCAGTTTTATTGTAACGTGACAACTTTACCACAAAATTTTTGCGGCGAGATTCTGTCATATTACATAGGCACAGGCCTAACTCTTTAGTAAAATGAGGGGCTCGACCATGTATAAGAACTGCACAGGTACACAGTCAAAATCCCACCTGAATTCCAAGGTGAAAGCTAGCACATAAAGAAGAAAGGCCAATATAAAAATTGAAATAAAATATATTTATAAAACCAGCTATGAAACTCAAAAGGTGTAATTTTTTTTCCATTAAATTCTCATAAAATATTTTTCTTCTATTCATGGAATGACAACTATATCAGGTAGAAGGGATTCTGTCAGGTCTTCGGAACAGGTTTTAATTAAGTGAAATTCTCACAAACAGTTCAGGAAACTATTAACTCAGCGAAAAAATCATAAGTAAGTGGAGTAATCGCAGGGCTGCAGAGCAGTTCAGAGACTGGAATTTCAGGAATGCACAGGGCAATGTCTTAGAGGAATGACTCACTATAATTAATGAAGTAAATGTAGTTCCATCTACCTTCCACCAAGGAAAATTTCCAGGTAGCTTGAGTGTTTCTAACGAGTCAGTCTAAGGCAAGTCAGATGACAGACTAGTGCTAGGGGTCACAGTAATGTTGACACCTTCAGGTGTCCCACACAACCATCTCAGAACTAATGGGATCAAGCTATTTCAAAGCACTGGTCAGCATTTTGCTTTTAGGCCTTATTCACACTCTTTCCATTGCTGAAAGTTTTGAAAACAAGAAACTCTTCCAGAAAACTTCCAACTGATAGTTCACGTGAAACGTAACTAATGAACTGGATGCCGCATCTGACTGAAGTGATTGGCCAAACAGCACAAGTTTTATTTCTGAAAATGAAACCACCCTATAACACTCTATAATTAGCCTATCCCCAAAATCACTGGCAGCAAAACAATTAAAAATCATCTGCATTAATAAAGCTTCTAAGCTAGTGGCCTATTTAAAAGCCCAGAAGCTTCTCCGCTCTAGAGAAAAGCGCCACAAACAAGAGCAGCAAGTGTATTTGTCAGGCAGCCGAAGGATGGCAACATGACATGGGTGTTTACACACAGACATGCAAGAATGACTAATGCTGGCACATTAACATTAAACCACGTTCCTGGTCCCATGAATATTTTCACTAGGCAGACTTATTTGTTATTTCCATTATAATTCAATTCTAAGTCTTGGAGACTATCAGCGTTCAAAGCCTACTCTTCAAATGCCAATTTCCCACACATCTCCAAGATCCAATTTTTTTTTTTTTTTTTTAAATCTCACCTGATTGCAAAAAATCTCCTCTAGGGTTCCAAAAATTTCAACGACTGTCACCTCCTTTTGCGTCATTCAATACACACTATTATTCTACACACCGATCTATCCCAAGACACGCTATGCAAACACAGCTATGGAGATGGTCTCCAGTCAGACCCACCTGATCCCTTTCCCTGCGCAACATGAAACAGTAGCTACTGAATATCCTCACAGCTGCTCAGTGTCTAAAATTCCACATTGCTAATGCTAGAACTTCAGAACTAGCTTAGAGACTCCATAGCTTTACTTATCTCAAAACAGTCACTGTATTTTAGCTCCAGAGCCTGAGGAAAAAAAGGCAGAGTAGACTTTTTTTAAAATAAACACTCTGTTTACAAGGAATACTACAATCCTTCCTCACCTGTAACAATTACAAAGAAAAGGATATCTCATGGAAAACTTTTCACCATTTATGGTCTACCAGACCTTTAACAATTCATGATTATTTTGTTGTACCATGTTTATCCACTGTACTTTCAAATATGCCAAGGTCTTCACTGTTACCCTTCATAATCATGTCATATGGCAATTATCCTCTGGAAACTTTTATGCAACTTTTCCTTCTGGATTAACCCCTTAATTCCTATTTCAGTTACCGTCAAGATACTTGAATTTACAAACCGATCAGGTCAAAGCAATGGGCAGTTTTGTCCCCTGCTTCAACAAAATGATTATTTAACTCCAGGCATATAAAGCCTTCAAATTTATGTTTTATTATCATAGAACCCTAGAACAGGCCAGGCTGGAAGGGACCTCGAGAGATCATCTGGTCCAATCTTTTGTGGGAAAGGAAGCCTAGATGAGATTATCCAGCACCCCGTCCAATCGCAGCCAACCACCAAAGAGCTATTTAGCTGCTTAAAACAAACAAACCTTTTCTCTCCTATCAGGACCAGTCACGTTTGTAGCTGCTCTAGGGCAAGGGGAAGATGCTTCTTAAATTAATATCCAGTGTTAATGTCAGGACGCCTGTAATATTTCTGAGCACACTGGAAGTCTATCTCCAAATCATGGGAAGATATCTTCAGCATTTGGCGTAGAAGGCACTCAGCTTCTACTGCCAAATACTAAATTCACTCCAAGTTTACTGACAACTTACACAAGCTCGTGCTTCAGTCAAATTGTTTTGCTATCAATTTTGCCTGTATTTCTAATCATACTAGGTACTTCTGAAGGGTTGTGTCCAATATAATTCTAATGTTTCAACTAAATATACTCAGGTTTCACCCGTGCACTGTAATTATTAATGAAGATACTTAATATCAGGAAGCCAAGGTCCTTCCTTTCCTCTACATTTCACTGCAATAGACTTCTTGGTTGAGAACACTGCAGCCACTTGCTAATCTTTAGTGATTATTTTACATGAGCTTTAAGAAGAGGTTTCAAAACCTTAGCACTTTACTAAACCCATATATTATATTTTTCCTTTTATTCTTTGATTTTGTAGTTTAATTTTAAAGCACCTACACGCATATAACAAACATTCCTTTTGATTTGCAATCTTTTCACATTTCCACTATATTAACGTTGAATTATTTTCTTCCTCTCTATAGTTGCACTTCTGTTTTACTGATATCAGCGCTGAGAAGCACATGTTTTTCTAACTTTGCAGATCAGTATCGCCATTGCTTTATTCCAAGCCTCCTCCTCTTTCAGCCATCATACAAGTTGTTCAACAAAACAGTTTTTCTATTTGTTGTTTTCTACAGTATGCTTGAACGTCAACCTCCCTACTACGACTGCTGGCACAGTATGGCATGAGTTGTAAGAAAGTACAACGGATTTACTCGCCTGTTGTATGCTGTCCCCATTAACCATATGAGGTAGAAGTGGCACTTCATTCAATATAGGCGTAGCTTCTAATGGAGGCGGCTGGTCGGCCATCATGTCTGAAAACCATTCATTGACAACTGCTCACATTAACCACCTGCTCGAACAAAAAGAGAATGTCAATATTAAACATGTCCCTCCCCTCCCCCAAATAATTCTCTATTTTGTTTGTCAAACTTGGTACCAATATTTCAGAAGAAAAATACAGCAGTGTCTTCAGGACATTGTTTTGTAGACAAGAAAAACAACCTCAAAACCAGAGTCAAATACTTACACTATGATATTATTTGAATCCTTTAATGACAACAATTCAAGAACATTTGAAAACTCAATAGGAAAATATAATCAGACTTCCACACTCCACAACCCTCCCCCAAAGATTTTCAAATAAACTGACTTTAATTGGAGACAAAAGTTACTATAAAACATCCACTACTAGCTTCTTTGAACATCTAAAAACTTGTGCGAACTGACACTCTTAAAAAGCATGGAGGGGGATCCCAAGCTCTTCACAATGGAACACACCCAAGGAGTCCAATATTATCACCCTACTTTTCATTTTTAAGCAATGCATTTAAGCTATACATATCTGTCTTCCAAAAATATGCTCTTTAAATACGTATCGTGCATATTCAACCTGACATGCCACGAGTGATGAAATCGGTAAGTGATGCAATTACACAGTAGCGTAATTCACACTTACGCAGCACTTTATTCCTAAATCTGTAGTTACAATTTGTAAATTGCTTGTATTCCAGAACCTAAGTTTTAGACCAGATAATTCACATACTATATGTACATTTTAGTCCCTATAATGATCAACACCCCAACCCTCACCCCAAATCATACAATTTCTCCAATGCAGCAACATGTCATCAATCCCGAAGTCTGACACAGTGAAAACAAGGCTTAAGACAACCCAAGAGAGTTGAGCACTTTGTACAAAAGTCTTTAATTGAGTATCACGGAAAACAGAATACGGAAAAGCGCTGCATAGTTTTGGGCTTCTAGTGAATAATGTATGATTACATAAATCAAAATACAATCCAAATGTTAGTGAATTTTCAGTGTATAGTTAATTCAGCATCCATAAAAAGCACAAGATAACAGGATACAGGAAATGCTGACATTTCCTTTTCCCTTCCCATTACCTCCTATAAACCCAGACCGAAGCCAAAATGCGGTTAGGATAGGCCAATTCATTACATCAAAAACAAAAAGCAAAAGCAAAACAAAAAAACGCTTCACCCCCCCAAATCTGTGTGTGAACCAAGTCAGTCTATATGCAACTGTCAAATCCTTGTTCAGTTCTCTATAACCCGTATGGAAATGACAGTGTTTGGGGGGGAAAAAGAAAAAAAAAAAGTAAAACTGATTAATTCTTTTACTTGTAGGACTGAATCTTCAGGAGACTAGCGACAGAAATATCACAGCCTGCTGTTATCATTTCTTCTGGTGCTAACTAATTCCGTTCAGAAACGGTCTGTAATAAAGTTGAGATTACGCAGATTTCTCCAGTATTACCAGTACAAGGTAAAGAGGCTGGTAGCATCCATTGGTAAAAGCCACTTTCTTTCTTGTTTGCAAAAGCATCTCAACATAACTGATACAATCGCACAGCCACAAAACACAGCATAACAAAATACCCAAAACTGTCAAAGAAACCAGCTCATTCTGCACACCAGTTGTGCTCCAGGTCTGCCCCAGTAACAGTTTTAAGAGGCAAACACAACTGCACAGGTGCAAGGGCTAGACAAAACCTCCAAAGTTTAAATTTGTATCAGGTTTGCCCTAAATATACTTAGCTAAGCATGCTATTTATTTCCTGAATAAAATATTCTTCCATCCTATTTGTGAAGATTTTGAATTACCTCTGCCAAAGAAACCAACTCAGATGATTGCATGTAACTATTCCACTTAAAAATACCTGAATGGTAACCCCCAGAGTCAGCATGTTAAAATTAAGGCAGAAGTTCCTTCCAGTACACCTCTCCCATTTTTAGAGGTTTAGAGGTTAGATCTAAGCCTTAAAGAGCCGTTATAGGAAATCAGTATACACAGGCAGGCTGAAAATACTTTATTTTATATATGTATATAGTCCCAATTTCTTTCATCTAAGAACCTCAAAACCGACATAAATTGGCACGTAACATAAAGGGGAAAACCCTTTACCAACAAGCAACTACATCTGCATTCAAATGTTTCAACTCACCAAAACAACCAGCTGTAGAAAAACGCGCTCCGAAACAAGTTCCAGTACCACCTGCAATTTTAAATAAACGTTCAAAGTTTCTATCCTAGTCTCCTACGTTGGCTGAACATAATTCTCTGAGGTTTTGCCTTGGTTAACGAGCAGCACAGCGTAGTTAGTACAAATTGTAGAGCAGAGCACCAACATCCACGTGGTTTTTAGAATCCTTAATCTATTGCCTAATGACAGAGGTAGTATTTACATTTACACCTACACACACACATGTTCTACTTAGTGCTGCAACTTCATTTTTCAGAGGAAGAACGTAATACTTGGGAGTATTAGGAAACAAATGTTTTTGTACAGTTAATGACAAACTCCCAAAATAGCAAATACAATTTCATGTCTTAGTAAGAATCTCCGTACGGTCAGAGGAAATGGAAGTACTAGCACAAATGAAACCATCTGAGCAACTCTTGGGGCAGTTTCGCCTGACTCGGAACACTAACATCTTACTGTACAGCTGAGCTCGGATGGCTGCAAGTGGCAGAACACTCATGAGAAAGAGGAACCTCCCGCTGCATGCTGATGGACTTTGCAAAAAAACAAGTTTTTTTGCTTTTAGAGCACAGCTTCATTCCTTGAAAACACTGGTAGGAGAGCAGCAAAGGACACTGCTGCTCTCAAAGGTACCACCTCTGCTGGTAAATGAGCATGGGACTCAACCCCTTCCCCAGCGTGACAGGTAAAACTTTTCAAGGGAAATGAAGCGCTCCCACTGCACATGGTATCAGCGGCTTCGCCTCCCAAAAGTCTCCATTTCATTCAAGGAAGTAGGTGGTATTTGGGTAAATAAAAGGAGAATTCCTGAAAAGTTATTACATACTCAGCACAATTTCCTGAAAAACGAAACAAAGAAATTGAGATCTATCTTGAAAAGCCATTACCCACAGCCTCCTACTGCTAGTCTAGGAGCAGGGAATCCAGCCCTGTGTCCTCCAGCTCAGCCCCAGGACCTGCCACCGAAGGCAGCGGTGGGGTAAGCAACGCAGAACGGCTGCTGCCAGAGACGAGGCCGCTGCTCCTAAAGCAAAGGTGGAGAGCAACCACCACGTGGGTAGAGAGCAGATCTGAGGATCCCGAATCCACCTCCATCCACAACTCCCACAGAGTCCTGCTAAGTCTCACAGCTTCCCTCAAACGCTATCACTGACACTGGGCATCCTCTGAACCCTCGGTTTTACTCCAAACTCAAACCAAGTCAGCTTTGATGGGCAAATCCAGCCGGCGAATTGTACGTGGCCCAAAGAGGAAGAACCCACCTAGAGGGAAAACTGCATCAAACAGCTTCTCGGGTCCCTGAAGACTAGCTTATTTTATCATATGCTGGGCTCAGACTGCTATTTTCCACGGTCTATTCTTGGCAGCTAGGTGTTTTAAATTTATCATCACTACTAACTACACAAGTGGACAGGGGCAAAAAAAAAAAAAAAAAGAAAAAAAAGAAAAAAGCATTTGCACTAAGAATTCACAGGCTGCACTGACATTAAAGATGAGCTTATACACAAAATTTTAAACTTTATAGACTAAAAATAACCAAGAAAAATCCCATCTGCAAGCATTAAAGACTAGGCAAATGTGGTCAGAGTTGCAAAGGAACATACTGAGAATTAGTGAATCATTATATATGAATCAATAGCAGAATTCGTAGAAGTCTTCTAGAGCTTTATTACCATGCACTGGACATTTTTGAGTCAGTATGGAATTAAATAGCTTAATTTTTAGAAAGGTTACATTTTGCAAGGGTACCTTCTGGTCCGATTCATTTCTTAACAGTGGTTTCTATAGACATCAGCTAAAGGTCATTCCCAAACTTTATTTGAGCTTAAGGATGAGCTCAGCCCATACAGCATGATAGCCATTAAAAAAAAAAATTAAAAAAAATTGGGACTAACCATCTCAGAAACAAACCTTCTGAAGCACTGTTTTAGCAAAGGTGAAAGAAGCAATAGCGGGTATCAGATTTCTAAGTTAACAGAAGTCTCCACCAGAAATAGCCTGAACTACTGCTTTCACGGATTATTCGTTCAAGACACATGCATCTAAAAAAACTGGAATATTTTGACATTTATTTTACAACATTAAAAAAATAAAATATTTTAAACCAAATAAAATTAGTTCGTATTTTAAAAATGTACCCCGAGAAGTGTTCCTGAGTAATTCGACACTGTGCTAATGTAATACGGTTAATCATGTTAACCATATTAAAAAAAAAAAGGGGGGCAATATTTTCCACTGACAGTCTCGTTCTACAAAGGCTTCTAAGAAAAACAGAAAATCTTAATGACTAGCCTTCCAGAAAACAATTACAGTACACAGCGGCTGTGCCTGACCTCACTTCCTGACATAGTAAAAACGCCGAGCCTCTGGAAGACTGAAACATTGGCCTTCCCTTTTCTCCAGCCCAAATTCTTCTCAAGCCGTGCTGCAGTCATCCTGGACCCTGTCCAGCTCCCGAGGATTCGCACTGAGCTCAGTGTTCATTGATTCTCCCTCGCTCCCGACTGAAGTCAGCGCCTCGGCAGAGAAAACCGGGCTCCGATTTACATACAAACCAGCTATTATGCTCCCTGGATGGAAGCAGCAAAGCAAAGGTAGCTAATTGAAGCCTAGATGATGTTAGATCATCACACCTTAAGTCTGGAAAACATCATGCGTTCTCATGAGACATTTGGAAATGAAAATCTAAAGTAGTGTAAAATCGTTTCAGTCCAAAGTGAAATAAATATGCAATTCTAGTACATGGGGTAGTTACTAACAAATGTTTACTAAACCCACTAGAAACACTCTTTACTGCATTACAAATCCTCCTTTAGCCATTTGCCAACGTACAGCTTGGAACGAGGTGTCATGTTCAGCTCACAGTCAATTCCATTTGGACATCACAACAGAAACAACCTCAAAATTATAACAGTAACATCCCTAAGAAAATGTTATCACCACAACAATTTTCCTGTATAAACACACCACTTCTGTTTTATCAATAACTTTGGAGCAGTTACCAGTAAACACCAACGACACATCAACAATTTTCCAGACACCGTTTCTCTTTTGGCAGTAACAATGACTTTGCAGCTATTTATGTGTAGAGCATGGAAAAACAAAGAAAAGTTTTTGTATTCATTAAGTGTGTTTTATAATACCATACAAAATAAGGAAAAATTCATAGATTGAAAAATTGCTTTTTCACTGGAATTATATCCTTTAATCATATTAATAGAATATGAGATAATCTACTGTGCAAATGGGTAGCAGCATGATGTATTTAGCAAGTTTTAGACACTCTTTTATCTTGTAATAAGTATTTTCCTCATAGATTAAAAAACTCTCTCCGGAAAGACATCTCATGGAAACTAAATAGGGGGGAACACTGTAGATAGAAATGGATCAGCTTCATTCCATTGTCCAGAGTAGATGCCGAACAGATTTCATACACAGTAAAAAGAAAAAAAAAAAGTTCATGATCTTGCACAGAAGCTATCACAAAGACTGTATTTTCATTATATTAAGTGCTGGAGAAAGTTCCTATTCCAAGGAGATTATTACTTAAATGAGGACTTTTTTTTGTTTGTTTTTTAAAAAACAGCATGCCTGAGTTAGAGAGAACAATGTGTCCAGGACCAAAGAGGAAGTCTGATGGAGAGCTAGCAATTTATCTCAGACTTCCTGATTTCTAGGTTCAGTGCCTTATGCAACCTTCTAGCCTGATCATAAGTTCACATTTATTGCAGGAAGTAAACTACTACAGTATTGCTATTTATTAAAAGCAGTATTGTATAAAAACCTAAAGCTTTAATTATAGCTTTTTATATTAGAATTACTAATTAGTATTTTTATATCGATGTCTGCTATACTTTTACATATTATATTTATTTATTTGTTATCTCTAAGCAGGGAAAAAATCCCAGTCTCATTGCAAGCGACACACTTTGTTAGTGTCTTTTATCTTTGGAAAAAGGTGAGATCTAGAACTGGATCTGTGGACACACACATACATGAACCTCATGTACTCTGAAACACTGAGACACTGCCCTACCTTAAACTCCAGAACATCTCTTGCAATCTGAGACTTATGAGAATTTTAAACACTCTTTAATCTGTGGATTAAATTCTGCATTGGCGACCTCCAAAGGCTCTTAAAACGAACAACAGCAGACCCAAACAACAGTCATCCCCAACCTCAGGCTAAGAAATAGCCTTGCCAAAAAGATTAAACCTTATTTATGAATTCTAAAAAAAACCTCACCCCTCCAGATTTGAAATTTATGCCCCACACAATTTTGAGGCAGGAAACATTTTGGAAAAAAAGGTACAAGCTACCCTCTCCCACCCAAGTTTTTCAAACAAGCAGTATTTACAAGGTGTTTAAGATATCATCCCAATCCTAAAATAGTTCTCTTCTGCCACAGGACCACACATGAGACGTTCTAGGTGGATTGGTTTACTTTTAGCAAGATTAAGGAAGGGAATGAGAGACTTAACAGAATCAGACTTAATAGAAGGCTCAGTTACAACTTTAGCTCTGAAGAGACCACCACCGCTCCGTAACAGTCATCTGTTGAAAACTAAATATATGTTTTGATTAAAATGTTGGAAATAATTTATAATGACACCCAAGGGGATTTGTCTGCACCATCTTGTATGGAGTTTGGCTCCTGGCCAGAATGGCGCCACAACTTTGATACTGAAAACCTTCTTCATGACTTACCCAACAAACGTGCTCAGTCAAACACTCTTTAATACTTACAGCTGTGAAAAGCCCGATGTCATTTTGATCTAGGTATTGCTAGGACCTCGCAATTTGGACCTAGGTAAGGTCTGGGACCTAAGTAAAACAAAAAAACCCAATGCCCACCCCAACTCCACAGACACATAGTCCAAGGTTTCCACGCTCTGCACCAAGTGTTTTCTTCTAGAAACTTTTAAAATCTTTTTCCCTTTTGACATCTGAAAAAGTGACAATTCCAAAACAGTTCTCTGTGTTTTCCGAGAAGCTTAATTGTTACTTAAATGTTTATTCCAAAGTAGTGCTAATGGTTTCCATGGTAAAATATAAAAGTGACGACAAGCCTTTTATCACAGTCCGGATAGTCCTTCTGCGCTCACAAAGACCACCTGGGGATCAAACACATCAGGTCAGTCACCAGAAGGAGCTCTACTAACTTCCTAAAAGCTGCAGAAAGCTGGCTGGCTCCTGTGGCCACCAACAAGGATGACCCATGGTGGGGGAAGCCCAAGGTGTAGGAGAGCAGGGGCTAAAAAAGCAATTAGCAAAGTAGAGCAGGACACTTTCTTCCTAAAGATGATTAAATTAAGTATTAACGTCCATCACCCAGGGCACTGTGAGACCTGATTGCCTGTAGAAATTCTCCCTGAAGGAGAAGCAAGATTGAGATGGAAAGCCTTCACATCACAGCCACCAAAAAACCCTGGAACCCCAGCGAAACAGCAGATGCAACGTAGTAAGACACACGGGAACTCTGACATAAGCGATAATATCAACTTTCATCCTCCCTTACCAATCTGGATCAGGTTCCTGATGCAACTGTGCCAGGAAAGCAATAAAAAAATTGCTCCACTCCACCCTCAAACAGAAACTACACCAGCAACCGCCCATAGCACTTCAGAATTACTTGCCAGCCTGAAACTACATCCCTTAAAATTTGAGAGCTCTACTCCATGGGGACAAAAAAGGCAAACGCAGAATCCGCAGGGTAGTCCTCACCCTAGAGGGTTATACACATTTTCCCAGTGACTGCAGAACTTCTTGCTGTCCTTCGCAAGAGAAACTCCGCTGTCAAGAACTGTGAGCTGGGAATAAAGTGTCTGTCAATACCCGGAGTCAATACACATTAGATTTGACCCGATCTGAGCTGTTATTAACAATATGCTCATTGGTCGTATTATGGCCATGTCTGTCCTCTTAATTATTCATTTATGAGGCCTGTAAAGTTTGCATTAACAGCTGCTATAACGCAAACATTACATTACTTTCAGATAAATATTTTCCTTTATTGTTTCAGTTATTTTATGCCTTTACTCTTGTTGCCAGAAAAGCAGACTCACATCCTAAGCACTTCTGTGCTGCTTCCTAAGTGACGAGCCCCATAAAATAAGATCTGAAAGGTCCTATTCCTGCTTCTAGAAGTGTTCAAAAGAACTAAACACCTCAAAGGACCAAGCCCTTAAAGCGTTTCATTCTTATTTCAAATTTTAAAAAAGTAATGGAATTAAGATATTGTCCAGCTGTATCGATGCTGTTAAAAAAAAAAATTCATTAAATGCAAAACTGACTGCTTCTTTCCACCAGCTAGGAACGTGACATGTTCCAGCACAAGTTAAGTGTTTTAACATTCTAAAGCTACACAAAGCATGAAACTTTCAAGCTTATATGAAAAACTTCTAATACATGCAATGTAACAACAAATTTATTTTAAGTATGATTTTTGAAGTGTGAAACTGTGCCCCCTGAATTTCAAAACATTGTTCTGGTTGTTCAGGCCTCGAAGGAAACCAGTTTATTTACACACTGACAACATACTACTGAAATTCTCTACCTAAACGTCTATCTAAATCACTTAGAAGTTGTGAAAGTAACATACACCATGGTTTATTGAAAAGTAATTCCAAAAAAAGGTCTGGCCAGAGTCACAAGAAGTAGAGCGTACTGTTGAAACGAAAAAATGATAAAAAATGAGAAAGGAAAACCCTACAAAGAACAAAAGCAGTGGCAGTGTCCCCACAGGACTCACGGTGCAGTCCTAATGTTCACAGTGGTAAAGAACAGCTGGAAAACTAATAGGGTGTTTCTTTGCAAATAAAACACGGAGCTCTAGAAAGACAACCCTATTCTCTTAAGAGCACAAGCCCTTCTATGCACCTGGAAATATATCTTGGTGATAATGCAGCGATGGCCACAGAGAAACCTTAACCGGTCAGCAAAAAGGGAGCTGGAGTTTACACCTTTAAGTACCTACAGATCTCAACAGAGGAAGCAAAATGTTTAAAACCATGCCAAGATTTACAAGATGGGAACTGCAAGTTTCTACAGGGAGCTGCACATGCTCCAAGATTCTGAAATTCAGGTTAAGTACCTGGATAACTGAGTACAATTCTTCCCCATGGGACAAATTTGGTCTTAAAGTGGAATGTAAAATTGAATCTGTTTTACCCCTCAAATCTTTTTCCCCTCAAAAGAAAAAAGTTCTGCCCATTAATTTACCAACCTTCTTCAATTCCAGGGGAAAAAGTTCTGTTTCAAAGAATGGAAACAATCCAAAGAAATGGCTATTGTATGTGCAGACAAGTCCATTGCAACAGAAACACACATACTCCATTGCACCTTGTTCAGCTGAGTTTCCTCTCTATAGCAAGGAATACCCAGTTCACAGCAAGGAATAAATAGCTAAGTATTTTTAAAAGCTTTTCTGATAATCTTCAAGTAAGAGCTGGCTGAGGACCAGCCAGCCAAGTGACAAATTTAAGCGCACCCCAACCTTGGCTGGTGTCTGTTTTGTCCTATGCACTGTATTTCCAGACACCAAACATGCCACACTGTGTGTTGTGCAGACCTGGATGTCACTTTGCTGAGCCACTGAAACCTCCTGGGATTATGCCAGGGAAGCACCAAAACTCAGACATTTTAAGCGCCAGAGCTGGGTAATACCTGTCCTAAATTAACCTAGAGAGCATTACGGGACAGCAGACACGAGCACAAAGTTGGTACAGCTGCTGTCATACAAACAACATCTGAACCACAAGTTATTTTCCAAACACTTGCGTTCCGTATCTTGAACAACAATTCGTTTTTTATTTTAGACTTGACTCTAAGAGAGAGCAATCATCCAGACTATTAAAAACAACAGTAACAACGCTATTTCCAGGAAAGTCTCCCTACCACAAGACTGGTCGAAGCAGACAGTTGCTGTCTAATCCAAGAGAAGACAGATGTAATATCAGGACGTCCCAAGATTAATACAAAGCATTGTTTGCTTTCAGGTAAGGAAAGCAAAGGCTGTTTTTCCACTAGCTCTGACTCCATTTCTTTCTGTGAATCAGAAGCGTGCCTGATGTATCCTGTCAATATATTCATACAAACAAACTTTTTAATTTAAGAACTCCCTTACAAAACATGAATTCAAAACCAAGCACAAAAATACAGTGAAAGCAAAGGATTTCTTCAAACCGTTAAGAGATTATGCAAGCCAAGCAAGGAAGAATTATTTGGATACACAAACTGAAGACTGTTTTCCTCGCACAAGGTGAGGAGAGGCTCAGGCTGTAATGCTGTAGCTGCACAGTGGATCAAATTAATCTAGTTAAAAGAGGTTACACTTAAACACACCAATAAACTACATAAATTACCACATCTGAGCAGTCTCACGGTAACAGACCATGTGCGTTTTTTTGCTTCATGGAAAATGCAAGGTAAAATGCAAAGTATGAGATCATACACATGAGGTTTAAGCAAACACACTTGACACAGCATTTGTGACAGGCCAGGAAGACTCATATGACCATTATCACAGTTCAGCTGATGCATGGTAACGCACTAAAATAATCTGCTTCTATGTCTGAGCTTTAAATATTTACTTGTAAACCAGTTAACCTGCTACAAGTTTGGGGATGTAATCACACCTTTACATAAGGGCATAGGTGTAAATTATCCCAGTTTTGAAGAATCTAAGGATGGCAGTTTATATATATGTTTTTATAAAGTTTATATTCTAAGAAATCTAGGCATTAAAAAGCAAAATTACAGTTTACAACACACAAAAAAGCTGTTTACATACTATCTTCCAAAACTGAGTAATTCTTCTACATAATTATCACCTGTGACATTTTGAAATGGACAAAAATATATGTATTGGTAAGCAGATTAAACCTCCTGATGAAAACAGTCATTCTGCTCAATACTAACACATACTGTCTTGCAAGTACTTAAAGAGTACTAAAGCTACTTACACCCATGCAAATATTAAAGGCTGCACTTATTCCTTCAAGTGCTGCATGATGAACCCACTGAAATTATACATTAATGGTACAGATCACTAGTTCGGAACACTAATACTTCACACAGCGGAACTGAAAGCAACTGATCCCCCTTAAAGAGATATCAGTGCTGAAGCTATTTAATAAATGGCATTAAACAGCGGATAAAAATACTTCATCCAAATTTATAACCCTGTATGTAACATGATTAAATGATTTTCCTCCCAAAATACCTATTAAACTCAGGAGACTACAGCATGGTTACCCACGTATTTTTTTTTTATTTCTATCTTGCAAGAAATCTACCTGCTGATTGATCTTTTGCTCACAGGACACTTTCAGCTTTTCTCCCCAAAGAATTGTTTTGTACCTCCTTATGTAGTTTCACATCACATTCAATTCTACATCAATTAGCTACCGTTCAGTTCTTTACTTGATTTCTTCTGTTGCATTAGACAATTGCGAACCAAACATGAAATGGCTTGGAAAAATGGGGTAAATTGCTCTTCACAAAGGTGAGACTAGCGTATTACACTTGAATTTGGGTGCGTAGCCATAACATAAAAACTAATTCTTCACTAGAGGGGACCAAACCTCAGCAAAAATACACCCCCATCATAGAAAAACTAAAATCTGCTTGGATGCCTTTCAATTCACTAAACAACACATTAGCTGTGATGTAACGCAAAAATGCAATTTCATCCTCTAACACAACTGATGTGTGACTGCTTTCCTCAATCCAGCAGTGGTGTTAGGCTAAAGAACGCACAGCTGTAAGCTGTATGCAGCCAACACCACGCGTACAGTGATCAAAAACTTTTAGTGACTATATAATAGTTGTATAGTATCAATGGATACCCATTTTGAGCAGTATTAACAAATGCTCTCTTCTAATCCACAGACAGATCGTGAAACATGAATTCAAACACATGAATTTGAAAGCTCAGGCACCCACCAATGCAACAGGTAGTTCTAAACATGAATGTTCTTTTTAGAAAAAGCTTGATGATGAGCTTTAGGACATACTGACATCAACTCTCCAAAAGATGAAACCATTTTATGTCTCTACATCAAAAAGGTGATTTTTGATTCACAAATACTTAATAGTGCATCTGCTTATTCTCCTGCTACGTAGAACACGCTGTTCTAGCCAACAGCGTCTAAAACCTGTCTTTACTTTTGGCTAGTGGTATTTTTAAGAATGTAATTGCCATGGTTTCATAAAGGTCTTACAGTATTGTACATCAGAAGATAATTCACAGGAATCTTAACAAAAAAAAAAAAGAAAGTTGGAGAGTTCTTGCTCTCACAAGTGCCATAGCGAGGGCAATTTTCTGATAGGTTTCTTCCCAGTTTTCAAGCCAGTCAGTTCCATGACCTGATCAATTCCATGAGCTCCAACTAAAAACAATGTATCTGAGTAAGGCCACCTAGTCAGTCACTTATCAGTATGCTACCACCCACTTGAGCTGTTTTCTACACAGGAAATGCATTTCACTAAAAACAGCATTTACTTTCTTTATCCAAGGCCAATTATGCAAGTCTTTCTCAGACAAAACTTCCAGCTAAGGGGGGAGGGGGGAGAGAGGGAGAGAGAGGGGGAGAGAGGGAGAGAAAGCAATGTGAAAATAAAGATAAGGTTGCTACCTTATAAAATCAATAATGTTTATGTGGAAATACCAAACCTCTTCTTAGCTCAACAGCTCTATCAGTACTCCCTTCCCTAACTCATTTTTTCCATTTGATAATAAGTTATCCAAAAATTTCTTCCGGGGAGGGGAAAGGAGTCCTACGTTTAGAAGTCTGTCAAATACTTTCATATTATTTTACCTTATAGTGTTACTTAGAGACTTAACAAGAAAAAAATACTTCGTAAAACCTGGGAGAAGAGTAAGTTATGTCCAATTACCGTTGACACTCTCCTGACTTGAATTTCCTCCTGTTGATAAATGTTACACGGCCAATGCCTGCTGTTGTATGAGCAATGTGCTGTACTGTCCCTCAGTCTTCTTTCTGCAGACAAGAAAAAAGTAATTTTCTTTTTAGTGACTTGCCAAGCACAGAGTTTTAAGAAAAAAGGGTGCAGGAAACAACCTACGTTCAATAAAACGGCAAAAGACATCAGAGAGCAGCCAATGATTAACTCCACTAGAGTCAGCAAATAAAACTCAAGGAAGACTCCACTGGGAAAGAACCAGAAGACCTTCCGCAGCCTTCTTGCGCTCCTTCAGTGTGTACAGAATGCAAAACCTGACAACTGTGTAAACACTGCACGTACATTTAATGTCGTATTGGCCAATGGCACGCCACTGCTTAAGCTGTGATCTAATTAGTGAAAGGTAACTTGAACACAATGAAAATAGTTCCCGTATGAAGCGTGTTCCGTGGCAATTAAGCGTATTTCCTTAGTTATCTACGCAATGCTCTGTTCCTCTATATGACAATAATGATGATAAAAAAAAAATCCATTTCCAAAAAGTACATGAATGTATCCAAATCTAAATCATCACAAACATATTTATCCTCTGGTAGAGGACATAAAAAAAGACATAAATTGTATAATCTGCAAAATACAGAGTTAACTGTTACGGGGCAGCACAGGTTTATTCTAGAAACTGTTTCACTAAAGATGCTCCATCGGGAGAAGGTAATGAAGAGCTTCAGTAGTCACTGAAGCCATTCAAGATGTTGCATTTAATAATCTAAAAATCATAATCTTTTTCAAGCTACTGGATCCAGTACCAAACTCCAGTTCCTAAACCGTTTGCGCAATGACGATCATGAATTGCTCGGTTTCAGCTCTTCAAAATTAAGTTTTTGCAAATATTAGTCAATCCCAATATAGCTTTTTCTCAAGATAAGGCATGGACACGTATGTTCCGCAGTTTTACTGGAAGACTGTAAAGAAATCAGTGCCCTGGTAGCTCAGAGGTAGTTTACAGACTAAGCTGGCTAACTCTGCACTGAGCCAGCCAGCAGAAGCTCACCGCTTCCTCCGGCAAACACAGCAGATCCATTGTTATTTTCCCCAGAAAGGTGATACTGTCTTCAAGTCACAGATGTTTCTGAAGTCACAGCCTAATAAATGTTCCTCCTGAACTACTTTTAATGAGACACAGGCAAAAAAAAAAAAAAAAAAAAAAAAAAAAAGAAGCATCAGGCCCCAATGCTGGAAAAGTGAATCTTGAGCAAACGGAGGCATTTTCCACATCAATCAAGATATTGGGAACAATGGCAGATTTACATTAAGATTGAAACGGACTAAGGGCTCTGAGCCAGTGGTCTGTCTTTGCTGGTCAATACACAGAAAGGATTGTGTTAGCACCACTGAAAGAATAAATTATCGCTGCTTTTACAATAAGCTCTTCAAGAATGCAATAAAGAGTTCAGTGTGTGCTCCTCACCCAGGAATCCAAAACTTTTCAGTTAAGGTCTGGCTTGCAGCAAAGATAACAGCTGAAAACTAACCATCTTGACCTTGGTAAGCTTCATGACAACTTGCTAAAAACAGGTGAAAAAAATGAAAATGAAAAGGTTACTTCTCTGATATTCACGAGCCTTGAAACCAGAGCAACCATAATTTTAAACACTGATAGTTCAGACCTGATCGTTTTGAGATACTGCAAAATTAGAAGTGAGAAAAGTAATTTTTTTCCTAAAGCGTCTTGACTGTTGCAGTATTACTAATATTGAGGTTTTCTCATCTGCTTTCAGAGATAAATTTAAAATTCTTCTCTGATTAAATTAAATGATGATAGGAAATTAAGAAAATATGGAACTAGGGAAGACACTTTTGCAATATTTCGTACCAGCTTATGACTTTGAGGCAGAATATTGTCAGAAGGCTTTCCCAGTTGTCTATTTTCTTAAAAGTTACAAGCTTACTTCTGCTTGTTTGACAAGAAGTCTTCCAAGTTGGAGAAATAGCAGGTCATCAAATAGAAGTGCCGGTCTCAGTCTTCCAAGCAAAACCCATGTATTTTAATTTGCTTGAAATTCACCCAAAGGGATTACAAAACCTTTTCCAGTAACGGGTGTACAAAGGGGTCTACAAATAGATACATAGTACCGCTCAAACATACTGCATCCCCCAGTGGGGGTCTGCCAAAGCCAAGCACTCTCTCTCCCCAGCAGAATGCTGGATTTTTTACTGCTTGCACAGTACATATGGAATCTTGGTTTTTTTTAAGGACTCACCAAACCTTTCCTAAAAATAAACATAAAAGATGAAAGATTGTTAGCATGGGTGTGACAACCCACACAGTCAACATGATGCAAATGCTAGCCTCCAAAAAAAAACCAAACAAAAGACGGTTAAAAGTGTTATATAGAACTTTTATACTCAACTTTGTTGCAAATTTGGTTTCAGTACAACATCAAAGAAAGATGCAGCTTGTGGTCAAGGGCTGTGGCAGGAAATGCAATTGTGTAGACCAAGTTATCTTTATTCTCTCAAAAGGTGAATACACTAGAAGTTATTGCTTTAAACTATTCTAACATCCAATTCCTCAAAACCATTGGCAAGTAAAACACTTTAGTAAAATTAACTACCCAATTTTACAAACAAAAATAAGCTATCCTAATATAACAGGAATGAAAACGGCCTGCAATATACATCTGTGCAGATACAAAGCCCAGGCAGTTGAAATTATTCCATTTCACTGTCAAAGTGCCTCTTAATTGCAGTTAAGGCCAAGTTTTTCAAAAACTTGCTGCAACAATACTGAGCCTACAACCGAGCGAACAACTTGTAATAGCTTGCTCCAGGAGACATTTAAAACGGTCAATACAAGTCCTGTTTATTCACAGACTGCTGTATTAAGAATCACAAACTGAGATCCAGGATACCAGTGAACACAAAGTGGATAGCTAGGATCAAATAAATCCAATATTCTGTAAAGCTGAGTTGAAAGCAAAGAACAAATTACTCCCAGACAACAACCGCATTCCGAAACTTCCAGAGATTTGGAACACAGTAAGGTAAAAAGACCTAAAAGAGAGGACAACGTAATAGCTGGCTGTTTTTCAGCATGCATGATTACACACACAGAGCCTTGAGAAAGTCAACATCTTTCCTATTTTACCACCTTATCCTTTTTCACATACAAATCACATAAAACAAGGAAAGGAATGCAAGTGTGGGAAGCAACTGGGTTTTTGCTTCTTACTCACAAAGATACTGAACAAAACACAAAGTACTTTCTTTTATACTGTATATTAACTCCAAGGTCAATTTATTGGCTTAAAATACAGAGAGGATGCTTCCCTTGTTAAAATGCTAATCTGAGTCTCAGGAAATCTAGATTCAATTCCCTGCCTCACCACATACTTCCTGTGTGACCTTGGGCCATAAATATTTCGGTGCCTCAGTCTTTCCATCTGTGACTGAGATAGTATTTCCCTATTGAACCGAGTGTCATAAATACATTAGAAGAACATGAGGAATCACAGACCATGGGCATACCTGTACCCGCCTGCTGAAGAACTTATCTGTGGCAGTACTGTGTGTCAATACTCACAATTAGGCATCAGGTAAAGCAAGGAAGGACTGCCAATGTTAAACACCTTGCCACCACAGGACAGAAAAAATATAAAATATTCAAAGAACGGCCACAAACTGAAACTTAATATATCCTCGATTATGAAGATAAATCAGCTTTACAAAAAGTTTCCATCATTCCAACAAGAAGTCTGAAAAGCGAGTTTTAAAAAGAAGCCAAACTCAGAAACCAGCTGAGAGCGAGCTGCTAAAGGAAGCAAATACACCTGCCAGCAACGCATTATTCCCCTGTTTTCTGAGATTACTGTGGTGTGCTGCGCATGAAGCGCCTCAAATAAGTGGCGGCAGAGGGGCTGCTGAGGCTGGGGGCCACGAAACCCTGGAGACTCTCCCCCAGCCCCTTCATAGGAAAGCAACCGCCCGTCGCTGAAGTCAACAGCCTTTTGTAAGAGGCAGTAAATAGGATTGCGCTGAAAAGCAGTCACAGTAGGGTCCCCACCTTTGCTGCTGCCCCAAGGCAGAGGGGGACAAAGCAAAAGGGGGGAGGGTGAAAGATGGTCACCACCCAAACAGTGGATGACAGGACTGACCTCCCCCTGCCCCGACCCCAGGAGGAGCTGGGGGAGGTGTCTGGTACTGGAGCTGCTGATCAGCCAAGGGGAACAACTCGAAGGCTACGTGGCATTTGCAGGCAGCAGCTCCGGCTGCCGAGGAGGGAGAACGCGGGCGGGGGGGGGGGGGGGCTGGCGGCGAGGGGGAAGCTGGGGGACACACACGACTTCAGATCTCTTCAGATCTCAACCCCCTCTCCCCAAAGAAAGAGAAGAAAAAGGAGAGGAAGGGAAAAGAGAGGGACGGGGAATTTGTGCGGGGGGGGCGGGGGGGAGAGGAGCGGGAACAGGCAGAGGAAAGAGCGAGTCCGGGGAGCTCGCTGGCATTAACCCCAGCCGGGGAGGCACCGCGGGGGGAGGTCGCTGAAACACAGCCGAGAGACCCCCGCCCTGCCAGCGGCACCGCCGTTCGCCCCCCCGGCCCCGCAGCCCTCCGCCCTCCCCCCCGCCAGGAGCGGCCCCCCCGCACCCCGCCACCACCCGAGACCCCCCTCCCCGGCTCTCCCCGGGCAACCCCCCCCCGCGCCCCATGGGGCAGCCCACCCGTGCAGCCCCCCTCCTGCCCCAGACCCCGGGTTCCCCCGCCGCAACGCCCGCTCCATACCCCGGGCTTCTCCCCTCAATCGCCCCCCCAACACCCCGCCCGGTCCCACACGGCGGCCCCCCCCCCCAACCCTCGGCCCGCCGTCCCGCACCCCGCCGCCTCCCGCCACAGACGGGCCGGCATCTCGCCGCCTTCCCCCGCCAGCCCCGCCTCGGCTCCGCTCCGCTCCGCTCCCCGCCGCCGCCGGCGGGTCCAGCCGGCCGCCAGCTCCTGGCACTGCCCACCGCGCCTTGGGTGGGGAGCGCCGCTCTCCCCCGGGCCCGGCCCCGCCGCCCTCTCCCGCCCGCCCCCAGGAGGGAACGGGAGGAGGCAGAGGGAGCCCACGGCGGCGACCCCCGTCCCAGGGGCCCCGCGGCAGCACTGACCGTGCGCGGCGTCGCAGCCCCTGCCTCAACCCCGGCGCTGCCGACCGCCAACCGACCGTTCCGCCATGATGGAATGCGGGCACTGCGCCTGCGCCGCCGCCGGCCGGGGGCGGGCGGGCGCGCCAACCACAGGCCGGGCCGATCTTCGTCTTTCAGACACCCGTTCCCCGCGAAAAGAGGCGCGGGGGGGCGGCGGGGGAGACCGCAGGTGGCTGGAAGGCCCGGGCCGGGCGGTAGCTCGGGGCCCGGGTACCCGACGGGGGAAGCAGGGCTGGGGGGGGAGGGGGGGGACACGGCTCTTCAAGGTAGAGGTGGCACCCAGTAGAGACAAAGGTGCCACAGTGACCAGAGCGGGTGGGTGGGTGACCAGCACCCACCGTCCCGCCATGATGGAGGCCTGGGCCATGTCCCCTGAGGTAGCCCTTGGCCTGCAGCCCCTGCCTGGCCCTGTCCCTCCCCTGCCAGAGCTGGTGGCACCTGATGGCGAGTGTCCTGCCCGTCACCCGATGGCACAGCCAGCACCGTTGCCCGTGCTCCGGCCATAGCACACAAACCCATGCCCAGCTCCGGCCGGGTGGTCTGCGGCCTCCACCCCCATCACGCCCAAACCAGGACAAATGTGGTGTTTTATATATTTTGTATGTTTCGTCTCACCCCCAGCTTCGGGGGTTAGATGGGTCACAGCACGTTCAAAGACAAAAGGCCCGGACTCTAATGCTGTGTAATAATACAAAAAGCATGAATGCTGTTGCCCATAACAAATGAGGGGAATTACGCCAACTGTTCAAGGCGAAGAAGAAGGTAAGATTTTGCTCCCAGCTTGTCCGAATAAGGAGACAGGTATCCCAATGAGCAGCTCCCTTCCTTCCTCATGGCCACCCTCACCCATCCTTGGAGCATCCCGAGCCCTCGGGGGCACCAAGCCCCCCTGCTCCGAAAAGGACGAAGGGCAGGGGCTGAAGAAACCCAGCACTGGCTGAAGAGCATCTCTGGCACATCCATGTCCTCTGGCTTCTCTTCAGCTTATTTCCACTGGACAGTTTGTACCGATACATTTCCATTAACGTCTTTTAAGCAAGTTTGAGACACTTTTTTTTTTTTTTTTTAAACAAAGCAGTGGTTTAAGGGATGTTTTGTGCACAGCATGGGTCTCCGCTTCTGTGTGGATGCAGAATAAACGTGACAGCTGTGCTCTTACACAAGCTCCACGTAAATCGTGGATCACAGCAGTTTAGAAGAAAAAGGTCAAACTCGGCGTTTATACACAAGCTATATAATATACATATAAAAAACCTAACCTTTTAAAATGAATATCCACGTGTTTACCCCTGGACTGATCTTAGATGTATTTTTAATGAATATAGGAAGTTTTATAATGAATAGAAGAAATTGTTCCTTTATGTCACATAATTTCTCTCTGGAGACTAGTGGAAGTGGTTGATTTGCTGTGCTGAACAACCTATGCTAAACAGGACTAAAATAAATTCCCATCCGTCTTTTTAAATAAGCAAGCAGTGTTAAGGAAGGCCAGAGGTGGTGTCTGCTGAATTTCTAGGTGACTAATAACTTACCTTCTTAAATAAACGCCAGAAAAACACTGTGTAACTTTACAATTCATTTTACTCATATTGGCCCATAATATGAGCAACGTATTCTCTGCAAATTGTTAGCAAACAGTGAAAGAAGAGATCAAATCACCCTCTGATTGCGTCTGTGCGTTTGCCGGTTGCTGAAGTGTTGTCCCTTTCTTCTCTTTTGTTGTATTTGATCATCCAGCTATTACAAGACTTCACTAATATTTTTGAATTTTACATTTGTTTTAGGGAGAAAACACGCAAATGCTATCATTATGCCTTAGCATCACTGAAAACGTACATTTGGCGCAGAGTAACACCGATAGTGGGTTAAAAGATGGCTTTTGCAAGGAGCCCATTACCTTTTTATTCTCTGATCTTTTTTGTCACCCCTATTTATTTAAGTTTCTGAACGCATATGAGGGCTTCTTTGCCTGAACAGCTCATTGTAATGCCCTTTGCGATCCAAAAAGCACAATTGGGTAGCTGGATCGATGGCCAGTTCCAGGTGGAGAGAGAAGGGGAAGCCTTTTCCTCTTAACAAGATAATTGGCAAAATCTCCGTCACGGTCCCTGCACTGAAATTTCCTCTTCTTTCTACCTCTTCCACAAGTTTTACTGCACACGTGTGACTACTGCCTGATTCTGGTACAGAAAAGCACCAGCTCCTACTTTTGCCCTGTGGAGTAGAGTGGATCAGCACATTACATGTTTTATTATCGTTGAAAAGAAATTAATAATTCAGCATGCTAATGAAATAGATTTGAAAACTTCAGAAAAAGATTCAGAGGAAAAAAAAAAGCTGCTTCTCTGTTTTGAGTCACGTCTTTCTTTTGTCACTAATGCTTAGCTGTTTATTTCACTGACAATTCTGAAATGAAATTCTTTAATTCCAGCTCAGAATTAAGGCTTGCGAACACTCCAGAGAAGGCAGGAGACAAGCCCAGCACAGGACTCAGTGAATACAGACCTGCTTTCTGCATTATTGGGCTCTAGGAACAAAAGGTTGGTTAATCATTTCACCTTTGAGAGAATTCCTGGAATCTTCAGCGCTCCATCTCAGGAATCTTATAACTCCACAGGCTCTAACTAATCTGCAGCGAAGCGTATCTAGTGCCCTGGGGATTTCATTTCTGAAGTGAAATATTTGTACTTAATTTTGGGGAGATCCTCTGGAAGAGACCCATCAGGATGCGATTTGGAGATTTGAAATACATTGCATTAAATGAAGGTTGCTGCTGAAGGCAGCAATTCAAGGACTATTTTGACTTCGCAGGCTCGGTATTTATTCATTGCCAGCTAAACCTTAAAAGTTATGACTAGCGGTGTTGTGTGATATACGGAGGTCTGATTCCCCATCATGAGCATACTGTGTCTGATACCCAGAATAAAGAAGGTCTTCGGGGGTGAATGCTGAGCATTCTTTGCACTGAAGGCTGTAGGACCTCCCAGCTTTGATTATTACAAGAATTCCTTTGTAGGTAATAGTGCAGTATTTTAGCACTCAAAAAAATCCTTTTCCTTCCCCTCCTTTCATTAAATAATTTTGTCTCCCCCTTAATTTTCCATTCTAAGTATACTTTATATCCTAGCAAGGTATTCACTGGTAATTCTCGCAAACATGAGAGCTGATGGAAAAGCTTACAGAGTCGTAGCTAGTTGCTAGTGAGACTTAGGATGAAAGATCTAAAAACTGCCCACATTCCACAAGCTCCAGGGCTCCTTTAAAACTGAAATTGCTTCAAGTACAAGAACTATTCCCACACCGTGGAAAATTAACGACCGAATGTTTGCTGCCTACATCCTACATTCAGATTGCTATGGGATGACAGTAAGGGAAATTTTTTTTTTTTTTTTTGTTTTTTACAACTGAAACTGGAAATTATACGGCCAGTCGGTGAGGCTGAAGGCACATAGGCGGTTTGTTCCAGATGGCAAAGCTGTGCAGAAGAAATATTTGGCAGGAACAGCACGGTGACCAAACTGCCTGGAAAGAAGGCCCTGGTTAGATGGGTCAGAAATTACAGAAGAGCGTGGAACCAGTCTGAGAGGAGCTTTAACTGTATTTTGAAATTCCTGGAGAGCCAGAAGGACTCTGCAAGGACTGTGGTGACACCAGGTTTCCCCACACGAAGGCAGGCAATGCTCATCTCGAGTCACTGCATAGAAAATAGTTGGATTTTGAGGAAATGATGGCCCAGGCTGTCCTTTCAGTCTAGGGAGGAAGGGGGGAGAGAGGCACACACACCAGCGATAGCAGGTCAGGGGGTGGATCCGGGCCTGGGAAGAAGGAATTAAAAATAGCAGAATATAAGATCAGAGAATATTCGGAGAAAGGAAAAGGAAAGAGAAAAGAAACAGCCAAAATGGGAAGTGGAAATGAGTCAGGAGGGAGGGAAGAGAGCACAAATGGGAAGAAATCTGGGCTTATAAAGGAAGGGCAGTCTCTAGAATGGAAAAGGAGAGTTAAGGAGAGTCCGTCTTAACAAAACAATGGTAAGAAGCAGTGCCAAAACCACGCTCATTCTTCCGTTAGAAAAGTTTGAATTGTAATTTCTGCTTTTTTCTTTGCTAATCCAACAGCTCTAGGTGAGTTAATAAAAAAAAAAAAAAAGAGGGGGGAGGAAGAAGTAAAATATTAAAGAAATGGAAAAGAAAAGCCTTTGACAAGAGAGGGGTGAAAAGAGAGATAAGAGGAATATTACAATTACAACATATTCCAATCTGAACAGGGGCGGGGAGGTTGCTGAAAGGCTTGGGATAACAAAAAACTGCCGCTCGCAGCTGGACACAGTAAATACCTGGATGCACAAAACCCCCTCCAAACCAACAACCTGCTTATCATGATGATTAGCAGCTGCTCTGGATTTCTAGTTCCAGCCTGTAATAAACCCAGGCTTTTTTCCATACTTGCATGGCAATAATAATGATGATTATGGTTGTTTTAACTAGTGTCTAGCAAAGCTTCCCATCTCTTGAATTCATTAGGACCTGCGAATGAGGTCTTGGAACACATTAGCTTCATTTTCTCTTGATTATATACAAAATACGGTTGTGTACACTTTAGGAGGGACTGAGGCAAGGCAACCTGGCAAACAAACTTTTATCAAACAGCACTTTGTTGGAAGCTTATGTGCGTAGATCGTCAAAAGTAAACAGTATATACTGGAGCAGATTTTCCACCAGTATGTATTGGCGTTGCTCCATCCACCCCAGTGGAACAAGGGGTGTTTTCTCCAGCTGAGGATCTGGCCCACCGAGAGCAAACCCGCACTGTGCTGTATATTTTGAAAGAAGCACAATGGGAAAAGCCTGTAGGGCATCGGGACTTTCCCTTGCAGGTAGATGAAATGTGCCCGCTGTTCTGCGAGCACAGGTGCACTCATCCCGATTCCAGAGAATTTGCTGTTCGTTTGCCATTGAACCCCAGAAGCAAGTCATCACCAGCAGAAACGATTTAATGTTGATCAACGCTATCTAAAGAAATAGACGATACCATCACAGGCACTGAATTATACCAGCACTCAGCTCCACGCTCTGTGTAGTTTTGTCCACTATGTCATGAAAAACTGATGCCATTTTAAGTGAAGAAATTAAACCAGGCTTGGAGATTTGGTTTTGAGCCCAGTGACATTCGCAGTACTTTCTGCCCTCTCAGTGGGCGCAGTGGTTTATGTTCCTGGTACGACTGGAACGGCAGTAATCTTACAGGAAAGAAGAGAGGCATTTTATAAAGAAACAAGACAGGTTCTTGTCGTCAGTATGGCCAGGCCAGAATGGATTGGCAGAGAAGTTTGGCAGGTGATGGAGATGCAGACAGATGCTGCATTTTGCTGTCTGTACTTCTTTCTCCAAGCAGGACCCACAGCCCCTCCGTGGTACCTCTCCCAGTGAGCCCACCGCTCCAGACCAGCGACGCCTTCCCTAGAAGTTCTCCCATGAATCCCCCATGAACTCACCGACTAACATCTCTGGATCCACAATGCTGTTAGTACAAAGTAATGATAAAAGTGCAAAACAAAAGCCCTCCGCAACCCACGACAAACATACCTCGCGTTTATGGCTGTTGTGAGTGGCAAGGGATGAAGTTCAGTGCCTGGGTAGTTTGCACTTTGCACAGAACATCTGTTTTACGATTCTTTGTCTCACTTATTAGACGGCGCAGGCTGGGTGCAAACACTGCGTGTCCTGACCTAGAGCTGCACCCGCAGCTTCCTTCGCCCCAGCCTTCAGGTTTGACTGAATTCATTGGGAAATGCCATGGGGTCTATTAGGAAAAGTGCATTAAACCCGGGGTTGTTGCTGGAGCCCTGCTGCCAACCTCTCTATGTGCAAGGAGAAGCTAAGCTTGCCCTGGTCACGCATACCGGCACCAGGGGCAGCCGGGGGATCGCTGCCAGAGGATGCCTGTAAATAACAACAGAGGATGCCAGGGAGGACCGAAAGGCAGCACGACGTCTCCGGAGCTCGACACAGGCTGCCGATCAGCCGTGGCAAACTAATTGCACTCCGGCTGCTTTTGAAATGAGGGGGGAAAAGCAGCTGGAAGGGCCTCTTCAGAGCTGGGAGGATCTCTGGAGGCTGAAGGTGCTGGGAGCGTTCGGCTGCCTGGCCCTCTGCATCCGAATGGCTGCCTGCTTATATTTAGCGGCAGCTCTGACTCCTTGCTGAACTCATCGCCTGTAATTAATGCATTAACGTCTGCTCTTTGCTGAGCCACAAGAGTCCGGGAGCAAGCGCTGTTTGTCACAGGGCTCGTAGTGACCAGTCCCGGTGGCTCTGCAGAGCCTTGGAGAAGTGCTTGCAAGCATAGGAGCTGCTTGGCCTTCTGGCCAGGGGACCATGGCAGCCTCCAGCTCTCCTTTGCCATCCAGCTGGCTGCCGCAGCCCCGAGAACCAGCGTTTTCCTCCTCGGAAAGCTTGGAGTGGGGCGGTCATCGCTCACTTCTCTTGGCCCCGGCCTGGAGCTGCTGCTCTCCTGCCACACCGCCATGGGAGGAGATGGCCACAGGACACCTGCCTGGTCTCTCCCACACACCTTCCCCACCTTCTGCAAGGTCTTTCTGCTCAGTTCCTCCTCAAATTATTCAGCAAGGGCCCAGACAGGAATCAAATATCACAGTTCAGTCTAATTCCAAACACTAGCTGTGTTTACCCATAAATTTATAACTCTTCCCCCAAGCCAAGAAGCAAACAAAAAAACCCAAACAGGCTGAAGAACTCCGTGCCCCAACAAAGCGCTGGGAAGAGGCAGGTCCAAGCAAATGCCGGGGGAAGTGGACGCAACGTGGCACTGTACCTTTTGCTCCAGAGCAAAAAAATATGGCTGAGGGAAATGGTGGTCTCCTTGCAAAAGGCTTCTCCTTCCAGGAGGGAGCCCGTCCTGGCCTCGTTCCCTGGGTTTGCAGCATCCCCAGAGCAGACGGGAGACGTGCTGGCCATTTCAGTAGTGGGAAGGCTCTGGCTCTGAGGAGCTGGAGTGGAGTCTTTGCTCCCAAGATAAATAGACAGGCAGTTCTTCAGCTGAGCTGGTGGCAGTGCCAGCAGAGACAAGTCAGGTCTGCTCGCCTGGCCCGACGTGAACGTAGGTGTCAGCGTAAGCAATCAGAGCAGCTGGATCCTCAGAAACACTCAAAACAACCATCGTTTAAACAATGCTAGAGCTAAAGGATGCTTGTCCTCACTCTAGTGAAGACAGGAGAAAGCCAAATTGAGTTCATCGCTAGCTCTTACAAACTCAGCTGAAAACATTTGAGAAAACCATCACCAGCATGCTTTGATGTAGCCTTGCATGAAGAGTAAACTCACAAGATGCTGAAGCCCCAGGCTCTTGCATTTTTATCCCAAAGACGGGGGATTTGGAAGGAGCAGGTTCTCTCCCTGGGCTCAGCGGGGCGGGGGCTCGTCTCCCGCTGCATGGAACTCAGCTGGGAAGGGTCTGCGGAGAGGGAGGGCAGAGCATCAGAGCCCATTTCTGAAGAACAGAGGGGAGGGGAAGGGCAAAAAGGAAAGGAAAAGAGCAGAATAAATCTGAATTGTAAAAAAAATTATAGCCTGTATTGAAATTTCCACATTTGGAATTGATTTTTTTCCATCAGACAAAAGGCTAAGACTTTAGTTGTTGAAACACTGATTTTTTATTTTTTTTTAAACTTGTTCTAAATGTCATATCTGGATGAGCTGCAGGTGAAACATCAGCAATAAAGGGCTGATGCAGTCTGACAGTATTTTCCTGTCATCACATTTCCTGCGTAATGTGATGCGCTTCCCTTTGTTTGCGTTGTTTTCTTCCCCGCTGCGCGTGTGGTGCAGGTTTCCCACCTCCATCAGGTGACGCAGGTTCACTCATTTTTCTGGCCGCTGCCCATTTTCTAACTCCCCCCTCTTCACGTTTAGGGAGTAAAAGCTGTCTCCCTCACGGCATCGCGTCCGCACCGAAGTTTCAGTTTAACGATGTAGACGAAGGGTTTTATTTGCATGCCCTGGGCTGGGTGTGCTGGGAGTGAACGAAGCTGCAGCACCTTCGTGAAAAACTGCTCGCCTGCCCTCAGCCAGCTCCCTGCTCTGTTTTAACATGGGTTTGCAATTGTTTCACTCGATTTCTCCATTGTCTTTCTTCAGAGCACTATTTCTTTCCTATCTGGCATTTTCTTCACTGTCCCCAAACGACCTCTTTTACTCGCTCTCGCCTACAATAACCTCATTCCTCGTTATTGTTTCCATTCCCTTTTTTCCTTTTTTACTTCCCCCCCCCCCCCAACTTGATGGAGGCCCGAGGGCCTCTGCTCTGTGTCGGGGGTTCCTCTTCCAGCCCCAGCGCTCGGCAGACACGTTGGAGCTGGAGCACCGTCTCCTTCGCGTGGCGTCGGTGTCCGTACGGCTGCGGAAGAGGCTCGCCGGACTCCCCGACGCGCATTTTCTATCTGCTTGGCCGGAGCATACGTAAGCTATCAAAGTGCAGCGATGAATCAGGTCTTTGATGCAAATAAGAAGCAGCCACATGGCATGAAGCTTTTGGGAGCACTTCAGGCTAAAAAAGAGGGGGGGGGGGAAACCAACAGAAAAAGAAAAAGATGCAGCTGTGAAGAATACAAATATTGGCTCCTTGAGGAAACCTCCATATTGTATCCGTTATTGCAATCTACGTATTTGTTCAGGGCTAATGGTCTCCATTTCGAGATGGTCATGGATCTAGTTTCCCATCCTCAGAGAGCGGACGAGAAGGTCTGAGCGGCAATATTCTGCGCGAGGTAGCTGCAGAAGGAGTCTTTCTCCGCTGTCTGGCTGACCGAGCTGATTGCTGTGTGAGAGAACCTGCTATTAAAACGAATAAGGACCCTTTTGTGCATGAGAAAGCAGAAAAAAAATAATAATAAAAAAAAATTTGGCCTCTTCCCACCTTCCCCATCTTCTCGTGCTATGAGAGAAAAAAATCCGCAGCGCCTTCCCCGCTGCAGCCGTTGTGAGCGCCGTGCAGCGGGGGCTGCTGCAAGAGGGGAGGTTTTACACAGCCCTTCCGAAAGCTCCTCCGCGGAGACGCGGCGCTCTCGCTTTCCCGAGTTCCCTGCAAACGCCGTGCCCTGGAGACGGCGCTGGCGGCTCCGCAGGCTGCGAGCGAGGCCCCGAGCAGCTGCCAGCTGAGGTCCTCCATGGGCACCGACGTGGGGCTCCGCTCTGACACTCCAGCAGTGAATTTTCCCATCGTCTGCGAGCAAAGCGGAAGAAAGCAAGCGAGGTGTAAGCAGTGTACGCAGCGACGGTGCCGCCAGCACGCCCTGAAGCTGCTGTCACACCCGAAGCCCGGCTGGGCCATGCTTCTGGTCGCCACCACGGTCTCGCTGGTGGTGAGCTCAGGATGAACATTTCAGCTGGCGAAAGGTGGCTGAGAGTGGCCCGGCGTTGGGTGCTGCTTCACTTCATTTACACGCCGGGAATAACAGTCGGTCGCTGCTTAATGGGGACGTTGCCAGCCTGAGTTCTTCAGAGGTTACTCTTTTGCTGTGATAATGGGGGGGAGACAAGTACAGCAGTGACGGAGGACAGATTTCTGCTCGAGCTGTAAGAGAGGGGTGATAAGCTGCTCTCTGCCAGGAATAGACTTGAGACCCCTGAGCCAAACGCTCCTCTGCTCTCGAAAGGGGCAGGTCAGCCAAACCCCGCAGACAGGCTGAGAGAGTTGGGGGGGTTCAGCCTGGAGAAGAGAAGGCTCCGGGGAGACCTTAGAGACCCTTCCAGTACCTGAAGGGGGCTACAAGAAAGCTGGGGAGGGGCTGTTTGCAAAGGCATGTAGCAACAGGACGAGGGGCAATGACTTTAAACTAGAGCAGGGCAGGTTTAGATGAGACATTCGGAAGAAGTTCTTTACGCTGAGGGTGGCGAGACACTGGCCCAGGTTGCCCAGAGAGAGGGTGGAGGCCCCATCCCTGGAGACATTCAAGGCCAGGCTGGATGGGGCTCTGAGCAACCTGATCTAGTTGAAGATGTCCCTGCTCACTGCAGGGGGGTTGGACTAGATGGCCTTTAAAGGTCCCTTCCAACCCAACACATTCCGTGATTCTATTCTATGATTCTATGAGATGAGCGTCGTCCTGGCCACCACGCAGCTACGGAGGTCCCACATCATGGCTGGTGCCAACTGCACTCTCCATTAAACCCAGCAAAACTGAAAAGTTTCGCTTTGCGTCCCACTTACAGCTCATTCCGTCTGATGCTGGGGAAAGGATCATCGCGGGCTGTGAAAGGCGTGAGGGAGGAGACCCGAAAGCAGATTCCCTGTAACACAGTGTCACAGCCTGAACTACCGTAGTGTCCGTTCCAGCCGGTTCTCTAAAAGCAAAAGCAGAGAGCACGTATTTGAGAGAACTACAGGACTCTTGTTTCATAAAAAAAAAAAAAAAACGAAGCAATATGCTTTTCACTTCCCCTCTTTGCAGTTACTTCAGCCCTTCTCCCCAGACGGCACCGGCTGGGTGCCGCGGCCGCACCAGGAGCGTGGGGCGCGCAGAGAAGGGTAAAACATGCCCAGGGCCGGCCTTTGTCACAGCGTCACTCAACGAGTCTTGCTAATCCCCTGTGTTATTAAAGATTGCGTGGCCAAGGCTTTAAAATCCTCCTTCTGATGGACAAAATGCTGTCGGTGCCTCCCGAGGGGAACCTGGTGACGCTCCCTGACCCCTTATGTCTTTGGGAGAGGGGGAGAGAAAATGTCTTGCCAGCACTGGGGTGTACCGCTCTCATACGGTGGAGCTGCCTTTTCACCCCTGTCCTTGCATAAGTAGGTTTGTATTTATATATAGAATGTAGCAAAAAAAATCATAAAAGCCGTGAGTATTCAAACATAGATCCCTTCATCCAGAAGGAGTCTAAACGGCGTCCATGGAAGCTGGGATAGTAAAGGCGATGCGGTTCCGCGGTGTTTCTGCGCTGAACTTAAAGAAAAGCCCCCGAAGTTTAACATAAAAGAAAAAGAAACAAACAAATCCCCCAATTTACTATTTTCTCAAATAGCCCCAAATCTCCTCCCTCTCCCAACAGCCCCGGGCGAGTGCAGCACGGAGGGTTTGTATTGACATAATCTCGTTGGCTGGATAAAGAGCTGGTAATTGGTAAAGATTTCCATTTTCTAGGGAAACCAGGGGTCGAAGAACTTAACGTATTTTTTTGTGTGTAATTGAACTAAATTTGGGATTGAAACTTCAGCTGTCGGGCTCCTCTGGTGTGAATTCTTGATTAATTCTCAGCTTTACCTTCTCATTGTCGCTATTATTGGCTTTTCCGGGGGGTAGTGGGGTGGTTGAACAGCTTCCTTCTGTTGGCTGCCCAGAGAATGCTTGGGTTAGATGAAGCAGGCGAGATACCCCAACGAAAATCAAGAGGCTCCTTGCAGACGGCCTGGACACAGCAATGATGTTTTGCTCCTTTCTGTCTGCCTTGATGCAGGAGGACTATCACAGAGGAAGCTTTTCTGGCTAATACCCTGCATTTCTACTTTTTTCCCCTTGCAGCTATCAATTAACTCTCGCAACTTCCTTCTAACGAGGAAGAGTCACTTTACCAACGCAACGTGCCCTTCATGAGCATGAAGTGTAACCGGTATCTCTTGCTACAGCGTTCCTCGTTAGAGGAAGAGCCAGTAGAAATAAACAGGGGAAAATCAAAATATATAACCCTGCTGCAGGGCCAGCGGCCGTGGAGGAGGCCGGGAGCTCCGGCACTGGAAGCTGGTGAGATCGGTGCCTTTATGTTTATGAGAAGTCGGTGTGACGGCGAACGTTTGCAAGGAGCTGGGGTTATTTCAGCAGAAGAACTTCCCACCACGGGAGAGGGTTACTGTGCTTCGAAATTTCGTTTGGGCGGACGCCGCGGCTGAAGCATTGGTGCCGCTTTCGATGGCTGTCGATTCTCCTGCCCGGCACCGACCGGCTGCGGTGTCCTCTGCCACCGAGCAGCCGGCAGCGCAGCGCCTGCAGTGATGCCCCGCGGGGACATTTGCTGACCCTCAGAACAGCCCCAGATTGTAACGATTCGTTTTAGTTTTAATTGCAGTGAATGCAAACTCTGCCCTCAGCTCGGTACGAGCAGCGCAATTCAGATTTTAAGAGGCTCCTGCTAAAAGCGCCCAGGACCTCGGGATGTGCAGACCTGCCTCCAGGGCTTTGGCAACCATTTCTCAGTGCTTCTGTTTTATTAGGTCACATCCCCGAGGCCTGTTTTTCCTACCACAGGATATGATTAACCCTGACCGGAGTCGTCGCGCTGCAGATGACTTTTGCCCAAGCAGAAAATCCACCTGAATTCAGCACGACGCCTCTGCCCCCTCCTCCAGTCCCGCTCAGCGTGGGACCAAGCAGACCGCGTGCATGGATCTTCTCTGGGGCAGGTCTTCTGGGCCACCTCGTGCCGGGGGCTGGACCACGCGCGCAGAGCCTCGCCGGTCTCCTTTGCCCAGGTAGGGAGCGGGGTGCTGCGCCAGGGTCAGCCTGGAGCTGGGGACCACGAGCTCTCCTGTGCAGGGTGGGGATGCTGCTCTGGGTCTGTACGGGACCTGCAGCGATGCCCTTCCCGCCTGAGCACCCAAAAAAGGTGGTCGAGGAAGAACACAATGTGCGCTGTCAGCCCAGAAAGACAACCGCACGCTGGGCTGCATCAAAAGCAGCGTGGCCAGAGGGTCAAGGGAGGGGATTCTGCCCCTCTGCTCCGCTCTGGGGAGACCCCACCTGGGGTGCTGTCTCCAGCGCTGGGGCCTTCAGCACAGGAAGGACATGGATCTGTTGGAGCGGCTCCAGAGGAGGTCAAGAAGATGCTCAGAGGGCTGGAGCCCCTCTGCTGTGAGGACAGGCTGAGAGAGCTGGGGGGGTTCAGCCTGGAGAAGAGAAGGCTCCGGGGAGACCTTAGAGCCCCTTCCAGTCCCTAAAAGGGCTCCAGAAAAGCTGGGGAGGGACTTTTTATCAGGGGGTGTAGCAATAGGATGAGGGGGAATGGTTTTAAACTGAAAGAGGGGAGATTGAGATGAGATACTAGGAAGAAATTCTTTGCTGTGAGGGGGGTGAGCCCCTGGCCCAGGCTGCCCAGAGAAGCTGTGGCTGCCCCATCCCTGGAGGGGTTCAAGGCCAGGTTGGACGGGGCTTGGAGCAACCTGGTCTGGTGGGAGGTGTCCCTGCCCAGGGCAAGGGGTGGCACTGGGTGGTCTTTAAAGTCCCTTCCAACCCAAACCATTCTATGATTCTATAAACCAGCTCTAAAGGTCTGTGAACCTCTGGCACAGTAAGCCAGGGTGATGAAGGACATGGAGGCATGTGGGAGGAGACGCTGCTGACAGGAGGCAGAGGCTCAAGGCCAATTCTGGGGAATTTATCATTCCATTTTCCTTGAAAAACGGCGGTGAAAGGGCACTGTAGCATTTTTCAGCCCTCACTCACGTAAGCAGCGTGTGCTCGTCCCGCCAGCAGCCTTCCTGCCGTGAGTAACGAGGAAGGAGGAAAGGGCAGAGAGTAGGGACTGTCTCGTTTCAGCTGGTTACTCAGAAAGGAAATAAAGCCTCGGCTGATTCCTGGGATAGATGCAATCCTTCAACGGAGTTAGGCCACACACTTGCTTTTCGCCATTAACTGCTCGCCAGGGCGAGCGGCTCTGGAGTCAGCCCTTTGCTGCACCCCCAGCACGGGCTTGGTAGACAAAGTATCTGCAGAAACCTCCTGCCTTGCGCTCAGAGCGATTCCCGAAATGGTTACACAGGGCAACGCTGTGCCTTTTGCCCTTCATCCCACAAGGCGTTATCTGGTGGGGGGGGGGGCGGGTCACAGGGGCTGCGTTGGAGCCTCGTTGAAGTTAAACTCCAGCAGAGCATCCCAGAGACGCGCTCCTCACAAATAAAGGGATTTCAATGGGCTGAATGGAAAAACAAACTCTGTTTAGTCTCCAACATCCCGTTCAGAGACACGCAGCAGCGATCATGGAAGCAGAGTTTTTATTAATGACCAAAACAGGGTGTTTTTGCTACCTCCTCCCTTTTATCCCCCCCAGAAAACCTGGTGAAAATCCATCTGGAATATATTATTAAACTAACAAAGGGTCCTCGCTTTGCTCCAAGAGCAGCCTGGCTTCCTCTGAAGCGTAAGGAGCCGCACTGACAGGAAAGAGACAGGCACATTTCACCCTCAAGTGAAGTTTGCAAATACTCCAAATATTTGTTTGTACTTGTGGCCGCTCACAGAGCTGACATTGAGCGTTTGGGAGAAGCGGGGCTGCGTTCCCAATCGTGCCAACCCCTGCGCCGGGAGGTGGGTTTGTAACCCCTGTTCATCCCTCAGGTTTGCTTTCAGTAGCGTTTCTAAGACATTTTATTGCTTGCGCTGATGGTATTTTAATATCTGATGTACTTTCCTTCATTTTTGCTGCTTATTTTTTTCCCCCTGGTAATCAGGTCATACCCTCCGCTGCCGTAGGTGAAGGATAAAGAGCCCAGTGTTTCTCCCTCCTGCCGTATGGAAGAAGTCCCTCTTCTAATGTCAGACCGCAGTGGAAATGGGGGGAAAAAAAAAGTGCTAAATTAGGATTCAGCATGAGAATTGGCTCCTGCTGAGGGACCTGCAGCCTCTCGGTGCGCAGACCCACGTGGGGGGGATTGAGGCGGTGGGAGATACCCCGTGGGCTGCATTGACCCCTTGCACCGAGCCCCTCCAACCCCAAAATACGTACCCAGGCTCCCGCGGGTAGCGGGGGCAGAAAGGACCTTGCTCGGAGCAGGAAATCTCTCTTTACTGCCAGCGCTTGGAGTTTATTGCTTGTTAAACCAAAGGCTTGCTTGCTTCTCACGTCCCGCGAGTGTTTTACATGAAGACACTTCATACAGAACAAGGGTGGTCAGGTCTTACGCGTAGTTCCTGAATTTCCCAGCCTGTGGCGTTGGAATTTGGCCCCGTAGCAGGCAAAAAACGGTGTGGAGTTACAAAAAAACCAAATGGCAACTTGCTTTAGCATCACAAGCGTCAAAAAAAAGGGAAATATTTTTACAGCCTGAGGAAAAAAAGACCACTGAAGGTTTCTAAACAAGAAAGACATGCCACGGAGTACTAGAAATACGGCTTCATCCTCTCTGATTGATAGTGTATTCAAGCATACTATAAATCACGGAAAACTCCTCCAAAACTTAACATTTTCAGAAGCAACCAGCAATTCTGACTAATGGGGGGGCGCGCAGCCTCGGAGAAACTGGGACGTGCCCCTCACCCTGCAGTCAGGGCCAGACGATTTTACTTGTTGCCAAGGAAGAACGTGAAGAAAAGCCAAGAGCGAGAGAGATTTTTTTGGCTTGAAAACAATCCTCTGCAGAACACCTGGGTGGCAGCGTGCCGGGGGGAAGCCGGGCGGGCTGCGGGGTGGGTGCCGGAGGGGATGCCCGGACTGAGCAGCTGCTGAAAAGGAGCGGGGAGTGGGCAAGGCCCGGATTAATTGGAAACCGAGATTTGTGCCGTTCTCTTGGAAACAGAAAGATTGTTTGATTTTTGCAAACAGAAACCTAGTTTGTGGTTAGGTTCTGGCAGCAGGTGGCTGCTCTGGACCCTCTCTGTAAATAAGCACAAATAAAAACACATTTTAGCCGGCTATAAAGACAAAACAGCGCCCATACGGTTCTCTTTGCTTGCCCAGAAGTTTATCCTGAAACCCATCCTCCGGGAGGTAAAAGGGAGGGGGTTTTGTCTGTCTGGGAGGAACCGTGTCCTGGGCATCTGCTAGACCAGGATTTCTTTTTGTTAAGGGAAACTCTCTGCCCCGTCTTCCCATTAAGGAATTCCGTGTTATCAGCTACACGGTAATCCCCCGGGCTGAAAAAGATGACTGCCTCGATCAACATATGATGCAGATTTTTCTCTCTTGTATTTAAACCTTTTGTTCCACTTCATGCTGTGAGAAGCTGGTGGTGCCTTTTCAACCCACTGGGAAAAGACTCGGATCCCCTCATTTTTAAAAAAAAAACCCCTATATTCTATTCTTGTATGTGCGGTTCGTATACTGAAACTGCGAAAGGAGAATAAGGAATCGGTCTCCCCGCAGCCTCAGCCCTTGCTTACACTCACACCTGCAGGTTGTACGTACCATTACGTGCTATAGGCTTAAGTTTAGATCAGATTTTTCCCCCCTCCACATGGGAGCGAACCCTCCGCCCCAGCGGGGGCTGTCGGAGGGAGCGGGCACCGGCTGACTTGAAGCATCACTTGCTTTTTGCCTGGTGAGGCATCACGCCCTGAGTGCTGCTCAGGGGATACAGCACCGCCACCCTCCTAAAACCCAACAGGGAGAAGAGTAGGTTAAAGCACCTTTTTTTTTTTTTCCTTTTTTTTTTCTTTTTTTTTCCTTTTTTTTCCTTTTTCTTTCTTTTTTTTTCTTTTTTCTTTTCTTTCCTTTTTTCCTTTTTTTCCTTTCCCCCCCTTTTCCCCCCCCTTTTTCCCCCCCTTTTTTCCAGTAAATATAATATTAATCATTTCATACTTCAGCACATAGAATACACTTGCCACCCTGAGCCCCACGTGTAATTTAAACAGGTTGCAATGCACACACACACACGCACTAGCCCTAAGTAGACTTTCTTAGTGGCTTGACTTACGCTGGCTAAAATCAGAGGGCTAGAGCAGAAGTTTCCACTCTCAGTTTGCTTTTTTGGGGGGAAAAAAAAAAACAAAACAAAACCCAAACATATTTCTATTTGCAGAGATTGCAGAGCAAAGCCTGAAGGTGTTACCTGCTTGCACCCTACAGGCACAGGCACCGAACAGCAGAAAGACAGATCCAGAACAATATTAAAGAGGCGACGACTTCGAAAGCGCTTAATTCTAGGTTTTTGGACGCTTGGGACTGGCAACGTGTCCACAGCCAGGCGGAGTCAGAAGTGACAGGGCAGCTCTTTGGGAGTGTTACGACGCTCCAGTTATTTTTCCATCTTTGAGCAAACGGAAGCGATTCCGCATCGCAGGCGTGAATGCCGCCATCGAATTTACCCATGGAATTAGTCCTGTTCGCTAAACCAGGCGGCGCCGAAGCGAGAGGCTGGCACAAGTCATCGCCCGGCTCTTCAGCACGGACAGCCGTTGCCGATTCCTCCCCTCCTCCGTTGGGATATTCCTCTGTTGGCACCGGGTTCCCTTACCGAGGGACTCCTCAGAGCGGGGCAGTCTCCGTGCGAAGGGGACAGCTTGTTTTCTTTTGGTAGGAGACAGGCAAAGCCCTTTTATTGCCATATATCAAGCAAACGGCACAGTGAGGAGCCTGTCTTGGGCGCTGGTTTCTTTCGGAGCTATTCTGGCTTTTATCCGGAATAACCTTTCCAGACAAACGAAGGGCAAAAAGATGGGACTTCTGTGGTGATGATGCGAAGCCGATGGGTTGTAGTTACCATCAGCTTCCAGGGAAAACTGCAGGTCCGAGCTCTGCGCCAGGACGGCCATTCCACAGAGAAAGAATATTTTTTAGCCAAGGTGGATGGTGCTGTTGGAACCTGGGGCTGGAGGAGGGACCCTCGGGATCCCTGTGCAGGGACGGGTGGCCATGTGGGGACGGGTGCTGCTGGACCCCCTTCTGTGGCTGGCTCCTTCCCAGCCTGAGCATCCCTCCAGGAAGACGGGAAAAAAACAGGATGGGGACAGAAGGGGAAAACCATAAAATTATGAAATAAAATGGGGGCAGGGGTGGGAGAGGGGGAACCGAGCGTGAGCAAGAGCAGAGGAAACAGGACAACGGTACTGGGGAGGAGCTGAGGCCGGACTGTCTCAGAAGAGAAAGAGGAAACCTCATCAGGCAACGGGCAATAACTCCAGGACTAACTCAGCACTAGGGGACACTATTGTACCATAAATCGCAGCAGAAAAAAGTCCAATTTCAAGCAAGAAACCAAGACCTCATCTTCCTTTTTTAGGCATTTCCGACACCGCCACAGCCCCGCGGTGGCACTTTGTCCCTCTTCCCAACTCCTGTCATATATATCTATCTATCTCTATCTATATATGTATTATTTTTTCCCCCCCCACACAGCCCATACAAACACCACAATTTTTAACTCACCTCACGACGGGAACGGGTCCTGTTTCTTGGCAGCTATTTCTCTCCAGGTGCCTATTCCTGAGCAAGACTTGATCCACGTTTGCTGCCAGGATGGCACTTTCCTGCGTGCCGTGGGGTGACGCTCGCCTGGAGCTGGGTTTCTGCTGAGCCCACGGCAAAAGCTCCCTCCTCACCGGTACAGGCTGGGGTTTTATAGCTAATTAACACACCGCAGATCCCGCGCCTATTTTGAGAAAAGCCAGGTAGAAAACATCATTCTCCGCAGACTTTTCTGTGCGGGATATGTGATACGTGACCGCACAAGACACCCAACCGCATCATACTCACCAAAAGCATCGCTTCTCTCCAAGGGTCTTGCAAGCGCTTTCTGCCTGTCGGTACGCGTTTCTCGAGGTCCCAGGTGCCATTTGTTGGGGTGCTTCGCCTCTGCGAGACCCCAGTTGCCATCAGAAGTGGTTTGGCTCCAATGGGACCTGAGCCCAGGGAAGCCGGGCTACAGCAAAGGCCAGTTTGGCTGGACCAAACCCAGCTGGGCCAGCGAGTCCCCCAGCATCTCAGCCCGCTCCAGGCGCTGCCCTCAGCAGCTTCTCTGCTGCTTTGACTAAATTTGTATCATTATAAACTACTATTACGTGAATATTACACCCCAGTGCTGCGTGTAGATAAAAAGGTATCGTAGGGAAGAAGAGTCAGTGTGCAGCGACTTTGAAATAAGACACAGAAAACCTTAATTGTTAAAGTTTAACTTGCAACATTTTAATTTAATTTTTAGCAATCTTCTTGAATAATCTTTCCTATTGCACAAAAACCACTGACATCATAACCATTGTTTCATTAAAAACACAAAAAAAGGAAAAAACCACCCTCTAGTACAATAAAAATGCTTTTCAACACACATATATATATATAGTTTTACTGTACAGTATTTTAAAAAATTGGGAATGTGCATATATTTTTACATATTCTGAAGCTCGGTTTTCCATGGTAATTTCTATTTACAGCTGTACAATGCCTTTGATGCTTTGAGGCACAGCGGTAACACTCAACGCTAACCCTCGAAAAGAAATTTTAGCCAGCTCTCCTCTCACAGACTTTCTCAAAGCAGTTTACACTTACATCCTTGAGCTATAAGCTCTGCCCTCCTGTGGGTTTGGGGCGGGGGGAACTGTAACACTCGTCTCCGTGAGCAGCTTTCAGCCCTCTTCCACTTTACAGACCCTTAAAATTTTCTAAAGGGGTTTCAGATCTGATTGAAAACTCACATCCATAAAGCGATCTGCAGGTGAATTTGCTTTTAAGTGCCTTTTGCTGACCCAGGGAGAGGCAGACTGTGATGTAAAGAGCGAACTTACGCTCTTAGAATCATAGAATTGCTGAGGTTGGAAGGGACCTTCAAGATCATCAAGTCCAACCATTAACCCACCCTGACAAAAACCACTTCTAAACCATGTCCCTAAGCACCACATCTGCCCTTTTTTTAAACACCTCCAGGGACGGTGAATCCACCACCTCCCTGGGCAGCCTGTTCCAATGTTTAATAACCCTTTCAGGGAAAAAATGTTTCCTAATATCCAATCTAAACCTCCCCTGATATAATTTGAACCCGCTCCCTCTTGTCCTATCACTTGTCACCAGGAGAAGAGGTCAGCCCCCATCTCCCTACACCCTCCTTTCAGGTAGTTGTAGAGGGTGAGAAGGTCTCCCCTCAGCCTCCTCTTCTCCAGGCTGAACAACCCCAGTTCCCTCGGTTGTTCCTCATAAGGTTTGTCCTCCAGACCCCTCACCAGCTTTGTAGCCCTTCTCTGGACACGCTCCAACACCTCAATGTCCTTCTTGTAGTGAGAGGCCCTAAACTGAACGCAGCACTCTCATGTGTATCTGTAAAGGTAATTTCTCAGGCAGACCCCTGTCCCCAAGCCAAACTCCTTTTGCTCACTCTTATTCTACAGCGTTAAAACCATTTTCTTTATTTAAGATAACATCAAGTAACTTCATAAATACCGTATCAAAACACAAGTGCTATTCATTTATCAACCCCTTTCCCAACTAAGAGTCGTAATCCTACCAGAATTGCTATTTCTGTCTTGATTTATCGTGCATCTCGGGCTGGGCTTTGCTCCAGCCAAAGGCAGACAGTGCTCCTTTTCCGCGGGTTTGCTGGAAAAGCACAGGAATGTTTCCTTCTGTCCAAGATTTTGAAGTTTTTCTTTACATGAGAAACATAGCCCAAACAGGGTTTTTTCCACCCTACTGTACGCAAAATAAGATTCACCCGTGTCTCATCTGCACCCAGACTCTTGATCTCCAGGTCTTCCTCGAGATGTTCCCAAGCGCCTTGGGTTGCCCCTTTTCTACAAGGTGTACACCCTTGAACTGGGTCGCGTATAGCTATTTTAAAAGAGGACTTTTGCATTACTTTCTTTTTTATTATTATTATTATTTTAAAAAAACCTTGGTCAGTAGTTCAGAAAGGCAGGCCTGATCCTGCACGAGGCTCTGAGCATCCAGAGCTCTCCTTTTAGGTAAAAATGTCCTAAAGAACTGGAGTGATAATCTGGATCCTGCAGCCATCGCTTCCAGGACCGGTCCCATTGAAGTAAGTTTCAAATGCACATTAGGATACCGCAATTTTAAAACTGCTCCCCCACAGAAGAGATTTTTCTAGAAATTCAGGGACTGTGGGTGGATCAGCAGCTCATGAGAGCGTGTCCGAAGCGCTGCTTGTTGGGAGTGGGAGAGGGGCTCAAGCCCAAGTTCCTGGATTTGCAGAGCCGGGCACCAACCCTGCAAGTCTTACACCCATAATTATCTCGAAAGCTGAAATCCAAAGCAGACGCAGCTGGGAGCAGGGCAGGAATTATCCTGGCCTCTGCTGTGTAAATAATTTAGTGGCTGCTTGAAGATTCAGTGAAAACTCTGACCTCCTTATTTGTCAGCAGTTCCTTGAGCGCCGCGTCCAGCAAACGCTGTGTTTACATTTCCCACTGGCTCGGAGAATTAATGCTCTTTGTAGAGTTGTGAAATGAAGCAAACGCCCAAATACAGGCTTTGAAGAGTTTGTTTATGCGAGTTTATCATCAGATCAACAGTTTTCTGGTGCTGGCTGGAGGCGGCTCCTCCATGCTGAGTGGCTGTGCGTGTCCAAGCAGTGCTTGCTGCTGGGGAAGGGGCAGCAGCTGTACCACCGAGTGGCATAAAAATCAGGGACCATCCTCTGTTATTACATATCTAACTGTGATGAAGGCTTGCAAGCCTCCATCATGTCTTCTGGGAGAGTTCCGAGATCTCCGTTGCCCGTCTGAGATCTTAGGGGAAGGTCTAGCCTCCTTATGAAGGGGCCACGGCTGCCTTCCCGTTCTCCCTATGGCTTTCTCCAAAGGGTTCCTCATCTTTCTCTTTTATGGAGAACTTCTTCCTGAAGGCTTGCGTTAAGCTGGAGGATGAAGCCTTCCTAAACGTGGTAAGTCTCTTCCGAAAGTTGCCCCCCGAGAAGAAATAGAGAAGTGGGTCAAAGCAGCAGTTGGAAGCTGCCAAGGGGAGCGTTACCACAACCGATTTCTGTAGGTATATGGTGTCCTCGCAGCTGGTGTTCTTCAGCCACAGCGTGTGGAGGTGGACCGTACGCAGAATGTGGTACGGCGTGAAGCTCACCAGGAAGGTGGCCGTCACGATGATGATCATCCAGACAGCCTTCTTGCGGTTAGCCTGGTTCTTCTTCAAGGAATTTTTCAGTAAGGTCCTTATGATCATGGTGTAGCAGATAGTTATGACGATAAAGGGAAAAATGAAACCCACAAATAAGGCAATAAAATCCAGGATGACGACTAGAGTTTTCTTCTCAGTGTTTTCCGGGGGTTCAAAGCACTTGGTCTTGTTGCCATGTTGGTAAGTCCCGTTTTGCAGAAAGGGAGCACTGGTCAGGGTGACAAAAATCCAGATGCCGATGCAGACAAATTTAGCCTTCTTCTCCGTTACCAAATTGATGTGCTGGACTGGAAAAACGATGGCTATGCAACGGAAGAAGCTCATCGCAGTCATGAAAAAAATGCTGCAATACAGGTTGACGTACAAGGCGTAGGAGCTGATCCTGCATAGGAAGTCACTGAAGAACCAGTTCCCTTTGTGCACGTAGTAGATGACACGCAGGGGCAGGGTGCACACGCAGAGGAAATCGGACACGGCAAGGTTCAGCATGTACACCTGGAAGGCTGTCTTCTGCCGGTATGTTTTTATGAGGACATACAGCACAACGCCGTTGCCAACAAAGCCCATAATGCTGATCATGGAGTAGAGCGTGGAGTAGATTCGGTTTCGGAAGTCGTCGATGGAGTGATGGCATGACAAGTTGTCGAACAGCGCCGTCATGTTGCCTGGCCGAGGCACCGATTCCACCCAGCGATGAATGACAGGCCTAAGGATGAAAAACCTCAGGTGAGTCACGTAAAGCAGCACACAGAAGTGAAATGCCATTATTAAATAGGAGGAAAAAAAAAAATCTATCATCTCTCTTGTACAGGAAAGAACAGCTAGGAAGGGATGTGGGTCTGCACGGATCCGTGTTACTGTAACTGTCCCCTCTGGCCACCTTTCTTAACCTGGTACCGACAACTGGCGAGGCAAACATGAGAGTCACATTTTCATAAGCCCTCAGTCCTGGTGGCATCCTTCTTCCACCCAATTACCAACAAGCTCTTACTCCTCGCAAACTAAGTTAGCTACTAATTAAAACAGCAGAGAGAAATGATAAAGGTGGCAAGAGCACTGTGCGATTTAAAATGTAAAGACCCAATCTGGTCTCTGATGACTGCTCAGTCCTCCTCCACATCGCCTGGCAAACCCTCCCTCCCTCCCTCCACAGGGACAGGTCACTGCAGGAGAAAGTCTGCGAGAAGGTCTCTGAAACAGTAAAGAAAAACTGTTTAAAAAAAAAATAAATATTAAAAAACCCAAATCCTTTGCATTGCAGGTGAAAGACGGTTCCAAGCCAGAGGCTGCTCAGTGCACAAGCAGACATTTGTCAGCTCCCCAGACTCTGCATTGCTCTCCTCTGCTCACAGGTAGCATGATTTTTTAAACTCACTTTGTTAATAAATATATGTAATTACTAGCTTTGGATAAGATCTCGCCTATCATATCTGACCAACAGGAAGGGTGGCTGCAGCAGAGGCTCCAGCTGCCCTGGCATTGCCCGGGCAGAGGCAGTGCTGGCAGAGGGAGGGATGGGGGGGAGGGATGGGGGAGGGATGGGGGGAAGGTGGATGGGGGGAGGGGGGATGGGGGGGAGGGATGGGGGGGAGGGAGAGGGGGAGGGATGGGGGGAGGGAGAGGGGGAGGGATGGGGGGGAGGGAGAGGGGGAGGGAGAGGGGGAGGGAGAGGGGGAGGGAGAGGGGGAGGGAGAGGGGGAGGGAGAGGGGGAGGGAGAGGGGGAGGGAGAGAGGGAGGGGGGGGATGGAGAGAGGGGGGGGATGGAGAGAGGGAGGGGGGGGATGGAGAGAGGGAGGGGGGGGGATGGAGAGAGAGGGGGGGGATGGAGAGAGAGGGGGGGGATGGAGAGAGAGGGGGGGGGGATGGAGAGAGAGGGGGGGATGGAGAGAGAGGGGGGGGGATGGAGAGAGAGGGGGGGGATGGAGAGAGAGGGGGGGGATGGAGAGAGAGGGGGGGGATGGAGAGAGAGGGGGGGGATGGAGAGAGGGGGGGGGGATGGAGAGAGGGGGGGGGGATGGAGAGAGGGGGGGGGATGGAGAGAGGGGGGGGGATGGAGAGAGGGGGGGGATGGAGAGAGGGGGGGGGATGGAGAGAGGGGGGGGGATGGAGAGAGGGGGGGGGGATGGAGAGAGGGGGGGGATGGAGAGAGGGGGGGGATGGAGCGAGGGGGGGGATGGAGAGAGAGGGGGGGATGGAGAGAGAGGGGGGGATGGAGAGAGAGGGGGGGGCTGGAGAGAGAGGGGGGGGGATGGAGAGAGGGGGGGGGGATGGAGAGAGAGGGGGGATGGAGAGAGAGGGGGGGATGGAGAGAGAGGGGGGGATGGAGAGAGGGGGGGGGATGGAGAGAGGGGGGGGGATGGAGAGAGGGGGGGGGATGGAGAGAGGGGGGGGGAATGGAGAGAGAGAGGGGGGGATGGAGAGGGGGGGGGGATGGAGAGGGGGGGGGGATGGAGGGGGGGGGGATGGAGAGGGGGGGGATGGAGGGGGGGATGGAGAGAGGGAGGGGGGGATGGAGAGAGGGAGGGGGGGGATGGAGAGAGGGAGGGGGGGGATGGAGAGAGGGAGGGGGGGATGGAGAGGGGGGGGGATGGAGAGAGGGAGGGGGGGGATGGAGAGAGGCTCATGCCAAGGAGAACAAACCTCTTGGTCTGGCAACGTCTGCACTATGGAGGTAACTCCCTAGCAAAGGGCTTCTTCTCGGGTTTGCTTTTGCACACTGCTTTAATTTACATTAGCAGGTCTGGGACCCTCCAGAGCAGTCAGATCCTGCAGCCAGGGAGGGCTTTTGGACCCACTCAGCCAGTCTTTTGTGACATTTTATCGCTTCCTTTAAGTATTTATTTGAGCGCAGTGAGACACGACACTCTTGATTTGGGTTGGCCTAAAGTAAAGCAAGAGAAATATACACCCTTAACATATTTTTCCCCATTCATTTTCAATTTCTAATGGGTCAGACACAGAATCTCACGTGCACTCTTGAGACCGTGAAAAACCCCGACGATCAGAACTGCAGGATACGTGCAGGCTGAAGTAACAGGACTTACGGAAAGCAGTGATGAGGGCAACAGCGGGGACAAGATCGGTTATAAGAACCCACACCATGTATGTGCTCAAACCTGATGTTAAATGGTACATATTTTCATCCATAAAACTAGTCTGGCAGCATTAAAGTAGAGTCTCTCTCTCTCTCTCCAGGATCTCCTGGAAATTCAGAACCACAGTGGGATGCTCAAGGCTTCCAGGTTTCAGTCAAGTTTCAGCTATTTGGGAGTTTGTACTCTTAAAACAACCCTTTTATTATCTGCAATGCACGAAACACATTAAAGCTCACCGTTATCGGCGAGGTGGCACAGACAGGAGACAAGGCAAAACCTGACACAAGAGAGGATATTTTTTCCCCTTGGGCTATTTGTGGACACGGAGGGGTGTGTGAGCGACCGACCGTTCGACTGCACAAACGTCTTTGGCCAGAAGAGGCAGCCAAGGCTCAACATGGCTCTACTTGGCTCTGCCAGAAGGCGTAGATCGGTACATTGTACATAGAATCATAGAACTGCCCAGGTTGGAAGGGACCTTTCAGCCCATCGAGTCCAACCATCAACCCAACACTGACAAAAACCATCACTAAACCCTATCCCCAAGCATTACGTCTGCCCGGCTTTTAAATGCCTCCAGGGACAGAGACTCAACCGCTTCCCTGAGCAGCCTGTTCCAATGCTTAATAACCCTTGCAGTGTAAATTTTTTTCCGAATATCCAGTCTAAACCTCCATCATCACCTACGTTTCACTTTAGCTTATGTAAATGAAGCTTATCTAGAAACACTCATTGCAAATAACTTGTTAATCCGAGAGAGGCGGTGAGTTTGCAGCCATGCCCTCTCCTTGCCCCACAAATGCCACCTCTCGGCAGCCTGGTTCTGGGGGTGGCAGAATCCAGACCTCAGCCCCAGCCTGGATGAGTCTGGGCTCCTCGCGGTGAGCAGCCCAGTGTGGGTCTGAACAGCAGAGATCACCCCCACCAGCCTCTTGTGGCTCCAGCCACCCCCCCTCTGCGAGGGCCAGCCAGCAACAGGGAGCTGCTGCCCCAGTGGGACGGTGCAGAGGAGACCGAGCCCTGGGTCCCGTGGGAGATGCCGAGAGATCCGTCCCCCAGCCCTCACCGCTGGCACCCTCGTTTGCCTGAGGTCTTCACTCCAAACTGAAGCTTCAAGTTATAAAAAGAGCATCGCCCCAGTAACGTTTGAAAAATCTCCAAGATAGGGCTAAAATTAAGTTTGTGGTAACGTTGGTCTGATTTTAACCAATGGCTTGGGAGTGGCAGGTAGTGCAATATTCTCAGGAAAAAACTGTATAATCCCTATTCCTTGTTTTTATCTGTCAAGAAAATCCGACGCAGGTGATGAAGCCCTCGCTACCGTTACTCTTCTTGCTGGGTTAATGCCTCGCAAGCAGACCTGCCGAGCGCAACCACGCTATGCGCTGTAAGAACACATCGAGATTAGCGGCTCGATTATCTCATGAAAACTCATATGGATAAAATCTCTGAATTTACCGAGGCATCGTATATCAGTTCTTTCTCAGACATTCAAAAAACCAAACAAACACCATCGAGATGTTTGAGATTAAGAGACTGGGATGATCTTTTGCACATTGAGGCTTTTTCCATCTGCCCGCACCTCCAGGCACTTACGAGGAGTAGGAAGAATGAGGAGAAAATGGGAGAAACTGGGCTACGTGGCCAACCCAGTGGATAAACAGAGATGTTTTGGCTAAAAGCAGTAATGGGATGTAAGGCTCTGGGAAGGGAGGAGGCTGCAGATGGAGACACTCACAGGAGCCGGGCAGAACCCGTGTCTCCCAACAGCACATTTTGGGTCAGGTTCCCGCGTGCCTTGGGAGAGGGCACAAACCATGGGTGTCTGCAGAAGGTACTGCCACCCTCCTGCCACCGCGGATTTCTCGTCCCTCCTGCCAGTTTAGCTACCCTGCCTAAGAGAGAACCAAGAGATACTGATAAACGTCTCAGCCCACCATTCGCTCATTAGATGAGCTTCCTTATTTAATCTCTATGTGTATTTATCACACTTCTTAAGGGGTATTGAGCTGGATTAGAAACTTTTTGCCTCCTTTGGGGACGAAATGTCAGTCTTTCAGCTGTTATTCTTCAAGACATTTGCAGATAGAGGACAACCACGCAAGCTTGTCTAAAAGACAACCGAGATGTGGTATCTATCGTATTTCTAAATATAGTTTAAAATACCTTTTGTAACCAAAAGCAAAACTGATGATCGGAATATTGAAGTGGACTGCTAAAGTGTAAGAGAGCTTCACACCTAGAAATCTATCCGTAAAAAAACAAAAAACCCACAGAACCCCATTTCCTCGCTGAGGCTTTGGACCAGGTTTTCATCACGAACTGAAGACAAATATCACTCCTGCCACTTTTTATTTATATAGCCGTGGTTCACTGAACCACTTGTTTACGTGCTGGTGAATTCAGCTCATCAGGAATGTACACAAGTGAGAGGGAGCAGCAACAGTTGGCTGAGAAAAGCATCCCAAACTATGCAAACCCATAAAACGACGTTTATTCTGCGTGCCTTGTGCAACACAGATAGATTTACAGTTGGTCATGAATAGATTGGTCATAAATAGATTATACTAAATTTAAATACACAATCAAAAAGCATACCACCAAAGAAGATGCTGTCATTTGAAGCCCAGATGTGAGGCATCACTGTCTGAGCACTGATAAGGGCTGAATTTAGTGTTCGGTGGAAAAGACACAGGAACTGCCTCGAAACACCGAACGCGCTTCGCAAACACAAACTCCCTTCTGTGGGGGTGGGGGGGGGGTGGGAGCTCGGTCTCAGAAAGAGGAACAGAACGAATAATCGAAGCAAGCAGCAGACGCTAATTAATGACCCAGCTTCGTTAGCACGGAGCGCTATAACCGAGCTCCGTGGGTATTTAGCCCGGCTGCAAACGGCTCCCCGCGGCCGGGACATCGCGGCTCCCGCGGGCAGAGCCCGGCCAGCGGCTGTCCCCTCCCGTCCCCTGCGGCCACGCCGCCGCCCGCGGGGCTCCCCACGCCCGCATCACCCCCTGCAGCCATCGAGGAGCCGAGCCGAGCCGAGCCGAGCCGAGCCGAGCCGAGCCGAGCCGAGCCCCGTCCCGTCCCGTCCCGTCCCGTCCCGACCCCGGTGAGGACTCACCGCCGCCGAACCGGGCGCGAAGCTCTGCCCGCACGGCCCCGCCGCCGCCTTTAAGGCAGGGCGCTCCCCGCCCCCGGCCCGCCCCCGGTCCGGCCCACGGCGGGATCCCCCGCCCCGGGACACCCCCGGCCCCGCGGGACCCCCGGCCGCCCCCTCCCCGCTTCCTTCGGGGGGGCGCTGGTCTGCGCCGGGAGCTCTCGTCCCCAGGGCGGGGGGTCGGGGAGGCGCTGGGGGAACCGGCGGGTTTTCGTTTTCTCCCGGCTGCTGCAGAGCTGCCGCTCCTGGAGATGTCTCCGTCACATCCTTGAGATGTGTTTGTCTAGGGCGGGGATGTGTCCAGTTTGCACCTGCGGTAGCATCTAAGGTAGCCCTGGGGGGATGACTCGCCATGAAGAACCTTCGTCCTCACAGAATGGTTTGGGTTGGAAGGGACCTTAAAGGCCACCCAGTGCCACCCCCTGCCCTGGGCAGGGACACCTCCCACCAGACCAGGTTGCTCCAAGCCCCGTCCAACCTGGCCTTGAACCCCTCCAGGGATGGGGCAGCCACAGCTTCTCTGGGCAACCTGGGCCAGGGGCTCACCCCCCTCACAGCAAAGAAGTTCTTCCTGATATCTCATCTAAATCCACCTTCTCTGAGTTTAAAACCATTCCCCCTCATCCTATCACTTCACCTCCTGATCACAAATCCCTCCCCATCTCTCCTGGAGCCCCTTTAGGGACTGGAAGGGGCTCTAAGGTCTCCCCGGAGCCTTCTCTTCTCCAGGCTGAACACCTCCAACTCTCTCAGCCTGTCCTCACAGCAGAGGGACTCCAGCCCTTGCAGCACCTTCTTGACCTCCTCTGGACCCGCTCCAACAGGTCCATGTCCTTCCCATGCTGAGGACTCCAGAGCTGTATGCAATACTCCAGGTGGGGTCTCACAAGAGCAGAGTAGAGAGGGGGAATCACCTCCCTCAACCTCCCTCGTCTGCATTCCTGGTTCCTGAGACCCATCTGGTGCTGGTGCCTCCCAATACAGCCTTGTTCCCAGGGTGCTGGTGTCCCCAGATAAAGCCTTTTCAATGAGTAGGTGGTGTAAGCTGTGACCCCAGGTCCTTCTGCTGAAAAGATGTGCGCATCTCCACGGCTTTTGTGCGGTGCTGCATGGTTGGCTGACCACTTGGTGGAATTTTGAGCCATTTTTTCTGCTCCAGCTCCACTTCGATGGCTGGTTTGGGAGATCCTGCAGACCTAGGTGCTCTCTAGGTGGGTGAGGACAGGCTGGCTGCACGGTTCCCCCCTAGATGGGATCCTAAGTGGTGAAGCACACGACTGGGGAACGGTGGTAGCATGACAGGATCACGGGAGAGGCAAGTGCAGATGGGGCAACCTTGTCCGCACATCATCAGCGGGACAGGATGGTGCCCCAGTAAAACCCCTGGCGTGCTTGGCTAGTTACCATGCACTGAGACATTGCCCTGGTGGAGGCAGATCTTTTCACCTCAGCTCCTGAAACATCCCCATCCACATGCTGACGAGCCTCCAAGTGCTCTGCTGATCACCTCTTTAAAAAATGGAGATCACGGGCAAATGTGCTCTGTGCTGACTTGTAGTTGCGCTGGACCAACGTATGCACCAGAAGAGATTTTTCCTGCACTCAGGGGCAAACTTTGCCCCTGTGCTGTCCTGGAAGCGGTGGCATCACCCTGCCTTCTCAGAACCGAGGTTCCCAAAGGTACATCTGGGGTGATCTTGACACCAGCAGAGCTGTTTGGGGTGTCTCTGCATCAGCGTCAGCACTGCAGCCCCCGTGTCCGCGAGGGGGACCAGGAGGGGCACAGCCTTCTGCCAGCCCTTCCTTGGAACAGGAGAATCACAGCTCTCTTCCAGCCCTTCCTTGGAACAGGAGGGTCACACAGAGACACTGAAGTGGTCCAAGAATAGCTCTGACACTCATCTGGGATCCAGAAAGGTGATTTTCTTCCCTGTGATCCCAGCGGACCTCTTGTAGTAACTTAAGCTTTAGCTTCTCATGGGAAATAACATGATGAGTAAATACATCTTCCTCAGAATTAAGGATCAGCTTCCAAAAGTGGCAGGCACCAAAATAAGTGACAGTAATCAGGAGATCCTGTGAGCTCTGCTCATGGGGCGTACGTCTCTCCACGTCCTCTTGTTCCCACAGCACCACTTGCCTGTCCCCGTCCCCATGTGAAGGTCTCCGAGGCTGCGAGGTTCCTGTCCACGGCCCATTTTCCACTCAGCGGGAACTCCCATGCTGTTATTTAGGAATGCTCGGTGTAGGAAGGAAACCTTCCCGCTATAGGGCTTGCTTTCCCCATTCGGCATGGGTGGCATCCCACCACAGCGTGAGGGGCTGGGCAGAGATGGGGCAGGCGGGATGGAAAGGTGTGCAGGGAGAGGGAGAGCGGTTATTTCCAGCCCTGTCTCCCACACAAGCCCCTCAGACCCTGCTTCCCTTCTGTGGGAGTCAGCACGGGCTCCTGGCTCTTTCCCGAGTGAAGGGCTCAGTGCAAGCATCGCTCATGACGTTCTTCCAGCTCTTTGCGTTCTTGTAGGCGGCTTCTATGTCTTCAGTTCTGGCACAACAGTGGGTGATCACGTTTGAAAACCCCTACAGATAGTTGGGCAGTGACGTCTGGGCCCTGGGACTTCCCAAACCCTCCTTTGCTCATTAGATCCCCTGTCAGCGTCTGCTGGGTGAAAGCCAGAGCCTTGGCCTGGGGCAGGGAATGGAGCCAGCAAGCACAACCCAGAGGCATGTGGGTGCAAAGGACCGAGCGTGACGCTGTGACAGCGCTGAGGTCGGGAGGTGGCTGTGCTGGGAGAGCTGGAAGGGTGCAGAGCTGAGCGGCCGCGGGGGGAAGGCTGCTGGAGAGCAGTGATCACACATTTTGCCACCTCCAAACTTTTGAATAAACGGTTTAGAACGAAATAATTGCCACCATGTCACAGAATCACAGAATCATAGAATTGCCCAAGTCGGAAGGGACCTTTCACATCATCGAGTCCAACCATCAACCTAACTCTGACAAAAGCCATCACTAACCCATCTCTCTAAGCACTACGTCTACTTATTATTGCTCTCTAGGAATGGACCACAAATAAGATCAACAAGACACTGGAGTCTGCTCTCGTGGGAGGTACGTGGATGACGGTCTCTTGGAGACTGTGTTATGGCAGGTTCTGCCCGGGCTGCACGGTTTTGGTTTTGGTTTTGTACTTGTGCGTTTTATTTAAGTGTCACTGCGCTCAGCCACTGCAAGCTGCTATTCACCATGCTCTTACCCTCCCTTCTTCACTGTTTTACATCACGTAGGGAAAGCAAAGGCTTGGAGATGGGCTGAGTATAACGACAAAGCCCTTTTCCACCTGGCACTGGAATTACAGACCCACCTGGAGGTTTTGCAGTACCGAGCACTGCAGCTGTGCCTGCTTCCTCCAGCTGCAAAGCCAGGTCTTCTTTTCTTTCTCTTTTGCTTGCATCTCTTCCACCCTGGTGTGTCCCAGAAGGTTCTTCTGCTGTCGAACCCAGCAATTTGCTCGTTCGTTGTGGGTCCTTGGCACCTGTGCACACCCAAAATGTGCAGACTTGCACTTCAGACAAAGCCATGGCACGGTGGAGGTGGCAGTTCCTCTTTTGCACCACTCTCTATGGACAGTGAAGGTGTGTGAGAAGTAAGTACACCTCATCCATCTGCCTCTCCTGAGAGCCTTCCCTGCCTTCCTCACCTGCCCTGCGCACAGAAAAGCCTGCCCATCTCCCAAGAGCCACTTGGCAGCTATTAGAAACAGTCAAATCGTGCAATAATTCAGGCAAGAGGGGACCTCAGGAGATCTCTAGCCCAACCTCCTGCTCAAACCAGGTCAGGCCAAGTTGCTCAGGGCTTTATCCCACCTGGTCTTGGAGACTTCCAAGGATGGAAGTCCAAGAGCCTCCAAGACTGGGCAACCCATTGCACCGCCTGCAATCTCCTATGGAGTGAAGCCAGTTCTTTAGTTGTGGTGCACTTATTGGTATTACTTCATTCTGCCATTCCTTCTGCTTTTTTTGGTACCTTTTTTGCTATTCCTTCTGCTTTTTGCTACTCAGTTTTGTTATTCCTTCTCCTTTTTTTTTTTTTTTCTGTTCCTTCTTCTTTTCTCTTCTGCCATTTACTCCCAAGAACAGGAAGATTTCTAGTTGCAAGGTCAGACTGAGGTTAGCGTGGGATCGAGGAGGCTGCTGCTGCTCCCAGTGTGCCGGCAGAAGGGCCAGAGTTTTGGTGTGGGAAGAGTTTCCTCAATGGACTCCTAAAAGGAGATCAAACTGCAGCTCTGATACAATGAGGCCAAGAAGACACGTGGTATTTGATGGAGTCCAGGCGTGACAACCAGGGGCAAGACTGAGATAGTCACTAAATACATCTGCACTGTCAGGAGGTGGATGAAACCATTTGTCCTCCGGGACAGGTGGCTGGAGGGTGGACAACCCTGACACCTCCACGTACCATGGGGACCTCCCTGCTCCAGGGAAGGGCTGGATCCATGGCACGCAGACTTGATGCCCTGAGAGAGAAGAAAGCAGACCTCCTCAGCCGGGGGGGACTGTCCCTGGGGTTGGCTGACACTGCTTGGTGGGACAGGCTGCAGTGACTCTGCTCCCCCAGTTTGGGCAGGGGAAGATCTTCAGGCCACTCGGTGGTGACTCAAAGACACAGCAAGGAAGTGCCATCAGTGCGGTGTCCCTCACACACCCTATAAGGTCATCACGTTGCTCTTCTTCCCCTGCTTGGTTTTTTAGAGCCTTCCTGTAAGTCCAAACTGAGCTAACATGTCATGGGGACTGACAATCAAAGTCTCGAGAAGATGATACAGGGTTGGTTAGACGAGGAGTTGGGAGAGGTCAATGCAAAGGATGGAGGAGATGGCAACAAGAACATGCATGTATATAGGCCAGGTGTGGACAGAGGAGGCGCTCAGAGGAGGGAAAGGGAAGGGGAGGTGTCCCCAGAGGAGCCCCTGGCTGCATCGCTGGAGAAGTGGGGAGGAGAAGACCCCCACAAAGCGATCCCCATCAGGTCTAGAGAATGAGGTTACACATTACCTCTCATAGGGCTTGCAGAATTAGCCCAGGCAGGACTACGGGGATGGGGAGTCTTTAGGAAGACCAGGTGAATGATGTGGAGTGAGAGAACCTGTTCTTGGAGGCTGAGGATGGGTCGGGAGGAGAGGCACTGGGGTCTGTAGCGTGGGTGCGCTGTGGTGAAAGCGTGGGGAGTGATCAAGAGAAAGTAGCAGGATCAAGGGTGGGTTTTTCCAGTGCAGCAGTTGAGAGCACGCTTGCGTCCCGAGGGGAGAGACCCTGCTTAGACACGGGAGCTCAACGAAATGAGGGCTGGAGAAAAGGTAAGAAAGTAAATTCAGAGGAACATAAAGCAGAGAAGGGGGAGGCGGGAGTGGCAAAAAGATAGAAAACTACAGCAGCTGAGAAACCTCAATGTGAAAAAAAGCACCAGGGAGTGACAGAGTCTGAAAGAGGAGGGAAACCCCTAAAAGCTTGCATGGGTGGTGGTGGGGTGAGGGAGATAAAGAGGAAGGAAGAGAGTTGTAGGAAGTTTTGGAGAGGGATGGAGGTCAGCGAGGGAGGGAGGGCTGCACTTCGGCATTTGGGGCTGGGCGAGGGTAGCTGTAACCTGTCATTTCACTTCTAACGTGGCGTAAAGTGATTTCTTTGCTCTCCTTCAAAGTCGCTAGAAGTCTGGGCTAATTAAGTGGCAATTTGAATTCCAGATATACTGGGGAGCCAGCCACGTTCTGGAAGGGGTCGTTTAGGTAGGTTAATAAGACACGCACACGCGTGCTGAGGGGAGGAACCAGCCCTCAGGCCGTCGGTCTTCAGACTCTTTGCTCCAGGCGTTTCAGAACACTTTAGAAAGCTGAGCATGTGGCAGATGTTCACAGCCATGATGCTAATTGCTGGCACTTCCCATATGTCAGCAGAACTCCGGGCGAGCGGTGACCGCGTCGGAGGCATCGGCTCTTTCAATATTTCACCAGAGGAGCTTGCCTAGATAACATACCTTTTGCCTCTGGGAAAGGTTTTCACTGCTCTGAAGGTGGTTATTGATTAACAACAACACAAATTTTAATGGCTCAGTAGACATCTGGAGGCTGAAGAATTGTTCTTTTAGTACTTAATAACAGCAATTTGATGCTTAGGCTGTAAATCAGTCTGGTTCCCTTTTCACAGGACAATGGGATAAGGCACAGTTTAGGGGTACAGGCTTTGGAGATCCGTTTGGGACCATCCAAATCTTGAAAATGCCTGATCATGCTTTAGGCTTAAGGTAAATCGTGGACAGAAATATTTGATGTGGTTATGATTTAACAGCAATTCAAAATTTAGCAGGCATGGGGGGCACTCCCATTGCAAAGGGACGAGAAAGTTGCAGGGAAATGGAAGGCTTGGAGATGTCACCCAAGGAGACGAAGGGCATTTTTTGTGCAACAATTTCTGTGCCTTTATGTCTGGCAGCCCGTAGTCATTCTGAAACAAGTGGCTTTTGCTTCGTGCCCACGTGGGAGCTGCTCAGCCAGGGCTGTCCCCTCCGTTTCAGAGCAGTCGCCAGCCCGTGGCCAGCCCCAGGTTGGCTGAGCCAGTGCGTTCGGGTGGCAGAAGCCGCACCAAGGGACGACGGTATCAGTGGCCAGAGTCAGACGGGTACATGTCCCCTCTTCTTCGTCAAGTTTGCAAACGTGATGCCTTATTTGGAAAAGTAATTTCTGCTTCTTGCCAAGGATAGGCAATCCCTTTTCTGCTCTGCTGTCGCTATAACAGCTCCTGTGAGGGCCCCCACCCAGTGGGACCTGTTTCTCCAGGGGACCATCCCTTATTGTCACCTAGACCCTACAGGACGTATCTCCATTTGTTCGCAGGCCCGTCACGTGGACTTGATGACACAGTTCCAGCACTGGCCCTGTCTTCCACTTGATTTTTAGGGACTGATGTTAATACCTGTGGCCCTTACTGGCAGCTGAGAGAAGCTGCTCCATCCCAGCCATAGGAGATGAATGAAGCTCCCCATTCCCCTGATTTCTGTGGAGAAGAATGGAGCTGGGGAACTTTGTGTGAGGAAAACCTCAGCCCTAGTCACTCTCTCAGATCATGAAGCTGTTGATCATGTCCTACCACAAATACAACCTTTTTACCTAGCTGCCGTGGAAACGAGGACCGAGAGAAGATGCAAAGCTGGGTGAGATGATACAATATCTTCAGCAGTGTCTCTAGTTAGCATATTGTCAGAATAAAGCACTTGCTCTCCTGAGACAAATTAAATAAAGTACTACCAGAAATGGCTGCAAGGACAGCATTCAGACAACCCCATCACTCTTTAGGCTAAATACTTGGAGAATTATGTTGTTCTTTCACAGGCACAAATCTCTCTTCTCAGGAGGAGGTGACAATGTGACTAATCTGGGAAATGACAGGAGACATCAGCCAGGGAACAACGTTGTTTCTGTTTCACTGAAGATGACAGGGTTCATGTGGTTTCCACTCAAAATGCAAACCAAAGGGTGAGAATGTGTGCTACCTTTTCTGAGAAGTTGAGGAGAGTGTGTGGGCCCTGCCGCAGACGTACGGGTACGGGGTATGGGTACGGGGCTGCCACAGCGTCCCTGGGGTGCTGCAGCCAAAGTGCTTCCACTCTGCCCTAGGCTGATCCACCTTGACTTCACACCTGGGTTTGGAGAGGTCTTTGGGGGCAGTGATTAAAGGGTATTCTGCCAGGGAAAATTTCTAGAAGTAGGGCTTTTAGGGACCCTTTAACCTGCTCCGATCCTTTCACCTTGTGCAAAATGGAAGGGTGGGCTTCTTGGACCAAAACTCCAGACAAGGACCCAGAGACATCCTTTTGCTGTGGTTCAGCTGGTGAAGGACCTCAGCAAGCCATGAGAACTGGCCCCTGTGCAATCAGCTGATCATACTTTGTGCAGGAACACTAGATATGCGTTTGTAAAAGGTAAGGTTTGAATTTTTACCTTTCTGTAGGCATTATGGGATTGGCTTTACCAGACGCCGAACACCTCCAGGTCTTGCTGTGTTTGCTTGATGGCGGGCAGGGATTCCTGGTGTCTTGTGGGTTAGCGTCCTAAGTCCCTTGCGTGGTTAACCACCTTAGAAAGGAGAGAAGCTAAAGAAATCATGAAGCCTTTTGGCCTGCTGATTTGAAAAGCTGGGTTTCCTTGGTTTTTTTTTTAAGGTTCCAACATGTCAACCTGTAATAAATAGAATGGCCCCGCTGGCAGGAGATGCTGTCCTGATAGAGCCAATTGCTGCTTCCTCTTCCTGTTTTGTACATGTAACAGTAGATGGGTGAGATAGAGCTTTCTTTAAGCTGCGTCTCTGTTATTTCAAAATTCACACTGCAGACGTACCAGTCAATAAACGAGAAATGTTCAGTGTCGCTTTTTTCGTGTCTTCAGGCAGAAGCAGCAGACTGTTTTCCCGTTCCTGGTGGCTTCATTTATCAAGAGCTGGGAAATTATATTAATACTCCTGGGTTTGTTAGAACTGGTGTGAAATCTGTATTATATGGAAATCTGTCCAAAGCATTGTATCACTCTAATATTTTTTTTCCAGAATGGGACAAACCTAAGGTGCATTTATTGGTCCTCGGACTGGAACCGGGTGCGAGGGTCTGTGCAGGTCAAGAGTGACTTTAGGCTTTATAATCTGGGTTACTGGGAGTCTGGTCCAGGTAATATTAACTAGCAGTTACTTTCAAACTGACAAAATGTCGTGCTTTGATTTTCTAGTTTTGTTTCAGTTAGGGACACTAGATTTATTGCTTCTTAACACTTTTTTTTTTTTTTGGTAAAAAAAAAAAATATTCTGACATACACATTTTTAAAAATAAAAATAGTCTGTCAGAGATTTTTTTGTTATCCTTTTTCCCCACGCACAATAGAAAAGCAGCATTTTGATTCTCTAATGTTAATTTTTTTGATAGCAGAGTTTTCCGATTACATAAACCACCAGGGTTCTTTTTCTCTGGAAGATGAGAAAACAAACTTATCCTTGGAAAATTCATCAGTGCACAAGAAAACATTTCTCATGGGGGAAATTTTGCTTCAACCTTCTTTTGGAAAGTAAACCAAAAAGACAGAAATAATATACACAAGTTCTCTTTTAGGAAAGGGAATGGAATAAGCATCAAGAAAATACTGAATTTTTGGCATCGAAATTGTTTTGGTGTTTGTATCACTTGGAAAATAGAATCTAAACTGACAGGCAAATTCATGGGCATTACTGAATCTTAACATTGTCTCCCTTAATAGAGGCTTTATGACTGACTAAACCCATACTTATCTAATGTATCCATTGATATACATTTCTGTTAGGTATCTGAGGATGGCCAGATGATCATCTGTGACACAATGTAAGTCACGTAAGTTAGCACAGAACATCAGAGATGATGTTTATCTGCTCATATTTGAATGAGACCGCAGTCCCTGCCAACTGGCTTCCATCCCTCTGGCCTGTAGCAGAGACTTTTCGTAGGAAACACCCATCAGGATAGAAAGCCCTGCCTTGCAATAGAACAGTTCCACGTTAGCTGTGTAAATAAACCCACGTGAGAACCAGACCCAGATTTTCCCTAGGGCCGGATCCCTAGGGATCGCTTCTTCAGGCGGCTTACTTGAAGATGGCATTCAAGCCCCCGTAGTCCACCTTGGTGAAAGGACATGGGACCAGAGCCGTGGTGTCCAGCCTTCTGTGTGCACACACGTGCTAGTCCACACCCTGGCGTCAACACGAGCTCGAGGGAGGCATCACCATGGTTCAGAAGGGTCACCACGCATTGCTCTTCTGGTTCTCAGAAGCTGCAGGCACTCCACCCAAGATGTTTTCAATTGCCAGGGGCAGTGACTGGAGTACTTTTGGGATAAAGGTGGGGCTTGGGGTGACGAGCCAGCATCCTTTTGCTGCAGCGTGTATTGCTTCATGGTGTGTCAATCTACAGAATGATTCTGTGCCGATCTACAGAATGGCTTCTGCCACTGAGATCTGTCCTGTGACGGTGCACTGGCCCCGTGTCCAGTGTAAGTAGTCTCTACTGTTTCATTTGGCACTTTCCTTTTTAATTTGCAATTGCCACAATGCTTTATGTGGCAGACATAAGTGAAAAGAGTAGTTACTGTCCTGTATCCATAGCTTGGATGGAGTAGAGAACATCTTCGCTGTTTTGTCCAAAGAGCAACTTTCTTACTACTTCTTAGGATAACAGCCCTTGATTTCTGGACTATTTTAGGGTCATATGAGTAGTCAGGAGGACGATACTGTTACTGACTGGTTCATAAAAGGAAAGCCCCATGTCCATGTCTAAGCTGGAATTGCTGATGGGCATCCATGGAGCTCAGTAGTCCTGGGCTTCCAACATTCACTCAGGAACAAATGCAACAGGTATGCATTGGTACAGATGGACCTTGCCTGGAGCAGGAGAGAAATAAGATCTTAAAATGATATAATTTAAAAAACAGCAGAACTAATATAGCAACAGGCTAACCAAGCTCTCAGAGAAAGGAGGAAGCAGGCTGCAAGCCATGCCAACGGTTAAATGTGCATGTCCATCCAAGCGCAGAGGGGTTTGTCAACCAACAACAGAGGAGCCAATGCCAACCCAAACACGAAATGACCAAAACAATCAACTTTGAATGAAAATAAACTGTAGCGCATAATGGCAACATAGCAACAGATAAAATTTTGCCTCATCTAATAACTAATGCAAGGGTAGGGTATGCAATTGCACGATGAGAATGTAAGTCAACAAAAAACTGAGACATCCAGCATGAGAATGATAAATACAGATCATCAGATATGCAAAGTAATTCAGTTAATACTATTGCCTCTGGTGATTTTAAAACCTTCCTGTTCTTAGAGCATTCAGGTCCTCATCTTGTTGGATGTTTTTTTTTTTTTTCTTGTTGATTTAAAAGGAAAAATGTAAAGAGAAAAACTAGTGACAAATGACGATATACCTAAGTAGGCTTTATGTTCAAGTCCGAGATTCAGATAAGGGGACTCTATATACTGGGAATCTGTGAGAAGATGCTCTTACAGCTACCGGCGTCCACCTACAACTCCCTTGTATTTCTGCTTCTAGAACAGATCGTGGAAGATGAAACAGTGGAAGTTTGTGCTTTAATAGTTACATCCTCTTATTTCCTGAACGTCACTGGTAGAACTGTCTGAAAATAATTCACGTTCTTAGTCAGAGAGATGAGTTGTGTGGTCTATACCACTGCACCGAGCTGCTTTTGCTCTCATCCAGTTGTTATCTACTGCTCCAAAACTTCCCATGCTTCTGTCCCATGCTTTCTGCTTGGATTGAATTAGGTGTGCTCTTGGCCCCCTAATGACATGCCTGGTCCAGGCTGGCCATAAGCTTCTGATGAGCCCCAAAAGCACCTTCCAAGGGCTGGGAATCCAGCCCTTCAGTTATACGACCTGCTGGTCTCTGCAGCTGCTCTTATCTGATGTGCTGACAAGTCGGTGCTTTTTTTTCTTTAAAGGAAACCCCCTCACTGACAAATTGCTTTTGACTTTTACTAATTGAGCTTATCATCACCTAGGGCGTATATTTGTAGATTTAAGAATCTCTCTAAAATAGAAGAAAAATAAGCGAAAGAGGATCACAATTTTCCTTCCCTTATGCTTCCTCCTTGCTCAGCTCCATGTGTAACTGCCAGTCATAGAATCATAGAATTGTTAGGGTTGGAAGGGACCTTAAAGATCATCTAGTTCCAAGCCCCCTGCCATGGGCAGGGACACCTCCTGCTAGATTGTCTAGATTGGAAGGGACCTTTCAGATCATCGAGTCCAACCATCAACCTAATCCTGACAAAAAACATCCCTAAACCATATCTCTAAGCACAGTCCCTGGTTAAAAGACTTGTTCTCCACTGGACTTAAGACCAGGGAATTTTGCAGTAGGTGTTGTGTAAGTCTGTGCCCAGGGGCACCTCCAGGAGTTTTCACCAACAGAGATTTGCCCTAGATTTGCTCAAAAGTAGGGTGTGTTTTGATGTCTGCCCCAGCTGTAACTCCCTGGCTGCTCTGGCGAAGGCAGCGCTGCCTCCTCAACCACGGTGCTCCCGGGAGAGAGCATCACTGCTCCATCCCCAACGTGGCGATAGCGATGGGCCGCTAACGCTCCATGGGCACTCAGAGAGCGCTCTGTGGGGCACGAGCACACAATACCAGCGCTATCTCAAGCCTTCCCGGCAAATCGGAATTGCAGAAATTGGAAAAAAAATTGTGACATGATGTCTTTCACCTCCAGGGCTCATTTAAAGCACAAAGCGGAGGGGAACACATTCATCCTGACTGTCAGGTATCCAGTCCTGGGACAGACGACTGCGGCCACCAAAGCTGCCCGTTGGGAGCCTTCTACATGCGTTAAATTCACATCACACAGACTGCCGACACAGACAGGCAACGTGAGATACCTTGTGTTGACTTCCAGAGATGGAACGAGGAGTGTCCTTCTTCCAACTGAGTGTAAGCTCTCTTTAATAGACCTGCTCAAATCGTCTTCTACAGACTACACACGTAAAATCTCATGAAATATCACAAATAGAATGGCATAGTCCAGGTGGAAGGGACCTACAGGGATCACCTAGTCCAACTGAAACTACCAGGACTCTTCCTCAGCTTGGTTAGGAGATGGCCAGTATTTTTGGAGTGAGGAATCTCAGCTCAGCCCCTCTTAGACACCGAGTGCCAAGTCTCTTTGCCTGTGAAGTGAAACAGCTACAAACCACACGCGACTGCGCCAGCATTCACCAGGCATTGCTTTTCATTCAGCAATGTTTTCAGTACCTGGATATTTTCACTAACCACTACGTTCATGCTAATCTAGTCCCATTGTTAAAAAACGTTAAGCACGGGCTGCCATAGTTTTACAACTAATCATTTCTTGTCAAACCAGTGGTGCAATATCTTTCCAAAATCTTTGTTGTTTGGGGTTCCCCCCCCCCCCCCCCCCCCCCCCCCCCCCCCTTTACTAATTATGTGATCCTCAATATTTTGAAATGCACTTTAAGGTTTTGCACTTTGATATTCTTTTCCTATTAATAATGAATTTAAACCAATTACATGGGTGTTTTTTTTTTTTTTTTCCACGTCGGGCTCATTCAAAAATCATTTTGGGGCAGATAATAGATGGAGGACAAAGGATGGGCAAGAAGAAAGTCTTTGTGACTAGAAAATAAAAAGCGTACTGGAAGCTGCTGAAATGACATCCAGGGACAGCGGTAAGATTAATGGGCTAGTAAAGATGATTTTTAAGGGTAGATCAAAAAAGGTACTCTGCAGTCAGAGCACGATACATCGCCCTTAGTGTGCTTTACTCTATCTCATGCAATAAAGCACACACAGGAAACAAGTCACCTTTATTGCCGTGCCTGTCAAAATCAAATTTTGCAGGAAGAACCGCTCCCGATCGCTCCTGACACGGGTGCGGGACTGGAGAGGGCGCCAGGATGTCTCTCTACCTGCTTCGAGACGGGCAGTAAAGCCCGGGTCCCGCTCACCCGCAGCCCAGCGCACACCGAAGGCGGCAGAGGATGCAGTTTTACCGGGGGGGGTTTGGTTTCCCGGCACTATGTCAGACCTTACACGGCTCTGGATTTAGCTTTCCTCCAGTTCACAAAGCAAAAATTGTTTGGCAAGGGCAGACCGTGAGTCTTGCAGAGTAATTAAAAAAAAAAAAAAAAACACTCCCGAAAAAGTTGCTCTGCTGGTTCTTGGGAAAAAACGTTAAAAACTTTCAAGTCTGAGCAAAACTGCGGGACTCGCTTTTCTCCTAACATTACTCCCGCTTCCCAAGGAGCGGAAATAAGGAGCAGCCCTGGGAAAAGGAATTTCTCCCTTAAAACGTGAGCATGCAAACATCACCCATCAGCTTCAGCTAAGCACGGACTCATATTCTATGTATTCACTTATGCTTATCTAATTCTTGGAAACCAAAATCCACTTGGGACCCCTCTCTATCAGGAAGTTACTCCAATGTTTACTCTCAAATGACCTTTTTATTTTATTTTAGTACTATTATTTCCAGTTCAAACCCGAAGTATCATTTCCAATAACTAATCTCTCTTCCCGGTGTCAATAACCTCTGACTGTTACCTGTTCCCTCTTCCCTTCCCTCTCCTGGGCATCTCTAACCTCTGGGCATTGCAAATCTCCACCTGCTAGATTCAGCGAAGTGGATTAAACCTCTTTGCTTTGATTTCAAATGTCTTCAGCTACTTAATTGCTTTTAAGAGTTTAGTCTGTCATCTTTCATCTTTCAGGCAGTGCCTCAGGCTCGTTCTGCTTTTGTAGGGTGGAGAGGAAAACCACCAGCAAGAAGCTACCAACTAGCTCCGGAGATGCAGCCCAAAAGTCACGCAAGATAATTCCTATTTCTTTCCCCCGGATGAGTTCAGTTAATACAACAATCAAATCACAACAACTTCAAATTAAAAGAAATGTTAATAGAAGGGTGTAAGACGGGACCAGCTGTATAATGAAGCATGAAACCACAACTGCACCAACTGGTTGTCCTTTTTCACCATTCTTAATCTTTTTTAGTACCAAAGCTTCTGAGCTCCATGTAGGTAAAATAGGTGCGTTTCTTGCCAGAGCCATTAGTTTTCATGTTCTTTTATGATACCAGGCTAGATGAAGTATCTTACAATGAAGAAGAACTGAATTTCTAACATTTAATAAATGAATTTGTACAGCCATGCTGAGGAACCATCAAATATCCTTCTTTCTGATTTGGGAAGTAGGACAAAAACACATTAGGAGAAATGAAGGGGAGCATAGAAATGGAAGGAAAGGAACACGTCTGAGGTGCTAGGATGGTGTCTGCGGAACTCCCATAGATGGGTTGAGAAGCCTGCTGAGGCCAGCAGGCTAAGCAGAAATATCTTCTTTTGTTTTCCACTTTCCTTTCATTGATCTTTTTAAGCTTTGGAAACCATTGGGTGTGAAGCAGGATTGGAAGGGCTGAAAGGCAGTCCGAACCTGTCTCCTCATTTCTCATCCCAAAGGTTCACCACTTAAAAACGAATCTTGCTAGTCTCAAGACAGACGATACTGGAGACTTGCCCCCACTGCAAAAATCCCCTCAAAAGTCAGAGTCAGTAAAGGCCTATCAAGAATAAAACACGCTCACGTTTTTATTATGGGAAACAGTTCCTTACTGTTGTATTGACCTATTAATTCTGAGTTTGAATACCCAATATATTATTTTTTTGTGAGCTTAACATACCAAGATTCTGGCTTTCGTCTCACTCTAGGTGTATCGAGTTCCCCACAACTGAGTTTAAACTTCAGTCATACAAAACAAAAGAGGACCCTCTTCTGGCCTTTCTGGCCTAAAAACTGCTCTACAGTCCTCTCATTTTAATGTGCTGGGAAGGGGGAGGAAACTTGCAGAAAGCTCCTAAATTTGTAAACAAACCAGAGAGGCAAATGCACTTTATGTTGTTTGGAGAGAACGTGTACCAGAAGCATCTCTAGTTGTGGTTGCCCCAGTCACTTGCTGGTGGGAATGGTCTTTGTTTCCCAGGGTGTGCTGCGTTGTGCGGACTTGCTCAGCTCTCGGCAGCTCTTCAGGAGAAGACAGATTGCTGACCACAAGAGGAGATGGGTTAAGCACAGGTCATCCTGTTATCTGGTGTGGGAAAGGAAAAGGGAACAGCCAGGGAAGCTAGTGTAAAAGCTTTTTTCCCTAAAGAAAAAAAAGAAAATAAAACCACACACAAAATCACCTCCCTTGCACTCACTGGTAATTAAAATGCGGTGGTACTACACGCGGTGGTGGAGGCTGGGAACAACCCAGAGCCCAGGCTGTAGTCCTTGGTCAGCCGTTTCGAGGGAACCCCACGTCGTTGGGCTCAGACTGAGGGCATCAGTCACGAACGTGCCATAACAGGATTCATTAGTGTTTATCTCAGTTTCAATACACCAGCAATTAAGATCATAGCTTTATAATCATATCCACTCCGAGTTTCGGCAACAGCGTTTAAAAACCTGAAGACAATACGTCTATTTCCATTCACCTGAAGATCGCTCGAAGTACAAAAATACTGCTGGAGGAGAAAAATTCTCCTATGAGGGATGACAAATAACATACCCTGTCCAGGAGATATCAGTGGAGCTTTTGCAAAACTGAGATGTGCTCATGTTGGAACTAAAGCCTTTTTAGTCTCTTCCCGTAAATTTCCAAGTGCCGAGAAGCAGAGAGCTAAAGGAGTGCTGTAGTCACCACCCAGCAGAGACTGGAGTTTGTTACCCATTGCCAAGCAACGTCTTAAACCCCTCTTTTTGCTGCTTCTGATCCATCCTCTTGCGAGTTAAGGGGATGCAGGTCACCATGCAGCCCATTCCCAGAGGTACCTCTGCTGGAGAAAGGTCTTTCTATGAGCTCCCTGAAGCCGTTTTTATGAGGCTTTGTTTCAAGTTTGCAACACCCGGACTACACGTAGCTATAGAGCACACCAACACAGTTGTATCTGCTCACTCCGTGGCTGTTTGCACACCAAAATCACGTCGGCTTTGTGAGATCAGGCTCAGGAGTGACTTCTGACCTTGGACTGACACAAAACCCCACGGCCGATGCCAACCTCTTCTTGGGAGAATTCGGACTTCTGTGCAAACTGTCTGCATGTATCTGTGAGATTTATGGCTGATGCTTGCTCCCTGAAGATGATCCTACATCACGGAAATTGGCCTCTTTTGGCCATCTGAGTCCTTCTGAGGTCAATCAGCGAGGCTTCTATTTAACTTACAGGCTGAGACCGGCAAGAAATTGATGTTAAAGGCTGTTCGGATATTTGTGCTTAGTCTGGATGGCTGCTCCCTGCCTGGCAGCCTTCGTAGCTGTTCTTCCAGGGCCTTTCCCAACATATGTAAAGGAATTATTCTGAAACCACATCCTTTCTGGAGGGTCCGTTTCAGCCTGGTACCATGGCCTGGCTGGGCAGAGTGGTTACGGATAGGTCCGTCTAGTGGTTATGGATAGGTCCGTCTAGTGGTTATGGGGCCCCAGACAGCCCCACCAGCAGCGGACACTGTTTTACACTCGTGCAAGCCATGTAGGGTTGCTGTATACTGCGTACTTTGTACCTGCCCGTCCTCCGTGAAGGGCAGCAGACCCAAGCAAAGCAACCCAGTTAGAGACGATGATTTCTGCATAGCAGAGCATTTTGTACCCGCCCAATGCTAAACCTAAAAAATGATTTCTGCGTTCTTTTCCGATTAATCTGTCCACATTCAAGCTCCTCCATTGCCTTCAAAAATCAGATTCCAGCTTCTCATCCCTGCCTTCAAAGTTCTGTATTAGAACAGAATTAAAAATTATCAAGCGGATGTTTTCCAGGCTCTCAGACTTCCACTGCAGGAACCACGAGCCCTTAGTTTAGCTGATGTTCTGGCCTGCTCCAGTATTTATTTAGCTGTACTTGTAGGCATTATTTCTATGTTGTGTTTTCCTTCTAATTTTTCCCACAATCCTTTTTTTCCTAAGGCGCAGCAGGACTCCATAGAACGGGATCATCATTATTAAGCTTTTATTTTTGTTTTACAGACCTTGGGGATTTTGGAAGCAGCAGTTGTTGTAGTAAATCCACAGGGCTGTGCCAGGGCAGAAGTCAGCAGAGCACCCGCCGCACCTCCCCACCAAGGGCCAGCGCTCAGTACTTCTGCATCTCCCCAGCTGCATCTCCCCAACTGCACTGACTACTGCCAGCAACAACAGATGGATCCCGGGTCCTATTTTACACGTCGCAGTGCTCTCTTCAAAAGAGAGGAAAAAGCAAATCCCAATAAAACAAAGGAAAGCTGGGAATCCTTTAGCCTTCTCTGCACAGGTTGCGGCAATAGCTACCGGCACTAACACCATCACCCGTGCACCCTGGGCTGGGTTTGTGGGAGGCAGGTAAGACAACATCTGCCGTTTCAGCTGTCAGTGAAAGCCATTTTCTTCTGAAAACCACTGGCATGGCCTTAAAAAAACCAGATACGTTACTTCTCTTACCCCCAGACTCTCTCCAGATCTTTTATCAGCTTCAACAGACTTGTGATCTGCCAAATGACAAGACCTGGAAATACCGATACCAACTTTCACTGATCGTAAGGCCAGAATTTCTTTGAGCAGCAACCAACGTTTTCCTCTCTATTGTCCTGGCTGACAAAAGCTACAGCGGTCCCAGCTCGTACAAAGCTCTCTCACTTCCACTGGCACCAGCGCTCTCTGATCTACTTGTCTCAAGCAATTTGCCCAAAGCCCTGTCTCTGCCATAAAAAAAAACCCTACATGCTTTTTGCAGTGAATTGAGGATTTTCACGAGAAGTGAACCATCGAGTCTCTCCTAATATCCTTCCCAGGGAAAATAAGGAGGAACCTCAGGAGACTGACTGGGTTGTTCTGGCCCTTGCTCATTCCCAATCTTTGCAAGCCCAACAGTGTCCACTGCTGGTGGGGCTGTCCGGGGCCCCACAACCACTAGATGGACCTATCTGTAACCACTCTGCCCAGCCAGGCCATGGTACCAGGCTGAAACGGGCCCTCCAGAAATGATGTGGTTTCAGAATAATTCCTTGTCAACCAGAAATAAACATTTTAGATTTATCCTCTTCATAGTTCTAAGAATAGAAGGGTTCAGTAGGCAAAGCATCAAGCGTAAGACCTGGGGAGCTGCTTGGCAGGACACAGCTTGGGGCTGAAGCTCACCAAAGGACTTCTACAGCACTGAAGCCAGCCCTATTTTAACTGCAATTTTATCGACGTCTGTTATGAAATTCTGAAAGCTGAACTAGTGCAACAGCAGCGCACAAAAAAGGGGCAGGAGAGATACGACAACTGAAAGACAGGAGAAAAATGAACAAAGTGCCATTTTTGTTTAATAAGTGTTTATGCTTTAATTATGTTTATGTTTGTTTAATAAGTGTTCAAGACCAGGCTGGACGGGGCTTGGAGCAACCTGGTCTGGTGGGAGGTGTCCCTGCCCAGGGCAGGGGGTGGCACTGGGGGATCTTTAAGGTCTCTTCTAACCTGAACCATTCTATGATTCTATGCTGCATCCAAGCTTTTTCTCAGAGTTACAGCATCACTATTACAGACAACAAGAAGGAAAAGAACAGTAACAGCTCACACAAGAACCTGCGACGCTGTATATGAGCTGCAGTGGGAGAGAAGTGAAGCAAGAGGCGATAATGCAAATATGAAAAGGCAAAGGCTTGAGGAAATAGAAGAGAAAGGTGCCGATACTCTCACCTCTAACTCCTTGTTCGCTTCCTCATATGAGCCAGCGCTTACAGGAGAAGGAGCTATTTTCACCACAGCAGGGGGAGAGCGGGTCTGGAGCCACGTCAGTGCTGGAGCAGAAAGCACTAAATAGGTGAGGTCAGATGGATCAAGTCACTTCAAGAACAAGTGTCAGGAAAAGGGAATCACTTGTGCTGAAATCCTGCTTGGGTGATCAGAGGGCTGCAGAGATCCTCCTCCATCACAGCCAGGCACTAGTGAGGCTGTGGAGCGAAGGCTTGCAGGTCCGCTGAAGATAGGACACAGGTGAGGGGGTTTTCCATGGAGACCAGAGCTGAGGGTGTGCTGGAGGCTCAAAATAGCTTGGGCGTAGACTATTTTGGCCAGGACTAAATGAGATATGAGCAACTATCCTTCACCTTTCCTGAATCCCAGCTGATCTGATCAAACCCACTTTCCCCCTCTTCCAAATGGACCTTCTCAATCCCAGCTGTGCCACTACCAACGATCCCTCCCCCTCCTGCTCTGCGAAGACAGCCCGGCTTGCCTTCTGTTGGCCAAGGGAACGACACAAACCTGTGACTGCTCGCAAGGAGCTGCTGTGCTGCATTCGGGGGCTGTGTTCAGTGTGAAAACCAAACATATTCATTCTCCCTTTGAGAGGAAAGTGCAGTGAGAACTTGGCACGGGGCAGTCCCTGCCAGCCCCTCCATCCACAGGGCTGCCTGTGCCAGCCATTTCTCCCCAGCCAGCCACAGGATTTAATCCCTCCACGTGCCACTCGGTGACTGCTCGCAGGTGGCTGGCACTGCTGGGTTCAACCTGCCCAGGCTTCGTTACATTATTGGCTGTCAAAAATGTTAAATAGGAACACCAAGAAATCTCCACAAGGAGGGGAAATGGTGGGTTTTTCCATGTTGAAACAATCTGAGCATTAAATAGGCCTAAATAACTCCCTCAGTACAGCTATGTTTCCAAAATTATTTTCTAGGGTTTCCAGTGAGGTTGCTCAGATTGCCTGAAGTTTGACAATGGTGCGATTAGGTTGCTCTCTTAAAGAACTGTTTTTCTGTGTAAGTAATTTTTTGTCCATCTGTGTGGTCCCACTGGGAATCAATTTACTAATGCCTGTCATCTGTCCAAATAAAATACATCTACTAATATGGGAATTCCATGGAGTAGCACAGAATATGTTTCCTCCTCTCATTCTTTTAGGCAACAATAACACTTTAAATAGCTCCTAAGATCTTTTGTTGAAGAAATAATAAATTTTTCTTTCTGTCAACTGCCTTTCCACCACGCCGGCTGCAGATAACCGACGTTAATCTTCAAAACAGAAAAAGCAGGTTTCTGGCAAACCCCGAAGGTAGTATCAGTAATTAATCTCGCGCTTTTTTCAGCTCCTCTTGATGGTAGAAGGGTTGCTTTATGCGATGGCTGCATGTACGATGATCCGGATGGAGACAGCTGATGGCATTGGCTCCATTGCTGCTGGCGGGTTGGGGTTTCCAGCTCAGCTGCTTCTCAGAGGCCACCGCTTAGGATGGGCTTCATCTTCTCGAATCCTGCCATGCTCCAGCCATGCCTCCATGTCTGAGCTGAACTCTTACAATCCTAAATACTCCTTTAGGCTTTTCCGACGTCTCTGCGTTTACCTCCCACCACTGCAACAAGCTTTTGCTCTGCTTTCATTTGCCACAGAAGTGTAAAGGTTGGAGAATACCCTGGCTCCAGGTAAATACACATTTGATGAGACACGGGACAACACTACTTCTGCTGTACATGACCTACAAGCTCCGGTCTGGTCTTCTGGGCTTCTGGAAATGGCACTGGTGCTGTGTCACCCATCCCAAATTAAAACCCAACAAGACCTGAGTAAATCTTCTATTTCCTGATGCCGTTAGGAAACAGAAATCTCATTCTACTGAACTCAACCGTTTGCAATGTGTCCAGACCTCAAGGGCTATTTTCAGTTCCCAACTGAATTTTCAGCTCCAAGGGTTCTTCTTTATTTATGCAATGACAATTTGCTATTCCAGTTTACAAGCCTGAACAAAAACTGTTCTGTTTAAAAAAATAAGCAAAGCAAACCAACCCCCAGGTATCGTGAAGAAAATCTCCCCCCAAAAGAAAGTCCCCAATCCCAAAAGAAACTCTCAACCTCAGACCAAGATAGCCCTGAAAAACAACTAATGTCAAGCTGAAAAACGCATTTGCAAATATTTTCTTCTAATGTGGCTCCAGTCACTGTAAAACAATTCCTTTGATGTGTCCTCTCTTTTCCCTCAGGGAAAAATAGAAATTAGACTCGTATTCAGGGGAAGCATCACACGTGTTTATGGAGGAAACGATTCCCAAAGAAAATCTGGAGGAGCAACATATGTGTATCCTCCAGGGTCTCAAGGACAGCAAAGAAGACTTTTCCAGGAAATCTGTGTTGAATTGAATTCACTCCAGAACAGTAGCAGCAACCACACGTCTACGTGACCGTGTCCCTGTCGGCTCCCTGGACTTACCGCCTGGCGGATGCTCACCAGTGCCAGCAGACACCCAGTCCATGCTGCTGGTGCCGCCGTGGACTGTGCCCCTGACAGAAGAGACACCATCCAAGCCTGCGGCAAGGCTTGCCTGTCCTGAGAGCCGGGTGAACATCTACACGTCTGTTTGCCAGCTGTGCAAGGGCTGATGGTGGGATGCATGTTGCTGGTTCCCACTCCTCCCCTGCCCCGCTGGGACTCGGAGCTCACACAGAGCAAAGGTGGCTTTTGTCTTGTTGCTGGCTGGCCGCTGAGCAGCACCCACCTGCATCAATGACTGGAGATGCTCAGGCTGCCAAAATTTTTAAAAAATCAGCCCCAAAAGTCAATTTGCTGTCGCCACTGGATACAACAAATAGCTTCAAGTGGACCCAGCCTATGTAGCAGCCTTGTTACATCCCAGCATATCAAGGCTACGACTCGGAGGAGCAGAAGGCAAACAGCGAAACGGGCAGGCTGGGGGGAGCGGGGCAGTGTGGGGGAGCATGAAATCGGGGTGCATCACAGGCAGGCGTGAGAAGAGCAGCGTGTTCCTGGGAAGTGAAGCAAGCATCATTTCCAGCATGACTCGAGCTACAGACGTCCTTGGAGCACTCCTAAACACTTATCAGCGGTGGTGTGGGATCCTAATTTGCTGCAGTTTCACCTACTGTGTGAAGCAAAGTTCATCTCCTGGCAACATTATTACACAAATGTTAACAAAATAACCAAAAATTTCTATGGTGAAGCAAGGGAGTTGCCCCCAGTGGCACGGCTCTCTCCCATTTTCCCTCTGCTTGGGAGGGCTGGATGCAGAGCAATTCTTGGAGCCATCTGTGTTTCCAAGAGGCGCCTCAGCTCTGCTCTCGTGCTTTGGTTTGCTGTTAGGAATAGTATAAAAAATATAGGCTGCTGTGGAGCATTGATTCACGGACTCTGGCAGGGTATGGACCAAAATCCTTTATTACAACAATTTTCCAAGCTTTATAGGTACAAGCACTCTCCACGCGCAGGCAGCATCCTACTGATGGGTTGAAGGTCGATTGCCACGTGCTTCTCGGTGTCTTCCAATTGGTCGTCTCCATCTGTTCACGCGGAGTAGCAGCGTTGCTTTCACATTCCTTTTCTTGCTGCTGTCTCCTGATGCTTGCTTATTTTTTCTCTCAAGGCGTCTCTCAAGGATACAGCTTTGTCTCATCAAGGTCAAACAGATCCCCTGTGCTACTCCCTGTCTCCACAGGCTGCGTGTAGGATGCAACGGGAAATTCGAGAATACAATTCCTATTGAAAGACCACCGAAATGAGCTCACTCCCCTCTTTCGTGGCAGGGCGGCGGATGTGGGTTTCTGCCTTCTCACATGCTTCACACAGTGTGTGTGTTTGTTCTCAGGTGTGAGGAACTGGATGGAAAACAAAAGTCTCAAAAGAGCTTCGGTCAGACGATTTATGAAATATAGGAAATATGAGAAAAATAAAACTTTGTGTTTCTATGTCTTGGACTGAAGTAGAAAACCAGCCTTCCTTATCCACGCAGAGCATACAGGATAACTTCTGGCTGATGACTGTGGTTTTGCTCTTGCTTTCCTGGAAAAGCTGGTAAAAATTCATGATGTGTTCTTACCGATTGTCCTATGCACCTTGTTCAAGCTAAAAAAAAAGTCAAAACGACTGGCCCTATTTATGAATACAATATTAGACTCTGCGAGTAGGGCTATACATTTTTACATATGTGTTACATACAAAGAAACAGCAAGAAAGTCAAAAATAGAGGGAGGACACGGGATGTGAATGAATGATCATTTAGATAAATGGAGGCAAGTAGCAAGGGGACAATTAACAAGCAAAGATGCCATTTATAGTAGGAAGAGCTCCTAGACTGTGCATCGAGGAAAGGGAGGAATGGTCATTAGATGGAGACATTAAAATCTAATCAAGAAAAAGCACCAGACAAATAGCAGTGAATAGAAAGCCTTCTGCATTGCTGAGATGTAATAAGAGCTTTTTAACTCAAATATACCTAATTTTGTGATTCAGATAGCCAAGTAACAATATTATGCCTTGGAAACAGGATAGTGCAAGAGGGCAGAATTTAGTGTGGGGTCACGTGGAGGCAGCATCCCTGGAGGAGGTATCAAAACTGCATCTCGTGCTCCTCCAAGGGCAGAGCAAAAATCATATTTAGTTTTTGGCACTGAGAAGAAAACACTGTATGCATGTAGTTTCACACTGTGTGGCCCACGAGGACTGACTGTGACGGAGGCTGTCCGGTCAGGGGCATGGGGAGCGTGTGTCGGGAGCGGAAAGCGGAGGAGTTCAGCAGAAAGCTGCTGTGCCAGAGCCAAGGAAGACTGTGGGTGCCAGGGAAATTCCCACCGCCCACATTCTCGGAGATGAGCCGAATGATGGCAGCGCAGGAATGCCGTGACTCAAAGGAAAACACTTCCCCAGACCCTTAACTGAAAACAGACCAAATTGGCCATGGTAGCTACTGTGGGAGATGCTGCTACTGTGATCCCCGAACAAGAATGACAGACTGCGTGTAAAACCACCTTACGAACAAAAATAAATAGGCACAAAGGCTTGTTCATCACACGGCACAGAGAGAAACAAGTGAGCAGCTGCTGAGGAGGGATTTGTGCAGGCAGGGCTGGAGCTCTGTGAGGGTAGAGCCCAAAAGCGGTTAACTGGGGTGGCGGGCAGGTTTCAGGCTTTCCTCCATTACTCATTTAGAAGAGTTCTCAGCTGAGAACTCGCAAACTCATTCAAGAGATTCCCAAAATTTCAGCTGTAGGCAACTACGGGGAATTTCTTTTTCACCTACTTTTGCCTGGATGAGGGACATTCCCCAGAGTGCTCTTACCACTATTATTTCCAGATTGGACATGTGAGTCAGTGAAAGAGGAAGCCAAAACCAAAGAGGATTTGCATTAACCTTTTCGTACCTGTTTCTTCCCCGCAGTTTTATGAATCACCACCATTCCTTTATGCATTTTATCTGTAATCTTGATAAATTTAATACTTTAGACAAAAAGGATTATGCCATCAACCCTTTCCCTGTTTCCCTGTAAGGAAATCTTTTCTGTCAGCTGTGCAAGAGGGCCTGATGAAATCCTGGAAGCCACTTGCAAGGATGTCTTATGGCCGGACTTACTGTCCACAAGGAATAAACATTACATTAGTAATGCTTTATCCCAGAATTTGCCCTCATTAAAAATGAGTTTCCTTTTCCATAGTGAAAATAGAGAATAAAGGCAGTAAAACAAGTGAGCTGATTATTTTCTTTGCTGACGAGCTGTTTGGAAAGGTGGAAAGCGTAAAACTCGTACTCTTGAGAGAGTTGCAGAATACACCCAGGTCCCACATCTCCACACCTGCCCCTCCAGGTTTCACCAAGGGGCCAACACAAAACATCCTCTCTGTAATGAACATCTTGGAAGATCCTTGCCTGTGCGTGGCCAGGGGAGATAATCCCTGTCTTCTCCCAGCAAAGGCATGACCACCTCACCCTGCGTCCTGCCTGAGGATGTCAGTCATGTCCGAGAGGCAGCTGCATCAGATTTGAGGACACGTTGGAAAGTCCATCCCTCTCTCGGAGAGTATGCTAATCTTTCTGCCGCTCGAAGCCCAGAACAGCAGGGATAGGGCTGGATTCTCCAATTCCTGCTTCTCCAGCATGCTTCTCCACTGTTTTTCCATTGGAAAGGACACAAAGCAGGTCAGCTCAGCAGCTTTTTGGAAGCTCTCCTGTTGGTTTGCTGCCTGTGAATGTCCCACTGTATTGGCTGTGACTTGGTGCCCGTAGGAGCTGCTACGTGTAACTTCTGTCCTCGAGACTCTTCCCTTCATCACGCAACCCTTCCTCATACTTCCAAATACCTGCCTGGCTGCTTCTTCTCCCTTTTCTAGTCAGAAGAGACAGCCATTTGGCTGGTTTGTCATTTTAAAATGTGTTCCTTGAACTCCGCGAGGCTAGGAAGGGAAAGTAGTGATAAGGAATTGTGGAGAACTTCAGTGAGGAATCACAAAAGATAAGCTGGAGAAATGTGTATTCTCTGAGGATAATAAAGATGGGAAATTATATAAAGTCAGATGCCCAGTACAGGAGACCCTCCATCTGCTTAATGAGGGGAGAAATGGGAAATCTTGGCTGAAGATGAAACAGTAATTGTTCTGGTTTCTCCAGCAACTTAAGAGAAAAAACTCCAAAAACCTAAGGTAAAAAATGGGAAGAATACAGGCTGCACATACCATAGACATAAATCAGGATGGCCCAGAGAATCGCAACAGATGCCACAACTTTAGAATCAGATAAATGATTAACCACTAAAGAATAAGAACTAGGACTTGTTTTATAGGACCAAGCCGCAGAGTTATTTATAAAGAAAACTGACTTCTTACGGTTTCTTCAAAATCTTCAAGGTTAAAAAACCTCCCAAAAATGCAAGTTATTCAGATTATGTCATTTATCTGGATTTCCTCAACAAAGTTCTTCTTGCCCTGCTATAAAGGAAATGAAATAGTAATAGGATTGTTTCAGTATCAGCAAGAGAGAGAGGCTGTAGGAGTGATGTAGAAGCGATGGGTGATGTTCATGGTGCCCCTCGGCAGTGTTTCGGCGTCTACAAAATTGCACCACAAAGAGGTGGAGAGGAGACACCGATGAGATGGTGAGGGAAAAGTGCTGGAAACCGTCTGGTTTCAAAAGTAAAGGGGAGTACTTTGGACCGAAGAAAACTGAAATTTTCTTACCTTTTGCTGAATTCAATTTTATTTCAGTTGTCAAGGAAAAGAAATTGCAAGTCCTCAAATGTAAACAGCGCTGCTAATCAATGTAGGGAACTGGCCAAAGCCGTCAAACAAAGGTGTAGCGCAAAATAAACAGGTTATGGAAAAATACTGGAAGCCATCTCATGCCACTGCAGAAATCAATCGGGAATGCTGCGTTCGTTCTCCTTGTGTCAAGGGAGACACCGGTGGGTTCAAAGAAGAGCAATGAAAGCCATCAGTCATCGGCAGCAATTACTAATGCAGGTAAAGATTAACGGAGGGGAACTGATTAAAGATTTCACTGCAACCACCTTTCCCATGGCTGGTCCCACGGCTCTGCAGGTGCCTGCCAGCCCCGCGAGGTGAAGAAGGGGCACCCGATCTCACCCTTCCCGCCTCCCCTGTGCTTTTATTATTGTTTTCACAGAGTCCGTGCTATGGGGGAAGCACTCTGATGAAATGGGTGGTGCCCTGGAGAAACAGAGGGTTTGCCTTATGTTTTCTGTGGGTTGTTATGAAATTTCAAGCTGGTGAGAAAGAGAAGCTTGTTCGCAGAATTCATGCGCTTGCAGCTGATGGTTCTGTTTTATCATCTCAGCGCGCAAGCAAAATAAGCAAATATAATCACTAAAACTGCTATGGAGAGCCTCTGGCAAAAGCTAACTCATTAAAATAAAAAAAAAAATAATTATATGCTTAAATTAAAGCACAAATTATATTAATCGCCAACCGGTCAAATCCCTTTTTTCAGGGACTTTCTCTGGCTTTGGCAGATGTCCTCTCACCAGCACTCCAGTGCACACCCAGCACTGCCGTTGTCCTCTGAGCAGGCAGGAGAGCACAGGGCTGCCTTCCTTCCACGCTCCTCAGGTTGCGGCTGCGACGACAGTGCTTTGCAGTACCTGGATTTTCAGCTGCTTTATCTTTCTTCAGCTTTAGAGAAAGCTGAAGAAAGCTTTCTGGCACCCCATCACTTCGAGAAGCGGTGAGGGGCACGGCGTGCTGCTGGCAGTGCTGGTGTTGGACTGGCAGCAAAGTCTCCCCGTTGATCAGAAACCAACGCGGTGTCGCTGTCGTTAATTCCCTGCTTTCACGGACTGACTCTAGGCATGAGATGGGCAGCCACGATAAGGTTGGGAGCTGTGGTACGTGTTCGTGTGGCTGGGAACATACCGGTTTGCTATTCTCCGCGATGTCTGCGGGACGCTTCTCCGCTCTCCCACCACACCGAGACTTTGTGAAGACACTCCCCTGCCCTGAAACGTGGATGAACTTGGCTTAACCAACGTCATCCCTGGAGAACAATAGTGCCAACGTAATCAGCATCAAACCTGGGTGTCCCAGGCAACACCAACACAAACACTCACCGGCGATAGCCCAGTCCAGCTAGACGCAGTCCTGCTTTTCATGCCAGAGGACACCTTTTCTTTGCTTAGAATAAAATAATTTTTTAACTCATGGATAATTTGTGTTAGCTCATGCAACACTCAGACGAGCTCAGGATTACACCCTGTAATCTGCTCCATCTCGAAGCACGTATTTGAGGAAGTGTCCGGGACTCCTCTTCCACACAGGGCATCAATTTTTCCAGACAGCTGAAAGTTAATGGCTACCATGATTCAAGTGAGTAATTCTTGTGAAACCAGCTCCGGGGATGTTGCCTAGCAAAACAAATTCTTTCAGCATGGCCCCGTGGTCTGACGTGGTACTGAATACGTGACGCTATATATAAAAACCAGGAAGCGATCCAAGGGAAACGGCACATTTTAGCTCTGCTGCAGACCATACAGAGAATACAGTGATGCAGAAAACTATTCCTGGCTGTTTTTTCCAGCAAATGTAAGTATTTTTGCTTTTAACCTAAGTTAAAGCTGATGCCACTTCATTGCAGTCAGGATATTCAGTAGTAATCTGGGGGTTCAAATTTTTTCGCCTCTTCTGTGTATTCTTTGACACACAATTCCAGGAGGAACTTTGAAAGAAAGTATTTCTTTAAGAGTAGGAGATATTTTTGTGTATCTCTCAGACTACAAAGACATACCAATGACAAATGAGAAGTTATGATTAACTGGAATTTGTGAAGTGTCTCAGGAGGGCAATTTTTTGTGGGGATAAAAAAATAGTACCACTGAAAATGCAAAGTGCTAGTTCAGGAAGCCTGCTGTGAGCTTGAACTGAGGTTTCATCGGAATAAGAACTAAACAAAAGCTGTCTAAGTGTCACTGTCCATGTGCAGTGATCCTCCTGTGGGTGACCTGTAACGAATGCCGCAAGAGGCTGCCTTGAGAACTGTAAATCAATAGATGAATTGGCTCAGGTTGCCCTGTTCACCCGTTCTGGCCATTCTGGCAGGATGAGAGCGGCTGTCTGGAAATAGCCCCCTGTTCCTGTTACACCTGGCCCCATCCCAGGCATTATCCCATCCATCCCTACCCCGGTGCAGGCAGCGGGAAGGGTCTGCCGATGGAGAGCACCTATTCTCCATTCCCCGAGGTCCTTCACGGGCTGGCAGGATTTCCCAGCTGGAAGGAAGCTGCCGGGTTGGCTGTGGAGGAGGATGCTGGCAGCGGGAGCTCAGGAGAGCCGTGCGGTAGCCACCTTCTCCAAGGGAGGAGCCTGTGGCTTCAGACCCTGCCTTGTGCGTTCTTTATACACCTGCTCTTTATCCAATGACTCCTTGATCTTACATATATAAAGGCTTTGTCTGACTAGTGGTGTTCCCTGGACCAATCTCTGGCACCGAGCTCAGCTAGAGCAATGAGGACCATACCCACAAACCGTCCTTGCAGCGTGGGCAGTGCTGCCATGCTGCCTGCGGGCAGCAATCCCTGCCTCCTGCTAAAACCCAGCCCATGCCTGCACAGCGTTCGGGAGCACATCCATTGGCAAACACCAAAACTGTGCTGGGGGCCACTGGAGGTCTCTTGAGACTATGACGAACTGAGCTCCAGCACCCAAGAACATCTCCCAGCTATGCTTCATTTACCAGAGCAGATGTATCCAAACAGCATTTGGAGCAAGTGTTGGAAACTGGGATGCCCTTTTCCCTAGCAAACATCCGCAACTACCTGTGTTGTGATCCATGAGCATTTTCTGATCCCAGCCCCTGGCCCAGGGTGTCAGCTGTTTTCCTACACTGTGCCCAGATTCTTTAGGTGGTACGAAAAGTGTCCCCGCCTCGGAAGAACCTGTAGCCTGCTGGTTGGGACACCCATGGGAGATAAACATCTAAATCCCCTGTGGCAAAGGAGGAAATCAAACCTCGTTCTGCTACATTCTGGATGAGGGTTTTAACCACTAAATCATAGTGTAAAAGGGGCGGAGGGAGGCAGGACGGAGCCACGGTGATGATTCTGTCTCCTGGGGCAGCCGTGGCTTGAAAGGAAGGACACCATTGACACATCACTAACAGAAAGCGGGAAGGCATCTTCCATCCAGAAACTCCAGTTCCTTTCCAACATACATTGAGGTGTTAGGTAAAGTGCTGGCAGCATTATGTAAAATGCCAAAGTTTTCTAGAAAGGAAGACGTGAAAAACACGTGAGCTCCTTAGCGTCTGGACTGGCTGCTTCTGGGCACCTCCTCCGGCTGTACCAGCTGCTCGGCATCCTTTTCTAACATTCGTCATTAGAAGAGCCCATGGGCTCATCACCAAGTCCTGGGGTGTAAGATAGGACCCAGTGCCCAGAAGCTCAGAGTTAAAATGCTCCACAAGGACATGATAAAGTTCTGCTGTAAATCCAGCCATTGGTCTTATTCCTTTCAAACTCCTTAAGTGAAAAAAATATATGAATGAGACGGGGTCAATGGAGAAATCTGGTGTTGTCCACATGGCAAGCTTCTGCTTGATTCAGTTTGTTTTCCAATGAAACTTTATTTCCACGTTCTCCAGAGGAGATGTAAAATGCCAAAGTTAGTGAACTGTACAATTTTCTCACTCATTGAGCTGCCCGAACCAGCTTAGATTTCTTTACTACCCCTCGTCTGGGAATGACAGCCCTGAATTTAGCTGAAGTCCTGTGGCCAGGTGTGTTGATCTTCAGCCCAAAGCAGCCCAGGACAGGTTACATGTACTTTCCAGCATACAACAATTCACAATAGTAATCAGTTGTCATAAAATGAGCGAAGATCTTTATTGAGGCATATAATTTGTCTCCTTAAAAATATACTTAATGAAAATATACACAGAACTAGGCTGCAATCCAAAAAAAAATGATAAACCATTCTTAATGTACCTTTCCAAAGAAGATGTAGCTTGCTTGAGTAACAAGATAAATCAATATTCAACTGTACATATCACGGCTTGGTTCTCCTCCACTTCTAGCTAGTGAGTTGTATGAGCTTTCACACTGTGGATTCCTTAATTTCATGGATGCTCTGTATCGAAACAAATGGTCAAACCAACGCTCAGAGATTAACCCTCCTCTTTACCACCTCCTGCATTCTCAGCAGTGGAGCAAAGCCACTTCGTGGTAAATTAGTATAGACTAAAATGGCTGCACCAGAACTAATGGCAAACCCCCTTGACTTAATGGGAAGAGCACAGGCCCTTAATTTCTGAAAGATTTTGCTTTCACCAGAAAACGCAGAATCATTTTTCTAGTTAACCACTGTGGAAAACTAGGGTAAGATGAACTGTATCACAGTTCAGCTAAAGTACAGGAATAAATTTTTCCTATCTCTTCCCTAAAGGATTCCACTAACAAGTTGGCTCAGATACTCAAAAAAAAAAAAAAAAAAAAGAGAAGAGTTGCATGTGAATCAAGGATGAGTCAACCCGGTACAAATCAAGCCTCAACAAGCAACGGGAATCCCGCTCTTTAAAAAAGTTGGCTCAGTACCTTTCATGGGAATCACTCAGAATTATCGTTTCCCCATCATCTCATCAAAAGAAAAAACAGGCAAGGACTAAAGCAACCACCCAGACCTGTTGGGTAACTGTACTGGAAAAGCTTTGAAGTACAAGCTCCAAGGTGCTCACATGAAGAATACTGAGAATTTGCATAAGGAGATAAATGTTCAAATATGAAGGAAATGGCATTGTTACATGTAGCTAAACCTCCGGTCCCCTCACCACTGATCTGATTTTAGATCCAATATTCAAAAGAAAGGGAAATAACTGTTGAAGTTTTAGCAAGAGCTGAGTCTGGATGAAGATGTGTTTGGAAGCATTGTGGCAAACAGCTTAGGCATAACTAAATGGTGAACTCCAGATACGGCACAAATGGCTTCGTAGACATCTCACACAAAATTGTTAGTATAACTACAACAATGATATTATTTTAAAGACTGAGATGAGTACTTTCTGAGCAAAGAATAGATTGCTGTGTACCAGGATATCTGCAGAATGAAGGTCATGAGTTAATGTTCTGGTGTGACACAAACCATAACTTAAATATTATCTGAGTATATCATTCTTGACAAGATAGGCACTATGTCATTTGTAAATAGGGCTTATTATTATTTGGTAATCTAAATGCTATTCACAGACGTGTAGGAAACAGGGCTGAAAGGCACTTGATGTCCATCAACCTACAAGATGGTATCTGTTCCTACCTGTACTCGTAACAGACACCCTCCCACTGTGCTCCTGAAGACTTCCAGTAACAGAGAGTCTGTGATTTTCCGAGGCAAACTATTCCATTTTTTGATCATCCTTCCTGTTAAAAGCTTTCCTTACTTGTGATCTAAACTGCCCTGATGTAAATGAAACACACGGGCATCTCTTCTATTCTGGACAGCACACCCCCGATTCCTTTCCCTCTGTAGCATGTTTTCTCTCTCTCTGATCATTGTCATCAGTGTCCTTGAAACATCTTCAGCAGTTGATACCTTTCTGGAACTGTTGGCTTCAAAACTGGTTGCATGCTTCAGTCAAGACCTAACTTCTGCTGAGAGAAACCAAAGACTCATCCCACGTAGTCACAGACGTTTCTCCTGTTTATGCATTGCAGGATGGCATCTGCCTTTCCCGACACAACTGTGGCGGACTCCAGCTGTGGGTGTTGCCATCCACAGGCTCTACTGATACCCACTTGTGTCGGCATCGCTGCCTACGGCAGGCACCCTCCTGCCCTGGCTTGCTCCTTTCTCATGCCCACGTGTTCACTCTTCCTCTCACTCACTGCTACACAGGAACTAGCTCTTGTATAGATCTCAAATTGTACTTGCAGATTTGTGATAGCTGACTTAATAAGTGAACTTAATAAGCTTGAACTCTATTGCTTATTGTAGTCAACGGAAATGCACAAAATGTCATATCTCTGCAGAACTCCATCTGATACATCATTCCCCTAATTTCTGATAATTAGCCTTTTCTTAGTTTCCCATCCAGCTATGCATGACTTATTCATAGTTTTGTCTAATCCACATTTCCTTAGCTTGCTCCTTTATAAGAATGCCTCATGAAACAATATTGAAAGTTTTAATAAAATTCAAGATATACAACGCTTGCTGATTTTCTCTTCAACCATGAGATCTATTATCCTGCTACAGAAGGAAACTGGGGTCAATAAATTTGCTTTATCTGTGAGAAATCCACATTCTTCTTCCTTATCTCTCTCTACCATTTAGATAAAAATTTGCTTGATTATTTTAGTAGTTTTCTGGGAACAGAAGATTACAATTTCATGGCTCCTCTTGCCCTGCTCCCCCCTTTTAAAGACAGGCCCCATCTTTGCTATTTCAAGTTTTCTGAAACTTCTACCGTTTGCCTTTTAAGACTTCTTAGTGATAACCATGAATAAATCTGAAATTGCTTCAGACAGCTTCTAAGTGCTGTTGGACTTCTTGAAGCTCAGGAATTTGAAAACACAGAATTTATCTAAGCAACATCCACCTCGTTCTTCCTTTAGTCTAGTCAGGAACCTTTGTTGGAGGTCTTCCGTTGGTAGCTCTAGCTGTGGCACATGCCCAGCTGTAAGTGTGTCCTTCAGACAACAGTGAAGCGGAAAAAGAACTCTTGTCTTCTGATTTTGGCAGCAACAATTGGTTGGTCGTGCAAATTTGCAGGGAGCAGACTCATTCCTTGGTCTTCCTTTGTCTGACAATGGATTTACGGAGTGTTTCCTCCTTACCCATCCACCACTTCTTCACTGCACCTCATTTTCTGTCTTGGTCTTTCTGCTGTCATTCTTCTATGTTTATGCTATTGTTTTATATTAATCTTCATCATATAATCCTCTTTCCATTTTTTATATAGTTCTTTCTTGCTTTTGAGACCATCGGAAACTAATGATTTAATCAATTTAGTCTTCCCGGTCTTTGTAACCTTATCAGGGATAGTTCACACTTACGCCCTTTTGACGCAATATTATATAAATTATGCTAATACCTAAAAATATCTGGGCACTCTACAAACTTCATTCCTGCTTAAGGTATGAGCGTGTAAATACAAGGTCAGATCCTGAGCTGTTAGTCATCTCCAGCCAATTCTCTATGTCACGCAAAGCCGTAGTTGAAGGTGATGGGTACTTTGCACAAATAGGAAATGAGTAAAGCCTTGGGATGCAGCCCTGATTTATTAGATTACTTCAGCACGTTGATACAAAATGACCATGAAGAGTTGTTAAGCAAACTTAATCTTAATAATGCAAAATACTTCACTGGAAGCCTCCCACTGAGATGTGAAGGACACCCAGGGTGAAGTGTATCATCCGGGTACCTCTTTCCACTGCATTTAAGGCAAAGGGACTGTTCACAACTTTTTGTAAGAGACAACGGTTAGAAAAAGAAGGACTGCCACTGGCAGCCTACAGGAACTGGCTGTTTTCATAAATTTCATTGTTTTGAATGCTGCCTAAACCCAGCAGTTTGCCATTCTTGATGGCTGGTTCTGTCGGGCAGCATTAGCTAATGGTTGGTGGGATGCAGTTTTTCCTCTTGCTCGCGCACCCTAGAGAATTGAGGCTTGTTTCAGTCCTGTCAAGAGAGAAGCTCAACCCCAAAGCACACCATCGCTGCAGAAGATTGTGGGCAATCAGTGGCGGGTGAATATAAAAGGGCTCCAGGCACCCAGAAGCACCAGGAGCAACGGATGTGGCCCTCCTACAAACACCTTCATCCCAAGGCTCATTTGTGTACATTCCCACAGGTCTATAAAATTTCCCTCAAATTCCAGGTCAGATCTCACAATTGATTCATAAACATCCAACCGGATGCATTAAGAGATTCAACTAATAAACAAACTGGAACCATAACAGTATAGCTGTCTCAGTGGGAAATTAGAGTTGTGTCTAATTATAGCTCTGCTAAGCCCAAGGAGTAAAATGCTAGCAGTTGTCAACAGGCACCCCGTCAGAGGAACAGCAAGTTGGTCTTAGGCTTTGTTAATGTACGTAAGAAAAAGAAACTTAAACAATACCTGTTAGCAATAATGCTTAAAATGGCTCCTGGCTTTTAGTTTACACCCAAAGAAATGTATATATAAAATCAGAACATTAGAGAAATGCTTTAAATGGTGCCGTAGCTGGTGCTGGGCACCAGCTGGACCAGCTTCTAGCCAAGTGGTAGCCGGCACGGTCCCCGGAATCTCCACTTCTGCGCTCAGAGCTGGGAGCTCACAGGCACGGGGAGCTCCAGAGCGCGTGGGGATGCTGTCGCCAGTCACACATCAAACAGAGACCACGTCCCCTCTCAGCAAAACTTTAAAACCCCATGGGCTTCTGCAGCCAGCTGTGAAGCCGTAGCAGCGGGGACTGCTGAGCCCACCTTTTCCCTGGTAGCCCAGCATCTCGAACTTACTGCCGTTTCCCACGCTGTGCCCAGGCGTTCAGTTTTATTCAGAAGCTGTAGCCGCCATATCAACACGTACGAAGAGTTGAGATAAGGACAGGAAACGGAAATCAAATGAGTATTTTTATGGTAACTCTCAACTACTGATTCAACTGGGACATTTCTTGGACAGCCTTCCCTTTAGTTTATTACTTTGTTTTCCAGAATGAGTAATAAATAACTCATTTACTCTTCTACACAGCACAACTGGAAATCTTTTTCTTGCTGCAACACTAGAGAATGGATTCTTCATTCTTGAATTTACCCAAAAAGGCAAACGGAAAAAAAAACTTCCATAATGAAAGTAGCCCTCAATTTTTCCAGTATTAGTTCGGAGCCATTCCAGTTCCCTGCAATGACTCCTGCATTAACTATAATAAAATGTTGTTGCCTGGGTTTATGTGCAATTTACTTCACAATTGATGCCGTCTGATTTCACACACTGAATGCCTCTGAAGCTGGGTAACCAACCAATGCCACCAGCCACTGGAGAACACCAGCACATGTCCATACAAATGCAGGTACATAATAATTTGTCTGGAATCTATCCCACTAATTTTACATTTAATCACCCTTTTTCATATGTATTCCAGGTTTTCTTCCCTAACTGGCATTTCTATGGAGAGAGACCACATGAAAGATCTCAGAAGATACCTGGTACTTAAATATATCCAATACCTTGTCCTGTCTTCTTCAAATGCTGTCAGCACTCTCCTGGGCCTCCTGGGCAGTTTGTACACGATAATCATCCTGCGGTCTGGAAAGGTTTCCTCCAAGTCCACTGTGGTTCTCATTTCGAGCCTGGCAAAGGCAGACATCCTGGTTTCTGTTAGCATTGTTTCTGACATGGTTGTATGGACCTTTGGTGTTGGTACCTCACCTACAGCGTTCACATCAGCTCTGCTGCAGAACCTCCTCACCGCAAACACACACATCAGCTGCTTGCTGCTGAGCTGCGTCGCCTTCGAGGCTTACTTGATAACCTTCTTCCCCACAGAGTCCCGACATTTACGGACAGTGAAAAACGCCAGACTGACATCCAGGATCATCTGGATGCTGGTGATTGCCGAGTGTGCCCTGTTCCAGACGGATGACCTCCTGAAGGCCAGCAGCACTTCTGCTCCTACCCGCAGCCCTTGCGTTTTGTTGTTTCACTTCTCCAGCACGGCTGCAGCCCTTCTCAGGTCCCTCAGTTACTTCCTGGGGATTCTTTTAAGGATTGTCAATGTATACATCTACTACAAAATATTTTTTAGCATGTCTAACAGATCTACACTAAAACCAAAGTAGCGCATGTTCCCAGGGGAAGCAGCGCTGTGACACCAAACACAAGACACTTCAATGCAATTTCAAGCTATTGGTTTGAAAACCGTTCAATAACCAGGACCAAGGCCCATGTTCTGGCACACCACTGAGTTTAAACTTTTCTGTTTTCCGATGCCATTTAGCCCTGGTTATTGTGAGGAGCTTGGGGTTGAGGAGCCCCTTGGCACTGAAACACGACAAAGTTGGGCTGTGGGTGCTGGTGTTGCCAGCCTTAGAGCACCGCGGGCTTGCTGTGATCGTTCTCAATCTAGAATTTATTCACTGTACAGGTGAAACAAATGACATTTCATGTATGGACGTTAAAACTAAAGCAACCCAAAGATTTTTTATATAAAAAGGGTGCTTAGAGGCTTACTCAGGGATGCGTTGAGCCAAGAGCTGTCTAGTTCTATGCTACAGACATGATTTATGTCCTAAAATATCTCTAACCCAGGTGACCCACCAGGCTCAGCAGGGATGATGGAGAGACAAGGAGAGCACCAAGCTGACCCAGCCTAGCTGGGCTTGGCCCACAGCTGGCATCAGCCCCACCACCAGAGTCCCCAGGACAGAGTGGGGCTGAGCTGCCACACCTCAACCGCACGCCTGGAGCTATTCTTGAGAGGTTGCTACAACAAATTTGTAAATAGCTTCTCTCACATCCCCCTTCAGAAATAAACAGGAGGTGGAAAGCCAGAAGGCGGTTGTTTGCTGCAGCCCCACACGGCAGCGAGAGAGTTTGAGAAAAACCCTGTGTTGAGGGGTCCATGCGCTGTACCCAGAGGCATCACCAGTGATTTTGGTGGCTGCGATTTCGGAGGCAGGGAGGGATGCGCTGGGGTTAGCAGTGCTTTTCCAGCTCCCCTGGCAGCGTTGCAGAAGATCAGGGCCACGGATTGACTCTGACTGCACTGGGGCTCAGGTGGATGTATAACAGAGCTGTTACCCAGCTGGTGATTCCTGCGGTCTCCTCAAAGCACTGGGGGGTTATCAGCAAAACATAAAGTACTCCAGATACCTCAGATGCTCCCCAACGCACAAGTGGATGTAGGCACGTCCAATTACTCTTGCACTTTGCATGGGAGATGGCCTCCAGCTTCAACTAAAGGCTGTGGTTTTGGGAGACTGAACTTCTGTGATATGTTCTGCAATCCACAGATCGTAAAATGTGGAAAGAAAAATTAAATAAGCCGAATTCCAAGTATTAATAGCCAAAACACTACATATAGCCTCCCTCTGTCATGCTTCCAGACCTTCACTACACCTTGCCAGCCTGAACGCAGCAATAAACCTTTGCCCATTTGAGAAGAAGAAGAAGAACATGGGGCACAAAACCCAAGCGTGATTAATTTCATCTCTAACCTTCCCTCTTTCAGCCTGCAGTAGGTCCTCATGCTCCAACTGGTACCAGTGAATGCCTGATGTGCCCTGCTGGTAGCAGCTACCTGGCACTTAGACTATTGGAGCTGAAAATTGGAGCTGTGACGACTTTCCCAGGTGGCCTGTAGTCCAAGGAGACCAGAGGCACAGGAGCTGTCAATTGAAGATCAGACTTCACAAACAGCCAGTGTGGAGGAGTTCCCTGCTCTTTGCTCTGCTCACCAGCCAGTTTCTAAATTTCGCAACCACTTTCTGTAGTTGGTCTCAGAAGTGGTTTATTCCTTCTTCACCAAGATGAACTTGACCAAAAGGCAACACCCAGAAAAGGGGCAGTGAAACTGGGTGTGAAACTGGGTGCACCCATGGTGCTGCTGGGGCAGGAGGTGGCCAGCAGGAGGAGGTCCTTCTCTCCTCAGGACTGTCTACATCGCAGCCAGACTAAATGAAACAAAATAGGGTTTTTTGCATGTCAGATAAAGTCATCTCAGTTTTAATGAAAGGCAAATACCCTGGCCCAATCTCACATTGGCATCTCTGAGATCACTCAAGTTCATTTTTTCTCACAAGGACACTAATGAAAACCTTTTTTACATGACTATACCCTGCTTAGTATATCCAGAGTAATTTTAGAGACCCTTCCTGCTTCCTTTCCTCCTTCTCTTTGTGTTCCATCACAACCCTTGCTACACTCTCGGAGAAAAGGCTGAATCTTTGCTTCTACATCAAAAATCAAGCAATAATAATGCAGATGCACTTGGCTGGCTCAAAGAGATGAAGATACAACTGCTAAAATCTTTAAAAATATTCTAATCCCTTTGGCTGCAGTAATACACTTCAAAAAAAACCAACCTCTGAATATTGCTATTATCAGAATTCACAGAAGTTATCTGCCTAAGCGCAGTTATTTACGATGAGTATCAGCAGTGTCGGAGATGGTGCAGACAGTGTGGGGCCAGAGGCGAATGAAGAGCGCTTGGCATCGTTTCTCAGAGGACTGAAAGGAAACACTGCTAAGGGCTGGTATCTAGCAAAAGCAGAATAGAAAGGTAACCAAAAGTCACTTACAAAAACTTTGATGCAATCCCTTAAATTAAGATGTCGTCTAACAAAGCTGATTCCTTCCTCAGGAAGGACGTCTTAATAATTTGATGCACTGTGATACACTGTTCTTATTCTGGAAGCCTGAAGTGCCACTTTCAGGAGAGACTAAATGCTACTTGAAGCGCTGTAATTAATAAAAATTTTGTTTTGTTAAAGCGTGTGCATTATTTATTACAAATGCGTGCTCTTTCTGAGGGTCTGCTACACTTTTGGCTCCTCCTACAGAAGCTCATGCAGATGGCTGAGCGTTCACCAGCGGACCAGAGCCGTGTTTGGTACACAAGGCACACAGGATTGTTTAATCTTTGAGTTCATCACTTAGCTTAAGATTTATTTTTTTTTTTTTCTTTTTTTGCCTGATTTTCCCAGTAAGTGCCTGCGCCCTCAGGACAATGTTTTTCTCAAGAAATTAATGAAAACAAACTGAGCGTGACTTGGCTTAACCAGCAAGCGCATAAAAAGAAGGTAGCCTGTCGCAAAATACTGCAGGTATTTACTCGTTATCTGGAAACTGGGATCGCAGGTACCAGCGTGCAGCAGGACCAAGCTGCGTGTGCACGAGCAGATGCCGTGGGTGATACCTTCTTCTGGTCTCATTCCCAGCAGGACATGGGGACACAGAGCTTTCAGCAACCCTTTAGCTGTAGCAGCTGTAGCAGCTGTAGCAGCTGTAGCAGCTGTAGAGCGGTGCTGCTTCTCTCTGAGCAGCAGGAAACCGGCCAAGGGGAAACGGTGCTGCCTGCCCGCTTTACTTCCCCAAACGCTCAGACCATTCGCTGAGCTTCACATTGACAAGGTCTATGTGACCGGGCGAGTCCAAAGCTCAGCTCCGGCTCATGGGAAGCGAGGACAAGTGGATTCAGCAGCAGAGATGCTATTTTTCATGGATAATAATTTGATGTAGCTTTTAAATTGGTCCCTGTGCAAGATGGGGTGCCTCCCTGCAGTGCGGTGCAGCATTTTGGAAGATGTCCTGGCTCCCGGGTGGGCCAAGCAGGACATGAGGGGACAAAAGTGCCGCCTGGGCAGCAAGCAGGGAGAGATGCCGAGTGGGCCGGAGGGAAAGTGGGGTCATTTTTCAGGTTGTTGCTCAGTGTCCTTGGTCAGAGACCATTCCCTCACCTTGGTCGGGGGATTCAGTTCCCCATCAGGATTCCCACAGCCCTCCAGCTTTCTCCAGGTGTTCCATGGGCAGATGGGTGATTACTGTGTAAAGGCAAGGGGAAGCCCTTTTCTGATCATTGTAATTTGTTACATTATTTTCAAGGTTTTAAATCATCCTTTTTCTATCTGGATATATTGATAACGATCAATAAAACAGTTATTGCAGCGAGTTCACCTCCTGGGCATCTCCTCCGTGTCTGACAAAAATGCAAAGCCACTTCAGTATCATTCACGGCAGTATTTAAACGAAACCAGAAGGGCTGTGGTGCAGAAAAGTGAGGAAACTGAGCACAAGGTGATGCTGACCTCTGAAGACGGAGACTTCATCAACTGTACTGAGATGCCGGCAAGCCCCCTGCAGTGCTTGAAAGCTGCCCTAACAACCCAGCTGGGTCGGCAAGGGAATGATGGCAAGGGAATGATTGACGCTTTGCAGCCCTGGCAATTTTAGAAAGCCACAAAGTGGAAAAACTCGAAGGTTCTGACGAGAGCTGGGAACTGGGACTTTTGCTTGGGGACTGGGAGCCTGGTGGTCCTGAACGCGGTGAGCCTCACAGCCCCCTGTTGCTGGTGAGCTCTCCTGCGTTTCAGGCTTTATGCTCCGCTGGAACCTGGTCAGTGTTCCTACGTCTTCACTACAGAGTAGAAGACTGTTCAACCACCGTTTTTCAATGAAAAATCTTGACGGAAAGTCCCCTGCAGAGAGCTCTGCCGTGCTCTGCTGTACTGTGCCTTTTCTGTTTGCCTTCTCAGTCTTACCTCAAGACCTTTGTGATAGGAGACATTTATAGGCAATGAGTTTGTCTTACAATGCCAGGACACATCTTTCAGCTGGCTGTGAGGTCAAGCTTTAAATAACACCATCTATTTGTTTCTGTTGGCTTTTGGGCACCAAAGCAATTGCTATTCTAACTTTCAGAAACACCCAAAACTCACATGCTCTGGAAAAAGTGAATCATATCGCTCCAGACACTCCAGAAAATGATGACTAAACAGACCTGAGAGCCTCACACTGTGCAAAATGAGAGTTTGAGAAATTTCTTCTCCCTCCCAAGTGACTCATTTCCATAGTGTGAGTTAGCATTTTACTGATCTTAAGTAAGCTAGCAACCAAAATGATGTTAGCTGATGTTAATACTATAGCACTCCGCATCAAAAGCGGAGGAATTGATTATCAATCGATAGGTATCAAAGGAATTTGATTATCAGCTTACTCCAGCCAGACTAAACTTGCCGTGAATCCCAGAATATTGATTTGGGTACTTCATCACAACAAGATTTAGTTTCTGGGAAGACCTTAATGGAGATCTACCCAAAAATATTAATAAAACTAGGCTATCTCTAGAGCCTGGCAGGAAACAACCTGGCTGTTTCTAGAGCCGGGTAATCTGTTACCCTGCTGCCTGCTCTCGTACACATTCAGAACCAATAAACTCTTTAGTGACCTTTCCTATTCAAAACCTGAAGAATATACACATAGAAACAAGTAATCCCACAGCTTGGAGATTTTTTTCGCATTTTCTAACTATGCACTCCTCTGAAAGGCAAATGAATTCCCCCAATAAGCTTCAACAATAAAAGCATTTAACGAAGACAAACACAAAAGCCTAGGGACTGTCCTTGTTCTGCAAAGGTAACCACAGACCCCATAAGCACTGCTGCTCCCATTGCTTTGATTGCTGCATCTCCGTCTTGATGGATTTGCAAGAAAAATCCCAGGGAAGGTGAAGAACAGGCTGGTGAGGACTTTCTCATCTGTGTTGAAGTTGGAGGCCTGATTTGTCTCTGATTTCAGTGACTGCGGATCAGGTCTGGAGTGGAGCTTAAAACTTCCCCCATCTGACATGGTCTGAGGTTTCCAAGTTGCATCATACGCTCACCAAGGGTAAGATAGGCATAAAATAAATGGCAGGTATTGGATTCGCTTAGCTGAGATCTCCAGATACGATGATTATCTTATCACAGTCAAAGTTGGCAAGACTTTTATTAGTGAACATTTAGACCACATGTGACTTCTTAGGTGGCAAAGAGAGACACAGAGAAAACGCAAATGACAGAGAGAAGCCATTGCACGGTTGTATCTCCTGTCCTAAATCTAAGCAGCAGAAAGCAAATTGACATTTTTGCTGTTGCACGCCTATCAGCAGTCTGTCCCCATCACCCCCATTTCTGATCACCTTCTCAAATGTGAAGGAAACAAACCTTATACAGGATGATAAAACTGATAAATAGAAAGCGTTTCCTTTCCCCCGTCAGCAGAAAGCCACCAGGGAGCTTGAAGGCCCAGGGTCCGCTCGCAGTTTCAGCATGCAGCTCATGGGTGCTGCAGAGGGGAGACCATCCTCCTCCTCCTCCCCAGGGCTGAGGAGCTGCTTTGTGCAAGCCCTGCAGCGATGGGTTGAAATAAGTCCCCAAGGGGCTGAGCAGCCTTTAGCTTCTCCCTGTGCTGGTGAGACTTTTGTGCACACCACAGCTCGCCCCAGCGCATGACCCGCCGCCAGCATCCTTCCTGAGAGCAGGCGGGTTTTCTGGGCAGTGGTCAGGCTGAAAGGGAAGAAGATGCTCTGCGAGGAAGTCCTCTCCTCTGGGCCCACAGCTGGGGCAACAGACCAGGTTACCAAGAGATTTGCACAGCTGAAATCCCCAAAGCGCTTTGTGGTCAATGACAGGCCCTCTATTCCCTTTGTTTGCATCCTCATGTGAAGTTTCAAAATCATTAAAAGAAAGGGGATTTCTCTACAGCTCTGCTAACAGACATGGGCTATTTTTTTTATTTCTCACTTGAAGTACAATTCCCTAATGGATTCGGGCTGGTTCATGAACCAGCATGCCTGATTGCTCACATAGCTGCGGCTGTGAGGTCAGGTCGCTCTCTGCACAAGGTTCACAGTCCCATCCGTCTTAGCCAAGAGCTTGGAGCTATCTGCACCAAAAAACTACAGCACTTCTTCCCCTCGCTTCACGGGCACTGCAGACATGCTGTTCCGAGGAAGCCCAGTCCGTCCTCTCCTCTCCCTGACTGCAGAAGCCTTTTCTGGGGTACAGGGAGAGGAACCCATCCCTCTGGTTGGTTGCCAGCGGAAGGCACCGATGGGCAGGACACAGCCCGGCGTGGGGCACCAGCTGCAGGCAGGTATTTGCATCTCGCAATAGCTGTGTCCTGCGCTTCGCACAGCCCCTGCGTGAGCAAGAGAGGAATCTTCTGGCTGGTGGTAGAGAGGGAGCACTGAGCCCTGGCAAGGAGACACTCTGCTAAAGAGTGATGGCTCAGGCCATGCCCTGATCTCCCCCTCCGAGGCCACCTGTAAGTGCCTTTACCTCCAGCGGCTGCACGTGTACCTGTGGGTACCAGACCTTTAGTTTGCGTTCGGTGGGGATGGTGTGTTTCGAGGCTTGAAGATACAACAGAAACCTACATTTTGAGGGCCAACCTAAAATCCTTCCAGAGCTTTAAAAAAGGGTAAGACCCGCTGCGCAGATCAGGCAGTGCTTTTAAGGGCTCTTCCAAATGGTGTGAGGCGCAGGGGTCCACAGGGAATGGTGGACAGTCCATGGGAGATCTACTAGAAACCATGAACAAGGTGGCCAGGTGTGCAGTCAGTGGTGGGACTGGGAAGGAGCTGGCAACAAAAGCTAACACCACGGGACGAGCACAAGCTGGTGGTGATGGAGAAAGCAGGGTGGGCAGGTCAAGTGCACATCCACAGTCTGTCTGTCATTTAGGTGTTGGTAACCTTAGACAAATCTCTCCGACGCTGGACAAAATCCTTGGCTACAAGATAATGGGCCAACCGGGAAAACCAGCTGGGCTGTTGTTTATTGGGAGAATATCCTAAAAGCAGGGTAGGGGTGAAACAAAACCCCAACCAACCTGGGTTGCGCCAAGAGCTTTGCGTTACCGAGCAATCCATGTGACCGGCTCAAGGGCTATCTTTGGTACAAGTTCTCTTTTTCAACACCTGCCAAGCAGCACAAAATATGTTGTAAAACACACGTCAGCCCCAGTGGGCAGGGGTGTGAAATCCTTGCTTTCATTAACTGCCGTTTGAACACCCTGAAGCTTCGTGGCCCAGGCAGTTTGTCTCGCAACACTAACAAACAACGGCGTTCATGAAACCGTGAGCAAATAAGCAACTCTAGCACGCAAGTCCCAAAGGAGCTTTGCAGCACAGTCCTCTTTCGCGGGTGGCAGCACCAAGGAGACCCTGGGCTTGTGATTTTTCCCTTCTCACCGTGTGGGAGTTGCTCAGAGCAGGTGATTTTTGTCCGTTCAGCTCAACTGGCCACTGCACTGATCTAGGATGTGTGTAAACTTTGCCTCTTGGAAGAAAATCCTGTGGCAGTCAGGAATCCCACCACTGCAGTAGTACTGTATGAGCAGAAAGATTAAATAAAAGAAATTTTGGAATAGATATGTGATGGTGCACAAAAAGGGAAATTTCCAGGTCATGGGAATGACCAGCACAGTTAAAATACACAGCTGAGGCTAAACAGCATGTTTGCCTCACTTAATTATTAAGGCGAGAACTGAACTTTTGTCATGCCTTTGCTGGGAAGTCTCTTTCAAAGAAAGTTTGATAATAACCCAGGGAGCCATTTCTGAGAAGGAAACAGTCAGACAGGAAAGTATTTGTCTACAACTAGGTCATCTCTCAGAGATCTATTCTCTTAAAGACTGATAATCCAAACAAAGGACTTCAATTTAGAACTCACACAGCCCGCATGAACAGATTGAACTGAAGAGATGGGTTTCCTCCCTGCAGTAAATTAGGCTTCTAGAAGACATTGGAAAATGTTGTTGTTTTGACATCAATGCCTCAAAATTCTGGAAAATGAGGAGCAATTGTGTTCCTTCTAGTAGATGCTGACTCATTTCTTCTTTAATTCACAGAAATTTCTCCAAATTACATTTAAAATAGCTTTGAGGGTGTTTGACAATGAAAACAAGCGCTTGCTGAAGTGTGGAAGATATTTGGCTACCGTGGCTCTGGGCTGGGAGCAGTCGGCAGCGCCGGGTGCTGGCTCGAGAGGCAGCCGGAGCCTTGGCAGGGCACGGAGCAGCCCCGGCTGCACGAAGGGCACGCCGTGCCCCGACGCGTCCTGCCTTTGGGGGTTCTGGCTCTGCACACTTGTTCCTTTTTTTGCTGTATCATTTCTGAAATCGCTTCTGGCAGGGGTAATCGCCCTTCTCGTTTGCACATCGTGCCCTCTGCTGGGAAAGCAGTGGCTTAAGCCAGACATAAAGAAAATCCTCCTGGTTTGCTCCGGTAGGTGCCGCGGCACAGTGCGATGCTGGGAGGAGGCAGAAAGTCACAGCCAGCTCCAGACCCGGTCCCACCACAACACCTTTCACCTGCCCCCTCAGTCCTCTGCCACATGATGCCCATTTATTCAGATGTATTTTTGGGAGTTCTTCCTTGCATGTTGCAACTATGTCAAATAAATCCTACTATTTAACCTATTTAACCACTCCTTTGCCCCAAGGATTATTTGAGTTAGGGCAAGCAATTACGTTGCTATACTGGCAGTGTTGAAGAATAAATCTGTTCCACTTAGGTTGTGGTAAATAAACAGCGATACTCATGGAAATTAATACTTAACACGGATAGAGATATAGTTTGGTCTAAGACCACTCTTTTTTTAAACTTTTAGCCCAAATGTGGGTTTGTTATCCACCGCTTGCATTTGCATTCTGACTTTTGGTATCTGTGAGCGTGTTACTTCCAGTTCTCTGAGAACGAAAGCAGAAGCTGAAAAATAGCACCTCTTTCTTGGTTGCACACAGTGACCAGTTCCGGCCGTGACCAGGATACGCTTCTGCGGCTGTCGGAGATTATGAAGCCTTTTGCTGCTCCAAGAAGCCAGACCTGTTAAATACCCAGACCTGAGCATGCTGCAGAACAGGGCTCCCAGGGAGCCTAAAATGCTAAAATGCTAAAAAATGCTACTCCCTAAAATGCTGTAGAGGTGCTGATCCCCTCCCCGTGACGAGCCTGCGCTCATGTTGGTGGGGTACCATGTTTGCCAGATCATAAAGAACAAAACTGATCCGTGCAGAGGGTGGATTTTAAAAAACGAGACGTGTCCATGCTCAGAGTATATTTTGAAAACTCCTCGAGCATCCAGTCCACCACCAACCGCAGGAGAAACCACCGAGACGAGTAAACTTTGATCAGCTGTCGATGGCTGAGCAAAGGTACGGGGCCGCAGCGTTATCCCAGCGCGGGGTGGGTGCAGTGGGAGGGATGCTGCGAGCGCTCTGCATCCGCTCCAGCGCCAGCTCGGCGGAGCAGCACCCCCAGCCCGGGGCTGCCCAGGGCAGCACCATGGTGCAGAGGCAGCTGAGAGGTGCTCCGCGAGCCGTGCCGCTCAGCTGCTCAGCTCACCGGCAGAGTTGTTCAAATTCACAAGCTAAACGCGCTGAAATGCAGGGGAAAAAACCTTTCTCGCCTTTTTTGCCATCAGGTTTGGCAATCCTGCCTGATCAGGGGTAAATTGGGAGAAATAAGGATTACAGCCGACCATGTCTCCCCAGACTATCCAAAACAAACGAGCAACAAAACACAGTGATTCATTGCATTTAGTTTAAACACAACAGGACTGCTGCTATAACCTCTAGGGGAAAAGGGGAAGGACAGTGTGTCACCTACAGCTTTTCCAGAAGAAAGGGTTTTTTTTTCAAGCAAAAATATTAGAAACTTGCTTCTTAAAACCTGCATTTTATACAACTCCCATAATTTAATCCTTGGTGAGAATAAAGCGAGAGAGGTTCAATTCCCAGCCTCCAAAGGGCTCTTAAATGCAGCACATTTTTTTGTTTGTCTCTGAATTGTGCCTGTGGCTTTGGTAGCAAAAAGGCTATTGGAGAAACACAACACAAACGGGCCATTTTCTGTCATCCCCTGCGTCTTATAATTGCTGCGCTCATGTGCCTGCCTTGTGGCAGCGAGGTGGTCGATGTGGGATGCTGGAGGTGACAGCAGGCTCCAGGCCTCGGGGATGCTGTGACTCATTAGTTGGTGGACACATGTACAACACGTAAGATTAATGAGGCTGTGATGCCCTTGCTGTGCGGGGCTGGGAGAGGAAGGCTCGAGGAAGACACGTTGGCTACTGGCAGCTGGAGGAGGGCACGGAAGCAGCGCTGCTCCCCGGTGAGGCTGCACGGCATCCACTCTTCTTCCCAGTATCCCTACCTTTAACGCAGCCCCCGGCCCTAACACCACCCCTCCAGCTCCCCCTCCCATCAACAGCGCATTCAAACGATTAGGAAATCAATATATAGGAAACTTACCTGAAAATCAAGTTATTACATGTGCGTTGCTTGCAAAATAGTGAAAAGTTGAAAAATATGCATACTCTGTTTTGTGATGCATGACTTTATGTTTAGGTAGCAAGGCCCACGCACTACCATGGCTGACCATAATTTCTCTGGAGTTTTCTTTTCAGTGACAACTACATTTCAACTAAATAAAGTCTTGCACAACTTAAAAATTCAGTTTTTCTTCTGGAAGCTGAGAACAAAAGTTACCACCTATAAAAAGAAACTTCTAGTTGCCAAAAATTCTCATCAGACTAATTTTCTCAAAACATCTTTTCCATGGGGAAAAAAAAAATCCCTCTTTGCTCCCATAAAGGTGACCTCTAGGACCGTGATTAACTACCTTCCTGCACACAGTCTTCTGCCAAAGCCATCAACACAGCCAAAACCGCACCAAACAACTTCAGAATATTAGTGCTGGGGGAAATGATCGGTAACAGGTGTTTGCAGGAAAAAAATAAAGCCCAGGGTTTAGATCGCTCATGATTAATGAACATTACACGCACCAGGATAGGCAGGAGCATCCTCTCCAGCTTTGCTCAACCCAAGAGGCCGCGCTCATCTCAAAGTGTAGGCGTGCACGTCCTGGGTCTGAACTCAGAGCAAGTAATTGGCCCTGGGACAGATGTAGCCAGCTGGTAGCAGGTTTATACACCAGATTTGTGTTAATCCTCACCTAGCGACTTTCCAGGCAGCCCTCTGACTGCTCCGACATGGGACAACCAGGAGTAGCAGGGGGCCTGCTGGTACCCGAGGGTCCTGCACTGCCCTGCAACCCTCTTGCTCAGGATCTGGCCCAGCTGGAGGTGCCCGTGGGCAGCCAGGAGCTGCCCATTTGTCAGAACAGTGTGACAACGAATTCACACCCGAAGATGAAATGCTCAGGGTGCAAAGAGCGAGCCCGTGCAGGCAGGGGTCTGAACGGGGCTCCCGCCCGCACCCTGCAGACCCGCGCTGCGCTTTTGCTAGGGGTGCTGCCGCGAGCGAACCCGCGCGCAACGTGGGTCGCACAGCCAGGGCGTAGCCCGCGCAAAGCTCCCTCGGTGACATATGGTTTTCAATTTAACAGCAGCTTACCAGAGTATCAGATGACACCGTGACTTGGAAGTCACCCTGCGGCTTGACGTTTGCAAGAAAAAGTGCTCGATTCCAGATGCATGACCCAGCACTCCCGGTGTCCTGAACATATATCTTACAATATAATTAGGGGAAAACCAGATTGCAGCTACAGATGTGGCACCAGGAGGCTGTACCCAGAGGGTCGAGCAGTGCATTAAGGCACATGAGACTGTGAGGATGCAGCAGGGGTGGGGAAGGACTGTGACCTGTGGGAGCAGAGTGGGGGTGAGCTTTGCTCACTGCTGCTAGCACCGGTCCCCTCCAGCCACCACACCGCACGGAGGTAACAGCTTCTCACCATATACGATGGATGACTTAATTTCCTGGCGTTTTGAGGTCTGTTTCATGGTTAGCGCTATTTGCGTTTGCGTTTTGATTCTGCTTGGTGCAAGCTCAGCCATGCAACAAAGCAGCCACCCGTTGGGGCTGGTGCCACCCATTGGGTGGTCACAGGGGGAGCGCAGGCATTGCTGTCCCTGTTAGGGGTTTTGTGAGCGATGCTTTCAACGTCCAGCCGGCTCTGCAGCTCCACAGGCAGCCGGATCGTGGATTTCTCTCAGGGAAATATGTGCTTCCCAGTGCTACGGTGCCTCAGCAGGCGTAAGCCCTGCGAGCATGTTTGCTTGTTCCCCAAAGCCAGACATAAGCTGGTGAATGGGTGCAAACTCTCTCCACATTAACCATGGTTCAGCCAATTCCCTCATTAAAAATCCTTTTCACTAGGAAACACAGATTATTTCATCTAAACCAAAGAAAAATCCTCTCTTTCTTCATGTATTTATATCTTAGATACACTCTGATAATGAATAACTAGCCAGAACTTACTGGAAACTCTTAATGATTTGCAAGGGCATGTAGTGATAGGACGAGGGGCAATGGCTTTAAACTAGAGCAGGGCAGGTTTAGATGAGACATTAGGAAGAAGTTCTTTACACTGAGGGTGGTGAGACACTGGCCCAGGTTGCCCAGAGAGGGGGTGGAGGCCCCATCCCTGGAGACATTCAAGGCCAGGCTGGATGAGGCTCTGAGCAACCTGATCTAGTTGAAGATGTCCCTGCTCACTGCAGGGGGTTGGACTAGATGGCCTTTAGAGGTCCCTTCCAACCCAACACATTCCATGATTCTATGATTCTAATAATTGAATGTGCCAAAAAGCAGCTCTTCATGGACGCCTTGCCCCAGCACAGCCTCTGCAGGAAGCTCACAGCCCCACCACTTGCCGAGCCGCACTATCACAGCTTAAAGGATCTCCAAGCAAACCCCAAAGCCCAGAAAAAGAGGAACCGATGGGAGAACTTCCTTAATATCTCCTGATAACTTCTCCAGTTTTACTTTCCCTTGCAGGCCAGGGTTAGCCCCAGCTGGAGAACGAACACCAGGAGACCCCAGGAAGAGGTCCTGCGTTTCACCCGTTTCAGTCAATGGCAACAATGCCACGATGTATAAATGGCGCTGATGGAAGAGTCCTTACTGACACGTCTTCAAGGCTTGCTCTGGGAGGCAGAGGCAGGTTTAGGAGCAGGTCTAGACACAGCTTTGCCCAAACAAGCTTCACCCCCTCACAATGCCTGCACTGCCCGGGGCAGGGAGGCTGTGACCCAGAGGGTGCTGCCTCTTGGGGGAGAAGGAAGTTTGGCCACCCAAGACCCAGCGGCTCAGTGTGACCCAGGCTCCTATCCCCATCCACATAGCGACGAAAACATATTTTCATCTCAGACAGAAAGCAAACAGCTTTATAATACGTATTTGTTTGCCCTGTCCATCTATTTGGATGAGAGGGATGAGATGTAATCAAGACTTAACTCAGAGCTTTGCGACAGTTCCCAAAGATGGAGACGCCACGCACTTGCTCCTGTCAAATCTCACGTGGTGGTAGAATGCGTGTAAAAATAATAAATAGCGCATATGAAATAATACAAGGTATGAGTCCACGGCAAACGTTTCACATCCTCACTGCAGCTTATCAGGAAGGAAAGTCAGGCGAGTGCTGCCCAGAGCCGTGCAGGACTGACCCGCCGCGGACGTGAGAGCATCCGAGCTGAGGCTGGTCAGATGTGGGAGGTGCTGGTGCCGCTCAGCAGGGATGTGCCTGCGAGACACGCGCACTCTAGCCCCATCAGCACTCTGGGGAGAACTTTTAATGACATGTGTTTCATGATGTCTATCCTGCCAGTTGTCCATTCTAAAAAGTGACAGGCCCACGAAGAGGCTGGCTCTTGCCCTCATCCCTTTCTTGGACGCTGTCTCTCCAGGCACTGCTCCGTCAGACAAACACTCTGTCAGCAGCACTGCTTAATGTGTTGCTTCGTGTTTTATTTTTCCCTTTTATGGCAATAAAGACAACTACCCAACAAAAGCCCCCGTGCCAAGGGCCCGTCTGAGCTGTGTACAACGCTTTTGCACCTCCCAGCGCTCTCCTGGTCGCAGCCGTCATGTCACCGGGAGCAGGCTCTGGGCTGCCCCAGCTGCCACCCAGCTCCAACACATGATCCTTCACTGGAGGTTGCCGAACCGCAGCGATAGCCCTTTGGCAGCTCACAAAGCACCTGGCTTGCTGGGCCTGGGCTGGGATTATTCCCACTCTCCAGGTAACGCCACGCTGTCAGAGAGCAGCCGCAGCAGTGCCAATGTGGCTGTTTCACAGGACTGGCGTTTAGCGACAATTTAACCCACGGCATCAAGCCACAGAGGGACACAGCCTGGCATCTGGCAGAGCCCAGCCCATCTCCATTTGCTGTAGCAGCAGATGAATGATTTATAATATTTAAAACTGGATATGTGATGGACTGTAGATTTCAATTCCTTTTTTTCCCCCCCTCTCTCCGATCTCCATGTTCTCCTGAAATTAGGCTGGACAGGCACCCAAACCAGAAGCATCTGTTTCTTCTTTCGGTGTCAGCAGTGTAAATAAAGTGTATTTGTGATGTTTTGCTTTCATAAACATATTGTTTTTGGCTTTTCTTTGAGTATGCTGCAGAGCTTTGCTGCAGAGCTGGACGGGCTGATGAGCGTGGCTGTGATCCGTCGCCAGGCACACAGAAGCCTGTTTACAGAGCCGGGGAACCATTGGGAAGTGTGGGACCCTGCCTGTCGTTACAGGAACTGTAATTTACCCCAGCCCTTCGCCAAAACAGCTCCTGGAATAGCAGCTGCTGAAGGGGCGATGGAACTCGCAGGGGGCTGGGGGTGCTGGCACCCCATGGCCGGCCGCCACCAGCCATCAGCCATCAGCCATCCATCACCATTCCGTCTTGCTTCACCCTCTGTCGTGGCTGTCTCTGCCGACACTCACCAGCTAAAATCACGCTTGTTGCCACGGTGGGGAGCCAGCATCCTTCCGGAAGGGCAGTTTGTCTGTCCGGCTGCCAGGTCGCACAGGCAAGTCCCCAGAGGGGGCTAAATCCTTCCTGGCGTGTAGAAAGGATCAGCCGGGGCTCCGGCTGCGGGGGACACTCACTCACCCTGCCGCCCGCCCGAGCCCCATGGCCGATTTTGGGTAGAGTAACCAAGAGCCTCGATGTTTTATAACTCAGATGCATAATCAGGGGAGGTAGCAAATGATTATTTAAATCTAAATTTCGGTACATTTCTTTGCTTTTTCTTTTTTTTTTTTTTTTAATAGTGGAGTAGGAATATTTATTCACTGCAACTTTACTGGGGTGAGCAATGCTAACTAGCCTGCTTTTCCCAAAGAGGATTTTTAATGAGACGTGCTGTGGCCTTTAGAACACAAAAAGCAGGCATTTTCCTTGTAAACACAGCAGCACAGTGGTTTGCTGGAATTCACCCCAGAGCAGAAAAAAAATCCCTCAGGTTAAGAGGTCACACTATAAGGAGACATTTTACCATAGTTTACATTTTCAGATCTACAAACACGCATAAACACATCAGATTTTCATTTGCCTACTCAAGAAAAACGGTGGACGTGAATCCAGGTGGACACCGACCTCGGTGCTGCTCCGCCGAAGGGCTGGTTTTGGGACCTGCAGGGTTTGCAGACCGCAGTCCCACCTGGCCCCAATTCTGCTCCGTGTTTCTCCCCTTGAAACGCTCCTACACCTTGTAGACATCAGACAGAGCCGTGACCTGGCAGCTTTTTCCCAGTCTCCTTTCCGCCCCACGGGCTGTTTGCACCCCTCAGGTAGCTGAGAGGAGGGTGACGAGGAGGAAGGGATGCAAACCCCACCAAGGGTGGGTTACTTTTCAAACTGCCCCACCTGAGCGTGGGAGTGCTTTCTGCCTAATAAAAGGCAGTCGTGGGCCTTCGTGGCTACCCTCGCTCTCGATCACCTACGTGAGAAAATGCAGATTTGCCTGTTCCTTGGCTGATTCAAGATGCAAGAGAAGCTCAGCCACAGCAAAATAGAGATACTGTAGTGTGGGGGGGTGTTTTATTCAAAGGACAAGCTTTGTCCAAGGAGATAAATAACAAAGAATGGGAAAAACATCAAAAGGAGAGGGATTTTCTGAGAAGAAAAAGGGCTTTTCTCCGAGGAGGCTGTAGTGAGTATCAGAGGGAGGAGGTATCAGTGTCTCTAACCCGTACGGCTCGTGGAGCTGCTGACCTTCAATCCAGGCAAAACTCTGCTCCTTGCTGAGGTCAAAAGTTGTATTTGCTTTTTGAGAAATGCCTCAGAGATGTGGCATGCTTTATCCAAAAGCAATAACCCTGCATTTATTGGGGATGGGGACAGAAGGGAAGACGATTTCAGGCCGAAACCAGTAAGGAATAGCTGCTTAAACGTGGTCCCCCTGCACTTGCAAACCTCCTAACAGCAGCTGGGTAAAGCAGAGCTGCCAAGATCTGCCGTGACAGGGCAGCAGTGCTGCTCAGCAACGTTTTCATGCCAACTGACGACAAAAGCCAAAGAATCAGCTATTTCTGACATTATGGCTAGATGTTTAACCAGAAGAAGCTGCTCACCCGGGAAGCCCGATGCTCTGGAGATGGATCCTGGGCTAAAAGGCTGAACAACAGCTTGGGTCCTAACTGCTCCAAGTGAAGAAGGAGAGGTTGGAGGCTGGGAAAGCAGCTTTAAAGCTGTCAGGTAGAAAGGTGGGAAAAGATCTCAATTTGAAACTACAGAATGGGCTCAGCCTACTTTCAGATTCCTGAGAAATTTCAGGCTCATCTTGCTGTTTTTCCCCGTCTTCCTTTGTGTGGAAGGCAGCTGGCATTACTCCTTTAATGATTTGTGTCTACAACATGCAATAGCCTATTTAAAAAATATTTCTAAATTCAATTAGCTGCACGTTTCATTGACCAGACAGGAGACACACAAAGCAGCTGAAAGAAGAAAGGCATCTTTGAATACCTACACGGATAAAGTGCAGAGATGAAAAGCAGATGTTGGAGGCAGCTGTGTAAAACAAATAGTGAGTAGGCCAGAAAAGAGATCATAAAGAAATAACATCCCAAGAGACGTGCTTCTCGAGCACCATCTCCGCATTACTGTTTACAGCAGGCAGGTTTTTAGCTAGCCAGGTTGGCAGACACCACCTTTTGTCCCCCTGCGAGAGCTGTGCCAGTTTGTAGCCGTTCCAATACCCCCAAACCACAGAGAGCACCAAAGAGGCATCGCTCCAGCCACCTCCGGGGCTGGGTGCTGGCTCCCTGCAACCCTCCGATAAATCTTGTGAAACTCACCCTCTCCTCCGCATTATTTACTGGTTGTAGAAATACATGTTTAGAAATGTTGATCCTCACAGTAAGATAATATCTAGGGAGCCAAAATACGCTGCCTCCAAACAGAGTCACATACAAGGTCATCAGGTAAATGCATTTGGAACAGCTAAAGCTGTGAGGTTAAAAAGGTTAAGACTGTATTAAGACCATATTAAGACCATACTATGTTGGGTTTTTTCCAAGAATATTAATTTCCAGCTTTAAAAATCATTTTCAAGCTATAGAAAGAGCATGTGAAAAGCAAAGGGCAACACTTCCCACTTGTCTTCGGTGCCGAAACAAATACATGCACAATTTGTTCTGCAGCAGCGAAACACTCCTGCACGCGGGCTGATTCCGTACTGCCTGTGCTCTGTGCCGTTTCAGAAACTTGGCTGAACTGGGAGCAATCGCACACAGACCTCTAAGTTGCCCTACTTTGCCAGAAGGACTCTTCTCCCCTCACTCCATGGGGTTGCGCTTACTTGAATTATGGTCAACCTGAGTTTTCATTAAGAGCAAGGAAATGAAAGAAGAAATTAATCACGACTTCTACTCTCTCCTTCCCTTAAAGGGGGAAAAAAGCAACAAAGCGGGGGAAAAAGAGGATTAACTAGTTGCAAAATAGAAGTTCTTTGTTTCCTCTACAAAGTAAGCTTTTTCATGAAACCCTTAAAGATCATTACTGGCGGTAATTAAATTATGGACAGACACGTCCATGCAGCCTTTTCATTCCCACTGTCAGAGGCCGCTCCAGTGGTCATCGTGCATGTCCCCTGCAGATGTCAGAGCTACACTGTGTCCTGCTGCAAGGCCACTGGTACATGCCCTTCCCTCCCTGTTGCAGCGCGAACCGGGGTTTCCACCCCAGCACACGTCACCCCCGATAAGCGCGGGGCATGTTAAACCCCAGCCGACACTTAGGGGTAAGCCAAGGGAAATGAATACCAGCCCTGCCCGCAGGTTTGTAACAGGGATAAATGCCCAATTCTTTCCAGAGACTTTGGAGTACCACTGTCAGTCAAGTGCAGAAATCAAAGTTAGGGCTTAGAAGGAAATAAAAATCACTGCTTTTCACTTGGTCAAGTACAGGTTCATCTGTTTTCTGGCTAATAATGCTCACTTGTTCTCACAAAAGGAAGACAAATGCCTAATCTGTTCATAATCCAATTTCAGAAAATTCTGCTTACTTCTTTCTCCAAGCAAATGAGAATTCACAATCAGGCAAAAAACACACTAGCCATTTGAACATTTTTGGTCAATCTCCATATACAGAGTAGCTGTGGTATCTGCCTGGTACAAGCTCTTTCACTGCTGCATCTGTCAGCCTCATTTAAGCCCCTTCAACTCCTTTCCATAAGGACAGTGATGGTGAAATGGGCATCAAATAAACCCCTTAATTAGTTTTTTTCCAGTGTAAAATGGAGAAAACAGAAGCCCAAGCTGTATGGCTAGATCAAGGCTTGCTCATGTATTCCACTGTAGATCAAGGCTTGACTTGAACTACCTAGGAGTTTTCCCATTGTCTTGGATAGGCTTCCACTGGAAATCCATACACCACGCTTGGGAACTGAAGAAAGGAAAAATTAACTTTCCTTTTGATTTGGCCATTTTGCCTTCCCCAGCCCCGTGGATGTTCCTGGAGAACATGCTCTAACACTGAAAACATGAGGGGCAATCAAGCCTTGCCACTGCATGCGATTGCTTCATCCAGTTATTTCTAGGGACGGAAGATAGTTTCAGCCCAAATTTAATACAAAACGCAGAAATGAGATCTCTTTTTCCCTAATGAATAAAAGCTGTAATAATTGCAGTACGGGATGCCACAGAGATCTAGTTATTAAATACACCATGCGATTATTTGTCCTACTTAATACAATATAAAACTTTAGTCAAGTTCCTGAGTTACAAAATTGCTTGTCATGGTAGGTTTCTCTTTGACACAAATGTTGAAGATGCCACAGTTCATTGTCTGCAATAATTCTCCAAGGAGAGAAATTCAGGCAATGAAAATAGTCTGGCATTTGACCAACTATTTAAAATATTTAACAATGACCTTGAGAATTATAGAAGGATCCATTTAAAGCCCTAGTTTAAGGGGAAAAAAAAAAAGTTTCCTTGCAGAATCTGGTACTAATGCATGTTTACTGCAAAGTTTATCTCAGATATGCTCTGTACACAATGAAAATGAGCTTAAATACAAAGAAAAAGAAAGAAGCTTAACTTCTTGTCTCACAATTACTCTGTGACCCTACATGTATTTGGAAATTAATTTCATTTCCAGAATACCTGATCACTTCATTCCAAAGAGTCAAACAGTTTCTCAAAGCAAGGAGAGTGACAGAGCGACCAGACCTTACGCTGATGCTTAAGTGGATTTTTTTTTTTTTTTTTTTTTTTATTTATGAAAAGGATATTTGCGGCTCATTGCATTTATGGCAGGTCCGGCTGGCAGAGTAAATATGTCACGGATCTGCCTTAGAAAAGGCAAAGCTCCCAAGTGAATAAACCAAAGGCATTGGCTTCTGCACCTTCTAGGCAAGGGCAGGTCACGTGGAGAAGCCCAAAGGACAAGATCAGAGCTCTCTGCCATTGACAATGTGCTCCTGGGGACCACGGGCAGTGCAGGACCCAGGCGGGGCGTTAGGGGAATATATGCATTTATCAAGTCTTGTTTATCATTTATGGCTTCCCACCCATGAGCACGCCATAGAGGTGGTATATTTGGCTAAGAGGAAAGCCACTTCCCTGGCCAGTTAAACCAGGCACTACAGAGTTCCCTGGGTGGGGATGGAGGTGGGAGAAGGGGGCTCATGTCACCCTGGGGTCCCTGTTCTCTAGGCTTTGGGCACCGACAGTTCAGGCTGGTGCTTTTCCCATCACCATGCCTTCCTGCAATTAAACTACAAATGCTTCTGCTTTGTATTTTCAGTGTGCATCTACTTGCCGCTTATTATTGTTTCTAAACACAAGCACAACTCCAGCACATATTAAGGCTTATTTGGTACAAAGATTTTAATTTAAGAGGTGTGTAGCGACCTGCATACTGCTGTGGTACGTTGCCTATGCGTTAAAACTGTTCCTTTGCTCTTCTAGCAACCTGAAAAACAACCCCTGGAGCACCAGGTGTTGCTCTGTGTTTCTTCAGCACGGTTTTTGTGGTCCAACAGACAGGAAGAGGAGCTTTTTGGTGGGGAGATCCTATTTGTCCTCACAGACCAGCGTAGCTAGCTACTTAACGTGTGGTCCTCTTTAATGCTGCGAAGCCTTTTGACTTCTTTTTCCCATATTATGGCCCCTGCCAGATTTCCTTGTAGCAGGTGTAGCCCTGGAGAGGGAACCCACGCGGCAGCAGCGTGCAGATGTGCTTTGGGTCAAACTGCAAAGGAATGCTTATGTCCCCAACTTGGAAAGCTCAGAACCGGTAAGAGGACAGACGTCATGGCCAGTGGTACTCGAGGTCAGGTCAGTATGTTGGGGTCCTCTGTGCTTTAACCTCTGCTAGCACGTACCCGCCTTTTTATGGACTACAGAGTGTCAGCTGCTTACACGTGTCCCAGGAGCACAGAAATTAGAAAGGAAACCATAACCATCTCAGTTTTGCTAGAACAAGACTGCTTCAAGTCTATGCCTTTAGTTTTGCTCACGGCTTTTCACATTTAGCGGATCCTTCCCAGCTGGCTCAGCACCGCTCAGTGATGCTCTCCCCATAGGTTAACAGAGGGATTTGGGAAACGCCAAAAAGCTTCCAGACTTACAGCCACAAGCCACAAACAAAGATAAACCAAATCGTTTAAGCTACGGTACATTTTCCACTGAATGCCCTTGTATACTATCACATTTCTGCTCCATTTGCAGGAGCTCCCTGCTCCGGCAGGACCTATGATATCTATGCTGCTACTGTAGCACGGCTTAAGCTTGCGTCCATGCTTAGCTTTTATAGACCTAGAACCAACCTTCTTCACAGAGACAGCATAAACCTAGTAGGTTTTTTCCCTAAAATAGTTTTTTTTTTGGGGGGGGGGAAAGAAAACTCTAAAACCAACAATATTTTTTTTGTTATCTTGTACCTCTTAGGAGGCTGTAGGACACCACGTCATGGATCAACACTTCAAAGTATTATTCAAGCACAGATCAAAACAAGCACTCCGAATCTAACGAGCACATAGAAAGTTATGCAAACAACCCCAAGGAGATCCAGCAATGCCACCAGCCTTCGCAGGGCCTCTGCTGAGCCGCAGCACGCCTTAACAGACGGAAGCGTTTTGTCTACGCTTGGTCAAAAAGACGCATCAAAGGAAAAGGTACGTAGAATATAATCAAGGTAAGAGTCAGCCAAGCAGCGAGAGGCTCGTCCACGGCCTCGGGAATTGGCCATGTCATAAAACTCGGATTTGTTCTGTTTCGTGTGACCTCGTCGTAGACAGGAGGAATTGGGCACACGTACCTGAGCTCCTGTTCACGCCAAGGCTGCCATGGCAAGTGCGATACGGCCCCTTTTCCCTGCGATTCAAGACTAGAAATCTGGGTGAAATTCACCTCAGCACCTGGCAGCATTTCTCACCATCTTTATACTTACACATTTTCAATCTCCCTTAATTTTCATAAAATGTATACACGCTATGTATTTATTTTCTGCAATATTTTCGTTATTTTTTTAACTCACTTGGTATATTAAATGGTTAGTATTGTGAATAACATGGTTTCAAAACAATTTTTTGAACGACTTGGTGAAGTGGTTACCAGCTAGACAGAATGTGGAACCTAGATCCAACTTTCTAATAAAAGTTTTTCAAAGAAAACAAGATTTCTTTAGGGATATGGAAAGTTTTTCTAAGGTTTTAATTGATTTTCCCCTCTATCCTCAGTTTTGGCATCTGACATGGATTCACCCGGACTTGCTGATGGACGGCAGGGACACGGGGGGTCAAAAGAGCGTGCTGAAGACAAAACCCACCCCGGCAGCTGTCAGGCATCGCTGTTAATGAAGGAGAAGGGAATTAAAGGCTGTCTCTGTACAGTACAGGCAAAGAACTAGCTTATCTTGAATATTAAGGCCACAAATTAAAAAAGCATTTATTACCAGAATAAAATAAGTGATCCCCTCTAACAGTGAGCCCAGTGTAACGGTCGGGGTCTGGGGAGAGTGCAGGGAGGAGCCAGGAGCTATCGCCGCAGCTGCAGTGGTGTGACACCAGTGTGGCTGAGCGACGTCCCCCCGGGTTGGCAAAGTCCCTCGTGTAGGAAATGCCAAACACGTCCACCTCGTACTTGGAAGATAAAGCACATGTTGAGGATTGCACAAGCAACAAGGAACAGTCGCATGAGGTTGCGTTAATCACTTACATGTGCCTACTGTTAGTTAAAAAGGCTAAAAGGAAGGCAAAGATCAAGTGAGACGACTTCGTTTCATACTTTTCAGCAACAACAGTGTAGATATTTTTTAAATCCTGAGTGCATGAGCTGTGCTGTCACGTGCTCCGGCCCCACTCGCCACGGGGGCGGTGAGCACCCACACACCGGCAAAGGCTGCATAAAACCCTCCCCAGCCCTGGAGCACATTAGCGAAGTAAGCAAAGCCGGGGTGAGACCTACAGCCACTCAAGCTGTGTGATTTTTCTGCATTCAGAATGTCGTCCCTTGTCCCAGACAACCTGTTGCACCCTGGCGCAGCTCCGGTAATGACAGTCGCTGCGGCACGGTCCACAGCACCTTTCGTTACGACAGGGACCAAGGCTGCAGTAACGCAGGGTAAGACTTCACCCAACAGCAGGACAATAACAACTGACCGGGAGCAATTCTGTGAAGCCAAACCACACCGTTGCTGGTTTTCAGTGCAGCTCTGTACTGCAGTGTGACTGTGCAAGTGCAAGGTGATGCTCACTTCAAGCTGTTCCAGCAACTTATCCCGTAAGAAAAATGTATCACCCAGAAAGCAAACGAAGAGCATTTGGCGTTAGCTGCAGCTGCGGTGTCGGCTATGAGAGGCATTTTACAGGTCTAAATATTTGAGTTTCTGCTCTCTTGCACATTTCCATCAGCCTTCTAGTCATCCTGTAAAAATAGAATTTCCTCTTTTAAGGAGATAATTAACTAAGCCTGAGCAGCTGCAAGGAATCAAACACGGCATAAGACACTGAACCCAGCAGTGCTGATAGCCAGATCACAGAATGGTTCGGGTTGGAAGGGACCTTAAAGACCACCCAGTCCCACCCCCTGCCCTGGGCAGGGACACCTCCCACCAGCCCAGGTTGCTCCAAGCCCCGTCCAACCTGGCCTTGAACCCCTCCAGGGATGGGGCAGTCACAGCTTCTCTGGGCAACCTGGGCCAGGGGCTCACCCCCCTCACAGCAAAGAATTTCTGCCTCAGGTCTCATCTAAATCTCCCCTCTTCCAGTTTGAAGCCATTCCCCCTCGTCCTATCACTACATGCCTGTGTAAAAAGACCCTCCCCATGTTTCCTGTAGGCCCCCTTTAAGTACTGGAAGGCCCCTATAAGGTCTCCCCGAAGCCTTCTCTTCTCCAGGCTGACCAACCCCAACTCAGCCTGTGCTCACAGCAGAGGGGCTCCAGCCCTCGGACCATCTTTATGGCCCTCCTCTGGATCCCCTCTAAGAGGTCCACGTCCTTCTTATGGTGGAAACATCATATCAAAAGGTGATCTGGAAAAAAGGTTTCCTATTTAAAGCTGCCCATGGTGACAGCCGTGAGGCTGACAGCTTGCCTCTCCGAATCAAGACATCAAAGGATCTGTCTGGTTTGTTTGCTCTGGCTTCCAAGAGAAATAATTCACGTTATTTCAGGTAATAATCTGCTGTGGCAGCACTGCACAGGTTGCTCGTACACTTATTTTTTTAGGGGGAGATAAGTCTGTGAGAGGCAGCTTTATGTGTGCGTTAAAAAAGAGAAGCCTCCAAGCTAAAATTGCAAGAATAGTTAACGAGTTACACAACCACGGCTCACTTTTCAGTATTATATGAAAAGCAGAAGGAGAACACATTTGCAGTGACCCTCAGAGACAGAATTTGGCGAAGCACTAAATGCTCTTGGTGAAATAAAACAGTTGAGGGAAAGACATGCCCTGCAATCCTTTTGCTTATGATATCAAGTATAATATTCAATGGTCTTCAGAGACTGAAAACTGCTCTGCTGTTTTTGGATTAAAATGAATTGATTCAACTGTAAATTAACAGCAGATGACTTGTGGGAAAGTTTATTCCCATATTTACAGTTTTGGACTATTTTTCATTCTTTAAAAGCGTTAGAGCAGAAGGCAGCTTGGGTAGTGCTCACCTGGAGCTCCAGGTAGGCGTCAAGAACCGTTACTGGCACCTGGTTTTGGCCATCACTTGGCAATACCACTCCAACCGCTCCCCAAATATGTAAGCGCAAGCTTAAAAATAAGCAGACGCTTAACTTCTGTAATGGGCTGGGGTATGATTGAGCATGTGCTGAAATGTTTTGCTGACTCAGAGCTCCAGCCCTGCACTGGCAGAGAAAGGGTATTTATAAGGCGCAGGTGAGCCCCAACCGCAGCTGAAACAGCACTTCATAAAAACACGGTAGAGCAGGCGGCTGCCGACAGAGCAGCAGGAGCTCCTCGGCTCGGGATAAAGGAGCAAGGGCCGCATCCTGCTCACGTGTACGCTGCGGCAAATCTCTAGGGCCAGCTTTGCTGAGGATGTAAACAGGCACAGCTCTGAAGGCAGGCAAAACACATCCACTTAAGCAAGCTGTGCTTTTAATCAGCTGGTTTCAAAGGTCTGCGCCACTCTGAGCTGGAATGAAAGCAGGAGTTATTAGGAAAATAATTCAGCTTTTGACAATTCAGCCCTGCTCTGCCTTATCCCTCTCTTCCTACATTGAGTTTGGATGTGAACAGTAGTTAGAAATAAGATGTCTATTGAAAGAGGCTCCTACCTGAGCACCAAAAGGCTGCTCTCAGCTCTGCCTGCTGCCTGTTCCCTTCCTGGCCAGCACTCGGAACTCTGCTGCTCTTACTTTGCAAACTGCCCAGGCATTTTGGCAGCCTGTTGAGGAAGCCTTAGCATCAGAGGGGGCTGGCTACCCAGAAGCCAAATACTGCCCTTGCTCTCCAAAATTTGTCAGTCTCGTTTTGCGTTAGCAATGTTAAGTCCCAAAGCTAATTTAAAAAAAAAATTAAAAATGGGAAATGCATTATCAGACCTCCTGATTTAAGCCCCGCTTCCATGGGCTTGGATTTTCTTTGGAGTGGGGGTAGAGAGGGGGCTGTCCCCCACTATCCCATTGCCTCTGGCTCAGTCATTCCCAGATTTCCGCATGTGTTTGCGGACCTGCACCTGCCTGAGCCCACGTCAGACCAGGGTGAATCCCAGTCCCCAAGTGTTAGGCTTAGTGATGCTCCCTCGGTGCTGCGGTTATGCTTCAGCCCTTCCTTAACCAAACTCCTGCTTGACCTTGTTTAAGGACTGAGATAGAATGGCAAAACTCCCCAGCCAGCTCTGCAGGGAGGATTCCACATTCATTTCACCTGCACGTGGTAGCTGAAATTTCTGCGCTTGTGAGAAAGAGCGGGAGACATCTCCTACTCCCTTCCCCTGGCCCCAGCAATGTGGAATTTTGTTGCATCAACACGACGTTGTGGGCTCAATCTGCCTTTTTCTCAGGCAACAAGAATTTATTGAATGCAATGAAGTTGGCACTACATCCACTGCCCCTCTCAGCTACACTGTGTGTCCAATAGCTCTTCATTCACGGGCTCTACGCTGCTCGCTGCAGAGCTGAGACAACCGGGCACGTTCACCATTTAGCTGGTAAACAAGGCTTGAATTATCACGGGGAATTTATTTTTACAAATGCACCTGTGGGCTGTAGCTGGTTCACAGATGCTCATACCTCAGGCAGCGGTTGAGGACAGACAGGACAAGCAAGACTATTCTCTCTCCTGTGCGTTCCGGGTGGCTGTCTTATCTGAGCACACAGTTTTTGCTCCCTGCCCTCAGCACCGCTGCTGTAAAAGCAATGAGAAGCAAACCCAAAATAGCTAATGCTCTCCATGGTAACACCCAGCAAACTCTGGGAGTCGGGGCATCTGCCAGCGGTCTGCGGGAATGAACTGATTTGCATTGCGTGACCTGAGTTTCCGTGCAAGTTCGAACGGTGGCTGCAGCTCCCCAGCAGCTCAGCCCCCTGCGCTTCGTCGGGGAACACCTGAGCTCAACAAAGTCCCTCAGTGCGAGGAACAGTGCAGGGCTGTCAGCAGGCCGGTCCTCCCTGGCTGGCAGGCTTCATTTCTCGGCAGAGTTAATTAGCGCAGGATAAGCTGCCTCTTCAGCAGTAGCTCAAGTCTCTGCACAGCACTACCTTGTAACGGAGTCACCCGCTGACAGATCCAGGACCCCCCATCACAGCAGTAAAAGTAGGTATATCTGGAGGATTTGTTTCTAATGCAAGGCCATGTTTGCAAATGCACACAAAACTGCTAGCTTCCCACAAACACTCATGGAGATGTTTAAAAGGTTCATTGTGTTTTGGGGCACCCGCTCTGACAAAAGAGCCGACCTTCAGGTGCTGAGCAGCCGCATTCTGAAAATCAGGTCTCCGAAGCACTCACAACCTTCTGCTGAACATCCGAGATACAGATTCCAGGTAATCAATCACTCAAAATCCAAACACACGCAACTGAATGGCCCCTGACACTGCTCCTTCTGCCTTATTTGTAAGAGGGAGGCGATCAGGCAGAGAAACACAAAATATCAGGTTACTTATTTTATCTCATTAGAGGCAGGAGGAACACGGATTCTACTGTGTGACAGTACGTATGCGCAGGGTCACAGAGAAAGCAGTCAGAATAGCATCCTAAAAACTTAACGTCAGGGAGGGAACAAGCAGGTTTGAAGAAGAGAACAGGAATATCTGGATCAATACTCTAAGGCAGAAGATACTTGCTGCCTCCAGGGCTGAAGAGTTTATCAGCAATAGCAGCAAGAGAAAGGCTGGGGGCACTTCTCAGATGAGTTTCTCTAATACTGAAAGGGAGAAAAATAATGGGTTTCATGGTTTGATGTTTTGGGGTTTTTTTTGAGCAGCTGGAAAACCTGCATGTTAGAGATGAGCCCAAGAGTGCGAGCAATCCAGAAGCATGGCTGTATCCAGAAAGTGTTGGATTTAAGCCTGTGGCAAATGACTCCGAGATTTCCCCCTGCTCAGGCAGGCTCGGTGGCTGCATGGAGCTCCGTGCTGCTGTGGTAGATGGCTGCAGGTCCCCAAAGAGTTAAAGTCAACCAGGGCATGTTTATAATATTTTGCTGTAATTTTGGAGCCATAAAACACAGAGCTGAGCTTCCTCTGAGTTTATGGCTTTGGATCTCATGCTCTTGCTCTGACTACATCTCTTAGTATTTATAGCTGCTTGTGCTTGGCGTTACTTTCAGGGACCTTTTCCAGAAGCCCACTTTGCTTAGTTTTAGGAAAAAAATCTCTCAAGTTTACATGAGGTTCACAGAAACATGGCAGCTCAGCATGACACCCAGCAGTTTAATTGGGTCCACTGGAAAGTGTAGACATCACCTTACTAAACTAACAGATTACCTGTATTGAGGTCTCCTCAAGGAATTCCCTTGAGACACCAAAGCGCTGCTTTGCCCCTTCCTAGCAGAGCTAAACACACGGAGCTGTGACTGCTCTCAGGGAGTTGGGCTAGGGGATCATCTATTCTATATAGATGATATTCTATTCTATTCCATTCCACCCCATCCCATCCCATCCCATCCCATCCCATCCCACCCCACCCCACCCCACCCCATCCCATCCCATCCCATCCTCTCGCCATGCTCAGCTATAGGAGGGAGCTGGTGGGGGGTGGGTGGGTAATACAGCCCGAAACCCCATGGGTGGGAACACCCCCACAGCTCTTCTACGAACTTTCTGCCCTGCAGAATATCCTGTTCCGAATCACAAATGTGGGTTTCTTCATGACAGAGGTGGCTATTTTTCAAAACATAGAAAATAGCATTTATTATCTGAGTTATCCGCAGAACTGCTGCTAGCCAAAACATCGATACTGTCGTGAGGCTGTAAGAATGTGTTAAATTATCTGCTTTCCACTAACATAGAGAGCCAGGAAAAAGGCTCATGAAGAAGTCTGTTTACCTGAAAATCAAGCCAAGCGAGTTTTTCTCTCCCTCCTTCTGTGTGCTTCTGTAATGGAACGAGTTTGAACCTGGAGGTATCAAATTTGTAGCAGTTTAAATGTTAAACGGGGACTGAAAAAGCAGAGCTTTTTAAAAGATTTCATTGAACGTTGTTTTTCCTTGCACAGTCTCTCCGCTTGTGCAAATGGCACGTAAGCCTTTTTACAAGCGGTCTATTCATAGTGAAACTGGCTACTAGATCTCCGTCTGCTCACAAAGTTGTTGGTCCAGCCCCAGTCCCTCGGCTTCATTAAAAGGTTTGTGTTTGGTGGACATGTTGTGGGCTCCTTTCATCTCTCAGTCTCCGTTCGGGCTATTTTTAAACATCAGGTTGAAACGCTGTGCCTGGGCAGAGCTGCCACCGCGATGGCTGTGCCCTGCGTGTTTCTGTAGACCTGCCCAGCTGAGAGCCAGAGCAACCTCAACGCTCAATGTAGGGTCCTCGGTCAAGAGCTCAGAGCATGCTCAGAATCGATGCAGCTCTGGAAATCCTCCCAGGTAGACTAAGAAAAACCCACCCAACTAAACAAAACTAAACGGCAAGTGCTGCACCGAGTGATGGAAACCCTCGGGACAGACGGGTGAAAGCCAGACTCCTGCCAGCTCTCTGGCTGAGCTGGAGACCACCCGCAGGTCGCTGCATGGGGAGCTTTGGCGAGGAGAGATTTTGCTGTATCTATATTCCAGGGCTCGTTTTGTGGCACTTGAGGGGTTTTTTATATTGTTTGTCCTGGTTTGTGTAGCAGGTTTGTGCAGCATTCCCTTCTCCTCCTTCCCTGGGAGAACCAGCTCCTTCCTGGAGGAGAAGGGACCAGAAACTTGCCTTTTTTTCTCCCTTCCCAATGTCAAACCTCCCTTTAGAGAACAGGGGCACAGGCATTGTACTCTGTGCCTCTGCCAGACTGAAGACAGTTCTGCCCGCAGCCAGGAAAAGTGCCATTACTTTGTCTGTGCCTCTCTGAATTGAAGCACAGCTCGCTCCCTCCCAGCAGACCAGAGACTGCTCTCCCACCGGCTCTGCTCCCTGAAGACGCTTTTGCTGGGTTCTGGCCCTGCTTTCACGCACACAGCTACGCCAGGCTCTGTGCCAGTTGGTTTTCTTTTTTTTCCTGTGGCTCTCTAGACCAAAAAAAGACGCGTGCAACACGTGCCAGGAGAACAGGTTGAGTTTTTCCAGGCGAGGTGCTGGGTCCAACCAGGCTGCAGGGCAGGCTGAGCTCCCGGCTGTGCCCAATGTTTCCCTGGGGCTAGAGAGATCCTGAAAGCAAATTACTCCAGGAGTAAAACAAATGGTGACTTAAGTCAGTAGATTATGAGCTAGTACCCACATTTCAAATCTCTTTTTCTCTGCACTACAAAGGCAAGTGGTAACAGCTTCCAAATTGCATTTTAAAATTTTCTCAAAAACTGCCCCCCGAATCTCTGTTGTCATTGTTCAAGGAAGCTTTTGAAACCCGGCAAGAAAAAAAAACCCTGTGAGCTAGGTAAACTCTTCCTTTATAAAGACTTAGGCAATTTTTCAAGTTTTGAAAACTGCTGGTTTTCGTCCTGTGCACCAAACGGGGTGGCATCTTGTGGAGAAAACAACACACTTGCTGGTATAGAAGATGTGCAGATAACTGAAATAGAGGCATTTCTTAACTTTGGAATGCTCCATTTGCAGTCTGAACTGACACGACTGCTTTCTCCACACCTGCCTGAGGTCAAGACACTAGGCAGGAAGAAAAATCTGAATGAGAGTGTGGGAAACCATTCTTATTTGTAAAGGAACTTGTACAAGCCAACAAAATGGTCTCAAAACCTTGTCAGTATCAATGTTGCCAAGGCAGTTCTGCAAAACACAATCATTTTTTACAGTAAACCCTTCCTCATCCTTTACCGAGGAGTTCCTTCCATAACTGAAACTCCTTCTACACAGGCTTTGTGAATCTGATGGCTCAAAACACTCAAAATTTTTCACTGTAAGGTGTATGGAGAACTGTTGATTTGAATCATGAACAGCGCAAATACTTCCAGTTGTCTTCATCCAGAGTGTCTAAGCCATGGTGTAGATAAAGTTATTGAATCTGCTGGCGGGGCGAAGCGACACACAGCAAACAAGGAAGCCTTTGAGAGTTATCGCAAGTTTTGTGAATACAAATGCCCACCTGTGAATGACAAGATTCAAGACCTAGTTGCTATGGCTCCAGGATAAGCTCTTTTGGCAAAGTTTTCCCTCAGAATGTAACTAACACATAAATCAAAGTGAATCCCCAAAAATATTCAGGAATCTCACAAGATACGATACACACCCTTAGAGTCAGGCTTCCCCTTATTTTTCTTTAAGCAAACATACGCTGCACATTTCAGAAAAGTTGCTATAAAACATCCAGTCACTTCTTTCAGGTTCCCCTGGCATTTTGAATAGCCTGTATTAAGATTTCTGTAAGTCCTTTTCTGGGGGCTGACTACGGGGAGCCATCTGGACGTGTAAAACACTGCTTGTACCTGTTCCCCGCCCCCCCCCACCAGTATATTTGGTAGAAACAGTAAATTGGGATTCCTTGCCAGATCCCGCCCCTGGCTGCTGCTGGCGTGCAGGAGGGCTGTGCTGCCCCAGGCAGCAGAAAAGCCTCGCAGTATGCCCAGCTACCCACTGCACGTCAGATGACAGACCGCCTAGTTAAACATGGCAATGACGTCTTGATCAGAAAAAAGAAAACATCAATAAATGTTGGAGACCAGCAGCTGGTAAATCTATACATAGGAAAACAAATAACCATGAGCTTTGATTGTTCAAGTTCACAGCAGAGATTACTTACCTTGGCAAATGCATATTCAAGACATACGGCTTGCAATTCCTTAGCTAGTGCTAAACAAAACCATGTGTTCTTCTAAAACAAGGGGAAAGTTTAACTCCAGCACTGTGCAAAGGCAAAGCTATGGTCATAACTTGTGCTTGTAGCAAACCCAAACTGAAAAGGGCCAAGCAAAAGGGTTTCAGAGAGAAGAAGAGAAAAAGACTGAGCAGCAGCTTGGAAGAGAAGCGAAAGGTGGGTTATAGCTCCTGCTGGGGATGGAGAGGCGTCCACTTGACCGCAGATATGCCCATGGCAACGCTGGGTGAACAACAGGGTATATAATCATGAGCGTCTCTAGCAATGAGAAGTTACAGTGCTTCCCATGGCCTCAGGTGCAGCAGTGTCCCCAAAAATGAAATGGGCCACTTCAGCAGCTCCTTTCCCCTTCTCTCCTTAGGAAGCGAGCCATAGTCGCAGGGCTGGCTGTCCACTCCCCCTTCTCCACTGCCAGCTGTGCTGCAGCATCATTTCAACAAACTGAAAGCTTTGTTGCCTATAAAGTGGTCCAAGGATGAGAAATAGAGGACTTTAAAGTCAGCTTGTTCTCATGTGACCCTCATGCAACCCAAACCAACTGCAGTGGTAGCGAAGCTGAGCCCATGCACTGGGCAAGCTTTTCCTTCCATCAGATGGCTTTATTCAGATTCTTCCTCCCTCCTTCTCCAGATAAAGGACCATTATCAAAAATGGTTGTAAAGCTGCTGCAACCACTGCTTACCACCCAAAAAGGCCTTGTTTCTGGTTCATCTCCCACGGATGGTATTTTCCTGGTGCTGCTGAAAGCTTAGACTGAACTGCCGTTTGGTGACACTGTCCTCATTAAAAGAAAATGCAGTCAAAAAATAAATAAAAGCACGTGCAAGGTAAGAGATTGGGAAACATGAGCAGTGCGTTGAACCCTGGGCTGTGCTCACCACCAGCTGGGCCAGCAGCCGCTGCTCTGCCTTGGCAGCAGCTCCCCAAGCATGGGCACGGGATCAGAGCTGGCAGCTGCCAGAGGTACATGCAAAATACTCCTGGGATTAAAAACGCACCCGTCATCCTTAGAAATCAGCAGAAGCCAAGTTTAAGTGTGAAGAGCCAACGAGAAGGGAAGAAAAAAAAAAAAAGGCTACAGTTTTCTATCACTCACATTGCAAACAGATGTCCCACCGATACTGGAGCAGGGCACCCCAGCCAAAGAGGTGAAATCATACTTCTCAAGAGGTTTTTAGAAATAAGTCATTTACTCCAAGGTGAAGCGGAGGACCACGTTCTTGGCAGCTGAGGGCAGGGTGTACCAAAAGGCTGTATTGAGAAAGGGGGGTGATGAGGAATTTGGAAGGAGTTCAGCAGGATTTGGAAGATGGTAGGAAAGGTGGTTTGAAAAAGCTAAAGAAAACAAAAAGAGGGGAAAAAATGTTTACAGAAGAGGTGTAACAACGGTTTGACAGAGAAGGGAGAGTCTCTGGCAACTATTTCTGGCCAGAAAAACATTAGTAGGATCAAAGCGGTACTTACGGAGGCTCTGCTCCTTTTCAAACTGCTTTGAATGAACTACACTCAGCGAAAGTGACAGTGGTAAACTCCTTAAACAGGGACCTTGTAATGTAACCGTGCTATTTAAAGATGTGTCAGCATCACGATAAATATAGCATCCACTAGTAATGATCCGAGAGGTCGCTTCAAATTCACATGAGAATATATATCACAAACTCCAGCAGAGTCCAGCCATGCTCCCTGCCACAGCGAGAGCTCCCAAAGCAAAACCTCCCTGAGCCGCTGCAGAGAACTGCACTGTGATGACTGGAGATGGAGCTCGGTCTGAAACTGGTACTGAGGAAACACTTCACGCTGCTCCGGTCCCACTGCCCGGGACAGACATAATGCAGAGACCCAGGCCACGTGTGGTCGTTAAAGTTTTGTAGGAGATGGGGTGACAACCCCAAGGACCTGGGCAAATTCCAGGCTATGTAATTGCTTTTTGTCTCCCTGAATTCCTCCGGCACTTCCCTTTGGGCGTGCTGTTTTCTGCTTCCTGTCCTGAGTCACAGCACAGTGCAGCTGGAGCCGGATTCCCCCAGGCATGGAGCTGAGAGCCTGCTGGAAGATGCTTGGCTTGATTGAAAACTTATTGTTTTCCAGTCTTGTGAGGAAACTGCATCTGCAGCTCCTGCAGAAGAGCTGCCTCTCCCCTGGGCTGGGGTCTGCCTTGCAGCTCTGCTCCTGGCAGTCCGGCTCACCGCCGCTGCACAGGGAAAGCAACTTCACTGCAAGCAGGGAAATCACACACACACACACACACTCCAAGCCTACAGAAAAGGCAGGAAGATTTGGCATTTTATCTCCCAGAAGAAGACCACAATGAAAGGGGTAGGGCGATGTGCATGCAGAGGTGATCAATGAGGAGAGGACTGTCCTATGCCGAAGGATATGCGGAGGCTGGCAGGACTGATGCTGCCGGGCTGGGGTGACACTGCTGGTGGTACAGCCTCTCCTCCCGGCCTTTGCCATGGACAGCATCCCACAGCAGCAGCAATGCGCTCCTCAGCCTCCCCCGGCTTTGCAGAGCTGAACAGCCGCAGCTCACATGCCAGCAGCCAAATCCCTGAATGGGCAGAGCTGCGTTGACAGGCCAGAGCTCAAAAAGGGCCATTTGCAGGAAAGGAAGAGGTTCCTCTGCCAGGAGAACGAGGAGAGCCTGCGGTGGTGGCCTTGACATGTGGTCCTCCTCTGAACACACGCTGTAGTCAATCTGGGTACTGCAGCCTCTTGTAGCCCACTGAGCACTCTGCTCCCTGACATTTCCAGCCCTCCCCAGGACAGGCAGCGTAGAGTCAGGCCCAGGAGCGAAGGAGTATGGAATTGGGCCATTTGTAAACTTTTTGGTTGCACGAGATTAATAAAAGCCATTTCCAACAAATAAAGAATAGCTCCATCAAAGCCTTAGCAAATCCACCAGCTGTGGCTGCATCACTACTTAGCTGAAACCGATGAAAATCTTCACAGCTTTCTTTTTGCTGAACATCACATCTCTGGCTCTGACAAGGGCAGCGATGGGGACAGGATGGGTGAAATAATCCTCATGCCCACAGCACCACAGCTGTGGGCAGCGGGTGCCGGCGCAGCTTGGGCAGCAGCCACTCAGGTGCTATTATAAACAAAAAACCATCCCATCTTCCCCCATTTCACAGCCAGTTTGCCTTGGAGGAGCCCACGATGATTACCAGTTAGTAAAATCACATCGCGAGAAACAAGAAACTACTTAGCAACGAGCACGAGAGACTTTTAATCAGACTGTGTAAAACTATAGGGGTTTATTTGTTTTGGTCTGTTTGCTTCACTCAATAACATTCTCCGTTAAATGCTGAGTAAAGTATTTCTTTTAAGTAAATCCTCTCCCACAGGAGAAGGACGGCAAAGGAGGGAAGACATGAAGCCAGGAGTAAATCCTGTATTTTTCTCCAAGTCACAGGAAACACATTTGTCCTTCCCCATTCACTTAGTGGCGATAAAATAGAAAGTCCATGAATTATGAGCGAGGGTCTCACGTTTCATGGAGAGCTGCTCTCTAGAGCAGCGCGCTGGGTGTGCAACGGGGCGGTGGAGCCTCATCCTCCTGCAGGAGCTGAGCTGGCAGCAGCGGCGTTGGTCACCGGAAGGAATCATCCCTGGGGAATGTTACAAGACGAAAATCTCTGCATCGGTGCAAACTGTCAGGATGTCATTTGGATGAGAATGCTATTTGAACGTTGAATCTGAGAAATTCCACATGAAAAATGGCCTTTGACCAAAGGAAAAACAAAACTGCAAATTCAAATCCAGATACTCTTCGGCCTTCCCAAGTTTTATGTGTGACCCCTGTTGTTGTGGTACCAGATGATGCATAAAACCAGAAGGGATTGTCTGAATATGGTTAAATCTCAGAGAAGCAGCTGGTTTCACAGGGGCTCTGGCACTTTGGCAACTAAATCCCAGGGCACTGAACGGCAAGAAAACTTTAGTCAAAAACGCTGAGCATCTTATGGCAGGAGGTACAGAGTCTGGTGTGAATCCTGTCCTGATCCAGACCCAGCAGGGCACCAACTCTGCCGAGGGAACAAATTAGCTAACGTTTAGCCCTGGTAACAAATACGGGGTGCCAGCCTCTCCTGTGCAGCAACACGTGCATGGGGTGCATCCGGCAAAGCAAGTGACTCGGTGCCCTGAGAGCAGATGGAAGAGTGTGCGAGGTGGCCACCGGGACGGGAAGCAACATGCGGGGAGTGAGGCTGTGGTGCCCCAGGCAGGGAGGGAGGAGAGCATGAAAGCAAAAACCTCTCCTAGATTTGAAGAGTTGCACCAGGAACTGATCAAAACCAGAGAGAGCCCTGGGAGAGCCCATGGCAGAGACAGGCAAAGGGACAGCCATGGTGGGCGGTTTGAAGACTCGGCTTGGAAAGCCATCACAAGTCAACAGAGAAAAGGTTAAAGAAAAAAGTCATTGCCCTGTTGGTGTTGCTTTCCTCTGTAAAAACAATGCTTTTAAAAGTGCTTCTTCCCCTCTGATAACAAAGGGAAATGTTATACAAGGATTTCCATTCTTATCTAGGGAGCTCCTAGACAGGGTGGCCTTTCCCCTGGCATGGCAGGCTGCCTCCCCAGGCTCCTCCTCTTTCAGAATTAAAAAGATTTTTAGAAAAGCAGATTTAATGCAGTGTATCTTCTGTATTTATTTGTCTTGGTGTTCTTTTTTCAACATGGCGGCACCACAGAAACACCCATTTCCTCTAAAAGGACCACTGGGTCCCAGTCACTGCATGACTTGGGCACCATTTCCATGTGATGAGCAGCTGAGAGCTGCAAACTTATCTCAGAAAGTCATTAGTATTGGAATAAATTCTCTGCTTGTGCTCAAGTGCCCCATGGCAGCTTTGTACCAGAAACTGAAATATACATCACGACAAGCATCCCAAGGCACTGCTGTCACCGTACCCTCAGACCTCAGAGCATGGCAGGGACTAGGACGTGACATCTGCGTTCTCTGTACCACAACCTGTTGGCAGCAGCCGAGCAGTGTCCAGGTGTCCCACCCTGAGCCTCTCTGCAGCCCTCCTTGGGCACTCCAAGGAAGCGAACAGAGACCATCTGTTGTTATCTGCTAGCAGCACCCCTGTGTATTTTAAATCACAGTGCTGATGATATCATTTTCAAGGTCGCTCGTGCCGAGATGTGTGCCCTGAGTGGGAAAGTTCAGTTCAAAACCCTCTCATTTGGACTCATCAGTATTTCTGAACCTCACAAGCCTCACAGTGACAGAGTTTTAAGCTAAGCCTTGACCAACACTCCACTGGGATACGTAACCAGAGGTTTGCCATCGCGTCCTTGCTGGTGGAAGCTATCACTGAGGAGTGTGTTTGGCCCATTAATAACTTCTCTCCAGGTCACTTCATGAAAAACTGGTTGAATTCACTTTCTAGAAGATACCTGGTGGTGTGCAGCACGCAGCATGCCTTCGGGCAGCCATTTTTCTTCAACATTAGTCTGGGCATGAATTTTGCTTTGTGAACTAGAAGCTTTGGGATTAATTTGTAACTTCAGGCTGAACTTCCAGTGGATGCCAAATGTTTGCTCTAGGCTATCATGGTCCTGGAGAAAGGGAGAGTCCGTAGGAAGAAGGTTGGGTCCTGGGGCACCGGGAGGGGTTTGTGAGAGGTCCCTGATGGGCACTTTAGAGGTGTTTCGGGACCATCTGCAAGGAAACCTTTCATTGCAGGCTTCCAAAGAGATACATGTGCTCTTAGACAGGAGCTGGATCCTGTCCCACTGTACATGAGGCTTTTCAATCAAATGGAGGTACAGACCTTTCCCAAATAAGACAGTCACTGGCGGGATGCTGCTGTCTTCCCACATGTCCTCACAAGCTGAGACTGTTTGCTCCTTCTCAGTACATGGTCATAACTGCTTTATTGCAGGCTCTGCTGAACCAAGGCAGCAAGTTTCACCTGGAAATATAGTCTATTTCCCAAATGAAGCACAGGCTCCATTTCATTTTTACATTTACATATTGGCAACACATTTAGGCCTTGATCCCTGTATCAGAATCTTTCCTCTTTACTACTTTTTTACACCTAGTATCCTACTTTTGTTATGAACACAAGCATTTTCTTTGAGTCTCTGGTAGAAGAAACCTTAAGAAAATCTTTTGTGGATAGAAAAAGGCTTCAGAAAAAAAAAAAGCGCATAACCCTAGGGCATTAAATATGTACTTTTCTCCCCTCAGACACCACTTTTCAAACAGAAAAACAAACAAATTAGTACAAAAATAGCCTCCATGAGTCACAAAAAAATTATCAAAATTATCAGACAAGGGCATTACCAACACAGCTGGTAGCATATTCCCCAGAACATCCATTGTGGAGAACCTTTCAGAGCACGAACAATCAAAACCAGAACAGCCAGCCTTGAACGATGCTTTGTAAAAAGCTTAATTGCAATCAGATTGACGCGATGCCAAAGTACTATCAACAATGGGCTGGTAGAGAGCCGGAGTTAAGTGGTGGTGCAACACGAATAATACCACTTTGATTTGCATAACACTGTCCAACTGTAAGTTTGTGCAACAGAAAAGCACATGGCTTGGCGAGATTAGCTCCATTAATACGCTTTACTAACACAGTCCCTAGAAGAGAAGTACGGCACGAAGGTTTGGACCGTGGTGTGCGGCACAGCCCGGCGCAATGGCACACACCTCACTGCAGAGCTGGGCATTAGTCATGCCCCAAAGAGTCTTGTTCTGGGTTAAAATACTCAAAAGGGTCTTCCACTGAGAAGGCAGGGGGGAACTGCAGGCTGTACCAACTCCCAGGTACCTGCGATGGCTTGGATGCTAATGAAAATTGGAAATATTTAATTTTTCATCCATTCTAGCATATTTCTTTCATCAACAAGTTCTATGCTGTTGTATGTTGTGATGCTGCAAGAGGCTCCCAAGACAGTGAAGCTACAGAGCGTGATGGATTTCATTAATTTACTTCTGTTTCCGTGGAGGCTGGCGCAGTGCTGAAGGCAGGAGGAGGCCGGTGGGGCTGTAAATCGTTCAGCATCACCCTGAGGTCTGCGGCACAGCCAAAATCCTGCAAGCCCCCAAAACTCCCTGCATGTCAAGTGGGAACCAGAACACGCCAGTGGGGAGATCACTCTCCCAAGCTGTTCTAAGGGAAGCAGCTGCCCTCTAGAGGGAGCGGGACCTGGGTTAATTGAGATTTCTTATGAAAATGCAGAAAACAGGCTTCCTCCTAGAGACAGGGATAGCCAAGGCAACCGCTTCGTGTTGTTGGGAAATGCGGGGCTGGGATGGGCAGCGTGTCCCATCTTCTTCTCTACCGCCCATCCGCAGGGAGAGGACCTGCACAGAAAGCTTGCAGCCTCCTCGTTTGCAAGAACTCTTCTAAATCTCTGTATCAAAAAATGCATGTTAAGGATGTTATTAGTACTAGCAACACAATGTTCACTAGGCTTTGTGACTCGTGTATCACTGTACTGAAGGATTTCTTTCCAGCATATGAACACTATGGTTTTGTCTAGTTTTCTACTATTCAGCCCATGTGGGCTTTTACCACTTCCCTCGGGAGTCTCCACCGAAGCCTAATACTCTGCATTGTTAGAAAACGTTTCCTGATATTCAGCTGCTTCTTCCTTCTATTCATGCACAGCAGAATTGCAAGCTCCTGCCCGGTTGCGCCTTCAATTGTTTTAGGTGCTCCAGGCTCCTTTCAAACTCTGATTTTTTGCCGTCGGAACACAGACTATATTCACTGGCTTCTTGTGTCCTTTGCTTTTGTTTTGTTGAAACTTAATATCTCTCCACTGCCGTGCTCCGAGATGCTGTCCTTGCTGCTGCATGGGGAAGCCAGCCAGTGCTGGCCGGCATCGTCTGTTGTTCTCTGCTTGCTTTGTTAAATTCTCTGCAGTGGCTCTTCCTGCCGTGGTAGCTCTTCATCCTTCCCGATTCACTGGGTGAAACTTCACTTTCCTCAGTAAAACGCCGGCACTTACCGATGCTGTTACAGTCTGGCTACAGCCACCCCACAGTCTCAGCCCAGGGAAGCTGTGCTACATGAAATACAGGTGCAGTACCTCCTGCTGACACCGACAGCCGCTGCAGGTCCAGTCACACCAGTCGAACAGGGCTATCCCCGTGAAAAAAACAGGCTCCACCATGCCTAGATTAGGAGCCATTGGTTGGCTATCACTGAGATTCAGAAAAAGAATAAACCAACTCTATTTCACCCGCTTTTCGTTAAAATCCACTCAGCTCCCCGCCATGGGAAGACAAAGGCAGCCATTTCGGCTTCCCCTTGGACACGTTCAAACGTCATCCTCCGCTGCAACAGGAGCGACGTCGCTTAGCTCTGAAATCAGGCTCCTCATCAGCTGGTGCTGGCGGCGGCTCACACGGGCAGCCCAGCAGCTTTGCTGGAAAACACCTGCTCCGTTTTCCAGGGGATAAGATTTCGGCGTAACTGGTGCCTCTTGTCAAAACAGTGGTATACATTACCGCCTGTTTATTAAAGCAGGGACTCTGAAGCATGCAGAACTGAAAAGCAGTCCCTTTGAACTGGGTGAAAAGAATCAGTGAACTCAGATCCCACACCAAATTAGGACAGAGTGAGTTTCTGAACTCCTTCTGGAGGAGAGAATAATCAGGTATTTCTTTCTTGCCTGAAGTAATTCCTGGATGCAGTGTCTGAAGAGACACATTATGGGCTAGATTTGGTCATGTAAAACGGGAAATTGCTCCACGTTATGGGGAAAATGACTAACGAGTGGGGAGTCTGCAAAACGAATCCCTTCTCCGTTGACGAGAAAAATTAAAATACTCTCAAACTACCGAGACACACTTGGAAGAGCCCAATTAAATTACTGCAAAACATGGAAAGCAAAGGGAAAGGCGTGCCTCAAGGCATAGAGGGGACACTGTCCAAAAGACTGACATTCTTCTACCTTATTGATGATGTTGCATAGCAAAGAAAAGCAAAGGTTTAGGAAAAAACTCACGGTTTGGCAGAATATTCAGGTTCAGGCACTTGGCGCCACCAGAGGTTTCTATTTGCCTGACCTAGCAAACAGTATGAACTTTTGTTTTACTTTTTACACAATGAAATACATTTCAGCAGCTCATAATCAAATGCTTTGCCTCGAGTTAAGTGCACTTATTAAAGGCAGGCTCTCAGGACTCAGGAGAATGCAAATAGTTGCTATTGGATGGGTCTGAACATCAGAGAAACAAACCACAGGTTAATCGGTTAATCCTGTCCTTACCTGGCTGGATTGTATTCGTGTTTTAGCAGACCATGTTCACTAGAAAACTGTCAGCCCCAAGTTCAGCGAGGACTTTTTGGCCACTCAGTCACTCCGCTGGCAGGAGCCGCGTTTTACCCCACCCCCAAAAAGCTTCGATTTGACTAAACATTTGGAGAAGAAATATCCTGTCATTTATTAGCAAAAAGTCATGTTGGACTGGAAAGTAATGGAACTTTAAGTGCTGGTAAATTAACAAACCAGGGTTTTCAAATGAAGGCTTCTTAAAATTATAATGGCACCGATTCAAATGGGCACTTGTTTGGGTTTTTTTTTTTGTTTGGTTGGTTTTTTTCCATCTCCCTACAGCTTTTAAAATTATTAAAAAAGGTCCTTCTAAATGCATATTTTAAAAAAACAAACACGATGAGGCTTTGCATTTCCATTTGATTCCAAAGGGATTTTTTATGGCTTTGTTAGAAAACTCTTCAAAAAGGATTTCAAATGGAAACACTGACAAACCATTAAGCGTTAGTAAACATTGCAGCATTTGTGAGCTCCTGAAGGGTTCTGCTACATCTGCTCCGGAATTTTCCTTCAAAATCTTTTCCAGCAGAGACTGTGGTTTCTGTAAAGTGACTTTTTTTTTTTTCTTCTTTTCCAGGAAAATACCAGTATTACCAATTTTTTCCCTTAGCTTTCCTGGGGAACATCTAAATGAAATGCTCTCTTCTAATGGAATTGAACCTGTTGGTTTAATCATCCAAATGTTTCCTTTGGGGTCACCCTTCTTCCACTGGAGCTGCTGTACCGTGGGAGCTGTAGTCCAAACGCTGGTGCTTTAGAAGCGTGAGACCTTCGGAAGCTGTCTCCCTGCCTCAGGGGATGAACAAATGATACAGGACATCATAAGGATGTACTGCAGCCGGCCAAAATTTCTAAATACAACCGAGTTTATAAGCTCAAAGGGTAGGTATTTTGGCAACGTGGGGTTACTCGCTTGCCCGAGCAGGTCCTCAACCACCCTGGTACCATGAAGCCGCTCCTGGATGGTCCATTTTGACCACTGCAGCTTAAGGGCAGCTTCTTCACAGACTCTTGTCTAGGGAGGGAGGGCTCCACGGGGCCTCAGAAGGTTTGATACCCGCTTCCGTATCAGGGACATTGCCATGGAATATTTAGCCACCAAATGACAAATTAAGTCTGCTGTTGTAGGAAAGCAAAGGAAGGAAACAAGCCTTGCCAATGAATAGAGGAGGAAAGGGAAAAGCTAATGTCTCTATCATATATATTCTAGTGGCCTTTAAAATGCAATTTTGATTTGGGTTCTGCTCTTTGGCTCCTTTTGAGTGCTCGTAAGTGCCCTGAAGTAGGAATCTTGGCACGATAAAGCATCAATTGACTGAAAATCGTCCGTATGTTTGACAACAGAAGAATTAAGCATTAATCATCCGGAAATACAATATGCTAGTCTTCTGGGCAAAATTTTTCCTAAAATTCAGATATTTCTGCCTGGCTGAAATCAATGGAAATTTCATATGCCAATTCAAAAGCCACCAGACCACTGACACAATGGACAACCAAAAACACAATAGAAGTATCGTATCAGTGGGGTTTCTATGCATAAGCAGAAAATCCAAGTACTGTAAACAGGGGGTAAAACTTTTGCTTAAACATGTTATGCCTTCTCAGCAGCCGTGGTTTCCAATAAGATAATAGCCCAGTTTCCCTTGTTTTCCAAAATAACTAGAGATTATTGATGTGCTGCCAATGTTTTAACAAGGAGAGCTCGCTAAATCCCACCCTGTCCCAAGTCTAAGATGAACACCATGGGATCAGGGTGGGGACAGCAAATGAGTTGTGCCGAGAGGAGAGATGAAGAGCCGAGGAGTCTATTCATTGTTTTTCCATTTTAAAGAAAACACTTGCCTGTAACTGTAACCAAGAAAAGAGGCAGCCACCTCCTTTTTTCATGTTTGGCAAATAAACCTATGTTAAGGGTACTTTGCTGGAAATGTTTGTACTTTATTTATTTAAAAAAATATACAGAGTACATTGATAGCGCAGCATTTGGCCTATTTAAACTGTTGTGGAAAAGGGTAAAGGCCTATGTGTGTTGCTTTCTGAAATGTACCTTGGAGGGGAGCAGGAATATATTGCTCTGGGGACATTTTCTTCCTTGTTAATACCAAAACGTATTTATGTCCTGTAGGAGAAAAAGTTGCAATTTTTTTTTAATGATCCCTAGAGGCTGGAGAATAGCAACATGGGTCAACCTAGAGATGCTACTTTTCCAGCTTCTAGTTTTGGCCATAGCTAGCAGAAAAAGATGCTCCCTTTTAAAGAAAACCCCCAAAGTAACAGGTGACTGAATAACCTGCTCACTAGAGATGCTTCTGAATTCAATGGCAACCATGGGTGGATATGAAGTCGGAATCACTATGATGGTTTAGAAGGATGGACTCCGTAAAGGGCAAAAATACCATCCCCAGTCTCCTGTTAGGTTAGGGGTAACATTATAAGGAAGAGTTCCTGTGAGCCCTTGAAGTTCACAACAGCTGAAGACTTTTGTTAGGAGTGTTTAATTAAACCAGTAACTCTAGAGAGAAAGCAAACATCCCAGACAGGTACAGCTGCCTGGTTAAATTCCAACAGCATCAAAGTTGGCACAGTTACCACATTCTGGCTAAATACTGTAAGAAGCACAGAAGTTTTGTTTTAAGATTTATGCTGTATTTAATCTTCAAGGAGTAATCGGTCTCCTCTCTAACGGGTTTGCCCAGCGACTGGTAGTTTTGAAGGCTGAGACACAAGATGTTAAATCTGTAAAGGGTTTGAGCGAGCTCATTCTAATCTGTATCAGTACATCCAGCTTCCAACGACCCAAACCACACTTCTTTCCCTAAAAAGGGCGATTTCAAATGCAGACATGTTGTTTGATGGTCCCCACTGAAAGCACTCACACTCGCATAAGAATGGGCCCCAGGGTGTGAAAAGCAGTTGCATTATAGCCCACAGATCAGGATTTCCATGCAGCCAGCCTGAAGATGCCCACAAGCCATGAAGGGCCAAAGCTGATTTCTGTATGCCAGTTTACTGGTGATACTGGTCCATCTTGAGCCTTCTGCCAGCCCTCATACGCACTCCCACATTTGTACACGAGCAATGATGGCGGGCCGTGTCTTTGGCCATCCCTTCACAATTTACCCAGACTGTCTGTCATCTTTACCAGCTAAAAAAAAGGGAAAAACGGACCTTTGACCATTAGGAGCAGGAAACAGCTGCACCTTCACCATTTTCAATCCAAACCCACCCTGGTGTTTTTATATATTTTATTAAACCATGAGCCCTCAGAGGATGAGGTTGTGCAGACTGGAGTTAGGCTGTTACATGAGATATTCAGGAAGTTATTTGCATCAACTGGATAAAAGCCTGTGGCAGCTGGGCGTGCTGCAGAAGCGAGTCAGAGACCGCTGCATCAGCCACCAGCCCAAGGAATAACATTAGTTCCAGCTTCACAATGAGTTGTTTACTGGCCTTGGCTGCCTGCGGAACAGCCAAAAAGAGCGGAGGAAAAGGAGAGACAAACACAATGCGAGCAAGACACGTTAGGTGGGAGGCTGGGCTTTAAAGGCAGACCCAGGATTTCAAACCTATGGAACTGGAGAGGGCTGAAAAAAGAAAGAAAAGGGCACCGGCTGCTCTATGGCATAAACAGGCTGAGGCTAATAAGCTGTCTGCTGCATTACTCCTGCTGCCAGAAGATCCTCTTCCCTAGCTGATGGGCTGATATAAAAGGTAAGAGATAAAAATAAAAAGCTTTTAGCTAGTGGCTCTGCTGGAAGGGAGATTCACTGCAAGGCGGCAGCAGCTCTCAGGGGGAGCTACGCAGGCAAAAGCAGCCCTACTTCCCTGGAGTATTTTTAATTACGTCCCTAAACATTTGAAAGCCTACAGGTTTTCCAGCGGGAACCCAGGGCTTTCAGAGCAAACTGCTGGGGGACAAGAGTCCAGACTGTTCTAGTCAGCTCCTTCGAGAAGATTAAAAAAAACCCCAAACAAACCCCAACCTAAAAAAAAAAAAAAACCAATCCCTTTCTAAATCTGTTTAGAAGGATACTTTATTTTTACGGCCAGCTTTGCTTTGCAGCTTCCCAATCTTACCCAACGCTCTCCCGCTTCCCAGCTCCCCCCTCTCCTCCTCGCTTTTTCTAATTGGCAGGAAAAACAATTACAGCCGTGCAAAGCAAAATCCGAGATTTAAAACAGCTTTCCCCCCGCTCATTACCATCCTCGGCGAGGAGGCGCGGGCGCGCTCTCTCGCCGGCTGCGTCCGCCAGCCAATTGCTCAGGAAATCCGCGTTTACCCATTGTCGGGCTGTTCCTTAAGCTGCTAATTCTGAACTGGGAGCTGCGGGGGCCAGGCAACGCTCGGGAAAGGGAATACAGCCCCGCGAGAGGGACCCAGCAGAGACCCGGGCGCGGGGCGGGCTCAGGCGCTAAGAATACATCCCTACCCAATGGAAAGCGTTTCCTATCGAGACCCCCAAGAGTTCCCCCTGCCCACAGACCCTGCCCAGACATTGGGCCCATTCTTGTGTCCCGTTTCCCAAGACATGATGGCTGCAGCGTTCAGCAGTTTTGTTGCCTCTCCGAACAAAGGAAAGCAGACAACTCCCAGGCGCGTTAGGTTTTGAAGATGAATGGGTAAACTTTTAGGAAGTCGAGCGCGCAGATCTTCCGCGTGGGACTAACTGGGCTTGCGTTCCACGCACGCACAAAAAGGATAAATGTGGGCTGTCAGGGAGGAATCGGGCTGAAATCTGCCGAGCCGCGGGCATGATCTCAGCCCCGGCCGCTCTGCCGTGGTAAGTTTCTATTTTCCTCACTTTCTAACTCAGCAGAAAAGCATCCAGATTTAATGTCAGCTCTGAAAAGAAAAAAGAAAAAAAAGGATCGTAGGGTTTTCTGAAATCTGAAGGCTCAGATAAATCTGCGGGATAAAACCGGCCGGGGATGGGCTCGAGTTGTACATTTCAATGGAGATTAACAATGTTTTTTCTATACAGGCAGATCTCATTCCTCTTACTTGCGCTATGCTGTGGTTGGGATGGGAGAGGCAAACGTTTCTGTTTAAAGTGAGAAAGATGATCTCCAAGTTTTTGGAAAGTAATTACTATATGAGCAGCTCCTCCAAACTGTTGCAGTGGAAATCGTTATAATTCACATCGTAATTCTCATTGTGTCACTGCAGATGACAAGTTAAGGACTTTTCTATCCCTGTTGTTTGTTTCAGATTTGTGAAAAATAGCCCTTGGTTAGGCCTTTTTTTTTTTTTGTACTTGAAGTCCATATCATAAAGACACTTTAATATAAGCTTAAGAAAGGGTTGTATATAAATGTGGCATAAACTTAGACCTTCAGCTTACAATGATACATGCTTTCAGCTTCATGTAATGTGAGATCTGGTTCCTACAAACTATATTAATAATTAGGAAATTAGTTATATACTTTATACTGCAAACCTTAAAAATTTTATTTATCACTTTGGCTTTCATTTATGGCTAAAATCTACTCCTTTTAAACTTGGTGTCAAAATTCCACGAGAAAAATTCAAATACAGCTCTGAGCAGATAGAAAAACTGGTGTCAGCAGTAAAATGAATGATGAACAACATACTTAATCTAAAGATGCAGCTGTTTGGAAGAAATAGGATTTAACACAATATAAGTCCACCGCAGAAGAATTTGCAAGAGAAGTTTTGTTTTTTTAATGCCACTCCTTAATCTTTGTTTCAGAGAAGACAATTGTGTGTTTTTATATTGCTCCCCCATATGAACAGAACAGTAAAACCCAGAGGATGGGAAGTGCAAAGTTCACAGGTCGGTGATAAGGATATTTCCCCCTTGTAGCACTTTTCCATCTTCTTTCCCTTACTAGCATTCTGAAAGCTAAAATAAAACAGGAAGGAAGCTAACCTTGGTACTTCAGGGGGTTCAAAGCCCCTGAATTTTAAAAGAAAGCCCTGAAAAACATGGGAAGGAGGAAGGGAGGGGGAGACTGAGCATACAATTCATTTTAATCCTTTGAGACTAAAAATGAGACTCCTCCTTAACTGGGGTTAGGTCAATTGATAAAAATCAGTGTCTTTCAAATTCTGAAGTGAGAAGCTCAGCTCGTACTCAGACAAACAGAACTAATGCCCGAACGCAACTACCCATTCACTTTCATTCAGAGTATTGTAATGAGACACAAAAAAAGGTGTAAACCTGCGCCTCCCAGTTTTCTGAGAAGCAGCAATGGAAACAGTCACTGTGCCTGAGCGCTGCAGCTTGTTCCAGAGGGAGGATGCGCTCCCGGCTGTAAGATGGTTGCCCTCTTCCAGCCTGTGGAGACCTTATGGCTGGAGCACAAGGGCAGGGATTAAGGCAATTTTACCCGAACCTTGGGTCAGATCCTGGGAGAAGGGTGCACTGTAGGAGAGTATGTTACTTCTGCAGCAGAGGGTGAGAGAAGATTGCTCCCTGGGGAGACCAGTACATGGCAAAACAACTGGGGACTCGGTTACCATGGTACTGCCATGGCACTAAAAGCATGTCCGCTTGCAGCCGCACGTGTTTATACCAATGTTTGTGACGCATCTGCGCAGGCTCCAGCTATCTCTGGCTAAAGCATATTTGAGTATCAGGGCTCTATGTACCAATAGCTGAGTGTTGCTGGCCAGGTGTACACGGATGACGTGGTGGTCCCAGCCTGATGGCTCACACAGTGCTCCAGGACCACAAGTGAGACACCAGTGAGCCATCCCATCCGCAGGCTGGGGCGGATAAGGAGGGCCCTGGAGCACGCATCCAGCCTTAATAGGTCTTTCCAGGTCAAGCGTGCGTGCAGACACTCACTCTGCTCCTTCACATGTTGCTCCTCCTCCGTAAATAAGGATCCGATTTAGTCTCAGGGAAGGGGAGCCACCACTTTCACAAAAGGCAAATTCTCTCCTTGAAAAGAGGAGCTCTGTATTCATGAGAACAGACAGTGGCTCTGCAAGACTTCCTTCTAATGCACCATCTTCTCCGTTCAGTCCCATAAGAGGGGGTAGAGATCCACACCGCTTCAGAGCCAAACTAGCCTTAGCTGACCCTAGCTGCAAGGAAAGCTTTCTGAATTATTTGTAATGGTTTGGGTTTGTTTTGTAGAAAAAGGAAGGTCTCTTTATCCTGGCAACTGAAATTGAGGGACATTCATCAGTCCCTAAGCCCCAAGACAAAGATGCATGCTAGCAACCGAGCGGATTGTTTTCTCTGTACATAACACGATCTCATATTTTGAGTACCTATTACGCCTCTAAGTAGACATCCACAACGAAAGCTCTTACTTTCATCTAATAATATTCCCATTTTAATTTCTTGAACCTGCAGATAACCCACTATCTTCCACCCCAGCATGCATTTGCGTTTACATGGTAAATGGAAATTACCATATTTAGCAGTAAAAGCAGCATCCTTATACAATGCCAAAATATCATTCCCCTTTTCTCGTTTCATTATTAGAGATCTGATTTCTAAGAAACTTCACTACAGAAACATCACTCACTGGCTGAGATTTGATATTTTTGCCTGGCGAAGTTAATTTCTTATTTAACACATTAGTGCAAGTTTACCCTCTATAGTTCTTACGGAAAAATAGCGTAGCTGTGTGCTGTGCTTCCTCAGGCTTTCATTAGATACCACTGAATATTTCTGAAGACCTTAATGTTTTTCCCCAGAAGGGAGTGAGGGAGGTGACATGAAAACCCCAGACATGCCTCCAAATTTCTTGCCGAGAAACGCACACTAAGGAGAACAGGGAGCCCAGCAGCTCCGGGAGGGGACCACACGTTTCCAGCGCTCAGAGGCCAGGCTGCTGGAGCAAATGAAACTGAAGCTGATGGTACCCACTCAGTCCATACTGCTGTCAGAAGAGAGTTCTCAAACCTTCCCCTTCTCCCCCCAGAATAAAGCAATTTGAGAGAACAAAGCCCTGTTTATCAACTCCCTCCAGTAAATAAATGCAGGGCACAGATCCTTCAAGGTCCTGAGCAGCGGAGCAGAGGATGGGTTGCCTTCTGCCCCGCTGAAGGACTGTGCTCAGCACCCATAAGGAAACCAGCCGCACCCCCTTTATGCTGCGGTGCTGGCACATGGATAGAAGCTTGTTGGTGCTGATGCATGCAAGGAAAAAAGAAAAAAAAAAAAAAAAACTATAAGTTTTGGATAAACAGAGGTGAAAATTCAGCTCTCCTGCTTCAGCAAAGGGACTGCAGAGGAACCAGCCTGGAGCCACAGCCCTGGGCGAGAGCAGTCAAAGGAGGCTCGGGTGAAAGGAGGGCTTCATGCGGCTGCAGGCGCCTCGCAAGGAGCCGAGTAAAGGCAACAAGGAGCCAAAAAGCCAAGCAATCACCAAGGAACCACTGCAAATTGTGTCAGAGAAAGCAAAGAAAGGAAGCTTTTTGGGCAGGACGCTAACTGGAAAGTGTTTTGGAACTGTAAGCAAATAAACTGAGTCCTGTTGTTGGATTCCCCAGTGGTTCAGGGAAACAGGACTCTCTTATTTTTTATTTTTTTTCTTAGCCACGCTTTGTAAATAAACAGGGCTACATGAAAGACACAGCTACCTCCATCACCGACTTCTACTCCTGAGTGAAAACAACCTGTAAATCTTCAAGTATTGGGTCAAACAGTGTAACTCTGCTTTTCATCAGTTCATCAGTTTTTTCTTTGCATCTAAATCTTCTCTTACCGTGATCTGTACTGAACCTAGCAATGCTATTGTAAAGCCATCTTCTCTTAGTGAGAGACCTGAGGGTCAAAAAAAGCAGCATCCCTACAGTCCTCCATCACCAGATTGAGGTTCCTTTGCAAGCAAAATGTCCCTCTTACAAGAGTAAAATAGTACAAACTTTGCTGGGAAGTTTGGGGTGAATTCCATCATTTCTGGACTTTGGACCAGACGCTCTGAAGGCAGCAGTGGATGGGGAAGGCCAAAGCGCGTCAAGGGTTAAAGGGGTGATGTAAATGGAGAGAGACATTCTCAGTGAAAACAAAAAGAGAGTCATGCCCTGAGGATCAGTGTCTGAATATGGGGTAAGTCAGTTCACTATTCTCTTCAGAAGGAAACATTTTAATTAGCTCAATACAAAACAGATACAGCACAGAGAAGTCACCACGAACAGGAAATGCTTTGTAAGTCTCAAAGGACAGTTAGGAGACAACGGCAGTGCTGACCAATTAAAAAAAAAAAAAAAGGTAAAGAAAAAAGGAGAGCGCCTTTAGGATTGGGTGCAATAGGCTCAGGTTTCCACTTCCCAGCTTCATCTTGGAGAAGAATTAAATTGGGGTCTTTCTACAATATGTTCGCTAAAACTTCCAGGCAACAGAAAGTAGCTGTTGAACTTGGAGGGTCTGTGAGGTTCCTGGAGAGCCAAAGCCACCCCAGGCAGGGAGGAAAGGAGCGGCCGGCGCTCTCCCACCTCGTCCCCACAGGTCCCCAGGATCACTCTTGGTGGCTGAGCAAAGGGGAATGCCCCACTGGCTCCCATGTTTTGTTTTTCTTCTATCAAAGAGGATTTGAAAAGCAGACAGTGAAACCTGAAGTGATCACGAGTAAATCGGGATTTCACCTTCTCACCAGGTGCAGGAGGCGTTATTACACCCACAGCAAATACTGGGGAATGAAGGTAGGGATGGTATTGAAGACACTTGCACAATAAGTGTCAAAGCCATGAATAAGAGCCTTCCTGCCTTGTCTTTTATGCTAATCATCAGAAAACGTCCCCCTTTTGCCCAGCATACCGGCTAGGCATTCACTCTGATAAAACGCAGGGAAGAATGGCTCTTTGAAGCTACAGAAACCTTTGCTGGACTTCAAAGTCACACTTCTGTCTACTTCTTTCCTACTGTTCTCAAATACATCACTTAGGATTAGTAAATGAAAGAGATTAAAGCATTTCTACTTTCCGTCGCTTCATATAGTCAATAGTGCTTTGTTTACAGGCAGCTGCCTCGTTTCCCACTGTCTAATCCCACCCTTTCTCCTGCTCCTGCAGCTCCAGGGAAGAAATGTAGGTGAAGGTTACGGTGAGACTACAGGAAGCTTTGGGGAGGATGGAGAGTGCACAGCAGCTTGGCAAGATGGTCGGTTTAAAAGCCAACCCCAAACTTGGTGTTCCAAGCCATTCCCCATCCCCAGCCATTTCCCTGCAGCAGCAGCCGGGTCCAGCAATGCCCACTGTCACAGGTACAGCTTTCCATGAACCCTCGCTGCTGGCACTGGAAAAATGGAGCCAGCGTCACTGTGCAACACAGTTACTGCCCTGTCAGCCTCAAAAAAAGGGGAAAAAACAGCAACCAGATTGCCCCAAACTGGAGGTTTGTTCTTACAACTGCTTCCAGTTAATGCTCTCAAAGTTCTTTGCGACCAAAAATAACTAGTGAAATATTTATTGAAAAGAGAAAGTCGGTGGAGATCCCGTTGCAGGCGCTGAGGTGTTTCAGGAGTGGCAAAGCAGCAGGGAGCTCAGTGGTGAGACGGTTTTGTTGCCTCTTCCACCGCTGCTTTGCTTTCTTTGAATTCACATTTTGTGGTTTTCAAGTGAACATTTGCAAGTCTTTAGAAATGACAGTTTGGTGGCGTTATGATTCCTCATTAGCATTACCATAGAATTATCAGAAATGTTTACTTTTTCAGGTAGAAAAAGCTTCTTGTTTGTCTATTAAGTCTATATTCAAACAGTTGCAGTGTATCTCACCTTACCTACAGTACTCATACAGGTCTGGAAGAACCCAAGTCCTAGAGCCTTATGCAGAATTATCATCTATGCAAAAATCTTGCAAAACACCAAACAACTCCCCCTCCACCCACAACCCAACAAAACCTTTTTTGAGCCTTCTGCATAATTAAAGCGGAATGAAGGAGGGAAATAAACCCCAAGAAACTGAAGAAATGATAGTTTGTGGTTGTAAAGCCGTAACCCTGGGCTCAGTGGTGGGAATGAGTTACACATCATGCAATCATTGTACCAACCGGGTGAGTAACAGGGAAGCAAAAACTCTCTAATGAATGTAGTTCTTGTCAAGAGAAGGCATAAAGCACATGCTGTGCCCAAGGAAAATACTTATGTATTTCCAAGGTCAGGGTCTGAGACCATATCAAAACACAACAAGTGCTGCCATAACCTAAAGACATTTCTGTATAAACCACAGAGAACCCCCCCAAACCTAGTGTTCCCACCTTTGGATCCATCAGTTTCTGGCTTCTGTACCCATAAAACCTTTGTGTCTCAAGATTTAGACATAACCTGAGTACACGTAGTGATAATCTAGAAAGAGATCCTTCAGAGTTAAAAGGTTTTCACATTTGGTCTGTACCAGACCTCACAAGAAATAGCTTTACAGTGTTTAGTTAATTAAATGAACACACACACAGGATGTCCTGTGTATTCAGACTGATAAAGTGACGTTCGTCTTGTACCTCGTATGAGAGAAAGAAAACGTGAAGATGCAAAAAATGTCTGTCCCAAACTTCACACTGTTCATTTTGACCTCAGTTTGAGAGACTTGTGGAGAGTGAGACACGAATGAAGCAGAAATAATGGGGTTAATGGCATTACAGAATCTCATTTTAAAGTGTGCTTTTTGCCTGCGGTAATTTTCTGTTCTGACAAATGGTGGGCCTGAATTAGGCTGCAAACTGGCTGTTTTCAAGATTTCTTGGGGTGCCAGGAGGAGGAAATAAAAGAACTGTAAACAGGATACTCACGCACCATAGGAAGTAATATGTAGAAGTTTTCCTTTATTTTCAGTACACGTAGGACACGGATACCTCTACAACAAAAGGCAAATTGGAGCAAACTGTTAGCTATTCTGCTGAACCCCACTTCGTAACTCAGAATAACAGAGTTATGTGACAGCGGCTGTAGGTTTGCTTGTCCCATCCCTGCTGCAAGAGGGAATATTCTCAATATTACCACATTAAACAGGCTGTATATCCTGTTATGGTACCACTTCTGACAACAGCTAGATACATTCCTCCCCTCGTGTACTGCCCCCCATTGCAGATACAGTATTTAAAGCTTTGGCCTGCCTGAAAAACAGAACGGTAAAGTGGTTTTCTTTATATTTACTTAACTCGGCATCTAAAATGTATTGCTAGGGTTTTTTCCCCTAGCAAGGTAATAACCGTGGTGAACGTGGTGTACACGAAGAGCATCCTACTGCCGTAATCCTTAGTGAAAAGGAAGGAAAAGCGAATTTTACATTCAGAATAAATCCGTAGACTCGTGCTGCAGAATTTAAAGCACATGGCTGAGTTTCAAAGCAACTTGTCAGCTTGTTTAAACACCTCGGTGTTAGATAGGTAAACAACACAGGCCTATATTTTAAAGACCGCTCATTAGCTAGACAATTGCTGGCAGGCAATTCTCTTAGACTTACACACCAGAAAAACTGGTATTTGACCTTGTGGCTGTCTGATGCAGAGCAGGGAAAAAGGAATCGAGTGATTGAGCATCTTTTCTCCCGTGTAACAAGTATCTGGGTCGGGCTGCTGGCAACGACCACTTCTGTCAGTAGTAAAGGTAAGCATTTCAAAGCCGCCTTTCAAACCTGCTTCGTCAGGCTGTGTTTTGAGGAACAGCCAAAATCGTGGACTGTGTGCACAGATTGAAAAGTGGGGTTTCCACCAACCTTCCAGGCACTTGGCTGTGTAAGGCTTCAAAGGACACCCAATCCCCTTCAAACCTCCCCCGTTAGGACCCAGGCAGGACCAGGAGAGTGTGGCACACCTGTTTTTTACACAATGCAGAAGAAAAGGATCTACTTATGGAGGTTACATTTCAGTATAAACAAAAATTGGTCCCGATGGAGATAACACGCCGTCTCTTTCTTTACTGAAAAGGAGTTACAAGCCAAGAATTCAATGCATGAGGCTGAGGGTCAAGCTAAGAGGCACAGCTATTCCTGTTGGAGCTCACGTGCACTTTTGAATCCAACTAAGTTCTTGCTTAAAGGCATTTCAACTTGTAGGCGAGACCTTCGCTCATTTAGATTACCACATACCCAAAGAAAGTGCACGTTTGAGATTTTACTACTATCCTTTTCATAAGTTTAAATATTTGGTATCTTTTTTTAGGTCATTTCACACTAAAGTTCATTTCGCCGTGAATTTAGTAGGTAAAACAGAGACGACTGCAAAAGCACAAAGGGATGGAAGGAACATTTTGCCCTCCTACACAGCCCGTCCCCTCCTCTGCCCGTCTGTCCCCAAAAGCCCTGTGCAGTTTGCGTAATGAAGTGTCTGCTTACATGTGCTCTAGAGAAAGCCCCAGTGTGGGTTCAGTCTCCTTTGTCATTGCCACACAATCAACAGCAATCAGATAAGGGCATATGTACTTCTGGGTTGAACTTTTTGCTAATACAGGATATCATCACAAATGCGTAACTCAAAATGCAACTAAAACGAGGGGACAATTTACTAAATTGGGTGAAGAGTGCGTACCAAAGCTGCGTACGAAAATCACAGGGAATTACCATAGTTCAAGGAATCACAGGGAATTCCGGTAGTTCAAGGCATGTGCAGCCACAACAGCAAAACCCGCACAAAGCACCACTTCACTGCCCCAGTCCTGACACTGCCGCAGCCTGTAGAGAGCGTGAACCCTCCCCGACAAGAGAAGCCTAATAGTTCCAAGTCATCTTTTTGGACGTCAAAAGATGCGAGTCGTTTGAAAGTCATCTTTCTGAGAAGTGAGATCTGGGGATCCTCCCTTCCTGCTGTTTTTTGTTTTTGCTTTACATCCAACTAATCTGTAAGGAGCAGAGGCGAGGTGCTGCCTGCTCCCTGGGTCACGGCACGGTTTTTTGGAAAGCCTGTAGCTGCCCAGGCACTCTCTGGTGAGGACAGAGCTTGCACCTTCCATCTGGCAAAGCCGTGGCTGCTACATCTTTTTCAGCTCTTGACATTTTACCAGCTGACTCACTGACAGCCTGCGTGCAAGAACAATTGTCAGCGCGAGCTTTTCCAGTAGGAAAACATATGGAAAACATTTGATTTTCAAAAATCAGTTTGCATCCCAAATTGTCTTGAATCCATGCTTTCTTCCCTAGTTTTATTTGTTTATATGTTGCCATTTCAACCTTTAACACAAGCTTGCGCAGTTATGTGTTTGCTGTTGAAACTACATTGTCAGAGGATCACTTTCTGGAAAGGATCCTGGTCTTCACAAGGGTTTAACCTCTCTAAATTACCCCACAGTTGTAGCTACTATGATGTTTCTTAGATTACAAGAAGATTACAAACTTCGTTTCTTATTTGGTTTGCTGTATTTTACAAGGCAAAGGTCTTTCTCTTAATTATCCATCTTTGCTCCACATTTCCAAGATATACCGACTGCGGTGCCCACATTCCCACTCACAAACCCTTCTCGCTCCAATGAGGGAGACTTTCCAACTGCTTATTCTCACAGGCCTTAAAAATAGTACTTAGATTATAGAATCATAGAACTGTTAGGGTTGGAAGGGACCTTAAAGATCATCTAGTTCCAACCCCCCTGCCATGGGCAGGGACACCTCCCACTAGATCATGTTGCTCAGAGCCCCATCCAGCCTGGCCTTGAACACCTCCAGGGATGGGGCTTCCACCACCTCTCTGGGCAGCCTGGGCCAGTGTCTCACCACCCTCATGGTGAAGAACTTCTTCCTAACGTCCAGTCTGAATCCACCCATCTCTAGCTTTAATCCATTCCCTCTAGTCCTACCATTACCCGACATCCTAAAAAGTCCCTCACCAGCTTTCTTGTAGGTCCCCTTAAGATAGTGGTAGGCCACTATAAGGTCTCCTCGGAGCCTTCTTTTCTCCAGACTGAACAACCCCAACTCTCTCAGTCTAATTGCTAATTAGCAATTAGAGAACATCAAGACAGTTCAGAAAGCGCTGATTTCCAACGAACAGCATGCTCACTTCAACTCTACACTGCTCTAAAGCCTGCTTAATTGGGCCAAAACCTTATGAGAGCGTAGTTATGAGATATCCCACATTTCAGGTTCTGAACCTTGACAAAGAGCAGAAATGAAATGAAGCCGTCAGTACAGCTTAAAGGAGTCCTTTTTGCAAACCATTTTACATTTGTAAGAAAAGTCCTTTTGAAAGTTAATACCACGTTGGCAGAAATTTTTAAGGACAAAAAAAATGCAAGATTTTCCAAAAGTGGCAAACATAACTTTGGAAAGTGTTTTAAAAAACATTTCTGAAATACAACATTTCAGTTTTTCACTTTGAAAAGCATGTGTGAAGATGTTCCTATTTTCAAGTAGAAAAAAAGGCAAAGTAGTACTTTATTAATGTAAAGTTTGGGTTTTTTAACACTTTTGCATCAAAAAAGGTTGAAAACCCATAGAACTTTCATTTCTGCACAGTTAAAAGCAAACACTAAAACTTTCAGTTTCTTTCTCCTCTCGTCACAAGTTTAGGTGAACCTTTCAGACTCTTTGATTCCGTACCTGGGCAATATCGTGGGTCCATGGTTTCATTTCTTCCCAAACCCACTGGGCCAACTCCATCTCAAATTTTAAAGAAAATCTTTTCCAAGGGGAAAGTTGGAATTAGTGATCACTCGCCTTCCAATAAGAGGACTAGGGAGCAATGGGGGATAGAAAGCAAAGGCTGAGTACAGTAACTGCTGTGTTCAACTTTGAAAAATACCAATAATGCAGGAATTCATGAAGATTACCCTGAAATCTAATTGCTGGTCTTGTTTGCACATTCATTCGTTTGGAAAGGGAAGAGTGTGTGTTCTCTTGCACAGCCACTTTACGTGACAGGGGGTTCCAAGACTGATGGTCTCTGTTTCTCTCTCCTTTAGGATGAAAGGATTCGTGATGGAGATGTGGTAGCAAGGTGTCAAGCAACTTTCCTGGAATGTGTTTCTTCAGGAAGAAAAGAGAGCACTGCCTTATTTTATGGATGTCACTGAAGTAGACTTTGAAATTTTTTGGAAGCACATCCCAAACTTGGCATGGGAAACCACAGCAACAATCATACCTGTTTGACAGATGATTCCTTTAAGTACAACTTGTATGGAGCCGTGTACAGCGTGGTCTTCATCCTTGGTTTGATTACTAACTGTGCCTCCCTTTTTGTTTTCTGCTTTCGGATGAAAATGCGAAGTGAAACAGCCATTTTCATGACAAACCTGGCTGTTTCAGATTTACTGTTTGTGTTCACTTTGCCTTTTAAAATTTTTTATAATTTCAATAGGCATTGGCCTTTTGGAGATAGCCTGTGCAAGATTTCTGGTACAGCATTTCTCACTAACATCTACGGGAGCATGCTGTTCCTCACCTGCATTAGTGTTGACCGTTTCCTTGCTATCGTCTATCCATTCCGATCTCGCACCATTAGGACCAGGAGAAATTCTGCCATAGTCTGTGCTGGTGTTTGGACACTGGTCCTCAGCGGTGGAATTTCAGCTTCGTTGTTCTCCACAACCAACATTTCCAACACCAGCACAACCTGTTTTGAAGGTTTTTCCAAACGTATCTGGAAAACCTACCTGTCTAAGATCACTATATTTATTGAAGTGGTAGGATTCATAATTCCTTTGCTACTCAACCTTACATGCTCTTCTTTAGTTCTCAGGACTCTCCGGAAACCTGCCACCTTGTCTCAAATTGGGACAAACAAAGAGAAAGTATTGAAAATGATCATTGTGCACGTGGCCATTTTTGTCGTGTGCTTTGTACCTTACAACTCCATACTCTTCTTGTATGCTCTTGTGCGGTCCCAAGCGATAGCAAATTGCTCCTTGGAGAGGTTTGCGAGGACAATGTACCCAATCACATTGTGCATTGCAACAATGAACTGCTGCTTTGACCCATTCATCTATTACTTTACATCAGAATCCTTCCAGAAGTCTTTCAACATAAAAACCCAGATAAAAATGGATTCTCTTTTCAAGACTGAGACACCTCTAACAAAGACTGCACTACCAGCACCACAGGATGAAATAAGTGACCAGGCTATTACGAATGGAGGAGACCCAACATCTGAATCGCATTTCTAGTGAGATGTTTACACATGGAGTTATCCCCCATTAACATTTGATTAACACCATGTGTGAAACAGTTGTTTCAGAATATGTGGGTTGACACATGGTGTTAATGAAGAAAACTTGCTGGAGGATAACTACACAGGTAAACAAAATCCGTATACTGGGATGGTCCCATCCAATGTAACAGGCAAACATGAAATACAAAAATCCAGATGGATATCCCTTTGGAGATTATGGATGGGTGACAACATATGTGCTGATTAAGGAGGGAACAGTACAGCTTCTTTAATCAGAAGATGCCAACATTTGGCATTTTTTTTTCCCCAGCAGTTGACATGGGACCAGTTGGGAAATAGAAAATTTAATTTTCTTAGAGATATCTGCCAATATTTCATGCCTTCTGGAGATGCATCATCATATGTTAACTCAATAACTTCACATAATATGTATGTTTGCTTAAAAAGGCATAATAAAAGCTTTTGGCTTTTCCTTATTTCACTGCAAGAGCACACCTCCTGGTTTCACTAGGTACAGGCATGTTGAATTCATTGTATGGAGAAGTTGGAAGTGTAAATAATTGTTTTGAAATTGCCTATCACCAGGCAAAACAGTTGCTTGGTGATAGAAGAGAAAATAAGCGAAAAGAATAACTGATAATGCAGTTTTGAAATAAGAAGTTTCGTTTTTGTCAGATTAAGCTGTCTTTTAATTTATTTTAAATGCCACCTCTAGGGAGAAGGTGAAGAGCACATTACTGCTCTGTTGCACCTGGGTTTTTACACCCTAGAGATTATGTGTGACTGTTTCTGGTAAGGGCTAGACTATAAAGTCACCTGAAAGAAGGTGCCTGAAACCCCCGAGTCCTTGCAAGGCCAAATCTCTGATACGGAAATTTGTGCGTCTGAAGAACCACAGAGTGCTGGCCTTACTAAAGAGCTTGTTTGGATGCAGACAGTTGGTGTCAGAGTATCCAATTAACAGAAGATCTTCTAAGTGATTGCTTGCTGGTTTTTGCTATACAGTCAACTAATTAAACTAGAGGGTCTCAAAGTAACTCGGAAAGAATAGTAAGGAAAACCAGTTAGCCACGCTTTTTTCTTAGTCAGTTACAGCGGTGTTTTCTTGTTTTTTTCAATTAATTTATTACATATCCTGCATCCCCTTTTATAGATATAGATTATATAAATATGTGGAAAGTTAATTACGTATGTCATTGCATTTTACTCCAGACGATGTTTCGTATTTGAAGCTATACTGACCTTTACAGGCTGATTCATTCTGAAGTGTTAGACACATAAATGAGAAAAAAAAATTAACCTGAAAAAGTACTGATCTAACAAGTCGTAACTTCAGAATCTACATTTTCCACAGTCCAGCATAAAGCTGCTTCTAGGACTACGTTGCCAAAAAGAGACAGACAAAATATTAATTGAACAGATGTTTTCCACTCAACTATTTATCTTAAGTCTCTCAGATCAAACCTCATGAGATACTGAGAGCTGCACATGAAATGTGATTACTACTTAAAGCAATCAGAGGTTTTTAAAGTTTGAAAAGAATTCAGCTGCACAAAAACGTTCTACGCTTTGAAGGGAATATTTATTTAGCACTACATTCACTTTGAATAAAAAAGTCAGTTGCGTACCAAGGCTAAGACAGGCACCATAGATCATTCTATTTGAGCCCTAAAATGACTGTCTCTTGTCCAGTGCCCCCGCCTTTTGGCTGTTATTGCAGAAAAGTATATGATCAACTCATTATATGCAGGGAGTGTGAGAGCAGCCAAACTATTATACCTCAGCTTTAAGTTACAGATGTATTTACTAGAAACTTGCACACAAGACTGGCTTGGGAGATTTCTGCTGTATATTAAGCCCTCAGACAACAGCACTTTGGAGCAGAAACAAAACATGAAAACAAGGACAGATCATTTAAAGTAGTTGGTGGGATGAGGTGCGTGTGGCAGGACAAGGGCACAGTCAACTACAGTGAATTTGTCAGCAGGTAGGAAAAGTTTACCTTAAACAAAAGCAATGAGTTGTGTTTTAAGCAGCATCAGTATTTGCCATTTAACCATAGGCAAAGTGAGAGCCAGTGCCATGCCCCTTTCCTTCCCATGCAGGCCCAACTGTTTAGAGGGGTTTTTAAAATTTGTATTTCCTTTGGCTGATGATCCTGTTTCAACACTTGCCATAAAGTGTATATATTTCTGAGAAGCTCTTTCCATAACTTCAGATCAAAATGCAAAGCGAGCCAAGAGGGGTTTTACAGGCTTCGATGCAGGCAGGGTTTTCCGTAGGCAGCAAACCATCCTTCACACCGCAGCGCTGTCAAGTGAAGAAGAGGGGGTTGTGAAACCATCGACGACTCCAACACGTCCTAAGGTGTGCGAGAGAGGCGAGGCAGCCCAGTTCCACTGCCCTACCATTAACCGGCTGTTAAAAATTGTACCAAATGAGAGGAGAGCTCCATTTGTAGGGATGGGAGAGAGAAGGAATGAGAGTGGGAAGGATTCGCTAAAAAGCTGAGGGTGCATTTCAGACCCTCTTCCTATTTGCAAGAAAAATATATGGTAAATGAGTAAGTGTTCTTCTCTGAGGCAAAACTCGTAGTATTTCAGTTTTACAAAGAGAGACAAGAAACTTATTTACGTGCCAGCTCGCTGTTAATGGGCAACCTTTTAACTGTCAGCTTGTAAATCTTATTTCAAAGCTGCTTCTTTCCACTTCCCAGCAAGAAGCAGAAAGATGAGAATCCCAAGTGACGTGGGGTTTGGGAGCTCCATGGGACAGGGCTGTTCTCACGCGTGGTGGCTGCTCAATCACTCCAGGGTGAGCAAGAACAGAATTTGGCCCCAGCACCTCAGAGCTGACAGCAGAGGAATATCTCGTTTGCAAGAATCCTGGAAGACCTTCTGCTCTGTGCTCCGCAGACCTTCCTCTAGTTAAATCAAAGGGAAGAAAAAAAAATAATATCTACCCTAGAAACCACTGTCTAGCCTTCTTAAGGAAATGTTAAAAGAGAGAAGGGAAAGAACTGCGTGTGACTGGACAACCTCCAGGCTGTACATACATAGCTTAACTGTAATCCGAGCATAATGGGTGTCTTTTTCTAAGCGAAACTAGTGCCAATGCTTACAAATTTCTGTTTGCAGTTTTATAGGGCAAGAGCTGTGGTCGATATTCTCACATAAAATGTAATACTATCATCATGTGCCAAAATGCTAACTGAAAAGATTCATTATTTTGTAATTTAATACCTTATAAATTATATGGAGATCATGTGTTGACTGACACTCGCATCTGGTAGGATAGTTCTTGACTAATCGTTTTTTCTAGGTCAGGTATACCAAGTAAATGCTCTTACGGTTTGTGTATAAATAACCAATTATGCATTCAGAGAGAGGAAAAGTAATTTTTCAGATGCTGGTAAAGCCAAGCTGGAAGGAACGATGTTGGTAAAAGAAAAGTAGATTCACAGTTTCTCTGGCTGAGGTGCCGCTGAGTGTTTCTTCTCCCCGTCTGACAAAGGGCTATTGTCAGCAAACAGCACACACCAGAACTCTGAGTTTAAAAGCAAAAATCAAATTAATTAGAAGTCGATGCCTCTCTCTAGCTGAAGCTGAGAGACAGGGGCCAGCAATCCTTTCAGATGCTAAACATACAGCATCAATCAAAGATTTCATTGCTCCCAGCCAGCTCACTTTTCGCATTCCCCAGTTCTCCGTATGTGATTCATTCACTATAAATAAGCTCACCACACGCTTTGCAACTCATTGCCCTGCCGGAAAGCTGAAGCTCTGAAAAGCAATGAAAACCTCTCTGCCCAAATTCACCTTTGTATATGCACACCTACGCAAAATGCCACACCGTTCTGAGTTTTCAGACTTCACGACATGTAGATGTCATGACAGGAGGAAGCAGGGCCTTGTATTACAGTCACTGTGAAAGCTCCTCCTCTTACAGCAGCCTTTTCTTAGTAACACAACAGGCTCTACATCTGATGAAAGGTGCCAAGTGTTCCTGGAACAGCATAAAACTTCACCAGCTTTGTAGAATTGGTGCAAGCTACTCAGGCTCAAGTCTGAAATGCAAGGGCAAGGAGGTAGCACAAGTCACATATAAGAGTTGCCTAAGTAAGAAGAACGAAAAGCTCCTGTGCTGCACATGCAAGTATGCAGCTGCTCATCAGAGAGCAAGGCTCTGTTCCTCCTAAGCTTGCCCACCACAGACCTGCTGGGCAGATTCAGCCTCTAGGTCCCTCTAAAAATATCCCCATGACAGCTGTGGGAAGCTCTCCCTGTGGTGCTGCAGGGGTGATGGGGTGAGACCATCCACTCTCCCTCCCTGCCCTCTACCCAGGAAAAAACTGCTGTATAACCCAGAGAGGACTTCCTGCTGACAAACAGCTGGTGAAGGAAAAGGGGACCCATCACTTTGGTAAGATTATACGGCACCTCTCATGATCTTCTTGAAGGCTGGTGTCCCTAAAGAGCTCCCCATTAACACTCCATGCCATTCCCAGTGCGTGGATTTGCTGTAAAATGGGCAGGAAATTACCATCTCAGAGATGCTGTCTCAGAACAGGGGCAGCAAGGGACAACAGTCCCTGTGGAAGCACATCTACACGGTTCTCTGCAAAAACAGGAGGTGTGAGGGAACCGAGAGGGAGCAGCCAAGGCTGTTTCCACAGCACACCACAGAGATGCTCAAGTATCATCGACCCAGGCTGTAAAGTCCAAGTCCAACAGGCAGAGAGGTGCGCACTGGGAGCAGCACCGCCGGCTCCTGTATGTCCACAGCTCCGCTTGGCAGCCAGCAGCACAAAGGCGACTGTCCTGCAGGGAGGGTCAGCAGAGCCACCCTGTGCTTCTCCACTGCTGTGGGGCACCAAAAGCCCAGCTGGGCCTCACTGCACCTGCAGAACAAATATAACCCTAAGCACAGGGTAACCCCAAAGCTTTGCTGCATCTGAAAAGACGGCCTGCAAATAGTTCTTTGGGTAGGATTTAAGAAGAGAAACAAAACAGCCCTCATTTCAGTAAGATGATTATGCTGCTCAGCATTAATTTAAGAAAGAGGCAGACCTATTCCTCATAAGATTAGAAGTCCAAGCCCCATTCCCCCCTCTAATGCCGGAAAAGCTCTAATTTTAACTTCTACGTGCTGACCTCAAGCTTACCCCGAGAGCCCTGTCTGGGTACAGGCTGTGCATTCACTCCCTGGCACGCTCCTAAGGACCATAACTCAAATCATCCCCAAGAGATGCTGTGTTATAGAGATGTCATATCTAGAAAATTAAGTTTGTGGGAGATCCAAGATGATACACTCAAAGAGCCTAGAAAGTGAGGAAGATCTACGCAAAACATCATTTTTACTTCCCACAGCAGCGGTCAGAGACCCTTTTCTCTAGGTACCAATTCCAGCTCCTGGAATCTTCTCTGTTTTGTGTTTGTTCTGTCAGTATCTGGGTATATTCCGAAGGGCTCATTCTGCCCACTGCTGTGCTTTTTGCTGTAGCTGTGCAATGTAGTGACTTTGCACCAACAGAAGTGCGTAAGATTGCCAGGCCGAGCTGTAGCTGGAGTCGATGTGGACATGTGTGAAGGGCTGTGCCTGCCGGGTTCCTCGTGGGGAAAAGGCTTGGTTGAGTTTTGGAGTCTGCTGGGGTGGGGGAGAGGGTGGGCAGAAAATGGACAGTCTTAAGCTTATCGTTTAACACAGTGATTTTAACCTCTATAAAAAGGGGACATTTCACAGCAAAGAACAGCTTAGCACTATTCCTGGTTGGGGTTTTTTTTGTTTGTTTTTTTTTTGTGGGTTTTTGGGGTTTTTTTTTGTTTGTTTGTTTGTTTATTTTGTTTTTTGTTTGTTTGTTTTTTGTTTGGGGTTTTTGGAGGGTTTTTTATCTCAGGGAAACTCTCACTTCACTTTAAAATAACATTTTACACTGCTGGCTGTTCTCCATTTTAATTCTTAAATTTAACTTCCATGCAAAACCAACAGGACAGTCACATACCTAAAACACTGGGACAAGCAAGGAGTCGGGTGGTTTCTCTTTAGGATTCTCTTTAGGATCACTGTGCCTATGTTTTCCCAGAATACTTAACTGGCCAGTACCTAAGAAAACCCTGTGCTAGCTTTTTCCTGCCTGGGGGTTTTGACCAATGTAAATATTGTATAGAACTTAACAACGCACATGTTTTGCACTGTTTGCTCTTTTATGTATCTGTGTGCATGTGTGTGCACAATGAAAAAGGAAGGGTTTTTTCCAGAAAAACAGTATGTGTCAGTGTGCTCATTTACTCTGACTTCTATAAACATACATATTAACTGGAATAATATTTAAACTTAAGTTTTTCTGTAGACCTCTTAAGAAACTCTGAGTACATCCAGCACACATGGAGAATTTCCTGGAAACCGTAAGCATGGGAAACCGGTCATTCCTTTTTGTTGTTTTATAAAAATCCCCCAACTTTTTCTGAAGCAGTGCATCATTAACCTCCATCGACTCTACAGTCACGGAATTCTTTCTTCTAACTCGTTCACTAGATCACTTCTGAATGTCAGTAGCCTAAGACCACAACTGACAGGTAAGACTAGAGCAGATGCCACTGAACACATTTTAATAAATTTGTTGCCCTGAGTTCCCATCTCTCTGATACAGGATGACAAAGTCAGAGCCTGGGCTGCCAAAACACCTTCTGTCCCTGCTTGTGCCTCCCACAGCTGCCCTCCCTTCACCGAGCATGTCTGCAGTTCTTCTTTCGCCCTCACATTTCCTACTTCTTGTGCCTTGCCGGAAGGAGTTTGTATACTATTGCAGCACACCCAACCCAAAAAGAAAGTGAGGGCAGATATCTTCTCTAAGGGAAAAGGAAAACTTGGCGTTCTGGCTGTTACACATTAATTCCAAACTCAACTACGGCACAAAGTTTGTGTCCTCCCACTAATGGAATGAAGATAATCTTGAAAATACCTTTTGACCACTGGAAGGATCGTGCTGCTTCCAAAGCTGGCACCAAGCTGTGTTATCTCTGGAGGTGAGATGGCAGAAAAGCCACCTGAGCAAAAGTGAGCAGTGAGATCTTACCATATGGCACATCTGAACAGCGCCGATTTAACAGCTGACAGGCAACAGAGGTGTTATTTCATACGCTAAATCAATAATAGCAGCATTAGGGAGTTGGGGAAAGTGCTCTAAGCAGAGGCGCCCCACGGCACGGCATCAGATCAGCACACTGAGATATCCCAGGGAGGGTTGCTTTCTACTGCACAGATGCAGAGTCTTGGGTTGGGAATACTTTTACAAATTTTACATAGGTTGCACAAGTTAAAAAAAAGTTATCCTGTGTTCTAGTAGTGACATTCTGTCATTATGAACATTCAGATTCTAGTGTGTTCTGTCCCTGTCCATTACAGCCTTGTACAGAACCTGTACAGTAATGCACTCACAACATGGACTGAAAAAACACCACAACAAAGTCTTGTGTAAGCACAGAGCATGATTCAGCAAGGTCAGATGCTGACCATGCTGCTCCAAGTAAGGCAGTGAAGATATTTTAGCAAGATAATATTTTCTGGTATAAATAGTATGATCAGCTCCACTCATACAGAGCTTGAGGGAACAGTGGAGTTGAAATTCACTCCCTCAACTGTAGAGCTGTCAGAAGAGAAAGAAGATTTCCTGCACATGAGCAATATAAAGTATGCAAAATGACTTCTTAAAACCAGTATAAAGCCAGGCATGTAACTACCTGACTGCAACCACACCCAGGAAGTAATTTGAGAAGACCTTGATTTGTGCAGGAAAACGGTTCAGATTTATCAAAGGATAAATTTCAATCTCAAGTCTAACAGTCACATCCTGCTAAATATTCTTCTCACAGTAATATCTGGAGAAGGCATTTTGTGTTTCTGGCCCTCGGTGACGCTGTTTTCACTGCTGGCAGTGGTCACTTGGCACACATACAGCTAGGAGGCCACAGAGCAAGGGGCCAAGGGTTGCTATTAAAATTCCTCCACTAACCTAAAGATTTTGCATTGCAAATTATATAATTTGAAATGCATCTTCTCTAAGCATTGCTCGCGAGAATAATTTTTCATTTTCCAACCCCACTCCCACTTGCGTATGGGAAAGACGACATATCTGTGTGATAGAGCCATCCCAACCCAAAAGAAAGGGGAATGTTGGTAAGACCCATTCGTCATGATGTTGGTACAGCTGTAAATACAGTTGCCCTTTGGCAGGTCAGATTTCTGTCTTATTCCCATACATTATCTCGTCATCACAAACCGGCATAGCAGCAGGGGACCTCAGGTAGAAATGAGGATGGGAGAGGTAGGTGTAAGACACTGTCATGCAGCAGCTCATATTCCCAAATACTTATTCTACAACTCCCCCTTTAAACACAACTCATTTTGGTTAATTTATACTCTCTGAAACCAGGGTTCACAGTTCAGTTGTCCTTTTTTTTTTTTGGAGGGGTGGAAGACAATGAAACTGATTTCGAAAGCTGCCACACACTCTTCTCCCCACACACACCCCCCTCTCGTTCTTCCACTGTCTTTGAGCTGTGCAACAATTGCTTGGGAGGTCACATTGTCTACCAGATCACTGCAACGATCTGGTTTAAATATAACTCTTATTTCCACCACCTCCCCCCCAAAATAGGGTTTTATTTTTAACCTAGATCATTTAAGCAAGTTCCTGTTAACAGCTCGATCCCACCAATGGTTGTGCTGGCAGAACTGAGGGGAAGAGGTCCATGGGGCAGGACAACGGGAACTTTTAAAGTCAACTTTGCAGCTCAGGTCAGAGCATCACAGAGCCCCTTTCCCAGAATGAAGGGTAGGTGTTCAGTGGAGGTGGATTTTGATTTCCTTGTGAAGTCTTAAATACAACACCTGAACATTTAAACTCCCTAGCTGATAAGCCTAGCACCACACCAAAGCCACCCTTAGAGGTCAGCACAATGGCAGCATGCCTGTAGTTCAGATCAGAATTATCAAGGGTGATTCAAACACAATTTCACCGTTCAATACAGAAATGAACCCATTGCACACGTCATTTATGCTGCATAACCTAGCTGGCTGCATGCAACCCCCAGCAAACAATCACCTTCCTTACTTTGAGAGCCTGACTCACACTCCATTTTTATTTAGTTATCTTAACCTGTTTGGGTTTGCACTCCAACTCTTGTAACGTCAGAGTAACTTCTGCTGATATAGAAACATGCCCTTGGAAAAAAATTAAATAATACTGTTAAAAGCATCCTTTGCAGTTATCAGGAGGCCTGCAGCTGAGGAGAGCCAGTTATCACTTTATTCCTGTTAGACAAAGCAGGACAGTGTGAGCGCGCAGATCAGTCACAAAGCCAAAGAGGAGGAAAAAAAAAAAAAAAAATCAGGATAATCACTGTCAAGCAGTGAGAACAAAATTGCTTGAGTTCTTGAGGAGTCCTTGTATGTGACAGACTGCCATGGCCTTGAGCCAGACTTTGACTGATGTAAAAACTGCAGGACAGGACATTTTGGCTATTTAGGGATGTTAAAAATCGTATGTGGATTTGTCTGACACCAAAACCTCAGACTTCGTATGACCTAGCACTTTAGTGAAGGGCCCAAGGACACGCTACAGTAAGAAACTCACAATGAGCAAAGTTCTTTAAGAGTGAAATAAACAGAAAACAAACTCCTATAGTTACCAAACTATGAACTCATAATAGACCCTTCAGTACATAAGTCACTGAAAGTTAAACCAATATAAGCCTGCTATAAGCACAAGTGTCACACTGTAGTAAACTACTAAAGTTTTTAATTGCACCTCCTGCTAAGGCCATCCATCTTTTTCCCATGTTGATGAGGCCTACAGAACAAGATGTTGTATGAGAGAGACTTGTTACTCATTTTAAGGGGCACGCTCGAGCATAATTCAATGCTGACGGCAACAGTTCACGTCCTCAGCGCCTGAACAGCTGCCAGACAGCAATGCCTAGCGCACACTAACGCAGAGGAGAAAGCTCGCTCCTAGGGGAACCAACACTCCAAATGACATGCCCACCGGGCACGTTGACAAGTCATTAGGACCAAACACCTCTTGGTGACTGCGATAACAGAGAAAACGTTGCAAGTGTGGTTCCTTCTAAATAACTTCTGAGCGAGTTGGCAAGATCTTTGCAAGGTGCTGTGCACCTAAAGAAAAAAAACCTTCAAAACCCCGCAGTCAGGCTTGCTGCCTTCTAGCTCTGCTACACGCAGATGGACCCAGGAGTAACTACACACCTGGGAGTAAGATACTGGAGTGCTCACAGCGATGCACACCCTGCAGGAGAGCAGCAGCTGAGCAGTGCAAGGCACCAGACCCCCAACCTGCTTCAGAGCAGTCAGTAAGACAAAACCACCAGAAGTGCTGTAAGGGTCTCTCATCTCTACGGGCGATGGCCTGAAAGCATGCCCTCGCTGTATCCCAGTCAGCATCTGACTGCACACAATGCTTTAAAGAGCCGAAAGGACAGAAGGGTAAGAAGCAAGCACAGTAAGGAGTCCAAGATAATCCCACATGTATACGTATCTCGAGGAACTAATTCAGTGATTTCTAAGAGGAGTAGCTTGTACTACAGAGGAGGGTAAGGATTTGGGAGGAGCACAGCAGAGGGAGAGAGGCTGTGTGCTGTGAGCAGAACACGATTTTCCCAAAATAACATATGGACGTGAATCTTCCACAGGATTTACATCCACTTGCCAAGGTGGCTAGATGCCAGCCAGCTCACACCTGAAATCCCTGTCCCTCCTTCAGTACCACACTGTGCTCCAGGTCTCATAAATCCCAGCTCTCAGCAGGGGTTGCTGGCTGGGGAGCAACGCTGAGCTAACACGGCCCCGTTGTTTCCGTTCGGGGCTTGGCTTGCACCTGGCCAGCCCAGAGCAAGAGCAGAGACAGCCCACGCCAACTGCAAAAGCACCCAACTTCAGTACGTCAGGTGCTTTTCAAACGGTTTTGCAATGCAAAGTTTTTTTTTTTTTTTTTTTATTATTACAAACAGGATTTTTTAACCCGAAGAAGCTGGAAACTAGTTTTGCAAGCAAGTTTTATCATCTTAGGCTGGAGGTTTTACCATCTTCAACATCTTAGACTGGAGGAGGGAAGGAAAAAAAAAAAAAAAAAATCGCAACCCATTGCCAAAGTGATTCCTCCTTGCCTGTGAGTCACCAGTTTGACTCAGCCTGGTGGGACACGAGCCATCTGACAACAATAGAAATCTGGCAGTTTGCATCTGAGAGTTAAACAGGCTCACGCGCCCTAAAAATAAAGCCTGCTAAGCTGCTGAAGTCGTATTTTCCTACCAAATTTCCTCCCGAGCGGTTCCAGCCATCATTTGACCACATACTGCCTCATTGATAGACCTTCTTGGTTTATTGTAGGCAGAGAGATTTAATTAGTAAGTAAGGAAGCAAGGAATTCCTGTTGGGGTGTTTTTGAGAGGGGAGTAGGAGGGAAGGACAAATGAGACAAGAATTATGAGCGATGTGTACATTTTCCTGGCATCGGAGTTGCTTCAGAGTAAGTGATGCTATGAAACACACCTCCTTCCTCTGCATGTGTCTCTCCTTTCCTTCCCTTCATAAAGTATGGTTTAAATAAAGAAACATCTGCAGAAACTCCGCAGCAGATGAGCCCTAATCAGGCAAAGATAAATATAAGTATCTGGGGCGTGCACAGAGGTGTAGGATACCAAGGGTCTGCGAGAAATGGGTGCCAAGTCCCTTGAACTGCAGATTAGACTTGGCAGGGATTTCAGGGAGCCAAATTCCTGGCCTCAGAACTGGGAAAACGTGCTGCAGTTCAGGCAGAGCAACAGGGAGCACTTACAGGAAAGTACATACTGAAGTATCACGGTACAAAAAGGACATCTCAGTAAAAAAGGAAATGCTACAAGCAAAACTACATAGCAGATGTATGGAACAAGTTCCTGATTACACACAAAGAAATTTGTGCAGAGTTAACAACTAGAGCTGGAATTACCCTTCGGTTCAAGAATTACTTGCCTCAGGCGTGGGAGCTCTCAGAAGTAGGCCCTGTCTATCTCTGTATCTTCCTGTCTGTACTTAGGGAGAATCCAAGGCAAGACTCCCCATCCTGAAGAGAGATTTATTTGGGAAATAAGAGCTGTTAAGGGTCCCAAACTCAGACGTGGGTGCTCTCTGGATGCTTTACAGAAAAGTAGGATATGGCCTCTGCTCCTAATGGATGTACTTAATGCTTTCCACTCAGAAGCAGCAGTCTATATACAAACAGTACAGCCACCTTGATTCAGGCAGTGCTTCTTAGCTATACCGTCTCACCATTAAAACGATCTTTATCTGGTAACGGTGATCAACACCACAGTCATCTCTTTGCTTCAAACAGGAAATCTAAGCAAACACCACGCAGGGATCTGTGAGCAAACAGTGACTTTTTCAGCAGCCGTTGCTGGTAGTGTTTTCACACCTCTCCCCTGGGCTGCTCTTTCCCTTGCTCTTCTGCTAAATATTTCACCGGGGCAGATGGGTAACACAGGAGATTTAAAGCAGTTCCTCATAAAACCCACTCAGTTTCATAGCCCAAGCTCCAGCAGTAAAATTTCATCTGGTAAGGCTAAGCAGACAGTTGCAGCTGGAGCAGGGTGAGACCAATGGCTAGAACAGGATATATTTTTACTGGCTTTGTCTCACTTGACTGCTACAGAAAGAAACCTAAAGGGCTCTAGGCAAGGAGCAGAGATCAAATTTACTTCCTATTCTTGCAGAGTTTAAAGTGAAAGAGCATATCCTACAGCGCACCCTCATGAAAACTGTCAAGCATATTTTTACTCTTTATTTCCCCCCCCTTCTTCCTTTCTTTTTGCAAAAGCCTATGCATGACTGCTCTGGATAAAGACCAGAGACAGGGCCTGGTATCTGTCTGTATCATTGACATCGCACTGGATGTGCTGAGCCACATCACAAAGTTCCAGAGATAACGTTAAAGGACACGTTCACAGGAAGAATCCAACCAGCTAATATTTAATGTGCTTGGCCCCATGTGCAGAGCCAGGAGCTCTGCAAGAGGCCTATAGACACCTTACGGAGCTGATGAAAGCTGCACGTCTCAGCTTTATAACACTCTCTGCCAGAACTGCAAGGTGCTTATCAAATCAAGTCAGATTGTGCAGCTCAAGGTCACATTTTACTTTGCACAGAACAGCACAGTCATACTGCAACCGCACACCATGGAAAAAGTCCTCCTGTCTCAGTTATTCACAGGCCTAAGGAAAATAATTCTTCCAAAACCTCCATCTCCCCAGTCATTTTTGTAATGAAGCAGCTCAATGTCACAGCATTTGATGACACAACTTCAGACCTCAAGAAGCAATTGGCTAAAAACAAGTCATCACGGAGATTGCCAGGTTGCCACTTAGTTTCTCAGGAAAAAAGCTGGTGGTAGGTAGCAGGTTTCTGATTCATGCTTTTCTGTTCACACTGGCAACAAGAAAAGCAAGGAAGGAAGGAAGCTGCATGGAAAACAATGTTTTAACGGAGGAAACACAGGATGAATTGAAATACAAAGGGATGCAGATAATTCAGAAGTTGCATGACTGTGTGCTAGCTAGCAACCTCCAGCGGTATTTTGGAGACCATCCTAAAAAAGGCTATTTATTCCTAGCACCATAGCAACGAAAAATAGGTTCGTGTTAGCTCCTCTTGTACTGCAGCCAGGCTTGCAGTCTTGTGTCTCCAGCAGGAAATCAGGGAAAGAATTTTGATTACAAGTGATCACTGCTGAAGATGTGTATTCAGATAAAAAGACTTTTCATCCAGTTCCTTTTGTTTCTTGATTCATAGTCAAATTCTAATCCTATGCATATGGCCTCGCAAGTTTGAATTTCCATAGCAACTCTTTCTAAGCGAGCTTCAGGATAGCAGAGAAAGCTGGCAAAGGGGAAAGGTCATTATTTAAATACCTTATTACTATTGCTTCTACGGGAAATCTGATGCCAAACACACAAGAACAACTGGACTTATTTTTAAGCCCGATCTATTTAAAAGTAAAAACTCCTCCAATGTGAAAATCCTTCATTTTAGGATCTGCAAATTCTTGGTCTGTTCTGTGTGGCCTATGTATCTATACATCACTTAAAACACTCGGTTTCCTAATGGTAAAGGCAAGCTTTCTGGTGAAGGTGTAGGGCAAGAGAGCAAAGGGGGCTTTATTTTCGGAGGTGTATACTTTGATGAATCATGCAGAAAATTTTTCAGTTAATTTTCTCCGCTGTAGTCCCTAATGTTGAAGCAGTTACCTTTTATAGTCACGCTGATCGACAGAGGAAGAGGCAGGACAGATTGCTGACACAGAAACTAATCTCCCTTTAAACAGTCTAGATCTTGTCCATTAGCTGAAAGACTGACATTTATGCTGTTTATTTAGAAATATACAGAAAAGAAGAAAACCTGCCCAGCGTGCTGCACACCTTCATTTGTTTGCTTCTGAATAAGCACACCCCCGTCAGTGGCTTCAGCTCAGACACAGCTGTGAAATACGTAGGACTGATGTGGATCCCAGACCTTCAGAGACCTATGTCCAAACCTTCAGAGACCTATGTCCAGACCTTCCCAAAGACATGCCCCAAAACCAAAGGGAAAAAAAAAAAAAAATCAGCTTAGAGAGTGCTCTTTGCTGAGCTGGCCCTGAGCTGTTACAGACATGGAAGAAGTGGGCCCTAGCTCAGGGGTCACGCTGAGATGCCTGTTCCCTGCACACTGTATTTCTGTATCAGAATTGGAACTGTTTGTACAGGGTGTTCTTCCTCAACCATGGAAATGAGACAGACAGTTTTTCCTTAAAACAACAACAAAACCCCCAAACACTGAATTGTACAGTCAAACCAACAAAACAAGGCATAATGTCCAGAGTCTGCAAACTCCTGCAGTTTGGACACCTGAAGCAGCAAACCACTGCCTGTACCAGCACTGGCTGCACAAGTGCTTCCATGGCCTCCACCTTCAGAGCAGAATTCTGAAAACATTGTTCTTTCCCTCCAAAAACACAACACTTAATTCAAATCTAGCAGTGGGAAGGAGGCAGCTAGGCATTATTTGTCTGTGAATAGCCAGGTGCGCTGGGTTTCACTTCAGAGGGCCAGTCAACCTGCCATGGCTATCAGCGCGCCTGGCCTCGTGATGCTAAAACGCTGCTGACGTATTTGATTTCACCGTAGACCTCTTGAGACGACAGCTGTGCCATTATTTTAAAATCAAGAATTCAGATTATAGGCAATGTCAATATTCCTCTTCAGTCTTTGAAGCTCTGGTGCAAATTTCAGGCGAGAGCTGAAGGTAGGGTACCTGGCTGGTACAGGGCCATTTCTAAGCACACTCATGTGCCTTCCCCAGTTCTCTTAAAAATTACTGGGATGGCTCATTAGACACCATAACAAACAAAACCACAAAGTATCCCATCTCAAAGCAAGACTCTAGAACATGAAAAATCTCTTCCTTTCAGCCTTCACGAACAATAAAAATGTGCCATACCTGAGAGGGAGGTTTGCATAGTCAGCAGCTGGGCCCTGACTCCTTACCCCTGATCCAAAGGCACAATGCTCAGCCAGACGTGGGATGTAATCACAGGGGTGATGCTGGCTGGTATCTGCGGGCAGGTGCTACTCCTTGCACATTGCAGGACTGATGAGACAGGATGAGGTATGAGGGTCATCCCAACACTTTTCTGCCTGTCATCCGGAGGGGGACCCTGGAAAGGAACGCGCTCATTAGCAGCCTGCATTTGTGCACTTACCACATTGCAGGCACAGAGATGTCACCCACTCTAAGGCAGGGCCTGCTTACAGAGTCTTACGCCGCTTTTGAAGGTAAAAATCAGTCCTGGTGCTGGCTTTGCAGCCCTCTACCTGCCCTTGGAAATCCACCTGGGTATTGCCTGGCAACTGGTCCTCCCAAAATGCATCTCATCAACCTACCTCTTGGCTCGATTTTACCCAGTTGAATGTGCTACCCTGCATTAAAGAATCAGCACTGAGGTTGGGATCAGCTAACATGGGTTGGTTAGATGGCTCAAATGCTTCTACTGAATTAAAAAGTAGAGGAGGTAGAGCTCAAAGTCCTCCCATGTCCCCAGGGGAAGGGAAGATGCAAGGAGGAACAGAGAGAGACAAAAAGGGAACGTGCAGACAATTGGGAGAAAGACATGAAGGAGCAAGATGGGCTTGGGTAAATAAGAAGAGGTAAGCAGAAGGAACCCTGTAAGAACTAGAGGGGAGGAAAGAGCTAGGTAGAGGGCGGACATAATGGGGCAGAAGATGGAGGTGACATAGGACAGGCAGGAAAGAAAAACCCAGAACATAAAGCATGAAACAGGCATACAAGTTAAAGCAGCATGAGTCACTTTTTATAGCCCCCCATCTATCACATGCTGAAACTGTCTCTCACAGGCACTACAGAGAAAAGGGTAGAGACTCTAGGTCCAGCATCACTTATGTCATCAACTCCTACACCAAAGTTCCCCAGCTCAAAAAGGATCCGTGCCAGCAGTTCATCCTGTTTTCTTCTACAAAAATGACCGTGTGCTAGTGTAAGAACTCAGGAAGAATAAACACATCATTGCTAGTACCAAGGAAGGCAGCAAGCCCAATTGCTCTCGTGAGACCCCCTGCACAATGATATTGGACTAAGAGGGCAGGCAACTGCCTCCCTGCCACTACATGCACATACACAATAATTCCTAAATACTTACCGAGCACAAGACAGTTGAGATCCCCTAACAGCTTTCTGTTGAGCAGAACATCACTGACCTGTTGTTACTACAAGTTACACTACAACATCCCTCCCCATCACATCAACTGAGGCCTCAGACTCCCTGTGATGAGTGCTCCACAGAGTTTACAGACTGCTGTGGAAGGCAACTATTCATTTACTATGGGAGTTGCTCAGAAATCATTTAGGGCCAAGGCACCTGCTTTACTCAGCACCTGAGCTCTCACTGAGTAGCAGCACCTGACATCAGTTTCCATAAAATGCCTATTTCTGGATACTCACTTAACTCATTTGCTGTGCAGCAGCACTGACATATTAAATTTGCAGGTTATACAGTTAGAGGAGAAATTAATATCAAGCCTTAGAAATCAGGAGGAGGACTGTTTCTGAAACCCCTTTTAGCAATGCCAGTAAGAAGTTTTTTGATGAGCTTCAATTAATACTTCTTTCCCACCAATGAGACCTGGAAGTTGGCCAAAGCTACGTGGGAGCACTGATGCTTTGTTTGTCTTAATTCCCAGAACGCACAAGTGAGTTGTCTTCTCTGCCGATCATCCTGTTGCAGGGACACTGTGTCAATACACTCCACAGGAAACGTCTGGGAATGACTTGTAGTTTTGCACTTACTGTCATTAGGACGAGGCCCTCTTCAATTAACCTTTTCAGGGTCAAAAGCACTCTGCTGAGACTTGCTTCCAACACCTTTGGGTCTTCAGGACTTGGACTGCCTCTCCCAAAAGCAGTACAGAGCATGCACAAATTCCTGCCCTTTTTACCCCAAAGGATAGCTCTCAGTACTCATCTGGCCTGTCTTTCTTTCTTTTTTTTTTTTTTTAAGGTAATCTTTGTTAAAGCCTGACTCTGAAGGTGGTAAAGGATGCCTCTGAATTTCACACATTTAATTATTTGGGTTCTGTGTACAAGGAGAGCATTCTCTAATGGCAAGTTATTGCATCCACACAGTTCTTCTCTGGTGTTTAGAAAAGCAAGAAAATACTCTTCTCTCTTATTCTCTGCTTTTACACGTGGGAAGCTGCCTGAGGTCCACCAGTCCTGTGCAATAGATGGGTTCTCCTGCATCATTTTGAGCTTCCCTAACCCACAGAAGACATCCACAAACTTTCCTTTCATGAGTGCACTCTTAATTAGACTGGGGTTTTGACATATTTTAAATCCAACAACAGTTTATTTCCCCCACACTTCTGCTAGAAAGCATTATTTATTCATATAGTCAGGTACATAAATGCATTCAGTGAGAAAAGGCTCACACTTTGAAACCTTGAATTTCACATGCTTGCTGCCTTCTGCCTCTTATTTCAGTCAGCTTCATTTCTAGCTCCACATCTGGCTTATGCATTTATATCTTCTTTACAGTAAGCAGGTGTTCTTTTGCTTTCCTGAGGGCAGTGCAACCACTCCTTTGGAGTGCAGTCCAGTACTGCCCAGTTTTGTGGCTTGCTCAAGTTAACTTAGAGACTAATGAAGCTATTAAGGATAGCAAGGGCCTGAGGAAATAGCAAGTTTCTCAACATTTTCTTTTCCCTGTTCTCCCCTGGTTAGATACTGACTAAATCACAATGTAAGGCAGCTAAATTCCAGACAGCAGCTTCTTTTTCTTTTAAAAAATTAGAAGACGCCTGTTTACAGCAGGTCTGTGTTGCTCAGATGTCACTCTGAGCTAAGCAATGCAATGGGTCTCTTCTCCTCCACATGAGTTTTACCCAGTCTCTGGTCAAACTTGAGCCTCTGGGCAGCACAGCAGCCTGCTCCAGAGTATCTCTTACAGACCAGAGCATCCCTTACAGACTGCCTGCGACGCTGGTGGTTCCAGAAAGCCTGGAAGACTAAATACAAGGTACTCCCAAATTACTTAATTTGATTGCCTGCCTCGCTGGGCCAAACACATTGTCCCACACAAGGGAACAGGCACAGATGGTTTTGGTTGCTGCAAAAATAAAGAGCAGCACCATTTCTTGTGTTTTCCCTGTGTGAAGGTCTCGTATCACAGATGAAACAGTTACATACATCAAACTTAACAAGAGAAGTCAAATCAGATGGTGCATCAAGGAAAGAGAGGTGCAGAAACTGCAAAGCATTTAGTGAAGAACGCAAATAGTTGTAACAAGTTACCTTTTACAGAAAAAAATGTCTGTTTTAACAAAATGGTGTCTGTATTAGATGGTGTTAATTAATTAAGTCTGGTCCTGGAATGATACCCTCAAATTGGGGTAATGGCAAAAGATAAGCAACGTGAAATAAAGGCACGGTAATTCAAGGGTATAAAGTCTGTATGCAAAAGTGCTTAATAACAACTAGAAACCTGATAACGGGCCTGTCCCGTTACAGAGCCCCAGCAACACCAGAGGGCAGCCGTGGGACACGAAAGGAAGATACAATTAGAATTTCACAGGAATCGGTAAAATACATCAAACGCCTTCTATAAATTCCCCTACTCACAGAGAAAATTGAGGGTATCTTTGGAGGAAAAACATTATTGCCCTCCACATGAGTCCCTTAAGTAGAGAAAAGATAACGGGAAAAGAAATTCATGAGGGCCCTTCAACAGCTCAGCTCATCTAAAAGCTTCTTATCCAAGCTAGCCTGATCCTCGTGCCATATATTCATAGCAAGAATTTCTCCCCCTACAACTTCTTTGAAGGTCCTCTTCCTCTAAGCTGCCTTATTTATTCCAGCATTGACAGATTCCTCTGATGAAACGTTTTCTACTCCAGTACCAGAAATTGCTTTTTCCATTGCACCACACCAAGCTACAGACTGATCTATCAGTAAAATCCCCAAACCTGTGTTATCCACACGAAGGAAGCACAGTCTTGCACAAAAAGCACTGTGATTCAGAGAAACAGGACACAGCACCTGAAGAAAATTCAGCAACGTTAGGAATAAGGGCAGAACTGAATTAAAGGGGAAGAATAAAGAATGGATTGCATTTTTATAGAGGAAAGGAAGATGAGATATTTCGGCATGAGGGAAGAAATACTTCTTTCATTTCTTAAAAGCTACTGCAAAGGAAAGGATTAGAAGTTTGTATTCAGTTATTTTTAAAATTAAATATTCTAACGGGTGCTTAGAGCATGTACTGCCATCACGTGTTCAAAGAGAAAAATACAATATAAGAGAAAGCACTGACCTGAGCAGCTCAGTGGGTGGGTAAGAACACCTCTGCTCTCCAAGATCTTTCAAGCCATCATACAACATCAGCTACTCTTAGGCATTAGGATTCAGTTCCGATTTATTGCTCAAAGCAGCTCATCCCATTTTCCCAACTAAGCTCTAAAATACCCCTGTAGAAACAAGGATTCTTCCTGATAACGCTGCATATGCTACACTGTCCTTACTGGCCTGCAATGAAACACTCCCCCCAAACAGGTACTGAGGTAATCGAGCAAAGGACAGTAAGAGAAGGAGGAAAAAAACCCAAACCAGACCTAGTCTAAATCAACACTTATAAATACTTAACACTTCAACACTTATAAATACTTAAAGGGTGGGTGTCAGGAGGATGGGGCCAGGCTCTTTTCAGTGGTGCCCAGGGACAGGACAAGGGGTAACGGGCACCAACTTGACCATAGGAAGTTCCACCTAAACATGAGGAGGAACTTCTTTCCTTTGAGGGTGGCAGAGCCCTGGCACAGGCTGCCCAGAGAGGTGGTGGAGTCTCCGTCTCTGGAGACATTCCAAACCCGCCTGGACGTGTTCCTGTGCCACCTGCTCTGGGTGACCCTGCTCTGGCAGGGGGTTGGACTAGATGATCTCCAGAGGTCCCTTCCAACCCTATGATTCTATTCTATGATTCTAAATCAAACTATTCAACCAGCTTCTCACACAAGCTTTCCCTCTCCTGCCTTCCCCATCCTGGTCCAGACCTGGGAAGGAGTTTCAGGTGGGGAACAAGCCCCAGCTGTGCCTGTTTTGTAGCTTTCCTCCCACTGCCACCACCTTCCATCCGTGCTGTGAGAAATTGCTCACAGATCATCAAATTGCTCTCAAAACTGTAGTTCAGAGTCACCCTTTGGCAATAACACCCCTTGGTACTGTGATGGCAGAGCCACAGTTCTGCAGGCAGCCGTACGCTGGGAATTAGCAGCATGGAACTCTTGAAATAAAGGTACCGATTATGCTTTTTGGTGACTTTCCTTATTAACCCCCTGATCCAGAATGTCAGTGCCCTCAGAGGAACTTGGTCATTATCAGAGATTTTTCATACAAATGTAAAAGGCTTATTTCGACAAGGTGGATAACAGCAACCGTTACCCAAGGAAGCCAAACTGCTAATGTCTTCATAATTGCATAGTTGATGAGGAATATTACTAGGAGAGACAGTCTGAAAGACCCTCAGCTCCCCACGAAAAGCTGATGTGAAACTGTCTGACTTTCAAAGCAAACACAGATGGAGTGGTTAAAACTAAAAAAAACCCCACCTGTTAAAGTGTAAACCTAAGTCAAGTTATTTCTCCTTTGAGGTTTATAAGAACAAAGCTCTTTTTGCTCCCCACTTTCACACCTCTTAGAAAGTTATTTGATTCCAGATTGAAAGCACTGGTGCCTTGCTTGGACCCACCATAATGTCACTCTGCCAGGTGGCAGGTTTTCTTTTTCCTTTTCTAATGAAGCACAGGCACAGTCCTGAGCACCTCTGAGCACTGACCCAGCTCACTTCCATCCTGTTGCTCTACTCATGCACATGTTCAAGTGTTTTTTCAAGTCACTGGAAACTTAAAAGGACAAGATCAGCTGATATAGGTCTTTCCAGGGAAGCAGGAGCTAAATGTCAGCAGCCAAAAATCTTTTGTCATGACAAAGCTGGATGTTCGAGGTAGAACTCTGGGAGATAACTCGTGTCAGTGATGTTTAGAGAGGTCAAATAGTTATTAACATCAACTTATTGTTAAGGATTCTTTTGAGAAGGTGTCTCCATTCCTAAACAACCCAACAGAAAAAAGCTGAAGCATGTGAAAGGAGACTATGGAGTTCTGGCCAAGAAGTCAGAACTGTGGATTTGGGATTTGATTAACCCAGAAAAGGAGGATTGCTAAGTACAACACCACAATTTCTGAGAAAGAAACCACACATGCGTTGGAGAAAGGCCATTCACGCCAGGTATATATGTAACCAGAAAAAGGGTATGGGATGAAAGGCAGAGTCTGGAGTTCTCAGGCTGGACCATGCAACATGAGGAAGGAGCAAAAGCGCAAGATGAATCATTGAGGTAATGGAGGGCAAGAGGAGGAAACTGCAAAGAGAAGACAAAGAAACATGAGCTGACATTGCAGAAGCTGGCTGAGTGAAGATCCTCACCAATAACCAGGGGGTGGAGAAGAGGAGAAAGGGTGTGGGGTGCACAGAGGTGTGTGAAGGTGGGGTGGAAAGCAGAAGCAAGGGAGGTGAAAATGGACATTGTCAAAGTGCCTGGAGGACTGGCATCTGAGGAGGCTGTGAGGGATGAAGACTCCTCTAGAGACACAAACCGAAAAGGTAGGGCAGAGGTAAAGAAAATGAAGCAGGAAATTAATTTAATGAGAGCCAGAAATAGTAGTAGAAACAAGCGTGGGAGATGTAAAGATAAAGACGGTGATCTGCCTACATAAGAAAAAGGTCTCCAGAATTGAGGAGGACAAGGAGACAAAAGTACGGGGGAGAAAGAGGGAAAAAAAAAATCAGAGCAGAAAGGGGATTTTATGAGGGTTGATGGAGGGAGGGTAGGGGGGGAAAAAGCCATGTGAGAGTGGGAGGAGGAAAGCAGAAGAGCAGGACATGTTTACTGTCAGGAGAGGCGCACAGAGGGAGAATGGCGGGCAGAAACAATGTGCAGGACCGTTACGCTTGTGCAGACAGATGAAAATCAGAAGCGTGTCTGGGTTCAGTTAACAGAAACGGGCGCCTTCCCTCAGAAACCAGCGCTGAGGTGCAGCAGGGGGTGCCAGCAGGGACAGGACCGCCAGCAGCCCTCACCACAGGCCCCCAGCTGCTTCCCCTCCGCCACAGGTCTCTGCCAAGATGGCACTGCCAAAATGGCTGCCAGGCCCTTCTGGCATGTTCCACCCCGATAAAGCTCGCCTCAGGGGAGCAGGACTGCTGCCAGCTTATGGCAGCGTGAAGCCACCATGCTCCGCTCCAGTGCTTATAGCACCTGAGGGGAAGCACGGCCAGCTGGGCCAGAGGGGACATGCTGCCCACTCGTCCCCCTGCACCTCAGGGAGGGCAAGCGACACAGCTCTGTGCTTCCTTCTCATCTCTTCTTTTGGGCCACCCTACACAGGAAAAAGTATGCCAAACAAATAATAAAAAAAAAATAATGAGGGTGGAAACACCCTGAGGATATCTGATGAAGAACGAGCGCTTGCCACAGCACCCACCCTGTGAGGCAACGACCCGCGAGTTCCCTCACACGCCCTGCAAGGCCTCGAGCCTCCACCGTGGCTGCAGCTCCGGAGCCAAGAGGTGCCTGAGGGCAAACCCTTCAGGGATGGCATCCTGGCTCCCGGATGAGCATGGAGAGCAGATGGGGACTCATCTCTCGCTGCTGGAGGCAGCCCCACTGCCACTGTCTGTCCCCACAGCTAACAGCACTGTCAGCCCACCTTGGCCGCCATGTCCTGCTGGGACAGGGTGGCCCAGGCAGCATGGACACCCTGCACAGGGGAGATCTTGTTGTTGGTGCCCACCCAGCTATATTTTTAATTAAAGGGAAAAAAACGAGCAGCTGCACAAAGCAAAAATTAAGGGAAGAAATGAAGCAACAGGGAGATGAATTGTTTGCTGAGGTGAATTCATGCTTAAAACCTTGGGGCGCATATTTACTGCTAAAATAAAGTTCAAAGTGGTTAAAGTGCCTTGTATCAAAGTTTTGTAAGGTTCTTTGAAACAAAGAAACATCTTTTCCTTATTTCATTTCACATTTTCTCAATAACATTGAAATAATCTTCTGCTTTCCCTACACCTACAGATTTTTTTTCACTCTTGTTTTCATTTCAGCCATAAAACATGTAAAGCTCATTTTAAGTTACCTTAAGTATTTTTCAGAAATTAAAATTTTCCTGTATTGCTCCACATACATTGTATTTCCAACTTCACATCCTCAGACTTCTGCACAAACAACTCAAGACAGCGTCTAGATTTTAATAACACATTTTCAATGTTTTATACATATAAATTCCTCCATTTCATTGCATTTCAGTAGTAGATACCTTATAGCCTGGGGGCAAATAACTTCCTACAGAAATGTTGCTATCTGAAGTGAAACTGAAGCTTATTGTTACAAAGAGTCACATAATTAGGTTAAAAGCAGCATAAATCTTCACAAAGTCAAGTTCCTTCCTGCTCTGAAAGCACATTTTCAGCAAAGGAAAGTCCATTTAGCCAGAGCTTGAAGCTGAAAAATAAGCTAAAAATAGCAAGTAAGCCCAAGAAGCTAATAAAAGTCATAGCCATAAAATCAGGAACCCTGTAAATACAATTGTCTGAAATTGAAATGAACACCATGGCCATGTCTGCCAGAGAGCGAGAAATGGGTCACAGGGGCTGGCAGGGAAGAAGGGGGATGACATGGCCCCGTTACCAGCCGTTTCATAGTTAAAAGGAAGAAAACACAGTTCAGCGGCTGGAAAGGCACCGGGTTGAAGGGGCCCAGCTCCTGCTTTCACCTTTATGCCAGGTGTGATCCAAAAAAGATTTCGGCACCTCACCCAAGTGAAATTTAGGAGCTTAAATCCCAGGCTGACACCCTACAGTTTCTCATACTTCTGCTGTCTGAACTCCGTAGGCATGTCCGATCTGAACCTTTTTGTAGCTCCAGACAGCGGGCATGGGACACAACTTGCATAATCTTAGATGCTAATTAGTCATCTTGACTTCCCTTTAGTCACTGGAGAAAAATAGGCACTTACAATAGCAAAGTTTAGCTTCTCCTAGAATAGGTATCTAAAACAATCACACCCTAACCATACCCATTTCTTCCTGGTAACTAAAGGAGGAGCTGCACAGTGAGCTGCTCACATGTGCCCCAACAGTGTCCTTACAGATTCTCTGGAGAGGTCCAACCCAACAGACATCCTCTGTTTATACCCTCCTGATGGCAAGAGCTATCAGATCTCCACCATGGTCAGCATTTTCTTTAAAAATAAAAGTAAAAAATGGTCCCTGGGCTAAACGCTCTTTATGAGCTCAGCTCAGCCTGCTACCTGCACATGATACTGGCTGCTCCAGATCCCATTTTGAGATGGTTTACTTTTCCCTGGGAACATATGGGAAGCATCAACACTATATCAAGTTCTGCATCCACTCCAAACCCTAAAATCAGCCACTGGAATACTGACCTTGAAGCCTGCAAGTCCTTTATTTGCTCTAGATCCTTTATTTAAGAGGAAGCGGCTATTCAGGCATTCTCAGAAGTTACGTACAACCTCAGACTGAGCAGAAGACTGTCAGGGAGCACGAGGATGGCTGCTCCCTAAAGACGGGGGACCTGGGAGCCAAGGGTGAGCCCAGCACAGGCAGTGCCCTCACCCACAGGTGCAACCCCCCCAGGGCAGGCAGCTCATCCCGTCAACAATCCCAACCAGGGCAAGCACAGTGCCAGGTCCAGGGTCCATCCAGGCATTTCAGGCAGGAGCAAAGGGAAGCAGAGCCAGAAGCAGTGCTGGAGACCAGTCTGCAACACAGCTCCAAAGCTTTCCCTGCAAGAGCCAGCATCAAAGCTCAGGCTAGAAACAAACTACAACGTGCATCCAAGGGTCCACCCCCAAGACAAGTCACCTGCATGGCCAAGGTCCATGCTGGAGGCAGGGCCAGAAAGAGGCATGCCTGCACCAAGGTGAGGAAGGGGCTGAGGTCCCCCCCCCCGAGCTTAAATGGAGCCATGGGCAGGTGTGGGGAGCCCCAGGTGAGGCTGCTCAGGGCCATTAAGGGCTATTGACCCTAGCAAAGATTTAGTAACTGGATCTAACAGCTGCCACACATCACTGTTATGAGATGGCTGTGTGTGGAGCACTGCAGTCTTCCAGACTTTTCTACAATAAGACACTGAGTCACTGACACCAGCTTCCTTTCAGCAGCTCCCTAAAAAAAACCTTCTTCCTTTTGCAGTAAACCAATGCTCTGTCTGCACGGTAGAGGCCTCTTTCCTCTCTTCACTGCCACCACAACTGCTGAACACATTGTGGGAATGTGCTCTCATGAATCCGGGACTGATCTTTTCCCCTCAGCAGATCTCTGCTGGCCTCCCCTGAGCACACAGATAGGATGTGCCTGGTGATGGTCTTCACCTCCTATCCCTCCTGCTCGGCATCACGCCTGCATGCTGTTGTAGACCCTGTGTGCCCCACCTGCCACGTGGCTCCATGGGAGGTCCTTACAGAAGCAGAGGGAGGCTGAAAGGAGCATGGAGGTCCACTGCAGAAGCCATTGGCCATGGCTTTGGCAGAGGCAAGAGCCAAGCGTCAAGGCCCAAACAGCTTCTTAAAGAGCTGTGAGGTTTGTGTGAGACAGAGGTACGTGCAAGGTGGCTGTCTGTGGTTCCCCTGGCTGCCCTGCTTCCTCTCAGACACTTGCTCTGCACTGGGTCTGCACTCTGAGCAACTCCCCAAACTGTCCAGTGGTGCTCGGTGCAAGTCTTTTGTCCAACTCATCTGTAGACCTTTCTTACGTGGACTGCCACAAAAGTCAGGCCCTAAGTGATGGGAGCAGCCTTGTCTGATGTGATAAAAGAAAACCAATATAGCTGTCGGTTCAGGGGCCTGCGTGCGCGCAGGCAACGCGCACTGAACAGGAATAGCCTCCTGCTGTGCTGTACACAGAGTGCTCGCTGCAACTCTACATCCATCTGCCTCTGCCTGCGTTTCCCCTTTCAGAATCTTTTCCAGGACTGCTTAGAAAAAAGATCTAGACAAAGTGCCATACCAGCAAGTAAACAGAAAGGTTGGGACAACCTGGAAGCCAGCCCCAGTGACTCTGAAGTTTGGGTTAGTAAGCACAGAAATAAGGAGAACTATCAGTCCTGCAACACAAGATGCCTGGACTAATGGCACAGCAGCACCCTTCCTGTCTAGATGGAACTAGTGAATGGATTGAGAACAAGCTGCTGTTTCAGAAGGGAGTTATTTGAGACTGCCATGGTCTGCTGGGCACATTCTTGTCTTTAGGAAGGCTAAAAGGCCCTAAAATCTCTGAGGATCTTTGTGGGGGGCTGCGGGCTGTCCATCTGGTGTGGCATGGTTGCATCCATCAGCAGAGCTGCAGTGCAAATTGCAAATGAACCTCTGCACATGGAGATCTCTCATTAGGGCAGGCAGCTATAAGGGCAGACTGACATGAAGGGGGCTGTGGTTAAAGGGACCAAGACCAACATGAGAAATCAGAAGCTTTTTGTCTTAGCCCTTGCTGTTTCTTTGTCCTCTTTCTGTGAAACAGAGCTAATACCACTGCCTTTCCTAATAGGCTGAACACATTAAAGGCCACGAGGCACTCAAACAATTAGTCAGGGAAGTTATATAAATATGCAAACATTTGTCTATGCTTCATCTCATAGCTCGGGGGCCTTCAGACCTGCTGCCGGGGGAACTAATAACAGTCTAGCCCCAGCTGCACGAAACAGTGTGGGCTATGAAGCCTGCCCACAAAGCTGCATAAATATCCAGACAGCTCATGCAAGGAACCGCTATTGCAGCCACTCTGCTAAACGGTCTGAAGGCAAAGCATTCTGCAGCAACTGCACCACGGGAGACGTGGGGACTTGTGCACCATGGGATTATCCAACAGGCCGGAGTTGGTTTGGATTCTGATCAGGGCAGTCAAACATCAGTCAAACAAACCAGGAAAAGTAGTGAGGAGTACAGGACAAATTTATACAAGAGGACAGACAGTCCCCATGACAAACAGTCATGACAGTTCCCAGCCATGCCACTGCAAAGTGAAAATTTCATGAATGAATGTGAAACCTCGGTGAATTCAGCCAGGTCAGTGCTGCATGGCCAGTGTTCCAGTATTGGAAACCTTTTGCCCAAGTTTACTCTATTGCTGAGAAAAGGGCTGAGAAAAAAGCATTTTTTCCTCAAAACTTTCTTTGGCTACGTACATGGGGAAATCTTTTGATTGTCTTCCTTGGTGATCAGCTTTCCATCAGCAAGCACACTCCCAAACACTCAAGCTGAGGTTGAACAAAGGACTTGGGATTCTCAAAAATGGTTTTGGTAAGACAGAGGTACCAAAATTGCAGTCACAGGCAGCCAGCACTGCCCTGGTTGTGCCCAGGTGCTTTAGACACTTTGCGTTTCCACTTCTGCCATGGAAGGTGCCTGGAATTGTGCCACATGCCTGGAGCTGCCCTGTCCGACGCTGTTCAACACCATCTCCTGCCTCATCCCAGCAGGAATCCAGGAAAGAGCTGTTCCTTCAAGCCTCTCGGACAACTTACATCGCCCACTCCCTGTGCTCAAGGCACACTTACACCAACAGGATCAGGCTCCTCACAAAATGCAGCTGCAGCAGTGCTTAAAATAAACAAATGGAAACTAAATGCCTGGCAGTTGTGGTGGTGCTACTGCTGTCTTTTGTAATTTCCATGTGGCTGGAGAACCCACTGGCTCAGTGCTGGCATTCAAGGTGGGCTCCTACCCATGTCAAACACCTCAAGTGAGACTGCCCTAACTATCGCAGTTGTCAATTATTCCTTGTAAAAAGGACGGGTGCCTTTCCGCCCTTCCTTTCTCAGCTCTTCCACTTGTGCAGCCAAGAATTAGAGACTCACTGAGCCAAAAGAGGGAGGGAAATATCAGGAACCCATCGGCTCAGCTTCTCCTCTGAGCTCCCTGCTTGCAGCACCCGCTCTCTGGAGGAGCCTACCTTCCCTGGGGCTGGAGGAGAAAACAGTGAGGCACATACAAGCCCCTGCAGTCACTTAAGTGTCCAAACATTGGGCATGGGAGTATCTATTGTTCAAGGATACAGAGATGCAGTGGGTCTAGCCCCAACATATACAAGCAGAAAGCAGCCATGTACTGTTCTGGGCCAGTTTCAGATGAAAGTTATATATAGCCTTTTCTGAAGAAGCAGCTATGAGATGGAAGGTAGCTGATTTTGGGGCTTAAACACGTCATTTTAAACATACAGTTGTAACGGAAGAGGCTGCTAAGCTATGTGTGATGAGTTTGGATCTTAATGTAAAAGGGGTCATGTTAAAACAGCACCACAATAGGATTTAAATGCCCTCCCTCCATCTTTTGATAATCTTTTCTCAACAGAGAGGATTGAATGAGAACAGAAAAACAATGAGTTCCCTCATCTGCTCCTCTCACTTCTGCAGCGGCTTTAATCTGTGTTTTAGGAAGCAAAAAAATATTTTGTTGCCATCAATCATTCACTCCCCACAAAAACAGGATTAATTGTTTTTGCCACTTTTAACAAGTAACTGTATTGCCAGCAAATAACAAACAGTTCCTGCTTGCAGATTTGTCCTGACTTCACGTGAAATCAGTCCTGTTTCTATCTCGTTGCTCTGCAGTGCCTATTCTACAGTTCAAAGGTGCCTGTGCCTCACACCGTCTCAGACTGTATGTGCTCACTGTCCCTTCCTCCTCCTGCAAGCTAGTCTGTGGACTCCTCAGGACAGGTGTATCCCTGTTTCCTACACTTCTCCCATGGCACCATCTTTCAGTGCACAAGCAATTGACTGGTCTAGCGGGAGGTGTCCCTGCCCAGGGCAGGGGGTTGGAACTAGGTGATCTTTAAGGTCCCTTCCAACCCAAACCATTCCGTGATCCTGTGTAATTCTTACTTGCCTGAGCTGTCTAAACACGTGCCAGCCGCAGCATAGCTGCAGTGAGTAAGAGCAGGTAAACACTGCTCAGCCCTCGCGATATCCCTCACGTGCTCTCACTGGAATTTCCCCCCTGCTCTAATATATGCTGTCTCACTGCAAGACACACTGTGGAAGGCATATCGTTCCTTCCTCCGAGGCATCTGCTGAGACCGCTGACAAAAGGCAGGATATTGTTTTGATGAAGCTTGATGTCTTCTGCTCTTCAGCAATCTAATGTCAATAGAGCTAACTTGAAATCCCTGACACTGTGACTGTTCAGTGCTTCTTACAGATGTTAGTTCTCTTTCCAGTTGAAAGAAAGAAAGAAAGAAAGAAAGAAAGAAAGAGAGAGAGAAAGAGAGCAAGAAAGAAAGAGAAAGCGAGAAAGAGAGAGAAAGAGAGAGAGAGAAAAAGAGAGAAAGAAAGAAAGAAAGAAAGAAAGAAAGAAAGAAAGAAAGAAAGAGAGAGAGAAAGAGAGCAAGAAAGAAAGAGAAAGCGAGAAAGAGAGAGAAAGAGAGAGAGAGAGAGAAAAAGAGAGAAAGAAAGAAAGAAAGAAAGAAAGAAAGAAAGAAAGAAAGAAAGAAAGAAAGAAAGAAAGAAAGAAAGAAAGAAAGAAAGAAAGAAAGAAAGAAAGAAAGAAAGAAAGAAAGAAAGAAAGAAAGAAAGAAAGAAAGAAAGAAAGAAAGAATCACCATGGCTGATCTTTGCACCCTGACACCATTATTCAGTTGAGTAAAACTCTCACACCGCTGTGCATGTCTTGACCACAAACCAGTGGTTTCTTTTTTTTTTTTTAACTGTGCAATCGTTCTCAGTAAAAATGATCGCACCATGAATTTATGAGATGCAGCAGAATTTATGAGATCCAAGACAATGTATTTTGTCATTTACTGTGGCTAAAAATGTTTTTATCTAGATGCAAAGATGCTGAGACATCCTGGAAAAAGTAGAGATTGATATCGATGTGGAAGAGGAACCTGAGAATTACTAACAGATTTGGGAAACATCTGTGTTCTGCCTATGAAGAGTAAACAGATAAAAAAAAAAACCAAACCCAAAGCGTTTTATGAAAGCTCAGCAAGCAAAAAAAACCCCAGTCAAATGCCAAACAAAAAAGCTCAAAACCCGGTAAACCAGCCTGAAATGAGAAAGGGCAGAATCCAGTTCTGGTTCAAAGGCAATTATAATTTCTCAGTCAGAGCCCAGCACAAACCGGGATTAGCAATGGTTTGATTTTCAGGGGATCGTAGGATTGTTGTGCATTCTTCCACTGATTTCAGCAAGGAGGGGAAATAAGGAACTTTGCTTTTAGTCAGAAATTAGACTTTTTAACAAGCCAGTTCTGAACTTTTTCTCTCTTTGACTACTCGTTGGGATGTTCTACATGTGGAGCCCCCAGATACTCTTCAGTTTCTCAACAGGTTTTAAAGACAGAGGCGTTATCCCAATCTCAAAAGCTTTCTTCTGAATCTCCCAAATGGATTCTCAAAGGTTTTCATTTTAAAGCAGGAATATTTGAAAGTTACAATCAAATTAAAAACGCATTAGAAGTTTACGGCATCCTTGTTTTCTCAAAGTGTGTAGGATCTGGCTTTCTCAAGGCGGGTAGGTGTTGCGATCTGGCTCCTTGATTAGGTATCTTAGCTAAACGTGCACTGTGCGTGGGGGAAGTCGTTAGCAAGATGTGTTTGTTCTAAAATGCCCCTGATGTTTGCACACACAGCTCAAACGCACTTCACGTGGGCCTGATTTCTGTGCAAATACTTAAACAGCCCTAGAAACAACGTGGAATGTTGGATGGGATTTCGCCAATTAAAGCTCGGATTTAATCCCTAATGAGCGGATAGGAGTTGTGGTACTGGCTCAGGGGTAGTGCAACTGGTAGTTGTGTTTTCCCTCTCCAAGCGCAACTGTAATACGGGGCGGGGGGGGGGGGCGGGGAATAAATTTAGACTGACTCAAAGGCAGTATATGTTTCCTTCTCCTACCTCATTAATCCTGTATCTATCATATAGGCTTAGAAACAGCAATTTAGAGTCAAATCCCTTAGGACAACCAACAACACAGCTTAAGAAATATCATTTAAGGAATTGATCGTTTGATACAATCCACATTATGGGTGGAAAACAAAATAGGTGAGAAGCTAAAAAAGTGAGAAGACAGGGGAAAAAAGTAAGAAAAATAGTATGTAGCTGAACTATTTTGTCATCCCGGAATTTGAAGGATGGTTTCTGTTCAAAACGTGGCAAAACTGCAGAATGCTGCAGACGTAATTAAGGTATTATTGTGTTGCATTTCCTCCCCAGGTGTCAGAGAAAAACAGTGCCTGATGAATGAAAGACAAATTTGAAAGCAAAAATAGAAAAAAGAAGACAACCTAGATACAGAGATACTGCAGAAATCTTTAAAAAGAGAAGTAGTGACTGAAAAAATCAACAGGGCCAATGAATTATCATTGCCAAGGAAATCTTGACTCCTCCATCCAAATGAACTGACTGTAATAGTAAAGACTTACTCATTCCTTCCAACACACAGCTGGATTTAACAGTCCTTGTGGGATGCAAGCAAAGGACAGCACTCTCCAAAATGGGAAGCAGTCCCCGGGTCCGACATGCAGTCCTGCTGGCTCCTGTTCTGCTCCCTCCCATCAGTTTGAGATGACCAAATTCACCTTCTTGTGGGATGCCGCATGCCTCTTCCCAGATCTCCTTCACCTATTTGCCCAGAACTTGCTGTACTGTAGGTCTTCAGCTGTGACTCTGTCCATAGCCACAGGAAGGGACAAACTTGGCATTCATAACTGGCCACGTTCAGCTTCAGTGGAGTCCAAGCGCAGCTAAGAACTTAGTGCAAGAATGATAGCTTACAAAAGATCTTTATAAGCAAAAAAAACCCAACCCAAAACAGACTATGCTTAGCTAATGTTTCTCAGGAAGGGCTGAGATAAAGCTGCTCTGTCTTCACGTACGTACATCGCTGCACCTCTGCCTTTGGGCAGGGAAAATAAACCAACTCCCAAGACTTTATCCTGCTCTGTTAGAATCATGGAAAGTAGTGATAGGAGCAAAACCTTCTCAGTCTTTTCATTATTACAATCAACCAGTGAAATCCTTGTTGTAGATGCTTTGATTTGTGGGTTCCACCAGTGCTGTTTCTGATCTTAATGAAATGATAATATGATTGTTTCATGAGCCGGTTTTCTCCCATGAATCGTTCTCCTTGGAGTCCAATACCAGACAGGAGCTACCCAGAGCAGACCTGAAATACAGCTGTTGCTGTTGATCTCTTGGTGTTAGTTGTTGATGTCATTGCACTCATTCTTTTCTCTGGACAGGTTTACATCTTGATGCCTAGGCACGTGCTGAGCCCTGTGTTCATGCTTGTAAGACACCTCGTTTGTCCTACGCGGCAGCTCACAGGCTTTTTACTGCACCAGTCCAGCATGACGTTGCCAAGTCTGCACAATTTCTGGGGATCCAGACACCTGCTAACCTCCCTGGAGGAAATATTCCATTTGTAGCACAGTCTTGGCCTACAGAGCATGAGTAGAAGGTGTTTGCGTTGCAGCCCCACTGTTCACTGTTCCTTTATCTCTTAGTCCTTTTGCACCCTCTTGGCCCCTTTACTGCCTGGATGCTGGGGAGAGCTTTCCAGCCTGGATTCCTGTTCGCCCTGTGGCCTGCCAGCAGCACGTACGGCTGCTCGGGCCTCAGCCCACGCACTGCTGGCTGCACACACTCGATTATTACTTTGAAGGACGGCCAGTGAAGTTGTGAAGGTTTTCGTCTTCCTTCAGCTGTAGTTGGCTTTGGTTTAGGGCAGAAGGTATGAAAGTGGCTTACAGGGGATTAGCTTTAGTGGCAAGCCCCTACCAGGACTTTGATACGTTGAGTTTAGTTGACTTGCTTTGACTTTCTCTCTCGTGTGGTTTGATCTGTGCACCAATCTCATTTGTGTATGTTAGCAGTCTGGCCTCATTCTTGTCAAGATATTCCTAGTTTTTAAATTTAATTAACTTCTCTGTTTGCTGAAACCTTTGCTGCTATCTACCCGGATGAAGTGAAAGGGGAAGCATAGCCTTATGAAGCAAATGTGATGAAAAACATGAGTGGAGGTTGCTCATATTTGTTAGGAAGGTGTTTTCCAGTCTCGGGAATCCCCCAGGGAGTTCATTGGGTTTTGTGTTCCAGCTCACATGAAAATGCTTGCCCTTCACTCTGCAGCCACCATGCGCAGGGTGAAGCAGCCTGCAACATCACAGACAATATGTGGGCCATTGGCACACCAATGGCTTTTGAAGCAGCCTCGTGTTCCTTCCAGCCTTCTGGTGCCCACTTCTCTGCCTCTCCACCTGTGTTAAATCATGATGTGTTCTCCTATGCTGGTAAGAAATGTCACGTAACGGATGGGAACTCCTTTGGTCTGCTGAGAGGAAGTACTGCAAACATGCAAATACCTGAACCCAGAACCGTGAATCTTCCCACACCAGTTTCGTGAGCTTTCCCCTGCTGACCCAGGCACTACCATAGAGTTACCGTTCCTGCTGGCTTAGGCGGGAGGGTGAGCTGTGGGCATGGGAATGCCCCAATGGTTCCAATACAGGTTGAAAATATCATTTTCTGAAGGCCTGCTGTTATATTTCAGGTAGGTTCCCAATGGCAACAGCCTGAGGACGTACAAGATCACACCACTATTGCAGACCTTCATTACCACTACACTTATAATTGGATGGCCAATACAAGAGGGGCTAGTCACCAACATGTAAGAGCTGACGTAACTAGCAGATGGCTTCTAAGCTGATTTTGGTTCCCTTAGTATAATGATCTGATACTAGAAGACCATTATGCAGAGAGCTCTAAAGCCCATTTAGTTGGATCTCACCAGTTTGTGCCAGTCTTTTCTCCTTCAGGAACACTGCCGGGTAGTGAGGAACAGCCGTTCCCGTAAAGCTCCTAGAGGCACATAAAAGGTGTATTTGATACACTGTGCAGATAAGAAAAAGGAACTGCATATACAGGCTTGCAAGAGCTGCTACAGGGTTTATTCATGGCTATACAGACCCCCTTGGAAAGAGAACTTTTGCAAGCTTCTTGGACAAACTGGGCAAAGAAATTAAAATCACCACCAACAAAAATAAGCACACATTTCCCCCCAGGTCCCTGCCCCACAGAATTTTCTTTCATGCCCTCCAAAAGGCCACAGGTTAGTGGATTCTGCGTTTCAAGGGATTCTGAACTGCAAAGGATGGCAAAGAAGTTTTAGGAAAGACAACCGATGAAGCTATTTTTAGTATCAGCTGCATGGAAAATACTTCTCAGAGGTAGTCTGTTAGAGTAGAAGACATATTTCCTCCTTTTTAGTTTCTGCTGAAAAACAGAACTTCAGAAGTAAGTAACGATAACAAAAGAGCAATGGTTCTGCTGGGTAAGTACTTGTGGCTGGTACTGCCAAACCCAAAATCTTCCCTGAGAAAATCTTCTCAGTTTCATCCAATTCCAGAGATTCAAGGTGCTCAGCTGGTCTGAATAAAACCTGGAGTGAGTTTCCAAGGTTTTGGGTACCCCAGGCTGCAAAACATTCTAAGATTTCCTTTCTCTTTCTGCTGTCAGAGAGGAGTAGTTTCGTTACTGTAGAAACACTTGGATATGAGTGTTTTCAGTTCATTATCTATTCACAGTTTCAAGAGCCCACAGAAGGGAGCGAGTGATGTGGGATGTAGTCCGTGGTGAACTAAGACAGAAGCAGCACGCATCTCTATTAGGAAATGCTCCTGTTTTGAATTAAAAACCTATCTATTTCAAACAGAATCTGCCTTTCTTTTTGGACAAAAGTAACATGTGCGTCTGTACTAGGACCAGGGGAAATTATTAACAACATGATTTAACTACGCTGTGTAATTGTAGCTCTGTAACAGCAGAAGAGTCACTAATAAGCAATAATATTTCAGTTGCCATAAAAATGCAGGCAGGTAATTAGAAGTCATTTCTCACAGTAAACCCAGTTTTTACCTTTTTCAATATGCCTTCTCTTTCTTTTTTTTGCAAGGGAAAAAATGACTACCATCTGGGGGCCCAAATACGTAGATAAAACCAGTGTTTTGAAATGTGTGCCATTCTGTGTTCCTCTTTCTGTTATCTGATTTATGGCATGCAAGAGGATTTTAGAATAAACAACACATTTATGTACTTTAATCTTCATATACGCTTTTCACTTTCTATTAGAAGTCATTGTACTCCTTTAAATAAGCCCATCTAATTCTCCAGAATAATAAGAACGACAATCAGGATACGAATACTTTCTTTCTGTTTGCCATGGTACAACTTTTGACCAAACCGATGTAACGTCTTGGTAGTTCTCTTTCACTGAATATCTGCTTTTCCATACTACAAAGGCTTGAGTTGACAGCAAAATAGATTTGCTCTCCATGCTATGACATGAAATCTAGCTCTCATTCTTTATTTCAGGCAAATGTTAATAATTGTATAATATTGATGGCACTAATAATAATTTAGATAAGCAGGTTTTTTTTTTTCCCCTGGTTCCCACTAAAAGGCTGCAATTTGTTTCGCTGGAGATGATTGATTTTTTTCCTCATGTGAATCCTTCCCTTGTAGGTGTGGAAAACATGTGTATCTAAACCAAACCTGCTTCAAATATTCTATGAACTGAAATGCATTGATGCTGCTATCGCCTGGTAAGACACATAGTAGCAACCTAATTTTGGATTTCGGAAAAAGAACAGTAACACGTTTCTACATGCGTTCACTCTTGCAGGTTGAGACAAGCTTCCTAACAGACAAACAGGCAAATTTGGAGTTATTTTTTGCATTAAAGCCATGAGAGCGGGTATTGCTCCATTACTCATTACGTAAGGGTGGCAGCGCTGGCACCGATGTGCTGCAGCAGCAACACGGGCTGCTCCTGCCGTTGAACCCTCGCACCTCCCACGCTGGCCGGGGAGGCCCTGGGGACTGCAGCCGCCGAGGGCATCCTCTTACCGAGGGGGCCGCTCCACACACGCTGCTCATTTCTAAAGCGGAGGACACAAAAGCCATGCTCCAGACCATCCTGGGGAAGGTCCAGGGGTAATCAACCCAGAGGGCGCAAATATAGCTGAGGTCAAGCCCCTTCTCTGAACTCCAGGAGATACTGCCCATGCCTTTTTGCAGGAGCCAAGCCCTCCTCTAATATAGGTAATTACGGCAGTGAATATTTCTGGCAAGCTCATTGTTCTGGTAAGAGATAACCAAGAGCAAGAACGGTCTTAGGCATGCTATGCAAATCGAAGTTTTACCTATATAATTAGGGCAAATAGATCTATAGGGAAAGTACATCTGTAACCAGTATAACTGCCTACAAAATCCCTAGAGTAAGTTCAATTTTATCAGCAGAAAAAGCCACTTCCTCACTCCTGGCCTGCAGGATAACTGGTATGCAATATTGGCAAGCAAGGTTCAAACCCTCCAGGCTGGCTATACCATAGTCCTCTTCCAGTGCCAAGCGTGCACGGTACTGGACACATCACTTAGAAGTTTTTTGAAATGTAATGTTCTAGCTGAGTCTTACAAAAGTCCAGACAGCCAACATCCTTCCGTTTCAGACAGGAAAATGTTATCTCCACTTTGCAACTGGATAAATTTAACCACGAAGAAATTCAGCGGAACCGTTTCGCAGGTGCTGTGACTTGTGCCTTTAAATCTCTTTCTTGGTCCTACACTTCTTGTATAACAATCTGCCCTAAACCAGGCTGCCAGAACAAGTTATGTGCACGAGTACGGAGCGGCAACAGTAACTGCGTCTCTTCTGCACATAGACCTGTCCTTAAGTATGCAGTGTATTTTCCCAAGCACCCTTTTTTATTATTATAGTTTAACTTTTGTGACAGATGGAAGTCCGTGCAGACGAGAGAGCATCCGCGGAAGAGTCGGTAATGTTTGTTTTCCACAAATGCCAGCTGGGTCAATCAGGGAACTGTTTCTAAATTGCAGTTCCCAAAGGATGCTCTGCTTAGCTGGCCGGCCTGCAGAGGATCCTGCAGTCATTTAATGTTAAAGGCAGCTTTGTGATTGGATAAATTCCAGCAAATATGTTCCCATTGCTGATGAACAACTTAAAAAATCAGCTAAACAGGATGTACTGATAAACACTACGACATCAGCCAAAAGCTCGCTATTGCTTTTCATGAAGCCCGTATAAATAATTTTAAAATAAACATCTGACAGTCTCCCAACTTAGAGGCATAGAATCATAGAACTTCTATCAACCTCCTTTGACAATTCATGGAAGCAGGACCGTCTGTAAAGCACAGCGCTACATGTTAGGGGGTGTTCATTGTGGAGCGTTCTTACTTGAACCAGAGACATTAGGTTTGGGTTTCTGAGTGGTCTGACATCAACATCTACACTGTCCCCAAGTCAGGTAGCGGGTGCAGCGATGTTCTACTTCACACACTCAAACCACCAAAGAGCAGAGAGTTTAACTGCTGAGCTACAGGGACAGTCGTGTGCTGCAAGCCAGGGGCCGATCCTGAAGAGGCAGAGCAGGGCAGATTCCTGGTGGCTTTCTGAAAATCCGAACAACCAGATCCTCTAAGTGAGTAAAGTCCTCGCCTCACTAATGCATTTGCCCCCTGGGATAAGGGTGAAGCTGGATTTCACCCCATTGCTTGAAACAATTTCAAAAGTGCCACCGTTTGACATTGTTGGCAGCGTGCTCCAGCAAGTGTAAACTGAGCTGCCTACTTATTTAGTTCAAGAGAAATGTCAAGCGAGGCACTTACAAGTGCTATAAAAAGCCAATGGGAAGTTGGACTTCATCAGAAAGGACACTTAGCACCAGGTGACCCTCAGCACCCGCCAGCCGAGCCTCACACACAGCAATCTGGATCACAAGCAAATCAGGAGGCACAAGCAAAGCTGAACTTCCCAGGGAGGAGCAGGCAGAAACCTCAAGAGTGCTTCCATGGTCAGCTCAGAGCTGTGCTTGGAGACGAGGAAGAGTGGGAGAGGTGGAAGGGGTGCCCTGCAGAGAGCAGCACCAGCTCCACTCGGAACCTTGTCCTGCAGCATCCCGAGGGGTGCCGGGCCATCCTGGTGGAAGAGAAAACACCGAGGACGAAGGCACATGAGCCCCATTTTGGGGCCACTGTGCGTTCGCCTGGCCGGGACTCAGCTCAGCATCGCTGGGAGCCGAGCGAGCGGGTCCCGCAGGAGCGGGCAGAGGCTGCAAGGCAGGTGCCCGCCCCAGCGGCAGCCCCAGCCCGGAGCCGCAGGCAAAGCAGCACCTTGCAGCACCCCGTGATGTCAGTCAGGTCGCCGTGCACATGTAAACACGGCTGGCGCGGTGCAGCCGGGACACTCCACTTCCTCCTGACAGCACGGGTGCACTTAGCTGGGTTTCTGCCTGAAAAGGTAAGGCTGCTTTTAAGCTCCCTCTTTGTGATCTAGAACCAGCCTATGCTGTTTCCTACAAAAATGTTGCGCTCCTCGGGCTTTTTCTTAGGGGTTGGCTCTTGCCAGGAGGAGATTTGCGGCGCTTTGAGTCTTGAAAAAACAGCAGCCCTCCTTGTGCACCAATCCTCTGTATGAACGCATGGAGGAGTGGGAACAGCGGCTGCATGAAATTGCTGTTGCTAGAGTAAGCAAAATGTTACAGCATGTGCAATTAGCGGTTCTCCAACTGTTCTCCAGTGTCATTACTAGGCACGATTTCTTTTTTTTTTTTGACTGATTTCTCCAGGAATATCTTTTATTTTAAAATCATACTTGACAGTAAGGGAAACTTGCAAATCTGTTTTTTCTAACGGTGATTTATATTTCCATTAAAAAAAAAAAATCTACCTGCTGCCTGTCTCTGTGCCATCCAATGCCCTTTGATTGAATTGCAACAGTAGGAAATTAATATCAGTCAGGGAGACACAATGTGACAAAAATAGCAAGATTGCTTGGACTTGGTTTTGTTGATGAGAATCCTGGGGCAGTTTCAATGCATAATTGAGGTTGCAGTCACTGGTCTGGATTAAAACTTAGCTTACTTTGTGGGCCAAAGCTTTTAAACTGTACTTTGTAAAAGGCGGTTTACGGACGGGTTTGCATTCGCTGGCACCGGCAGCTCAGCTCTGAAGGGAGCTCAGCAAAATGGCACGCGTGCAGTTTGGCGATTATAGACAGGATTCGTAGTGGGTGGACGCCGAATCCAAGAATTCTTGAAGTAAATCAAAAGGGAATCTCACCGAGGGTGAGTCAATATGTCAGGTCTGGCTTGCCGCAGATTTCTGTAGGAGAGGACTCCAGCTCTCCAGGCTGCGGCAGTAGGATGTGTGAAGTAAGAGTGTGATTCTTGTTCAGGGGCAGGTTTTCTGCTGTCAAGTGAAAGTGCTGGGACCTCGGCTCCAGTGCAAACGTCACCAGCCATGGGAATTGCATCCGTGATGCCAGTCCGTCCGCGGGACAGCCCTCGCCCAGCCTGGAGCGAGCGCTCCAGCGAGGTTGCCGGCGTCCCGCTGCGTGCGCGCCCTGCTTCTCCAGCTGCCCGAGATGCAGACGTGAGAATTAGACTAGTGTCACAAAACAAAAACATCTCATAACAACAGATCAGACAACCCAGATCTGCTCTTTTTTTGTGGAAGAAGAAAACCAGAAAAAGTACCCTTAACTGTAGAACTTTCCACTTCTGACTGCGGAGGTTTCACAACGAAGTGCGAGTGCAATAGCCTGAGATGTTCACGTCAATGCAATGAGGGCAGAGTTGAGAGGGATTTGTGTCTTAAATCAATTAACCCGTCCGCTGATGGGCATGCCAGAAAGATCCAGGACTCGGGAATGACATTCCTGTGCTTCTCAGTCCTATCAAGATGAACATCTTTTTCCTAGAAATGCTAGTTTAGTTTCCAAACGTCCAGCTATGAGTAATAACGTGCACACTTTATGTCCTTAATGCAACAGCCTGAGAAGTACAGACTCAAAATGTAAAAAGCAGTAGTTAGCTTTAGTATTTATGTACTACCATTTTTTAAAAAAAATCCTATTCTGAAAACAATGTTGCAGTAGGAGCTGTCTCCCTGCAAGATGTAAATAATCACTGATAAAATCTGATGGAGCTTTTCAGCCTTCTACCTTTGCTGTACACACATCGTGCAGCAAATGACTTTTCTTTCTTAACAGCTTTGGAGACCTAATTTCAGGCAGACATTCTGCGGTATCTCTGTGTGTCTGCTTTCATGCGCAGGTGGGAAGATAAGGGGACAGTGTGGGACTAATCTTCAATCTGAACAAGAGAAGTGGGCGGAAGGGCAGAAATACAAGCATTTTGTAGTCCCTTGGGTATACGTCTGGGCCCATTCTGTCTAAAGAGATAGTTTAATCTCGTTAGATTTTTACGACTTTGTAACAAAGCCATTCATTCCCAGAAAGCGCCCTGTTCTGAGGAGCCAGCAGACATCACCCATGTGTATATTAATTGTGTTAATGCTTTTGCACTGACGGCCAGGTCATCCTGCTCAGTCCACTTCATTGTAAATGGCCTGACCCCACGTTCACTGCATGCAAAGGGGAGGCTTTTTCTGACTCCCCGGGCCGTACGCCTCCTGTTCATCCACCCTGGTGTCACATTTGCTCGGGTGGTGGGGATGGGACATCACCTGCATTTCCACAGGTTGGGTTTTGTTACCTTTTGGTTCCAAGGTTTAAAGCAGCTCCCTGGTATCCATCAAAGCGCAGCTTTTCAGGATGCTTCCACCTGTAGATACCAGCAATATGAGGACTGCTCCTGGGAGCGTTTTTTTTCCTAACATCAGTTATTCAGCAACACAAGTTTTTCAATTTGGGGTCACCCTAGAAGAGAACAACACAAGCTCATGAGAACATAATCACACCACCACCTCTGCCTCCAGCCACTCAGTCCCTTGAGGGTTAGAAAACTACCTTAAAGAGGGGGGCAAAGAAATGAAATCTGGATTAATTCTGACACCTTGTGGACAATTAGCAGATGCAGATGAAGCCAAAGGGGGAACCTCTCCATGTTCTGGGCTCCACCATGGTCTCAGGTATGCTGCAGCCCAGCCCTGTGCTCGTCTGCGTGCCTGGGCACAGTTTGCTGCAATCAGAAAGTGAAGGCTGAATTCTGATATCAAGCGTGCACACTCAGCATCAACCTCGCGTTACAGCAGACACATCCTGGACATGTCGGTTTGCCCTAAACGGCTCCATTCAGCGGCCAGTTTGAGTCAGCAGCCTGAACTTGATTATTCTGGTTGCTGACACTGTGGTCTGGTCCTTAGCTGTCACATGACATGTAAATAAGGGCTAACCGTATCTAGGGACGTCAATAAGCAAACTGACTGTTATGACTCATTTGAACTCAAGAACACGCATCCACTGGCCAGCATTTAAATATGAGCATGTCCTTAAAATAGAACATTTTGCAAATGTGTCTAATCCTCCATGGTTTCAATGGCCATGTAGCCCTTGTGTTTTTGGGGAAGCACCAGCCAGTCAGCCTAACCTTGACACCCAAGGGAAACCAGGCAGCTGGTAACTTTGAAAGTGGCTCTTGAATGGCTTCTTGGCAAAGTGGGTGGTCACCTGAAGGGACAGAAATGGGGTGTAGTGAGCAGTGCTCTTATTGGAGACAAGGGCAGCAGACAGCACGTCCACCTACAGCTGCAGGCGAACCAGATGGAAGGAGATCACACACTTTCAGAGCGCCAGAAATTCACAGCGCTCTGAAGAAATGGGATGTAACCCAAGTTTATCGCTCTGAGAAGCAACACCCTGAGTGAACACTCCAGTGCTCAGCCCCATGCCCTGTCCACTCCCTGTCCCAGTGCCCTGAGGAGCACCAGAAAGGAGAGCGGGAGGCCTCCAACGTTGCTTCTCTGACCGGTGGAGATAAGGCCTTGGGCCAGATGCATCTTTCCCCCTCATTTCCAGCACCTTTTGAGCTCTCTTCCCTTCTCATGGACAAGTTCTGACCTTGTGATAGCAGCAAGGCTGTGGTGTCCTGGGATGGGAGCAGCTGGGGACACTCCACCACAGAGCAGAGCATCTCATCCCAGAGCTGCCGTGGGGTGAGGGTTACTAGGAGTGAACTGCAGACTGGAGGGATTGCCCTGGAGGGGCAAAACCAGCCTGGGAGGTGTGCTCTGAGAAACCTGGCCTCCGTGTACTCATGCCGTCTCAGTGAAGGAAGGGGATTAGATAGAGGGTTTCTCCACTGCAGCATTTCTTTGATGTTTGGTGCAACTGAAGGATGTAGCCCAGTTTCTAAAGCTGAGAATGCTGCAGGAGATAAACATGCAGCCTTGCTTTTTGAAGACTGTGAGAAAGTGAAAGACAAGTTTAAAATGAAAAGCAAGAAACCTGGCAGCAGCATCTGTTTGGGGATCCTGCAGGAGCAGTGGTTAGATGGCTCACCGTCAGCATCAGCCAGAGCCACTGCACCCGCGGTGAGGGTGGCCTGTGTCCCATCCTGGGACCTTGCCATGTCTGGGCGTTCCTGCAGCCTGAATTACAACCCTTCCATAGCAGCCTCGAACAGTGTCTGTACGAACTGCCAAGTACCGCAACGATTAACAAGCTGAAAAAACAGCTATTTGTGTTCTTTGTCACTTGAGAGCTCTAAACGCTACTCTTTTTTTGTAATGTGAAGGGAAAAACATTAGTAACAGGGTACGAGTTACTAATATCTACCTACAGAGACACTTTTTCTGGCAAATGCCTCTTGCCAGTGGTGCAGAAAATGAGTCAGAAGGAATGAATCAGTGTCTGCAGTGCCACATGAAATAGGAAGCTGATATGCAATATTAACGGTTGTATTAGGCACAGGAGGGAATCACTGCAATGAGAATTATAACCCTGTGGGGAAATACCTCATACAATCAAACTCCTCCTGCCTGCGTTGCCTCACTGAAGACAAGTCCCAGTTACAAAAGCTGACAAAAGAAAGATGGCCCAACAGTTCTACACGTGACATTCAGCCATTCCTACTTATCTGACTCAAAGGAGAGCCAGAAATTGGAAACATCTACAAATAAAATTATTTGATGGTAAAAAGTGTTAAACTGGGGCTGCTAGGGTGATGAGAAATGGAAGCCAGTGATCGGATTAGCCCTCTGCTTGTTACATTAGCTTAAATACATGGCAGCAGACTTCGGGAGCACTGGCTGCACTTACAACAGTCAAACATCTCAAGCCTGCTCCCTGCAACCCGTTTCCACACAGCCTGTCCCCATCATGCCAGAGAAGGTGGGTCCATGAGGTCCACTGATGGGGCCAGGAGAAATGCCACCCACGCAAGGCCTAATGTACAGGTATTATTCAGTGGTCAGCAGCACATTTTGGTCGTTGGGCCATGTGGTTCCTCACACACAGAAGCTGGGCTATGGTACACCTTTCTTCCATGTACCCTGCTACTCAGAGACCAAGCCACAGATCACCTCGAGCTGCCAAAAGGGTAGGCAGCTTCTCCTGCTCCTCTATTAGCAGTAAGGCACATCTTCACCCATGCTTATGGTGCTTGGGCAGCCCAGCAAGGGGACTGACATGACCAAAATGGTCCTTCACCTCTGCGTAAATAGTGGGAGACCTCTGAAAGGGCAGCTTTGAAGAAGACAGCAGGATGTTTTATACAGAAGGTATTTCCAAACCTCTACTTTGTACTGTATAGTCAAATAGGAAATGCAAATGTGAATATCAACAACCCTTGCAGTGCTTTGCCTTTACAGCCCCTGTTTTTGTTCTCTATAGGAATGACCCACCCACCCTATACCACAACAGATGTTTCCAGCAGCCCAGTCATGATGCAGAGCAACCAGACCTGCTCCAGTCACAGTATAACATTCAAAAACAGCCTGTATGCAACCACTTACACCATCATATTCATCCCCGGCCTCCTGGCAAACAGCGCTGCCTTATGGGTCTTGTGCCGCTTCATCAGCAAGAAGAACAAAGCCGTCATCTTCATGATCAACCTGGCCGTGGCTGACCTGGCTCATGTCCTCTCGTTGCCACTGAGAATATACTATTATATTAACTCCACGTGGCCTTTTGAGAAATTCCTTTGCTTACTGTGCTTCTACCTGAAGTACCTCAACATGTACGCCAGCATTTGTTTCCTCACCTGCATTAGTATTCAGAGGTATTTCTTCCTGTATCAGCCCTTCAAAGCCAAGAACTGGAAGCGGCGGTACGACATAGCCATCAGCGCTGTGGTGTGGCTCTTCGTTGGGGCAGCGTGCTTGCCGTTCCCTATCATGCGCAACTACGGCTTGGCCAACAACACAAATACCTGCTTTGCCGACCTTGAAGTCCGGCAGATCAACAGCAAAGTGGCCACCGTGCTCATGACAGGCACAGCGGAGCTCTTGGGGTTCATCGGCCCGCTCATCATTATTTTATTCTGTACTTGGAAAACAAAAGACTCTCTTCAGGGCTTCCAGATACCGCTGCAAAACAGCTGCGAGAGGCGGAAGGCTTTAAGGATGGTTTCCATGTGTGCCATTGTGTTCTGTGTGTGTTTTGCACCATACCACATCAACTTCTTTTTCTACATGTTGGTGAAAGAAAATGTCATTACAGACTGCTTCCTGAGTACCATCACGCTCTACACCCAACCCTTTTGCTTATGTCTTGCGAGTCTGGACTGCTGTTTGGATCCAATCCTCTATTTCTTTATGACTTCAGAGTTTCAAGACCAGATATCAAGGCACAGCAGCATGGTCATCAGGAGTCGGCTCATGAGCAAAGAGAGTGCCTCATCAATTAAGGAATGACAAGAAAGCCAGATGAAAGGAATTAAGATATTTCATATGAAATCTGGGACTGTTCTGTGACACTCGATTACGAACTCTGTTGTGGAAGATCCTGCAAGTGTATTCGGAGGATTTTTTTGGCAGTGGAAGTATTTTGATATATAGAAGATAAAGCTCTGTTGGAGACCAATGTGTTGGAAGCTAAAGAGCAACCCAACTGGTGTGACTACACCTACCGCTGTGCCACCCACACCTCTCCTCCCTGGACCAGAAAATATACAGGGGGGCGCGACAAAGCTTTTGCTAGGAAATGGTGGAAAAGTCCCAGGAGCTTTTCTTCTATTTTCCCAACTCCATGGCTCTATGATCAAGCCAACGACAATCCTACATCCATACACTGACATCTGCTGAAGTGCCTTCTCTGCTAAAAACACACAACGTACGCAAGAACCTGATAATGGCCAGTAACAATAAATGGCAGTTTTGGTCCCCACACTCAGGGCTGCAGAGATGTGAAGGCTGGCACCTTGCTTCAGCAGAGCAGCCCCGGCTTTGAGTGTATCCCACTGGTCACCACACTTACCTCTGCTTCACCTTTCCTGCACTCCCCATCCCACTCTCGTTCATTATTTCCTTCTCACCCAGCTCTAAGTTTGCTCCTTAATTGCTGACACATCCTGTAACTTGCATCTACAGCTGGTGCAAGACCCTCTGCAAAACAAATTCTCCCAGCAGCTCCTCAAACATCTCAAAGAGTGGGACCTTCCCTTGCTCCCAGTGACTTTCTTCCCCTCCGAGCTGTCCCCGGGGGGAAGGAGGGCATGAGTACGTGGCCTTCACCTTTGGACCCCGAGGGGCAGGACCACTGGGAGCGTGCCGCGGGCTGGGTGCAGATGGACTCGGCCTGGGCGCCGTTGGATTTGATGATGCTGTTGGCACCGTTCAGGTCCTCACTCTCTTCTGCGTGTGGCTTCTTCAGCTCAGAGGTACCTGTGACGGACCCACCCCATGAAATCTCTGCTTGATAGATTCAATTGATACATCTTTTAAAAAAGAGAGGTGTCCTTGCCAAGGTGATTTCACTAATAGAGCACAGGCTAATTTCTTAAGAAAATTATTCATCGTGATTTTTTCCACTAGCTCCTCTCATGAGCTTAATGTTTACATTTTTATAACTTTATCGGCTATGAAGATAAGAAAAGCAGTAACAGGAAAGGCTGCCGTTGGCCCCTTGTTTTAAATTAGTGACAGCTCTTCGGCTAAGTTCACCCTCTTTGTGTAACTTCAAGGGTATCCTCGTGATACCTAGGGATTATTTTGGCTGAACACAAGCACTGATTTATTGCCTTTGAAATCCTGTGTTTTTTCAAAAGGAATGTGTACAATTCTCAGTAAACACCAGTGGCAGCATCCTACACATTGCTGTAAAAATAGAAGAAATACCAAAAACACCTGCTAAGTATATTTTAAATCTAACTACTCAGTTCCCAGCTCCGTCAAAAATTTTCTGCAATGTTATGCTTTCCCACTTGACTATTTTACAATAAAATGGGAAAAAGCAAACAATAACTAGGTTTAAATAACCATTACGCTGGAGTTCCTCTAAAAGGCAGCAAACATACTGATGAAGTACAATAAGCTCTTGTAGTTCTTTCATTTGTGAGAAGATGATTATGGGCTACAGTACAATAAGCGTAATCTTACATGTAGATAAGTGAAAATACCAAAATATGCCTATCTGAAGGAAGTAACTGTCACAGGGAGAGTGTTATTGCAGCTTTCTCTGGTTTTCTGGTGAGAGAGCTGCGGAGTAAGCAAACAGTCCATCTCCCACTGAAGTCAACGGAAACGTTTCCTCCAATTTAACCGGCAGCTTCTTATGTCAATGATACCCGTACATGTTTACACGCTGCAAGGAGTCCCTTTAAAAACGTGACCAGAGGCTGATGCTCAGGTACACAGTTAAGAATGCGTAAGGACATTTTTTTTTTTTAATTTAGCAGTTTTCTCATAAGCTAGATGCTGTATCATATTGTCAGTGAAGGAGACTTTCAACGGTCGTTTTGAGGATCTTTATGGACCTTGATCAGCTAGAACGTGACTGGGAGCTGTTTACTGTGATTTCTCTCTCACACGATTCTCCATTTATCAGATGAAAACAAGTTGAAGGCACTGTTGTGGTAACTATGTAGCTTGTCCTACATTTTTTCCTTCCAAAAACTGATGCTTAAAAAATAAACACATTTTTGCAAACGTCAGCTGAGTTTCATAGTTATCACGCCTAGAAAACTGCATGGGATCGGCTCCTCCCTGAATCAAAGAGTTCAAGTGATAGAGTACATCAGCTTTTATTATTCTTAATCACATTGCTTCCTTGCCTACAGAAAGGTTTTCACCCTACTAATATGACCCTTGTTTATTTTTATTTTATTTTTTAAAACTACAACACTTACACTGGATTTAGAGGTATTTTGGGGAGAGAAAGATCCTCCCTGGGACTAGCTGTGCTGCCAATGGTGCGTGACTGGGTGAGGAGGAGTGACTGCCATCGTCCTTACGTGCAGGCAGGACCACAGAAACCATCTCTCCATATCTCATTCAACAATCGTTTCGCAGATCCAATTCTATATGGCTTAAAAAAGCACTCACACCGTTGACGACAAGATTAGTAACGCAGAAATTGGTAACTATAGTACCCTTCATACCGAAAGTTATAATGCGGACCTGGCATGGGAATACTTGCTCCAGCATCTGAACGTCCAAAGGGTGACGGCGGCTCTCCCACTCCTAACAACGAATTTGGTGGCTCTATGAGGGATAACACTCCCTGTCACAGTGATGGCATCCCCCAGTACCTCAGCTGCTCACGTTCTCCCCACATCCTCTTGCCTCATTCACCCTCTGAACTCCCTTAGACCCCCCAAAATAGTCCTTTTTACATATTGCAGCCCCAGCCTGTGAGGAAAAGTCACAAACTCAACATTTTCAGCCTTTCAAGTCAAATCACTTTGATGTGCAGGAGGTCAGACAAACCTGGTCGAATAGTCTCTTCTGGTGCGTGGGAAAGTGTATTGGTTTTGGCTGGGATAGAGTTAAATCATCTGTGTGGTACTTAGCTGCCAGATGGGGTTAAACCACGACAGAAAGTTAGCCAAGATGGTCATGATGGTGAGCTAGCCTAGAGAGCAACAACTCAAAGTAAAAAAGAGATCAAGGGAAACTTGTAATCTTCTTAAAGCATGTAGAAAGTCAAAGGCTGTCAGTTTGGCCTCCGAGAACTCATATGTGAAACTCAAACCTTTTAGCTCAAGTCCTCCAAAACCTCAGCAGTGTGTCTCAAGAGAAGCACAGACAAATGTAGCGTTACTGTTGAGGAGGACAGTGTTATGGCTGCCCTCCTGGCTGGGAGGTGCTGGATGCACCACCAGACCTGGGGCTGCAGGTGCTGGCTTTGCCTGCCAGCACTCTCACACCTTCAAGGGCACAACGTGCCCAGCTCCGGTTCCTGTAATTCACCCCCTTTCCTGCGACCACAAAACACGCCGATCATTTTGCCAAGAGGAAATATGATTTCATGGTGTCGCTCCTGGATTATCTCCTGTGCTGGTCCCCCCGGACTCACCAGCTATAAAAAGAAGACATCCTTCTTGGGCAGATGCAAAAATAAGCCTTTCAACAGAGATGCCACAGAAAAGCAGAAGTTAACGGAACCAAGAGGCTGGGTACAGCTACGCAGGTTTGTAAAGGATGGATCTGAAGGGCTCCACTGGCACCCAGTGCTGGAACAACCCAGCGTCAAGCCTCACCCCGAAGGGAACTAATTGCTCAGGGTGGAAACGCGGTGAGGTCTCCAAGCCACCCACACCGGCAGCAGTGCACGGCCCTGGGCAAGACCACAGCATGACACATGCTCCTTCTCTAGCACATGAGCTGTTCGCCCATTAGCAAACAAACAAGAAAAAGTGTTTCTCTGCAGTGCCAGCAAGTGGTCACCCCGTCTTAACGGGTATCAGAGGTCTAGTAACTCCTCTCCTGCTTCAGAAAGGGCCCTGCCATGCTTGACAGCAAATGTATTCAGAAAGAAATCCCACGGGATTTACTGCCTTTCTGCAGCCTCAAGTTCTGGGCTGCAGGATCTTGTGAGTACCTCAGCTTCATTTTCTTTCCTTAAATGAAATTACCAGCTCTCTGCACAGAGGAAAACCAAAATATGCTGTAAATGCAGGAGAACAGCTCAACAACTAGGAGCCAGCTCAACAACTAGGAGCCAGCTCAAAGATACGAAAACCCTTCATTGCATTTAGCAGATTTCGGGGCTACGACTGGTGCGTTTTGATCAAAAATGCCAGGTCTGTGGATTGCACAAGGGCTTAGCCTGAAAAGGTAGGGAGTGACCGACAATTATTTGCTGTAAAATAAATCAAAACTTCCAAAAATGCTGCTCCTGCAGAGGCCACCGTGCAGTGGCGAGGAGGACTCTGTGCCGCAGGGCACCAGGGACTCACCCAGCCCCGCGGGCCACGTGCCCACGGCTCCGGTCAAGCCGTAGCAAGTGTCTGCACAAGGGCGAGTTGCACTGTGTGAATAAAACCCCCTCCTCCTGAATGGCCCACTGTTTTTCATACATCCTTCAGGTGCATCCTGTCAGATATTTCTAAAAGCTGAGCGCTTGCAGAGATGCTGATGGTATGCATTTGGCCTCCTGCCCACAGGATACCAGGCTAAAGGCGAAGACGACCTTTATCTGGAGGCCTCAGATAAAGTCTCGCAGTTATTTAAAAAAATCCCTTTGTGCTTTCTGCCTTTGAAGGTATAACAGTGCGTAGCGTAAAATGCAGGTTTAGTATCGGTAATGAGCCAGAAGAGCAGAAATGCTAAACAAAAATATGCATGCAGCTGAAAAAGAACGGCGAGGTGGATCGGTACACGTTGAAGGCAGAAGCTTGAGGCTTCTCAGTCCATCAACTTTTCACAACCAGGAAGGCTGAGATCTTCTGCAAAAATACTGCAAAAAGCCGACAAGCAGAGGAAGGACTCGCCGTGGTTAGGAACCCTGAGGTGGGAGTCTGACCCTCACCGTGGTCTGACAGCCACCGACCTCTCCTTCCCCAGCAGCCCTGCGGTAAACACGTGCCTAAAAATAGGGCTGAGAGATGGCTGCGTACGGCGCTGGATGCGTGCTGTGGACACAGAAGTAGGATGTCCCAGGCAGGATATCCTGATAAAACAGCTACTTCTCTTCGGGACAGACCTTTAACCTCTGGAGAGGGTCGGGGCGCAGTGCCAGCCTCCCTTCTGCAAATCTGTGAACGTTTCGCAAATACACGAGCACTGTTCTTTCTTCCGAGGATCAGCAGCAGCTGCTGAAAGAGATACACAAGAAGAAAACCTGGAATGATGAACCTTGGATCTTCCAAATCACTTTTCTCTCAGCTGAGACAAGAAGCATGGGGTTTCACAGGTACTTATTTGCTAGCAGGCTACGTCTACATGATGGGTACGCAAGCGGTAACGAAGAAGCCCATAGGTATCTCCATAAAGGTTGGTATAAAGTGGTTTTGCCTTTGCCTTCATGAGGACGTTGACCAACAGATTCAAATAACTGCATCTCCACTGACCACAGGACACTCCAGGTCAAGGATCCTCTTCGTTCTCTACGCTACTGTCATGAAGCACCACTTCACGCCTCGGGAGTGCACCCAGGTCCCCGTGGTCAGCATCGCTGCCAGCACGGAGAAACCCCGGCAATCGCGCGGCCGGCAGAGCCGGTGGGCTCAACTGCTGCTGGGAAAGATGCCCGCTTGATCCCAGACCATGAGCTGGTGGCTTATTCTGCAATTAAAGGTTATAATAGCTTCCTTCTTTCATTTCTCTTCCACAGTCATGTTTCTGTAAATTTTGCAGGGTCACAGGACCAATTACGGAAAATCGATGAATAGAGCAAGAGTAGCTCTATTTATGTGTTACCTACAGTAAGGGAGGGAACGGTGCCAACAGCCGTATTATCTTCTCAGGCCCTGGGCCGTAAGGTGTGACATTGTATAGCACATAAAACTGTTCAGCTGGAAACAAGGCAGCTCATAATAAGTTCCACTACAATATATGCCTGCCAGTTTTCAGCAATTCAGAAAGAAGGTCATGCTTAGCAGGCAGTAAAAGAACTAGAAGTTATATATAGATATATATATATATATGGGAAAGGAATTAAAGGAGGCAAAAACAAAAAAAGAAATTGGGCATGATGCACATTAAGGGTTTTTTTTTTTTTTTTTAAACAATAGTATTTTGGGAAAATCTCCACCTTAAACCATCATATTATTTCAGAAACAAAGCCTAAACCCTTAGCTTTAGCCTATAGCCTTCATCATAGTCTGAGGCTAACCAAACTTCCAAGAAAATGAGGGAAAATTACTGCCTTCCAGTAACTCGCACTGGCAGAGTTTTCAGTTTTCCTTCAGCGAGCACTTTCTGGAAGATACTTGCTTCTGTATTTCATAGCTTTTAGCAAGCAAATGGCAAGTGACTGGGGATAAAAGCAGAAGCAGCTCGACCGAAGGACACCGTCACCTAACGCAACTTCTGTGCAAAGAGGAGGAGAGAAATCTGCGTCCGAGGTCTCCGTCGCCCGGCCGTTGGATCAAACCACGTCATTGCCTTCCCAGTTGTTTTAACGTCATTAAGCTGTACACGTTTTGTCTGGTGAAGAGAAACAAAATACAGGATTTCCTGTTCTGCAGCCACTGTACTGAGCTGCAGATGCCGGCAGGATTCCAGCGCTCCGAAAACATGTGGAAGTTTAACGAGGAGCCGCTGGGGCTGGGATCGCTGCGAAAATCGGTAGGAAATAAAAGCAGAAAGCTCGCTCCTCCTGCTCTCTAGCATGGATGTCACCCCCGCGAAGGATGGGAGTCACAGGAAGGTAAGCTTGATTCCTGCCGTGTGGTTGCTTCGGTAGGTTGAAGTTATCGCAGTTTTGAACAACGTTACCTTTTTTTTTTTTTTCTTTCCTCCTCCTTCAAGAGATCTTATCGGGCAGAAGCCGGTACAACATCCTCAGCGGCTTCTGACGGTGCCCACGTATTTCTGTCTCGCTCGGCTCCGAGGGGTGGGTGAGCAGAGCTCAGGGCATCCGAGCTGGCTGCTGTGTGCGGCAGTACGTGGGGAAAGCCTGTTTTACCCAAAATATCTCTCTTTTTTTTTTTTTTTTTTTTTTTTTTTTTTTGTTACTGACAGAAGCTGCCCTAACCGACCAGCTCTGTTTACGCATTTCCTATTAGTGCCTAGATTAAATAAACAAAATTATTGCTTAAAACACAAGCGCCAGAAAGCCTCCACTACTTCAAATCCGGACTTATTTTCAAGCCAAAAGTGGATTATTTACTTTTTTTTTTTTTTTTTTTAGGCTGCTTTTCCCTCCAGCATCCCGGGCTGGAGCAGGGTTGAAGGGAGGCAGCTCTGCCCCAGTCCCCCCAGCTCCGGGGCTCCCGAAACCGGGGGCTCTCCCCAGCCCACGGAAAGCGCAGCTTTAGCCTGGTTTATCCAACCAGCCCACGGAAAAGATGAGGGCGAGTTTGCCAGTGAGGCTGGGAGCAGTAAGTGCAATACCGCAGCGATGTGGGGCTGGGTGGGGCGCAGCGTGATTCAGAGTAGCCGGGCGATTTCCAACAATGACATCCACATACGCCTCCAGCAACAGATCCCGCTAACACGCTCAGAAAAAGCAGCACGGGTGTTTAAATAGCTGCCTCAGCCTCCTAATTAATTGCAAAGTTACTTGATGTTTAACAAATTGCAGGGCAACATCCACAACCAGTGGTCTTACAGCTCCGGCAGCGATACCAGTTTTCCCCTCTTATTTCAGCATGGATAAAACTCAGCTTTACCACTTAAAAAAAAAAAAAAAAGCCCCCCCCCCCTCGCTCCTGCCCACGTATAAATCCACGCGTGGATGAAACGAGGAATGGCAGGGAGTATTTTGTACAAGCTTTATAAAAATGACTGAGCGAAACCCCTGCCAAAGCCCACGGGAGCATTTCTGCCCCGGCACAGGCATCACCGGCCGCGAAACACCAGGGAGCCTGGAGGGGCTTGGGGCCAGGCAGGCGGGAGGGAAGGCGAAAACTGAAAAACGATAACAAATAAAAAAATCCTCCCTTTCAGGAAGCATCCTAATGAACAAGCAGTGGCCTAAGCCCGGGCCGGCAGCGGCTGGGCAGGGAGCTCCCTGCTGTTTTCTTGCCAGGTGCCCTGACAAGTGCCGTCACCTAAAAACTGAGGGTGTTAGGTACCAGGAGTGACACCCAGCTCCCCCAAGGAGAAGTAGGCACTCCCAGGGAAAGCCAAAAAATGGGAAAAAAAAAACCAGCAAGGAGGCTCCTCCCAGTCACATCTGCAGGGACAGAGTTTAGGATTTGGGCTGAGACGCGTGGTAGGGAGGAGATGGTAGGACAGGGACACCGGGAGCTCTATAACCCTTTTCACAGGACCAGACCAGCAAGCGTCACCTCTGTCACTGGAAGAGCATGGCACAGCTGGGAAGAGCTGCATTCCCCATGCTCCCTGGCCGTTTTCCTTCCCTACTTTCTGCAGGGATGTAAGGAGATGTAAGGACACGGCATCCTACCACCACTTTTCCAAGGTTAAGCAGACTCGGTGCAAAGGGCACCAGCCAAGAGCAGGACCGGCACCGAGCACAAGCCCCTCGTGGGTTTTCAGGCGGGTGAGGAGCATGTTGGGGTTCTGCAGGGACCAAAGGAGCTTGTTTCCCGCTGTCCTCTCGTGACAGATGTCCCTGCTCCCCTGCCTTGGTGGGGAAATCAGAAACCCCCGACCGAAACCAGCAGCCGAAAGGCGTGCTAGCCCCGCAGCCCGGGTTTCACATCGGCCTTGCTCCTTTGCAGCCAAACCCGGGAGAAACCAGCAAACGGGAGAAGGCAGTTGGCGAGGGCTCAGCTCCCGAAGCAGGGCACAAGCACTGCAGGCGCACGGAGACGTGGGCGAACGCACCCACCCTTCTTGCATTGGAGGCTGCTGGCTGTATTTTTTCTCTATGTATCCGTATATATAAACATATAACATTCCTCCTGAAACTGAAAACGCGACCACCCCTCTGAAGAGCTGCCTAGGTGAGGAGGAGCAGGGTAGAGGAGCCTTCATCCCACGCCTCAAAGCAATGCCAGGCTCTGCGCAGAAGCCTGGTCCCCACCACAAGCCATTAGCTTTTAGAAACCCATCCTTGCAGGAAACACATCGCTGGCTGCCTCTTAATTAACTGCCGCTGTCGAGGGGCTCGGTGGCAATGAGAAGAGGTGCTGCCAGATCAGGCTCTGGTCTCCTGAGCGGGAAGGTGGCAGGCTGCACGACACCTTGCAGGCAGCTACGGGCTCCGTTTCCAAGGGGAAAAATCACACCGTTTTGTTGTAGACAATGCGACAAGGCCCTCGGCTTGTGACCTGCTGCTGCCAAATCGCTTCTTCCCGAAAGAGCGGACCGTTTCCCTGCGGGTCTGCTCACCAACGGCAAAATCCATCACCTCTGCGGAGAGCTGCGGGGGTACCTGTGAACTCCCCGCGACCCACTAATACCCTGAGCGCCGGCTGGATGAGGTGAAATGGGTAAATGGATGAAAAGAATTTCTGCTCTAACTAAAAGGCAGATGTATTTATCTTCCTTCATGTCCTGAACTGTTGCTGGAGGATAATTTCTGTTGCTACAACACGATGCCTGCACAATGTGCCACGAGTGCCGGAATTGAGTTAGCAGGACCGGCAGAGCAACTGGCATGCGTTCGGCCGGCTATTAGCTTATAAATCCAGCCTTAAGTCTGGAGCCAGAGCTCTGATAGATCTGTCTGCGCCTCTCCCACTGGCCTCTGCTCCGGCCAGCTGCCTGCCAGCACCTCGTTTGCTGATGCTAATTATTGCCCTCGCTGCCGATTCACATCGGACCACTGCACAGATCCAAAAGGATTGTGTCTAGAGCCATTTAAAGCCCCTATTTATTTACAGGCCCACTGAAATCGCTTGTAGACATATCAGAGAGCACCAATTTGATGAGGGGTTCGACAGAAAACTATATGCAATAAAAGTGGCGTTGAAGAACCCCGGGGAGCTGAAGAAGCTCTCTGGCATTAGGAATAGAGAGATTAATGCTACAGAGCTCAACTGCAATGTCACTGCAATTGTGGCATCACCTTAGGGGGTGGCAGGGGCCAAAACCCTGCAGAGCACACCTGAAAGGAGCTGCGTGGAAGATGCCCAGGGTCGCTGCCTATAAATGGGGTCTGGCTCTACACCCTTCCCACCACAGATCCACATCCCATCTTGCACATACACCCGCACGCACACGCTGCACACACACCCGCACACACCTTACTCTTCTGTACTGAAGCACATTTACTCCAAGTGGGGAAACACTGGGAAGTTTTTGGCTTTACAGCATCTGTTTTTACTCTCAACAGAAACCCTCCACCCACCTTAATCACCCCATGAGCGAAGAGACTCAGCCGAGATGGAGAGCAACGCGTCCTCCGGCAACTGCACCGATCCCCAGATGTCCTTCCAGTCTACCCTGTACGCAACCACGTACACCCTCATATTCATCCCCGGCCTCCTGGCAAACAGCGCTGCCCTGTGGGTCTTGTGCCGCTTCATCAGCAAGAAGAGCAAAGCCGTCATCTTCATGATCAACCTGGCCGTGGCCGACCTGGCTCACGTCCTCTCGCTGCCCTTACGGATGTATTACTACATAAACCACTCCTGGCCATTTGGAAATTTCCTTTGCCAGGTGTGCTTCTACCTGAAGTATCTCAACATGTACGCCAGCATTTGCTTCCTCACCTGCATCAGCATCCAGCGGTACCTCTTCCTCCTCCATCCCTTCAAAGCCAAGGACTGGAAGCGGCGGTACGACGCGGCCATCAGCGCTGCCGTCTGGCTCGTCGTCGGGGCAGCGTGCTTGCCCCTGCTCATAGTGAGGAGCCCAGCCTTGTCCAAGAGCACAAACACATGCTTCTCAGACCTGGGGGTGAAACAGCTGAGCCCGGGATCCTCCATTGCGATGGTGACGGTGGCCGAGCTGTTTGGATTTGTCATCCCCTTCAGCATCATCGCCTGCTGCACATGGAAGATGTGGCATTCCCTGCGGGAGTGTCCAACCCAGCTGCAAAACACCAGCGAGAAGCAGAAGGCTTTGCGCATGGTCTTGATGTGCGCGGCCGTCTTCTTCATCTGCTTCACCCCCTACCACATCAACTTCCCTTTCTTCATGATGGTGATAGAGAACATCATCCAGGACTGTGCCGTTCACAGGACCACACTCCGCTTCCACCCCATCTCCCTCTGCCTGGCGAGCCTCAACTGCTGCCTGGATCCGGTCCTCTACTACTTCATGACCTCCGAGTTCCAGGACCAGCTGCTCCGCCACAGCTGTGCCGCCCTGCGGGCTCGGTTCATACGCCGTGGGAGCACCCTCTCCATCACCGAAACTGGCCATGACATTCACATGAAGAAGAGAAATCTTCCGCGCTTTAAGTTTTGGTCTCTTCCGAAGTTCTTTGGCCGAATAAACAGCATGGAAATCCCCCCGATGCCACCCGACGAGCTCCTGCTGGAGTCCATCTCTTGAAACATAAGCCGTTTCTGTCCGTGTAGGTGCTTCTCATAGCTTGAGTGAAGATTGCGTTAGGTCTCCAAATACGTCTTGAATTACCCTTGTGTGCAACAGATGCCAGGATCTGACCTAGAAGGACATTTTAATGGAAAAAAAAAAGGTTTGCTGGTTGTGTTGTCGCTGTCGGGGACTGTTTGCCTTATCATGACGGAGAACATTGTATTGTTAAAATACCCAAAACAGCCGTCGCTGATGCCAGTTCTTCTCCTGTGCTGAACTGCAGCCAGATTCGAGTCCCTCTCCTTTCTGTTGTTTCAGTGCTTCTACATACTTGTCATTTTTGAAAAGCCTTTGGAATCCTGTATTGTAAGCAGGCAGCTCAGCCTCAGCACGGCTCGGGGAGGCAGCACGGGGGGAGTTTCAGCCCCAGCTGCAGCTACCGGCACCCCACGATGACTTACAGCATCCACCATGCCCGCGTGAGGCTCTAGATTAGGACAGTTAATTATCCCCATGTAACCTCAGCCTCTTTCCATTGCAAAAATAATCAGTCATCTGGACCTAATCTAGCCTAATCTGGACTGCAAGAATAACTTTACCAACCTACATCAAGCAAAGAGTATTAACCCATATCCACATGAGTGTTAAAGGGAGTTTTCAAACAAATTGGGCTCAGATCACGCTGTTGAACAAGGCACCCGGAGCTGAGCAAGGGAGCGCACCTGGCTCCCGGGAGCTACGGGATGCTCAGCTGAGTATGAGGGGATGAATATTTGGAAAACTGGATATGCCACCAGCGAAGAGGACGAAGGATGAAGGACATGGCCCAGGGCACGTTTGCTCGCAGAGAGCCGGGGCGAGCCGCAGAAGGCAGGACTAGTAGCTGGCATCGCTGTCCCTTGTGTTGTTATTAGGAGTATTGTGTTATTTGGCATTCTGCTAAAGCCTGTGGCCGTAGATTAAGATGTTTACCCAAGCCTCTCAGTTTTGCTTTAAAAACCGGAAAAGGTCCCAGCCCTCACTGGGGACTGAGAAAAGTTTACAGAACTGGCCCGAGTGCATCCTTAAGGCGCCAAACTCGGGAGGAAATAAAATGATCTCAACACGTATTTTAGCACCGTGGGTATTATTTTAAGTGCTTGTAAATGGTCTCATTACGCACCACGTCTGCTCTCAGAGCAACGGTACAATCTGCAAAGCGGGGGGGGGGGTAACCCCAGTTTGGGGCTCAGAGAGGCCCCGTGGCCACCACGGCCCCTCGCACAGTGGCTACCAGGTTTCCTCCTTGTGGGCCACGGCATCAATGACTGCAATGCCAAAAAACCCTCGGGGAATTATACAAGTCAACGTAGGCAGAAGGCGTTTGATAGAAAACAGCTTTGCCGACGATTAGATGCACGTTTCCAACCCGTACAGCGTTTCTGGGAAAAGCGGGCGGTGGTTTACCCTGGCGTTGCCAAGGCTGGTCATAGAACGACGAGGGGAAGATGAAGACGAGCTGGAGGAGTTTGCTTTGGTCCTTACAGTGTGCCAGAGACCAGCAGAGAACACTGAGCCGGGCAGAAAACACGCTGCCCTGCAGCTCGCCCTGTCCTAAATCTCCTCTCACAAAAAAAAAAAAAAAAAAAAAAAAACAACCAAAAAAAAACCAACACAAAAAAAAAAACCAACAAAAGGACATGTGTTCCTTATTTGCTTTGGGGGGGGGGGGGGGGAAGAGTTTTCAGGGCTGAAAAAAGCCGCTTCAGATGGCACAAACCCAGCAGCGTGCGCAGGAAAAACAGGAAGCTCAAGAAAAACCTCACTGATGCTGTGGGTGGCCAGACCCAGCTCCTGTCACTTCGCCCCGGACAGGACGAGTGACACCACCAGCACCTTAACTGGGAGTGTGGTTTTAACCTGGGAGCATCTTTTGGGAACAGCACAACCCTGAGGAGCCGGGGTGGACATGCAGGCAGCCCTCAATAACCACAGCGCGATATTTATAAGTCCTGCTGACCCACCGCAAAGCCCCCATTGCGGCTCCAAACTTACCGGCAGCGCCAGCTCCAGGTTTCCCAGTAGTTCCAGTTACCGCTGGGACTTTGTCAGCTTGTTTTCAGATTGCGCAGCTTTTCTCAAGTTTCTGCAATGCAGCTTTCCCCTTCCAAAAAGGAAAACAGGAAAGAGAAAGCAAACCAAAAACTCTCACTAATCCGTCACTTGGAAACATAAGAGCAACCCTGACTCGGGCTGCCCCCGCCACCCCTCAGGCTTGCCCGCAACGCAGGTTACATCGGAAATACAGCAGAAAATCCCCTTCCTAGGGTAGATGTGCTGGATACCAAGGATTTTGCTGGGTTTTATGCAAACCAGACCCTGAGGAAATATCCTTTTCCAGTGCAGACCAGTGCTTCCTGCCCTTCAGAAGCCACAAGACGCCTGCCAGCCCTCCCGTTTTATTGCAGTCCACCAAATTCCGTTACCACAAACTCCCTGGCTGGGCACCGGGACCCAAACCGTGGCGATTTGGGGTCAATGGGAGCTCTGCCACCTGGATGTTGCATCGTGGTGAGAGACAGCCAGACAGACAGGGATGCTGCTGGTCCCCGGAGCAGGGATGCAAGAGCTGGGGGGCAGCAGGTCCGAGCAGGCCGGGGGATGTCTGGCTCCACAGTGTCCCTAAGAAGATTCAGGTAAAAAGCTGCTGTGTTGAGGATTTGCTTTGCCGAGGCCACGGCGTGAGCTAACTTCTTACAAGGGAAAAGCTCAAGGTCGAAGAGAAGGGAGAGCAAGGGACTGGGAGCTCACATGTGGGGAGGGAGAGAGCAGGGGGGAATTAAGCGCTTTTCAGGATTTCTCTCTCACAGCCGTTACCTGTGGGCATTAAACCTTTTATTCATGTGGCAAAATCAGCCAGTAATAACCCTAGTGCTGCGCTTTAGCCTCATTAATCTTCAGGTAAAGGAAATTTCCAGGTAATTACTAACCCTGGCCATGCTCTTGTGAGCAATAGCACCGAGAGCACATCCCTTACCCCGGGCGCTCTCGGTCCCGCGTGCCGTCCTCAGCTCCTCATACGGACGAATCCCTGGCACGATGCTCCGGGATGGGTGTCCCAGGTGGCCTCAGCCGGCCAGAGAGCTCAGACCGATAAGCCGCTGGGGAGGATTTCGGCTGTGGTGAGGGGTGCAGGAAGGAGGGCTCCGGGAGCATCCTCCTGGGAAGGGCAAGGGGCTGCGGCGGCAGGAGAGCAGCAGAGCGGCCAGCTCAGCCGGATCTCCGCCAGCATCAATTGCATCCGCGTATCCTGGGCTTTTCACATGTAATTAATTATTCTAGATGGCTTAATCCTTCACAACTGGCTTTGACTAGAACAGCTTATTTGCTTTTATAGCATCATAGAATGGTTTGGGTTAGAAGGGACCTTAAAGATCATGGAGTTCCACCCCCTGCCCTGGGCAGGGACACCTCCCACCAGCCCAGGTTGCTCCAAGCCCCGTCCAACCTGGCCTTGGACACCTCCAGGGATGGGGCAGGCACAGCTTCTCTGGGCAACCTGGGCCAGGGGCTCACCGCCCTCACAGCAAAGAATTTCTGCCTCAGATCTCATCTAAATCCACCCTCTTCCAGTTTGAAACCGTTCCCCCTCGTCCTGTGGCTCCCCTCCCTGATCCAGAGTCCTTCCCCATCTCTCCTGTAGACCCCCTTTAGGGACTGGAAGGGGCTCTAAGGTCTCCCCGGAGCCTTCTCTTCTCCAGGCTGAACCCCCCCAACTCTCCCAGCCTGTCCTCACAGCAGAGGGGCTCCAGCCCTTGGATCATCTCCATGGCCTCCTCTGGCCCCGCTCCAACAGCTCCGTGTCCTTCTTGTGCTGAAGACTCCGGAGCTGGACACAGCACTGCAGGTGGGGTCTCACCAGAGTGGAGCAGACTGCGTGTGTCCATCCATACGCACATACACCCCTGCACACACACACTATCCTTACATACACCTAAAATTATGCAGTACTTGGGAATATCCAAGAAGCCGTCTCTTGTGCACAGCACTTTCTAGGGCCCCACAAGAAAGAGGGAAGATTGCTTTTCTCTTTGCTAAAAATACCTTTTTCCTCCCTCCATGACCGCATGCTTCCAGTCCAGCCCCAGCAAAGTGACTTTGCCTCTGGAAAACCACTCAGCCTCGGCAGAGCTCGCACCACCTACCCAGTAGCGAGACTTGGACTCATGATTTTTGGCACGGCGCTGGTGGCCACCACTGCTGGCAACGAGCTGCTTCTCCATCCGCCCACCTCGCGGCGAAGAGAGGGGAAAGGGCTGCACCTGGCAGAGGAACAAACACACCGACAGCTTCATTTCTGAGCGCAACCCAAAGGCAGAGAAAGCACATTTTGCTGCTATAAGCCAAGCCGAGCCAGGGAGCGATTTTCCAGACAGTCATGATTTCACCAGACCCGAGGCCAATTTTTTTAATTCAGGGGCTCGGCCAGCAACACCCTGTGAAGCCCAAGTCACTGGTGCTCAATGTGACAGCACCATTTTAGAGATCCAGGGATGGCCATCAGCCCCTCCTGTGCTGCAGAGTCCTGTTCATGGCACAAGGGAAAGGGTTTTGGGAACTCCACGTCGATGCCAGGCCACGTCCAGCACTGTAAGGGTTACCTCTCCTCCCAAAAACAGCCAAAGCCCCAGCCTCGCAGCAGCCAGCAAGTCCTTCCCAGCAGGAATCGCCCCACCGATCGCTCAGTCTTGCTCCTCTTAACAGGGCTTTTTTTTGTTTGGGTTTTTGTTGTTGTTCTTTTTTTCTTTAAAGAAAATTTTCCTGCTGTTGGTGGATAGGGCAGGCCCAGAGGCTGGGGAGGAAAATCCAGAACTTTTTAGCCCCCGTCCTGGTGACAGCAGCATGGCTGCACCCCTGGCTCCGAGTGAGCCTTGTTCTTTGGAGAATAAGTCCTATGAGGAGCGGCTGAGGGAGCTGGGGGTGTTCAGCCTGGAGAAAAGGGGGCTGAGGGGAGACCTTCTCACTCTCTGTGACTCCCTGAAAGGAGGGGGTAGCTGGGAGCGTGTGTGTGTGGTCTCTCCTCCCAAGGAACAAGGGATAGGACAAGAGGAAACGGCCTCAAGTTGTGCCAGGGGAGGTTTAGGATGGATGTTAGGAAGAACTTCTTCACCAAAAGAGCTGTCAAGCATTGGAACAGGCTGCCCAGGGAAGTGGTGGAATCACCATCCCTGGAGGTATTTAAAAGCCAGGTAGACGTGGTGCTGAGGGACACAGTTCAGTGACGGTTTTTGTCAGCGTTAGGTTGATGGTTGGACTTTATGATCTGAAAAGTCCCTTCCAACCTGGGCAGCGCCACGCGGGTGGGAGCCCAGCGCACCCACGGGCAGCGGGGCCGGGGTCCTGCGCCTGCTCCCCCTCGGCAAACACGGTCCTGCCCGGCGCGTGCCCTTCCCCGGGCTCCTCCTGGGTCATCACCGAGCCAAACACCACCGGCCATGTGCAGAGAAGACAGACACGCCATCTATTTTCCGGAATTATTTCTGTTAAGGACTGTCAGTGCAGACCAGAAATACCATAGCTGTTTCTGTCTGAGGATCTCCTACACCGCCACGAAGCAGGAGCTTAAACAAACCAAAAAAAAAAAAAATCTACATTTTTACTTTATAAAAATTGCAAGTATGAGATAAAAATATCAATAAAAGCTAAAAATATATGATAAAATTTTATCTGTAAAATAACTGCTTGGTGATTTGGTCCCACCTCCATGTCCTCCTGGTTTTTGGTGGCCTCAACTGTGGCAGGTTTGGGGAGGGTCTGGGCAGAGCTGCTGCTGTGCACCCTGTACCGGGGAACAGCACGACCTGGAGGCTGGCGTTGGGCTGCCGGTAAAGGTGAGCCGGTGGAGGCACCCTGGGGTTCCCACCCACGCACCCCGAAAAGGGGCCAAGCCGTCGCACGCAAGGGCTCCTGGAGTGACGGGAAGCAGGATGGATGCTGGCGGCAACGCATGCCGGCTGCACACAGAGCGTGGCATCAGCAAAACAGGATATGGTTATGCTCCGAAAGGTGTTTTTGAAACAAAAAGCCTAGCCGTACAGTAAATACACTCACTGCCTGAAGCACGGGCTACGCTTTCTTATAAATAGGCTGGCTTCTGTGGAAATGAAAGTGCAAAATTGAGCATCCGTCACACATTTGATTAGGAAAAGGAAATAAGACATCATCTTCAGAGCCCAGGTGGTGTTCAGCCATGGCGGGGTTGGTGCTGCCTTTATTCTTGGGACCAGTCTCAACTCTGCTGTCTATTGCCGTGGTGTCCAAACCGTCCCCCGCGGTCCCCTTCGCGGAGGTGGGGGGTGCCAGGGTCACGCAAGGGAGGGCTGGCAGGGCACGGGCAGAGCTGGGGGCTGCCAGGTTTCACTTCACATGATTTGGGGGGGGGGGGTGGGTGGTGGTGGGGAATAAAAGGTTTTTCTTCAAATCACTACGATGAAGACGCTTTGCGAAGCGCGAGGGCACGCAGCAGAGGCAGCTGCCGGGAGGCGCTGGCAGGCTCGGGGAAAGCTTTGCATCCCAGATCCCGCGGCAATTACGGAAACGCTCCAGGACTAATGCGAACTGAGCCGGCATCCTCCACCGAGGTCTCAGCATATCTCCCAGGAGACTCCGCCACAGCAACAAGCCCTGTTTAAGCAATAACCCCCAAACCTCCGCTGCTTCCAGTCCAAAAGCATCTGCAGATTAATCCGTCCCCGCACCCAAGGGGACAACTCTGCGGCAAAGATCCCACAGTGCTGAAAGCTCCAGCTCCCACACAAGATTAATTAAGGCCCATTAAGTAATCAGCAGGCTTCAAAAAATGGCTAGAAGCTTTAACTAGTAGGATTATTAGCAGCTGAAACAGGCAAGCGCCTGCGCCTTTCGGGAGGCACAAGCCGCAAAGCCCCGGCGAGGAGCCGTGCCACCGCGGGGATGACAAACCTGGCACGCTGTGAGGCCATAAAAGCCCACGAGGTGCCCAAGAGATTAATTTCCTATGAACCACGATAAAAAGGAGTATATAGAGCTACAAACCCCTGCTAGAAGCTGGAATTGTTATCCAACTAAATCAGTAATGCTTTAAAGGAGTAGGTGTCGCTGAGCCCCTGGTACCTGCTGCGAGCAGGGGATGGTGTGGTGGGGACACCACCATGGGGACACCACCATGGGGACACCACCTGGCCCCTGGGCACCTACATGACCCTTCTGCAGAGCTGCAAACCCCTCCACAAGTCACGCTGCAAAATAAGTCCCGTTCTCCTGAGCAGACACGCAAGGAATACGAATAAACGCAAATGAAAAAAAAAAAAAGAAAAAAAAAGGGCAAATAATTTTAGGTTGAATTGCAACAGAAACGGTTAAAAAAGTCACTTTTTCAAAACAACCAATTGAATTAAGAATCATCAACCCCTCTCGATCTTAAAAATAAAAAAAAAAAAGATTTAATACTTCTTGAGCTAGAGTCCCCCAGATGGATAACTACAGAAGTGCTACTTTTTAGAGTCGTAAAAGCGGGGAGTGCGGGCGGGCGAGCAGCCTGTGCCGCGGGCAGCGACACCCTCTGCCGACGGCCGGCCCCTGCCCGGCACCCAGCGGGCGCGGGGGCTCGGGAACACGGTGATGGGTGACACCAGCATTCGTTCGGAAGGGAGGCACCCCCGGCTCTGGCCCTGGATTGCTCTGAAAACTGGAAAAAAAAAAAAAAAAAAAAAGGGCAGTAATAATAGTGATGCAGAGAAAACTCCCAAAAAGCCTCGTGTAAGGTTCAGTAATATTATGGAGATTCGACAGCTTCCATCGAGCCATGCGTTGGAAGCAAAGCTGTCTCGTATGTCACGCCCAAGAGTTAAGGAGCAGGAATCAATATTAAAAACTGTAGGAAAACTCCCTGCAACTCAAGTAGCGAAAGTTAGCTTTTTTCTTTTGCTTTGGGTGGTTCTTGGCAAATTTCTCTTATCAAGCTCTGTCAGATACTCAAGCTGCCATAGTTAATATCTCATCTTCAACTTCTGGGCTTTTTACTTTAATCTTAGCTGCTGAATAAGAAAATAACGACCGTGGAGAACCTCCTGCTTTTGGGGAAGCCTAAACCAGGCCACCGTTAGCTTCGGTGTGACTTTCTGAAGCCCTCCCAAAGCGCTGGGTGCCGGGACAAAAACCATCCAGTTGAGAGCGAAGGAACCTTTCCCAAAAAGATGGGGAAGGAAGAGGAAAAGAACTGATGAAGCACCTGGCTTCATCAGCCTCGTTACCTCCGTGTCCTCAGCAGAAGGGGGCTCTGTGAGCAGGCGTTGGCCCATGGGAGCCCGCCCTGCTTCAGACGGGGCGTCAAGCCCCCCGGGACCCCCACCACGGCACCGGAGAAGCTGCGGGGGTGACGGCAGCCGCGCAGCGAACAGCGACTGCCCTGCCACGGCAGCAGTTTCCAAAAACACTCCAAAACCAACAGCGCCTCTATGTACATCTATCTCGATATATAAATAACCACAAAAAAGGAAAGCAGCAGGGTCGGGTCGTGCTGAGGCAGGGGGCAGGAGGAGCAGCAGGGCCGCTGCCGGCCGGGGAGGGCCCCGCTCCCTCCTGCGCGGGCGGCCGCTCCCGGCGGTTGCGCTTTTGCTTTGCACGTCAAGAGAGGTGGGGACCCGCTGCCGGCACCCGCCGATCAGGGCCCGCGGCGTCACACCGGAGCAGCCCGCCGAGACGGCAAAGGTAGGACCGGTGTTCTTTTGTCCGCAGTCACCTTTGGTTCAGGCTAAAGGGTTTAAATTGTACTTTTGTTTTTGATTATCGCAACGTAGACTCGGTGCCTCCTCTTACTCGCACCAGAGGTGCTGAGAGGGGATGGGGACACCCCACCGCGAGGCAGGAGGGTGCAGCGATAACCACCGACCCCTGTGAACCTCCAAAAGCAAACGAGTAGAAGGGAGGAGACGCGGGCTAAGCCCAGGTACGGGCCAGGAGCCCATATCTCCATTTATCGGAAGAGCGAGCTCCTGTGAGCGCTCACGAGATACTCTGTGTATCCGAGGGAGGGGTACAGCTTATGCCAAAATAGCCAGCCATGAAGTTTCAAACCGTATTTTCTATTACATGAGTATCAAGAAGCTGCGTTTAAGAACACCAGTTTTGGAGTTTCTTAGTCTTCGCAAAGCCCCACAGCTGCTTGTGAAGGGATTTGTCTGTAAGTGGACTTTTTGGAGCCGTACAGCCCCATCTCCACAGGAATAACCGGTCTGATTCACTCATTGCTGCGGGTCTCACTTGGGTTTGTCTCACGGTATTTGCCCGATGGATTTTCTTAAACGGTCTGTTTCTCACGAGAGGCGGCACGCTGACTTTCCACTGGCAGTTTTCCACTTAATGGCAAGAGCCGGGGGAGGGAGGAGGCAGGAGACAGGGCTATCTGTGCCGCCACCGATAGCGCAGCCACGCGGCCGCGTGTCCCTGGGGGCGCGCACTGAGCGTTTGGGTGGAAAACTCGCAGCTTTGGTACTCATTACCATGCACATTTACCAAGGACGTCGGGGTGTACCAGGAAGGGAGAAGAGGAGAGGGGGATGAGGCACACGACACTGCTGCTCTGGGTTTTATCTTTCCTTTATAACCAGGATAAATATTAACAAGGGGGGGGGGACAAGAGCTTTTGCAAAGGATTAAAAGGCAAAAGCAGCCCATTTCACATGGCATTAAACCGGAGTGTTTATTTTTTCCTGCATATTCTTGGAATTTACCCAGCCGAAATCCCCCTGGTGTCCCCGGCTGCCTGCCCGCCTGACTCACTGCCCACCAGCGCTCAGCCAGCCCCCCCCAGCCCAGCCCCTCAGAGAATCACAGAATGGTTTGGGTGGGAAGGGACCTTAAAGACCACCCAGTCCCACCCCTGCCCTGGGCAGGGACACCTCCCACCAGCCCAGGTTGCTCCAAGCCCCGTCCAACCTGGCCTTGAACCCCTCCAGGGATGGGGCAGCCACAGCTTCTCTGGGCAACCTGGGCCAGGGGGTCACCCCCCTCACAGCAAAGAATTTCTGCCTCAGATCTCATCTAAATCTCCCTCTTCCAGTTTAAAACCATTCCCCCTCATCCTATGGCTCCCCGCCCTGACCCAGAGTCCCTCCCCAGCTTTCCTGGAGCCCCTTTAGGGACTGGAAGGGGCTGGAAGGTCTCCCTGGAGCCTTCTCTTCTCTAGGCTGAACCCCCCCAACTCTCTCAGCCTGTCCTCACAGCAGAGGGGCTCCAGCCCTCCCAGCATCTCCGTGGCCTCCTCTGGCCCAGCTCCAACAGGTCCATGTCCTTCTTGTGCTGAGGGCTCCAAAGCTGGATGCAGCACCCTTCCCATCGAGCCCCACCCCCAGCCCCTTCCCAAAATTCCAGTGCAAGCCAGGGAGTCCCCTCAAGCAGATGCTGTATCTCTGCTGCTCCTCCCAGCAGAGGGGGGACATGGGCGGAAGGACAGGGAGCACGGGCAAGGCCGAGGCTGGGCACGCCATGGAAAGACTCAGTTCCCTTCATAGAATTGCCCAGGTTGGAAGGGACCTTTCAGATCAGTGGGTCCAACCATTGACCTAACTCTGACACCACGTTCCTCAGCACAACTTCTACCCAGAGCAAATGAGACATTAGTGAAAAACAAATAGAAAGAAACCTTTTCATTCTGCTGTGCCAGTGCCCCACAGCCCTAACCTGTAAAATCTTGGCCGCTTCATAGTTGGCTTCTCCCCCACCCCGGAACAAACATTCACCAGTTTTAGTGGCTCACATTTCGTGTGACCACAGAAATCAGATGGGATGAACAGGCACCTGCTCGGATACTCTGCAACAGAGTCAAAGTGAAAAAGCCGCACTCATCCATATGGCTTCGCAAACACGGGGTTAGCTAATATATTTTGGCAACCCCGCAGTACGTGGGGTGCGTGACGCAGGACAGATGCTGACACAGAGCACGTGCACCAGTGGGGGGATGCTCCGGAGGCTGCTGGTACCCTGCAGATGCCCGGGCAGGGAACAGAGGGGCTCGGGGTTCATGGTGTGTCAGGAGGAGCACAGCAAAACACGGGATGCCTGACAAAAGCCACCGTGGCCTCTGTGGGCAGATGCTGCCAAAGAAATAAATAGAAAGAAAGCTGTGTAATTAACGCAGTAAGAGGCAACGTTGCTCCTGTGGAAGAAGATCTAAAACCCAGTGTCTACCAGAAATCTGCTTCCAGGGAGAAAAGCCTTTATCCTCCCCTGACGTTTTTAAAAAGAACTAAAAGCAACCTTATGCAATGATCAGCTTATATTTCTATCACTTCTGTTTTCAGTTAATACCTTTTAATTGTTACTACTAGCAGTTACCTCTGCCAAAACAGGACAGCAGCACTTCAGGTGACATCGAGAACAAGCGGTTACTGGGAGAAGCCCAGCACAGGATGTCGCCGCCCTGCTCTGGTCCCTGGGCCCCTCTGGTCCCACGTCCCCCCATCCCCAGCCAACTGCCCAGGGAGGGACAGAGCGACGGCTACACCACCTCTATTTGCGCAACTCCAGCAGGAAACTAAATCTCTATTTGAAATTACCCCTGTGCATGTTCTCCTTTTATTTTAGGCCACAGAGGAGAAGGAAAAAAAAATAAAAAATAGAAGAGAGGCCCCAGCCAGCAGCAACCCAAGCCTCCCTCCAAGAGGGTAAGTCAGCAGATGACACCAGGGTGCCAGCACCAGCTGCTGCTCTGCCCGTGGCACCTCTGCCATAGGCTTTAGGTGTTTTTACAACGTAAATACCAGCCCCACACCAAGCACAGGGTGCCTACGCACCCACTGCTCACCTGGGCCAGCAGGTCCTCACAAGAATGGTGCTCAGTGGCAGGATGGGGCCAGGCTGATGTGCTACACTGGTTCTGGGAGGGAGCAGGAGGCGATGGGCAGCATCCTGGGTTCCTCAAACACCTGAGTCCTAAGAGGGGACCAGGCACGATGCCGCAGCAGGGGCAGCACCTACAAACATGCCTGAACATGGGCTGCTTTGCCCCAGGCTGGTTTAAGAGCATCTCCTCCACCAAGCTGGGTTTTAAGAGCTGCTGTGGCTTTGATTCCTGGGGTAAAACTCACAGGATTTGCTAACGAGGGTTCTGGGCTGCCCCGGGCAGTTATAACCATCCTCAGGTGAGGAGCCTGATTACTCATGAAAGGGGTGATGGGCTCTGATGTGGGCATGGGGCAGAGCCCCGCTGCATCCCAGCCCCGCGGGCGTTGCAGCTCCTGCATCCCCAGCTCCTGCAGCAACAGACAGATGGGCTGGGACTGCACCTTGTCCTTCCCTTTGCGTGTCATGCATTCTCTCCTGGAGTAGAAGAACCCTTCTCACATGAACAGTAAGGAAAAACGTCCTTTGAAAGTGGCCTTTTTCTTTCACTGTTATGTCTTTAGCGACATAGTCATTTCTTGCAAGATGAGGCTGTGGAAAACTTTCCAAATTGTAATAGCAGGTACGTGATTCAGGAACTTCCACCTGAATGACAGCGAAAAAAAGAAGGCATAAGTGACACATTTAGATTAAAAACATGCAGACGTTGAACTGTCTGTACTGAAGCTGCACAATTCGCATTCGTGTACTGAAGGGACTTGCTTAAATCAAAGATTCACAGAGAAGCTCCGTAGTGTTGCTGTAACCTCTTCTGCGACAGCTCTGGTTTGGTTGCTGCGGTGGCAGAGGTGAGCTGTCAGGTGTGTTCACATGGAGCATACGGATATATGGCCGCCATCCAACGTATGGAGGATACTTTACACAATATGTGCCCAGCTTTAACGAGCGTTAACGAGCCCGGGTTGTAAAGGCTGGCAACAAAACTTCCCAGGTGTTTCTGACTCATTAAGTACAAACGAGAAGGCTTCATCCGGTCCCCTGACACTCAGGGTGACCTGAGACCGTGGGGTCTCTTTGGCAAGATACAGGGAGGGGGAAAAAACCGTCTGGGCGAAGAAGAAAGCCGTGCCCGGGGAGTCTCGCACCTACTGCCGCAGCCAGCTCCCCTGTGCTGAGGGGAAGCGAGCGCAGAGCACGCGAAACAAAATTTCCTCTTTCTGGAGCTTTTTTTAGCATCCCGCTGGTTTTTACACAGCGCGTTTGGCTGAACTTTGCAACGTTACTGCTCGGGATTTCCAAAGCGCAGTTTCTCACATTGCCGTGTTTTTTACCCCCGCTCCGAGGGCGGCCGCTCTCACTGGGTCATTTTTGGGTGCGCTGGGCGAGGACCCCCGCTGCTCCCCGGCTTTCGCTGGGCTGTCTGGGCCCCCTCGTGCCACGGGTTTCAGCCCCCGGGAGAGGCAGAAGGTGCTGCAAGCTCATCCCTGCCCCGGGGCCGGGCTGGAGGGAGCAGGGAATGGCGTTGCAGGAAAGTTTCTGTGCAGTGGGGACAAGGAAATGAGGGCACTTGGAGGGGGGGGCAGCAGGAAAAATGCTTGTGGGCACGTGTGTGTGTGTGCACTGGGCTGTGAACAGACGAACGGGCTGGGACTGCGCCTTGTCCTTCCCTTTGCGTGTCTCACAGCCCAGCGATGGAGGCAGGGTGGATTTACCCACCCGGGAATGCAGCCAGAGGAAAAGGAGCATGATTCAGCCTCCCTGGCTGGGTGAGAGGAGCCCCTGGGCAAGAGATGAGAGGAAAGGCAAGCTTGTTTAGAGAAAGAAAAAAAAAAATAAAATCACTGGAAGGAAGAACTGGGTGATGCGGGTTTAGGGCTTTATCTTGCCAACACGCCTGTAGATGCTCCTCAGCCAGGTGTAGAATCATAGAACCATAGAATTGCCCAGGTTGGAAGGCACCTTTCAGACCATTGAGTCCAACCATCAACCTAACTCTGACAAAAACCTAAAAAAAAAAAACTAAAAATCACTAAATCATATCTCTAAGCACCGCGTTTACCCATCTTTTAAGTACCTCCAGGGACAGTGACTCAACCGCTTCCCTGGGCAGCCTGTTCCAATGCTTAATAACCCTTTCAGTGTAAAAACTTTTCCTAATATCCAGTCTAAACCTGCGTAGCCCTGCCCGAGCAGTGTCCACAGGAGCGGTGCCGGCTGGGCACGTGTACATCTGCAGGAGTGGGACACCCGTATGGGCAGCGAGCGATGGCACCACAAAGTCACCCGAGCTCCTCACTGCCGGTGCTTCAGAGCAAGCTTCAGGCATGAAGTTGAGACATTCTGGGTGAAAAAAGTGAAAATCAAACCAAGGCAAAGCTCATGAGCCATCCTTGCCCTGCCGGGCCCGCTGCCCACATCCTAGGGAATGGTGCTGGTATCTGGGAAGCCAAGAGGAGCAGAGGAGCTCTCCGGGAGCGAGAGGATGCACCTAGTCACTGGTGCCCCGGTCCCGCTGCCTGGGCACAGCCCCGCGACCTACAACGCGGTTGTTTTGCTCAGACACCCCAGCAGGACCAGGACCTGGATGGGAAGCCCGGACACGTCACGCTGAGGAGTTTGCTGTAAAAGTGAAGACGGGCACGTCTTCACAGGGCCTCAGCATCACCATCAGAAATCAACAGGAAAGAGAGCATCCCTCCCATCCTCTATAAGCACCGGTCCCCGCTAAGCACCTCTGGATGCTTTCCCAGCACAGACCGCTCTGTTTGTACCTATACTCAGCATTTTTTCAAGCCCAGCAAAGCAACTTCCGACCACTCAGGGAGGACGTACTGGTTTTGGCCAACTGGTTTGGCTTGATCCCAGTATAGAGGAGAAGGGAGGAACCCACCCGAAGCGGGCGCCGCTGGCAGGAAGCCCCAAAGGGGTTAACCAGCTGCCGAGGGTGAGCTCTGAAGCCCCAGGGAACCCCAGGGCATGAGAGGTACTGCCAAAAACCAGCCACATCCACAACCCCCTCCCAGTTACTTGTGCCAGCCAAGCTCCAGCAGATGGAAACTGAAGCCCTCGGCCCAAGTTACCCCCCCAGTGATGGATAAAACCTAACGAGTAAGTGAGCACCAATTAGTTTTCCTGCATGACGAAGAGATTACTCACATTTCTAGAATTAGTCGCGCAGGTTTGTGCATTGGAAGTTGGGTGGAGAATTAATAAAAGAATTGAAAAGTCTTTGAACAGAAGGCTAATTAACTCTTGTGGCTTATTAATCGTAGCTTCTGAAGTTTAACGGGATTATTTCATGAGCCATTTTGCTCAACTGGTTATGTTAGAAGCTGGCTCCCTGGAAGAAAGGAAGACATCTCGGTCTCATTGGACTCGTTACTCAATGGTATGCATGAGAAACTACACAAATAGACACAGAAAAGCTCCCCTCCTCCCCTGAACTGTTTCCTTTTGTGGAAGATTTTCAGTTTCCACCCAAAGCAACTTCAAAGTTTCGGTGCAATCACACTGGCAAGCGTTGAGCATCGGCTTCATGAATAAATATTCACATTTTAACGCCTATACCTCAAAGCACAGGAAAAAACATCAGGGATTGCAGCAGGATATAATTTTGCCTCTATCAGTGTGTCTTTGGCATCTTGGTTGGTACCTACGAACTTTTCCCACTTAGACCTGTAGGTTAATTCTTCATGCTGAAGCAAAAGAGAGAGACTTTAGAGAGAGATCTGGATTTCCTCTATATTTACCAGATTTGGGGCTGGTTTTGGTTGGTGTTTTGGGGTTTTTTTTTTGTGTCTGACAGATTCAGATAATATCAGCTGCTTACCATGCAAACAATTTTAAAATAAAGTCCACCTACCGTCACCTTAGTGACAATATCTGGTATTTCCAACAGCCACAGCAGTCACACACGCAAGATGGGTAAGAGAAAGGCTTAGAAAAAGCAGTTGTGAAAAAGTCACACTTAATTTAATGCAGGTAGTTCTTCAGCAGAAAGTGTTTAATGAGTGGGCCGTTTGTCCCTGCTTGCATGCAAGTATGCTTCATATTCTGTTTGTGAAAGATAAATGAAAAAGTTGACCCTGGTTCGGTGGAAGCCACCGACCTGGGACTTCCACTCCGTGCCGCAGCAGCAGCGGCTGCGCCGGTGGAAAACGTTCATTTCTCAGGCGCGTGTGTCGGGCTCATTTACATAAGGAGCTGATTTCATCCTGTCATCTTCTCGGCTGTCTATAGCCGTGGTGCGGGTGGGAAGTTTCTGAAGGGCTTTTCCTGGGAAGACCAGGGCAGCGTTAAGCTCCCGAGTGCTGTGTGAGGCGAGAGCATCCCTCTGCCCGCAGCAGGCCAGCGAGGAGGGATGCGGTCACGGCGCTCGCCGGAGCATCTCTGCGCTGACCACGGGCTCAGGCAGGGCGAGACCAACCCAACCAGAGGCAAAGGGAGCTTCGGATGGAAAAGCTGGAGCTGGGAAAGATGCAGCTGTAGAAACCTGGCAGCAAGTAAAATACGCCCTGCCATTGGGGGTGACTTCTGCTTGGCGGTAGAGCACAGCAGGCTGGTTTGTAGCAGCAATTAAGCACATTTTCTATTTGTTCCTCAGTGGTTTTGCACCTCCCTTCCCTGGGTGAGGCATAGCGCTTGCTAAGCAGGAGAAAAGCTGCCATCACAGATGCCACTAGCTGTAGGTTTCTGCTAGAGAGATGCTCCTATCGCTCTTGCAAGTTTGCCCGTCCCTTTTGCTGTGGAAGAGCTGTTTCTCCCCGCGGTGTTGTAACGGCAACTCTCTGTCTTTCAGCCACGTCGGTTGTCAAACTCCTGTGTTGAGAGAAGCGGCTAAAATACCGCCTGAAAGGTGACAGAGGTGTAGCTCCGGTGACAAACTGTCGACTGCTTCGGCACACAACATGCATTTCTAGGTGTGGATCCCCTCCCTGACAATCCTACAAGCCACTAGAGTAAGGTCTGGTAACTGCTGACAAAGAGCGTGAGCAAAGCACACGGGCAGGACTTTAATTAACTCACACACCCCATAATGAAGCTCCTCCCCAGAGTGGACACGACGGTCTGGTAATCAAAGCTTCATACACAGATGCCAGGGCCGAACCTTTGTATTTAAGCGCCAACAACCTGAGGACGACGTGGCTGCAGGACGCCGGTGAGGAACATGTTATCATGCCAGGGCTGAGCTCGGATGTGGAGCACAACCATGACGAACAGTTCGACCTGCACCGAAACAGACCTCAGGCTCTACTATGCCATTACGTATACTTTCATCCTCGTCCCTGGACTAATAGGAAACACATTAGCTCTGTGGGTCTTTTACGGCTACATGAAAGAGACTAAAAGGGCAGTAATATTTATGATCAATTTAGCCATTGCCGACTTATCGCAGGTTTTGTCCTTGCCCCTGAGGATTTTCTACTACTTGACCAAGAAGTGGGAATTTGGAAGAGGCCTCTGCATGCTCTGCTTCTACCTGAAGTATGTCAACATGTACGCAAGCATCTACTTCTTGGTTTGCATCAGTGTAAGACGATATTTGTTTCTTATGCACCCATTCAAGTTCAGCGACTGCAAACGCATCTGTGACGTGTATATCAGCATCATTGGGTGGGTCGTGGTCTGCATTGGCTGTTTGCCTTTCCTGCTTCTCAGACTTCACAAGGATGAGAATAACACCACATGTTTTGTGGATCTCCCCGTAGAGAACGTTGGCCTTCCCACCTCCATCGCAATGATGACGATAGGTGAATTGGTGGGGTTCGTAACACCCCTACTTATCATCCTGTACTGCTCATGGAAGACTATCTCGTCACTAAAAGAAAAGAATTCAGCTTCACATGACCTCGGAGAGAAAAAAAAGGCTTTAAAGATGATCCTCACCTGTGCTTTGGTATTTCTGATTTGCTTTGCGCCTTATCATATCAGCTTTCCACTAGATTTCTTTGTCAAAACCAAAACGATTAAAGACAGGTGCGTCCAGAAGGTGATCTCGGTGTTTCACGTTGTAGCTTTGTGCCTTGCCAGCTTGAACTCCTGCGTGGACCCAGTCATCTACTACTTTACTACAGAGGAGTTCAGGAGACGCCTTTCCCGGCAGGATTTGCAAGACAGCATTCAGCTCCACAACCTCAGCTACGCGAGGAAGCACTCCAGAGATGTGCTCAGGGAGGACACCATGGGCTACTAGCGCTGGCCTTCCCCAAACCGTTGCCAAGACTTCAAATGTTCGCTATATTTGGAGTTTGGCCCGTTTCCCCCCCCACACACACCCCAGGACACTGAGAGCGATGACTCAAACAAGCTTCTGCTGATTTCAGTGAGGGTTGGAGAAAAACAAACAAAAAACCCCCAAAACCCAAACCCGACTGAAAACATGTCGATTTAATACTTTGGTTGCAAATTTTCTCTGAATACAAATAGCACCGGGTAATTCCCACAGGCCCTATTTCTAGGCTGGGCACCAGGAGCAGGTAGCTTTGGCAGGAGGAGGAGGAGGACGCTGACCTGTGGCAAGAAGCGATGCTGTGCCCCGTTGTCACTGGTGGGGCCGTTACCCAGCCATGTTCTTGGCTTCAGCAAGAGGCAGCAAGGATTTTGGAGTCTTGCTATAGAGGAAGAATTTGATCCTAAAAATTAGTAGATGACACAGTATTATATATTTCTGAAGCAAAAGACAATCCAGCAGTGACCGATTTCTACGCAGAGTGCCAAGAGCCTGCCTTAAGCCATGTTGACCACAGAGCCAGGAGCGTAAGGTGGCCCCAAAGGACTTGCCATTTAAATAGTTAGCCAAGCCTCCATTTTGGGGTGGAGCAAACGACGTAACCCCAAATCACAAAGTCACTGAAGTGTCCAGACACTATTTTTCTGCCATCGGTTCCCATTTCTGGCTTGAAGCCGTATCGCTGCCTTGGATAAGCTTTAAGCAAAGGGCTGTGCTTTGAGGGTATTTATTCAGACTAGATGCCCTCTTTTCACCAAAGATGGCGTCAATTATTTCCCTTTCACTTATAACCGACCCTGTGCCATCACATCTACTCTTCATTAACAGCAGCGTGATTAAAACAGAGTCAGAGGAACGAAACCTTTCTGAAGTTTACTGTAATGGGAACTGAACTCACTATAAGCAGAGTCAAAGGTGCCACCCAACAGGCTACGAGAGATTTTTTTTTTTTAAGAAAGGCTCAAACGTGGATGTATTTTTAACAATAATTTCTTTAAAATCAAACAACAGAAGCTTTGAGCTTTACTGGTATTTCTTTTGCACCTTCTCGTAAAATTTATTTTCCTGTGAACATTTGAAATGTTACGTTTTGAAATGTAAAAATACTGTGACGGTATTAGGTTTTATTTAATGCAAATGTTGTTTTATAGATTTAATTTATATATAAAAAAAAATATATATGTTTTGTAGAAAAATGATGTGAATCCCAGAGAGCGTCAGAACACAGAAAGACTGGTTTTTAAAAGCCCCTCTATATAATAAAACAAAATTCCATCATCTCATCCCTCCAGGATTCTGAGCCAGTGTGTCTGTACCTGAGCGTGTCGGCTGAGTAAGTACTGCTAATTCGTGGAAACCATGAAGCACACTGTAATTTGTTCACGGCAATGAAAAAAAAAGAAAAAAAAAAGTTCCTTTTTTATTTCCTGTTGTATACGATAAAGAAAATCTTAAAAAAAAAAAAAAATTAGCGTAGTTCTTGGCCCACTCTCCCCTCTGTAGCGGCATCACCAGTACACGCGTACGTGGAGCAACGCGTGGCAGCACCTGGATTGCCAACACCTCTTGAGCACCTGTGGAATATTTTAGATGCCTTTTCAAAATTATTTTGACCTCCTTGCACTGGGGAGAAAAAAGCGAAACACTGGCTTGCCGAGGGACAAAATGTGCTGCTGCCAAGTGCGGCAGCTCCTCTGCGCCCCCACGAGAGGTTTACCAAGGCAACATGAATTCCTACAGCTGAAGGCCAGCACCAGCCTGAGCCCATCACCCTCCTTTCTGGCCACTGATCCCCATCCCCGGGCGCGTGGGAGGGGAGCAGGATGGCCCCGTACAACCCCCCCCGCCCCCAGAGCTACTTTTAGCTTCCGAGGGGAAATAGATGTTACACAAAGTGGTGTCGAGAAGTGGTTCAATGAGACAAACCTCAATAAGCTTCAGTTTTCCCCCCTAGAAAATACCGTGGGTGCAACACGAGCCATTTCCCCTGCTGCCATAGCAATGTGGTTTATTCATATTAGTATTAACGGCCTCTTTTTACAGGAAGTCGGGTGTAATAGTCGCGGTAGCTCACACCAGCTGAATTCAGGAGGGAGCTGCCTGGCCTGCCCTCCCCCTGCCACAGCAACTCTGCTCCAGGTGGGATTTGCTTGGGCCACGTCCTCCATTGCAGAGGTCTCACAAGCCCTTGGCTGACGGTGCCACAGACATCTGGAGAATCAAGATATTACTTAGATTAACAGAAGGTGCATTTTCATGCCCTGTTGATGGCTTGGGATCCACGATAGCAGCCCGTGCTTGAGGCCTGGAATGATCGCACAGCAGCGGAGAGATGCTCTCCTGCATTTCTGCCTCCCAAGAAAGCCTCAAGTGGGAATGGCACATGGCGCACAGGAGGTTTGGAGAGGACAAGTAGTGCCCAGCCACCGCGGCAGCAAAGAGCAATTACTATTTTTGCAGTAGCAAAAGCAATTTGATTGCTTTTCTGCCCAGCTTCAAGCTCCGCGCTAGGCAAAATCCAATTCTTCAGCCGGACATTGCTCAGCTCTGGCTGGGGTTCTCCAACAGCCTGTTCAAAGCCAGCAGAAACCGATATTCCCACAGAAATCTTTTCTCCAAAAAGCCTTTTGAGTAGTAAGTCCAGTCTGCAGCGCCGGACTGGGAATCCGAATGAAAACGCCCCAAAACATCCCCTTTATGCTGCATGAAGTATTTCCTCTGGTTGCTCAAGAAGCACCTCTTCCCTGAGAGGGTTATTGCAGAGAAGCAAAGCACTGAGGTCTCACCAGGTGGACTTTGTGCTGAAGTGATAAGTAACTTTTTAACACAAAGAGAGCTGGGTTTAATTTGAGCTAGGCCAAAAGAAAAGGTATTGTGGCAACAACGCAGACCCAAGGAAGGTCTCTGGGGGTGCCTGGGGACCTTAAGCTGTCCAGAAGCAGCATCAAGGCTTTTTGGGAAGCCTTATTTATAGAAGAAACAGGGCGAACGAGGATGACAGAGTTCTGGGTGGAAGCAGAGCTCTCAGCGCGTTTCCGACGGTCGCACATGGCAGCCCCCTGTTTCCATCGACTCCCACACAGCCGCACGCCTCCGAACCCACGCGACGCCGAAAGTGCAGGCGCTGCCTGCAACAGCTGCAGCCGATTTCATCACACCTTCTCACAGCTTCCTTTGTGTCATTGTCACCATGAGAAGAGACATGACGGGGGTTTTTTTTGTTGTTTTTTTGTTTTTTTTTGTTTTTTTTTTTGTTTTGTTTTTTTTTGGGTTTTTTTTTTTTTTTTGTTTGTTTGGTTTTTTTTGTTTTTTTTGCAAGTCCAGACTTAAAACTGTACTTGCAAGTGAAGGCGGCTGCAGAAGTGGGAGCGAGCGCCTGCTCCTCTTCCCGTTCTCCTCTTTACACCTTCGCAAGATGGTTGCGTTGAGCCAGATCACAGAGTGCCGAAGCGGCTCGCTTGCTGCTGATGGTGGGCTTGGGGAGAGCGCCGAAACGCCGGGCTATGGGCAGCAACCGCTGGTGCGGAGCCTCCTGCAGCTGCACTGAAACCGTTGTTCTCCAGAGCCATGAAAAACTCTTTTCCAACCTGCTTAGAATCACAGAATTGCCCAGGTCGGAAGGGACCTTTCAGCTCATTTAGTCCAACCATCAACCTAACTGACAAAAACCATCACTAACCCATATCTCTCACCACTGTGTCTACCCGGCTTTTAAATACCTCCAGGGATGGTGCCTCAACCACTTTCCTGGGCAGCCCGTTCCAATGCTTGATCAACATACACCTGAACCCACCCACTCCTTAAGTCCAGTGGCAATGAATTCCCTCTTTTACTTATATGTACACTGCTCGGAAACACATCGCTGTTGCTTCGAGCTGGCCACCTGACAACATCTTTCAGTGTCCCTTCCTCTTGCATCATGAGCCACCGGTTCCCTTTTCACCTCCTCTGCACAACTCGTGCCTCGGCGGAGGCGAGGACTCACCCATGCTCAGGACCCCCAGCCACCTCCTGGGTGGGAGCAGGGCCACATGCTGATGGCCACATTTCCAATGTCCTCTTCATCTCCTCTGCCATCACCAGCCATTGCCCATCAGCTATCGGCATAACTCGAAAGATCTGCTTTCTTCATGAAAAGAGCTTATTTACAGCTCCTCTTACCTAAGCACAGTTTTTGTTGCCCCATACGTGTCTTTTATCAGCGCTAGATTTTATCTGCTATTTTGTCATCTGGTTGCTCAACGTCCTGAGGAGACTCCCCATTTCTCTGTAGCTGGTGTTAGATTTTCCTGCTCTGGTTAAGGCTGCACCAGCAGCAAACTTTCACACTTTTTACTGGAGCGTTTACTTCCTTTTTCACTTTGCTGTTGAAGGCTAAAACAAATGTCATCCCCAGCACCACGAAAATAGCTTGTTGGCCATAAAGGCACAGGGAGCGTCAAACACAGCGCTGCTGAACACCACTCCTCTGACCTCAATAACTAAAATACCCAACCACAGCAAGTGACCCAGATACAAGTCAACCCCATTCAGTCCAAACGAAAAAAAAAAAAAATAAAAAGATATCTTGTCAGAGACGGTTTGATAAATACCCTGACAAAAAGAGAGCAGATAAGCTGGACCTGTTTGGACAACGCCTGGTTCACGCTGCCAGGTAAGTCAGGGCAGAGGAGCTCCAGCATTTTGGGCTGATAAACTGAGCTCTGTGTAAACGGGATCTACATTGATCGCATCTTCATGATACACATTAGTGGTCAAAAGATCTGATTTTGAAAAAAGATCCAGCCATCAAGGACAAAAGAATAGTGATAAAAACCCAGAACACATCTGCAACAGCTGTTCTGGTACCACTGCTCACCCCTGTAATGAGTTTGTCGGGACCAGCAGCTACCATCGGATCAAGCTGTTTCACTCACCCTTCTAACGCAGGGATTCGCACTTCAGAATTTAACTGCGTGGGTAACACTGCCGAAATCAGCAAATACAGGACAACTCCATGAATTTCCCAAAATTAAAGTATGCCAGAAAGGAGAGTATTTGGGAAACCCTGGGTGAAAATATGACATCCCAGTTGAAACGAGCAGTCAGAGGTACAGGGATCTTTCTTTTGTTTATCACCAGTTCTTTCCTCCAGTGTTTCTTTAATGTTTTCTACTCTATTAAAGACTCATCCATAGTCTCTCAATACTGACAAGTTACCCCAAAACCTTTTTATTTTTCTCATACTTTTTACATCGTTCCTTATCTCCTGAGACTGAACTCCATGCAAAGACTCCTGCTGACGCCAGCAGGCTCATTAATTTCCATTAATGAAAACACTGACCTTCCCGGGAGGAAACGGGGATGGACTCCATCATATTTTTGGATTAGTTCAGCTGATGTGAGGGGGTGGCCTTGGTGCATTCTCCTGAAGGCTCAACCCTTCTCCAAGGGTCTGATCCACCAGGAGCCAGGGCAGCCATAGCAGAGAAGCGATAGAAATCTCCTTTCTCATTGTGCTTCCAGTAGCTACAAGGGGGAACAACCACACGGCTTGTTGGCCTGGCGGGCTCCTAAGCCTTGCACGGCATTTAGGAATAATCACCGGCTGTAACAGAGACTGCTTTTGGGCATCAATGTATCTTCTTTCAGGACTGTCGTCATCCTCTTCCTCAGAGAGAAAACTTCAGCCAGGAACCTGATCCAGGGTCCGGCACATCCACCTGAGATAGTAAGGGCTAGATTAATTGTTTCTAACGATTCAGCATCACCTGAATCTCCCTGGGAGGAGCACAGCCTGGTCTTAAAACATGGGGAAGGGATAAGGCTGTCACTGCCCCTCCTTGTAAGTACAGTCCTTGCCTAAGAAGGAAGGAAAATGATTAAAATTCCTCCTTAATTTAAGAGGGAATTCAAAACCCTCTTTCCCCTCGCTAGGAAAATGCCCTTGGTTAGTCTGTACGAGGACAGTCTCTGCTCCTCCATCAAAGCAGTGGGAGAAAACAGACAAGACAGCAGCCCAGTGGGCTGCTCCTGGGTACGGGGAACAGACATGAACATGACTTTTGGTGGTTAGTGCCGTCTCCTCAAAGGGGAAGACCTGGGTGCTCGTTCCTGCTTCCAGCTCTATTTCTGTACCTTACGTCAAACCGACACGGGATACACTCCGTAAACATCACCAGCTGCTGGTAGGGTTTAGGTGGGGTTTTTTGGTGGCAGTTAGTGCTCCATTTGAAGGGATCTCCATCCTGTCTATGTGTGGGTGATGACTGACCAACAGCTACCTCTAAGAAAGTCAGTCCAGCAACATGCCCAGATGTTCCCAGAGCCCGTTTCAGCATGAGTTAGACCTCAAAAAAGTCCTCATCTCAAGTCAGAGCCAGTGCTCTGTCTGGGCACACACAGAGGTGCCAACATAAAGGGAGGGGGAAAATGAAGCCTCTCAGAGTTTGGGTATCTCCACAGTCAGCAAGTGGCTGAGCTACAATCGTCAAGATCAAAAAATATGATGCCAGTCTGCTCGAGTTTCCTTCATCCCTGCTTTTTTCCCCTAAACCTAGAATTCGGCGGGGGCAGCAGGGGGGAACCAAACAAAAAAACAGAACAACCAACAAAGGTAGGATGAACACAAATGACGTAATGATTGTCATAACGTATTTGTGAGAATTAACAAATCTCTGAACTCATTTGCCTACCCATTTTCCTGGTGGGCTCAACAGTGATGTAAGAAGGGAATATCCTGGTGGGGCTCCAGCTAAGCAAAGGTCGTGGCTTTTACCAACTCCAACGTTCAACCAGCAGTGGTCTGCTTCAAGCACCCCACGGCTGCCTTCACCTCCCTGCTTGCCCTCCCAGGAATGCCAAGGGAAAAAAAAACACCTCTATTTTAAAGTTGCGAATCCACCCAAACTCTTTTCTTGGCTGACTAGTTATCCTCATCTGCTGTCAGCATGTTTATCAGTCCTGTGATTCAACACCATTACCTCGCACAAACTCCACTATTACATGACATAGTTGTTATTTAAAGAAATGGTAACTCCTTGTGGTCAGACAGAGGTCTACGCAGCTAGAGAGAAAGTTCCCAGGAGACCTATGTAAAACAGAAGCTAAAACTCATACAGCTTTGAGTTTCTAGTTTAATGAGGGGTTTCTCATTTAAGTGAGTTAAAGCTAACCATCAAAGCCCCACATCCCAGCCTGTTCCTGGTGGTTAACAGTCTGTAAAACCCAGGGCAGCACCATCACAAGCCCCAAGGCAGCACCACTGCCCATGCCGGTGTGATGCCGTTCCTGTGCGTTCCTTCACCCAGAGTTTCTCCCTCCGGGTTCATTTGCCCTGACTGACCCAGCCCAGGTGTCACCCGTGGGACATCAAACCCCTGGTGGGTGGCATCTAGCTCAAAAGCTCTTTGGCTGCTTCCTGGTTCGATGGGATCTTCTACAGCAGCCACTGGCTTGGGACAGGGCCACGTTCCCCCTGTAGGGCAGCAAAGGAGGTATTTACCCTCCAGTCCCCCCATTACGTCATTATACTCAAAAAAAGCCACGGGCTACAACAGGCTCCCAGGGACACAGTGGCTGCAGGATGGGGCTGTCCTTAGAAATACTGCTACAAATTCCAGGAAATCTCTCACAACCAAGCAAGCTGAGCAGCTCCCTTTTACCGGTAAAAGGGATGTGGCGCAGCGTCCCCAGGACCATGGAGCACATCACCCCTCTGCACCTCAGCCCCTGGGTGCTGTCCCCACCAGGGCCACAAGCACCACGTTGCGCTTCTGCCCATCACACGGGAGGGATGAAATCCCCGGAGCTGCCATGGATGGGGAAGCTGGATGGTTTGGTGTAGGGCAAATAATCCCACTTCTCACTGGGATACAAGATAGCTCCGAACAACCGCCTCGCTTCCCACGGATGTGCAACCCTTTGCAGCCACGTAACGTGGGCAGTGGTGCAGAGCACTTATTTTTAAGGCCTTCTCCCATCACCCAAGAGCTCTTTGGCAATCGGTCAAAACCCACAAGTTCAGCACAAGGGAAGACTTGCTTCTGGAAATCAAAATCCCTTTGGAGATACAACTGGTGCCCAGGCAGCACTGCCAGCACCCAACAGCACAGCACTAAAGCCCACTTCACACCAAGCCAGTCAGTTATTTAGAAATTGAAAATAAACAAAAAACCTGACTGTAAACTACAGAAGTAAGTGGGCTGAATGTGGCACACAAGCACTGAACTAAACACAGAAGAAATCCCCGATTCAAGCCCCGTAAGATGACTTTGTTACTGATGGGGTTTGTGCTCAGATGTCTGTTGCACCGAAGCACATCCCTGCACTTTGAAGTTTACTCTGAATCATATTTGGCAACTGGAAGGTATTCCAATGCTGGCTTAAGGCCAGGTCTAAGACCAACACTGGGCCAAAACACGTGCAGGCTCTCCCCGGCTCGGTGCCAAGCCCTCGGGGGTTGGTGGTTAGCATTTGCGAGGGCCTCATGAGGGTAAGTTTGCCTCCATTTGCATCGAACAAAGTGAGCAGCCCCTGGTAGAAACACCAGATGGGGGACCACAACGCTGCGAGCTCAAAGGCAAAAAGATGAATGCAAAAGCAACGCTGCAAGGCCGAGAGTTTACAGCTTTGAAGAACACGTCCATGCTCCTCAGTGCAACAGCCACAACTGGTGCAACCTCTTCTATGTGGAATGGTGCGAGAGAGCAACCAGGTCCCTCCAACCATCTCCCCTATGAGGGGGTGATGCTTTTTGGCAGGAGACAGGGGCCCAGCCTCAGAGCACAGGCACCAACTCACCTGAACATCAGTGTTCGGTTGTAGATCCCAGCTCTGCAGCGAGGACCCATGTTTTCTTTGGCGCATCAGAGTTTTTTGGATAGTGGTTTTTGTTTGGTTGGTTTTTTAAGGAAAAAAAAAAAAAAGAAGTAAATGAAAACACAGAAGAGGAAGAAAATCAAGTGATGCTGAGAAAGCAAAAAGAAGAGTTTTGTAGAGGGAAACCATTAGCTCCATTAAAAAACAATGAATATTGTCAGTCTGCAAATAGATACTGCAGATATCTAGTATATCTGCAAATACGATATTTATAGAAGAAATACAGAAGTTGTGGAGATCTGGAGCTCACTTCTTTCTCTTACACTCAAGGCACTCAGCCAGAAACTTTGTTTTCCCTCCAGTTAGTATGAGTCATTGTCCTGCTGAAAATCAAGGGTCTTCATCTAGGGTGAAAACAGGGCCTCAGAAATACACCAGCAGTCAGCAATTCTGGGTGCAAGCTCTCCTCAACTCATACTTCCCCACACCCATCTACTTCCTAACCACCTCCACCCAAGCAAACCTTTACCATAGAAAACCCTTTCAGGCAGTCAGTAACGTAAGGAGATTGTGTCTTCGGAGCGTCATTCCTGCTTCCCAGCCATCCAGATACCCACCTGACACGGGGCGGTTTGTGAATTGTCAAGAGCAGTAACACTGAAGCTCTGAGGAGAGCAGAAAGAGCTCAGACACCCAGGAAAGCAGCTCGCTCTGCAGCGCAGATGTACAAGATAAGCAGAAATGCTCTCGTTTCTTTTCAGAGTAGAGTCTTAAGTGAGAAGCCAGCAGTTATAGCTCAGCTCACAACCAGGGACATGCCATGGTTTATTTTGTATGACAATCTGATCCCACCCTCCCCCTCTTTCTTATTTTTAATTGCTTTTCTTGTTCTTGGGTTTTTTTGGTTTGGGGTTTTTTGGGTTTTGTTTGTTTGTTTTTTTTAAAGTGAGTTGAGAAGGCAAAGCCGTAACTGCTTCCAACTTCACACTGGGTGATAAGGCACACTGGTAAGGGTAGGGTAGCCTGAGGGCGGCTTCTACATCCCTCATTTTTCTAAGCATTAACTAGCAAAAGGAGCCAAGAATGTGAGATGCCAAAGAAGCTATGACCACCAAGTGCAGAGAAACCAAAGTACTGAATTACTTACCACCAGGTGAGGGTGCAGAGTTACCACTGATACCACCATCCCACAGAACCAAAAAACCCAACGCATTCCTTCCCTCCCAAGGGATTTTTTGACCAAGTGGAAACTGTAGGTTTATCTATCCATGGATCTGTTGCCGATGAATCCCTCATGCCGGTGCTCTCACTCCAGAATAAAAGCACCTGGTTCCACTCCAACAAGGGATTAGGTTTGTAGGAAGAAAGTTCCTTGTTCCAGAAGCATGTGTCTACACGGGGGCTTAACCCAGAACAGCTTCAAACATCAACAAGGCCTAAAATGGAACAGCCCACGAGAACCCGAATGCTTCTGTAACAGACACACAACGTCTACATCCACAGTCAGAATGATTTAAGACAGTAAATTCACTTTCACATTTGTTAATGGGGAACTCTAAGGTGTCACAGTACAAAAAGAGAGAAAATACACTTAAGTAAACAAAATAGTTCAACTACAAGAAGTAATGTCCTTTGGAGGTGGAGTGCTAGGTGGAGAGTCCTTAATTATTCTCCAGACAGGAAATACACCCATTCATATTGCCTAGGTAATATCACAAATATATACATATAATGAAGAAACAATTTTAATGAAATAATGCGGCTGTAATTACATATATCATAATTATTTTGGTTGCAGCCTCGAAGCTTCAATCAGTGCTAGTATTTGGGCTTTGTGCCATAGCTGGCGGCGGCCAAGCCATCCCCCACACGGCTCGAAATTAGGACAGTCAAAGCAGCTTTAATCCTCCCAAGCCTGACCTCAAGCTCAGTCTTCCCAGAGTGGCAATTCAGCCACACAGCTAGCTACTGTGCCGCTGCGGAGCCTTTGTGGACTGCGCTACATTTATCTGGCCCTACAAATGTTCTCTTCTGTTCTAGATTTTTAGTTTAGGGCACGCTAGAAGAACGCAAGATGAAACGTAACAGATTGGGCAAGGGGTAGAGCGGAGGAAGCTGACTTCAGTTAAACACCGTAATATTCTCTTTCGTTCTAGCCTTCCTGAGTACTTCAGAGAACAAGAAACAAAAGCATCCACCCAGAAAATCTAAAGCTGGCAGCTGCTTGATCATTAGCAAGGGGACTGTCCAATCCACCCCACCCTGCTCCAAGCAGAGCTGAAGCAGCTGGGGAAGAACCATCCCCAGACACAGGTGGATGATTTCAAACTAGTAAACCAGAATTTTGCTCAGGGAAATTCAGAGCTGATGATTTCAGCGCTCTGATATTTCTGCCATCACTCACCATAAACTCTGTTGAGCACATCTGAATTTTTGGTAGCTTTCCCTGCGATGCCAAGAACTAATGAAGCCCACACAAGTCGGTCCGGTCTTGCTAAAGTCCTCCAGGCACCTGCATATACACTGCGACTTTTGCTGGGGGCGGGAGGCGAGAGTTTTTCACTACCGTACTAAGCGTGGCTGTGCTGCAACAGCCCATTGTACAGACTTGAGCTTATTGTGAAAAATGTCTCACTTTTAGACAACCACTTTATCAAGCCTGAGGTGATAAAGCTCTATTTCATACCAGGCTGAGGCCTTGATACATCTTTCAGAGGTCTCCATGCTGTCCCCATTTTTTCTTCCCTGGATCTTCATCTCAAGGTATTTATATACGCAAATAACAGTTTAAATCCTATGAATTTTTACAAAGTCAGGCTGGAGGAAACTCTGCAGTTCTAGGGTAGACTAGCACCTACTCTAATGGAAGTGTCTGTCACACACACCCCACCAGCAGCCCACATCTTACCAGTCACACTCAGGCAGAAAGCTATCAGCCTTCTGCAAAGGTCAACAGCATCTCCTCCAAGTAACAAATTCAAATTTGTTCTGAATTCTGAGTTTTCTCTTTGATTAGAGTACTTAAACTTGGAAAAAAAACCCTCACATGTGATGCTAGGAGAGGAATCACCTGAAGCACTGTATTGTCAGCTCAATGTTCATAAAGGTATTTAAAGTTTCCATCTAAATATACTGTGTCAGAAAAATTACGTGCAGGCTAGCATAAAGGTAACTTGTCAATAAGCAAGCGCACAGATATTGCTGATTGTCCTGTGCACACACGCTGCTTTTTCAGTAAACATACTTGTAAACAGAAGCCACTACAGTAAATAAGTTTGCATTTGCGTCTTGGTAATGTCATCCCTTCGGTTACCAAACCCATGTGTGACACACAGCCTTACTCAGCTATTTCATAGGGTTTTACATAGGTTACGGTTGTATTATTAAAATGTTCTTTACTATAGATAAAAACTAAGCAAGGACCACCTAGAGTAAGCTTTCATCAAACTGTTTTTAGGTTTAATTTTGGCGAAATAACTGAAAACCTGTATGTTAGAAAAAATATACCAAGTTTTTATAGTTACGCACACTTTATGCCCAAGCGCTTGCTGACTGTGCCATCTACTGGTGTAAATGACCCTTCTGGCTTGCACCCTCTCTCCTGTTTCCTACAGACCAGCTGAACACAGGAGCTACTCACAGTGAGAGACAGCATTAGAAGATCCCAGGAATATCGGATGTTTTCATAGAAGCAACCTTAAAACAGCAGCCCTTTGATTTGGATGCCCGCCCCCAGCATAAAATGATTAGGGCCAGATAATAAGCCTAGCACACCATACGCACGACCAAAACTTCAGCTACTTTCTCAACGCCAAGAGCACCAAGCAGGTAAGAACAATCTGTTCCTTTGAGTACGCTGGCCTACTGCCTGGAACATCTAATAAGCTCTTAAGGAACTGACTTAATTTCTTTTAAAATCTTTACCAGACAAAGGTAAGAGAAACTGTTTCAGCCTATCTGGAAACACGTCTAGCATTCCTGTTAGGTGGCTCCCAGAGAACCATCCCACTGCACAGTTGCTTATAGCTGGAAGGAAGAATTTCATTCTTTTGTTTACAATAAAGTCAAACCTCAACGCTACGAGCAGATGCTTCTTGCTCTCTGCAACTAACACATTTCTGAACCCTTCCACTCAAGACTACCAAAACAAACTAGACAGCCAATCCACCCTCGTTATCCTCTCAGACAATCCGGAGGAGGAGGAGATCACCACAACAGTAACTTAACCAAGCACACAGCAAGTCGGTAGCAGAAACTTGTCAGTGTGGTTACTTTCCCCAGTAACACATACCTGTTTCAGGAAAGCATACCTGACTCCCAGAGACAATAATTAGGGCTTTCCACAGCATTCTACTTCAGTGAAGTACAGCACATAATGAAATACTCTCCTGCACTCACTATTTTAGACCCAAGTAGACCAACGCTCTAGTTTTGGGGCATGTCCTCTGCATGGCAACACCATACACCTCAGGAGAAGAGCCATGTTAGTTTTCAAGACAAGGCAGCAAAATTCCCTACTGCCCAGGAGCTGCGCTCTACTCATACTGCGCAGCTTCATGAACAACGGCTGAGAGCAGCTACTCCTATAGTCACTCCTCACTCCCCAGTTCTTAGTGCAGACAGCCTGCTCACCGTTTTACTTCCAGTCGTATAATCCAAGTTACTGTCCAGGAAAGCCAAAAGGGTTCAAGACACACTTTGTCACAGAAATCTCACCGCAGCACTCTCATAGCTCTGAGCTTAGAGCACGGCAAAGCTCACAGGTCAATGCTGAAAGGTGTTATAATAAGCTGTTGATTAGCCCTCTGCTATCTTGGTGTATTATGATATGCTAAAGACTTCTCATTAGCACTGCCATAAATACACAGAGACAAGCATACCTTTAATCACCAGCCTCATCAGCACCAATACCCAAACGGATGAATTGCAGAACGCAACCTTCCTTTGCTACAGCACAACCGACAGTTACTGCCCGCATGCCAGGAACTCCGCTCCATGGATTCAGCCTCCAGCACTAACACCACTGAGAACTGCCCACTGGGGGATGAAGTTTGAAGAGAGACGTCTCTCTCTTCCTCCCTCTGCTCCTCAGGTTCGTTTTGCACCACAAAACACTTCCACAGCAACAGGAAGAGGAAATTCAGCTTCACAAGCTGAGAAAGAGGTGAGGGTAAGAGGGGAAAGAGCACCACATGCTGCCCCAGGCCCATAACCGTCACTTCCCCCACGTGGGCCATACACCAGGGCACTGCACACTCGCCTCTGAGCGCCATGAAGTCACACAAACGCCAACGTTTTAGAGAAACATTTATTATAGGGTTGCAGAATTTATGCCAATATAAAGTCCCTTAATAAAACTCTCAAGTTCATCAACTGCAGGACACTAACTCTTCATTATCTTTATACTGCAGCTTTCAAAAAAGGAACAATGCTCTGACTGCAGTAGTAACGCTACTTGCTCATAAAAAGTTGATCTAAAAAGTTTATATAAGCTGGAGTAGTTTAAGTTTACAACTACAGTCACATTCACAAGTGAGCTATACCAGAACAGATTCTTGAAATAGGAAGTTACAGGATAAACCAATTCATAACCAAAAATACTGACAAGCTTTAAGAGCAACTCTATCTGAATCTAGTAACTAAATACCACAAAACCAAACCAAGGTAGAAGAATTAAACGTGAGCTCGGGGAAGGTTCCAAATATACATATGAATTCAATACAGTAATTGCACAAAATGAAAGAGGGTAGTGTTAGAGGTTTATGATCACTGAGATTGGATTTTACATGCTTCACACATGGTAGTTAAAATAAACCTTGAGTGATACTCATCAGAAGGTTTTTTTTGCCAGGATACGGAGTGCAGAGCTATTCTACAGAACTACACAAGATGTGCAAACCACAGATTATTAATATTAATCATTCTGTGAAAGTTAAGGTGAACAGAATTGGTTCCAGCCAAGGAATTGGTTAACATTTTTATATATATATATTTTTCTGCCATTCCCAGATTACACTAAATCAAACACATTCAACAGATAAACTGATATTAACCTTCTAAAAAAAACCTTACTCAAATTTAAGTCTTACATGAGACAACTAAAAAGTTATACCAAGGATCAAAGAAAGCTGAAATGGTGACTTTGCCTTTTGAAATACAAGCAATACACAGAAAATGCATAAGGCTTTTGATTATCACTGCACATTTTAATTTAAGAAGTCGACGTCTAATGCTCAGACTTCTCAATGAAGGTGTGAACTAGTCACCTCCCATCCAACACCTTTCACTGTTGACAGATCTTTGTTTCAACAACGAAAGAGTTTTCAAAGTGTCTGATTGAATGACAGTTCTCCACTGAACGTTTCTGCAGACCTGGGGACGAGAGAAGACAAGAGCCTAAGTGAAGCAGATCTAGAACCCAGCAGCAAGTATTTACAAGTTCTGTATCATTATGAACAGCAGCAAAACACGATCATTCAGCAAAACACAATCACTTACTGTTTCTAAAGCCATGAACTGCCACCAGAGCTTGGTATCAGTTTGTTTTCTATGAGAAAGCCTCCCTCATTTTCGGAATGGTAAAAAAAGCAGAGGGGGTTGCATACAGCACAGCGGACAAAGCAAGCAAGCACTTTTTTCTAATATCCTGCCACCATTTTAGTGACAGAAGAGACAACACTAAATAGATCGTTTATGGCAAAGTTTCCCATAGCTCTTCCTAACCACAAAGAAAAGGAAAAGCAAAACAGACTGAAGTTACAGGAAAAGAGTTTAAAAAAAAAAAGAAACAAAAACAAAACACTCAGGAAGGATGCAAAGAAAACCCCTAGTTCTTTATCAGTGCTTCCCCCCCTCAAGAAAGTATTAACGCAGAGCGTGCTTCTATAGAGCAGCCTTCACTTTGACGAGAGCCCTGTGAGGATTTGCCACTCAGCTGATGATCTTACTGAAGTTTTTCCTAACACTGTTAAAGTGCTTTTCTCTATTTTGGGACATGCCAGCATCGGATCTGACATAGGCAGTTTACCTGTATCAGCTGTGAATCTTTGCCAGGAGACAAGAATATAGTAGTCCTGCCATCAAAGACAAGCTGCTTGACTAAAGCACTAATATATAACAATTAGAGAAGAAAGATTTCTAGCTTGTTTAATAAGCAAAGAATCATCCAGAGTAAGCAAGAGAAGCTATCTATTGAAGTCTAGAAGCACTAGCTCTTAAACTAAAGCCAGGAGGATACTGCTTTAGTTTATAGACACTTAAAATATAGGCTGTCCTTCAATTAATCTCAATCTTAATGCCTGTATAAGTTTCCAATGGCTATCTAAATGGGTACATAACTGAACAGTCAGGATAAACTGTCTGGTTTCTCACACGCCTTCAGTTACAACTCCAGGGAACTGCTGCAGAACCGGAGGTCAGTTTGGTCTAACAGATGAACCCATGAACTACACAAAATCTGAAATCCAATGCAGCACCAGCTAAATGAGCAGGTTTATCCACAGAAGTTACATGATTTTATCCATTTCAGTCTAATTGTTTACATGTGCATGGTTTGTACACGCTAGAAGAAAGGCATTTTAGAAATCTGAAGGCAAGACAAGCCTTGCCAACGAACAATTTTCTCCTCAGCAGCAGTCTTTATTTGACTAGATTTCCTGCCTCCCTCCCTCCTTCAAGGGCAAACAAGGTTAGTTACAGAACAGAAATCGTACCAAGAGGCATTATTCATTTACCAGAGTCCTTTTGTGCAAGTATTCTGCACAAGTTTTTTTACTATGCAGCAAAGATGTCAACAAGGTGCTACAGCAAGATGATTTAAGGAAACATCATGAACACTCTTCACAGTATTGTCTGTAGACTACAGTCTTTCAGTCACAGCAGCAGTCAATTTAGCTGTTGTGAAGATGCTTTTGTGAACGAGTCTCAGACACATGCCTCTCCCTCCCATAAAGGCTACATTTACTGTGTCTTCCTGTGCCCTGCACGGTTAGCTACACAGGACCAGTTTTATGCTCCGCATAGAGAGCCTTCCATCTAGTAACAACATGTAGTCTCTAGCAAACAGCAGATGTGGCTCCTGATGCTGCAAGCTGTAACTGAGCTGAGGAAACTCTTGCCTAAGAGCTTGGCAGGAAAACCAGAGCAGAGAGTTCTGACAAACCAAACATTTGCATTCTGAAAGGCTGTAACTGACAGAAGATTAGTTCGCTATGTGTTTGGTGAGAGCAGCAAACTATGAAACGCTTTGAGAACTACAGTGAGCTAAAATTCATAGCATCAGATTTCTGTAATCCAGGCCTCCTTCCAGTATGTCAAACCACTGACACCTCAAATTCAATCCTTTTCACAGAATGGCGGTGGGTAGCACAAGGAGACAGGCAATAAAGAAATGGAGCTCAGAAGTTCCTAGGAAGCATTCTTCCTCTTTTAGAGGGGAAGTCTGGGATGTCCAGAGCTAGTTGTTCATTTTTACTTTTTTTCCCCCAGAGCAAGTGAACCAGAAGATAATGCTTTAACTCGGTGCTCCTGTAACCCAGTTTTAGATAGGACAGCGGCAGACTAAGCTGCACCTACAGCGACTCACATTATCAGATGGATTATGTGAATTAACTTACAGTTTCAACCAAAAGATGGAACAGCAATAGGCTTAAGTTCAAATTTGTTTTGGGCATGTAACCTCTAATTCCATAACTGAAACTCTCTCTCGTCATGTTCAAATGAAACTTCAGATACATACTTGAAAGTAGGCGAAAATACCCATCAGTTCTACGATTAGTCTCAGCTTGTGTTGAGCACTCAGAGACTTCCAAGTCTAAAAAATCCAGAACTTTACATACTTACCCTTTCCCTACTTGAACAATAGATTTCTTTACTGGAAGGAACTTACCCGTTATCTGGTCTCTGCGCTGAAGTCTGAACGTCTCTTTTCCAACACAGAGTTGGTAGATGAAGATGCCCAAATCAGACACATTATCTATCTCCTCTGTAACCACCATTTCTTCACGGACTAGGTAGGTCTGAGGCAAGTAAGAGCCAGTCTAAAAGAGAAAAACCCTTGAGAAACAGTATTCTGCTAACAGACAAACATCACTACATTTTACTCTCTGCTTCGGAAGAACTTCAAGCACTACATTCCAGCTTTCCTTCTTTTTAATACTAAGCTATGCTAGTCTTGAACAGCTGCATACCAGAGAAGTTAAAAACTGACAAAGGCTACTTCAAACAGTTGCAGCTACATCCAAACCAAGCACAGTTAACCCTAACATTGCTTGTCTCCCATGAAGCAAACATAAATACAACCTGTTCAAGTTTATTTGTATGTAACAGAAAGTCTGCAGTTAAAAAAGGAGAAAAAGTATCACTAAAGTTTCCATGTTTGAGGCAATATGTTTTTCATACAAAAGAAAAAAAAAAAAGCACTGCGACCTTGTGGCGAAGACTTAACTTTTATAGATCACAGCACTACTGAAACGACTTCCCACCCCTCATGACCAACTCCTAAAAATGGGGGCAGGGAGACACACTTAAAGCTTGTCTTCATGAAGCTAAATAAAATGAAACAAGCTAAGGCAGATCAAGCGGCCTCTAGCACCAGGTATAGAAGAGTCAATACTTTTTTGAAAGTACATTTGACACACAACAGCTCGGTATTGCATTTAATTTGAAAGTAGCAGCAAGTTCTATCAACTTGACCCATAAGACAAGTCTTCTTGGAAAAATAAGTTTTAGTCACTGAAGAGTCAAAGTGCTGGTGGTGAGCTCATAACTACAGTGCCAATAAAACAGAAGAACAAGTTAGCATTGTTCTTTTCATTAGAACTCTCATGGGGCAAGTCAGCTTTCCGGTAGTAACTTTCAGGTTTAGGCTTTCAATGATATTTGGAGCTTTATCAAATTCCTTTGTAATAGCTAAATTTAACCTATTTGCTAGCTGCTTTCAGCTTTCATAAAGCTAGGTATTAATAAGAGCATTAAGCATGAATCTACTCAACATAATATACACTGACAGCTGGCCTTAACTTCAGTACAGTGACTGAGCCAGGGGGATTATGTACTTTGATGGCAAGAGGACTGTTCCAGCAAGAGACTGTAGTTCAGGAGCAACACCCAGCATTCTTATCAAAAGGGATCTTGTCAGCCTAACAAAATAGTAAAGTTTCCACGTACCGCCAGTTTTGCGAAGAGATCCATCAAATTTCTTGGTGGCATAACTATGGATGTGTTCAGTGGAATCACATAGCAGTTACCCAGTTGCAAGTCAAGATACGCCGTCAGAAGCTATTTTGAAAAGAAGTTTTCAATTAATTAAGCGTGGCCTTTAGTTATTAGAACACAGTTCTACAAGAACTAAGAAGGGAGCTCAAAAAGCTGGAGATGATGCACAGCTAGTATCAAAGCGATGCGTTCAGGAACTGTCTGGTGTAAGAATTTAGCTATTACCACTTTCGCAAACAAAGTGGTTACAGCTATTATGGTTTACAACAGGACTTTTGTACAGAAGGAAGAGCTGACTATAAAAGCAGTTTCTATCATAATTCTAGATGAGTACAGTTTGTATTAATACAAAGAAAGTATTTGGGAGGATGCCGTCATAACCGAAGGCCAATTAAGCACAGCATAAACAAAAGGTATCCAACTGCTGATAAGCAATCACTCCCTGTAAATAGTTCTTCAGAAAAAGTATTAGTCTCTAGAAAGTCACATCAGCATTACCACAGTTTGCAAGAACTGTAGGGACTAAAATTATGAACACATCTACTTCTTTTATTATGACTTTGCACAGCACTTTGGCAGAATCAACCGAAGTTCTTAAGTTGCCTGAACTCTTTTAAGTTATAGCCAAGATTCTGTCAAGACAACATAGATAAAAGCTGCAAATACTGCGAACACAGGCAGCACAGCTTGGTTGCGTGTCATCCGTGCTACTGTTAAAAGACAGCATGTACAGAGGTCAGTTCTGGTGTCTCTACCATGATTATACCTGCATTGCCAAGGTTTGATTTACAAACAACCTATGAGAACTTTTACAGCTGACTAAGGATAACTGTTAATACTATCAACACAACTTCAATAAAAATGTCAAAATTAAAACCATCCTCTCATCTTTACTCTAGAGACACTACGTACAACTAACACAGCATTTTCAAGTTCTAGGTTTCAGCCAATTGAAGTGATTTTTCAGTTCACTCATCCAAGGAGACGGAGCCCACACTTGTTTGGAATTCCACATTTTGCTGTAATAGTTTTGCATAATCTTAGACCAAATCCTCAGTTTCCCCATTTCTTAACTCACATTTACAATGTTTTCCTATCCTCCCTTTCATTCCCACAGGATTCTTGACCAAATAGCAAGTGTCACTTCCAGACATCCTATGGGCAACAATATTTAAAGTTGCATAGCACTGAGATGCGTTGTTCTGAGAAACGATACAGTTAGAGTCACTGTGGGTATGAACTCCTCTAATATTCTTGAAACACTCCTCCCTTGCAGAAGTTAAGTCTACTATTATAGAGTTAAAAGGGTCAGGTTTCCCACACACAAACCCATCCCCAAAGAGAAGCCTGCACTGACAGTAAGCTTTGAAGGTCTCCAGAATGAAAACCCCGGAGCTGTTATGATTACTGTCTGCTCCACAGTTTCCCAGTGAGCAACAAGAATAGTTATTCATTATCGCTTCACAAGTACTCACCCTATCAAAGTCATGAACAATCGCTGCTGGATCACTGTCCGAGAACTTTGGAACCGGCACATCAATGATGGCTATGTTATCATCTTCTCGAATGTCAGCTTCTTCGGCAATAGGGAGGAAATAAGGTTCTACTGCACGATCACGATTTTCATTTTCAAAGTAACACATTTCACCACGGTACACCTTATGCTGAAAGTAAGAGCAAGGCTAGTTATTTTTACAGCGAATGTTGCTTTAAAACTGCATTTCTAACACTTATGACAGAGCACAGGTCCGTCACACCTGGAAGTTTTATAGAGGACATAACAGTCTTCATGTCCCAGTTATTGAAGGTTTTCTATTATAGTAGTAATCCATTTATAATTGCACTTTTATTATTCAGCAACGCTTAAAGAAAAGAGAACTTTCACTTTACCTTAGGCATGAAATACTTGTAGATGCAGGCTCCACCAACAACTACTCCTGCCAGGATGAACGCTAGACCCAGCAGAGTCAACAGACATCTTCCAGATGAGCTTTCTCCTCTGTGTGTGGCAACTTCTGGATCCTTTAAATAAAGAGCGATGAGAACTTAGAAAGTGCAGCTGCTCAGAATTGGAAGTAAGCTGTTATCTACTGCTCCACTTTGACCTATCACCTTCTATTTCTTGTAGGTGTGCAGTGAGAATTCTAAGTGAAGCATCAAATAATAAGAAAACACGTACATGAAATAGAACTGAATCATACGAAGATCAGTTTTCAAACAGCACTGAAAGAGGATATTTTCTCAGTTAGAGGATGCTTTCTAGACAAACCTTTATCAAGAAACTATTTGAGGTGTAACAAATTTAAATAACTGTAACAAAAGATACAGTGCTGCAGCCCCAATGTAGTACAAGGAAAGCAAGATTTGTAGAGCAAGGTCATTTTAAGGTACACAGTGTTCTCAGGCCTCTTCCCAACAGCCTACTCCCTATCTTCCTCTTGCTATCAGACAGAATAACATTACTTTTCCTTACACAGCAGGACTAACAGAAAAAGCTAAGATGCAACTTCGTCTATTAGCTGGGGAACATCTGACACAAGTCAAACATTCAGGTTTTAGAACTTGTAATATGCACAAGCCAAGTCCACTACAAAAGAGAACAACTCATCAGCTTAAATGCAGCTTCAACTTATGCCAAATAAAAATAAGTCCCTGTGGCACATCCTACCTTGCAGCTTCAAAATACTCTTTCTTCCACTCAAGTCCCAGGGAAGTTTTGTTTCTCACAGCCTGAAACTTATCTCTTTAGTTTCATGACTTGATTTTTTTCCCCCGGCATTCTCTGAAACAGAAGATGACTGCCTCCAGAGGAAACTACTATCACCATCATGTAACATGGTGCTAAATTGTGTAATAATGATTGCAGAGCTAGTGGTGGTGTCTGAATGGCAATGACAAGACCCCTTCTAGAGCTCACATGAGCCACCTTGAGAGAAGAATTGCAAAAGTACTGTCAAATACTAAACAATCAAAAGTGACATTCCCTTTGGGCAAACACACACTGGTTTTGGGTCTTTAAAAAATAAACACACACAAACAAACCCCAAATGTTTAGATAATCAATATGTTTGGTCAAGTGTGTGCCTTTAATGATTCATGACCCTGGTATTTAGTGGCTCACTTTCAAGACCTGCTCTTTCTACAGGTCAGGAAGAAAAATTAGATTTCACAGCAAAAGATCTTTTCCTTCGTGTTGTTCCTAGAGTCAGTAGCTAGGTTTAGCACAGCAGCTTCCATCGCCTTTCTTTATTTGGGTCCCACTATTTGCACTCCTGTAGAACACAATATATTTAAGCAACCTATGATCACAACAAGCCACAGTATTATTACAAAGGCTACACATATTTCCATGCTCAGCAAGATATAGCAGTGTAAAAGTCAAATGCATCAGCTATGCAATTACTGAAACAAAAAACAAGCTGTTTTGCAAAAGTCAATACTCCTACATTCCACACTCACATCCTCCAAACAGAAAAATGTTGGTTCAGCAGAACATAAGCCGCTACAATTGGCTAGTTAAGCATTTGTCAAAAACAAAAACCCCAAACTAGTTTCAAGTCAGAATTATGCCACATTTATATGACATTATGTGAAAACCATCTTTCAGCGTTAAGTGGCTTTTCAGATCAAGACTAGTTCTGTTCTCTTCATATTCCGCCACCTTCATCTACACCTTTCAGTGATTTACTCATTCAGCCTGTCATTACTTCAACACAACAGTCTGCAGCAGGTTTTGGCAATACAGATGCCCTAGTGCATGGACGACATCAACTTCCGATTACCTACACTTGCACTACACATATTTCAAACAAAGCAAAGGCATTTATCATATTAAGAAGCTATGTAGGCAGCCTGAATCTGAGAAGAGCGAGCTGACAGCTGACAAGAGAACACAGTATCAAGACTTTGCTTCCGTAGGTTACAAAGCCTCCGCTCAAAAAACCTGCAAAGAAAACGCAGTTCTACGCTGCGCAGTAACCAGCAAAGCAACCTAGGACTAAGACAGAAGAAAAATCACTTGTGTTAACATCTGCAGCTAGCTCAAGAGACACTGTTGACACAGTCAGCTCCAAAGAATCTGCAGGGAGAATATTCTGCAAGCTCAAGTGTTTCGTGCAGATATTCCAGGGGACTTTTATTGTGCTGCTTCAGCCAACATTAGCCATTAAGCTTGTTTGCTCTGCACAAACAGTCCAGCAAAAGGAGACATTAACAAGCACTAGAACAAGTTTGTCTTGGAGTATAATTGTGAACTTTATGTTTACAGGCAAATCTAAGCCCTGAAGTCAGAGTGAAGAGTTGTTAAACACACACACATTCACGAACACAGAGAATACTGTCATAGGTATAGAAAAGCAGCATAAGTAGCTTCTAAATTCAGAAGAGCAGCTATCGTGAGAAGAAAGGATGTAAGTGTATATTAGAACTAATAGGGTAACAGAAATGGACCTGTTGGAATGGGTTCAGAGAGGGGCCATGAAGATGCTTAGAGGGCTGGAGCACCTATCCTATGAGGACACACTGAGAGAGTTGAGGGGGCTCAGCCTGGAGAAGAGAAGGCTCCGGGGAGACCTTAGAGCCCCTGCCAGTCCCTGAAGGGGCTCCAGGAAAGCTGGGGAGGGACTCTGGATCAGGGATGGGTGCAGTAGGATAAGGGGTAATGGTTTTACACTGAAAGAGGGGAGATTTAGATGAGATCTGAGGCAGAACTTCTTTGCTGTGAGGGGGGTGAGCCCCTGGCCCAGGCTGCCCAGAGAAGCTGTGGCTGCCCCATCCCTGGAGGGGTTCAAGGCCAGGCTGGACAGGGCTTGGAGCAACCTGGGCTGGTGGGAGGTGTCCCTGCCCAGGGCAGGGGGTGGCACTGGGTGGTCTTTAAGGTCTCTTCCAACCTGAACCATCCTAGGAACTATTATGCTCAGAACTTGCGTGGTCCAGGGCCAGCAAAAATCCATGTAACAACTTGCCTCAGAAGTAGCCAATGAGCTTGTTCTACAGAAAACTGGCCAGACCAATGACTTTCAAAATTTAAATTAGTCCTTTATCTACACTGTTTCACTACCTTCTCCCCCTCCTCTTGATCTAGTAATTTAGTGGTACTCTATTAACTGTGCGCACATACAAGTCCTACAGCTCAGAGGAGTCCACTGAGCAGTAAGACCACTCTGCACCCCCTCCCCTTTTAAAGGGAGGCTATTTCAGGAGAGGCAGAGGCTCTGTAGGCTGGAAGGCAAGCTGCTTTCCCGATTACAACTTAGAAGTGGGAAAAAAAATTAAAATAAAGACACAAGAGTCCAAGTCCACCAGTGTTTGTTTTTTTTTAATGGTGCTATTCTCAGTCCATCCCATATTCCTCCTCTAGAGCTACTGATTTATTTACCTAGACACTGATCTTCCCCATCTGACTAAAAAACGTCAGCAAGTAAGCAGGACAGCTTCAAAATAGTCTCCCACAGATTTGGAAAGTTCAATTCAAGACAGCGACACGGCAACTCGTTAGGAAGGAAAAGCCAACCACAGACTACTTGCCTGCGTTTCTATTTAAAGCCCTTTATGGCAGGTTTCTTCATTTAAACCAGACATACCAGAAGCCCAGACACCTTACCGCAGCGCCACTCTACAACTCGCTGCCTACGAGGGTTTCAGAGCAGCAGCGAGTACAGGATGAGCCCCAACCCACTTTGTTTGCTCGGAAGACGCAAACCAGCTCTTACCCGGGGGAAAAGCCAGGCTGTCGCCTAGGGCACGGCACTTTCCCCGGCCGGAGCCAAGCCCGGAGCTCGCCAGGGCGCAGGACTCGGCCTCCTGCAAGCGACGAAGGTTTAAAGCCCCGTCAGGAAGCAGGGCCCTGGCACGGGCCCAGCTGCCTAATAAACAGCCGGGCCTGCCCCGGGCATATCAGCTCGGCACCGCCCGGGGCCTCCCGACCGGCAGCCGGGCTGGCAAAATGGCTGTGGCGAGGGAACGGCAAACGGCTGCAGCGGCGCTGCGCGCTCGGGCCCTCCCAGACCCGCACCGCCCGCCCGGCGGCCCCTCACGGCGGCGGCTCGGAGGGCAGCGACCCGCCCCCAACACCCCGGAGCTGAGCAGAACGGCCGCCCCCAGGCTGGAAGGCTGCCCCGGCACCGGGGAGCGCCGAAGGGAGCGGTGAGACGGCAGCCTGGGGCTCGGCGGGCTGCAGGCTGCCTTCCCCCGGCCCGCTGCCTCCGCGAGAAGATGGCGGCGGCTTCCACCTCCTCCTGCCCGCACCCCCCCCAACACCGCCGTCCCTCGGCCCCGCTCCCCCCCTGCCGCGTCCCGGCAGCGGAGACACCCGTCTCCCCGCACCTTATCAGCCACCAGCGCCTCGGCCCCCTCCTTCTTGGGGTCGTCCTTCTGGGCGAAGGGGGAGTTGAAGGCGATCTTCACCATGGCTCCGCTGCTGCGCACCGCCGCCTCCCCGATGGACAACCTGCGCGCGGCGGGGCGGAGCGCGAGCGGCCGGCCACGCCCCCGGCCACGCCCCGCCGCCAAGTCCCGCCTCCCGGGCGGCGGGGAAGCGCGCCCCCTGCAGGCCGGGCGCGCCGCCGCCGCCCGCCCTCCGTGCCGAGGCCCAGGCCGAAATGGAGGCCCCTCAGGCGGGCTTGGGGCGGCCCTCCTTCCCCTGGAGCTTTCTAGTGTCCTGTTAGGGGCCAAGCAGCCCCGTGGGTGCATGGGGAGCTTCACGGGCAAGGGCAGGGAGCAAACTCCTGCCTTAAAGCACCTGCATCCTAAAAACAGCCTGAAATCTGGGAGAGGCTGGCTGTGGGGTGGGGCGGGCGAGGCCGTGAGGGGACAGCAGCGAGCGGGAGCTCGCGCCTTTGTTGCACGCTTCTCAAGCCTGCCTTCACAGCAGTCGTTTTATTTCATAGAATCGTAGAATAGAATCATGGAATGTGTTGGGTTGGAAGGGACCTCTAAAGGCCATCTAGTCCAACCCCCCTGCAGTGAGCAGGGACATCTTCAACTAGATCAGGTTGCTCAGAGCCTCATCCAGCCTGGCCTTGAATGTCTCCAGGGATGGGGCCTCCACCCCCTCTCTGGGCAACATGGGCCAGTGTCTCACCACCCTCAGCATAAAGAACTTCTTCCGAATGTCTCATCTAAACCTGCCCTGCTCTAGTTTAAAGCCATTGCCCCTCGTCTTGTCGATACATGCCCTTGCAAACAGCCCCTCCCCAGCTTTCCCGGCACCCCTTCAGGTACTGGCAGGGGCTCTGAGGTCTCCCCAGAGCCTTCTCTTCTCCAGGCTGAACCCCCCCAACTCTCTCAGCCTGTCCTCACAGCAGAGGGGCTCCAGCCCTCTGAGCATCCTCGTAGCCTCCTCTGGCCCCGCTCCAACAGCTCCGTGTCCTTGTGCTGAGGGCTCCAGAGCTGGACACAGCAATCCTGGTGGGGTCTCACGACAGCAGAGGGGGAGAATCACCTCTCTGGATCTGCTGGCCAGGATGCAATTGGCCTTCTGGGCTGCAAGCACACATTGTTGGCTCATGTCCAGCTTTTCATCCACCAGTACCCCCAAGTCCTTTTCCGCAGGGCTGCTCTCTGTCATGTCATTCCCCATTTCCTTTTAGCTTTGTGCACCGCTCGTGCAGACAGTCCTACATACATCTAATATTCTGTATTTCACAGCGGGAGCGCATCACTGGAGAAAAGGAGGCATCTGTGGGCCACATTCAGTATGGCGCAGGGATGGGGATATTTTCAGTCAAGCTGCCTCCCTTCTCTTGTGAGCTTCAGCCTGAGGGATCTTTAACGGCCAAGGAGACAGACGAGGCATCACCATTCATTTAATGTCTCCAAAGAGGGAGAAGAAGAAAAGACTTCATGTACTAGACTGTCTGAAATGATCTCAGACTTCTTATGGATGAAAGTCTGTGTCCGTCTCACCGGAATTTGACTTCACAGCTCTAGAAAGAAGTCTGGTTTGAGTTTGGTGCCTACACCATTGAAATCTTCCTCGCAGACAGCTGTAATTAAACAGAACTGAACACTATGCAAATATTGCAATAAGTAATCCTTCTAAGTGTAAACAAAATGCAGCGTGTATTCCGGCATTCAAAGCATGTTCCTGTTATTCTAGAGATGCAATACCACTTTTACTTCCTTTCAAGATCATAGATTTGATATTGCTGCCTTTCATGTTAATTAGAATTTTGACTTTGACTTCAGTCAGAGAAGACCAAAGTCTTTTATGTCTATTTAACCTGACTTTGTCTAGTAACAGAAAACACTTTTACCTCATTTTACCAAGAAACCAGCGAAAAATTAATTTTCATACTTCCTAGCTTTAGTGTGCTAGGAATAAGTTACGCCATACGCTCATCAAAGTATCTAAAACACAGATTTAAAACCAGATTAAATAAATTTCCTGTATTGCCAGTGCAGTATCTGTACTCTGCAACCTGTCAGTTTATAAATTATATGAATAATTTTCAGTATCTTAACCTAAAATAATTACTTTGTGTTTAAACAACTTGACTTTACCTTCCAGTTACCCAACACCTTTACTTGAAAAAGAACACAGAAATAAAACTGAAATAGACGCTCGTAATTTATCAAGACTAGTGTCTGTACATCCCGGCTTGCTCACTGGCTGTGTTGTGATCTGCTGCACGGGATGGGCACATCTTGAAATATTGCGCTGGGATAGAAATTTAAAAATGTAAGGTTTTTTGACATTTGTCTGCGCTTAATGAATTTGCAAAACTGGGACTCTCATAAGATTTGTCGTGATATTTTTGTGGTACATTTCTATTTGTAGCGTCTGTGACAGTCATTTATCTTAACGTGTTCACAACTTATTTAAAATGTGCAATGTCCAGGAGAAAGTAAATCCAGCGTCATCGAACAATTTTCCCTATCCTTACACACCAGATAATAACTGTCAATTCAGTCAGTAGCGACTCCTTCCAAATAAAGCTCCTCCTGCAATAGTCTGGCTGTATTTCGTAGAGCAGTTGCAATCTGAAGTACCAAATTTGTCTGGGAAAATGAATTCCAGCCCGAGATGCGTAGACATGAGAAAATTCGGGGTTTTTTTGCTATCCTGAAATCATCAGGCTGTTCGGCTGAATAAATATTAGGGATCTCCATGGGCGACTCCACCACTTCATCTGCAAAATGCTGTTGCATCAGCCTCCTAGTACCGTCCCAGTTTTCTTTCAGACTTGCCATACGTTGGCTGCAGTTTAGGCCTGGAAATCCCAAGTCATCTAAATAAGTTGCATCACTTATTCTTTTGAATTCCACAATACTGCTGATTTTTCTTTCTACTAAAATACCCTGGGTTTAGTTACTGGTATTTATTCTGAGATCATCTTTATCACCTTGAGAGGCAGGAGATTATCCCATTATCCTTAATTATCCTTTTAATACTTCTGGTGTTTGCAATGCTAAAGCAGCACTGCTTAAAAATTTAGCCAATATATGGACTAGATTGCCTCAAAGACCGGAGGAATCTGGCCAAAAAGAGAGGTGAATTGGTGTGCCATAGCGGCTCTGATTCTGTTACCTTTAAGCTTACTCAGAGAGAGAAGCAAACTGTATTTCTTAAACATGACATTAAACACCCACACCTCCCTTTTTAGTGGTAGCGATGATGTAAGCAGCTCAGACAACCTGAGAATATTAAAGGCCAAGGTTTGTCAGGTGAGGTAATATCTTTTACTGGACCAGTCACTGATTCAGTAGATAATGCCACTTGAAGCGTCTTTTTGAGCAATTCTGCAGAGCGCTAAACTTAATTTTTACTGCGTAGGGATTTTTAAAGTATTCTAACGTACTTTTTCAAAAAAACACAAACTACACTCAAGTTTATTCTACCTCCTTATCATGTATGCCAGCAGAATACTTCCTTACCTTTGGGGAACAATATGATGTTATATTTATCCTAGTTTGCAAAGTATTCTCAGACTTTGAAGCAGACGCTACTACTACGTTTGTGCATAATCTTCAGCCGTGTATATTGTTCGGGTTAAAACAAAGCTACGATCAGTCTGGCAAGACGTGTATGCGCACGTTTCGCCTTTCAACGGTCACTCACAGCTTAGCGTTAAGCATGTGTTTAAGTTTTCTGCTAGACCTGAGTCCCCGCGCGCGCACAGTTAAGTACTGAAGGGCACAGTCACTTAGCGTGAGCTTCGTACTTGCACTGCGCGTCGCACAAGTTCCCAGGTGACAGGGCTGTCCCCTGCGCAGAGCATCGCGCAGCTGAGCCCCAGCCCAGTACCACGGTAGCACACCTGAAGAAACAATAATTGATACATGCAACTAATAATAATTTTTAAATATAAACTATATCTATCAATTGAATTTTCTTATGAGTAGCATAATTACTGAAAGAAGGACGATAAAAGGTAAACAGTAAGTACGTCACATAGGACTGTTAAAAATGAAAGAGAAACTAAAAGCTTTCCCCTTTACGAAACGAGCCCTTCTCCAAGTTGGACGTTTTGTGATTATCCAGATGGCTGAAGTCCTGCTTTTTGCCTCCAGTCCTTTTCCAACTCTCTTGCTAAGAATTCCTCTAGCTCTGATATTCAGTGTCTCCGTTCCTTCTCTGGTCAGTGACCCTCAGACCTCCTTTGCGTTTCTACCTCACTCTTGTTTCCTTGATCAGGAATCTATCTGTATTTCAGACCACGAAACTGTCATGCCGAGAGCTGCCAACATAAACATTTGTAAAGGAAAGTTTTTTTCCCACTGGGTTGAGATGAATTTGGGCCCTTGACTGAGGATCACTGTTTCTGGACAGCAAGTGCCATGTTTGCTCCGCTGGCTTCCCTTACTGCCTGGCGTGCTTTTCGTCACTGCAGCGGTATCAGATTAATATCTGTGGCCCCCAAAAAAAGCATACATTACTCATTTCTACTGATTGCCTTGTTACAAAATTCCTCTAATACTCAGTTAAATGGAAAATTCAGGGGAGAGTCACGAGTCCGTTTTCTCTGTAGTGACAAGCTGTGGAAGTGAGGAGCCGAAAAGTGAGCCTGAAGGAGGCAGAGGCGAAGAGGTGATTACCGATAAAGCAAACACGTCAAAAGCACATCCCCTAATGGCTGTGCTCAGTCCGACGGGGAAAAGGACTCGCTGCCCACACAGCCATTGCCTCACCTAACAGAATTCCACAAGACATTCCAGTCCTCCAGAAAATCTGCCGAGCAAGTAGCACGCCCAGGGTGATCAGCAACCCCAAATGATTAAAGGGCCAAATCCACCTCCGGTGTAACTGCAGTGAGGTAAAGCAGAATTACACCAGAGATATATTAGGAACCCAGAGCCTTGGCAGGTCTAAAGAAGGCATTGCTAAACGCTACTATTAGAGGAAAACCAATAAACACTCAAAGCTCAAGCTATCTCCTACTCAACTGACCAAATATGCATTTTTGGACATAGATTAATGTTTACCTTGGCATTGAGGGGTGTCATCTTGGGTTCCCCCTTTTCCCTTTCAGGCAAGCCCCCCCACACGGCAGCAATTCTCCCTCCGGCGAGGTGGGCTCAGCCAGATCCCCTGCTCGGTGGCACCGTGCTGCCGGCCCACCTGCCCGGGGCGGCTGCAGGCGAGGCCCCCCGGCCTCAGCAAGAGCCATGGGCTGCTCGGGGGCTGGCACTCGTTATCCACCCTACATGGGAAAGTGCTGGGGTTAACCCCACCCCTCCGTCCTGGGCATTTTCTCTGCATCCTGATCTCTGCCTGCGGGTGAGAGCTGCGGGGTGGGCATCTCAGCAGCGGCAGAGCCCACACCGGGGACTCGGCAGGCATCGCTCCGATGGCCAGCCTCTTACCAAGGGCAGCAAAACAACCCCGTGTTGACCACACATGTGACCACAGTCATTGTCTGAACTTTGTTTAATGATGAGCGTGGACATGGGTACATCTTTTTTGGCTCGAACTGTGCCGAACTCGGCGTGTGCTTGCCTCTGCCTAAGCCAGAGCTGTACGTACACGGCGGCTGTGGGAAGATGTGCCCAGACCAACAGAGCTGTGTTGGCAGAGATCCCCTAATGTGCTGTCAAAACCGTGCGTTGACTGGTGCAGCTTGTTTGACTTGTTATGTGGGGTTTTACTTCGCAACGTGTTGATAGGGCTGTGCACACAAGGGCAGCTCTGTTCTGGCATAATGAAAATAACACCTATAGAGACAGCGCTCCTGAACCACGAAAATGATTGCTGTGCGGGCACATCGTCAGCTTAACATCAGTTAAGGCTTCCAGTGAAGACGCAGTTCTGAAAGAAGGCAAGGAAATGAGAGCTTTTGATGGTTTGCATCCGCGTGTGTTGCATGCACACCACTTGCACGTTGAGTAGCTCTGTCTGTTAATATGACATTAATAAAGGATTTATAGCCAGACAACATTCCAGCTGGAGAGTTCTCTTATGTACAGAATGATGCAATTAGGCACCCAGTCTGAGCACTGCAAGTAAGAGGCTAGAGAAGGTATTGGAGCTGGGGTTAAAACTCACAGGTGAATCTTTCAAGGGCTTTAGCAGAGTTTTGTTAATCACGCAGAGGTATATCAGAATTGGAACTGGTAGTATCTGCTTAGTAAAAAAGCTATGATAAAATTATAGACACCTCTCCTGCAAATAACTCCCTACTTTCTGTCAGTTTTCTATCTAAATAAGAGCAAGTATATATTTTAGATACCATAACAATATAACTAACTTCTAAGAACTTTAAAGAACAAAATATTTTATTGCGTCACCTTACCTACTGAACTTCAGCCCATTAATGCTAACAAAAATCTTTACCCCCATACTTGCCTTTGAGAAAGAATACGTTAGTGATTTTTGCCACCAGTTGCGCTCCCCTTTTGCTTCTTTTACCTAATGAAATAATATGAACCTTCAAAAAAAGAAGCACTTATGAAAAATGAACCTGCCTTCACCCTCGTCTACTCCTATGGGCATTTTTTTAGAATACAGGTGTCCCTTTTCATCTGTGTGAAGCCTATACTGTCAAAAATAGAAATACCGCAGAACACCTGTCCTAACAGCAGCCTGGAGTTCAAATATTGTCAGTTAAAGAGATTTGTTGCTTTTTTTTTCTGCAGATTGTCAGCGAAGTTGCGCAAGAGGGTTTAGATTTTCTGTTAAGGAGCAGCACAGGTGATAGCTGGTATCCTGTTGCGATATTTATCTGTGAGCAAAGGGACCGACAGCTCCGAGAGGCGAAGCCTCAACAAAGTGGCGGCGTCTGCTCCTGGGGGACGATGGAAGCTGGTTCTGTGAGACGCAGGCTGTCGAGCCCAGCTTGTGTTTCCTCTTTGCAATGCAGAAAGGAAGAACCCTGTGATCGTCCACACACACACACACACAGACACACACAGACACACACACACACACACACGAGTTTCCTCTTCATGGTGCAGAGAGGAAGAAACACGATCAGCCACCCGAGCGCTCATACAGACACAAGCACATACTTGGACTAAGTTTAATCCATATGTGAAATATTATGTTGTCAAAACATATCCTAACAAAATTGTTAATTTTTTTTTTTCATGTATTAGTTTTGAGAAGATGGCTTTCCCCCCCCGCTTCTTTAAGGGAAAGCAAACCTACTGTCTACACCATTTTTACAGACTACAGATTTTACTGCGGAACATGTTTTCTGTTCATATGACAGATACCACATCATGATACGGGAAATAACTTGCGGTACTTTATTTTCCTGTTCCAAGAAATCTCTTCATACTGAGGAGACACCTGGTGATATTAGAAGTCTTTGGTGGGACCCCATGTGATGCTGGTTTTGAATGTGTTGGGTCTCCAGCAGACAGCAGAGCAAATAGCATTTGCGTTTTGAAGGAGTGGAGTTGAGAAATCCCCAAAATATGGAAGTTTTCTTTTGTTGCACGTTTGTATGAATCCCCCCACTTCAGAAAGAAAGTCTTTTTAAGGAAAGCAATTCAGGATATATTGAAATCTCACCAAGTTAATGTTAAAGACACATGCATTGGCCTAAATTTTAGATCACAGAAACACAGGAATGTTTGTTGGAAGACAATTCTGTTGTCTGTTAGTCCCACCTCCCAAGTAGGACTATGACCAACAGTAGATCGGATTTTGTGTAGCTGAATCTTGTAAAACACTAAGGATGGAGACTCCTGAACCTGCCTGGGTAATGTAGGTCAGTACTACACTACCTTCCTACAGATTTTTTCCCCCTAATGTCCAACCTGTGTTTCCCAAGCCACAATTTGTGGCCGTTGCACCTTGTTGCTATCTTCTGGCTCTGCTGACAAGAGTTTGGTTCTGGCATTTCTGTACCTGCCCTTCAGATAGTTGTGGGCAGCAATTAGGTCACCCTTTGGCCTCTTCTTCTTCAGGCTAACAAGCCCAGCTCCACCAGGTCTCACTGCAGGTCAGGTACTCTGGGCCCCTGACCATTTTGGTATCTCTTCACTGGGTCCTTTCTGGTGTCTCTATGTCCTTCTTGAGCTGCAGGAGGGTCCTGCACCTATGGCAGCCTCCGGGTCTCACAGAGTAGAAGGGGGTAATAGTTTCCCTCATCCTAACATAGCCCAGTCTGTGGTTTGCCCTGCTGAAGACAAGAGCAGGCTGTTGGCTCACGTTCAGCCTGGCATCTGCTGTAATCCCCAGGCCCTTTCCAGGAGGGCTGTTCCTCACCCAGCAGCTTCCCAGCCCGTATCAGGGCAGGGCCTTTTCCTGGCCCACGTGTAGGATCTGCCACTTTTCCCACCTGTACCTCAGGGCTTTCTGCTGGCCCAGGGGTTACTCACGTCCCTCTGGGCTGAGGCTCTGCTGCTCTTTCCGTCGGCCACTCTGCCACCACTAAACATGTCTAATCTTCTGCTCCCTCTCATGGGATCATGTCCATTCTCAAACACAACACTTACTCTGCTCATAGGTAGCAGTCCTCCCCAGGGCCATTTCTGACCCTTGTCAAGGCTGTTTAGGCATTATATATTAATGCAATATGTGCTTTACTCTGACCAGTCAGTCAACAATGAGGTGAACAAGCAGGAATATTCAACGCACAGCACTATTACCTTATCACTTAATAGTGGACACAGCGATTAAGTAAAATGTTCTGAGTTTCTGGTTCATTTAATTAGTATTTTTAAAGAATAATCAACTGTATTATGGACTGATTGGAATATTTACGCCCGAAGTCCTGTGTTGGGATACGTGGATTCTACTCCTTGGCACCATTTCTGTTCCTTTTGTACCTTCAGGTCTCTTAACTCTAATGGTGTGAAGGAGCTCATGTTCCCACTGCCCTAGTTCTAACTCGGGGCTGTTCCTTGGCCATGCAACTGAGCGTGTAGGATGAAGCGTTTCCAGGAATGTGACCCTTTTATCCAAGTGAACAAATCTCTGTTCTTCTGCAAATTCTAGTAGCTCTTTCTGGTGTCAATTGTTTCAGTGCTTGGGCACAGTTCTTGGAGGCAGCAATGCAGTCGCCCTGGAGGAGGAACTGTGCCGAGGTAGCAGTGTGTTTCCTTCCACTTCTGTAAGGATTGCATCACAGAGAAATACTATTCTCGACAGTTATGGTGCAACGTTTCATCTTTTGCTAATGCTGGGATAAGCTAGGAACCAAATTATGTCCCAGCTTCATGCAACGATAATCTTGAAATACGTGTTGGGAATTCACGCAGGACCGTTTGCCCAAAGGGCTCAAGACTCTTCACAGACCCTTGTCTTGGAATTTCTAGTGTTTTCCAAAGAGCTTAGAGCTGCTTCCACTGTTCGCAGCCTGCTGCTCTTGCTGCCATGTGAAGTGGAGTCCATGTGCCTGTCATGCTCAGCAGGAAAATTAGTTCAGTCTCGGCACTACTTGAGTTTCCCATGGGGCTGTCAGGAGAACAATGACCTTATTTCCAGGTTATTTTCTTCTCCTTCTTCCCAAGTGAATATTCCCATTAGTGAAGGACATGATCTCCCCTACTGTGTCCCCCTTACTCTATGTCACATGCTGGAGGCCTGGAGATGATGCCGTCTTGAATCCAAATTTAACCCCATGACAAGCGTGCATCACCACTCTCCTGAAATTTAGCTACTTTGATTTGGCAGAGTTGGATGGTGTTTGCTAATATGAAAAGATGCCACTGAAATTAATGTCAGCATTACAAATTCTTCCACTTATATCCTGTATAACCTCCTGGGAATAATAAATACACAGAGCATAACAAATAGATATGTCTTTGGAATTGCTCGCTGAGGGCATTGCTCCCATTTCTTGGATGAGCTGCTTTTTCACCTTAATTAGCAGAACTGTCTCTGGTTCATTTCAAGACTTATTGAAAATTAATATTAACCGAGGCCAGTTTCTGTTCAATTACTGTGCTAAGAGGATAAGGTGCAGCCTCGGTCCTGGTTTCCATCAGGCAGATGTTGGAAATGGTTATTCCACCAAAGATATCGCACAGATTGTTGTTTCCATAATGAAGTTGTTCACCATGTTTTAATCGGGGGGCTGGGAAAGTGCTGGGCATGGGAAAGGGCTGGGGAAAGAAGAACAAGTGGAATGTGAGGGGAAGTGGTGCAGAGCAGCGCTAGGGGAAGGGGGAAGAGGGAAGGAAGTATTGTTGTAATGTAAAATCTTAGAATCAGAGAACGGTTTGGGTTAGAAGGGACCTTAAAGGTCATCTAGTTCCAATCCCCCTGTCCTGGGCAGGGACACCAAAACCCAGTGCTCTCTAAAAATATTCTACCCTTCGGATATCCGCTCTGATCCTTTGTGCAAGTTATTGCAGCCACCAGGCAGCGTCGGACTGAGGGCAGCTTCGTAGCCTTGTTTATGCTGAGGAGGTGTCCTCAGTGTACTCAAGTTGAGCACATCCCTGTCTCCATGAGTCCCTGACTTACTGAGGAAGCACTGACATTGGCAATTAGAAAACAGATAAAGGGAAAGAAATTATTTACAACACCTGAAAGTGAAGGTTTGAGTAGAGGCACAACTGAGTCATTATTTACAGCTGGGTTTGGTGTTTTCTTTTTTCATAAAAAGGAGCTGGTACAAGAAACCACAGGGAAGGGCGTTGGCTTTTTATCTATAAAAGACACAGACCTCTCCGAGGGTGGAGCCGCCGGGTTGGGATTGCCCAAGGCCTGGAGCTGTGGTGGGCAGGGGAGGCAGCTGCCTGCGGGGCGCCTGCTCGATGCTGCCTCCGTGGCGGCCGCGGCAGGGTGCCCACTAGTTTCCCAGCCTCTCCCAGCGGAACCACCATCCTCAGCTCGTGCTCTTGGCTTCCAACCGGGTATATTCCATGTGAAAAACCAGCCAGGGAAATTTGCCCGCTCCTCGACAAGGCAACAGGCAGTGGTCACCCCACAGTTCTGCGGAAGGGATGGCAGGAGAGTCAGTTGCAGAGTACTGGGAAGTTTGGAGAAGTGAAACCCAGTATGGGGTTGACCACTGCAATGGATGTGCTGATCCAGCAGCTCATTCTCCCCGCTCAGCCCGTCACAAGCGGCTGGGGTTCAGGCCTTTGCTGCTCTGTTCTGATCTAGACGTAGTCATGCTGAGGGTGGAATTCAAAAGGGAAACCATTGATCCGTCCCATTCCTTTGGGATCCAGGCACAGGAGGAGATAGGAGACCAGAGAGAGGTGTGAGGAGGACAAGAGGTCCACAGACACCTCAACATTGTCTACTGTTGATTGAGGGCTGGTGGATAAGCCCTTTGGGACTGTGGGCAGCCATGCCCTGATCCTGCTCACCTTGCTGAGGACGATCCCCACAAAAGAGGCGTCACTGCTCTCTTACAGTGACCTGGGCAAGCCCTGGCTCCCAGCAAAGACCAGAGCAGGGGGGTTATTCATCAGCTTATTATCTACTTAACAGCATTTGTCAGTCTGCCTTCCCCTTTCTCAATTTAGACGTTTCCGTGTCACTCCCGAACACAAAAACGCATGCAGAGAGCACAAGGAGCCTTATCAGACCCTGCCTTCTGTTGAACTCTGGGTTGGATTCAGAATTTGGCTCTTTCTCCTCCAACTCTAATCCTTGCTGGCCCAAGTCCCTGCAGGGGCGGGGACCGCCGCAGCCTTGCAACTATCGCTGTCAGGAGCGACGCCCAAATACAGAGGAGAGATTTTTTTAACTTTCCTGAAAAACCCACTTTCAGAGACTTTTCTCGAGCTCAAATGCCCTCGGAGAAAAATCCAAACCTGACTTCTTTTCCCAGTTTTTCCACAATTAACTTCAACTTGAAAATAAGAAAACAACCCCTCGGAAAAGCACTGACAAAAAAAAAAAAAAAAAAAGTTAAAAAAGTTAAAAAGTTAAGCCCCCCCCAGGCTGAAGGGAAGTGAAATCAGAAGCGAAATGAGATTTATACATGTAGGCTTTATATTTTGGGGAAGTGCCTGTTGACCAAGGTCAGGGAGGAACATGCTGCTGGGATGGCTGTCTCTTAAATTCTGCTGCTGATATCAAATGCTGAAACTCAGTTAAATATTTGCGTTGATCATTTTCGATTGTTCTTGAGAAATAACTATGAGATGTATAACTAGGGGCTTTTGCAGAAGTAAAACGGAACCACGAGGTAAATGAGAAAAAAATAAAAAAGCCTTCTGCCTCCCAAACATCTTCCTTTGATCCCTCATTCATGCCTCAGCTTTTCCACAAAGTGCTCTTTCTTCTGCCATCTCATCCCCTCCCAGAATATTGCGTGGTATTGGAGTACGATTTCTTATTGAAGAAGAAAAGCCACATTGTTCAACATCTTCCTCCACCGAGTTCTGCCCGAGTGGCACCTATTTTGGCAAAGCCCTCGGAGTTTCCTCATACCTGACTAATAAGAGATGATGAAAAATATGATTCACTGGAAAAACACAGATAATCATCTGAGAAAATGAAACATGCCTCTTTAAATATGGCTTAATTTTTTTTTTTTAAGTAACAATCAAACCTCGAACAAATGGTTTAATCTCAAGGCTCCATCTTGTGGCAAAGTAAAGAAAATTCACTTATTGCGAAATTAGTATTTGCCCTTCCTTAATTTCCCTTGGTTCTTCTATGGTAACCTCATGGTGCTGCAACAGAATCACAGAATCTTCATGGTTGGAAGGGACCTTTGAGATCATCGAGTCCAACCATACACACACGGGTCCAACCATACACACGTTGCAGGCTGGTACATCAAGCGTCATCCGAGCGGGAGCAGAAGGGCAGGCGGTGCCGGGCAGAGGGAATGTGTTTCTTGCAATTTGAATAATAGGAAATCTGCCTGCGTTAACGCCGGGCACACGCGCCTTTCCTAACCAGCCCCCGTAACCAGTGATGCCCAAAGGCTCAGCTCACTCGCGATTCGATTTAATACCCTCAAACGCTTAGAGAGGTAGACAGAGCTGTGATAGTTATGACATATCCCGAGTATCCTGAGCCCCTGAATATTTGCAACTCACATGGTGGTGCTTGAGTGCGTTTGTATGAAGAACCTCTCGCAAAAATGCAGGATTTGGCTTTCAGTTTCGGCTGGTGTCTCTCATCTAGCCTCATTAAGTCCTTCATTTAGAATTGCATCCGTGGTGCAAAGCATGGCAAAATTGTTAGTATTATTATTACTATGAATGATTTTTGACCGCTTAGCAGATATTCTGATTAAAAAGCTGGTTTACAAGTGGGAAGGTGTAACCAGCCAGCGAAGCGCTGCAGCCCGGCCAGGGTGGGCATCCCCTTGCTCACGCCCAGGGCCATGTGGCCACTCGCTCTGCTGCTGAACTGCTGCGTTACTTCCTAAAAACCCCGTCCCTGGCACCGTGCCCCCTCGCCTGCCTGGCAACGGGAGCTGGGCAGCCCTGCCTTCGCCAGATAAAGCGCACCCTTTCAGTTGGGCGCCGGGGAGGAGGGAGGACGGCTGCCTTATCTTCCTTCCTCCAGCACCCTGTGGGAGTTCGTCATCTTTTTTTTTTTTGCTAAATATAAATTAAGGCTGGTTTTTAGCATGCAGGAGCTGGCAAGCTTCCCGGAGCACATCCTAAGCTCGTCCTCATCCATCCCAGCCAGCTGGGGAGCTCCGGGACCTCCTGGCTCTGCCACCTGGGAGGTGAAGGTGCAGCTCTGGGATTGGGCTGTCCTGGCTCCTAGTTTTATCCTGGTAAAAATATTATTTCTCTTTTGTGATGCTGGGAGCAAGGCATCACCCCCCAAATTGTATCTCTGGTACCCACGTTGGATATCTCGCTGGTAACGGCTTCTGGCGTGGTTCTGAGCTGAGCATGAACTCTCAGACCCCCCCGCACCCACGCAGAATGGGGCATCACCGAGTGCACAGGCAGCTGCTGCCTTGGCTGAACACATGGAGAACTATTGCAATTTGGGGGCTGGGGGGGTAATTGTACTGATTCAGAAGCATTTAACAAGCTGAAATATCATTCTGCTCCATGCCTTTTTATTTTTTCCTGTTCCAGCTACAATGTCAAGTAACTAATGAATGCAACATGATGTGGTATTAGGTTTAAAGCAGTATTTTCCTGTTGCTGTTCCTTACATGTTGGTCGCACCCTTAATGATCTTCTTAGGAAATATTTACTTTGAGGAGTTTGGTTCTACGTATGCCAAGTGATCAAAACCAGGCAAGGCAGGGTTCGCTCTCATATGACTTCAGTTTTTCCTGGAAAGAAGCGGGAACAAAAAAAAAAAAAAAAAATCTTACTTTCAAAATTAATGCAAATCAGCTTGAAAACCATCTTGTCCTGATAAATGAACACTCCGTTCTTTCTCAGGCAATCTAATATTAACTTTTATGGGAATAGAAACTCAAGGAAGAATAAACACTGGGGGAAAGCGAGGTCTGTAATGGTGGTGCTGGTAGTGTCTGAATGCAAGTGTTAATGTATGGCCTACATACGGGTGTTGTAGATATATCCTTGCAGCTACCCATTTCGGTACCCATTATCCTGAAACTGGGATCTTGGCATTAAGAAAGGGGAAATGACTGGGACTGGGGGCTGACGGGCTGGAGAGCAGCTCGGTGGAAAGAGACCTGGGAGTCCTGGTGGACAACAGGATGACCATGAGCCAGCAATGGGCCCTGGTAGCCAAGAAGGCCAATGGCATCCTGGGGGGCATCAAGAAGAGCGTGGCCAGCAGGTGGGGGGAGGTCATCCTCCCCCTCTGCTCTGCCCTGGAGAGGCCACACCTGGAGTGCTGGGTCCAGTTCTGGGCTCCCCGGTTCAAGAGGGACAGGGAACTGCTGGAGAGGGGACAGCAAAGGGCTACAAAGATGCTGAGGGGACTGGAACACCTCTCTTATGAGGAAAGGCTGAGGGATTTGGGTCTTTTCAGTCTGGAAAAAAGACGACTGAGGGGGGATCTTATCAACACTTATAAATACTGAAAGGGTGGGTGTCAGGAGGATGGGGCCAGGCTCTTCTCAGTGGTGCCCAGGGACAGGACAAGGGGTAACGGGCACAAACTTGAACATAGGAAGTTCCACCTAAACATGAGGAGGAACTTCTTTCCTTTGAGGGTGGCAGAGCCCTGGCACAGGCTGCCCAGAGAGGTGGTGGAGTCTCTGTCCCTGGAGACATTCCAAACCCGCCTGGACGCGTTCCTGTGCCACCTGCTCTGGGTGACCCTGCTCTGGCAGGGGGTTGGACCAGATGATCTCCAGAGGTCCCTTCCAACCCTACAATTCTATGATTCTATGATTCTGTCTGTGGTGAGATTTTTTTGTGCAGTCCCCAGGTTTAATACCCTCAAATCTTTTTAAGGAAGCAGCAGCCTCATAAATTGGATATTGCTTAAGGTGAAAAATGGCCCCACCACTTGTTATTACGTCTGCTGCTTCCCCCAGATTTCTTACAGACTGAATTGCAAAGAAAGCCGTGCCCACGTGAAGGTGTGGGGGTAATATATGTTGACATTGCTGTGTGATGTAGCCTCTTCGTGTGCCGTAAACGCTGAAGGAATACGATTTTGTCAGGCCAGAAATCTCCACCCATTGCAAACCCTTGATGCAGCATGGCCTGGGCAACAAGGCTGACTTCTTCGCCACCCTGTCATCGGTCTGGGGCTGAACAATGTTAGAAATGCTTGGAAAATTTTCTGTTACTCTATTTGAATGTTTTTTCTTTGCAGGTCTCAGCTTACTAAGTTGAACATCTTGGTAACCCTAAGTCAAACATACAGGAGGAGGAGTTGCCATGAGAAATCTCTTAGAAATGAGCTAAAATGACTTTTTTTACATTAAAAAATGTTACACGTAAAGGCCTAATAAGAGGAAAGCGCAGCTCGCATTACCGACCCAGCTCAGCTGGCACCGCTCTCCAGATCTGCTGCCTTTGCCCAAGTACCCTGGCGTGGGCAGGGAGGAGGTGACATGGGGCTGCCCATCTACAAACATGTGGGTTTGGGGATTTTCTCACTTTTTTTTTTACTTTTGGACCCTTTGCCCAGGCCCCAGGTCTTTCCTTTGGAGCCCATCCCGCTGTCACACACCACACACGCACATTTACACAGTCAGCCAGAGCACGGCACCTCCCCTGGCTCAGCTGCCATCCACAAGAAACACAGTTTTTGGCAATGTGAGGAAAAACCCTGTCTTTTTTACCCTGGAAATACAGCATTTGATATTCTGTTTGGGTCATTGCTCAGCATTTGTGCATAAATGTTTAATGACTTTTTTTAAAAAAAAAACAAGGATATCGTTATGCAAAAAAGCCTACGTTAGTGTGGACTTATGTTTGAGAGAATGTCTTAGTAAAGAAAAGTAAACTATAAAGCAGGGATATTTTAATTGTTCCGGCATAAGAGCTATGAATTTGAAACTGCAGAGTTAAGGTTAGACATGGCAAAGTAAGAAACAGCTGAGTCGCTAGAAAATCCCTCGCGTGCTTCGTGACACTGTCGTGAGCAGGGAAAACAGCTTGTGTATCCTCAGGGTCGCCTGAACAGCTTTAGAGCCGTGCGACTGGAAAGGACGGGGGGGATGAAATGGTCGGCGTGGCCTCGTGTGGGCTTGGGGTGCCCTCGGAGCACCTGGGGTGCGTGGAGCCCGGCGTGCTGCATCCGGGCAGGTCGCGTTGCACCCTCAGGGGACGGGAGAGGAAACCCCCCCTGCTCTTACAGCTAACCTTGGGGTGCCATTAAAAAAGATTTAACGTTAGTACTTTGTGGTGGGTTTGGAGTGGAGCCCTCAGCCCTTGGCGTTCTCCTGCTCTGTCGACCTGCTCTGCCTTGTGGGGATTGTAGATAAAATGCTTTTTAGCTAAACCCGCAGCGTCGCAGCGTCTCTTTCCCGTTAGCACGGCCTCCTGCGCTCACACGTTTGTTCCCTACATGTACGCCAAGCAGAACTCGCGGTCTTAATCCAGGCGACAGGCCAGCATACCATGCACGTGCCTATACACGTCCAAAATTATTGTTTGCATCACTTTCTGCAGGTTTTTAGGCAGGCACAGCAGTGCTCGGCTCTCTGGGGTGGCTGCTCGAAGGGATGAACTCAACATGGTGCGTGAAGGACATATGGGCACCTCTGGCCTTTCCCAGCCCATAAAATATATGGCCTATTGCTTAAAAACCTTTAAAGATGCTTAATTACCTTTTAAATTCCCAACATCTAATTGAGATGCTGATGTTTCTTTGCTCTCAACGGTATTTGGTAACAGATGAGACCGGGACGAATCCCATCTGGAGCTGGTTCAGGTGATGCTGGAGGGCAGAGGAGGGGGCTTGGAGGAAGCCAGAGGAGAAACCACGGTGCCCTTGCAGCGTGAGGGTGGCCATTGCCTCTCCTGGGAGGTGATAACATGGGATTCCTCTTGGCTTCATTGGCACTAATCTCATTCCCTCTCCAGTCTGGTAGGAAAACTCATTGAGCAAGGAGCCACAGTATTGACTCCTTACTTTCAGGAACGAGCAACCTTTAAATGGCACATCTCAGTTAGAACCATACACTTATTTATAAATGATAAATAAAATGTGTAAGGACAGCAAGTATTGAATTCCGGTTTCCAACCAGTGTGCTCTCCCAGCCGGTCGCAGCAGCTCGTGGAGAACTTTGCTCCATCTGTCTGCACAACACGTCAGCTCGTCTGAGACAGGTTGACCTCCAGCTTCGCTGCTGAATAACAAGACAAGGAATTTGTTCAAGCTGTTGAGTAAACCACCGTCATCTGTAAGATATTTCCCATCCTTGTGCCTTAATGGCCAGAACAAGTCGTTGCGGGCTCATCTCGTGCTTGGTGGGAACGTGCTGCTCTTCATCTTCGCCCGCTGAGCCGGGTTTTTTAGAACTGAGATTGAGTTTCTTTCACATACTTTTTTTCTTTTATTTGTTACTGATTAATTATTCATCAGTCCCGCGTAAACTGGCATTTTGTATGCATTTTGCCTGTTTACCGATCCTTGAATTCCTGTGACACCACGTGCCCTGCTTTGTGTGTCGCTGGGCGATGCTGCAGCGATGGAGGCCCCGGGGATGCAGCTCCAGGGACGCTTTGACATACACCAACACTTCATGCGGCTGCTCCATCGCTTTGGCCCTGGGATCAATTCGCAAAACGCTCTGGTTTGATGCTGGGAATGGGCAGGGTTTTTCCAAAGGGATGTCTTTCCTGTTAGGGCAGGGGGTCCTGTATCTGGAGGAAACCCACCACCCCGACCTTGCTCAAGCTGTCTTCTGCAAGTGTCACTGTCCTCAGTTTGCTGTCACAGCATCACCAAATTGCTCCCGAGCCTACAGCCAGCACCTGGGAGCTGCTGAAATCCCCGAATAACTGCTATGTCTGCATTTATTTTGAAGTACCACACTAGTCACCCCTCCCAGAAGAAAGCCTGCTGGCAAGATGGCCCTGCAGGGAGTGGCACCTGCAACAAATTCCAGCCACGGGTGCAAGGATCGCTTTGGAGGCCGAAGCTTGGGAAGCGGTTTGAAGAAATCCCAACCACGTTACGGCTCAGCAGCCTGATGGTTGCTGACCGAGTTACCGCCAGCTTTGTTTCATGTGCAGCCCCACCTTGAAGCTTCATGGTTCCCGTTTCATACAGATTAGGGAGAACCCTACATGCTGTTCTCACCTTGCCAGAGTTTGAATTTCCCCAGGGAACATGCCTTCTCAGCTGCCCTGTCCCCACCGTCGGGCCTCCCCTCGGGGCTTGTCATGGCACCAGCTGCCTGCACACTTGTCTATCTTAAATCCTCACTCTTTGCAACCTCAAATGAGTTGGCAAAGTGCTGATGTGCCGTCATCGTCCGGTGGCACCGTGGGCAGGGGTGGCAGGGAGCCGGGCGGTGCTGGACCAGGCTGCAGCATCCTCAGACGGGTGCTGAGGGCGAACGTGAGCACCCTCCTCTTGGCTCTGCATCCGAGCAGAGCTCTCTCAGCCTTTATGGCCCTAAATTCATCTTTCAGTGAGTTTTCTGGGACTTACCTGTCGTCTTTACCTGCTGCTTCCCAGATGGAGACATCTGCTATGTCTCCGTGCTGCGGGAGCCTTTCAAGAGATCCCCGTGCTGTTTGCAGAATAGGCCGCACTTTAATTTTATTAGCTTGTCAATAAACCGGCAGGGCATAATTATACACCAAAATCATCTAGACTTGAAAGCACGGCGATCACTCCCTTGTTCTCCATGAGTTGTAACTTAATGCAAAACCCTCTGTCGTTTTCCATTTTCTAGTTCTTTCATTCATTCCTGCCGAGTAATTAAAAATGGCTTATAAATAAACACTGTGGATGATTTCCGAAATGTCCTGTATTTACTTGCAAGGCTGGTACTTCTGTCATTGGCCCACTTAAGTGATTTTGAAAGATTGTATACAGGTTCCTTTTACAATGTGTTTGAAGTTTGTAATCCTGCTTAAATACACAAAAATAGGAAGGATTAACAAACTGCCACACCGAGGCCAAAAGAAGACAGAGCTAAAAGCAATCAAGGACCAGCCTATCACATACATGAAATAAATTGGGGGAAAAGTGGAAAACTGTCAACAAAAATAATATGTTATGGATCCTCAAGCCTTTGTGTTTATGCTAGAGGAAGCCTAAAATAATCTGTGGTTTCTGATGCTTGATTTAGTTTTCCACAAGCCTAATTAACACCAGATTAAGTTTGCTGCCACTATAGTTTATTGCTGAGGCTGACAAATACTTGCTGTTTATTTGTTTTCTGAAAAAATGACTGAAGGCAATAACAGTATGACATAGTTAATAAGCTTGAAAACAATGCTATAATATTCATTTTTATAAACTAAGCCTTTAGGAGAAACCTCCATGACTTTCCCTATTAAATTCTGGCCCTACAGTCCTTACGAAGGGAAAAATCCCATTGATTGAATGTCCCGTCGGTTTAAGATATAGCCCTGTGAATTTAAGCTAAAAATTAAGCATGTGCTTAAGTGCTTTGCTGAACGGAGACGGACTGTGCCATGTGTTTGAAATAACTCAGGTGCTCGGGGGCCTGGCCAGGTGCGGGCCAGCGGCTGCGGGACGGAGCTGCGCAAAGCAAGGACTTACAGAGAGAAAATCCAGCCCCATCTACATCAACCCCTAACATGGGTGTTATCTGTGAAAAACTTACCGGAGTGGCATCAGCCATGATATGGCTCTGTCGATACGAATGTCACCACATCGGGATTGAACCCGATTCCCAGAAATCCCAGAATACCAGCTACCACCTAGGTGACATCCCAAATCACACAGAATCACAGGATGGCAGGGGTTGGAAGGGACCTCTGGAGATCACCCAGTCCAACCCCCTGCCACAGCAGGGTCACCCAGAGCAGGTGGCACAAGAACGCGTCCAGGCAGGGTTGGAATGTCTCCAGAGACGGAGACTCCACCACCTCTCTGGGCAGCCTGTGCCAGGGCTCTGCCACCCTCAAAGGAAAGAAGTTCCTCCTCATGTTTAGGTGGAACTTCCTATGGTCAAGTTTGTGCCCGTTACCCCTTGTCCTGTCCCTGGGCACCACTGAAAAGAGCCTGGCCCCATCCTCCTGACACCCACCCTTTAAGTATTTACAAGCGTTGATAAGATCCCCCCTCAGTCATCTTTTTTCCAGACTGAAAAGACCCAAATCCATCATTTTTATTTATTCAGGCAACTTTGCTCATGCAGGATGACCCATGAAAGTCACCAGGATTTCTGACGCGAGTGAAATTCCTTGCGTGACAAACGTGCAGAAGGAGAGGCGAGGGTGCCATCCGAGAGGCGAGGGTGCAGCTCCTCAGCCTGCGGATACGGGCTGTTTATGCCAAAAGCTGGCAAACAAACTTGCTAGCCACATCCTTGGAAACACATACTCCATCCAGTGGCTTCATCGTGGCTCCTTCTGGACTTGAGCCTTTCCAAAAGATGTAGAGGCTGGCAAAAACAGCCCTTAAAAAGTTACCTAAATCCTTGAAGACCTCATAGCAAGTCTAGATTGGGCCCAGATTGAGATCTGGGCAGAAAGTTGGTCTTTTACAGCGTTAATCTCCTGGATTCGTATTTTTCATTCATTAAATGTCAGCAGAACCAGAATATTTCATGAAAATGTAGAAGCAAAGAGCCAGCTCATACTTTTTCTTTCCTTTCTCTGACGTTGTGGAGGAAAGCTGTTCCTGGAGCCCTGGTGCTCAGGCCTGGGACTCACACCTCTGCCACCTTGGGTAAATCAGTCCGCTGGAGTTGGTGGTACCTCGCCAGGAGCTTTTTGGGGGCTGCACTGGGCTCCTGGCAGACCCTCGGCCTCTGAAGAAGTCATCCAGGTCGAGGGAACTGATTGCATCTGTATGACTAAAACGTGAGGATGAACAAATCGGACGAACAGGCATTTTCACTGCCAGGCACAGCCAACATAGCACCGAGTTTTCATCCTTGAGTCTTCATCTCCCTCTGAAGCAAAAGCCAAAATATTATTGTCTTTGTGCTGACCTGAACCCAGACTATTTTTGGACAAGCTGAACAGATAAGGTCACTCTTCAGTGATACAGGCAGCAGCTCAGCTGGGAGATAAACAGAAAGTCATAAGCCGGTGCAAATGTCTGATGATAAGGGGCAAATGTCAGGATTTAGTGGCTTTCTGCTCTTCTCTGCTCTGTATTATAACCCCCTGATGGCAGCAGCTCACTTGAGTGTGACGCTGGCTGGGAGGAACCCACCCACCGAGGGCTGGCTCACACCTTCCTTCCTGGCCATGAGAAATCGAGGTGACACCTCCGAGCATCCCGCATCTGGATGCTGAGGGACCCGTGGTCCCGCCTGCACCACGCCTGTTGAGTAGAATCATAGAATCATCGAATGTGTGGGGTTGGAAGGGACCTCTAAAGGCCATCTAGTCCAACCCCCCTGCAGTGAGCAGGGACATCTTCAACTAGATCAGGTTGCTCAGAGCCTCATCCAGCCTGGCCTTGAATGTCTCCAGGGATGGGGCCTCCACCCCCTCTCTGGGCAACCTGGGCCAGTGTCTCACCACCCTCAGTGTAAAGAACTTCTTCCGAATGTCTCATCTAAACCTGCCCTGCTCTAGTTTAAAACCATTGCCATATCATAAAGCTGGTGCTCTTGTCTGAAATTCACCTTTTAAAGGATTTCTTTAGCAACAGAGATTGCAGCCTCCTACTCCAAGTTGCTTTGCAAAGCTCTGGTTCGTACCAGTGTCAAGGGCAGCCCCAGGCTCGCTCTGAAGCCACCCTCCTGCCACCAGCCACCCTGAAGAGAAAAGGACAGGGCTTAAAGGACTTGCACTGAAATGGAAGAAAAACACTAAAGATTTCTTTTCTTCTAACGTTCAGTTAGCATCAGGCAAAAAACCTCACTGAAAAAGCTATCGCTTTATTTAGGGTGTACTTGGGGAGCAGCTATTAGAGCGCTGCACTTCATCATGCCCCGTAATATTGTTAATTTTGCTAAGAAGTGAGTAAGACAGGCTTGGGCTGGAGAGCCATTTGGATTTAATAATACACTTCCATACCTTCTTAGCCCAGCTTTCTCAACCAACTGTGCAAGGATTTATCGTTTGCTAACTGTAAGTGAATTACTAGAGGGTAACACAATCCCGGGTTGAATGCCGAGGAGGGATGATGTCTTTCAGATGGCCGGGAAGAGCCCACGACGGGCTGAGCCTGGGGCCGGGGCTGCATCCGCAGGTGGCTCCCGCGGCAGGGGACACCATTTCCTTCAAGGCAAGAAAAAAAAAAATAAAAAAAAGGCATGAGAAACCTTTTCTGTGCATTTAAATAATATTTTTTCTTAAAGGAGATATGCCAGAGCGCAGCACTGCTGGTCATGTCGCGGGGGGAGCTGGGGCTGCGTGGTGTTGGGCAATCGCCCCCCTCCCCAAACCCCTGGGGCAGACGGCATCGCCTGGGGGTCGGGGGCTACGATCAGCCCAAGCACCTTCCTGCGTTGCCGGAGACTGCTGCAAAGGCAGACATCGTCATGCAAAACGCAACTGTAAAAGGGGGACGTGATTATTTTTAAATGCCTTTCAGAGACAAAATGCCTGATGCTCTGAGTGGACGGCTACGAAGCTTTTTCCTTGCATATATTTTCTAATCGCATGGTAGATGCTGAGTTGTTCTGCTCTTTACCCTCCCTCTTGGCTCTTAAGCTGCTCCCCATGGCTCGCTGGTCACGTAACAGTGATTCTCCTCCTTTCCAGATGCTGCATCACGTAAGGGAGCGCGGGAACCGCGCAGCCTCCCCCCGCGTCTCGCGTAAGCGGCTGCCGAGCTGGGGCAGCTCTGCCGCTGCTGTGGACCGCGGGAGGCTACGGGTAGGACCCGAGCCCCACCAAAGCAGCACGTGTTTTGCAAACCCAAGCTCCTACAGCTGCCCCTGCTATTTCAGTCATTTTTTTTTTTCAGTCATATTTATTCATCGGCTACAGAAACGAGTCGCTGAGGCCTATCGCAGAATTAGAGGGTGTTTCCCTGGGCTGTTAAAACATGTGTGTGTTTTAAATCCCATCTCCATCTGCTGCGCAGGACAGGGATGCTCGGGGCAGGGGGCAATCCCTGCCGGTGTCGGAGGGGGATGGGGTTTGGGGGGGTGCTGTTTGGGTACAGGCTGGTGCGGTGGTGCTGCTTTTCCTGGGCCACCACTGGCAATTTTAAGCACCCAGCATCCCCTCCTGCTCCCCAGGGTAGAGTGGGAAGGGCTCTTCGGGCTGCCCTGTTCTCCTTCCTAACCTGGGTATGAGTTATTTATGGGCAACAGCCTCCCCGCTGTCACTTCATCAGCTGCACAGCTGCAGCCCCAGCGAAGCCTCCCCTTCCCTCCCCTCCCCTTCCCTCCCTTCCCTTTCCCTCCCCACCGCCCTGCGGACACCTCTGCCGCTCAACAGCCTTTGCTGAAACGGGGATGGCTTAAGTCCTGCTCTAAAGCAGGCAGAGAAGGAGCGAAGGTAATTGGGGTGTTCTCAGGCTCTGCAGTGACAGAGCCCAGCAGGGAGGGGAAGCTGCCCCCCCGATCCATTAGCTGTATTTTAATACGTATCACGGGGAACGCAGCGAGAACACAGCTGACGAAAGCTGCTCTTCCTTCCTGTGCCCAGACCCCGCCAACAGCCTCTGGTTTCAGGGCAGTGCCCGGAGCCGCCCTTCTCCTGCGCTGCTTTGGCTTTGTCTCCCCTCCAGGCAAAGCCAAGCCCGGAGAAGCCCGACCTCGCCTGCTCCCGCATGCCCAGGGGGCTCTGGCATGTAACTACAGAGCGGTGACTCTTCTCTTCTCTCCCACGTTTTCTGAAAACCGCCACCAAGATGCGAGCAGACAGCGGGATCCCAAACGCGTCTGCTTTTCCAAGCGTGAGCCAACCGGTCCCGACGGCAGTTTAGTCATTCAGCTAAATTATTCTGTGTTGTCAGTCGTCATCTGCATTGTGCCGTTGCTTCTGCCTCCTCAGCGTGAGCAAAACTTCTAAAAATGGAGTGGCTAATCAATAGCATTTGGGGGGGGGGTCCCATTTCCAGGTGGCTCATGAGCTTCCTGGGATTCCTGAGCTCTTTCACGGCCCCTGGGACTCTCCGTGTTCTCACAAGTAATAATTCCACCCAGGAACTGCCAAGCTCAGAACTGGAAAGTCTCTTTTGCTTTGGTGCAAGCCTCTGCAAACCTCCACATTTACTAAACAGCTTTTCTCTCCTTTAGTGCTTTTCCCACTTCCCTCAGTCCCCCATTCCCTGTCCCCGCTGCTGCAGAGCTCGGAGTGCTCTCCTTCGGGGAGGTACATGGCAGATGACCCAACTTTGTGGGTCCTCCTGAAGGGGACATTCAGCCACCATGTCAGCAGAGAGGACTTTCTGAGCTGGGTCCCCGGCAGCCCCGCAATGGTGGGCTGCAGCCCCACGTCTCCCAGCACCCGCTCCCACCTTGGGACACCATCGCGGCCGTGGCCGAGGTCGGGGTGAGCACCTTGGCTGCTCCCCCGTCTCCTGCAAAGCTCAGCCCACGCTGGTGGCTTCCACCAGGGCTTTGCCACGAGGTGGCTTGAAGGTAAAGGAGATTTGGGGGATGTTCAGCTAAAGCCTAAATCCGGGTCAAAGTTGCTTTCTTCTGTTAATCCTCCTCCGTCTTATTGATGGAGCACGGGGTCTAAGAGCAGGACTCGGATTTTCATCAGCATGGCATCAACGTGAGAGCAGAAGTCAGATTTTCATCAGCATCAGGAGGTCGGCAACGCCTTGGATAAAAATGACACGTTGCAAAGTGACACGTTTTATGAGACAGCGTCACGTAGAGATCCTTCATGCAGGTCTTCCAACCTAACGTCACTCGTTCCCCGCCGTCCATTGTACAGAACGATCCCTTTGCTCAAACTTTCTCTGTTAATTGCCATGGAAATTTGATAATTTCATCCTAAAGCAGAGTTGAGGAAAACTCAGGAAGAGCTCCGATTACTGAAAACTGGAAAAAATTAATCTTGATTAAAGCACTTCCCCCATGAAAATAAGGACCTCCTGAACTTTGCAGAGAGCTGATTGCTCGGAAGCTGTTCTTCGGGCAATGGCGAACTGTACTTCTGCCAGTTTTTTCCTGCAACATTATAAAAAAAGAATCTAGCCATCACAAGACAAAAGCAACCTTTAGAGGTGTAATTTAGTGGGCTATTGGCGAGACCGTGCTTCAGTTCCCTTCTAAAGGAAAGTGCCAAAATATGCATCTTACCCTCCAAATGCATAACGGCTGTAAAAATGCCTGTTGGCTGTCAGCGCCCATCCAGCTTCTCGCATGAAAAAATAGGACTTGAGCATCAAAGATTTTTTTGCCAGCACCAGCAGAAGGAGCAAAAGAGAAAATGGACCCTGTTTATTTGGCATTTTTAGGATGAGGAGGCAGAAGTCCTTTTCAAAAGAGCAGCGTCGTACGGATTTCTGGGCTTTCTGGCAGGTCGATTCCCTCTAAGGAAAGAGGGGATTGGGCTAGGAAGAGCTACAAGTCTGCTTCATTGCATTTAGGCACACCTGGAGTCTGCATTTAAAACCAAACTGGATTTGATTTGATTTGATTTGATTTGATTTGGTTTGATTTGATTTATCTTGTTTTATTTCTGTTTTATTTTTGTTTTATTTTTGTTTTATTTTGATATTTTATTTTGTTTTATTTTATTTTGTTTTGTTTTATTTTATTTTATTTTATTTTATTTTATTTTATTATTTTCTTTTAATATTTTGTTTTATTTTAATATTTTCTTTTCTTTTCTTTTTTCTTTTCTTTTCCTTTCTTTTCTTTTCTTTTCTTTTCTTTTCTTTTCTTTTCTTTTCTTTTCTTTTCTTTTCTTTTCTTTTCTTTTCTTTTCTTTTCTTTTCTTTTCTTTTCTTTCCCTTTTCTTTTATCTTATTTTATATTTTATTTTATTTTATTTTAATATTTTGTTTTATTTTATTTATTTTGTTTCATTTTATTTTATCCATTTCACTTCACTGCTTCCTTTAATTAAGTATTTTTTCTTATTTCCTTTGAGGCATCCGTTTGCCCCGCGCTTTACAGAGTACGTGTGATGGTGGCTCTTCCCTGGCGTGTGCCGTGTCCCTGCAGTGTCCGAACTTTTACAACTCGGACAACGATCCGGCGGAACACGCCCGTGTATTTTCACCCTCGCCTTCCCCATCCTTACCCACTGGCACTACAGATGCTTGCAATTATTTGCAGATGCAGAATGTGAATGCAGATTTTGTGGTTACAATTTGTACACCACCCCCCACCCCCCAATTCCCAAAATTGTCCTTTTGAAGAGTTGTCTCCGAATTTCTCCAGGCTTTCAACACTCTATTTATTTAGCAATTGCCTCGCAGCGTGAGAGAGCAAACATCACCCTTGCTCCCAACCCCCCTCAGCAAAGAAGATTTATTGCATTATTATGCAGAAATGTGCCGGATTTGCTGGGAGGGAGAGGATGTGCCCGGCTGGAGCAACCTCAAGGTCAGTTTGCCCTCGGATTAGGGACGGACCTGCCGTGGTCCTCCCGACCCGCGCAGCAGACCTGAGGACACGGCAGAGCGGTAGCCGCTTCTCTCAGCCGGCCTAGGGATCTCTCCCAGTCCAAGGAATTCAAACCAGAACATTATTCCACCTCTCTGGGATCTGTTTCTGCAGAGCTCCCGTGCTGCTGCTCCCATGCGGTGTCTCCACGCGGATTTTGCTGCAAGACCCAGTTGCTTCTCCTCCTTCCAGCTGCTTTGGAGACCAGAACAAAACGATGGACAAAAAGCATGTACAAAGCAACAGGAGTCCACTTCCATGGCTGAAATTGCTGCTGGAAGTGAGCATCGATGTAAAACCCAGCACCCCACGTGCTCCAGACCCCGGCTGGACCAGTGATGGGGTTCATTTTGGGCTGTTCCAGGTCGGATGTGGATTTTGTTGCCAGGTCATTGTCTGCCATTGTTTCCCAGGAGATGCGCTTGCTTCCCGCTGCTCAGCAGAGCCCCACGTTTCTCGGGAATGTGTGACAGCTTACGGCATCGATCTTCACAGCACAACCCCGCTTTTAGCTGCGGAGGCTTGAGAAGAGTTTGAAAAACCCTGTGCGCTGCCTCTGATGTGGACGAAGCACCTGCAGAAGACCACGCGAAGCTCCCGACGAAATGGGCCTGTCAGCCAGGACTGCTGAGATGGTGTCAAATCCCTGCGGCAGAAAAAGGAAATAACAGAAAAAAAGTGAAGGATTAGTCCAAAGAGGTGCACGTCCAGAGTGGGAATCACTATATGAGGTCTTGGCAGCACCAGCTTGCACTCATGGCAGCCCTTTCTCCAGCAATTTAATGCAACAGATGGTTAAAAGACGAGATAAAACCCAACTGCTGCCTACCCCAGGCAGTTCCCGTTATCCAACCCATCCTTAACCTCCACAGCTTGCATCCCTCTGGGTTGGGCAGGTTTTCCACGGGACCATTTGTGGTGGAGTGTGGAGGAACGGAGAGAAACCTTCATTCACAAAATACTTGCATTTTAAAAGTTCTGCGCTGATTCAGCTGGGATCCATCCTCTGCCCTGGCTGTCAGGACCATTCCTTGTTTGCAGCCCAGTGGTGGCTTTGTGGCACCTTTAGCTCATCATTAAATGAAGCAATGAAAATAGAAGGAAAGCAGAAATCCATGGGCCACCTGGCCGTGACCCGTACCCAGGATGCCCAGTCGTCAGAGGATCCTCACAGATTTCCTTGCCCCGGGGCAAACTCAATGCCATGAGCCTGTATTTTCCTTTGTGTAATGTTTTGCAGAAAAATACCCAAAGTGGGTGCCAGCAGGCTGGATCTCCACCAAACCGGGGTGCATAGATGCATGTTTGTGTCCATGTCGGCACTTGGACAAGGTCCGTGTTAGATAAAGACCCCATGCACCAAAAGTAATTTCCTGCAGCACCAGGTCTTCTTGTACGAGGTTTGATACACCTCAGTGCAGTTTTTCACCCTCCTTTAGCACGCTGTTGAACAAGGTGGGGCTGAAACAGCACGGGGGAAGGGGACACGTCTGCATGAGAAGGCTGGGACCTTCTACACCCCCTTTGCAGGAGTTCTGTGTCTCCCTTTCAACTATCTGTTTCAACATCTCTCCCTCAGCACAAGAAGGACACGGACCTGTTGGAGTGAGTCCAGAGGAGGCCCCGGAGATGCTGAGAGGGCTGGAGCCCCTCTGCTGTGAGGACAGGCTGAGAGAGCTGGGAGGGTTCAGCCTGGAGAAGAGAAGGCTCCAGGGAGACCTTAGAGCCCCTGCCAGTCCCTAAAGGAGCTCCAGGAAAGCTGGGGAGGGGCTGTTTGCAAGAGCATGTAGCGACGGGACGAGGGGCAATGGCTTTGAACTAGAGCAGGGCAGGTTTAGATGAGACATTCGGAAGAAGTTCTTTAAGCTGAGGGTGGTGAGACACTGGCCCAGGTTGCCCAGAGAGGGGGTGGAGGCCCCATCCCTGGAGACATTCAAGGCCAGGTTGGACGAGGCTTTGAGCAACCTGGTCTGGTGGGAGGTGTCCCTGCCCAGGGCAGGGGGTGGCACTGTATGATTTTTAAGGTCCCTTCCAACCAGCATTCTATGATTCTATGACTGTATGAACGTATCTCCCCCCAGATACTGCAAATCAGAGACATAGTTAAGTCCATCACCCCTTCATGTCCATGACATTGCTCATGGTCCACACTATGGTCCCCAGTGGTGGCTGAAGATGTCCCCTCTGGCTGGGCAGCCCCTCCTTGCCACCCGTGTCCCCCACCGTGCCGGGGGTTCCACCGGTCCCACTGCACCCCAGAAAGAGATCTCTGAGGGGCTGGCGCTCCAACCACGGCCGTTTCCCCTGGACTTCATTATTTCATTGACAGCAGTCAATATCTCCCTGCCTAGGAATGTATTTACTTATAGGCACATAAGTAATTCATTTATAAAATTGAATTATCTGACTAGGGAGATTGTGTGTTTTGATTGTGTAGCAGTATTTCTGAAACCGACTTAAAATTGATAAAAGCCAGATGGAAAGCGGAAACAGTCCATTTCATGACTCTTTAAATGTTTAAGTTGGTTAACCCTTGTACTGCACAATTTTTGAAGTCGGGGTGTAGTGTGGAAGCAATTTGTTGGTGAGTTCTCAGGATGCAAAGTGGGCTGTAAGTGCTTGCCGGGTTGTGTGCCGAGGGGGGAAAAAGGAGTCTCAGCAAGGAATCTTAGTAGGAAAAAATGCTTACGAGAGAGATGTTTCATCTTGGGAGTTATTACAGCCAGAAGAATTTCTAAGAGAACGGGCAAAATCCCAACTAAAGGGTGTTTGGGACCCAGGAAGGTTCCTGAGGGTGCGGGATGAGCAGTAAATCCCGCAGGCAGCCCTGGTGGGGGCTTATGTGGGGAGGTGGGGATGGCAAAGCCCAACGCGACCCTCTGGGCTCTCCTGCAGCTCCCTCCGGCGTTACGGACATCCAGGAGGCGGCGTGGAAATAAAATTGCTGAGAAGCCGACCAGAAACAGCAGCAAAGTCAACCCGTCTGCGTCCCTCTGCACGCGGATGGACAGCAGAGGCGGTGAAAGGGAGTTTATTTTGCTTTAACTGTGTTTCGATCGCCAGAGAAACGAGGAGAGGAGGCACACGAGGAGCAACTTTCGGGCTGCTCACTTGCTGGGCAGCAGAATCCAACCCCGGTGGTTTGTGCTGTGAAGACTCATCAGTGTATGTGAATGAAGCAAACCCACAAACTCACTTTATTTCTCTGTTCTGTCCTCTTTTTTTTGTTTTTTGTTGTTTTGGTTTTTTTTTTATATTCTATCCCCGTTTGCCATCAGAGCGTATCCCCCCATGCCGGGCTGGATGCTGCCAGGGGCTGGTGCAGGAACCGCGTATGGCGTAAATTCCCAGCTCGCCCGAGCAGGACTCAGCCCTAAACCCAAACCTTTCCAAAACTTCTACCAGTGCAAATCAAAACCTGCCTCAAATTCCCTAATAATTAAGGAAGAACATGACACGACGGGCCCATCTCCTGTATCTGCAGCTGAAGGGAAGGAGGCGGATGCCGGGGCACATCTGCACGGAGTCCCCGCTCCGTCTCTGTTAGCAATAACCTCCGCAGGTGCCGGGGGTTGTGTTGTCTTCGCCGCTTACTGCAGCACCAAATACACGCCAGATCGCTTCCCTCCACGAGAACTCTCTTAAATTAAACTGCCTTTAATTGGTTTACAGTTCTGCTGCTGCCGCGTTCGCATATTGGAAAATCGAAAGCTCTCCGGACCGAAATAACTTTACGATCTCGGTTCCCATTTCGTTAACATTTCCCGAGCTGGTTTCCTGTTTTCCTGTTGCAAAAAACACACATCGGCAAAGAGTAAAATAATTCACGTACCGAGTGTTTGAAACAATTGTTTCTGCCCAGAAATTAGTGAAAACGTGGTATTTTTTGTATCAGTGACCCTTGCTCTCCCAGCAGATGGATTTTTATCACCATTTATTGGCGCGGGGAGGAAGCCCGACGCTCAAATGCCTTCCTGGGATTTGGGTCCATAACTCAAATACCGGGGTCTGCTTCCCTTCGCGGAACAATATTTTGCAGATCCTGGCAGAAGTGGGTGTTCTATTCTCATCAGTTCAAAAATATTTCATCGTAGGGCAAAAATAACAGGGAAGCTGTTAAAGGGCAGGCAAAGGGCTCCGGGATTGGAAAATTTCGCTCTGTCTAGAGTTACTCCTTTCAGTAGAAAAAAAAAATTGTGGTATTGTGAAAGGCCACGAAAGGAAAAACCTTTTTCCTGGGGCACAAAGCCAAGGCAACTTAGCAGGCTCCGTATCTTGCACATCCTGACAATTTTCTACGTACTAAAGCTATTTAAGATGCCCCGTGCCCCAACCGTTACTTCCCCGCAGCTCCAGAGATGCAAATGTGGGAATTAAGAGCTTGAGGTTTTGATGAGCTGATGATTATAAAACCCAGAGGAAATCTTGCAACAGTCCCTTTGGGATTTTTTCCTGCGGCGTGAACCCCCGGGAAGGTGCTGGCGGAGCATCCCCGGCCGGCGCGGGCTGCCGGGATGAGCGTCTCATGGGTAAATAAATAATAACACAAATTCCTCCAAATCAGGCTGGTTCGTGTCAGGGATTTGATACATTGCAACATTTTCTATTCGTTTCGGTTTTTTTAATTATAGGAGAAAAGGTAAATTATTTAAATTTCCTCGCATGTGGCCATTTTAGCAAATAGGAACCAGCTTTGGAAAGAAAACGTAAAAAAAAAGGGAGACGATGGGTTTTGCCAGTACGTGGAAATAGTGTATTTTGTCGGTTTAGCGTGGGGTTGAGTGCTTCGGAGAGGGCAGAGGTAGATTCCCATCTCCTGCCCTGGCCCGCAGCCCTGCCTGCCCCGGCCCTCGCTGGATCCACAAAGAAAACACAAAAAAAGAAGAAACTCTACGTTTCCAAACCCACGTTCCCCGTATCGCCTTTCTCTGCGCAGCTCCGACCGGGTTTGGGGTGTTTTCGCAGCGGGTGAAGCAAACCCTCCCAGGGCGGGAGGGGAACCAGCTGCAGCGTAAGGAAAAGAAAAGCAAATAAATGCGTTAAATTAAAAAAAATCAAGGAGCAAGTGATGGGGTTTGCTGGTCAGCGGCCACCTCCGACAGAGCCTTGAAATGGAATATTAGGATAGATGACTGATTTGGGACGAATATAACCCAAAACAACTGCGGCTTCACCTCCTCCAGCCTATCGCAAGAACCAATACAGCTTTAGAGGAAAAGGCAGAGAAAGTTCAGGCTGGTCCTGGGGTGTTTTCGTGGTAATTTTCAATTTTTGTTTGAGTGATTAAATTCGATGGAGTTAATTGTAGTTTACACGGGCAAACCCAGGATCAGGAAGAAAACGACATAAAATACGGATGAGGGGAGGGAGAAAAGAGGAATCATTTTAATTAATTAAGGGAGAAGAATTGGCCAAATAGCTCCTACAACATGAATGTATTTTTAGGAAAAATATGGGAAATATTTATATTTCCCATTTTTATCACTTGATGCTCCAAGCACATATTGTTAATATAATTTGATGAACAAATTTTATCCAAATACTGCAGTTTAACATAAAAAAAAAGCACAGTACAAATTGCTGATGTTTAAAAAAAGAGCAGGCAATTAAAACCCCCAATATCTCACTGAATTTTGTTTCATGGAATGAGGGAAGAGGAGGGGGAGAAATGAGCCGCCCGCTCTCCCGGCCTCAGCCAAGCTCCCTCGGCCGGTTCCGGATCAGGCCCTCGGTCACGGACCCCACATTCTCTCCCTTTGTCTTATATTAAACCGAACAGTGTAAATAGTACTGAATGCAAAATAATGTATTGGAGTATTTTAATGTGCAGCCGGAGCCGGGATATAAATCCGGCCGTGAGGGCTGGGAGCAGCGGCACTCCAGCGAGCATCGGTGGTGGTGGACGGAGTTTAACTCGCTCTCCCGTTACCAGCCTTCTCTTGATGCTCCTACCTTCTAAAAGTACGAAATCATTCCCTTAGGAAATTAAATCGGGAATATTTTCTTTCCTTTCTTTTCTATTACGTGGCTTAAAATACATGACTTGAGAGAGGTATCTTACTATTGAATATTTAATAAAATGTGAACTAAATAATAACCAGAGTTAAATAAACCCAGGTAGTCACCAGCTCTCAGAGGTAAACATTTCGCCTTCATACTTTGGGAACATTAATTAATTTTCTATAGTTTCCAGTAAAACTTTTCGGCGCAGAAAAGTGCCCATCACCGCGAGAGCTTCTCCTCCTCTGCAGAACTGAACGGACAGTAGCGGTCACATCCTAACCCCCCGCCAGCACCGGCAACGGCGCTGCTGAGAATCATTTGGGTTAAATTTAAAACTTACAGGCACTCTTGTCTCCGGCGTATGAAATAATTTCTATATAGGGGAAAAAAAAAAAAAAAAGAAGAAGAAGAAAAAAAGAGAAAATTCATTTCCTTCACCCTGCTCGAGTTTCAGAGGAAATTCCATGTTATCACTCTAGAGAGCACCCGCAAAAGAAAACAGGGGGAAAGAAATCCTTTTTTTCCGATCATAAAAATAACCCGACTGCGGCGCTGCTTCCTCTCGGCTGAGCAGGACGGACTGCACACGCTGTCTTTGGGATTCACTAGAAAAGGGGATTCGCTAGAAAACAGTAAACCCGAGTGTTTTATATTTACATCCACCGCGCCGTCTCCCCGGCCCCCCGCCCGAGTGCCCGTGCCGGGGAGCGCTCATGTTAAACTTCACAAGCAATGAGCATCACCACAAAACAGGGCCACGGACCAAGTCTCGGCTCCAGAAAAACGTAGGCGATGCTGCAGGGGAATTGTCTTCTTGCAGGATTTGGAGGCTGGAGAAAAGCACGGTCTTGCCTCAAGATGGCAGACGGGAGACTTGGATCTCAGCTGCGATGATTTACGTGGTGTGTGATAAAACCTCGGCTGTCCCAAAATGCGCGTGGTGCTGGCACCACCCGACAGCCTTGTGGCAGCACCCCCAAAGCCCTGCGTTAACGTCCCCGAACCCTGCTGTCAGCACCCCCAAACCCTTGAGCTAGACTCCCCCAAACCCCAGTGGCAGCAAAGAATCATGGAATGGTTTGGGTTGGAAGGGACCTTTAAAGGCCATCTAGTCCAAATCCCCGCCTTGGGCAGGGACGTCTTCAACGAGACCAGGTTGCTCAAAGCCCCGTCCAGCCTGACCTTGAATCCTTCCAGGGATGGGGCATCTCCCACCTCTCTGGGCAACCTGGGCCGGTGTTTCACCACCCTCATCATAAAAAATTTCTTCCTTTTATCCCTCTTTTAGTTTTAAACCATTGCCCCTTGTCCTATCACAACAGGCCCTGCAGCATCCGCAGTCCCACACAAGTGTCCCACCAGCCTGGAGCTGGTGCTGCTGGCACGGTGACTGTCACCGGTCCTGCGCAGCAGTAGGTGGTCCCGGCATCCATTGCCACCCCTGGCAGCATTAATGGAGGTGAGGACGATGGCTGAGCTGGACGAACCGAGCTCACAGCCGAGACCTGCTGGATGCAGGACTGTCCGGGGGGATCTCAGGCACATCCTGCTCCCTGTCCCACGGCTGCATGGACACGCAGAGCAGCTTCCACCGCTGCTTCTCCTTAGAGATGAAAGAAGGAATTAGTGCAGCGAGGACACATTTGCCAGGGACAGCTCGTGAGCGGCTGCGGCCATCGGGTGTTTCAGCGGCCGCACCGCGGCGCTGCTGTGTGTTCCCGGTGGTGCACAGGCAGCAGCAGCCCCTGCCTTTCGAGGGCCTTTAATTCAGCCCCACAGCAAAACCAGTACTGACCACGGTGCAGACACGGCACGTTAAGCCCCCAGCGTGGGTGAAACAGCCTCTGTTCCCACAGCAGCACCGTGGCCATTCCCAGGCACGGGGAGGTGGCACCAGCCTTGCCATGTCCTCTGTTGTGACGGGGAGCGACACCGACCGGAGACCAGCCACCGATGGGCTTTGTATCAAAGATAAATATTGTCTCGATGAAGCAACGAGCTTATTTAGTGGAGTAATATAAAGGATTGAATTCCTAGTTCAAAAGATTACCAAAATATGCTGGTTTTAGCCCAAATGAGAGCAAGTCCCTCCTTTTCCCACATACCTGCCTGCCACACACCCTCCCTTCCCCAAAACGTTGTTTGTGCAGGAAAATACTCAGTCAAGAAGAATGATGTTGAGTCGTTCAAACTGCGAGGTTTGACCGCGCACAAATTGCCTGCTTTCGCTTCAGTTTGACCATATATGCTTTATATTTTTATTATCAACAAAGCAAGTTCCCACCCCAGCCTGCCTGGCCGAGGACCACCAGCTCCAGCGCAGCTTCCCCCGGGGCTTCTGCCCCTGCAACACCGCCCATGGGAAGGGGATTCTATGCGGACGTGCGCGCGGCGCTTTACATCAGCGTTTTAACATTTTTCTTGCGTTTCCATTGTTTTGTTTATTGTTGCCAGCTCATTACAGATATTTATAGCCCTGTATAAAGGTGTATTGTGTGAGGTATACAGCGCTGTAAGGGGTATGCAGAAAAACTCAAGCTGCAGGCTGAGCGTGGTGGAGGGATGGGTTACGTTTGACCTCGAAACGCAAGTCAAAAGAGAGGGAAGGTGTTTGCTGAACGGAGGCGGCTTCTCCCCTTGCGTGGACCGCACTGCCGCGTCGCACACCTCACCCTTCCCTGCCTGCACGTTAGAAAGAGGCGACACGGTGAGATGTGACAGAGAACGCGCGGGTGTGCTGCTCACTATCATAGAATCAGAATTGCTGAGGTTGGAAGGGACCTTCAAGATCATCAAGTCCAACCATTAACCTCCCCTGACAAAAACCACTTCCAAACCATGTCCCTAAGCACCACATCTGCCCTTTTTTTAAACACCTCCAGGGATGGTGAATCCAACACCTCCCTGGGCAGCCTGTTCCAATGTTTCAATAACCCTTTCAGTGAAAAAATGTTTCCTAATATCCAATCTAAACCTCCCCTGACATAACTTGAACCCGTTTCCTCTTGTCCTATCACTTGTCCCCAGGAGAAGAGGTCAGCCCCCATCTCCCTACACCCTCCTTTCAGGTAGTTGTAGAGGGCAATGAGGTCTCCCCTCAGCCTCCTCTTCTCCAGGCTGAACAACCCCAGTTCCCTCAGTCGTTCCTCAGAAGGTTTGTCCTCCAGACCCCTCACCAGCTTTGTAGCCCTTCTCTGGACACACTGTGTGTATTATGTACCATGTGCAACTGAAGTTCTCTTTTATGGTTCAAAACACTGAAGTGCAGCTTTAGTTTCACCTGACCATGAGCGTTTTCTTCCCTCTTCCAGGAAAGCAGGGCCTGGGAGCTGGCATTCAACATCAAGCTGCGATAGGAAGATAGGTCTTTGGAAGTGAATGAATTAATATTGGATTGGGAGATCCCATTATTAGCCCTTAAAAGCATCTTTCCCTCAGGCCCTGGTGCCAAATGAAGAAGATGCTTTTCATGGGGTGGCTCATGCAGGAGGGTATCTCAGAGATGCCACCGCTGGGAACAGAGCCTGGTGTCCAGGCAAAACTCGGTCACATTTGCTCTTCCCAAGGAAGCAAGTTGCACATGACGAGTACTCAATTACAGTTTATAGCTAAGAAAAGAAAACGACAAAATGGACTTCTACTCTGCATGAAGGTCTCTCTTCAAGTCTCAGAAATGTAAATTGAGCAGGAAGATCATAGAATCATAGAATCATAGAATGTGTGGGGTTGGAAGGGACCTCTAAAGGCCATCTAGTCCAACCTCCCTGCAACGAGCAGGGACATCTTCAACTAGATCAGGTTGCTCAGAGCCTCATCCAGCCTGGCCTTGAAGCAGACTCTGCTGAGCCTGGGCTTCCCGGTGTCCAAAATCCTAACGTTGAGCTCTTCGGGAGTCGATTTGATGATGGAGGATGGAGGAAATGCTAATCCGCACTCATCCCACGTCTCCTCGCATTTGAAGATACAGCCTCGGAGTGTTATATCATTTGTTATTAATAACATCCATCGTACGCACCCAAACTGCGTCTCATTTCATGCAGCCGACTGTTTGGGCATCGTGTGCCGCGGACCATATGGGTCTCGTTTGAACCCCCTCCGAATCGCAGGGGTCCATGTGCAACTGATAAAGGCCAATTTGGGGTGGATGGGAGTCGGGGCCGGGGCGGGCGGGGTGGGGGGGGGCACCACTCTCCAGGCAAATCCAAGAAGGACGCCCTATATGTTTTCTAAGTGCTAAACCCAAGGGAAATTACTTCATCAAAACCCGATCCAGACCACAGTAATGAAGACTGTGATGTAGCCAGTGTTCGACCATGTTGACTTTACAGTACTGGAATTAATCCATCTGCATTGCAGCTCGGTGAAATCATTTCCAGCCCGTAGCGGCTCCGGGGCTGACTTCATCCTTGCAGCCCCAGATGCAGAGCCCTCGGAGTCGGGGGAATTACGGAGAGGACCGAAAGGCTGTTCTCTGCGTACGGTGACGGCTGTCTGTCTTCGTATGGGGAAGGGTGGCAAATTTGTCTTAAGGGTGATCCAGACCCCACAGCTCCACAAGGCTTTTCGGTGGCCGTGCACAGCGTTCCGCTCGTCTGCTCCCATCGCTGCGCTTCCCGCGGGGGGCTGGAGACAGGGGGATTTGCTGCTGTGCTCTCCCTCGATGAGATTATTCAATTTTAAACCCCATAAAAGTCCCCGGTAATCTTACCGTGACCATGGGTTATCCAGGGTGCAAATTCAGCCCGATGCTATCGGCCGTATCAAGTGCTTCCTTGGAAAGGTGCTGTGCCAGCGCGGGGGCTTTCCCCCCTGCAATAAGTCCCAGCTGCCGTCACCGCGGCAATCTTTTATCTTTTAAAAATAGACACTCTGGATATTTTTGTGCTATTTCCCACCAGAAAAATGCAAGCCATGGGATGCCCTGGCTGCGAGTGCCCTCCCGTGAGCTCATCCCAGCTCACGGAGCATCTCTCGCGTCTTGGAGACGCTGAGAAAAGCAGAAATCTCTCCAGCTCTGCACACCCAATCCGCTGCCCACCCCCCCTTTCACTTCCTTTTCCTTCGCCCCGTGCTTTTTTATTAACGTTTTCTCAGTAAAAATGCGATCGCCTTTTGCTTGGTAGTTGATACAGAGCAGGAGCGCCTTTGCCTTCTGTGAAAACAAGGAGCTTGTGCGAAGCGAACGGCGCCACAACCCCATCGATTCTGGTGGGGGTTTCTTCAATCAAATAAAACCAAACCCCCGCGGGGATGGATTCTGACTTGTGGGGAAGGCGGTTGAGATCCCCAAGCTCTTCCTTGCGCCGTGGCTGTTGCTGGAAGCCTGGAGGGGTCGGGGGGGTGATGCCCCGGGGACCCCCAGGAGCTCCCACCGCTGGGGCTTCTCCGGCAAGAGGGTCCCCAAGTCAGGCAGGTCTTCACCTAATCCTGATGCGCTGCTCCTGCCTCTACAACACTGGGAAATTAATGGAAATTCATCCGTGCTCGGCTTCCCAAGGAGCTTCCTGAGCTGTTTAAACTCTCTGTGAAAGCAGGATTTTAAGACATATATAAGGGTAAATGGCTTATAAAAGTGAGAGGGCTGCGGACGGCACCGCGGGGCACGGCCAGGGGCTGCCGCCTTCGTCAGGCCAGGGTTTAGGAAAAGTGCAAAACGTGAGTATATCCAAAAGGATTTACCAGTCCTCGTATTCTTGCTGGGCTTTCCACTGTCTTACCTAACCCCTGTCACGTAATTTAATTAAGTTTGTTTAATTTATTTTTTTAAAAAAATGCATGTGGGACTAGTAAACCTAATTAAAAAGAAACATTGTTAAGCAGCCTGATACAGCTATAATTTGATTTAAAGTACTGGATGATACCAACATTATAAACGTAAACCGATATTCCCTTTTTTTTTTAAAAAAAAAAAAAAAGAAAAAAGATCTAAATGGAATTTAAAACGCTTCTTCATTTGCAGCGGGCTTTTTGAGCTGGGGTTAATTGCGAAGGCTTTTTTGCTCCTCTTCTGTTGCTGTAGGGCTTTTTTCAAGCGGGGTAAGAAATATTTCATCCTCAGACGAATGACTGCTGGATCATTTGTGCTTTGTGTTCTGCAGACGAGCCAGGTTTCCATACCTTGGTTCATGCAACACAAAATCCTGACTGGCCAGCAATCACTGCCAGAGCTCCCATCGACTTCAAAGATATCGGGACATTAGGGCTAATTTAGATTATTTTCTGGAGTAATGTCCTGGATTTCCGAGGAGAAGCTTCCACCCAGCACGAATCAGAGAGGCAGAAGTTGTCACCAGAAAAACTGTTTTATAAGGCTTTTATAAATTACGTGTAATGCAATACTGTATAACACGTAGTATTGCATGATGAGCCTTGATTTCACATCTTTTTCCGATGCTTTTTGCTATTTAAATCACAGCAAGTCCACCTCCTCGCGTTCAGCAGCCCGCAGGAAGAGGTGCTGGATTCAGTGGATGCTTCAGTCAATTTGTGTGTCCCACAGCGTAAAGTCCAGATATCCTGTATTGCCCCTATCAAATCCTGCCAAAATCTCCCTGCTGTGGACAGGGCTTCACACTCTAAGAGAGAGAAAACACTTTGGAAGTCTGAAAACTGTCCCCAGCGCCATGGCAGGCAGCGTCAGGCTCGGGTACCGCTTTCCTTTGCTGCCTCCAAAGCCTCGCCGAAGGATGGAGCCGGCTGTAAGGGCTGCTGCAGACCGACACCGACGCTTTCCTCCCCACCCGTCAGCCGTCTGAAAAACTATTTGCTAATTCCATACGAGAGAGAAAAGGCGCTTTTTTTTTTTTTTTTGTTCCTTTTCCCCCAGCAGCGAGTTTATTTCTCACGAGTTGCTGGTTTTAATCTTTTCTCTGAATTATTTGCAGAAACATTGAAGACAGGAGAGGAGGCGGCTGGACGATGGGAACCGCGAGTTTACCTTCAGAGCTAAGGGAAACCCCCTCTCTTAATGATAAGTAATTACTGAAACTGGTCATCGGCTTTGCCATCCGCATCTTTCCGGAGCTGGACAAATCTTCGGGTGCGAGGGTCGCACCAGTGTAAGTTTTGCACAAGCTGCAACCGAAGGCAAATAATTGAACAAATAATAAACACTGGGACTACCGCTAAGTGTATTTTGTTGTTTGTTTTCACGAGCTGTGGATGTAACTGTTCCGATGGCATCAGGCCGTAGTCGCACAGGCAGACTTAATTCGATTCCACTTATTTTAATTTAAAAAATTAACACATATAAAAATCTTAATTGAAAAGCTTGCAGTTATTATATTTTTCCTCGATTTTTATTATTTTTTTTTTGCCAGTTTCTTTCGCCTTTAATAATAAATAACAATAATATTTCCCCCTCCTTGCTTTTAAACCTCCAGCAGGAGGGGAGGAAGGATGCAAGAGAAGGAAAACAAACCGCTGAAAGTAAAAAAAAATACCATTTTCCTCCAACCACACTTGATTGCAGAGCTCCGAGATGCGATTGCAGGCACAGAGGCCAAGCCAGAGTGTGTCACAGGTTTTTAGTTGAACTTTCTTCCTTTAAACTTAAAACTTTATGTAACTTTATGACTGAGAAACTGTCCGAGAGCTCCCTCCGGCACGTGCAAAATCCCAGCGTGAGGTTTGCAGGCTTCCCGGTAGGAGAGAAGGTATTTAATATTATTTGTTGAATGTAGCGCTTGATAAATTAAGGCTTTTCTTTTTTTGTCTTGGAAATTATGCTCAATGTGCTCTTGATTTTTGCGAAAGTAAACAAGCGGAGATAGTTTTCAAACCAGGGCTTGTTCGCACATACAATAACTGCCAAAAATTTTTCGGGCTGGTTTGTGAGAGCAGCCGCCTTCCCCGCGACAGGCAATAAACCCCGCGGCCGAGCCCAGAGACCCAGGCACACATCTCATACCCCCTTTTTTACCATGAAACTGTATTTGCCAGCCATGGAGGCAAGATCTTTTTGTATTAATTTTTTTTTTTTTACCAATTCCCCTATTTGCATTTTGTCGTCGACACAAATTACAGGGGAAAAAAAAAAAAAATCCCAGTGCTGTCTTTTGAATATTTATTCCCTACGGTTCGGCGGAGTACAGATTCACTCCGTATCTCGTGGCGATATCCTGAATTAGAACAATTAGGGGATAACACGTTTTTCCGTCCTCTTACCTCCAAACTTCAGCTGCCCGGCCAGGGTAATACAAACCACATTGAGCCGGGCCAGGTACCGTGCCACGGCAGGGATGTCTGCGCGTCTGCAAGCGGCCTCAAAGCCGGAGCTGGTCTTTCAGCCGGGGAAACGATCTCTCCGAGGCAACTGGGATTCATCATCTACAGCTAATTGAGCCCTGGTGAGCAGGAGGGTTCCCATCTGACGGCTTTCTCCCTCAGACAGAGAGTGCCGGCAGCATCTCCCAATCCCGTCTCCGGGTGGGATGCTCCTGCTCCGAGCACCGCTCACCCCCGAGATGCTCAGAGGATGGCGGTGGCTCCGGTGCGGCTCCCCGCCAGTGCCCACCCCGCGGCTCCGCTCTGCCCAAGCGCCGGGTGGTGCCAGGTCAGCCACGCTCACAAAAGCCGGCATCGAAGTACATTAAATAAGAGACTTTTGAGCCCTTCCCTGCCCTCCGACGGCAAAGCAGTGCTGCAACCGGAGCTTCCCCGACTCCTCAGCGGTTCACTGAGTTTGCCGTTTCTGAGGATCGGGAATTGGAGGATGCGCGGAGCAGAAGCGTTTGGTACCATCAGCTTCATTGTGATTTTCAGTGAACTGGATTAATTCTGTTATATATGGAAGGGCTTTAAGCTTGTGGAATGTGGGACAATAAAAGCGAGCAGATGCATGAACATAAGCAGAAATCCAGAAAAAAAGTGTAGTACGTCTCTCTAGAGCTTGTAGAAACTCCCCTGCCCCTACACATGCTGGCTGCTGCGGGGTCCGCCGGTCCCAGGAGGAAGGGAAAGTGGAGGGAAGAGTGAAGTCAAAGCACATGGGAGCCCATGGGGTGACCCCCGAGGGGCTGCGGCTTCGGGCCGGGGCTGGTGCAGCTCCTGCCAGGCTGCTCCAGGGCTGGAGCATCTCCTGTGGTCCTCGGCTCTGGGGAACCTCCATGGGGCTTCGGCCCTCTGATAAAAAACAGAAGTTTCAAGACCATTCCTCATCAGTGGCACAGGGCATGGCTGGTGTCCTGGGGTAAGACGCATTTGGTGAGACACTGGCCCAGGTTGCCCAGAGAGGGGGTGGAGGCCCCATCCCTGGAGACATTCAAGGCCAGGCTGGATGAGGCTCTGAGCAACCTGATCTAGTTGGAGATGTCCCTGCTCACTGCCGGGGGGTTGGACTAGATGGCCTTTAGAGGTCCCTTCCAACCCGACACATTCTATGATTCTATGATTCAATGATTTTTCAAAGGGTTTTTTTCAACCCAAACTACTTTTCCTGGCGGTGCAGGAGCCAACCAACCTTCCCCTTTGGTGGCACTATTGTAGGAGCAGCAAAACCTGCCCTGTCGCTTGGTTTAGTGCCATGCTCAGTCCTAAGTCTTCAAATATGGGATTGCTAACGAATTGCCAATTATATTTCAATATTAAAAGTCCACCAAGCTCCTCACAGTGCACTTCTGCAGACGGAGGGGCTATTTACTCCAGTAACTAATGGGCACAGACAGACTTGAGCAGCTCTGAAAGGTAATATCACCCCCAAATACAACCAGATGTGCAAAAGATACACAACGTTTCGAAGGATAAAACTTGCTGCAGATCCAAAATCAGGCTCAGCTGCTAGTTGCAGGTCTTGAGGGTTAGGAAGAGGCAAATTTTTTGTGCGTGATTTACAATCATAACTCAGCCTTCTGGCCACGGCTGGCAGGGCAGACCGTTAATGAAGGCAGATGCTCCAGATCAAGGGCCTGATTCGAATTCCCAGGGCTGTGGTGCCCGGAGGCACAGTGGTTATGAGGATTTCAGAGCTCTACCAGTGTTTCTTCTGCCTGCTGACAAGGATTCTCAGGGATGTTATCTCCAGACTCCTAATGTTAAATTTGCACTTTATCTAAAAAAAAAAAAATATGCAAGGAAAGGAGCCGAGGTCAATGTACTGCACATAACAAGGAAACCTATTTTGTCCCCTCCAGACCTTCCCATTCTGTAGCGTGGGCTCCAACCAAGGATGGAAAAACTCTTTGTAGATCACAGCAACCCTGGTCAGAGCGGAGGATTTTACATTTCAGATAGGAATATCTTTCCTCTAGCCCTTACACACTTGACTTGCTTTGGTCCTGGAGACCAGTCCTGGAGACCTTAGAAAGAAAACTATAGCTGGTAAGAACTGGTCCACATCCATAATGGCTCTGGTGAACCCCAAGAGTGTGCACGGAGCTGGGACAGAGCATGTTGATGGAGAAACGCCACGGTGATGGTGCTGGGAGAGGTGGCAGATACCAGGGAAGGGCTCGGGCAGCCCAACCATGGGATGGGGCACCAAGAGTTGGGGAGGGGATGCTCCTTGCAAGCCAGGAGCCCCGTTGCCCACTGAAAGCCGATGGGTGCTTGGCCACAGCCACCTCTACCCCAAGCTGCTCTCCCATGAGCCTTCCCCATCGCACCTTGTTTTTACATTACTCGAGGACACAGCTTGTTTTTCAGAGCAAATCACCTGCTAATGTTGCTGGGATTTGAATTTATGGCCACGGGAGGTGTTGAGCCATGAGGCCAGATGGTTATTTGCTAATTTTAATGGTTTGGAGTGGTTTTTGGATCTCAACAGAGCTGTCCGCGTGTCCAAACAAGAGAAAAACGTAGGTTGAACTGCTTCATATATTAAATGATTGCATGGTTTTCTTCATCCCTTATTGAAAAAGATCATTTGATTTTTGGCTGTATAATTTACAGTCCGCAGCCTGTGACCCAGCGCAGCCAGAGGGAAACTTTGGAAAGGGAGGTAATACCGTGGAGGTAGATTTTCCTCTTCTCTGAGCTGAAATCCCTCGTGAAGCTCGTTGACCAGTTCAGCTGATGCTGATTTTCTTCTGTTCCAGCCACACCAGCCACAGACAGACTTCTTCGACAGACCTTATATAGCAACTACCTGTACATTAACATGCACGGATTGCATTTACTTATTTGGCACAGCTCGGCGCTATTGGGTGGCAAGTCAATCACATTTATTTATTACTTTAAAATTAAAACCAGAAATTAATATCCGTCATCCCTAAGGGGATGCTTGAAAAAGCAGCTTCACCCAGCTTTGCATGGAGAGTTCATGCGGTTCTAATTTCAAATACAAAGAATATATAGCTTTGTTGGGGGGTGACATCACCCTCCTTCGAAAATTTCATGTGATTCTTTTTCTTGTTTTTAAAGCTATTAGTTTACATATCTGCCGACAGATATTTGTATTGGCAGATCTTATGAAACATTAAGATTGTATCTTTTCTGTTTAATTTCAAATGTCGCTTCCTACCCGAAGTGCAAGCTAACGACTCAAAACCGTATCGGTGCTTGGAGGGTGAGTGAGAGCTTCCTTGCAAACCTTTTGATTTATTGTCCTTCTTCCCCAGCGCGTGACCCCTTCCGAGCTTTCATTCGCATCCCTCTATATTTGCATTTACAGCAAAAAATAGCTGCAATAACAGGGGATAGAATAGCAAAACAAAGCTGAGTTTCTCCACAGCTGGTCGATCTCTCCCAGGTGTGGGCTCAGTTTAAGGTTGGAGCTTGCGTTTATCTTTCCAGGCGGGGAGGGAAGAGTCTCAGACCTGTCTTAGGGCCGATTCCTCCAGCAAAATGCTGGTGGCGCAGAGACGGCGGCGGTGGAAAGAAATCAGTCGAACAGTTGGAAAAACACTTTGCCCCAGAACTAGTGGGACAGGGGATAAATCATCGCATCTGTTTGGACCCACTTTTCTGAGCCCGGGGAAGTGGGGAGCAAAGCTTATCGCAGACATCAGGATTTGGTGGGGTAGAAGAACAAACCCCAGTAACCTGCAATTTCTGCATGAATAAACCTGAATATCCCTGACAGGACTGATTTTTGAAGCCATCCTCCAGAGCAGGTTCTCAGCTGTACCGTGAAAGGCACCTCCTCAGACCTGGGGACTCCCCACCGTCCCCGTCCTGGCCCACCATCGCAGACATTGCTGGCCACGGGGCATCGCTCCCTTACGCAATGAGCCCCAGGGTGCGCAGATACAGCCTCCACCGGGATTTTGGCAGCCAGTACATGGGCAGGTGGTTCTGGGATGCAGGTGGGTCTGGGATGCTGCTGGGGCAGCCATGGTTACGGAGAGGCACCTATTGCAGCTTCTTAAAGAAAGCGGAATATTGACCCCGGCAGCGATGACCGTTCATTCAGGTGGGCTTTGCAAGCCCGACCCTGTTTGAGACACGTGTTGGTACTGTGGACCCTCATCCTCCCTAGCCCCAAATCTCGGCCATCACGGGAGACTTTGGCCCATTTTTGCTTTCAGAGTAGACGACGTGATCAAGGCCACCAAAGGACCTTCCCCTTATGCACCGGCATCAAGGAGATGTCTCAAGGTATCCAGTTACTATTTAAAGGGAAGCAAACCAGAATATAGGCTGTAGTTTGTAAAAATAACATCACCTTCCTCTTTAAAAAGGCTCTTTGGCCTCGGATTTCTTCCTGTGAAAGGGCTCGCTCCTGGTAAGGCTCCAGTTGGGGTTCCCAAGACCCCGAGATGCTCCATGGCCTGGCCCCAGTGCTGAGGGGGGAGCGCAGGAAACAAAACCCCAGGTCTGCCCGGCTTCGCTCCTGCCCGGGAATATAGAATAACTCAATATCGGCTTCCCCATAACTATTTTTAATTTCACTTCTCCTGTGTGGTTTCCCTGGCAGCTAAACCGAGCACTCTGGCTTTTCCCTCCCAGAACTCCACCGGTGAGAAGACCAGGGGTGGCCCTGGGGACAGGGGGTCCCGCAGCTCGCAGGGCTCACGCAGGGTCACCCTCTCTTCCCCTGGAGCTCTTCCTCTGCGGTAAAGTCGGACGGGGCACGTTTTGGTGCCATTCTAAAGGTTTTCTGCTTCGTCCATGTGGTTAATTTTGCTCTCTCTAAATCCCCTATTATTGAACATTCTTTAAGTATTTTCTTTAAGTATTATGAGAAAAGTTCAACACGGCAGGAATTTTTCCCTTTACTTAGAGGGGGGAAGGGGCCATGTCTTGGTCTTATTTCTCAGCTCTGGAGAAGCCACGATGAAGGAAAGGTGGTGGGAAAGCTGTTGAATGGGATAGCCAGGCTGGCAGGGGCCCGGAGAGGTGGAGGTGGTTGGAGAAGGGATGAAGCAGCTTCTCCTCGCTCTCGCTCTTCACACACAACCACCAGCCAAAAGCCAGGAGCTGGGCTAGGAAAGGTGACTTTAAACATGTTCCTCGCAGCTCAGAGATAAGAAATTTTGTTTTTCCAGAAAATATATGGAGGTTGCAGTGAGATACCTGGCAGAAGCCCCCATTACGCAGCCCCAGCCATGTCGGCGGTCCCAGGAAAGCTCTCACCAGTGTAACTGCAGCCAGAGATGATGGATAAAAGTTCTTGTTGTGGCATGTCACGTCTTGGTACTGGAGATACACACGGTTGTCTCATCCTTACCCCACCGGCAACTTACTGACCCTTCCTCGACTTCCCTGGCTGTGGTGGGAACACCAGCAGCCCTCCCCTCATCATGCCGTGATCCCAGTCCCCTAGTTTGATTTAACTCTCCCCAAATGCTGTATAGATTGTTTTTACTTCACTAAATCATTTCCTTAAAGTTTAATCCTATTCCCGGTGCAGCCTTTTTAGGGGGCTTATGTATAAAATAACATAACAGAGATTTATTTTAATATATCTTTAGCTAATGCAGCACACGTGGCGGTGAAGAACCTCCTTAGGAGGTCAACCAACAGGGAGACTTCAACATCAGCTGTCCATCGCTGTAAACTGGCCGTTTCTTCCTCAAAGCTGCTGGTTTTGCCATGGAATTAATCCGGGGCGTCCCTGGGAGCAAGGAGGGGCTGAACCGTGCCATGACCTCCTGCTTCGGCCATTGCAGCGGCAGCACGGAGGTGCCGCAGCCCAACGGGGGACGGAGGGCGCACGCGATGGCACCGCGCTCGGGTAGAAGAGCGGAGGTTTTTCAAAGTTCATCAGGGGGAAAATAGGATGGAGAATGAAATTAAAGCTTTGCTGTGCGACTGGACATTTGAGAATGTAAGGGAAAACAATCTCCTCAGCACGGTTATAAGCTACTAGGGGTGTTTCCTGCCAAGATTCACTTAGTCTTCGGGAGTTTCTGTTTAAAAGGTTGTATTTTAGAAAAAGAAATATTTGTTAATCTGCTAATAAGTAGCTAGTTAATAATTCATACGGAGTGGTCGTTGCATTTGCAAAAATTAAAGCTGAATATTGCGAATTCCGGTTCCCGTACAACCCAAACCGGCGTTATTTCAGCCCGCAGAAGGGTTTTCAGCTGACTGTCGCGTCCACTCCAGTCGCAGCCTGCGCATTAGCCAGAGCATTTAGAAACTGTTTTATTAGAACTTTAACGTACTCCCATAACAAAGCTTCCATCTCCTTCCTCTGTTCATAGTGACAGCTGTTTGTGGCACGCTATACCGTCCACGAGTTGGGTTTTTTTCTTCCAAGAAAAGGATATTATTTGCACATTGGAATATTAGATATTAGCTTGCATTTCTTCAGCGTCAGGTTTATCCCTGTTAGATTCGAGGCAGCGCGTTCACTTATGTTTGCAACACAACGAGCAAATAAGCTGGGATCTGGAAAAAAAAAAAAATAGATTATTTATTTACTGGAAACGGTAAGGTTGGGAAACTGAAAAAAATGCAAGCTGGACTGTGAGTCCTGGAATAAAAAATCAGTAGCGCGTGGAAATGCAGTTAAATCAATCCTGAAATACATTTTTGCAGGAGAGGAGCGATTTTGGAAGGGAAGATGCGAGGGCAGAGGCGGCTGGAGCCACCAAGGGCGGGGAGGGGGCAGCACAAGGGACTGGCCTGGGCTGAGCTGCTTTGGGTGGCTCCGGCCGCGTCTCGGCAGGAGAAGAGGAGTTACACCCCCAAAATAATTGCTTAGAGCGTGGCCCAGGTTACATCCACCCAGCGGGGAAAAGGGAGGCGCCCACACCCATTTGTAGCCTCGAGTGCGCGTCGTCTGATGAAACACCGGTGAAGGAATCGCCGCCGCTGGGTTACGGGAGTCGGGGCTTGTTGTTTAACGCTACGCGACGACGCAGCGCTGCGTCTCTCTGGTCAGAAACCGCAGGTTCGGAAAGCAATTTTTTTCCCAAATGCTTAAAAAAAAAAGAAAAAAAAGAAAAAAGGAGATTTATTTTCTTGCTAACAATTTGTGAAGCAGAGAACAATCAGTCCTTCGAGTTTTTCTGCTAGAACGGAAAATATCCTAGCACCGAATTTATGATTGCAGCTTTATATAAATCTATGACATATCAGGTGGAGATAGAAACGATAAAAGTATTAGATGCATAATTGAGTGCAGGTGATATTAAAATGTTACCCCCTAAGCCATAAGTCAGGTTTGGTTTGCTTTGGGGCTTTTGTTTTGTTTTGTTTTAATAAATACAAAGTAAACCTTGGCAAAACGGGGCTCAGCTTGAACGCAATTAAATCTCCTAAAGTCTGCCCCTAAAGTGGTCAGGAAAGTCCATGTTTGGAATTTACCTGTGTGCTTTAACAGATTAATGGACAGCATTAAAAGATCGTTTTCAAGTTAAGCAAACATTTCTGGCATATTGTATAACACTTGCTTTAAAATTAAGTTAGTTATTCTGCACTGTACGCCAAATCATTATTTGCTCAATTTTCTGATGACGTTAATATGTGACATACCATCACACAATTCGGTAAAGACAATAAGATTACAAAGCTCAAGAAGGATCTGAGTCAGTCTTTGACAGATTGAAGCTCTCCAAGTCCCCTGAAAACCTTTCTCTGACATATTAGTTTGACCTAAACCCTCAAAATGTTCCCGATTATATCATCTCAATTGGGCTTTATTTTTTGTTTTATTTTTCATTGTAGGAAATTAAAAAGGGTTGGTTGATCCCCGGCCAAGTTCTTGAAATGTGTTGCAACGCTAAGGAAATAAAAGATTACTCGAAATACTTTTTAATAATATGTCATGTCAGCAGAGATAAAGGTTCACACTTAATGCCCTCAGCTGGCTTCTATCAGCGCTGGGGAGCGCGGTGTCAGTCCCGTCCGGGCTCCGGCAGGGACCCGCGGTTCACCTTGCTTTTAAATCACGAGCTTATGCTGTTATAATTATGAACATGTTTATGAAATTTGGTTCGTTTCTCTTTGTAAGAAGAAATGAAGATCTGCATAGGTGGAGCCGATCCTGTCTGGGGTGAGGGCAGAGCGAGATAGTCTCCCAAAGTCTCGTCCCCAGCCCTGCTCTCTCCGTTTCTTGCCCCAAGGGATGGGTTTGGTGGTGGGATAACGTCCCAGAAGAAGCAGGTTAGACCCTTGTCCCCCAGAGGTGCCGGGCGGGTGCATCTGAACATGCCTTGTAGGAAGGAAAACCATGTCAGCAGGGTTTGGGGCTCCGCAGGGCCACCGCTGATGGACACCAGTGGAAGGGTGGAGTAACAGGGGGACTAAAACATCATATAGTCCAGATTAGAATATGACGTAGCTGGTCTCTGGATTTTGAGACACCTTGTGAAGGAGGATTAAGTATCATTACCCTCAATAAAAGTTAAATCAAAAGTTAATCGGCATCAGCCTCCCCGAAGGCCACACTAGGAGATGCCTGCGCTCCTTCCGGGACTGGGGCAAGCTCCTCTCCTGTGTGACCCCAGGTACACACAGCTCTGCAAAAGCCTGGGGAAGCACATGCAAGAAACATCCTTCCGTACACTTATTTTACAGTTCACGTGCATCTGTCCCAGCTGCCGTTATACACGGCATTGCTAGATCTCCACCAGGAGCTCAGCTGGATCTTTCCGAGCCCCATTTGCAGGCAGGGATGCTAACTTTCCACTCTCGTATCAGGCAGCAGGCATGGTCCAAACTGGAGCTGGTACTGGGACCACGTGTACAGAGAAAATTCGGCAGCTGGAAAAGCGGGCAGCTCTCAACCAGGTGCCCCAGGCTGGATGTCAAGTTCCAGCACTGAGCACCTGTGTCTGCACCCATTCCCTGCCTCCAAGGCCTTTTCCTTAGACAATCTCCTGTCCCAGTGAGATATGCCAAGAGTTTGGTGTATAAACGTGTGTGTAAAAAAAAAAAAAAGCATAAATGGTTGTAAGTACATATAAATGTGTATAAACGTATAAACGAGTACCGCTGTGCAAAGCCCACTATAAACTGAGTAAGGAGCACCCTTGGAACGGGGATTTGAGGACAACAGTGTGAGCCTGGGACATTTAAAACACGCATTTGTCAAGAGTTCTGCCAGATAGCAGCTGTCTGATGTTTGGTTTTAGTTGTCTCCACAAAGACAACGCGGTTTTCACTCTGCTGCCAGCCCAAGGCTTGGAAGAAACGTGTGCACCAGGGCGCAGACCCTAACAAATATGGCAAGAAATCCTGAAAAGTGAAATGTTTCGAATAAACCGGTGCTCCCCCGAGGCTCCGAGAGCACTTGCAAGTGGGGCACAGAGTGCTGCACCCCATCCCCTGCCCACCCTGAAGCCGTAGCTCCCTGCGGCAGCTCCCGCAGCCCCCCTTCCCCTCCCCGACGTGCTTTCTCAGCTGGCCTGTGAATTTTATCCCTTTCCACATTTTTTTTCCGTTAAGGCTCATCTATCCCGCTGACCTCCCCGGTGCAGGGAGAGGCAGCGGGGCGAGGGGTGCGCAGGGGATGGGCGAGGGAGGCGGACACCCACCCTGGCAGCATGAACACCACAGCTTGCCCCCCCTTAAAAAAAGACCGACCCCCGGAATCCCCTTTGGTGTCGGCTCTGGGGAGGGCTCCCGGACGGAAAATAAATCAGCGCAGGGCGGGGAGGTCCCCGGTGGCACCCGAAAGTGTCCGCGCAAATCCAGCGCAGCCCGTTCCCTGCGCACCTGCGGGTCCCGCCCGGAGCCCCCCCGGCCCGGAGCCGCCTCCCCCGGCTCCAGCCCCGGCCCGGCCCGGCCGCGAAGGGGCTCCCAGGAACCGCCCGAGTTGAAAACCGGGATTTCTGCCCCTAATTAGGCGCAGCTGCCGCTGCGGGGCCGCGCTTTGAAGCGGAGCCGTGGAAACATCCCGGGGGTGATGCCAGAGCGGGCGGGGGTGGGGGGGGCTGCCTTTAAAAAAGAAACACAAAAAAACCACCCTAAAAACAAACGAACAAACAAACAAAACCGGGGCACAAGCCGGGGGTGCCCGTCCGGCGCTGTCACACAGCCCGGGGGTGACACCGCCGTCTGTCCTGCCGGGGACACCGGGGGGACCGTGTGGGACCGGCCCGTCGAGGCAGCCCGGCTCGGGCAAAGCCCCGCCGCACCCGGGCCTGGAGCTCAACACGCAGGGCCACGGCTCTCCCTCTCCTTTATTCCCTTTTTTTCTTTCTTTTTCCTATTTTTTTTTCTTTTTTGTGCTGGTTCTGGTTAAACGTTATTTGCACTTTTGTTGGAAAAGTGGCCCCTAGTGTGCAATTATGTCAAATTTCTTTGAGTTTTACAATTTAATGGAGAACAGTAACTCTTTTATTGATCCTAGACGGGGCCGGCTCCTCTTCCCCCGCTCTTCCCCTCCACCGCCCGCTCTCCCCTCCCTCCCCCTAACTCCCCCCCCCCAACCCTCCTCCCCCCGTTACTCCTATGAAATGTCACTCAATGTTTCTTATGCTCCCACCAGTTTCCAAAACAAACAGTGGAGGCTGCAGCCGTCTATTGACTCAGTTGGATGCAAGAGGATCTCGCCGTGGCCGCTGCCCCCCGACGGGAGCCGTGCGGCGGCCGGGCGAGGCTGGCTGGGTACCGGCGGGGATGGAGCCGCCGCCGCCCGCCTGAGCCCCGCTGCCGCCCGGGGGGACCCCCGGCCCGGGGGGGATGGCGCTCAGCTCCCGGGCACACGCCTTCTCGGTGGAAGCCTTGGTGGGACGCTCGGCCAAGAGGAAGGTGCCGGATGGCCGCGACGAGGAGAGCGCGGCCGGCTCCAGGCAGAGCCGCAGAGCCCCGGAGGAGGGTCGGTAACGGAGGGGACCCCCGGGGCGGCGGCGGGGCGAGGGCCGCCTCCCCCCCGCCACCTCGCCCCCGACAGCCTCCCGAGCCGCCCCCTCCCGCTTCTCTTCCCCGCAGAAAAGCGGCCCAAGGCCGGTGCGGAGAGCCGGGAGGCGGGGGTGCAGGTGGAGCTGCAGGGCTCCGAGCTCTGGAGGAGGTTCCATGAGATCGGCACCGAGATGATCATCACCAAGGCCGGCAGGTACCGGCTGCGCGGCCCCTCCGCTGCCCCCCCACCTCCCCGCTCCTGGTCCTCCTCTGCCCCCACGGCTGTTTTTTTTCTTTGTCTCTTTTTCGTTGTGGGTTTTTTTTTTTCTTTCTCTATTTTTTGTCTGGCTTTTTTTCTCTTTCTTTTTTTTTTTTTTTTTTTGTTGGGGTATTTTTCTTTTTTTGCGGATTTTTTCGCTATTTTTGTTGAGTTTGAATTATTATTTTTTTTTCCTCCCAACGCCCGTTTTCGTTTTTTCAACCCGTTTTGGCCGTTTAACCGGCAGCTCTTGCTCAGGACCTTCCCTTCTGCCCGCAGGAGGATGTTCCCGTCGGTCAGGGTGAAGGTGAAGGGGCTGGAGCCGCTGAAGCAGTACTACATCGCCATCGACGTCGTGCCGGTGGACTCCAAAAGATACAGGTACGGGTGGGGGGACACCGGCGGGGCAGCCACCCACACCCCCGCGCATCCCTCTTGCCAGGCTGAGTGTTCGCGATCAGCCCCATCGGCATTTACTGATGTGAAATAGGGGTCGCACAGGCAGGCGCTGGGGGGGGGACTGGGGGCTCGCATGCACTTATAGATTCTACAGGTGTGCGTGGGAGGGGGTGGGCACGTCGGGGAAGGGGTCCCCGCCGCCTGACCCCGGCCCGGCCCGGGCCAGGTACGTCTATCACAGCTCGCAGTGGATGGTGGCGGGGAACACGGACCACTCCTGCATCACCCCGCGGCTCTACATCCACCCCGACTCCCCCTGCTCGGGGGAGACCTGGATGAGGCAAATCATCAGCTTCGACAGGGTGAAGCTCACCAACAACGAGATGGACGACAAGGGGCACGTAGGTGTGGGGCAGCCCCGCCGGGAGGGGTCTGGGGGGCGGGAGGGGGGGGCAGAGCATCACCCCGGGGGGCATCGCGGAAAACGCGGGGGCCCGGTCCCTGTGCCCGGGGGCTGAAGTTTGGGACCCACCCGTGTCTTGCATCGGGTTTTCCTCCTGCCCTTCTCCCTCCCGGGGGGGCTCAGCCTGCCTCTCCCCCCGCACAGATCATCCTGCAGTCCATGCACAAGTACAAGCCCCGGGTCCACGTTATCGCCCAGGACTCTCGCTTCGACCTAGCGCAGATCCAGTCGCTGCCGGCCGAAGGGGTGCAGACTTTCTCCTTCCAGGAGACCGAGTTCACCACCGTGACGGCCTACCAAAACCAGCAGGTACCGGGGGCGCGGAGAGCCCCGACGGTACCGGGGGCCGTGGGGATGGAGAGCCCCGACGGCCGCGGCCGCCGGTCCCGGCCCCCCAACCCAGCATCCCAACGGCCCCTTTCTCTCCCAAATCCCAGATCACGAAGCTGAAGATCGACAGGAATCCCTTCGCCAAAGGTTTTCGGGATCCCGGGAGGAACAGGTAAGGGCCGGGGCCGCCCCGCCGCCCTCCCCGTCGCGCCCGCCGGCCCCGCCGCCGCGCTCAGCCCGGTCTCGCCCCGCAGGGGGGTCCTGGACGGGCTCCTGGAGACCTACCCGTGGCGACCCCCCCTCGCCCTGGACTTCAAGGCTTTCGGCGCAGACAGCCAGGGTAAGTCCCGTTTGCTGCCTTTGTCCTACCCCGCCTCTCCCCGCGGCCTCGGGGCTGCGCGGCGGCCGCAAGCCCGGAGGTCCCCGCGGGGGCGCGTCTGGGGGTCTTAAGCCGTTAAAACAGGGAGGTGGGTCCAGAAAACGAACCGGCGGCCAACGGAACGGTTTGGGATGCCAGTTCCACGTGTTTTCGGCAAAAACTCCTGTTAAAACCGATTTGAGGAGCAGAGCACTCGCCCCGGGACGAGAAGGGTAACGGCGCGGTTCGCCTTCATCACCTGGCACGAATCAGATTTAGATGCGCAGAAAAAAATATCTGAGAATGCAGGAGGCTAATTTAGAGTCGGGTTGTTACGGCTTTGATCCTGTCACACTAATTGTTTCCAACCCGTTTGAGAATTTGGGCTAAAAACGTGGTAATAATGACCGCCGGTGTCTTCCGCAGCCGGCTGCTTCGCTGCGAACAAATGCGTTATTCAACAGAAAATAAAATTATCTGCTATTTAGGATGTAGCAGTCCCGCAGCCCGTTAACTCCGCAGAAATGCAGGGAAGAGGGAAAAGTTTTTCAGGGAAAACAATCTCCCTCCACCTGACAAGCGCGTATCTGTCACTTACAGCCCTTTTCCAGAAAAAAGGCTTTTGGAAACAGTGTTTGAAAACTGATTATTCACTGAAGGAAAAAACCTAACCGAGCATTTGCATGCTGGAGGGCTCCAGTTTGTGTTTAAAGGCTCCAGTTTAACTCTCATTTATTTTAGGAGCTCTTCAAAGATATTTATATTGGGGCACATGAAATCCTTCCTGTCTCTTCAGGGAAATACTGGCAAAATCATAGCAAAAATCCAAGCCATACAGGCGTAGAAATGTGGAGGCATAAAAAATCAGACTCGGGAGAAATTAAGAGGTTTACCGGGTTGTAAATTTAAATTTTTAAATTTATTTTGTTCATTTTATTTAGAAAAGACCTTATGCAAAAAGCCCCTTTTGAACCCATTTTGTGGGCTGCGATGCGGTGCCACAGGGCTGAAGGATGCGCCTGTGATGAGAGAACAGCAACTGCAATGATTATTGTAGAGATGCTAAAATATTAGGTCTTTTTTTTTTTTTTTTTTTTTTTGCTATTCTTAATGTAATTGGTATTTTTCTTCTGGGTCAATTCCCTGAACTGATGAAAATAATACAAAATCTCCAATTCCACTAATAGTAAAACTGTATTTCTGAAGAAAAGCTGAAAAAATAGAAATCCCGAAGCCCCCGAACCAGAAGGTAAATTAAAAGAAAGCGTGAACGGCACGCTGAAGAAAGAACTGGCAATAAGCTTGGGATTTTTAAGCCTAATAGAAATGGGAGAAAGAATCTGCTCTTTGAGCTGCTCTGTCCTGCCCGTGGTGATCCCCGTTCCCAAACTTGTACTGGAACCCGGGTGATATTATTGCTTAGGATCCCTCCAAGCAAATACTGACGCTGGTTTGCTGCGCAGCCAGCTGCACAGGGATCCATTTGCTGCCTCGTGCTCACAAATATTTCCTCAATCACATCATTTTACATGACCAAAATGTCCCTGACTCCTGGGAGGACGTCAGGATGTGTACGTCGGGAGAAGGACCGGATCCCTGCCCTGCATCACCCACTCCTGCTGATGTCAGTCCTGAAACGGCCACTGACATCGGCGGGGAAGGGTGAGACCCTCAAGCCCAAAAACATTCCCGGATTATTGCAAATAGGTGCCGCCTGCACGTTATCCAACCTGTAGGATACTCCGCTTGCTGGGAATTTGCAAAATTAATTTGCGCCACGTCCGAAATATTTGTGGGTTTGGTTTTTTTTTTTTAAGGTTTGATATACGAGCAGGTATGGCTTGATTATACAGTGGGTTACGTGCTGCTGGTTGGATGTCAAGTCTATTCAGATCACGTCAGGACAGTATATTCATTGGAATTAAATGTAAATAGATAAAAATACAGAGCAAAAAATGGATCCACATTCCCTTCCTTCCTTTTCCAGTGACTTTGGTAAGAAACGAAAATAAGGGCGGGGGGTGGGGGGGAAGCTCTGGAAGAATGTGGTAATGAAGGCGCAGCAGAGCCATACAGCTCTTAAACGGCGTTAGGTGAAACCAGCATCTGTTTAGCACGGGGCCGGCCGCTCCAGAGCACCATCCCCACCCCACAACAGCCGCTGCCTCCTTGGATTTTGCTCTTGGTGTTGCTCCGGGGGAGCGCGTGGCCGGTGCTGCGCGGTGACGTTGTGCGCCAGCGGCCTCGGCAGCGCTCGCGCGGGTGAAGCGAGCCGGCAGCGCTTTTCTACCCGATTATGAAAGTGCTCATTGATTCACTTCGGAAAGGAGAATGTTAAAATGAACATGCGCGTTTTGAGTTTCTGGAGACACCTCTAGTATTCAAGGGTATGTTCCTAATTGCATGGGAAGCCAAGTAAAATTAGTCAATTCCTGTGAGCAGGAAGGTACAAAATAATTCTCCATCGGGCTGAATACGTTTTTCTGTTCTTATATACAAGGGGGAAAAGCTGCCTGTAATTTGCACGAAAAATAGGGAAACTGAAATAGCGATGGTGTGTGTATGACAGGAGAAGGTTATGGGTCGTACAGCGAGGCCCAGACCCAGCAGGTACCTGTATGTGTGGAGCTGGAGCTCATAGCTGTCCTGGTGAAATGGATGGGATTAGACACGCGTGAATATTATTCTTAGACAAGTGCCAAGTAACAACAACGAATACTTTATGGACAGATCTTCCCATTTTCCAGGAGCCGATTTTTGGAGCGGGTTTGTGCTTGGCTGGACACCGGCAGCAGGGAGATGCGGAGTGGGAGCAGGAGTCCTCCGAGGGTTCCTCGGCTGTGAGCCGCAGCTAGTCCAGCTTGGACGATTTCTGTTTTCATTTCCAGGTGGGAGCTCCAGTTCTTCGCCGGTGACCTCCAGCGGTGGGACGCCCTCTCCTCTCAACCCCCTGCTCTCTCCATCGTGCTCACCTCCTACCTTTCACTTGTCAGCGAGCAACCTTGGCGTGTCGTGCCCCGAGACCTACCTACACAACCTCAACGTGCCCTTCTACTACAAGATTTGCCCTACGAGCTTCTTAAGACAACAGTCTCTCATCTTTCCAAGCCACGAAAAACTGGGGGGCACCAACCCACAGCTTGTACCCCACTTCGTGGTGGATATGCCAAAACTATCTTCCCTCGGCGTAACAAATCTGAAAAGTGCTAAAGCTGAAGACTTAAATGGACAATGTCTACAAGTACCCAATTCTGCTAGTCAAATGCTGTATGGATTACATGCATCTGGAAACATTTTCCCATCAAGTCCCATTGCTCGGGAAGCACTTAATTGTTCTTTACATCCTCCATATGGCTTGTATGGTTATAACTTCTCCGTGCCATCTAGACTGATGAATGCAGCAAGCCATTTCAAAGTGAGTGACAGCATTCCGGCTTCTTTGAGAGATGGCAGATGTAATCACTCTAACTGGCACCCGACAATTAACCATTGCCTTTAGTGGAATTATATATTCTAAGCATTGATACATAAAGCAAGCCTTTCCTTCCTTCATACCCAAGGGCTTGCTAGTTATTGACTATGAAAAACTGCATGGTACAGGAGCGGTATGTCTAAGCATTTAACTTTTTTTTTGTGGGCAAACCTGTTGTGTTGTTGGGAAGGTGGAGGATCTGGGAGCGTCTGAGGTGATCCACAGCAAGATGATACTTTTTCGGTGATATTTATGTCAGGGTTGTAGGTTAAGAGCAAACTGTACAGTCACCTTTTTCATATTTGCACTCTGAAGTGGGAACATAGACATATACATTTCTACAAATATGTTTTCCTGAAACTTTCTATCTAGCTTGCCTTCAGTTAGCTCAAAGCCCTAGTGAGCTTCTGCTCACCCGACCTGAGTTTTTCCACTGACTTCAAAGGGACTATTTGAGACCTTGAGTCAGCAAAGGAGCCATATTTGGCCAAGCGCTCGAGCATGTTCTCAAGTTCCCTTGGCTTTAATGGGTCCGAATTAATGACATGAAAGTGCCCTGTTGCTCCAGGACCCAGTGGACTCGGTTATCAGAGTTGGGATGTAAATTCAAGTATCTGCTGCCAAGGTAAAGAAAGACAGGATAAAAGATGGATGTGTTCCTACCTTGCGGGGATGAGACAGTGGAGTCTGATGCAGGGGTGCCCCAAGACCCCCCCTCTCCATGCTCCTACTTCCAGAGGTCTCCAGGCGGTGGTAGTGCAGAGCAGCACCAGCATTGACAATGTGGTGGGAAGGAACAGAGGACGGGTGGTCACACATCTTCCCCATGGCGAGCTGGATCCACGCCGGGCAGCGTGGGGAATACGTCTCAGAGAGCTGTGTGGGACGAAACACCTCCGGGAGCCCTGCAGGACACTCCTCCTACCCAGCACTTCCAGCCCCGGAGGACACCGAAGGTCCACCTGGGATCGCATCCACCAGCCTGTGCCCAAGGGAAGGGGTAGGGATGCTCCTGGCTCTGTCCCGGGGAGAACACAGATCCTTTCCAGAGAATTACAACTCTACGAGCCCTGAAACACGAAATTTTCAATCTCTTCCAAAAGTTCTGTTTGTTTTATTATAACCTGTGGACATTCTTGTTATTCCTGTAAATAACCTCTAGCTCCCAAGGGCACAATGTAACTCGCAATAAATTGGGGCACAGATTTTATTCTTTTTTTGATCGATGCTCAGTCCCCACCTGAAGCCAATTTTATTATTTGATATATGATAGAGATTTGAAAATAATGCTTGACTGGACCTGGCCACATTTTGGGATTAAGATAAGAAAACTCTGTGTTTACAGAATTAACACATCATTATATAGGGATTAAGTGCAGGTTTAAGAATCAAAACTGGTGTCAGAGCCTTGGTTTTATTTTCGTCCATAACAGACAACAAATTAAGAACAGAACAAGCAATATCAAAAGCTGTTAAAATAACAAGGAGTCACACTTTTATGAGATTTTGCTAAAAATCGACCAACGTTGGTTTCCCTGATTTACCTGTTTTGAGTGTTCACAGAGCCCCCGGCGATACCAATAGGAAGCGGTGGGCTGCGTTTGCCTTGCTAAATGGTCTGTACAGCTGTAAACGTGAACAAATCTGCTTTCTCGTGCTGTTTCTTAGCAGTTTATCTCACTATTTTTATTAAAAAAAAAAAAAAAAAAAAACAAACCAAAACAAGAAACATTTTTTTTCAGTCGGGAGTCCTTATTTCCAAGCCATCCCTCGTCATCGGCGGTGGCCGAGCTCCCGCGGGCGAGGGGGCCGGGCTCTGCAAAGCGCTGCAGGTCCCGGCTCCCCGCGGGCTGAGTGACCGAGAACCGGCCCCCACATGTGGTTATGCTTTGGGGGAGCTGGAAGGCTCTTCGGATCAGTCACGGATTTGTGGGCGGATGTAATGGGTAACTTCCAATCTTCCAAATATTTGCAGTTGCCTAAGATATTCCAGAGCTGCTGGCCATGAGCTGATGATCCAGCAGATCAGTGTCTGCCTAGACAAAAACACGACAGATAATGACTAGGGTAGATATTTTCAGTAAGGACAATTTTACAGATATTTAAATTTGGATCGGATAAATTCCATCTGCTACAGCTGAGCACATCCTCTCTTTGAAGGGCTCCATCTCATCCCTACTCGCCGCGTGTTCGCAACCGGGCACGAGGTTTCCTGGAGCTTCTTGTTTATTCTGCGCCTTTCGGCGTGAAACTACAAACCCAGCGCTGGGGTGACACGCTCCGACAGCGATTCCTCAGCTAATTCTAGTGGAATTGGGTTGGGTTTTGATGTGTCTGTCGCTGGAGGAGCTTGGTTTCGCCACCCTCTCCGATCACAGCCCCGCAGAAAACACACCCAGAGCCCGGTCCCTGCAAGGGACACGCAACCGTCTCCCTTGGGTGCTGGTGCCGAGCCCCAGGGAGGATGGAGTGCTCATCAGCGTGGGCGAGGGAGACGTGTAAATACCAATTATCTCCGTATGAGAGGTCAGATCTGGGTTATCTGAGGTTACTTTCTCTTTCCTTTGCCTTTATCTCCTGATTTATCCTTTCAAATATCAGTGTAACAAATAAAAAAGCTGTTGGTGGTTCTTTACGAAACAAATCAGGTCTCTGTCCCACTGCCCACGTTGTCACCTCAGACCAGGCCAAGGCTCCCTGACCATCCCGGTCACATCCCTGACCATCCCGGCACAGGCGCGTTTTCCATACCCACAACGGTAATTCAGCTGAATCGCTCGCACTGTAACTTAGGTGTTATGAGAAAAACTGTGCTTATGTGAGAAAAACTGTGCCCGAAATAGCAGATAACCCTCACGCCACTTTCTGGGGGCGCTTTTGAAAACGGCTGCTGGTGGGAGGCGAGCGGCAGAACTCGAGAGAGCAAGTCAATATAATAAATCATTATTTATTAAACGTGAAACTGGGGGAATCGAGGTCAATATTTCAAGAGGGACCACGTGCCTGTAAATAGAAATATGTTACATGCCGCGTTGTACTTCCTCCCGTTAACATTATTTGAAAACCCGCGGCAATCGCAAAAGTTTGCAGTTCTTTAGACTTCGTGGGTGAACACAAACACAAACCCAGTATTATGGTGCTATTTCGAAATGGGAACAGGGAGAAAACCATCAAAGTTTTTTTTTTTTTTAAAGATTAAACTTGCTGAACAAACGTAGCTATTAGTCATTTGACCTTTCCCAAGAAGAGTTTGAAGTTACTCGGGAATATCTGATCCCGTTTATAGCACTCGGCAAATAGAACCGGCAAATAATACCAAGGCCGTCACGGCCGCAGTCGACACTGGGGCAGGGGATGGGCTCGGTGCTCAGACACCGGGGGGGGCGATTTAAAAACCGAGGAGACAAAAACCCCAAACCCAGCGATAATGCTTTTAATCAAAGCGCAGTTTACTATCCAGTTTCACCCAAATTTAATCCATCCATCGGAGGAGGCAAAGCCGTAGAGGGAGCATCAGACGGAGCTGCTCCGATCGAAGTGCCTTGGTTTACATTTGATCTTCTGAGGTTTGGTCCGTAATTAGATGATAATTTGTATCACAATTATGCAAAACAAACGAGGATTGGACAGCAAGATAAACCAGAACAAATAAGCACCCAGAACATTTGAAATGCATCCAGTATTAAAACGACGCACATGTGTGGCCGGGGCCGGGGGGGGACATGCTGTTCCAATAAAGCTGCAGAGAGGGAAAAGGCCAGTATCGGTTCCTACAAAAGTTTCAAATGCTCATGTTTACAAATTTGTATTGCACATTAATATGTAAACACACCCTATTGGAAACAGATGACCCCGCAATATTTACGTGTTCTTTCTTCTTTAGTTTTGTGTGTCTGTTTGTCCCCCAGAATACACAAAATAGGCAGCGACTTTTTTCAAACGTGGCTCAGGAAGCTAAATAAGAGTTACAGCATCCCAACAAGTAATTTTAAATTCACCGGCTCCGCGGCTGGTCCCCGGCCCCTGGATGTATTTTGGGTACCAGGCACAGGGGATGCATTCCCCGAGGTTCCCCGACCCCTCCCGGGGTTGTGCTACGAGCACCCGGAGCCGCACTTTGTAGTGACACAGGTGATCCCTCGTTCCTCGGTGTCCACGCACTGGATGCGGTTCATCGTTTTCTTCCCTGCCTTTCTTCCCAGCAGGAGGCACCGGAGCCAGGGCAGGCGGCCACGGCATCGCCCGGCCACGGCACAGCACCATCCACACCGGCTCAGCAACCCCCGCGCCACGCGGTGCTGGAAAAAAACCCAGCTTTTAAAGCACAAAGAGTTATATTTGATCAAGTAATTTTGAGAAGGAAAAGAAAAAACACATCCCTTGCAACCTGGATAAAAGCTTGGGACTTGTTAATCACCTTTCTCCCACCCCGTCGATTTGCACTTTGGGATGCGAGCTCCGGGCATCCCTTCCTGCGCTCGGCTGGGGCCGTGCACAGCGCAGGCTCCCGGCCCCCGCGGGGTTAGAGCCGGTGTCAGACAGCCTGGGAGCAGCAATCCAGGCTGCAATCGGGAATTAAACCGGCTGCAAGGACTTCTGCAGATGTTGGGATTTGCACTGCAAGCTGTTCATGCTTAATAGGGCTCCGCTCTCCCCGAGCTCGTGTGGTTTCTGAGTTTTATAGTTATTTATAAACCCACTTCTCCGCTGTGTCCCTTCGGTGACATTCACAAGAAGGACCTACCCTCTGCTTCCATACATCAAACAATTTCCTCCCGGATTGTTTATCCTAAAGCACCAAGTTTTAAGTTTATTGTAGCAATTAAGCACGAGAAGTAGTCCAGGTTTTGTAAAGGACCCTCTGAGCTTATAAATCAAATGACACAAACCAGAGAGTAAAATTCAAGACCTTTCTGGAGAGGAAAACACCAGCGATAAGGGAGAAACCCCAGGAAAAGTAATATTTTCTGTCTAAGGAGGCAGATCCTGAACAAAACCAGAGCTGGGGGCAGGGGCTCAGGATGGTTTCTAGCTCTCTGAAGTCTGAAGATATATTAGATGCACTGAAGAGATTTTCAGGTATTTTCTCTTATTTTAAAAACCTCGCTCTTTCAGGTTTTTAGAGGACGGCTTTTTGGAGAAATTCGCTTTTTCCTTCTTGGCGCTGGCTCCAGATCTCATCTCTGAGCTGGGTCCCAGCTCCAGCAATTTCCTCCAGGCCCTGCCCGGCAGCTGGGAGCACTTAGCAGCTCGTCCACCCCGTTGGGCTCACCTGCCTGAGCCAGCCCTGACAGGTCCATCTGCTTCCAGTCAGCCCTGCAAATAAAACGGGGCCTGCACTCCAAAAGACAGAAAAAGAGTAATGGACTCCTACGGTTACTTAGGGTTATTCTTGCTGTTGCTCAGATGATGCTCCAGGGATGGTTGCTGCTTTCTGCTCCAGGTGCCGGTCCATCGGAGTGAGCTGCTGAATCCCTTCACCGTGGATCTGCGGCCTGAAAGCAGCAGAAATACCTTTTTTTTTAAAAAAAAATCAGATTCGGGAGAAGATGCTCGCTGCTGTTGCACTCACCGGGAAGGTTTCAAATACAATGATATTAAACGCCAGTTGGCATCGCCGTGGGAAGGACATCTCCATGTGCAGTCGGCTGCTGCCCTGGCTGTGTCCACCTCACCCCAAGCACTCACTGGTTTTAACCATCTTATCTTACTTTAAATGCCTTGGAGATTCTGGGATGCCTGTATATTTAAGGCAGTTTGGTGAATTTTGCGGGTGGGACTGCGTTTCGTGGGTGTCTTCGATACCAGGACAAAACGGAGCCATCCAAGAGGCTGGACTGGTTTATCCTCGACAATGCCCTCCGCGCAGGCTGCCATTTTAAACTTTAAAAAAAAAAAAAAACCAACAAAAAAAAAAGCATAAATCCGGATACAGAGCAACATTTCAAGTATTAAGTTATTCATAGTTATGTTAAAACTAAGAATTAATGTCGGACGATGGAGCTCGAGGAGGGGCGGCTGGCAGCTCGGAAAGCTCCTGCGTGCCCCACGGCTGCGGGACCGCTTGAAAGCAAAAACTCCCCGTCCCAAAGGCACCTTCAAGTGAGACAAGTAAGATCTCACCCTCTCACAGGATTTGAGGTTTAGGTGCTGGAATTAGGGATTTTTCTCCCTGCGATGAGAATATTCCACGTGTCTTTCCCTATGAGTATTTCCCCGGGGCTTTAAAAGCAGAAGCACCACTGCCTGTGCACAGCCAACAGACTTAATTCAGGTTTACGTTAATATCTTCATTTCTACAGTCTCGCAGCAAATTATTATGGATTAAAGCGTTTAATTCTCCACTAAAGGTCTTTAAAAAAATTGATTGCCAACTATTTTTCTTCCATGGAGTAAAGACCGTGCTGACCACCCAGCTGCCCCGCTCAGGACACGCAGGTACCGCACGTCTCCGTTTACCCGCAACACTTTTAGCTTCAGCCCTTTGCCGAATTCCCCTTTTATCTTCATTAAAAGTCTTACTGTAAAATTAATCGAAGTTGATAAGCTATTTCCTGTGTCGTATTTCTTCTAACGTTATCAATATTGCTAATAAAAATATAGATTGAAACAGTATGTTGTAATGTCCAGGATATAAGCCAGATTCTGTTGCAGCTCAAATAAATATGAATTCAACCTTTGGCTTTCATAAAAGCAGGATAATGTCTCTATCTGGGCTATTCTAACGGATAACATCAGCCCCCTTTGCTTTGCTTCTCAATACTACCAGAATTTAACAATTTAGACTGGTAGAAGAAATATCGCTCTGTTTGCCGGACATTTTTGAGATTAAACCAAATCAAAGTAAAGCAAAGTCCCAAACTTTATTTCCGACTGAAACGAAGCCCAACGCTTCGAAGCCTTCGTGCTTTGAAAGTGCTGCCACTTGCCACGTTGGGCGGTGGAATTGCAAGGAGAAGCTCTTGAGAGGAGGGATATCAAGGAGAGGACAGGGAAGAGCCCCTCCGGATCAGGCCAGGTCCGGGTGCTTCAGCCCCGCTGCCGTTCCTCCTTCCCAAGCTGCCGTCCCCACTTTCTGAGATGGTTTTGGGTCAAATGGGTTTGGGTGGTGTTTCAGAGCCGCACAACGCCGGTGGGGACGTCTCTGCCTTGACCAGCTCCTCTCACCACTTGCAATACCCTATGGAGCGTCAGGATTTCTTTAATCCAAAGTCTATGAAAGGTCCATGTGAAAAGACATCCTATTAACCGCTGATCCGAGGAGTCGTCAGGTCTGGCTGGTGAGACAACCACAGCACCCTGCTCCGAACTCCAGCTTTCCAAATGACTGAAAGACCACTTATTTTTAAATTGGTTTAGAGCATGATTCGTGCAGCTGGAGTCATGGGCCATAAAAAGGAGGAATTTCGCTGGGCAGGTCTCCTGGACACAGAACAGAGCAGAGGATGGAAATGAGATCCAGCTCTGCTCAAGCTGAGATTTTTCGGAGGAGATGGTGAGTACCTCTGCAAGCCATCACGCTTCAGGCTCGCGGGCAGGGATGCTCCTCCATCCGTCGACAGATTCCATCACCCCGTGTCGGATCCAGACCCTGCTCAGGCTCCTGGTGGGAAAAATTATCTCCAAAATTTGGAGGCTTCTGGGTTTCCTCAGGGAAGTGTCCCTCACCAGCCAGAGCTGTGGTTTGGAGGCAGCAGGGAGCGGGTCGGTGTCCCCGCAGCTCTTCTCCCCACGGGTTTGCTTTGCAGCAGGTGAAAACGCAGACGAGCGATTTTCAGATCATTTGTCAGTTGACCAAAAAAAAAAAAAAAAAAAAAAAAAAAATTAATCAAAACATCCCTGGGGTAGGGGAAAGCATTTAAGCATTTTGTGCCGTTTATTTGCAGTAATTGGGCTTGGTCAGTTTTGATCTCAGCCTTTCTACCCTGACAGCCGCGCTCGCCCCAGTGCCAGCCCCACGCTTTCATTCTGCCTTTTTTTTTTTTTTTTTTTCTTCTTAAAATAGGACACACCTGTGAGGAAGGCAAGTTTCTTCAAGACATTCCTGATCTGGAGCGTATTAAACCGATATTTTTGTTTTGTATTTTTGATGATTTGCTCCAGTGATAACATAATAGCATGATATTTTGCCTGGGACTGATTAAAACATTTCTTTTGATCAACGGAGCAGATTGAAACAGTTGTTTATTACTGGACAAAGCTTCGAGAGAAAGAAGGGAAAAAAAAAAAACAAAAGGCAGAAAAAAAAGAAAGGGCTCTGGGTGGCTGTTGGGAACGGCTTTTCACCAGGGGTATTTCCTTCACTTTGGGAAAATTCTCTGTTCCTGCCGGGGTTGGGGTTTGGGAAGTGAGAGGAGGGAAGGACGATCCATCACGCTGACGGACAACGGCTGAAAACCCCGGCATTGGTTGTTAAAACTACACGTGTGCTGAATAAAACTCATTTCTCCCTCTCAGGACGCACCAGTCGCCCGGATCATACCTAAGGACTTTCTATAACCAAATTTAACGTTTCCTAGAAAGGTTGTCCCTTTAAGCTACATCAATCACTGCACGTTTCAAAGCTACCTAAATTTTAAAACGTTAGACTTAAGTTAAAAAAAACCTTCTTTTTTTTTTGCTTTATTAACCGAAGGCAGCGTCGTATTGTTGCAAGCCTACGACATCTGAATGTAAATGTGTTATTTTGGTCTAACTCCAGTTCCTGTAAAGGCTTTCAAGACTATAGATTTTAATTACGCGAATATTTTTAATAAAATCCCCTATTTAACTGCTGGCAAGACTGTAAGGGAAAAAAACAATAATATCTGGCTCTGCCTCTTTGACAGAATAATTCTTCAAGTTACATTTGCCACATTCACGCAGCTGCGACCAATAACCCTGCTGTCTTTATTATTCTCCTCCGATATGAAATTAAAATGAACTGGAAATGTTTATGCCGCAAATGGCGTGCAACACATTAAACAGATAATGCAAGCGAAGGTTCTCCTTAAAACAGGGGGTTTCTTCTCCAGCAGAGCCGGTCTGTAACTTAATCCCCTCTTTTCCCAGGCAGCGGAGATTGCTGCTCTGCCGAAAGCCTCAGACACATAACAATATCTTCATTAAAGAGGAATTACTTCCATCTCGCCATCCCCAGGTGCCACTGAAAGCGGAGCTTTGTTTCATGTGGCCAGTTTCAATTCCTGTGTTTACATCAGTAGATTCCTTGGCTTCACGGGACGCTTGGAGATAAATCTATTTTGGGCCTTGTTTGCTTCCCCTCGACTTTTCCCCGCAGCGTGTTTATAAGCTGCGTATTAATTCCTCGGTCATGCCTTTGGTATTTTTCACCACTTTCAAAAAAAAAAACAAAAAAACCAACAACAAAAAAAAAACCCAAAAATACCCAACCCAAGACCCCATCGCATTTAATCATCTCAACCCGACATAACGTTTTGCTTGTTTGCACCGATCGAAAAATTGAGCTCCGTCGAATTCTTTCAGGTTGTTAATTCCGAAGGGCTCCGCTCCCAGCGCGGGCACCTGCCCCGTGTTTTCCTTGCAAGGGGACACCTCTCCCCCGCGGACACACGCCGCTCGGGCAGCTCGGCCGGGAAACGCCGGGGCTGCGCGGGGGCCACTCGCTGACATGTGTCTGCAAATCCATCTTCAGGACGTGGGGAGCCCTGGGGAGGGGGGAGAAAGGCTGCGCTGCAATTTGGTAATTTGTTTCATGTGTCCCTCCGTGTCCCCACGGCGCAGCCCCAGCACCGCGTTAGTGCAGCGGTGTCAAGAAACGGCATGTACTTAATTCGTGCGTGTTCCCAAGTGATGTGATTTTTGCCCCACGCTGCTCCCTGGATGCCACCGCCTGGATGCCACCTCCACCACCACGTCCCGGTGGTGGATCCCCATCCTTGCCGTCCCCTCCGGCGAGCACTGCTCTCCCCTTCCCTGTGCTGGGATGCGGGTCCTGTGCTCCGATATCATAAAGTTATTATGTAAAAAGCACTTTAGCGTCCTCGGCAGCATTTTGTTTCGTGCACGACGCGCTGAGCGCTGCTCCCCTCCGTGATGACGGAAAAAATTAATTCAACATCTTCTCCGGGATCAGGGCAGCTCTGCCCATCGCTTTGGTTTTCAGTGGTGTCAGCACTTCATGAACCGCCTTCACTGACGTGACCAAATCTACCAACCAACTCATATTAATTTGTTAATATTTATTATCTGTCAATATAATGCACTTTTGTTTCCAGCTCTGTGCCCCTTTCCCTCCCTCCAAGCATCCCAATCCCCACCACAATAAGGCACCTCTTCTATTAAGATACTGTTTCACACTGATGGTACTGAAAGATTATCCACAGGTCTAGCAAACAAAATATAAAATTAATTAGTGTTTTCAGAGGGTTGAAGCAAGAGGGAGTTTTCTTTAGCTTTGAAATACAGGCTTGAATTTAAAGTCCATCCATTTTAGCTTACAGCATTGATTTTTCCTAGAGGATTTTTACCTTCTGTGACACAGGAACTCACAGATGAATATTTCTCTGATTTACGTGCTTTGCCAATAGGAATTTTGAGGCATTTTGCCAGAAAAATAATCTTGGGTGACCATCAAGGTGAGAGCAAGGCCTGTGGAAGGCAGCCAGGGCCAGCTCCCACCTTTTCCTCCCTTTGGCTTCCAGCCTTCACGTGAGCAATTTTAGTTTAAAAAACTATCAGAAAAAATAGCGTCAAAAGCACGAACCAGAGAAAGCCGGGAGGCAGAGGAGCAGCTTCCTCGCCTCGTCGCTCCGTGGGGAGGCCGGGAGCGGTCGTTGAGCTGCCGGGGCACCTTCCTGGGGAGCTCCCAAATCTGGAATTGCGATTTAAGGAGGAATTTTGCTCCCTCCCGGGCAGCGCCGGGGCTGCCCGTAACAAAGAGCCCTGCTCCGGCCAGGGGCTGCCATCTGGCCCCTTTGTTTTTCCAGTAACCTGTGGACACCGATAACATTTAGCAGCGAGGTGCGGGTTATCACAGACCATTTGCTTTTTTTTTTTTCTTTTTCTTTTTTCATTCGTTTTGTTTTCTCAATCTCACTCCGCATTTTGCTTTGCTCAAACCAAGGAGCTCCTCCGGGAGACCCCACACCACCTCGTTTCCCCTCGCCGCAGCCCTTTTTGTCTCCTTTTGGCTTGGCTTTGAACCATTTTGATGCTCAAGGACTGCAGCAGAAGCAGGACCAGCTTCCTCCCTATGCCTCTGTGATTTCTTCCCATGGCCCTTGCAAGCATGGACAGATGACAGCCACCGCGGGCGAGGTGACATCCCACCTTGCAAGTGTCCCCCCACAGCTGCTCCTGGCCTGCAGATGGTCAGCACTGCCCAAAATCAAGCAAAGCGTGAGTAGAACTGGGCTAAACCGCAGCGACGACCACGTTTACTTCAGCATGGAAGCATGAATCACCTGGAGCTGGTTTGGAAGAAACCCTGCCGTGGTTTCTGCGAGGGCAGGGTGAAGGCAAGAGCTGCCCAGGGCACGGCGGACGCTTTGCATTGGCAGCCGGGCCAGGGTACAGCCCAAATCCCAGTCACTTTAACAAAAGCATACCGGACTGAAGCAGTAAAGGGTTTTTTTTCAGTGGTCTCAGCTCTTCCCTTCTTCCCGGAGCCGGAGACGAGAGCGGGAGCTCGGCCCGCTCCGTTCAGAGGTGGTCGGTCACCGAGAGGGTGACGGATCAGCGCCGTCGGCGCACTGAGCCTGATTTTGGCTGCCCGTCGCGCCCTGCCCCTTTTCACTGTAAAGTTGCCATTTCCCGACACATCATACTATTTCGGCTTTTAACGCACCAAATTAGTGGAAGATTAAAAAGTTTGACTGCTGGGAGTTATGCATTTAACACTAAATTCTTGTTTGATTCGTGCTGCTGATGGCAGGGCAGGCCCAAAGACAGCAGGTCCCATTAACCGTCAATCCGCCCATTAATCTCTTTTGGGAAGCTCTTCTGTCCTTTCCACCGCAGCATGTAGGCACCCTGCTGGCTGTAATACACCCATGGAGCATATTCCCGGGGAATTTCTAGTGCCTGGAAGAGCTGGGAGGGCATGCAGAGTGTCCATGTCCTCTTGGCGCTCTCTAAATTGCACTTGGATGAGAAACCAAGAGCTCCTCACAGCACGGCTCTGCCGCGGCCAGCCCAGGAGCCGCAGGAGAACCATCCCACACCAGACGTGTCCCGATATCGCCTGTCCCAGTCAATAAGCAACTTTCCAAGATGATTGCTAATCGGCTGCTGCAAAACACTGTTTGCTGCTGTACGGCACGGGCTTGAGGAATGCAAGCTCACATCAACTTTGCTTTGATCACAGAATCACAGAATGGTTTGGGTTGGAAGGGACCTTAAAGCCCACCCAGTGCCACCCCCTGCCCTGGGCAGGGACACCTCCCACCAGCCCAGGTTGCTCCAAGCCCTGTCCAGCCTGGCCTTGAGCCCCTCCAGCGATGGGGCAGCCACAACATGGGGGCACGTTGGCTTTTCCCTTTCACTTTCAGGCACCAGAGGTCCCATCAACGCAGCGCCCGGGGAAGGAAGGTCCTGTTCAGGCAGTGGCAGGTGGTTTCAGCCTTCGGTGACCCATTTTGCCGCTCGTTAACACCAAAGAACGCCAGAACAAAACTTCTTTGGTTTCGAGATCCTTCCATTGTGAAAAGCTGGTGGTTTGGGCCTCACTGTTAGAGGAGCACTGGGAAGGTGCAGCCCCTCGGCTGGTTGTACACTGGAAATAGCTATATATATATATACACCATAAATACATGTATCATAGAATCATAGTATCAAGAAGGGTTGGAAGGGACCTTAAAGACCACCCAGTGCCACCCCCTGCCCTGGGCAGGGACACCTCCCACCAGACCAGGTTGCTCCAAGCCCCGTCCAACCTGGCCTTGAACCCCTCCAGGGATGGGGCAGCCACAGCTTCTCTGGGCAGCCTGGGCCAGGGGCTCACCCCCCTCACAGGAAATATTTCAAAGCATTAGGAAGCATCACTAATTGTTCCTCCCTGGAAACCCAACCACCTCTGGATAGCACCTGCAGAACACAAGATGAGATTTAAAGGAGCACATTGTAATTTAGAGGCGGTTTGTTGGGTTTTTTTCTTTCTTTGTGTGGGTTTTTTTTTTTCTTTCTTCTTTCCAGGCTGCTCTAAGCAAAGCAGAGTTTAATTAGCACCTTCCGCACGGCAGCATAAATCTCGCCGGCGAGGGAAGCGCACTGCGGCGGGAGCTGTCAGCAGCTCCCCGGGATCTGACAGGGCCCAGCCAACGCTTCCCCCGCCCTGACCCCGGCTGTCAGCCGGCTTTCGGGGGAGAAGCCCCTTCTCGCCCGCCCCTCGTCTCTTTGGCAGGGAGCGACAGCCAGCTACAATTTTGCCCAGCTGTCATTTCTCATTATTTCGGGAAGGAAGGAGCCGGGGAGGCGTTTTTCACCCCGAAGGTGCGGGCAGAGCAGAATTTGAGATGATGGGTGGGGATTTCCACCGGCACAAATGGGAATAAGGCTCGGAGCTTTCCAGGCTGTACCAAAAATAGCGGACCAATTTCAATCTCAATTATACCCGGTAACCCCGGAGTATAATTCAGAAGTCAGCTTCTAATATTTCAATTCAGGATGAAGAATAATATTCCACTTCCCCCTCCGCACCCCAAGCGATTTCCATTTCATAGGGGCTAATCTCCACTTGAACACGTGTTTCAGTGAGATACTAAAGGATATGAATGTGCTAAAGAAAATATGCCAGAAAAGTAACGGAGAAATGCCTGCGTTAAGGAGGAGTGCAGAGGAGTCAGCTTAATAATACGGCTCCTTGTGACAAAATGTTCCATTTATCAAAGTAAACTGAGATAAACGACTTACTCGTGTCTGCTGCGCTCCGGATGGCAGGAGCTGCTCTCTCCCGTTGGAGCAAACGTGTTTTCAGGTTTATGATTCCTGCAAACACCAACACGTGGAATGTGTGTCCCGTTAAAGCCTCCTGTCGCCTCTGAGGGACATCTTCCTTGCATATATTAGGCTCTTAGGACAGCAGATAATTGGTATTTTTTTCTTATTATTGTAAGCGTTAAGTAAAGTTGTACGTGCTCTGTCGGATCCAAGCCTTTGGGAAGATGTCCAGGCTGTTGCCAGTGGCCAGAGCTCTTCGGCTTCACTGGAAGCCCCGGCACTGAGCTGGGGTCCATGTGCCTGTTGAACCTGCGCAGACGTACACAGATGGATTGAGCTGCCGGGGTTTACAAGAAGATACACATAAGCGTCACACCCTCATCGCTGAGATGTGAGCCCACCTTGGGAAGGCAAGAAGAGCGTGGCCAGCAGGTGGAGGGAGGTCATCCTCCCCCTCTGCTCTGCCCTGGGGAGGCCACACCTGGAGTGCTGGGTCCAGTTCTGGGCTCCCCGGGTCAAGAGGGACAGGGAACTGCTGGAGAGGGGACAGCAAAGGGCTACAGAGATGCTGAGGGGACTGGAACATCTCTCTTATGAAGAAAGGCTGAGGGATTTGGGTCTCTTCAGTCTGGAAAAAAGGCGGCTGAGGGGGGATCTTATCAACACTTATAAATACTTAAAGGGTGGGTGTCAGGAGGATGGGGCCAGGCTCTTCTCAGTGGTGCCCAGGGACAGGACAAGGGGTAACGGGCACCAACTTGAGCATAGGAAGTTCCACTTCAACATGAGGAGGAACTTCTTTCCTTTGAGGGTGGCAGAGCCCTGGCACAGGCTGCCCAGAGAGGTGGTGGAGTCTCCGTCTCTGGAGACATTCCAAACCCGCCTGGAGGCGTTCCTGTGCCACCTGCTCTGGGTGACCCTGCTCTGGCAGGGGGTTGGACTGGATGATCTCCAGAGGTCCCTTCCAACCCTATGATTCTATGATTAGGGAGAGAAGTGATGGGTGATGGATTCTTGGTTAGAAGTCCACTTTGCACAGTGCCTTTCTGCAAACACCCACCCCAGTGGGTCATCACCCCCGTGAGAGCGAGCCCAGCAGCAGGATACGGCCCGGAACACAGCCCCCCCACCGCACCGTGCTCCTCACCCCCACGAGCAGGTCCTCTTATAGGTGACGATAAAATTCACTTGTGATTAGCGACGGCCTTTTTGTTCTCATAATTAACACCCCGTGCTTTGCAAATGACGCCTTTCATTTATTTACGTCTGTCAGCCTGACAGCCGTTTGGACGTCTCTACTACCACGGATCTCCTACCAATGGGCATGGCGGAGAAGAAAAAAATTGCCAACAACCCCCCCCCCCCATTTATTCATTATTTTGGAAAACACTCCCTTCCTTAGGCTTCCAGTCAATATTATCATTCTAATCATAAATTATTGTAAGAGGAGTGAATATTCAAAAAAGACTACCCGAAGCATATTTTCCATTTTAGAAGATGCGTCTTAATCTGCTCTCGTCCTGATGACAAAGGAAATTGACTCTATTATTTAAATTAACATTTAAATCCACATTAGTATTAAATTAACATTTAGAAACGTCTATTTATCACTTACATGGTTCACCTGTGAGCACTTCGTGCAATGCTTTGCATTTAAAAGGACAAATTTGAATGAAGAGGTTGATCCCTTGGGTGGGAAGAGGGGGATGCTGGAGGTGCAAGTCAGGTATGTGCTCTTCCAACAGCAAAATACCGATTTTCCAGCCCTTTTTTAGTTTGTCACTGGAGACTCCCCGGGTAGAAAGGCTCCTTTGGGGTTTCTGCTCACCCATAGACCTTCCTGCAGCTTCGGCTCATCCCCCCAAGAGACAGGGACGGCACATGGAGAAATGCCCCTTCCCTGCACCGCGGGCTTTTCCCCTTTGCCGTAGGAATTATTTCTTTGTTACTTAATCATCTGTAATTATCTCCTGGAGTAAATTCTGTTGGTGCATCAATTTTCAAACACAACAGTCATTTTTATCAGTCATGTTTATTTAATTTTAGCTGATTAGCACAGAACCTAACAAGTGGCTTAGACTAACAGTGTGTCACTGCCCAAGTATTTTGTAGGTAACAAGAAGACATGGAATAGCGCACATGTTGCTTTGTCTGCATTAATCTATTTACATTGTAATTCTTCAACTGTTTTTAATGGCTGGTTCAGCTGGAAGCGATTAGTTGTCTAAATTAAAGCCACATTTCTCACTTTGTGCACGGGGAAGGTTTTTTAGCTGTTGTCTTTTCCTTGCTTTTTGTTTTCCAAACCAAGACGGATACCACTTGAAAACGCATGAAATCTTTGCGAGGGGATTGATGCGGGTGTTTGGAGCCGTGTTCCTACATCTTCGTCTTGAAGCCGAATACTTGGACGGGCCACAAAATGGTGCGTTTGAAGTTGAACTCCGCGGCAGGGCTGTCAGCGCGGCGCTGGCTGGGGCTGCGCAGGAGCCCAACCACCAGCCGGGCTCCAGAGGGAAACCTCAGGCCGGCTCCGAAAGGAGGAAAGTAAGGAGAAGAGAAAGAGCTGTCGACACAGCTCAGGAGTTTCTGAGCAGTTCTGCATGGGCAGCAGCCACTTGTTCATAAATTAATGAAATTAACAAATACGCTTGTGTTATGGGCAACGTAATTTATATAGAACTTCACAACAGAGTGTCAGCGCACGTTGGATCTCGCCCTCTTTTTTTTACAGGAAAAAAATGTCATGCTTGCGAAGCAGTCATGAACCACTTGGAGTCAGCCCGGCCTTTCTCCAGGACTTGCACCCGAGCAGCGCGATGGTGTTCACCCCGTCTCCTCTCATCTCCCTGGCTGAGGATTTTCCAGCTCTGGCCCAAACACCACGCTCTTCTGCCAACGCTACGGCCAGATATGAGACGTGCCAGGTCCAACAAGCGATTTTCAGCTTGGCTGGGAGGACTCAGAAGGCACCCACAGCTGTGGGATACTGCAGTCCAATGTACTCCCATGAGGTCTGGACCCTCCACGCCAACCGAGGAGAGATTGCTTCCCATCCCAGCATCTCCGCTGGGAATTGTTTCTCTGTACGAGGTCAGCGTGGTGGCCATGCCCATATTCATGCAGTGGCAGTAGTGCCGCACCTTCTTCCTGCACAACTCTGGGACTTTAGATGAGTTTTTGCCTACCAGGAGCTGACAGGAGCCTCCCAGCTGGCCTCAATCCAACCTGCATTAATACTGTTGGGCTGCTAGGAACTGCAGTCTCGGGTAAGATGTGTTCCTGACCTGCAGACCCAGGACTGCCCAAGACGACCTTCAGCCAGAACTGTGTCCTCCTGATGGCACAGCCACCATCTCCCTTGGTAAGTATCAAGTGGGACCTGTTGGCTTTGTCCTTTCCCAGAGCAACGTGTCAGTGCCACAAGGTGACTTCTACCTTGAGGGAAAGGATGACTTTAACTCTGCAGAAAGCTAACAATGCTGGACAGGCTCCCAGATCCCGTGGGAAACGTGGGGTGAGCAGATGAAGATTTGGCTGAGGACACAGCACCAGCCGAGTGCTCCTATTCACCTGCAATGAACTGCACGGAGTCACCTCCACCAGCCCTGCCTGGTACGCATGAGATGTGCTCGCTGCAGAGCCCTTGGGAAATTTTCCTTAAAAAGTACTACTTAATACCATTTTTCTTAAAGATAAAAAAAAAAAAAACGCTCTCCATGCTATCCACTTGTGAATGCAAGGGAAGAAAAGCCCCGCTGTGCCCTACGTCAACTTCAGAACATCCCATAAGGTGGCACCCAGGGCAGCAGCCTGGGAAGATGGACAGGGGGAAGGAACCTCCCAGAGGAAAAAAAGGTTTTGAATCGCCGTCTCCCATGGCAGTGCCTGCGAGGGCTGTGCGACAGCTTTCAGTATGGGTGTCGTTGAACTCAACACATCTTCTTTTCATGTCAGCAATAAAAAAAAAAAAAGTAAAATTCACATGTGGTATAATCCAAACGGAGTCTTCACTGAAGTCAATATTAAAATCAAATAAATCAAGCGTTTGCACAAATTTACTCCCAAGGAAGAGCTTATGTGGTCAACTGGTATAAGAGGGTGAAAAAAAAGAAAAAAGGAAGGTTAACGTGCCGTTTGCTCCTCTTCCTCCCACCCCCAAACCCAAAGATAACAGCCCCAATCAAGACTTTTCTGCCTTCATCGGTTTGTCACAACCTGAAAGTCCCTCAAATATTTGTGTGTATTTAATTATCCTATCTGTCGCATCTGTACCTCATTACATGCTCTGGCTGAACGGTGCACGGAGTCGGGTTGCGACGAGGCAAAGGTCAGAGGAACCTCCAGCCTGCATTTTGCCATCGGTTGATTATTCAGATAACAACCAACCAATCCAAAAGGCTGAGGGCTTCTCTGTGGCTACAGACCGGACCCCTATCACTGTAGCAAAAGACAAGAAGACAGCTAATTCCTCCTGGCTACCCTGAAAAATAATAAAGCAACCAGATGGTATTTCGTGCAGCGCGGTGCACTGATGCAGAGCTGGCACCCGGCAGTAGCCTTCTTGCTCCACCACGTCCCGCTTTTAATATACTGCCCAGCATTAATCAAGCAGTTTAGAAGCACCCTGTATCAGTTCTGCAAAACAGAGCTTAAATGATTTACTGTCAGATTCTTTCAGCTCCTGTTAGACTCCTGTTTTTCTTTCATGTGGGTAGCAGAGGTCAGCAGCGGCAGGAGATGCATGCTTTCACTTTGTCTCACATTTGCTGCTGTCATTCTGATCCCGCTCCGGTCCCTGCAGAGCGACAGGATGTGTTCATGCTCACAGCCCTAGATGCTAATTGATTTTAGGGAGCCCATTCATCAGTTAAATTTAGTAGATCACCCACCAGGTTTGCTGTTCACTGTCAAAGGTAATTCAATTAAAACTCCAGAAGTGTGACTAACTATCGGATGGTAAATATGTTTAGCAGCTGTGTTGCTGTATCTTCTCCATCCTATTGTGTCTGTGAACCAGCCCCGGCGTAGCATGTGACCGAGCTGCATACCTTGGCTGATTAATGTATACAACAGTTTTGCAGCACTGCCAAAAATTAAGTCCAAATGCCTTCTTCATCTGCAATGACATGCAAATGTCTAAATGTAACAGCTTCAGTAAGAAAAAAGCCTCAAAAGTGTTGAAAGGCAGCAGCGGCTACAATGGTTGAATTAATTCCGTGCATCCATAGGGGTTTGAGGTTGGTTTTTTTTTTTTAAATAACTTTCAAAAGAATCAAATTTGGATTTTCAAATCCATTGATAGTTTGGGATCCCCTCGTTCCTACTTGTAAATACCTAGTTTCCCCTAGGCCATCAAAGTTCATACGGAAGCCATCCAACATGACTTTACCCCATCGCCCAAGCGGTGTATAAATCAGGCAGACATCGCAGCGCTCTCGTGGAAAGATGTTTCTATTAAACACGGGAGGTGGGGGAAGCCTGGTGGAATTCCTCCTGGCTGACAAACCCGGCTTTGACTCCTCTTGTCCGCTGGCATCAGTCACTCCTACGTGGTTTGGTAGTAATTAAGCGCATCGTTAGTGATCCCATTGTACGCCATGGGACAAAATGGTGTGTCTGCTTAATAGATTAAAGGAAAACATTATCTGAAAAGCGCAGGTAAACAAGACACACATCCCTCAACCTTTCACCCTTGAAGACCAAGGTTCACGTCCCCCTAGAGCGCAAATAAACAGGAGACCGGACTCTCCTGAGTCACCGCTGGCGAGTTAATATTCACGGTGAGACTATTGCGGAGCCCGACGGATTTGTCGGTGGCGGGGATGAGAGAGGACGGGTGGGATGCAGGCTTGGAAGGGCTGGGAGCAGAGGTCCACAAAGAAACCCCCCAAATCACTAACCCCCCAAATCACTACCCGCACTGAAAGCGGCATGTCTTTACTGGCAGTGACTGCTTAAAATTATTCTTGTAAGATTAACCAGGCACTGAAATGCGGAGTTTCTCATAGCTACCATTGCACAGGTCGCATTTTATCAACTTACTTCTGCAAGAGTCAAACCCCACCCAAACACCGAGATTTCCCGATTTCCGTGTGGATGTAGAAAATAAATGAGATCCAGCGACTCCGCAAACCACCGGTCTTCCTGCACGTCTTTTGTAGAGCAGGAGGAGCAATACTTGTGCAGTTCAGTAAATAGTATCCTGAGAAAACATCCAGAATTCCCAAACATCACCATAAACCTTTATGAAGAGCTTGGGAATGCCTGGTCTATCTAATCCTCCAACCACAGGCTAGATAAAATTGTAAAACCTCAACAAAAGCATCACGTTTGAAAGGGAACGCAGGATATTCTATATTTGCCGCTTTAAACACACTATGCACAAGATAATCCAGGGTTTGATCAATATTAAGCTTTGCTGTACAGTGTATTTTTTTAAATATTCGGATGAAAAAGCAGTGCCATTGTTAAATCTAATAGTTAACCACTAACACACATCGATACTTCTATTTGTAAAGACAGCAGAATTCTCTCTGCAGAAGAGGTTGTTACAAGTATGTATTTTGTATAGAGATATCAAATTTCTAATTGGTGGTCAAACACTTACAGCAACGTAACTGGATAAGGAATGAGTTTGATGAACTGTTGCTGCCAGGAAACCCTTTTTTATTGTTGCTGTTGAATCTCTCCCTTCTTCTGGCATTAATAAATTAAGGCACCTGCTATACAAATCAGCAGAAATCTGGAAAATCATTATCACTTCAATGCGGAAACGACGGCCATCACAAAAGAACAAATGGGGTATGTAGCCTACACGGGACTTTAAAAAAAAAAAAAAGAAAAAAGGTTCTATTTGTCAAATTACTAGAGGAAAAGTTGATCTTACTGTTATGGACTTTATCCACTTCCAGGTCATACCCATTAGTTACAGCAGTCTCTCGGAGACTGGAACTAATTTACAACACTCTGAAGGGGATTGCCGGCTTCTCCTGTGAATTGGAAGCCAAATCTTGGGGCTTCATACTGGTACCTGGAACTGAAAAAGTCACCAGCAGCAAAAATAGACCTTAATGGTTCCAGTATTAACCTGTTCTGCATCAAGGGAAACAAAGTCCTGACTGCGATAAGAACAAAGTGAAATACCTCGTATAGAGACTCCAGGATTATGTTAAACTAGTCTTTGAAAAAAAGAAAGAATTCTTAAAAAATTAAATAAATAAAAAAAAGATACTGAGTGTCTTTAAAGGAATTTTTAAACTGTTTTGCTATCCCTGGCAGCTCATTTTGACAGAAATTGATTGCAACAAAGAATTATGAATCATATAGTAGGGAAATCAAATTAAGCGGATTATTATCTTGTCAGATACACGTTAGTTGGTACGTAACATTTAATGCACACAGATCGTTTCACTCAGGGTTAACAAGCTTAGAATATTCTAAGAAATACGCACAGGTCATCGCAACAGTAAACTACCCTTTAGATGAGAAATATGAGATACTTAAGTACTTTTATCCTCTGAAATCGCCCTTGTCTAGATAAGGGCTCGAAAGCAGCCCGTCTGCTGCGAGATGGTCTGGTCCCACCTGCTTCTCACAGCAACCGCCGCCGTTGGAAGACATTGGAAAGCTTTCCAAAGAACTGGAAAGAGCTGGGATCCTACGGCCCATTGATTTTCTGTCTTGAACTGTGTATCACAGCTGATTCAGCATGACTTCCTTAATAAAGAGTAGTAAAGGTCAAGCGAAAGCCTGTAAGCCTCACTTACTGCATCTTCTTCCAAGTTAAAAAGGCTCAATTGGCACTTGAAATTAGTTACAGATTGTTCGCGTCGCTCTTTTCCTTTATTTGAATGGTAATGAAGAGAGCTGCTTCCGATACAAGCAAGGCCGCTGACCCTTCCTGGGATTTGATTGAAAAAAAACATCGTTTGACAAAAAAAGAAAGCACTGAGCAGTATGCTGCCGCTAGCTCAAACCAGGCCTTTGCAATAGATGAATGCTAACGCTAAAGCCAAAAAATGTAATATACTAAACGGGCAGAGAGAGTGCTGAAACCAAAGTAAATACTTCATCAAATCAAATCTCAACGTGGGCTGTGCTTCTAATAAGAAAAGGACATTTTTCTATTAAAACACATTTTCCATCAGCACACAGTGTGTGTTTCCTTCTGTATAAAATAGAAGAATTATCACACAACAACAACAAAAAAAAAAGACACAACAGCTAAAAAAACTCAAGAGGCCTTAACTAAAAATTCAAAAAATTTAAAACAAGTTTTAAGCACGATGTTATTCACTATCGTGCTCCTAACAGTAGATCTCCAAGAAACGTTTTGAAGTGCACGTAGTGAAGATGGGTAGATGTTGAGACAAATTAGTTGATGGCTCTGTGCGCCGTGTTTCCAGGCTGTATTTTGTGCAAGAGAGCAGCTTTTAGACAAGGACGAGAGCCGCGATACAGGCACCTCCTACTGAGCTTTGATACGGCCCAGAAAGAGCGGTTCCACAGGAGAAACAGTTCCTTAAACCAGCTAGTGATGACTCCGAAAGTTCTTTGTTCAATTCAAAAAAATAGTAATTTATGTAGGACCTATGCAAAAACAAAGCTTGAGGCTCCCTCTGCTGGTTCCCAAATAACAACAGAAGGGGAAAATAAAAATGGAAGGTTTTTAGCTCTGGGGAGGACGAACCCAAACCCACACCACCTCCTGACAGCTTTCCACATGACCCCTTGTTATATATGGTAAGGACAGAAAACCCTCTCAGATGTTTAAGCATGAGGGATACCCTCCATACCAGACTAAATATTTTTTTTAAAAATCATAAAATTTTGAGTAATTGTATTTTATGTTGTCATACTTAATTACTCCCTGAACTGTCGTCCCAAATCTTTCTCAATAGTACCCACTTTACTTTCTTCTTATTTCGTCTCCATAAAGATTTAATTTTCTCATTATCTTCTCACAGGAAAATTCTGATGACATCGTGACATCTGCTTGTTTATCCGCGTCCTGAGCCCCGCCAGCAAACAGCCATATAACCTGGGAACACATCTGAAATAAGTTGTCTGTACAATTTTATTTACCACTTGCAGTTACAAATTGTCCCATACAAGTAAAGCAGTTTCCAAAATGAACTCTACCAGAGCTACAAAAATTATCTTCTTCTTTATACAAGTCACCAGCTTCAGAATTTGTTTCTGTACACAGTTGCTGACTATATTTAACAAAATCTCACTATTTTTTGGCTCTGAGGATCTCCACAAAGGCAACTTGATCATTTTATCCCATTGCAATCAAGAAAGTTAAAGTTCTCGTCCTTCCTTTCCTTCCCTCTCCTTTCATCTGAAGCTCTTCATGGCTTTCAGTTTTGGAATTCAAATGAATGAAGACTAATGCTACCATACACAAGCAGTTTTAGCAACCAAAGGAAAAAATAGTGTCGAGCAAAACCATCCTGCAACATTTCAAGCAATGTTTCACTTCAGATGTGTCTGCTCATAAGCATAAATATTGAGATATTATCTGGTAATCAGGTACGTAAAAGCACATACAATTTATTTAACATGAAATGAACTTCTACAAACACATAAGAGTCATCTGACAAGAAACACAAGCGATGTAGGAGTGAGGAGCCAGAGCTGTTCAGGAAAGAGCAAGTGTTTTGAGGAGAGCTTGAATGGAGGAAGGACACGAAACTCAAATATTGCTCTAAAGAGTAACTTTCAGCTTCAAGCATTTCCAAGCGACTTGAGAAAAATATATACATCCAAAATGTAAGTGTTAAAACATTCTGAATGCCAGCTCTCATACACAAGTGCTTCTAAAGAGAAAAGAAATCCTTTTCCCCAGGAGAGGGCAGGAGATCTATACACGGAAGTAATCAGTACAAAATCCTGGCCCCATTGAAATACGCAGCAATTCTCAAGAGTGAAGTCAGCAGGGCAAAAATTCGTTGTTTCAAACACGCGATTCTTCCCCAAATTGGCTAAGCCTGCCTATCTCTTTGCGTCATAGTCCCACAGAGGTAACATTAATTCTGTCAGTCAAGCCTTTACGTTTACTTGTTAACTCCTTTAAACAAATGATATGGGAAATCTATTCTGGTACTGGAGTTCACAAGCCCGGCGTAAGATCCAAACTGTGAAGCAGGCTGTGTATAGCCAGGGAGATAATGAAGCTTGGTTAGTATTTATCTTGCAGCAAGCAGAGAATCATAGAATCATTTAGGTTGGAAGAGACCCTTGGGATCATTGAGTCCAACCATCAACCCCACTCTACAAAGTTCTCCCTTACACCACATCCCCCAACACCACATCTAAACGAGTCTGAAACACATTCGGGGATGGTGACTCCACCACCTCCCTGGGCAGCCTATTCCAGTGTCTGACCACTCTTTCTGGGAAGAATTTTTTCCTAACGTTCAGATCTAATCAGTCTCTTCTTCCTCTATTTTTAAATTCCTCCAAAGCTCCAGGGCTCATGACAAGGCCACACACTCAGAAAATCAAATACACGGGGTCTCGGAATTGCTGTTTACGCCCTCAAGTAGTTTAGGAATGAGCAGGAACAGTCTAAAAGCAGCATAATCTTTATCATTAAAATAAGCCAGACAAGCTAGTTGAAGTTGTCTAATATTAAACACTGAAACCCTCAGTATTTTATGGTACAGCTCCATCAACAAGTAGCTGCAAAATAAACTCAGATGTGGATTTACTACACAACAGTAACTTTCCAACCCTATCGTGAGATATGAAGCAATTAAATGTCAAAAAAAAAATAAAATAACTTCAGCGAGGCCAAGGCACACACACACACACACAGTTACCACAGTTGTGGGTAACCTGGTTGCATAGATTTACCATTACGTTTTTGTTACGCTGCTCAGAAGGAGCTAGGGAAAAGAAGTGTAGTGTATGGTCCCTTTCCTAAGATGTTTTATTACTAATTTGAAAGGATTGTACCAAGACTACAGTTGCGAGTACATAGTTTTTAAACACCTTCCAATTTCTCCTGTTTACAAGAGGAACATTCAAGGCGTTTAAAAGAAAGCTGCACTGAAAATAAATGTAAACAAGTGAAAAGATCACATTTTAAATATTTTAGTTTAGGCCACCAGCGTGAGAGACAATTCCATAACATTTTAGGTTGTTTTGTCTATCTTATTTTCCTTATCTTATCTTTACAGCAGCCTTGAATACTTCAGCACGTAACATCCTGCTAAACCTTGAAAGTGATTTGAATAACACATCCAAAACATCATTTGGAACTGCTCTGAAATGTTTCCTCGGTTTTGCACGTTTTCACTGAAAAAAAGAAAGCAAAGTATTTTATTTTCTTAACTATTTCCCCAACACTGGAAAAGCCACGTGACCCTGAACACCAGCAAACTAAGAACTAATTCTAACTCTAGTGCTTCACACCTTCCCTCACCCCTACAAGGATAAAACAAAAAAAAAAAAAACAAGCCCTAAAAGTCATAAAGAGGATTTTAACATCGCTGTTTATCACAACACATCACAAGGCATCTCAGATACAGATTTCTACAACCATTTCTTTACTTCACAACTGCAGCCAGAGTTTGAAGCTACTGAAAGCAGCCAGTAGATTCTCTTACTGGGCAGAAACATAAAGGGATCGCTAAAACAAACTAGCTTCTCCATACAACTGCAATATTATAAGTCATTTTATCTGTAGAGAGCAATATGATACCTTACAAAGTAAAGTAGCTATTCTTCATCCAACATAACTGGTGTAGACACCTACCAGCCTGCCCTGGCCCATTCTACTTGACTACCACTCACCTGCTGTGAGGTGCAGAGGAGGAAAAGCTGATCTAAGGGAGGGCCCCGGTGAGAGAAGGCTGGGACCTTGACTCATGGAGGACTGCGAAGATCTGAACCTGAGAAAGAGCACTTCTGTATTTTTCATATATGGAAGAGCACTGAAGGGTGGAATAAGATGACAAGTCTTGCCATCTTACGTATAAAAGCAGAGACAGAGTAAGAAGGAACGGAGAAAAGCAGGCTTCAGTTACTCCATACAAGGCTTCTCAGCCTGAACCTATAAAAATGGATAGCATGAGTTCCCTATTAACAGGAACTAGATGTTATGGTGGTAGAAACAGAGAAGTGCGAGCGGCATAACTGGCTGCACCCCAGGATACCGAGAAAAAAGCAAAATGGAGAAGCTAGAGCACTTGACATTAAACAACGAGCAAGCTGCAACATTTAACAGAACTGACAGAGAGTTGAAAAATACATTTTATTCCTCCTGTACTGAAGTATCGACACCGTACAAGTTCCCAATTATATGAAAACAACTGTCGGTAACTCATTTTTCAACTAAACCACAAATTTCAGCACCGTTACCCTACCTTTAAAAGACTAAAAAACTCAAGACTGAAGTCTGCTTATTTGTTTTAACAAGCATATTTTCCATGAAGTCCACGCTGTCCACCTTTGCGTGTTCCAGAAGTTTGGCTGTGTAAGAAAGTTATCCATAACAATCATCTGAACTGAATACATCAGTTCTCCAACCATAAACAGTTCTCATAATTTAAAAAAATCACTTCGTAATTTAAAATATATATATCAATGACACTCTGCTTTTCTTTTAGCTAGAATGTACCAACATTACTAGCTGACTTAGAATATCAACTCGATTTTGTGAAAAAAGCTTGCAAAAAATATATCAACTTCAAAATGTACAGAAAAGGACATTAGAGAGCTGATATTTTTGGGTTACTTAATGTATTTTAGAAAGAGTAGCAAGCTAGGAGTGAAGTACCCTATATTACAAATATTCAAACACCTAAGCCATAGTGTATACACCTTTCTAGTGTACTGAAGGGTTAGTTACAGATGGTATTTTGAAAGCATGTACAAAGAACTGCAGCTTTGTTTAACTTAAACTTGATCACGTAGGCGGGCCAATCTCTGTGACAGCTCATCCTGCAGAATTGTAAAACACAAAGAAACCAGCTATCAATAATAGTAAAATTTAATTTTTGCAAAGTTCTGCAACAGTCAATCCCACGTCCAGATGATACGAGATTATCTCATGCACAAGTCATAACAAGATTTGCTGAAGACCTCAAGAATGGCTGTACCAGGCAAGACCAGAGGTCCACCTCCAGCAGCGGATACCTAGGAAGGAGTTTCAGAACAGTGCAAGTAGAGATAGGGCTGGGTTTTTTTTTTTATGTATCACCTTTGCAAGTGTAAATAAGCCCTTACAGAACTCCATCCTTATTTGGATGCAGCCTTGACTGAGCAAGGCTGGTATCCAACTGACCTGCTTCAGCGAGATAGCTGTAGGTCTAACTGTTCCAGGGGGCCTGGTATAAAGCAAAACTGAACTTTTCAAAGAATGTGCAATACTTGAGGCTTCCCAAACATTGTTCAGTTAAGGTGAGGCTCCCTAAAGCCTTCTCCACAAAGATGGGATGACAGAAATGAACTGTTCTCTTTCCATTCCCTCAAATACATTTCCCTAGAATGGGAAAAGCAACTCACCAAAATAGGTGTGCAACCTTGACATCAGGGATCTGCTCATGCACAAGAAATTCTAAGCTATCCATCTACAGCTAATGTGGAATCCTTTGCACTAGTCCCATAAAACCTTTCACACATTAAAGGGAAAAAAAACCAAACCCAAAGGCCTTGTGTACGCTACAGGACATGGCTGGATTCATCAAATTTGGAGTAGGTAGGAGACGCAACTGTCTGGAAGTCTGAGAAATGCCCATGCAAGAACACACCTGAAACACCTACACTTTCTGGATTTACTAAGATAATTGTGTTGTTAAAATTATTTTGATTACAAGACTGTTTTAACTACACACTATTTCTTTTGGACAGCTAAAATTTAATTACAGTTTAGCAAGGCTGTTTTGACCAAGTGACACATTAATTCTCATACCACATTTCTCTATAAAACATTGATTTCAAATGAATCTAACATTTACCTGTTCTGCTGAGGCAACGCTTGTACCAACAGAACCTGTCTGTCCTTGAGGTAGTTCCATGTTCAGATCAAGACTAATAGGAGAAAACAAAAAATAACAACTCAGGCATACAAGGCTAAAGAAAGAAGCAGAATAATTGACAAGCAGAGCAATACTGCGACAGCATGAGGCCACCAGCATCCCATGAATGCTGTGCTCCAGCTAGTCAGACAACCTGATCGGTAAGTTTGATTCATTACCAAGAAGACAAGCCATATATTGTAACTAGCAATAGCTAGATGAATTCTGATTAATCAGGACTGAGCAAGATTGCTGTTTAACAGAGGTATTTTAGACATGGCATACGTATGAATGACAAAAAGTTCACTCATTAAAGTTTTACTAAAAAATTTGTCAAAAGTATTTATCCTCAAGCCAACAGAGTGAAACTTCCAACTTATGTGTCACCAAGAAGGCGTGTGAAATTCTCTGAAATATTTCAGTATATCCCCAAAGGCTTAAATATGTCACAATGACCCATTTTGCAATGTCTAGCTAGTGACAGCAGAACTACAGGACGTTTTAATGTGGTAAGAGGGGAAAACAAAGAGGAAAAGCATGGAGAAAACATGGCAAGGACCACTAATGCTAAAGCCAATCCAAGTAAATAATAAAACACGGATGTGACAAGTGACATATGATTTTAGGCTTTTGCACAACCGGCCCTGCATCCTGACATTCACAGTATCTTTGAACGAAAACAGAATGAAATACTGGCAACTAAACTATTATGAGACTGATGCCCAGAGGTGAAAGGAAAACGGTGATTCTTCTCTGCTTCCAAGAAACAAATACATATAAAACAAGGGTATCTGACCTCCAAGTTAAGCAGGAAGGGTTGTTGCAACCAAGATTTATTCAAGAAATAGTCACTCAAGATTTTACCTACCCTGCTTCATCTGCCATTTCCTGTAGAAGCATATCCACCTGGTTCTAGAGTAAAGAAAACAAAATTGACTATTGCATATTGTAGTTTATGACAAGCTCTTCTGTTAAATCTCGAGAACAGAAATTATTTTAACAGAACTGATTTAAAGGTAAAGGTCTTTCACGGAATATTTTTCTGCTTAACCACCAGAGGGCCCTGTATGAACTCAAAAATAATGAGTATAGGTGCTCAGCCTGTTAAAAGCCTATTAATTGAACTCTAGCTTCTGAAACGATGCTTCTAAAGACTTAAACTTATCTGTAAAAAAACCCAAACTTGAATACTTCAAGTGTTGGTTATTAGCTACTAAAACACTGTTTTGCACAACATGGAAAAAAAACCATCTCCAATAGATTTGGTTTACTGGATTCGGGTTTAAGTTTATTTTATTTACAAAACAAAACTTCTGCTGGAATAGCATGTTTAGCTCCTTATGAAATAGCACATGGGGATAGGTGCTAGGAATTCTTAACCATGTCACGTACTGTTTAAGGATTTATTTTAGTAAACACATGTCCATAAATTGACAGTAGGCACTTGGCAACCATTGCATTGCACATACTACTACAAATTTGGTGGTGACTAATATCATTTTGTTAGTATCGGTGAGTTAGAACTACTGATTTTCTCACAGCATATTCTGCTTTTGTAATTAATGCTGCAGTGCCTTCTTGTTTGTAAGTTCATTAAGAACTCATCAAAACACTGCTTATTCAGAAGAAGGGTTAAAGTTTTCAAGATACAATATAAAACAAAGCCTGCTATAAGAGTGAAATAGACTAAAATACATGTATTTGTTCCTCTGTACTTGCGACTATAATTTGAAATAGTCTCTTCATCACAAAGAAGCACAAAGCAAAAGTGAAAAGGCTCCCGTTGCTGCTGTGTCTCAAAGTAGGCAGAAAGAAGAGAATCAGACATTTCCATACAGTTCAGACACGTAATGTAAGATCTCGTTTAAAAAAAAAATTACTATTCTTACTTGTGGCGTTGTTAGTGTAGTAGTGTTGCTCATTGTGTCTTCCATCTGTTGCGTCTGAACATCTAGTGTTTCAAACTGATGCTCAAATTTATCCATTAGTGCAGAGATCTATTAAAAACATGAATCAAATCAATGATCTGCAGATAACAGAGGAGAAATATATCTCAGCTCGCAAAACCAGAACCACACTACAATGAAGGTGGCAAGCAGCTTCTGGAGATCAGAAGCTTGGCCCCCTCGCCCTCCCAGCGTCAACTCTGAAGCTGATTTAACACTGCAGTTCAAGCATGCAGGTCAGGACCCCGTCCAGGCAAGTTCTGAGCATCTCCATTTACCGGGACTTCACACACACATCGGGCAACCTGTTCCAGGATCTCCCAGCCTCACTGCAAAACCTTTTCTCTTGATGGGAATTTCCCTTTTTAAAACTTGTGTCCATTGCCCTTTGCTTTTCATGTGCATCTCCGAGAAAAATACTTACCTTCTCCAAGTTCATGCTCTTCAGCGTGGCATCCATAGACTTAACTACCCCTGCCATCGACTTCGTTACCTGAAATGAGGTAAAGGAAATTATTACAAAGAAAAAAAAAACTAAGCAGTTTCTTACCGATCTCTCTTATCTCCATCTACAGAGTTTCTACAGTATCAAATAGCAGGGCACACGTTATTGCCATCTAGAATGTGACTTTTTATGGCTCCTACCATTTCAAATTCTATAAATTAACTCAACCACTTGAAATACACATTCTGAGCTGAAATTCACGAAAAATTAAGGTGCATATGGCATTAACTTTTGCGGGTCTCAAGACCCGCGAAGTTAAGGGATATATTTGGTACACAGATCACAGGGCAGAATAAACTCTCTGGCTGAAAAGCAGTACAGTAGTGTACCTTAAAAGACTACCAGAGCTAAAAAAAGATTTTTGGAATCGTAAGTCCTGTGTCATGTATCTGGAAGGGGAGCACTATCTTTGCAAAATAATCTTAACAGCATAACCTACAAAACACACTGTATCCTTAAGAGCATGAGTAATAACAGCTAACAGGAGTTACAAGCTACAGAAGACAGTAAAGAGCAGCTGCCAGGGGAAATCCAGTACCCGATTTACTATTGTCTACATCTGAAACCAAAACCGAAACTTTCCAGCTCATTACAAACAGAATTAAATCACTTCTTCGAAGATCAGAGGTCTCATCCTTGCAACAGATCTGCGAAAACAGATTTACCTTGCCCATTGTCACTGCAGTCTGAACTCTTGCTGCTACAGCATCTACCCTGGCACTCATGCGCAAGAAATTGATGGCTTGATTCTTCTGTCGGATTGCATTTTCCGCATGTATTCGTGCAACTTCCATGTTACCTTTCTGAATTGCCTGTTGAAAAAAGGAAAAATTAAAAGCGCAAAAGCATTTTAACCTTCCCTGCTCTTGTAAATATAATTTCTGAATAGCCTATCTCAAAAATGAAATAAGCATCAACTGATCACAGTATCTTTTCTATTAAAAGAGAACACATAACCCTCCCTCCTCCTCCAATATTTCTCAAACTTTTTCAAGGTGTGAACTTCTTTCCAAGGAAAGTATCTAGTGTGCACTTCAAGTAGAAGGTTTTACAGAGCTACAGAAACATATCTCATTCCAAAAAAAGGTTTTCAGTATCAATACTCAAACACAGATACAGTTGGTATGGTTGTATCTCATGGACAAAAATACAGTCAAATAAATTTAGTCTCTTTCTTGAAGTTTCTCTTCATAAGCCCTTTTAATACAAAATGATTAAGATTAAATATTTTTAACTGAGAGAACAACAGTCTCTAACAAAATACATACAAGACAATCTTCTCAGAAAGCAAATGCCACAAGCTGTACAAGAGGATATATAAGAATGTATCTTCACATTTATTAATGCATGGGCATTAATAGCCATATTTTATCGCAATATATTTTAAATCACAAGCATCTATCACAATATTATTAGCATGCATACTGGGAAAATGGTAAAAACACTGGATATTTTCCTGCTATAATATGTAAACAACAGATTTAAAGAGCTTGTTCAGGCTCGCTGCTTACCTTCTTAATTTTAGCTTTCTCGGCCTTTTCTTCTTTGTCGCATTTTTTTGAGTTCCTGTTGAGTTCCTTTGCAGCAAACTTCAAATTGAACAGGTGTTCTGCAGCGCAAGTTAAGGGTTTGAGAACAGAATCGATCCTTGCATTGCAGTATTTCACTTTCCTGCTCAAAGTGCTACCAAACCTAGCATATACTGTGCTTCCCTGTTAGTGATACTAAGACTTGGAAAATGTTATTTCAGTAAGCCCTTGAAATTCACACAATAAGGAGACCTACCAAGCTGTTTCACAATTATAATGTCCCTTATCATCTGGGTTCTAAAATGTAAGGCCGTAAAAACGCGTTCAGATCCCAAACTGGCGCCTTTTAACATCAAACCTACCTCAGACTGATAAATACAACAAACCAAGCATCCCCCAAGAGGAACTGAGAGTCTTACTCTGCCAGATACTTTCACTCACACACCTGGAGTCCTCAGCTCTCAGTGAAACGGAAAGGCAATGTACTGGCCTGCCTGAAACCTCCCCATCTGAAAAAACAGCCACTGAGAAACAACAGCCAAATGAACAACACAACAGAAAACTGGCTTGGCTGACCATGCCTAGGTACAAATCAGGAGGCAGGGCTTCCCTTTCAAGCTACAGCAGCCTCCCAGCCCTGGGTCACGTGAGCAATCCTGGGGTCACCAACAGCTCTGTCATCTGACTTTTGGGGAAAGAAAACTTAAGGCAGCAAGAGAAACTTTCCTTTTCAAAAAGTTCAAGTCCTGCTTAAGACGAAAGCTCCAAGAAGACGGCAGAACAAGCCTTCATAGTGACTTAGAATGATTGCATTAAACTGCTACTGACAGAGAACAACATGCTGCAAAAATAACAATTAAAAAACCATACTCTTAAAATACTGTTGATGAAAGCTTCTAAATAATTTCAGTCTCTCTCAAACAAAATGGAAGTACAAAGCTTTATAGGCTTCTTTCATGCCACCTTTTGAAATCCCAAGAGAAAGATGCAGCAAGTACTAAGATGCTTAGCTGTTAAATGGAAGCACATAAAGCTAAACATTACGAGGTACTTGAGGTTTCTTTAATATTTCAAGTATATAAACTATTCCAGAACTGTTTTTTTTCCTTTAAAGTCCAGTCACGCATCTTAGAGCTCTGACAGCAATCTGAAGACATTAGGAAGTCTGTTGATATATTTATTATCCCATCCTATAAACATCACAAGCAGGCTAGAAAAAGGTAACAGCTGTGCCTATACATCTAGGATATCTATTAAGGTAGCTACCAGTAATGCTGGAATTGCTACTTGTATTTATATTTCTTTCCTTTAAATCCTAGGTCACTATCTCTTTCAGCAGCACTAAGTATATTGCACTGAGCCACAGATTAGATAATTTACCAAACAGGAAAATACCTTTAGGTTGTTCACTTAAGTATATTTCAGGTCAGAGATCAGAACAACCAGGTAAAACATGACACCACCTATTTATATCCATTATACTGAAACAGCATCTCAGAGCAGTTTATTTTGAAATAACTTCCTCAGTTACTCACTTGGGGCATTTACCTTTGACATCAGAATAGCTCGCCCTGCCACCTCCACAGCTCTTCCATCCCATGACGAGCACAGACTCGCTCCTCCCTTGAAGTGTCTTTCTCAATGTGCCATAATCCGAGTGAAACCGAACTTCCAGCACTAACCGTGACTCACAGTCACCTGCTCCAGCACTCCCCTCAGTCCCTACCATAACAATTGGCAATGCCAGCACACTTCCACCCCTGTAATGGTTAAGGCTTTTTTCGCCCCTGCACATTAAGATACTTTTATACAGCAAATAAGGTTTAATTTGTCCATAAGGGTTTTTTCCCCCGTGTCTAACTTCTTTTCAACAGCGGGAAACACAGACGGGTTTGTTCAGCTGACAGCAGTCACAGTTTGGGGGGACAGCTGACGAGTTAGCTGCTGACATCACTCCAGTCTATACACTGCGCTGGATGTGTTATTATTACACCTATTATATGTATGGCGTGTCAGATGTCCCTGCTGCACAATCTGCACTACTCTACACCGCAAATTCCATTTTCTGCCCCAGGGGCTGGGCTGTCCCCCTGCAGCCCTGGGAGAGGCGACGCTGCCTTGCCCCTCGCCCCCCAGCTAAGGCTAGCTGATCTCGCCTGGGAAAGCGAAGCTGAACTTCCCGTTCCCTTCTCCATCCACGCAGGGAGGACAATCCCCAAGCTGACAAGGAACAGCTCCTGCCAGTGTCACACAAACACCGCAAACCCTCCTCCCCCTGGAAAAGGCCCTCTGAAGGGAGGTCCCCGTCCCCCACCGGGCCGCCCCGCTTCCCCAGCAACCACTGACTGCCGCCATGAACGAAGGGACTCGCTTCCTCCTTCCCACCGCACGCTGCCGCGTCTCCTCCCCGGGCGGAGAGGCCAGAGCGGCCACCAGCCGCAGAAGTGCCGGCTCCCAGCCGGCCCGCACAGACCCCAGGCCGGGCCCCGCGCCACGGCCTCCCCCCAGCCCAGGCCAGGCCAGGCCAGGCCGAGGCCCCCGTCCCGTGAGGGCCGGCAGCGCCGGGCCTCCGCGCCCCGAGGATACTCTCCATGTTGGACATGGCGGCTCGGCGGCGCCCCGGCCGGCGCGGTGGAGCGGATCGCGGTGGTCGCGGGGCTCAGCCGGCGCTCGGCCCCTGGCTCGGCGCTGTGGCGGCTCCGGCTTCCGGTGACCCCGCCCCGCCGCGCGCAGCCGCGCCGGGGCGGGGCGGAGCGGAGCGGGAGCGCGCGGCCGCCCGTCCCCTGACGGCGGCGCGGATGCTTCTGGCCGCGGGGACGTTTCCTCGGCCCTTCGCCTTCCCTCAGCGGGCTCTGTCAGTTCTCCCGCCGCCATCGCTGGCACCGGGGGAGAGCCGGGCTGTGCAGGCTCCGGGCTGGACGGGCAGGCCGCTTGCCGGGCCCGGGAGGCCCGGGCTCGGCCCCCCGGGGAGGGGGGGGCGGTGAAGGCCCCTCTCAGCAGCAGGCCGGGCAGTGCCGGGAGCCTCAGCAGTGGAGGAGCAGAGGCCCATCCTGCGGGGAAAAGCACAAAAACACAGAGTACAAACGCAGTAGCGTTGGACGGTGGTGGGTGGGAAGCCGCAGGATGGTGGCCTGAGGGGGTTACCTTGGGTTTGGCAGCTGCACACACACACAACCTGGAAGCACGGGCAGATAGAAATTACTTCCTCTGGCAGCTATTTTAGTTCTTACTTATCCCTTTCTAATAAAGACATTAAGAAGAGTAAATTTTGCTTTGTAATATTTGAGGAGCACTTAACGTGTAGAACAACTACAGGAATTTGGGTATGTAGTGATAGGATGAGGGATAATGGCTTCAAACTGGAAGAGGGGAGATTTAGATTAGGTGCCAGGAAGAAATTCTTTGCTGTGAGGGCGGTGAGCCCCTGGCCCAGGGTGCCCAGAGAAGCTGTGGCTGCCCCATCCCTGGAGGGGTTCAAGGCCAGGTTGGACGGGGCTTGGAGCAACCTGGGCTGGTGGGAGGTGTCCCTGCCCAGGGCAGGGGGTGCCACTGGGTGGGCTTTAAGGTCCCTTCCAGCCCAAACCGTTCTATGACTCTATGCATTATCGCACTTCAGAGTGAGACATTAGCAGTAATTACGGAAAAGCAAAGGATGTTAGCATCTGTGTTTGAGGGGAGATACTGGTATAAAATGCTCTAAATCTGAGCTCAAGAAATGTGATGCATAACTTTGAGCAGCTTACGTGTACATCTGCATGGTAATTAATACCCCAGGAATGGAAGAATGAGCATGCTCAGCCAAAGCGGCACCCACGTCTGGCTGCTGATGGCGGGTGTCTGGAGGGCAGTGTAAGGAGAGGGCAGGCATGGGGTGACACTTCCCCAGGGGACTCTCCAAGCCCCGGGGACTGGTGATAGAGGTACCTCCTGAGCCACACATTTCCGCACCATCCTGAATTTAATGGCCTGATGCGTTTTACATCTAGAACTTCAGATGCCTGAAAAATTCCATCATCCTAGATGTGGTATGTTAGACGATTTCAGCGCGTTGTGGGAAGTGCCGCTGTTGGCTTTGAACTTGCTCTTGGGTAGTTGCACTAGAGCATCTCCGTTCATTATCAGGAGGGGTAGTAAGCAGTCATTCCCTACTCACCTTTAGGTGACATCTGTTAAGCTGTAGGAATTTCCAGAAAACACCCTTCGCCGTTGCTTTTTCAGTCTTGCTTCATTTCGAGCATTTTCTGTGCTTCATTTCTTGCAGAGAAATGGTTTCGTATAAAATTGTGTTGGTTTTGCTGACAATAGTAATAGTGTTTTCCATTTTGTTCTCCCTTCCTTCACAGAGGTTCCTAGTAGTCTTTTCAGTTTCATCATAACCCAACACTTGTCCTTGAAGAGTAACAGGCGGCTCAGAACCTTTGTTTTATTTGTGAAATTAGATTTCTTTTCTCCATGTGCGTCACTGCATTTGTATTTGCACTGAAGTTTTTTGGCCAGTCACTCGCTATCTGCTGTCCTTCACAATCAGCTCACACCTTTTACTGAGAACATACCAACCTGAGCAAAGTTTGCTGCCGCGCTGTTCATCCCCAGTTTAAATAACATCCCCACTAAATATAGCCAAAACCAAAAGGAAATGGGTTCGCTGTCCTAAGGAGATGCAATTTAAAACCCCAGTGCTGCAGACCCTTAGGTACAGGCTTAACGGTGGGCACTCTCTGTCGTCCTATGGGTGCTAATAAACCAACTCATCGTGTGTAAATTTAACGGTGTGGCCATAATAATAACTGAAGAGTGAGCATCTTACTACCGAGAATTTAACCTCAAGATTCCAAAATATCACATAAATATTTGTTAAGAAGTCAGGATCGTATTTATTTACTTTGGAAAAGATTAACAAGTTGGTTAGCTATGCCGCCTTATTTTCTCCCTGAAAAAAAATAGCTGAAAGTTGCTGATTTAATATTTCCGGTTAGATTCTCATACATAAATGCTATATGCCAAGTTTCAGAATAGCTCAGAATATTTTTATTTGTATCAAGAGGGATTAATATAAAATATAAAATTTACGTTTTTATCATAAAAATATAAAATAAACAAGGTATGTAGCCATACTAAGGAGGCAGGGAAGCACGTTATACCAGTATTTTTTTCTACCTGTTGCTAGGTATATATCCTTGGCTCAACAAACACTAAAAAGCATTTAAACTTTTGTAAACAACCTTCAAACAAACCAAAAGAGCAATGGGACTAATTCAGAAGTTTAAAGATAAATACATGTTCCATTGCTGTATAATGCTATAGTTTATGCTACTGCACTTTTGGCTAAAGCTAGGCTATTATACAGCCGGTCACACGGGCATATATTTGTATCTATACACACACGTACGTGAAATCTTTATATATGTAGGGCAAGGATAACGTAGTATTGACCTTACCTATAATTCATTTATAGGCCTGACCTATAACTTATTTATACTTTCCTTTAAAATTCTGTTCTGTTTTTAAGATTATCCCCTCTCGGGTTATGGTGTTAAGTTTCACTTCAAATATAATGAAATACAATATTAATATACTGTAATGCTTTTTTGGTGATAATACGTTTTAAACTTAACAAGCACATAACGTAAAATTCCGACGTACTGAGGAAAGCGCGAAAAATCCTAACATCAGATTTTGGTGTCGCTACTCTTTCTTGTCTTCCAATAGCAAAGGAAACTAATGGAATTACTTTGCAAAGGAAACAGAATGTTATTCCATGAAGTTAATTAAATGAAGTGTAAAACCCCACGCAGTATTTCTATAAATTTTGCGTCCCTCCACTGAATTCCCTGCAGCGTGTCCTACCTGCAGCCGTAGGCTATTCTGGGATACCGCAGCCTGTGCTCTTCCCTTTGAGGCTGCACAGGATAGAACCAGACTAAATTGCATAATTTTAATACATCGAGAAAAAGAGAAATAACCTGAGCAAAGGTACTGAGTTGACACCCGCTGGAGTTCCTAGAAGAGCTTTCAGTGACTTGCAGTGAGTGCAAGTGTTCACAGGAACAAGGTTAATATTCTGAAGAACAGAGACTTCAATCTTCTTCAGAGCACCAAGGATGGCCTACATAAATCCTTTAGTACAAGCATTTGATACCAAACTCTATTTTTATCATATTTATCAAAAAGTTCCCAAAATTCTGCAGTTTGTTGCCCGTATTCCAGTATACCCCAGTAGAAGATACCCCAGTAAGCGTGCAGCATTTCTCTCCGGGTCACCAGGAACACAAAGATCAAATGTGAGTTGCGTTCGCTGTCGAATAGCTGGAGATGACATTTTATAAGCTCGTGACAGTCTGCTTGAATAAGTGGTAATTCCTCCAGCAAGTTAAATTATTTTCCTGAGTCACCTCGCTGAGTCACTCTGATATCTCCAGATGCAGGTTTTTTCCTGATGCTGTATCTTTCAGGCAGAAGTTGTTAACATAAGTGCTGCGAAGTCTAGTTATTAAAAGATCGAGAGTCTGAACCAATAATTTTGAAAGAACTGAGGAGTTCTCCCTCTCTCATTTATTGTGTTATATGTTTACAACGGCGTAACTTTATGCGCGGACCTAAGACAGACACCCCCCCCTCCCCCAAACCCCTGTTCTCCAAGAAAGAACGAACAAAATGACAGCAGCGTTCATCACATCTAATGAGCTGTTCAACACCTGGAAAACAGTGAAAAAAAATAAGAAATTCTGCCTTTGAATTTACTGCGAGATAGAACATAATTGTAGAAACAGAACTTCCAAAAATAAAGTTCACGAGCATATTGTTAGTGGAAGGGTTTCAAATCACCTTAAGAGAATGTGTTTCTGATTGCCTCCAGCTTTTACTCAAATAGCTATTTTTAACAGGATGAAGCAAAATGAATACCTTTACTAAAAAGTTATACATCCTAGTTAGATACATAATACAGATTATGCGTTTTAAGATGTTAAATTTTTTTCATTGCCTTTTATTTCTTCAGATAAGTAGGGCTGGAGCCTCACCTGCTGGCGTTCCAAACAGCATGCCAGCCGTTTGCAGCAACTGAGGAGTTGGACTCGAATCTTTTATGATACTAAAAGACTTCTTGAGTCACTCATTCATTAACTTTCAGCTAACCATAAAGTAAATCTCCGACTCTCATCTCGTCTGGCAGTGGCAAATGGGGAAAAAATCAGCTCTCTGGTGACTGAAAGTGATGCAGTCTTGACATCCCACATCTGAGAAGTGTCATAAGCTTAATTTCTGATAGCACTTGACTTGATTAAAAACTGACAGCTACTCAATCCGAAAGCTAAAAATGTTGTTATTCATACCGAACGCATTCTGCTCACGAAGTTCAAACCCTAACTTTTCCATGGTCAGACTTCGCTTGCTACGGGGTAAATATAACAGCGGTTCTCCGATTTAAATGCACCGTATTTCAGAGGAGAACAGCTTGCAGTTAGACTCAGGCCAAGACAGTTTTCTCTTCAAGACCTGGTCTTCCGTGGAAGATTTTAGAAGTCATTCACCATTTGATTTAGATGAAATAAACCATCAGACTTGGCCTTTTTTTCTTTAACAACTCTTTCTAGCTAACATAACTAGATTAATCCTGCTAAAACCTGAAGAACATTCTTGCTGGTTTATTGACTGATTCACTTTGAGTGCCATTAGCCTTCAGAATAGGGAAGCGACTGCGTTTTTCAAAGGGAACGTATAAAACACATTATAGTGTACAAATAGTCATGCTAATGCGAAGTCATCTGTTTGTTACGCAGATAGATATTAAGATGCCGATTTTTCTTCCAAACTGAGTATAGTCTTTTAACGTCTTAGGGCTGGTAATTGCAAGCTGTTAGAAGCGGTGAAAATTGGACAATGCTAAGAAGGTTGATCTTCACAACTTCCGTCAGAGGAGGCTTTCTTCAGATACTAGAATGGTTAGGAAAAAACGCTGATTTATTACTTCATAACTAGCTAAGCTTTCAAACATGAAATCACATTTTTTCGTCATGAGAATGAACTTACCTCTCAGTCCTAAACACGGGTATCTGTATTCTTCATAAACAGGGTCTTCAGAAAAGGCATTGGAACAGACAATTTAATCCTGCTTTATGATAATTCAGATCTGTATTTATGTATTAGGATCAATCTGTACGCCTTTTACATTCTTGACATTAGGAATAGGATTTCTCAGATATGGCTATGAATGAGAGTTATTTAGCTGTTACTTTTTATGGGAAGCCAGCAGGGATAAATCACTTCCTTCATTTATAATTGAAAACCTGTCCTTCCTGGGGTTGAGGCCAGAAGACGAAGTTTGAGATTGGGTCAAGGAGTCCGGAGGACTTCCCTAACTTATTTTCTTACCTGGAGGTGGGGGGGTCTGGGTGGGCAGTGCGGGAGCGATGGCCTCGCAGGCTGCTCCCGGGCACAGCAGCGCTCGGAAAGGCAGCTCGCTTGCTGCATTTTTAATATTACAGAATCACAGAATCTTCATGGTTGGAAGGGACCTTTGAGATCATCGAGTCCAACCATACACACACATACACACCAAAAAAAAAAAAAACCCCAACAAAAAAAAAACCCAAACAAAAAAAACCCACAAAACAAACCACACCCTAGAATCTCTGCCCCTAGAGCATGCCCCAAAGTGCCAAATCCAGACGCCTCTTAAATACCTCTAGGGATGGTGACCCAACCACCTCCCTGGGCAGGCTGGTCCAGTGCCTGACCACTCTTTCAGTAAAATAATTCTTCCTAATATCCAATCTAAACCTCCCCTGCTGCAGCTTCAGGCCATTTCCTCTGGTCCTGTCATTATTCACCTGGGAGAAGAGGCCAACCCCCACCTCTCTACACCCTCCTTTCAGGGAGTTGTAGAGGGCAATGAGGTCTCCCCTCAGCCTCCTCTTCTCCAAACTAACCATGCCCAGCTCCCTCAGCCTCTCCTCATACGACTTGGCCTCCAGACCCCTCACCAGCTTGGTAGCTCTCCTCTGGACACGCTCCATCACCTCAATGTCCCTCTTGTACAGGGGGGCCCAGAACTGAACACAGCCCTCGAGGTGAGGCCTCACCAGTGCCGAGTACAGAGGCACCATCACTTCCCTGCTCCTGCTGGCCACGCTATTCCTGATACGAGCCAGGATGCTGTTGGCCTTCTTGGCCAATTGTGTTCTGCTGCAGCATCTCAGGCAAAACCCTGCCAATAAAGTGATGTATCTGAACTGACAGCTTCCTCATTTACCCCCACTGTGCGAAATTCGGATAAGAATAGCTAGTAGATACGATAATGATGTAGGAGTACTTATGGCAAATGAACTGTAATAAGTGTGGCAGAAGACACTTTTGCGCAAAGCTAGTAGAAGTAATTATTCTATCTTGTGTCTCGGGAGTCTGAATTCATAATGACAAAGATTGCTGAATCCTGACTGTAAAAGCTTTGAAATACCTACCGGTGACAGGCACGTAGCGACCAGCAGCTGCACCGCTCTGTGCTTTGAACGGGAGAGGTCTACGTAAAGCACCTTTTCGGGAGATGGGAGAAGACGCAATTACGGTGTGTGATTTTCTGGCTCTGATCCACCTTGGTAGATAATTCTCGATATCATTAGTTCACAGGAGCAAGTATTATCGTCTGTGGTTTTAAAAGTGAATCTGTGGAGAGGTGTAGCAGAGCTTTAACGTATTTCATAGAGAATTAACGGTGAGCAGGCTGCTCCTGCCTGAACAGCCCGACTGAAATCAACCTCCCAGAAGCTCGTGCAATAATTCTCATGAGTAATAGTTACTTAAATGTATAAGGCTTTCCAGGGTCAGAAACAGACACTAGATCATTGAATATCCGCATTTTTTTTTTTCTATGATATTACTGGAACTCATTAATTAGGCCATGATTCGGAGGTGGCGGCGACATTAGATAGGAACTATTAAGAGTGATCATCTACTCTGAAAAAAAAATAATTCATTTCAGTGATGTCAAAGAGAAGTAAAACTGACCTAATCATCCACAACGATGTTAGAGAACAAAGCAGCAAAAACTGCTCAGAAATAGGAGCATATAATGTTTTACCTCAATCAGACCTGAAAAAGCATAAATCAGATTCACATGGCTGACACAGGAGGGAGCCAACTGGGCTACGGCCTCTTCAGTGCTGCTCAGGACATGAACTGACAGAGCCAAATCCCAGCTTAAATCCCTCTTCCCTTTTGACCACTGAAGAAATACGCTGCTGGTGATGGGCTCCTCTGTTTTTCCCATTTTCTCAAGAGCACAAACCTCCTGCAAAGCTGAGCCTTTACAAACCAACGCATGGCAACTGCTTTCCTTCCTTTTCTCTTACGTCGTTCGCAGCAGCGGAGATACTTGGACATGGTTTCATATCCTTTGTCTGGCATCCTGCACGGCCATTGGAAGGAAGAACAAGGGCAGCAAGGAGAGGACTTTATGGACACCCCCATGAAATCAGCCTGGTTGCCTCTGACTTCAGTGCTGGCTTCCCCCATTAAAGAGCCAGAGTAAACTGAGAAAGATATAATCAAGCTGTGAAACGTTCGTGGATCGAAAACTGTGTTAGTACCATGACACCACTAGCAGAGAAAGTGTTCTTCAAAGCTGGGTGTTCGAGTGAAATTTAACGTCACAAAGTTCAGAGACGTGGTCAGTTGAACACTTTGAAGAATCAGCTTAACCATAGGTGTAGCACCTATGAGAAATTGCAAATTATTGTTTCTACTTTTCAAATAGTGAACGTCTAGAGAAAGTAGCCTGTTGGGGTTTCTGACTCACACTATCATTTATTCAGTTTTTTTGAAAAGAAACTTTTAAATGGCTGGAGGATTGCAAATGAAATATTGCCAATGAAGCTCAATCGTTGCCATGGCAACATTGTGGTTGTGGTCGTGCCACAAGGAAAATAGATTTTATTGCTTTGCAATTACTTGTTCGACTGATGTCAGTATGCAGTATGTGAAGTACTAGGATTTCTGTTGACTCAGCGGGAGATGGATTTCACCCCAAACACTGCGTCGTTTAACTGCAGTTACGCTAGAGTATGGAATTTAACTGCAAAAGTGAACACTTTAGGTGGTCTCCACTCTCTCACCTACCTATTATTTTTGTTCTTATCTGCACATGGTGTGGCTTATTCCCTACAGAGTCCTGTCGCTTTTAAGAAGGTTAAACTGCAGAGGAGATTTTAAGGATTATTGACCTGTTTATTATCAAATCCTATCAGTGTTGCAGTGATTAGGAGACAAGCAGCATCAGAAGGGAAATACAGTTTGTATTTCTTTTACTGACACACACCGCTGAATTTTCATGACTAAAAAAACGCAAAGAAATTTGGAAGAAGCACATTAGCCAGCATTTGTCTTCAGCAACCGAAGTGAAATATTTTGTCTACTGTGGGTGCAGATGTAGAGACATACCGAGATGTTAGTAAAGACTGCAATGAAACTTATGTACTTTATGTATTTGTAAATATTTTCATTAAAATATATAAATTGCTTATTCTCTGCAGGCTTTCATTTGAAATTTACTATTTCAAGGAGGAGGAAATAAATATTTCAGGGTAAATCATATCAACTGAGACTTCTTCAAATGCTGATCATGCAGCTTGGGGGAATCTGCAGATACGCAGTCCAGTGCCACTGCCAGGAGCATGGGGATAATTCTGGTCTCCGTTCCACCTGGACATTCCTGCAGGAGGTCATAAAATCATGGAGGAGTCAGAGTTTGAACCATTTTGGTTCTACGCTTTCGAGGTCCAAGTGCAGGGATTGATGCGAGGGGAGCACAACTCTTCATTGCACACGAAGGCAGGGAGACTTCTTCCCCCAGTTCTTGCCAGCAGCTGCCACCCCAGCTCCCCTCCTCCCTGGCTCGCGCGGAGGGAACCCCATCCAATTTCAGCCTCCTCTGATGGAGACGTTTCCCCTCAGCAAAAATGGGGCAACTTCTGCTTCTCCTTGCAGTGCTGTCAACCAACGGTCATTCCGTCCCCGCCGTTGTAGCTGGAGTGTTTGCGCAAAAGCAACAGCGTTGAGAATTTCCTTTGGAATTTCATAACCATTTCAGATTTATTTGTTTGTTTTAATTGGAGATCCAAGTAAAAGCCCAGTGCTTAGAAGACAGTAAGGACTCTTTGTCTTAGAAAGACAGCAGTGTGGTGCTGCTTTTCCAGATTAAAAGGTTGGAAGGGGACTGGAAGAAGCGAGCATGTCTTAAATGCCCACTCTACCTTGAACGACCCAGTTAATGCAAACTCTTAGTTGTGTTATCACTTCGATTCAGTTTGCTCCCTTGGCCCAGCCAGCTCGCACTGCAGACTGCTGCAAGAAGACTCACAGCTTCTCTTCCACCCTCTTGGCAGCGTCCCTGATGCCAACGAGAGCCGGTGGCCTAGCGCACGGCACGCGGAAGGCAGCCGGGGACCCTCCTTGCGAGACCTCTCCCTGTGATGCTGTCACGGGTTTGGGAGGGAAGTGGCCCTACTTCGGCAGGTTCTACCACAGTATAAATGCCTTGCGTGTAGTGTACCGACACAAAATACCTCTGCCGTGCAGCTACGTTGCCTTTGGGCTTTTCCAGTTCGGCTCCAGTTTAGTAACTCCTCAGCCGGCCAGAAGCTGTATTTTGGGGGCAGAACGAGACATCGCCTAACGGTAACTCAGTGCTAAAACCCTCCAGCCTGTCTCATCTACGGAAAAGGAAGAGTGATAATTTTGACATTTGAGTCACTTATTTGGCATCCGAATGACCTCCTCTTTGAAATGAATAACGCTGTTGACTAATCTCTGAACTGTCGGTACAGACCTTCTGCCTCTGTAAAATGCGGAGGAGTTTGCTGTATTCAGTTTGCTGTTTTGAAAGATGAAGATGCAGTTGTTGGCTTTTCCCAGCCAATAAAATTTTAAACAAATTGGTTTTCTTTACTTCAGACGAATCACAGATTTCCAGTACCAACTGTTTACTTCTCATTTGGCTGAAATCACCCTGCACAGGCACTATTTCTGAGTGCTTTCCTCCTGCTTTTTGTATTTCAATTCTTGATATGTCCATTTTAGAAACTGCGCCACTTTGTACTGTGAGTTACCTACTCTCAGTTCTCAAACCTCTTCCAAAAGAAGCAATTTAAAGTCTACCTCCTGCTTCCTCCCCTCACCTTCCCTCCTACACAATCTCCATCTCATCTTTGATGCGGCAAACATTTATTTGTCCTTAAATTTTATGGAGTTGCGTATTATATGTTTCTCCCTCTGTAGCACTTTGAAAAAATAAGACCAGCAAACTAAGCTGCGCTAGAGGATGAGCTAGAAAAGTGAACTGAAAATATGAAAAAAAAGATCAGAATTATTAAATAAGAGTGCTGAAAAACTCCAGTAGAATTCAATTTCCAGACACTGTGGAGGTATATGGATTTGCCGTTTTTACGCAGACACTTGCAGGTGGTGACGGCTTTTAGGACTGGAATAAGTCAGCGGGTTTTAAAACATTCAGTACACAAACAAAATTCTCCCTCTCGGCCTGTGGTGTTTCAGCTTAATCTTTCTCTTGCTTTTATTCTTCCCTCGTCATGCCCCTTCACTATCGCTGTCTTCCCTTTGGTATGTGCTTTAACATGCAGGTAGGGACCAATATAGCAGCTGTGACAGGTTAGTTGTTCGTGATGAGCTCATCAATGCGGCGTGTTACAAATAGTCTGCATTTGTGTGATGCCTTTCAGCAAAGCCTACAGAAATAGGTCTTACCCTTCACGTTTTGTAAGAGGAAACAAAGGACCATTTTATTTTTGTGATACCTGAGGTCCCATATTGCATAAACCCCCTAAACGTCGGCTCTTGCTATAAAATGGCTCATTTCTAAAATGTTTTCGAAACCAAATACGACTTTACCCCTAGGTATAAAGTACATAAACGCAGCTTGCTTTTTATTCTCCCGATGATCTAATACTGTAATTTCGACGTAGCAATAATTCTGCTCTGCTCAGTGAAACGCTCACCGTGTGTAATGGCTGCGAGACCAAGCCAAGTGATGCGCGTTGGTTTGTGACCCGTGACGCCAGGAGCGCGTCGCAGTGAGGATCAATTTTAATCACAATAATTGATCTGTACCCTTAGTCATTCCTAACGCCAGTCACACACGATGCGCAGAAGAAAGCAAATGTTAAAAAGAAATTTCGGGGGGATAGAACACTAGAAGAAGTAAATCTAGGTATGATACAAACGCTACTGAGAACTTTAAAAGCGATGCTGTGGAGAACGCTGGTGTAATTAAAATGCAGTTGTCTTACCAGATGCCACATGAAAGCAGTACAAGGATTTGACTCACGTTGTATTTAAAGCCTACATCTAGCAGAAAGAAATTAAAGTGATAAAAGACATTAGGGAATGAGGGATATTCGCTAGCCAGTGCTTCGATACATCTCTGAAGCCGAAGCGGTTGGCCACGGAAGGCTGAATGATGTTGGCCGTTGGGGTGAGCCAGGCAGCTTGGCCTCCTCGCTCGTGTCTGATGGAGGAACCCTGGCAGAGGGACGTGCACGCGTTGCCCACTGTCTCCTCCCCTCTTCCAGTTGCAGCAATATTCATTACAGCAGATGGGCTCTGAAACGGCGAGAATTACTGGATGGCCCGGAATGTTGGGAACACACCAGATTTCCATGGCAAATGGTTGGCGGTTGCAGCGAGTTACGTTCAAAGAGTTAACGACAAAGTGCAATTAGTCCTAGTTCAGCCTGGAGAGATGATGGCAAAATATAGGTCTGACCACTTTCTATATTTAGATACGCATAGGTGTTCTGACTATAAGGGGCCGTGTGCCCGTGGGTGTAAAAAGGCTTGTTAATCTAGGCAATTTTTTGCACCACGTACTCTGTGATCATAAATCACAAAATAAGCTTTTCTGTGATTCAATACAGTCACTATTAGTATGAAGGCAACAACGGGAGACGCTGAGATGGGCAGCGATGGTGTCTTAATGTGCGTGTCTCTTCTTTCAGTACTGAAGCCTTATTACGGATTCTTCTTTCACAGAGATGCTTCTGTCAAAACTTGACTTAAAAGATGCCACTGAAGGTGGAGAAAACCAACAGTTTCTGTTCCACCGAAAATTCACCAAAAATTGTTCTCATTTAGAGTGAATACTGGAACTTGTGAAATTTTCTGTGGGAAGGAGAGTCCAACAATTCATGTTTTAATAAATGCTGATTTTCTGTTATTTTTATATTTTAAAAAATATGTATATTTATATATATATATATCAAAAACTCCTCTTAGGCATATTTCTTGCCCTTAAAACATTGTAGACTTTCTTGTTGAGGGAAACACAAAGAACCCCAAAAGCAGAGGGGGTGCATAGAGGTCTTTTGTCATTGGGTCTCGGCCTTTTCTGCACCAGCTGAAGTAGAGAGAACTGAAAAAAGACCAAATTCGGGAACAGGAGAACTTTCTGTGCTTTATGAGTCAAACCGATCATGCAGCAGAGTATTATTTTGTCACAGCTGGTATTAATTTAATAACAAGCTGCGTAAATTCAGTCAGAAGGCCCTGGAGTACATAGCGTCAGTGCTAAACAAACGAATAACCCCCCGAGTCCCTGGATCGCTATTTGGTAGTTCTTCTAGAAGACCAGAATGCTCTTGACCCACCTGGTGAAAACAAATAGCTTTTCTTACATGCGACACGCTGTAAGTACCTCCACATTTTGATCCGTAATTCACATGCAACCAAACTGTATTTTTGTAGCTGGAGAACAAATTGCAAAATTATGAGCGGGAGACTCTACAGATGCCAAGATTTTGTGCGTGTAAGAATTTAGTCCTGCAAGCCTGCAAAAGTCACTGGTGGTAGACCCAGGCTGACCGTTGCTGGGGTACTTTTCCCTCTGGGATGTGCCCCGCAGCCCTTGTGGGGACCTGTGCGGGCTCCGCAATCTCCGGCTTTTCCTGAGAAATCCAACCCCTCTTCGGGGCGCTGTTTGCTGGCATGATGCAATGTATAGCCAAGGATTGACACTAAGAAACAGAATTTACTTACGCTGCCCAGCTTGTGCTTTTACAGAAATGTTTATATATATATATAAAGTTATCTTTAATGCTGGGTTAGAGGAAGCAGAAAATAAGTGCTCGGACTGTTAATGTCCAGTGATTTCCTGTCAATTCAATAATTCATACAGGTGACAGTTCAGGGATGGGGAATAACACACTATGGGGAATAACACACTATGGGGAACATGCTTACGGTAGATGCTAAAGCAGCACCTCGTGTTACGGGTTCAGGGCTGCCTGGTGCCCCTTCTGGGCCAGCCTCTCCCTCTCTTTCCTCCTGGCTCTCCTTCGAAGTGTCACCCTCTCCTTCAAAGTTCCATGGAAAGGAAACTCCTCCCTCTATTGGCATTATTTCTGTGAAGCAGCAGAGGGATTTCTCCTGTCTCTTCGGAGAACAATGAAGGAAGACAGGAATGTAAAACCTCTGTAACTGGATGGACAGTTTAGGAATTCAGACCTAACCTGCCAGGATCTGAGAAGCAGGCAGCCAGAGGGCATAAAAGAATCAGTTCAATAAAACCATTTAACTCTCCGATACTGGCATTAATTATCTGATTCTCTACCTCTGAGGTCCACCAGGGCAACGCACTTGATTTGAAAATGAAAACAGGTCCCTCTTTTTAAGTATAAACAAGGTAAAATGCAATGGGAAACAGACTTATCGGGGAACAACCCGCCTGCTAACACTTGAGAAGGCTGCTCAGGCCCTGGGGAGCCGCTCGCTGTTCCCCAGAGCTCGTTCCACGGCTCGTTCCAGCTACAGGAGCTGCTCGTGGGTCACATCGATGGTATAATAAAATAAACCGTGATTATGTGCAGCATGTATGATCTGTGGTCTTGTCATGATAATTGCAATCGGGTTTTTTTTTCATGCTCCCAGATCGTGTATTTTCCAGAAGAATTGCTGTAAATCTAAGCTAGATCTTTTCGAAAGTCAACGATACAGTGCAAACCAAAGGACCCTACGTCACTGGGGTGGGGTTTTTTTTTTTAATAAATTTGGCCCCTGGCCTATTACCATGAATTTACTGAATAAGCTTCATTTCCAGCTTATCTCTGCCAGTGAGACTGACACAACCATCTGTCAAGCTATAATGGTCGTGTTCTGTAATGGGATGTTGATGGTCAATTGAAAATACAGCCATGGGGTTTCACTCAAATAAAAAACAGATTGAAGAAAATAGACTGCTAGGTCTGAAAAAGATCTTAAGGTTGTTTTTTTTTTTTCCCCCCAAAAAAATGCTTCATTTCTTTTCTTCAATAGATTAATATTTAGGCTTTGAAAATACTCTGCCAACCACTGAACAAATGAGAAGCCTGGGACAGATTTAAGGAGAAAATTAAACTCAGTTAATGTGTCAGGGAAGTGATTTTTCTTCTGGAAAAAAAAGACTACAGGAGATAGGCAGTTAAAAGAACCTGCACAGAAATAAAAAATAGAAAATTGTTTCTTTAAAAAAATGAATGCTCCTTTCAGTAATAAATCAATACAATACCCAGGAACGGCCCTGCCAGCCGAAAAGGTTGTGTAGCTGTGGTTACATTCTGCCACTGCCTTGGAGGAAGACAAGGACCCCAAAGGCTCCTGGAGACAGCAGGACACAAAGGCTTTTATCTGGAATAGCATATTTTTTCAAATGAAGAAGATATTTTTATGTCCTTGCTTTACATTTTTGCGTTTTGAGTGACTTTTAAGAGGTAATCATACGCAATGCTTTTAGGGTTTTTTCCCCTTTTTTCACAGCTGAAATTATGTTTTCCCAACCAGCTATTTCCTCTGGAAGGTGAATGATGCTGTAAAGCTAGGCTGACTAAATTAGCCAAAGTTTTTTGAAGCTTCAGTAATTTTTAATCTGAAATTATTTGCTCAGGGGAAAAAAAAAAATAAAAGCAAGTTATGTATTTTTAAAGTTTTAAAACAGCTAAAATTGGTTGTCTTAAAAAAAGCCAATTTTTTTGCTGCAGAGGTATGATTGACAGAGCAGAGGGTAGACTGGGAAAAGGCCTAAAAGTCCTTCGGGACTGGCTTGTCAGAGGTATTCATTTCCCCAGCTCCTAGTGACTGCAAAAGCTCAGAAATCTCCGTCAGTGCCATCTTCACACCCAGGTCCATGAGCTCCTCTTGAGATCGGTAGATGCCCTGTATAGTATGGGTCTGGTGGGAGGTGTCCCTGCCCAGGGCAGGGGGGGTTGGAACTGGATGATCTTTAAGGTTCCTTCCAACCCAAACCATCCTGTGATTCTATGACTTTGTGGAAAGGCACGGCCTTTCCGCTTCTGCACAGCACTGCTGCTTCCTTGGACACCTGGCAGCAGCAGGACGAGCAGCAGGTCACATCAGTGGAGGCATCGTACGTGCAAGCCAGGTGTGCTACAGGACCTGTCTGCGTATCCAGGGTCGGTCCTGCCAGGCCGTATCTGCTGCACGGTGACCCCGGCTTGATAAGACACCTCTCCATCCCATGCTCAGTGGATCTGATCACTTGAGCGTGGGGCAGAGAGCATCATTCACAGTCTAGTTGTCTTGTACTCTCCCAGACTTCACCATTACAAATCTGGTTTGTAACTATGGGGAGAGACCTCTAATCAGGGCTGTGCTCAGTGCCCCTCATCCTCGAGGCAGCCTTGATGTCACGGTAATGGAAAGAACAAACCAACACAATCCAGCTTGCATAAGCCTTTGATCCTTGCTTTCATCAGCCTTTCTGTTTTCAGCCCCCTTACGGAAGAAAATACCTGCATGAAAAAAAACCAAAGTGTACTTTGACAATGTCAATGTGACTGGTGTTAATAGTAGTGGTTCCTTCCTGCATAATCAAATGCTGAGTGGTTTCCAGCAACACTGGGGATTTCTAACCATGCACAAGCCAGAAATCCCGAGCCCTTGTTTTGCAGCTTTGTGATAAACATAGCACCACTGAGTTGGACTTTTTTGGATTCTCTTAAGCAACTTTTATGTTTGCTTGCTCTACAGGTGACAAGCAGTACTGAGTGGTAATAAAAACCAAATTTATTTTTATATATAAAGTTATGCACCAGATGGTGTTTACTACTAGTTTTTGAAGAGCAGCTTTAAAAACCTTAATTTCAAGTGATTCCTAAACACTGCTCCAAGGGCTTCAGCTTTCTACGAAGCATTTCCTGGTGGTCACCTGGTTTCTAGAAAAATTGAGCATAGGAAGTTCCACCTAAACATGAGGAACTTCTTTACCCTGAGGGTGGCAGAGCCCTGGCACAGGCTGCCCAGAGAGGTGGTGCAGTCTCCGTCTCTGGAGACATTCAAAACCCGCCTGGAGGCGTTCCTGTGCCACCTGCTCTGGGTGACCCTGCTGTGGCAGGGGGTTGGACTAGATGATCTCCAGAGGTCCCTTCCAACCCTATGATTCTATGATTCTATGAAAAATGCGTTCAGCAGATGACTGGTCCCCTCCTCTGGTGAACAGCAGAGAGATGTTACATGGCAGTGGCTGGCAAGGCAGATACAAGACAGCATTTAGCAAGGTCGCAACAAGCAAGTGTAACGAAGAAAACACTATCACACCATTTCTGAGTGGCCCGAGGATAATGTTGTGTTATTGGAAAGCTTGTGCTACAATTGTGCCTCTTGAGCTCTGGGAGGTGGTTTGGACTCTCCGAGCTACTAAAGCTGCTATTTTGAGAAGTCAAACAGGAATTTCAGATGGTGCAGCTCACATACCTACCTTCAGCTCCTTTGCTGAAAGTAATTTTCCTCCAAAGGAGTTTGTTTTTTCGCAAGACTTTCTGAAAACACAGAGGTGAGAACAATATAAGAATAAATGAACAAATAAGCCCGTTGCATCCACCAGAACCCAATATATTGCTGAGGAGCTGCTCGGGGCGCATGGTGGTATCGCGGTTCTGCCCGATCAGCGATGCTTCACCCAACCTCTGCTTAACAAAACAGCCCCGGTCAACCCGGCTTCTGCCAGCACCTCCTAAAATTCCTCACGGGAGGCATGATAGCTTCATCACTACGATCAGCCTTTTCCATCAGAAATAAGCACTATTGCTTCACAGTCAGTTGAGCATTTTTCAACTGATCCCAGTGTTCTGTCGTAGCCTCTTCATAGGATCTTTCTGCTTATTAAAGAAAGCTGCAGACTTCTGTTATGTGCAGACAGCCAGCGGTGGGGATCGATGAAAAGGATGAATCTTTACAGATGAATCAAATAAGACCATCCTAAACCAACTTGCCGGCTTCCCATAAAGCAATTGCTGTGATCAGTCTCAGAAATCACATCGGAATTCCTACAGTGAAAGGACAGAGCATCTGGACTGTTTTTCCCCTCTCAAGCTCTTTAAGATTTGATGGTTGGGTTCTTTCTTGCTGGGCGAAGCCATAAACCTATTCTACAGTTCTGTCCGCTTCACTGCAACAGGTTGCAGCCTGTAAGAAAAGAGCTGTGAAAGTAGCCTGCAAGCTTAACAGGCCTCGCCTTTCTGCACAGAGCAATATATTGGTTTCAAATTTGGAGGCCCTGGGGAGCAGGAAGCCCTGCTTAGACATCTCATGGTTTGGGAAAAGACAGGAGAGGGCGAGGGAAGAAAAAGGCATATCCTGACTTGTGCTACAGGTGCCCCGTTGAGCTGGAGATAGCTCCGGCTCTCCCCTGCCACTTTGGCGTGGAAGACGATGTTTGCTGCCCTTTTAGCCTAGTGCCAACTTTAGAAGATCCAAACTCTCCCAAGAGATGGCTCTCCAAGAGGATATGTAGGGGCTGGTCCCGGTGCAAGAGGTCTCCTAAGTTCCCTGGTCCTCTTATGTTCAAGGAGGAGATAGATACATGGCTCAGAAAGAAAGTTTATTGTATCCTTGCAGGATCAGCACATTAATTTTGTGCAGGGAGGAGGAGGAGAAGACCCTTTCTTCCATTTCTTTATCACCTGCAGCAGGGAAAAGCCAGTGGGAAGGAGGAGGCCTAGAAGACCCTCACCTTCTCCTCTTCCAGCTTCCCCAGCAGATCGGCGAGTCACAGCCTGTGTGATCCTCACTGCTCGTATACACTTTAGACCTCAGCAGAAACGACCAGTCTTCTCCCAGATTTCGGGCTGAGCTGGCAGTTTCCCTGTCCTGCAAGGAGTCCCACCAGAGCTGGCACTGCCCCCCGCTGCGGTTGGCACACCGGGTCCGATGGCGGGGGAAGCTGACAGCTCGCCCGTTGGGATGCTGTGACAGGGTGCCACCAAGAAGCCTACGTGACTACCAAGAAGCCTACGTGACCGCTCTCTTGCTCCGGGGATTTAGAGAGTTTTACTGCCAGGCTTGCCTGTGCTTTACTGAGCATTTAAAAGGTGTTTTCCCAACGATGATCAAAACAGATCTTTACTCTCTGTGCAGTAGTTGTCAGAATGGTTTATTCTCTAAGGGAATTGCTTTTGCTCTGTGCTTGTCATTCTTTTTGATTGCTACGATATTGCACAACAGTAAATAATGATATCAAGCTCCAGTGTAGCTCTTTTCATACAAAACCCATGAAACAATTCCTTGTAGCGCATGAATACCACTAAAGAGCCTGGCTGCTTTGCCAAGCCACTTCTCTGTTAAAAATACCATGAAATCTGATCTAAGCTTTTTCCACTTTGTAAATGTGGAAACTACACGCGTTGTTCCTGCCTGCCCCGGGTGACTCACGCGCTGCTGGCGTCACGCACCCGAGCAGCAGCCGGGCTCTGTAGTCAGTGCGTGCAGCCCTGCCGCATACCTGTCACCTCCCATCCACCGCCTGCTCCATCACCGCGCAGCCACTCGGTCACCGCTGTCATCGTCACCCGCGGCCTCTGCGCCGGGGCTGGGGCACGGGCCAGCCCCCAGCCTCTGCCCCGCTCCCCGCGGGGAAAGCCGGGAAGGGCTGTCTCGACTCTTTTCCCCCTTTCCCTACAAAGTAGCAGTTAGGATAGGCATTACTCAGAGGGGAGCGGGTCTTGCTCCAAGTCGTCTTCTAAATCAGCATTCCTTGCCATTCACCCCCCCCAGATTTCTTGGTGTGCCTTCCCATACTTCCTGCCTTCTTTTACTGCTCCCTCTTTGCACAGGTACCCTTTGGGGCTGTATCCTTCTCTCCTCCTCCGTAGAAAAAAAGGTTTAAGAAGCTGCTTGACTCCGGAGTCATGAGCCCACAGCTCCTTGAGGCATTTTTACGGGACCTTTAGTCTTGCTCCGAATCTTTGTGCCCGAGGACAGACAAAGACTGAGATGGTATGACATTCTGTGATGTCCAAGGATCTTTTTTTCTTGTAAGAGAAACCTTTTGGTGGATAATGTGAATTTACAGCCAGTTAATGCTGTTAAAACAGCACCAACGAGTGGAGCACGCAAGAAATCTCCAGCGAGATGTGCAGACAGGTGTGACCACGTTCGTGGACGTTTCCTGCTTTCAGTCCGTAGCTGAAGTGCGTGGTTCAGGTTGCGGGATGGTCCCGAATGGTGCAGAAGCAGCCCGTATGGAGCCCGTATGGAGGGACGTAGTGCTTCGTGCAGTCCTCGCAAGGGCTCCGGGATGGCTGGAAAAGCCCTACAGCAGGAGATCACCTGGGTTTGAGGGTGACCAACAGAAATGTCATTATGTTGTTTTAGTACTGATGGAGGGAGGCATTTCAGTAGCTTCTCCTCTCATCTACAGTATTTAGGCAGGATTTCATTCTCATCCCTCAGGTGCTCCAGAATGCCCTAGGTACACAATCAAATTATTTGAGCTTTACTAGGAGAGAAGACTGGATTAGCAGCTAAACAAGCCAGACCAGCTTATACATTTCTGTGCAGCTTTATTTTCTTCCCCACCACCACGGGGATGTGTGTAAGGCAGCATGTGTATATAAACAGCAGCTGTGCAGGGAGACCTTGTTATAATGGCCACAGATTTCTTAAGTGTGAACATTTTTATTTGAGATCTGATAAGGAGCCAGGGGTGAAAGGCACACAGAGAGCTTGTTGTTCCTTCTGATGGGACAGTCAGGAAACAGCATTTTTCTGAGCTTCCCAGCTGCCCGTCAATGACGAATTACTGCTTGTTTCCATTTAGCCCAGCTTCAGCTGGTCTGAATATATTCCATTTACAAGTGCCCTGAGATTAGTTCAAGTTGCTCCAGACTTCAGGGTGCTGACGTGGGAGGAGATAAACAGAAGTAATTTGCTGATTCACCATAACAATTTTCATAAAGTATGAGTCAGGATTTTCTTCTTTCATGTAATGATGAAATTAGGTTAGCGTGCTTTGCTGAGCACTTAGCTCTACTATGTGTGTTCCCAGTAGCATCTAATGTTCCTACAGTATATTTTTGGAAGTATAACCAGCTTTATGAGGCCGCATCTTCTCCTGTTTCCCTTGGCTTCCCAATAAACTGACATTCACCACTCTGTGTCTTGAATTAGAAACTTCTTCTTCACTCCATTATATAGTCATGATACCAAGGTGGTTTTTCTGCAGGTCTCGCCTGTTGGACTATTAAATCTCCATTTAAATTCCGTGCTTACGTGGGTTTCTCCAAAATGGGACAGCTGGAGCAAAGTTAGCTGAATGTCCCAGGATCCGCACTCAAATTATGGAGTAGGGAGAAACCTCTTTCCTCAGATTGCTTGGAGCAATCTCCAGATCGTGGAGCAGGGTCTTCTTCGCATCCCTTTCACGCGGGACCTTGCACATGCATTACCCCTTCAACGTGTCTCGCGGTGTGCCTGCCGTCGCCTCGGCAAACCTTCCTCTCCTTAGGATTCTGACGGTGCCTTTCTAGTTTCCCACAGTTAAAGAAGCTATTTCAGATCAAAGTAGATACTGTAGAAAATGACATCAACATTTAAACAGATTTCCTGAGGAAATGTTTTAATGGTCATTTTTATAGCTTATTTTGTGCTTTTTAACTTTTTCCTCTCTGGCCAAAGGTCAAGAAATTATTTCATGCAGACCAGAGCTTGAGCATCAGTACAGGAAAAGAGCTAATTCTGACTAATCTCATGGTTTTGATTGTTTTGATTTGTTTTCATTCTGAGCGCCAATGGCAGAAGAAAAAGTGAATTGCATTCTGTCTTCAGAGAGACCTTTCTGGATGAATGGAAGCATTCTCCGCTTCTAGGTTCAGGCAATAAATAAACTTAACAAGTCTCTTCACATTTAAGAGTAAAACTGCATAAAAGACGGCAGGAGCTATAAAAGCTCTGACCTCGGTGGACTTCTCTCCTTCCACTCTCTTTAAGAGAAATTTGCACATCAAGTATTCTCAGTACTTTTCCTCGGTAAGATCTGATTATCCTTCTATGGCTACTAAATGGAAACAACAGGCAGGGACATTATAAATTCCTTCCGAAATCTGGCCGTGCGCTCAATGCAAGGTGCCCAGTGACGAGAGGAAGAGCTTACAGTGCTCTGACAGTCGTGTGTGCAATCTGCTGGCTTCACCCTGGCAGGCTGGAAGGCAAAATTTCTTACAGTTGTGTTTCGTTTTTTGTGTGTGTGCGTGCGTGCAAAAGTGGATGCTTAGTTAACCTGCAAAGTGCACTTTCCCCCCCCATGTTGTCTCAGAAGCCCACACTTAAAGTTAAGGCCATGGGGATTTATTTGTTTTTTTTCTCAGATGATTTCCTTTGAGACAGAATATGCATCATTCATGACATGAAATTCTGGAGTTTCGAAGGAAAATGTAGTCCTGCAATGGAATTTTCCAAAGGTAAAGACGATTTTTTTTCCACCTCGCTGAACTGCAGAGCAGAGAGCTAAATGCACAGGATATCTCAGGTCTAAACACATGCGAGAATGGGGGAAGTGTAGATCAGGATCTGACCTTTACCGTTTCCAGCTTGGTAATCTTCAGCATTTTGCAAGTGCCTTTATTGCTATCGCAGTTTGAACTTGTTCTGCGCATCAAAATCCCTATGAAATTTGATAAAATCTGAAAGTAGGGCTGGACCCCATCATCGCAGTTGAGGATTTAGGTGCTGTTATTCTAGCAAAACATGACTTTGCATGAGGTTATCCACTCCGTGCTATGGACCTTGAGCTTCACATTCATAAAACCAGATAAAGGGCACAGTTCCAAGCCTCTGTGAAAAATTGGCTGTGCTTCTAAATTTTTATTCAGCAAGAAATCAGTGCTGTGCGTCACTGGTCAAAAGATGACTAAGCTCTGGTTATAAATGATATAAATGATAAGGATTTACAGCTAGGTTATCCCACTTTTTATTCCTATTGAGTACTACCTTCCTTCTTAACCAATGAATTAGAGATAAGCCGATCTTTAAACTAGGTGTTTGCTCAAAAGCTTTGCTGATGAGAAATGTATTTATGTATATGTTAAGCGCTTTCTTGAAGTAGGGCCAAAGTAAGAGGAGGCAGCAAGGGTCCAGGCTTTAGAGAGCGTTTCTTGTACATCCCATTGGCAGAGGAGAGCTGGCCTCAGAGGTTGCCTTTAAAATCCTCATTTCCGAAACAAAGTGCTCTGGGTGAAATCCCGCCTTTACTCAACTCAGTAGCAAAAGTCCCAGCAACCTCAGTGGCCCCAGGATGCCACCACACGGACGCCCTTCTCCTTCCTTCACTCTCCTGCCACTTTTCGACTCATTGGAAAACGCACTGCTGCCAGCCCTGCCATGGTGTCCCTGCCTGCCTGTGGCCCTTCGCAGCAGCCTGGTGACATCACGATGGCACAGATTTACATCCGCCTCCCCGAAAATGCGCAAAGAGGCGAAGGCACAATTCCAAGAAAATCCAGTCCTCTCCCTGTCTGACGTTCAATTAGGTTTGTCAGCCATCGAACATAAGCTTTTCTCTGTGTATTAAACACTGTTCCTTTACCCAGCTGTGCCACGGTGCTGGCAACTACCTACTGATATAGCCTGAACAAACCCAGAAAGATACGCAGCTTTTACTTAATAATTCACGGTTTTCAAAGTGCAGTGGGACCATTAACTAATTAATTTGCCCAATTAATCACTCAATAGCTACACACAACGGTTGGGCAGAGCTGTGGGCTTCATCCTGGCACGGGCTGAGTGTGCGCATTCCCATCCCGTTCATCCCTCCGGCAGCGTGTGGCTCGTTCAGGACCACTGGCCTCCAGCTCGGCTGCGGTGGCCCAGAAACAGGCAGCTGGAAAATACAGTTGTTGTAGCTGAGAATTGGCTCCTGTCTGGAGTTTGTGAGGGTTTTGGAAGTTACAAAAGCCTCATCACCTTTTTTTTTTTTCCTTTTTTTTTTCTTTTGACAACTAGAAATATAAACTAATATAATAATACATTATAAGTAATAAAAAATAATAAACTAAGATAATAATATCAACTCATTTAAATATAAATACTTTTGACAACTAGGAATATAAACTAACATAAGCTAACTTGGTGTCTATGATATAAAATGAAGTCGGCTCATGAGCGGGATTCTTTAATTATAAAGTGCTTTGTAATTGCTGCAGTTGCTTCATCACTGGAGTCGTAAAACTGTTCTCAGGAAGAAAGAGACATTGAAGGTTTTTTTAAGGGCTCTAAAGAATAACAGCCGGTTTGGGGATTTTTATGTTTAATAAGGGTCTTATTTCATTGCTGCAGATTCTTTTGAGATAAAAGGTTAAAATCTTGCTTCGGTGTAATACCCAAGAGCCAGCCTAGAAGTGTCTGGGTGCTGCAAGTTAAAGTACAGACACGGCTATTTAAGGTTATTATATATATTTGCCTATGATAAAATGCAGCTTAAAATACTTCCCTAACCTTTTTTTGCCAAGGTATGCTCATTGTTATGAGTCACCATAGTACTAAATCTGCGCTTTTTTTTTTTTTCAAAAATAATCATGGCTTACCCATTTGGCATAGTTTCTCAGAACAGTAAAGTAAATTATCTCTCATTTTAGTTCTGGGTAGTGGCAAAAAGCAAACTTAGACACTGTACAACGGCAAACGTAAGGAATTTAGTATTACAGGGGAATGGAAATGACCAAAAAAGGCACAAATGCCATAACCTCATCCCGTGCAGGGTTTTATTCCAGCCAGCCAGTTAAGTAATTGACCAAAGATAACATATTTTAGAAGCCTGCAGTTGGAAAGCCTGATTTTCTAAATCTGCTGTATAAAAGTAGAACCGAGTCAGTGACATCACATATTGCACATAAAGGAGCATATGGAATGTGTGCAGAGGGACCGTCTCCCAGCAAAGCCGGGGCGGGGGCAGATCCTGGTCCAGCAGTTGGAGGCCACGCAGCGGCCGAGCACCTCGTCGCTGCGGGAAGGACTGCGCTGCCGGTAAGGCAGAATTCAGAGGTTTGAGGGACCAAACTGCAGGTGCTGGTGCTCACGTCACTGGTTTCTTGCATGAGTTTAGCTAAATCACCTTAATCCTTCTATTTGCATCCCTGAAACTTCAGATTTCCTCTTGCCATGGATATATATATATAGAATATATACATTCCAAAGCACAAATACAGGCTGGGGAGAGAATGGCTTGAGAGCAGCCCTGAAGACAAGGACTTGGGGGTGTTGGTTGATGAGAAGCTCAACGTGGGCCGGCAATGTGTGCTCGCAGCCCTGAAAGCCCCCCACAACCTGGGCTGCATCCCCAGCAGCGCGGCCAGCAGGGCGAGGGGGGGGGGATTCTGCCCCTCTGCGCCGCTCTCCTCAGACCCCACCTGGAGTACTGTGTCCAGCTCTGGGGCCACCAACATAAAAAGGACATGGACCTGTCGGAATGGGTCCAAAGGAGGCCACAAAGATGATCAGAGGGCTGGAGCCCCTCTGCTGTGAGGACAGGCTGAGAGAGCTGGGGGGGTTCAGCCTGGAGAAGAGAAGGCTCCAGGGAGACCTCAGAGCCCCTTCCAGTACCTGAAGGGGGCCTGCAGGAAAGCTGGGGAGGGACTTTCTACGAGGGCATGTAGTGATAGGACAAGGGATAATGGCTTCAAACTGGTAGAAGGGAGATTTAGATGAGAGCTGAAGCAGAAATTCTTTGCTGTGAGGGGGGTGAGCCCCTGGCCCAGGTTGCCCAGAGAAGCTGTGGCTGCCCCATCCCTGGAGGGGTTCAAGGCCAGGTTGGACGGGGCTTGGAGCAACCTGGGCTGGTGGGAGGTGTCCCTGCCCAGGGCAGGGGTGGCACTGGATGGGCTTTAAGGTCCCTTCCAACCCTTCTTGATTCTATGATTCTATGATACATGTATTTATGCTGTATATATATATATAGCTATTTCCAGTGTACAACCAGCCGAGCGGCTGCACCTTCCCAGTGCTCCTCTAACAGTGAGGCCCAAACCACCAGCTTTTCACAATGGAAGGATCTCGAAACCAAAGAAGTTTTGTTCTGGCATTCTTTGGTGTTAACGAGCGGCAAAATGGGTCACTGAAGGCTGAAACCACCTGCCACTGCCTGAACAGGACCTTCCTTCCCCGGGCGCTGGGTTGATGGGACCTCTGGTGCCTGAAAGTGAAAGGGAAAAGCCAAAGTGCCCCCATGTTGTGGCTGCCCCATCGCTGGAGGGGCTCAAGGCCAGGTTGGACGGGGCTTGGAGCAACCTGGGCTGGTGGGAGGTGTCCCTGCCCAGGGCAGGAGGGCTGGAACTGGGATGGTCTTTAAGGCCTCTTCTAACCCAAACCATTCCGTGATTCTACACGCATGGAGACACCCGCGGGAGCCCGTTAAACGCAACGGTCCCGCTTCTCCATTCGTGTCTCGGGCCTTCCTGGCATCAGCTGAGCCTGGCCGCCCGCGGCAACGGCACTTGCTGCTGCCGGGGGCCTTGTCGGAGCGGGGAAGGGGGGAAGGCGGGGGCTCGGCCGGGCCGTACGTGTCGCCGGGGTCCCGGGGTGTGTGTGTGGGGGGGGGCCGGGCGGGCGGGTTCTCCCTTCCCTGAGGTGGCGGCGCGCGGCCTCCCCCGTGAGGCGGCGGGCGGGAGCCCCGGCGGCGGCGGCCCCGCCTCGGGCTGCGTGACGCGCGTTGCCATGGCCACGGGTTTACGCTACAAGGGGCGGCGGGGGCGGCGGGAGGGGCGGCGGGAGGGGCGGGACGCTTCAGCACCGGCCGGGCCGCGGACAGCAGCGGCGGCGGCGGCGGCGGCTCTGCCGAGCGGGGCCTGCGGAGGCGACGAGAGGCGGCGGCACGGTGAGTCCCCCCCGCCGCCCTCCCCGCGGGCCGCGCCGGCGTCGGGAGCCCCCGGGGCGGGTGGAGGGAAGCGGGCGGAGGCCGGCGGGCAGAGCTCGGGGGTCGGCCGCCGCCCCCAGCACCTCCCGCCCAGGATGGGAAGGGTGCCGCGGTGGGGAAGGGGAGGTCTGTGGGTGGGTGCGTTCCGGATCCGTTGGAAGCGGTTGGTCTCAGTTACAAAACTTTGCAATGGTTGCCTCGGGCTCGGCCTTTCGCCTCTCTTCGTAAGGCGTTTTCCATAAAAACTTTATCAACTTGCCCAAAGAGCGGTTTGGCAAATTGGCGGCGCTTGGGGTGGGGGGAGGTTCTTGTTGCACGCGAGCTCTGTCTTACTACAGACGTTTGTTTGCGTGAATCTTAAAAACTTCTTGAATTTTGGGCAAGACCTTCCTCACCAAATTATTAGTGGAGGTAGCAGAAGCACGGCATCCACGGCTTTGCTGTCCAGTTAGCTGCTGGGAGCTCTGTCATCTCACCTAGGTGGCATAAAGTAGCCCTGGTCCCTTCGGCCTTTTCTAGGTGTTCAGAAAGGGCCACCCATGTTCCCCGGGGAGGTCGGAGCCTGCAGGTCACGCTCAGCCAAGCCGGCTGCAATTCTCTGCCCTTAAACTATTTGGAAGTGCTCTTCAAAATAAGCATGCCTGCCTGCAAAGCAAAACTGGTTTCCAGCAACTCAGGGCCATTACTCTGTGTCTTCCCAGCCAGGGAATCACTCCCCTGTGCTCACTGCCTTCTCCCATCCACAAGCACATCTCTTAAGGCACTGCAAATCTTTAACTATGTTTATTATTCCATCAAAAAGCGTGGTTGACTACGCGGGCATACACATTGTCTTCCACGTGCTGCATTAACAATAATAGTTTGTTCATGGATCCCATAAAAAGGTAGGTATGAATAATGATGTGGATCACTGTTAAAGGCCAAGAAATGAATCATAAATGAAAGCGAATCGAGAGCAGGGACTCTCCCACACTTTATGCTCTTGTGTTCTCCTTTAATTATAGTCAGATGCGACTTGTGTATGTCCCATTCAGAAATGTAAAACCGGTCCCCTTGTCCTTTCATCCTCCTGTGTGCTGTGGCTGCAGCGTCCAGGAGTAAGGAATAAGTGCTAGATGTGTGGAGGGGAGAACAGCAGAGTCTGGATTATACCTTCTACTCCTCTACGTCTTATCCCTCTTGCATTCCCACAGTTTCGTTTAAAGAGAACAGTATTAATTCCTTTAATTTACCATTGCAGCAGACCTTTGACCTTTGGTAGTGTTGCTTGCACGCCGTCCCTGCTCAGCTGTGCATTAGAGGCATAACTTTACAGCAAATGTAGTTTTGTTGCCTCATTAGGCATCAGACACACAGCACTGTAGTAAGGACTACGTGCTCTATAATGATTCAGCTGCCAGAAAGAGAGACGTCTAATGTCGACCCTTGCGAGCAAAGGCCTGAACTTAAATTCCTGCCCTGGAGAGCGTATCAACAAATCCTGCTCAAGTTCAGAAGTAACTGCTGACGCAGTAGGCTGTGATAATTTATGAATTCACTATAAATCAGGGAGAGATAAGTGGACCAAGTTCCTTGAGAGATCACATTGAAATCACATTGAGATTGAGTTATTCTGGAGAGTAAATTAAGCAGCATTTAGGCTGGCAGTGGAAATTCATTCATTAATTAACACTGCTTGAAGGAATGAAATTCTGCCTGTATTTTCAAAAGTACTCCTAATCCAGATTGGTTTCATGGCCTTTCTAGTTCTGGGCTCTGACGATCAGACTCCATCCTCCGCTGTAGCTCCGGGACTCCTGGGTGTCAATCAGGGCTCCTCACTTCCAGGACGGGTTTTGTCTGTGGATCGTGGCTTGGCCATAGCGAGGGATGAAAATGTTGGTAGCTTGTGCTCGACTTCGCCTCTTTCATTCATGTTGAGCACCCCTTGGTGGGTAACCCTGGGGTTATTGACAGTGTTTGTTGAATTCCCAGTAGCTTGATAGTCATCTGCAGATGGGGATGGTATATGTTTTATGGATGTATGGATGTATATTTTTAGTGCTCAGTGGTCTTAATGGCACAGGATGAAGCCCATGGAACACTTACACGCTTTGTAGGCAAACTCCAATTCCACCGTCAAACTATAGGTAGCATGGAGCGAGGGATGGTTTAGTGGGACTGCACAGAGTAGAAATGAGCTCAGGATTTATCTTACTGGCGTCAGGTGCCCACCCATGCACATACTGGGCCAGTTTTGCTCTCATTTACAGCAGAGCAATTTCTGGCATGAGAACTGAATTCGTGCCATTTGGTTTCAAACATAAAAAGAAAAAATAATCTTTTGAAAGTTACAGTCTGGCTTGTCCCCTTTGCCACCATGGTCTCCATGCAAAAATAATTATTCAAAGCATCAGTACAGAATCTAAGATACCACAGGGAATCAGCAACATACCTGTTGTCCACTGCCATGCAGCAGTAGAGTGCAGTACGTAGAGGGTGAACATAGGTAGCTGTAAAATTTGAGCATAATATTGAGCACGGCTTCTTCATGTTGCATAATTGCTCACAGATAAACCATCATTTTGGGGTTTTTTTGTGGCCCTAAAAACTATTTCTTTCAGTACATGTTAACAAAAGAATGGTTTTCCTCCTTAAAACACTACGCATTGGTACAACAGATGTCAATGTATGTCAACATCAGCCGGTTTTCTTCTCCTTTACCCTTTCTGCTGGATCTTTGCTTATCTAGCAGGTCCTGTCTGCTTGACATCCAGCGTCACGTTGAATGTTTTTTCATGTTTGGTCATAGAAAGCTTGACTCAGTCTGTCTCAAAAATCGGTGTCGTCATCCACATGATGGTCATTATGCATTATTGATAGTGATGGAAAAGTCACGAACACACACATCTTTGCTGCAGGGCCTTAGCCTTTTTCTTTGGTTTATTGTTGCTTTATCTTGTCTCTGCATTTTAGTAATAGTGTCAACGGAGACATTTCATGCTGCCTTCACCATGAAAGAGTAGCAGTACCCTGGTCCTGGTGCTGCAGCCATAAGCCTTTTTCCTGACGTAGTTTGAGTGGAGTTATGTGGTTTTTTACTTTATCACAGAACTCTAGAAGACATTTCAGTTATCAAAAAGCTATTTTCTAGGGGAATCCTAGCTCTTACTGATGCAGAATTAAGAATAAACTCTTGTGCAGCAAGTGCTTTGAAGTTAATAAATAATTCATTTCCCCCACACACACACTTTTACAATGTAACTCATAAAATTGGGAAAATAGCATTAAAAGAAAATCCCACTACTGCATTGTGCAGGCAGAGAATAACTTTCTAATATAAGTATGGAAATTGATTCATAAAAATATGAATTATACGTTAATTTTATAAACACGAATAGTAATATAAACAAACAGTGGAAGATGTAGTAATCTTTGAATAGGTTCCCAGCTTGCCTTCTTATCAGTTCTGTGAGACGCATTTCGGTGGAGGGGGCCAGCCAAGCCTGGGCCGGGATACAGAAGTTCTTTCCAACTCAATTTAAACTCGCCATTTGCTGCAACGAACACAAAGAGCCTTTATTCGGAGGGATCCCAGGCTGCTTAACAAATCAGCCTGGAGCCTGTGCCCAGAGTTCATGTCTTCTGCCATAAAATGAAAATCCTTCTGGAGTGAAACAGGATAATTGCTTAATAGGAAATACTCTTATAAAATTCGCAGAGCAGAGCAGGAGCGATGCGGAGAGGGCTTTATGGAATATGAAATGCATTTGTCTTCATCTTTCTGGCTCACCCCAAGGAAAACTCTCCAAATCCATTCTACTACTCCACGTACTATCAAAAGCCACCCTTGATACTTCAGTGGCTCAGTACTGATTCAGAAGGGAAAAAAAAAAAACCAAAGCCAAAAAGCATTGCATTGATTGAATGAGCTAAATGCAGCTTCCAGCAAGGCACAGCATTTTTTTGGTGTGATCAGTAAGAAAAAGGAAATCCATTCAATTTACTCTGTGTGTTGTATTGGAACCCTCCCAAAACAGACGTGACTGCAAACCTGGCAGTATCCTCTGATGCTCTCATGACCAACGTCATCTCACAAGACAGGTTCTTGAGGATGTTCTGCCAATTTTGTAACTCACCGGGTCTCCCTTGGCGTAGATGAGGGGAAGAAGCCTCTGGAGAGTTTCTAAGGAGAGCCTTGACTTTGTAACGACCTCTATCCACTGAAAACAACCCAGAATTAGGACTGTAATGGCACGCTGCATGGCTCATCCCTCTTCCTCTGGCGTTTGAAGAGGAGAGATAATTATGAAGACGGTTAATAGATGGAAAAGGAGGATTGTTTCATTCTTTACCTTGCCTGCTTTTGCTGCAGTTTAGTCATAATAATGAGAGTTTTTGATAAGTGAGCTTTGGATTGAGTCACTGGTATCTCGAGTGAGTAAATAGATTTTGGTATTAGTCTGAGGAGCTAAGCAGAGCAATCACGCGCTGCTCTCGGAAGCCGACAGGCACAAAGGGGAGGCAAACATGTCTGGAGAGGGGAGAGGATCCTTGGCTCTTCTTCTTGCCGACTTGGGGGAATCACCTTGAAATGCCCTGGGTCAGCTGTTGAGGTGTCCGAGCAGCCTCCGCGCCCACTGAAGCCCATGGGAGATGCAGGGACCCCGTAGGTTTGAGGGTCAGTGCGCCTCATGGTGGCACCTGGGATTGGGAACACCCAAAACCAGTGACCGACTGGGAACGCGTTCTCAAGCAGCATTCGTGGCACAGCGTGTCGGAGGGGGAAACCCAAGGCACAGAGCTATGCGTTATCACCGAGACCCTGCTGGTTCTCATTATAGTCTTTTGCTCATTATGCACAGAGACATAACAGTAAAAGATTTCGAAATGAGTTTGTTGGTGCATATCATCACAATTCACATTTTGAATTCAGGAATAGGAAAATATTATCTTTGAGACCCAAGGTAATTGTTGACATGGTTGTTTTTGTTTTTGTTTTTACTTCAGTTAGAAAAATCCTGGGAAACGCGAGTACAGAATAATGAAATGATGCACTTTTTCCTGTAATGATGGAGCCAATAAAAGGCAGCCATTGAGCATAATGTCCCAACTGCCAAAGCACTTCATCAATCTCAGCTGCTGCTTCTATGAACATATGATATAATAATGGGTGTTCTTCTGCAAAAAAATATACAGGTCTCTCTCTCCTTCCCCTAAATATCACTAGGGGAAGCCATTAATTCTACTTTAGTGTTAATCTGTTCCATCAGGATGATATATCCATTAATGGACATCATATATCCATTAAACCTTCTACCCTCGCACAGAAAGAAATAACAATAGTTCATTGTTAAAAAGACTAAATGATTTTTTTTTTCAAGTAACTGATCATATATTTGTCTGACTTTTCCTTCAGGAGGCCAGACTCCACATGCTGATTCTCTTTTATCTAAGCAGTCCAGAACCTCTTTTCCTTGCCATTGAAGACATAACTGGCTTCTCACTTTCAGGCTAACCAGAGCTCAGCCTTTGCTAGACTTAACCCTTTATTCCCAGCTGCAAACATGAGCCATCGCTGCACGGATTTGGGGAGCAAATCAGGGAACATGCATTCATTCAATTAGTACATCATGAGTTGGAAAGCAAATGAAAGCTGCAGACAGGCCCCAGCACAGCAGGGCACAGAATGAGGAAACCAAGTACTTGATTTCTGGCAGCAGTAAAAACAGCGTATTCAGTGATAAAAAGATGACTGCCGTAGCATGGGGGAAAAATCCATAATATTCTTAATAAAATGAATAATACATTCCATATCTCCTTGGGCTATTATTTCAGCTTTTCCTGCAGATTATGCATATATTTACATTCAAGTCGTACTTGCAAAGTTATCTTTACTCAGAAGCATATGTACTTTCAGTATAAAAATCGAGATTGTGGAGCACAACTATGCAACAAGGAGTAAATTCACACGTATATCAAATCACGATGGGCAGGGCCTTACTCGGCCTTGTTTAAGGAGCCTTATGTAGGTGTTATGAACTTTGTGGCATGAGGTGCTGGAATGGAGGTCTTTGAAGGAAGGCCTAAAAAAGGCTACCTAGCTGTCAGCCCATCTTTGAAATGAGAAACAAATATTAAAAAGCGCCTTTATGACAGCATACAGATATTTAAAAAAAAATTCAAAAAGTTTTAAATTTTTTTTTTTAAAGTTGGAATTCCTGCATAGCCAGTCAAAGGGCCATTCAGTACGTGGAAATTCCAGCAACAGGCTGAATCCTGGCCTTACTGTAAATGAACCAACAACCTAGTCTGCCAGGAAACGAGACCTTCCTGTCATCTGCACGCATTTTTAGAAAGAATATGAAGCCACTACACAATTCATAATATTTAATTTTGCTGAGTTGTTATTAGTTCTAATTTTTTTTTGTAAGATTCCACAACGCCCCTTCTAATTTGCACGCCTATTAATAATATTAAATTCTTTTTTTCAAAATCCCATAGAGAAAATGGCAAGTTTGTTAATATCTTTGCAGAGGATTAAGTATGACCCGAAACCCAGAGTCTTTATAAGCAGTTCTGTGTCTTTCCACTGCTTTTACCTTATCATTTCCGACTTAAAAGGCTATTGTTACGACTGCAGGACTGCCAAGTTGTAATGCATGATTTATTATGTACAGCAGGTGACTGGTAGTTAACATTTATCTCAAAATGAATGTTATTGTTTGTTGGTTGGTTTTTTTTTTTTCCCTGCAGCTTTCCCTGGGACGTTCATGTTTTTGTCAGTGACAAGATGACAATTCGTATTTTTACCAAAGGATCCAGTGAGTCATCCTATTAACTCAGCTGAAATACATGCTTGCCGATCGTCCTGCCACGGTAAGTCTGTGGGATTTTGCATTCTCTTGGGAAATGTTATTCAGGAGTGAGCCCAGAGCACGCATTCGGTAGTACAAATAATCTTTACCTAAAGTAGTAACTTCTCAGCGATGAACACAGACCAAAACAGACCAAATATTGCATGTCGCACCTGTTTTTTTTTTTTAAATTTATTAAAGTATTTTGGAGCAAATGAGAAGACTGGCTGTGCCTCATACCGTGCTATTTACAAGGGCTTGGTTTGTTTGAACCTGGAGGCCATGTAAGAAGGAACATCATGCGTTGTGGGAACTGATACAAAGGCGGAATGTATCTGGCCTTGAAAATGTTGCCCTGTGAGGGGATCCACATGCAGCTAAGAATGAGCGTACCATGAGTCATGATGGAAAAATTCAACATCTAAAAAACCCCAAATCTCCAGGATGACGTAACATGGATTATGTGTTCGTACAGGTTGCCCAAATTAAACTCCTTAGTTATTTTGTCCCTCCTGAGAACTCCCAGCTCATCAAGCCAATATCCTGTAACGTTCCAGTAGAGGTGTAGCCTACTCAGTTCCTTTTCCCAGCTTTGTGCTATCGGAGAGTACGGCTGCCCTTGGGTCGTACTGCTCTGCCAATCGTTTTCCTTTGGGAGAAGGGGCTGTGCAGGCTGGTACATGACTCTCTTGCTTTTCCCTGTTCCTTGGGTTGGGTTGGAGAAAAGGTAGGACACGTTTTTTGTTGATAAAGTCTCTTCTGCTTTCTTGTTCTTCCCTTGAAGTTGATATTCTGTGTCATAGTCCAAGCAAACTGCTTTCTGCTTAAGTGTATTTTGCACACTATGCACCCTTATCTCACAGGAGAAAAGCATATGGCCTTGAGTTACTGTTTGTTATTTCAGGGTAACTAGATGGTAACTGTACTGAAAACTTACAGCAACTCATGCGTTATCTCATGATAACAGGATAAATAAACAGGATCTTCACTGCATGCATTAACATTAATAGAAGGAAAAACTCATCAAAAACGCTGTCGAACCAGTTTAAATATGTCCCCCTTTAGGTTTCCCCAGATGCTTTACTGCTTCTACTTGTCTCATACGCATTTAAATTATCACTGGGACTCCTTCCACATTTGACATTCTTGCCTTCGGAGTTAATGCCAGCTGCAGTCCTTAAGTCATTGAGCGTGCAAAATACTTTAAAATGTCCAACAGAATAGGGAAATGCAGCTTTGAATTGAACTACAGCTTTAGCAGGATCGTTGAAATCATTAGTGGTGCATGTAATACATATGCAGCAAAGCCAATACAGAGATCTAAGGGCATCTCTGGGGTGACCCCCAAAAGCAAGGCTACCACAGCAGCCGACGAGGCATTTTGCTTGATCTATAAAAGGTCCCTTCACAACCGATTTCAAGTGCAAACAAAATAAAGACAATTGGAACATTAAAATATTCCGTGCAATTGTTGGAAAACAGACAAATCGGGGAGCAGATAGGGAAGAGACTGGAGGTAACACAGCTGCACAACAACTATGTCAGATGTGTTTGGCTTGAGAATGCCAGCGCATTGCAAACCCTTTGAAAATACACTGGAGCGACATTATGGAGCATATAAAAAGAGAATCTTAACCAGTTTATTGGTAAAATATGAGCTAAATTTGATGAGACCATCCTCTAGACTGTAAGTATCTGTTTCTGTGAAAGCTGCATGGAACATGAAAGCTGTCAAAATTTTTATTCATTCAGATGTAAAGCCAGATCTGCTTTTATTTTTTTGACCAAGCTGGTGTATGGCAGAGTGCTAAGAGGTGGTCAACTAAATCTTTTAGCGTCATTGTAAAACCAAACTCATAGTTGTTTGGTCCAAACCCCGGTGAAAAAAATTAGAGTCTCTAATTTCGATATAAAAATAAATAATAAAAATTACCAAAGCTATGTTCAACGGTCCCACAGTAACTAAACATTTTTCCACGTTGCAACCACTTCATCAGCTGAAAGTGACCACTCAAGGACAAGTTGGAACTTGAATCAGGGAAATATTTTTCTAACCTTATAACAAGGGTAATATATCACAAAACTTGACTAGGTCTGATCCGTCTTATTCTGTGCTTCTCTAGCCAGTGTATGTAAAAGAAAACACCCTGAAAATTACTTTTCCTCATCTCTTTATGTGGCAGAGATCTTAAATCAAGCAGGATTCAGGGTCCGTTGCAGTTTATAGTAACCTTTTAAATCCCATAGACAAAAAACTAAGAAAAATCACTAGGAAAGAGTTTTCAGTAAGTTACAAGTACTGATGAAGTGAAGAAAAAAACCCTCTTTCAATAAACAATTTCAAAGGCTATTTGTGCCTATCACTGCCACGGTGCTAGCGTTTATGCAGCCTTCCATTTACGGACCGTATATGGACTCTAAGATAGGAAAACACAGAGTGTGAAACACATGAAATGCTTTTAGGTATTCATGTGGAAGAAGTTACAGAAACTGAATTCTTCGACAGGGCGCAGCAGGGCAGACCTGGGCAAGGCTGGGAGTGTGGGTGCCGGCGAGTAAGAGCTCTCAAAGTTTGTGTCACCTACGCGGTTACCCTGAATGGCATAATGCTGCTGCTGGCAAAGGGGCAGTGAGACACAGCTGCCTCCAGGGATCGTCCCCCAGTGCAAACATCACCAGTTTACAAAGAATGAAGCCGTTTTCCAGCCTCTTTTCCCATTAACCCCAGCGCTCGCTTGTGTACGGCTTCGTCTGGCCGCTGTGGTGGCGTGCAGTGGGTTGCCTTCCCTTCATCCCTTGGTCTCTCTTGTTTTACACAATGCTTTGACTAATTACAGACTCAATACTGCTGCTGACTTATTGTAACTGAGGCTTACTTGCATTAATAATAACTCCTGACGTTAGCCTGAGCGCCTCAGTAAATAAATTTGCTACTGCTTTAAGAAATAAGGTTCCTAATGACTATAAAATTGACTGGAAATTGTTCTTGTTGTCAGATAAGATTAAGGAAAAGAAAAAGAGAAAGTCCTTCTAGGAAAGTGCAGGGTTATGTACTGGGTTGCAAGCTGGAAGAAAATTAGTAAATAATAATGATTTTTAAAGTTTATTTAGCTCTATCTGTAGATTAATTACGTTCTTGACAACTTAATTCCTGTTTTTCCTAAGACGTTTTCCTTATTTGTCAAAGTCAAAGGCATTATTTCAGCACATAATTCTTAGTATTTCTCATAAGACGTTTCTCAGACATTGATGTTGAGGCTCTGAACTCAGAAGGCGCCACTGGATTCTCCAGGAATCACTTTAGAGAAATGACATTTTGAGGTACGACTCTTCAACACAAAAGAGAGATTTACTGACATTACCTTTTCCTGTCATTCTTAGATCTTGGTATATTGCAATAAAATCTAAAATAACTAAAAACTTGTAGCAATAAAGGAAGGATTTCTAAGCTTATTTAGGGATACTTCCATCTTCTGACTTTCAAAAAGTGTTTGAAGAGGGTCCCTCTGCTAAAAAAGGGGATTGAATTTCAACATTCCCTTCTCTAAGCCCTTTCCTTTGCATCACAGCATTAACCGTGAGAAGCTCGCTCTCAGTTTTGCGATATCGACCAAGCACATCACAAAAACTACTGCTTATACAACAATTCCGACAACTATAAGTTTGCTAGTAGAACGTTAGAGCTGCTCCACCGTAATCTGACGCATCAATAACACAAATGTGGCAGCAAAAGGTTTATGCAAAACTCTGTCCTCCTGATCTCTTGCTGCACCCAGTGTTGTGCTGCTTCCAAAATCCACAGTGCCTTGCCGTAACAGCTATTTTTGATGATAAAAAAATGACCTGGGATGTCATAAGGGCTATGAGGGATGGATAGAAGTTTTTCATAATAATAATTTGTGGTAGTAAACGAATTAGCATGGGGTCATAACAATAAATAGCTAACGGTAAAGTCGTAAGCGTGTAAAATAGGCAGTTCTGTGGATGGCAATTTCTCTCCCTTTTCGTTTCTTCTAAATGCCTGCAGAAACGTGTATTTCTGAGTATATATGAAACATATATGTATTTGCATGTTATGTATATGGACAATACTATACCAGGAATTGATACCAGGAGCAATACCAGGAACTACGTGGTTGTACCAGAACTGTGGGACTGAATCCAAGACCTTCACACCATCAATTCAGTGGCAATTAAACTCCCAACTTGGGGCCTGATTTGGCCAACTTTTAAAGGACGCGTTTAACTTCAAACATATGCTTAGTTCCATTCCTTTTTTCTGTAATGAGGCCAGAAAGGTGCTTGAAATTAAAAATGCTCTTGACTAGCTAGCTTTGGAGCTGATACTATAGTAGAAGTATGTGAAAAATAGCTCTGTAATATTCCCAAGGTATTTGTCGGTTCACAAGTTACTTGAAATTACCAAAATACAGAATGTGGAATCTGAAGGCGAGGGAAGGAAAATATATGACAGCGTACATATGGAGTCACTACTGATTAAGAAACAACAGTGCCGACTTTTGGGTAGTGTTATTACTCGGTATGATTTTACTTCATTCTTGAGCTGTAGCTGAAAAAAGCATGGTTTAGCCATCTGTCTGCAGAAACGTTTCTCAGTGCTGCAGTGGTGCATTTGCAGTGTTCCCAGATACCCAAAAGTCACTTCTTTCACCCGGCTGGTGACTCACTGAGCCGCTTCGGATCACACCTGAATGTCACCTGGGTTTCGCATCTCCAGTCACTTTTCTTCAATCTCCTCCAAACTCCAGCGTTGCGCCAGCCCGGCTGGGAGACGCGGCTTTCTCTGGGCCGCGCTCCCCTGTACTGCCTTCTGAGAAACAGCCATCGACCTGCAAGGATTTCATAGTTTTTCCATGGAAAACACATTATGAAGTTCAGTGTCATGTTATAATTCCCATCCTGTTTGTATGCCGTACTAAGGAATACAGTCATCTTTATTTTTGTATTCTTTTTAGATCCTCAGGTAGCATTTCAACAGCAATGAACTGAATTCCCTTGCTATGTAACAAATAATTTATTGCCATTATTTTAAAATTCTTTTCAGTTTCCCTGAATTCTCTCTGTACTAAGCTCGCACAAACCCAAGAGAAATATTCTTAAAACAAGCCTTAGCCAATACATTCAACAAGAAAGGAGAAAGCAAAATTATAATGTTTGTGCAGACAAAAAGAAATTCTTTTCAGTAATCAGAGTTGTTTTCCGTAGCTGTACCTCCGTCTATAAACTGTCTAAAGAGCAGCCTCCCATGGGTTGAGGAGATCCATGTCGGACTTGGGAGAGTAAAGAAATGCCCAAAATAACTGTAGTGACACTGACATCAATGTCATTACACCTTGGACACCTAATGCTCCGCGACGTTTTCTTTTCTGTAGTTCCTTAAATTCTTTATTTAGTGTAATCCCACCTAATTATGTAATTCTATGGCTGTGTTTAATTATATTCACAGTATACATAAATAAAATCTAAAAAATAAAGGATTCACATTCCCCTTACAAAAAATTAATGAAAACAAAGTTTGCATACGATCAGTTAGAACAATTTTAAAACAAATGTTTGCAACTTTTTCTTTCTCATTGTAAAAAGTAAATATATTATCCATGCTAACGTCTGTCTGCTTGCTAGCTGTGATGATAGGAAGACAAGATATAATTTTAAACTGAGCAATTCCAGAGCCCAAGCTGGAATATTTCTTCACAGGCTTTTTTACTGGCTTTCTTGTGAGGTTTTTGGGTACCAGTGCAGACTGGAAGGGATTTTCTTATCGGTTCTGCAAACCATAACTTGCAGCATTGGTACATCCGTGTGGGAACATGGTTAATGGGTTAGAAGGAAAATATTTTGCCTCAGAAACGTAATGGAAACAGCTTAACAATTATCGAACATCCAGTTCGATGGTAACAAGTGGTATTAAAGGATGCGTGCGTATAGATGATCCGTAGAGACTAAAGTACATCCAAGGCATACGGCTAGGTAAACGACGAGTGTGTCGCATCAGTCCTGCTTTTTAAACAGACTTCCTGGTCTTTCGGTGGCTTTAACTATGCAAGTCACTGAAGACAGAGGGAGATTTCTAGGCAGGACAGGAAGAACAAATTTGCTCATTTTGCTCATTTTACCTCTTCACAGTGAAATTTATTTGGAGTTTCATTATGACCACCAAGTATTTCATGTTATTAACCTTTGAGCAGTTTTAAATGAAGTCTGTATGGTTTACTGCATTTACTTTGAGCCATGGATTATACAATAACACAATGGTTTCTCAGCAGGATTAAAACCCGAGTACATTAAAATTCAATTAAAAGCCTGTGACAAGTGCAGCGGTTGACTCAGACCGTTAACTGGGATTGTGTCTCTGTAAAATGAACAGCTTTGGCACTGCATCGAGGAAGGAAGGAAGATATGTATTTGCTATAACCAAGTGAAATGTCAGGCTCTCTTGTATTTGAGCAATTTCTAACGTTTGCCTGTTAATTTCTGTTTTTTCCCTAGTTAGCCAACCGACATCACAATGACTGAGGACTTAGACCACAGATTCAGTAGTCTCACCTGGGATCAGATTAAAATCCTGGATCAAGTTTTAGCTGAGGTCATTCCTATTCATGGGAGAGGAAATTTTCCAACCCTGGATGTAAAGCCGAAGGATATCATTCATGTGGTAAAGGAACAGCTCATTGAAAAGCAAATCAACGTTCGAGATATCCGCCTGAACGGTTCGACAGCCAGTCACATCCTAGTAAAGCAGAACGGAACCAGTTACAAGGACCTAGACATCATTTTTGGGGTGGAACTTCCAAGTGAGCTCGAGTTCCAGGTTGTGAAAGAAGCAGTTCTTAACTGCCTCTTGGACTTCTTGCCAAAATGTGTTAATAAGGAAAAAATCACAGCTCAGACCATGAAAGATGCCTACGTGCAGAAGATGGTCAAAGTCTCCACCGACCACGATCGCTGGAGTCTTATTTCGCTGTCAAACAACAGCGGCAAGAATGTGGAATTAAAGTTCGTCAACTCGCTCAGACGACAGTTTGAGTTTAGCGTGGACTCCTTCCAAATCATCCTGGACTCCATACTAAATGTTTACAGAGCAACAGACTGCAAACTGACCGAAGACTCTCACCCCACTGTCATCGCCGAGAGTATGTATGGAGACTTCAATGAAGCAATGGACCACTTGAAGTACAAACTGATTTCCACAAGGAACCCGGAGGAGATCAGAGGAGGTGGCCTCCTGAAGTACAGCAATCTCCTGGTTCGTGACTTTAAGCCAGCAGATGAGGCTGAAATTAAATCTCTGGAACGTTACATGTGCTCCAGGTTCTTCATTGATTTTCCAGATGTTGCTGAGCAGCAAAGGAAAATTGAGTCATATCTGCGCAACCACTTCATTGGGGAAGAGAAAAGCAAGTATGACTACTTGATGACTCTGCGTGGAGTCGTAAATGAGAGCACAGTCTGTCTCATGGGACATGAACGAAGACAAACTCTGAACATGATCACAATTTTGGCTTTAAAAGTGCTCGGAGAACAAAATATCATCCCAAATGCAGCCAATGTAACATGCTATTATCAGCCTGCTCCATATATCAGTGACAGAAACTTCAGCAATTACTACATTGCTCACGGACAACCACCTATCATCTACCAGCCATACCCATTTCACATACAAATGCAAAGCGGCATGGTTTAGCGGCAGGAGGTTCCTCAGCCTCAGCACATACACTCTTCTCTCTTCCCAGTTCTCTCCGTAATAAAGGCCTCATTAAAGCAAGTTTTATCATCATTTTTGATTTAAGGACATATTTTTGTGCAAGTTGCCAAAGTTATTTGGTTGGTCAATGTCTAAATAACCATTAAGCAGATCGTAAAATAAGTGAAACGTCTAGCATTCATGAATTATTTATACCTTTATGTGTGTTTGGGCTATACTTCTTCGTTTTCAATGTAAAGAGAAGGATATAAATTATTCTAATTTTATAAAATGAAATGCACTAAGTTCTGGGTTCTAAAAAAATCTTAAGCAAAATTTCAGTAGTGCAAAAGAAGAGTTAAGCCAAGAAAATACCTCTCAGTAGAAATGCCTGATTTTAGAAGCGTTAGTGTTCTGGCTATGTTGAAGTAGATCATCTATCAGTTATACCCACGCAGTTCCAGCAACATTTATTCGCAGCGCCTTTTGAAAATGCGCATCGATGGGCTGTCTCTTGGTGGTTTGAGCTCTGCTTTACAGGCTCTGGTCTGATCACTCTTCAGCTCCCATTAGAGACGTGAGGTCCCTCTCCTCTCCGGAGTACTGCTTAGTAACGGTTAGCAGGAACCATCCCCACCAAGAGCAGACTCAGTAGTTTTGTGTATCCAGAATTTCCACTGATCCGAGTGAGAGATTTGGCTGCTTAAGTAATGCAGCATTGGACCCCGGGATCTGCCTCGCAGATAATGAAAGTTGTAAGAGGGACAACTATTCTGATTAAATTGGTCTTGAAAAGCAAGGTGATAGCATGGGAGAGAAGGTGAAAATTGAGCACATAGGGCTTGCTTTCTATTGCTAGTTTCTTATTGATCAGAGATGCTTTAATGCATCATAAACAGAGTCAGGAAAAACAGAAAAGCCCAGGACTGCATGGTTTTTAGGTAAATTAAAGCAAATCCCTGGCAGTGGCATTTGAAAAAATATTTTATACTGGCAATGTCCTGTATATGTTTAAATACCTGCACACATACACTAGTAGCAAATGACAATTTCTCTTGTGATCAGGAAGTAAAACCTTAGTTACAAGTTTTTTTGTGGGTGTTTACCAAAGATAAGTTTTAAACATGTCACATAAGTGCCTCCCTGTGCCAGTTGCTCCATGAAAGTCATAACGCTGTTGGCAGTCATGTTAGAGAGCCCCTGAATTACAAAAAGGGAAACATATTCCCTTGGTACTCCACCGATGGGTCACAAAGCGGTTGCGGCACTGAAGGTCAGAGAGGTTTGCACCATTTGCTTCAGGATAAGCCGGTTTGGGAGAGACGGATCTAAGGTGTTCTCACCGAAACTCCCGTGGTTTAGATGCTGAGTATGGTACAAGAAGGAATATTAATGAAAAGGAGATTTAGAATGGGTGGGGTTGTAAAATTGGAACAGCCAACTGGACATGCAAGCGGTAGAGTTTCTTACATCTGACGCTTAACACGTCACTGTGTCGCGCTGCGCGTTCATTACTGGCACGTCACTGCGCGTCCTCCTTGCCGTCTTCGAAAACGCTGACTGCATTTTAGCTGCTCGCAACAGCCGTCGGCTCTTAGAAATTTCTGCTACTTGGGAAGGAGTGTTTGATTTATTTTACACAGAAATACGCTACATGCCACTATTTTAAATCAAACATTTCTAAAATTTCTGAGGTCTGTGAAGTCCTGCTGCCAGTGAAATGTAGCTTTCCTTTTTGCCATTGTATGCCTGTACAGTAGAACAAAGAGCTGTTTAAAGACAACTTTGTTGACCATCATCACTAAAGTCAACTCTTTTCTGTAAAATATAGTGCAAAAACCAATGTTTCTGTAACATAAGAAGGGTATACTAATCTACTTGGAAGCTGATTGATTTTGTGACGTCTTTCATGAATATAGCACTACTATTTTTGCTAATTTTTCAAGCGTGTCCAGTTCCATGTCTAAAAGCACACCTTATTTCACTTCCACTAGTATCTTTCCATTGGCTAAACTATAGTTAATAAAACCAGCGATTCTAATTGCTGTGTTCTCAAACACGATAAAACCATATTTGCGTGTAAGCACTTCTAGGGATTTCCCCGTCGGAAGTAAAATGGAGCGAAACACAATGGATTTCTTTTTTTAATTGAGTTGTTCGGAGTTCAAAGGCAACCTTTACGTTTTGTCTGGTATTTGCCAAATTAAATAGCACTGTGAAATCCTGTAAGAGCCTTACGTAGGTTATGTCCCTGCTAACGCTTGTGCTTCAACACTCAGCACGTGCGATCTGCAGGGCTGAAGGCTGGACTGGGCACAGCCGGGACTTTCCAAGGAATCTGTGGGAGTTAGGCATCCAAATGCCTTGAGTTTCAGGAGGAACTGGGCTCCTAAGCTCCCTAACTTTGTTTGAAAGTCTCAATCCATCTGCATTGGCCTGTGACCTTAATGTGATGTAGCCACATCAACTCATTACTCCTCCACTCCTGGTTTCCTTGCTTGCCTGGTGGAGAAATGGGTTGATCTTCTCAAGAACTGGGAAGCAGGTCAGCCAAGAAGAAGCATTTTCAACGTGTCATGATCCATGATTTCAACATGCCAATGATCCATTACCTGGAGAAATATTTCAAAAAGTTTTTTGTTTTTTTGGTTTTTTTTTTTTTTTTTTAATGAACAAGTAGAAACATGTATCACCCTGTATAAAGGACTACAATTCTTTTTTGACTCGGACATTGTGAATATTATCAGGAATGGTGAACTAGCTCTGGATTTGTATAAACCAGCCTGCCCCCCTGTACAGCAACTGTTTATTTAAATATATATATGTAATTCTGTTACGTCTCTATTTATATATCCAGGTTAGATAAGGAGGGACTCAGGCAAAGTCCATGGAGTTAGTGGGAAGAATCCACCTACTGTAATGGGCTTTGTGTGAGACCCCAGAAAAGAGTGAAGGACTTACGTGAGTACCTAGAGGTAAAGGTACAAAGACATCAATATGCAAAAATGTCTCAGGTATAAATAAACCCTTTAAATTTATTGAAAAAGGTCTTGTATTTCTTACCTAGAGGTAGTTCAATCTTGAAGGCGAAGTGAGGTTTATATATAAGTATATGTAAAAACTCACATAACTACACATACACGGGCAATTAACAAAATCCGATGGTTTAAAATATTTCCTTCCAGATGTTATATTGGTACCTGGCAGCAGTATTTGACCTGGAGAGGTTTTTTTAAGGTAGTAGTGATTCTGTGAACTACTATTGAAAAGGGGATGATGTTGATTAGACTGCTGCTTGCAAAACAGTGATATTAATGTGTAAGATTAAATATTGTAACCTCTTCTCCAGCTGTTACTGATTTTACTATGTGCAGATATAAATTACAAAGAATTGAGAGTTTTCTCAATACCGGTCTCCTGAGCTTCATGTTTACATTATAATTATATCTTGTTGTTACAATCTGTTCAATAATTATAATACCTGGAAACTGTAATGCTGGTTTTATTTAATCACATAAAACTTCTTAAGGTTTACAGCTTAAAGTAATCTAATGTTGTCGGGACCTAAGTGTTAAAGTTTCAAACGCTTTCCTAAAAAATGTCATTTGAATTTTGTGTTACGTTGTAAGAGGTCTTTTCAAAGCATACACTTTATGGTAGTTCCTTTAAAATGTACTTTGTGAGCTTTATACTCGACACGTTACAAAGGTTTTTGCAATGGATAAAAGAAACGTAAAATCGTCCTCAGTCGAGATGTGGTATCGTCTGTCGTGTTGCACTGAGCCTGCAGGTCTGTGAAACAACGGGTCGGATTTACCACCCCGTCCCTTCGGTTTTGTAGCTGTGTAATTTGACTGATGGTAGAGAAGTTACATCGATGTCAATTCGGAGTTACACGGGTGTCTATCCCAGATGATTTGTAGAAATACCTGGAGAAAGGCCAGCGGAGAGAGTATGGCAGGTCAGCATGATTCTTAAAGCTCGGTTTTCGTTTGATACGTTTTTCTATTAAAGTAAACAAATGGAAGGATTTTCAGGACAAAGCTGCAGATGAAAGAAGTATTTCACTTAATGTGCCATCCGAAGCTGTTGAAAAAATATTGTGATGCTAAAAATGTGTACTAATCACACAACTTTGTAGGTCATTAGTCCACAGTGTTGACTAGTGCCTTTGGGTATTTGGGGAGCGATCATTAAAATAACTTTCTTGTTTAACGTATGGTTGGCTTGGAATACCTTCATTATTCTGGTTGAACGTCAATTCTAGCAGCCAAAACTGGCGGGTTGTAACTCCAAGAGCGCTAAAGATTCGGTTAGGGTTTGGTAGGTCAAAAAAACACCAACTCAAATTTACCACTGATCCGCTGTCAGACCTGCGCTGAAGGTTCCAGAACAACCAGGTTCTCATTAGTGTCTTCCATATGTCTTAATGGCTCTACGCTAGTTGTCAAACAGGCTTGTGTCAAATATTCACATTTTAAGTGCCTAGATATATATTTATATAATAAAAACATGACTGACTGCTCGGTAAATGAAATTAGTACTTAACTTGACAAATGATTTGACTTTACGTATGCCTAAAAATACATTTTACCTACACTGAATGCACGTTCCCATAAATCTAAACACATATTTATCCAGGCCGTAGAATTCTTGTTGAGTATGAACACGGCCACTGCCAGTCATGTTGGGCCAAGGTCAGAGAAACTCCTACAAACGCTGAGTTTTCCGTTAGGCGACTTAACCACATTCATCACAGTTAGATTTCTGGTTGCTTACTTGGATTTTCTCTTTTGGGGGTTTTGGGTTTTTTTTCGTTGGGTGTTTTTTTGTTTCATGGGCTGGATTTTGGACCACTGGTTATTAATTCAACCCTATTTTTTTAAAAGGACAAGATAATATTGTTCTTTCTTCCTCGGGGTGTCAATACACTGGTAGATGCTCTGGACCCTCCGGTGCCTTATGGAGGAGGGGAAGGAACATGTCAGAGGTTTTGGCCCCGTGTGAGAGCTTGGAAATTCCCAACTCGGGTGTTTATTGCCCTTTTAGCCTCTTGTGGTGTTGGCTGCCCAGCAAAGACACACGCTGCAGTTCACATAAGGCAAAGTTGGTGGAAAAGGGGAGGAAAAGCAGCCAGGATTGGTGTGCCTCGGCAGCCTGAGGGTGCCGGAGAGGCTCCCTCGCCCTCACCAGCCCCTTCGAGCTGCCCCCCCAAAGCCCCTTCGCTATCAAACGCCTGATGGGATTGAAGGGCTGGGAAGAGGAATGGCGACCCGTTGTGCAGGGGGAATCCGCGGATCTCCTCTCTGCTTTAGTGATGCTCAGAAATTGACTCAAAATGGTCTTCAACGTTTTACCACTTTGCTTCATGCCTGCGTAGCTCTCCCTGGGGCACCCGGTGCCATCCCGGGCTCTGGGAACAGGAGGGCAGCGGGACACCCGCAGTCTGGGGAAACCTTTTTTTCTTTTTCTTTTTCTTTTTCTTTTTCTTTTTCTTTTTCTTTTTCTTTTTCTTTTTCTTTTTCTTTTTCTTTTTCTTTTTTTCTTTTTTGGTTTTTTGTTTTTGTTTTTGTTTTTCTTTTTCTTTTTCTTTTTCATTTTCATTTTTCTTTTCTTTTTCATTTTTGTTTTCTTTTTCTTTTTTGTTTTTGTTTTTCTTTTTTGTTTTCTTTTTCTTTTTCATTTTTGTTTTCTTTTTCTTTTTTGTTTTCTTTTTCTTTTTTGTTTTTGTTTTTCTTTTTTGTTTTCTTTTTCTTTTTCATTTTTTTTCTTTTTCTTTTTCTTTTTCTTTTTCTTTTTCTTTTTTTAACATTGCTCAAATATGCCCTTTCACCTGTTTTTCATAGTGGAATGGATACATTTTTGTAAAAGCCTTCCCGTTTTTTGAACCAGTAATAAGCATTTGATCATAATTTCATTTCCTGACCGTTTCTTTTCTTTTATACAGCCGTTCTGCCTCTTAATAAAATCGTAAGTGGGGAAACGGGAAGGCAGCCCACACAGGGGAGTTTCCTTTCCTTAAATACTCACCAGGCACTTTTCCTGAGGAATTCAAAATCTAAGGAAATACAGGAAGGTAACGGAGGGCTGGTTTGTTTTCTGGTCCATCTCCCATTTTTTCTGCTCCATCAGTCTCCATCGTTAAATACTATTTCATAAGCAAGTGATTTTCTTCTTCCCAGCTGCTTCCATATTCAGCTCCATTTCATCTTGTACCATCGCAGAACCTGTGTTGCTGAAATCACAATTAGTTACCATGGAAAGCAATTCAATACCGTAATAAATACACTCGAAGGCGGCTCACTCAGCTATGCATTACAAAATAAAAATTTTTAAAAAGTCCCCCAGAGAACCGGGTCCGGATCACGTGCATATATGTTTATGGGCAAGTGTGTGCTTGTATGTACACAGGTTAAGGTGATTTTTGTATTATATTTTCCTTGTGTGCTGGGTGCATTGTGAGCACAGACAGCATAGCAAACCCCACCGAGGTGCCACCCTGCTCCCGCCCAAGCCCTGCCCTCCGATACAAGCCCCTTTTTCCCCATCCTATATTTCATTTTCCTGTAAATATTCTCATCCTGTTGTTGATACGAATTTATTTCGCACTCGTTCTGTTTCGCTTTCTGGAATAGACAGGAACATGATGCTGCCCATATGTTCCTGTATTTCTGCACACACACAACCGGAGGCGTTTCAACATCCTCGGCAACTGCCCGGTGCCGGCTTTGCCATCCCGTTTTCCCGGCGGAGGGGAGATGGTGTGGGGAGCACGGCAAGTCTCATCTCAAGAAGTTGATGCAACCCGCGGTGCTCTCACCATTTATGCCCACAATTTCTTCCTCCTGCGTTTTATCGGCTCCTGGCATTTCCCAGACGATAGGCTGAAATTGCAGCTCATGGTTTTGCCTAAAGGATAAAAATGGATGTTGAAATATATCTCTTTTTATTGCGTTGCTTGCTTACCCCTAGAAGTTCCCAGGTAATGACATTTTCCAGTCAAGGATCTGGATTCATTACCTGCCTTGAATGCCTTATATACCCAATCCGGTCAGGAGAAAGAGCTGTGAACTTCTCGTATTAAAGTACAAAAAACTCATTATGCTTCTTTAGAAGTTGATTAAACCGAAAGTACCAGCCCAAACACTCAGTCATGTTTTCAATCAAGCGGCAGAAAGACGACCAGAAGAAACAGCGTCGTAGTTGTCGAATTTAATAGTGTGGGACAAGCACGGCTGGTCTAATACTAAACTCTAAATAATTTATTGCATCGATTAGTCCTTTCATTGAATAATGTATTCAGTCAATGAATTTCTCAGCTCTTATTGTGGGAAACAAGAGCGTCAGAAGTCTTTTCATCCCACGTGCCAGCCAGGCACATGCTTCCTATGGCTTCTACGGAGGCTACCTACAGAGATGCCCCCAGGTGTGCCTTGATGTGCTCTTCTGAACTGAAATGGGAAAGTTTTCCCAGGGTTTCTAAGTAAGGTCATAACAAGAAAACAGGTTATTATAAAAACATTACCGAAAACTTGTGGGAGAAGCATGTTTTAGATAAAAGTTAGGCTCCCCTTGGAGTCAACGAGGTTATTAAGTTAGACTATGAAGCAGAGCTACAATAAAACATAATAAAAGGAAAAATATTTTAAAATGGGTAGTGGTTTTGTTCTTCAGGTTTAAAAAATGAGTGATTTGTCTTTATTGAAACTTGCGTTTACCATCGTTAGATTAAAAACCTTTTTTGTTCACTTCTCCCTTACTTTGCTTCTGGCACTTTGGGGTTTTTTCCGCCTGCTTCTGCTCCCTTATTTCCTTCCCCTTTCGTGCTGGGACGTCCTTATGGCTCAAAACACTGAGCAGGGTGTCAAAAACCTCCCTCCTGCACATCCAGCGAGTACATCTGACCTGGTCACTGCTGGAGCTGAGAAGTGATGGATTTAACCGTTTCGTCACCGTTGCGTAGCTGTGCATACCCAAGTCACGGGGCTATTTTCAGTTGTTATTATTATTTCACTATTCATCCCTTATTAAATGGTTGTGCGCTGCTCTGCCTTCCTTCACTGGCGTGCAGAGACTTTGTGCGATGACAGCGTGAAAATCAAAATACACCCACTGAAATGCCACCTCCTGGTAACTACGGGAGTGTCTCAGCAGTCGCCTTCGCCGAAGGGGCCGTTCTCCCGGCAGACAACTTCTGAGCTAAAAGGGTGGAGAGAAATTGGTTTGAAGGACACAGCGTTTTCCCTCACACCTGCTCGAAAAACATTACAGTTTTTTATTGGCAGCTTAGCTCTGTTTACTTTAACAGCATTAGGTCTTCAAAGCCGTGTAGAGGGCCAGCAATCAGTCTGAAGGGCTCTCAGGTTGCTTAAAATCAGTGGAAAAGTCTTTCCTGGCTCTGTCCTGATGGTCCACCCCCTGAAACGGAGCAGTAATTCCCTTTCTTTGCATACATGGATGCCTTGAAAGAATAAGCAAAGCTGGCAGAGCTGGCAAATGTGCACGTACAGGTTTTGTGCAGCTCATGCTAACAGCGATTGACTGTGGTTTTACGGTATTAAGTTGTAGAGCTCAATAAAAGGTAGGTAAGAAGACTGGAGTATATAAGAGAACAGTAAAGATGGAAGCTTTGGGGTTTTTTTTCACCCCTGGTTGCATCTCAGACACTGTAAAAGCCCATTTTAGAGCCACTGGAAGTCATTAGAAATCCTCCCTTCAATATTGATGGGGCTTGGATCAAGCTCAGCCCTGTGCACATGGCTTTCTGCTGCTGATTTATCATGAACGGAAGATTTCGAGATTGCTTTTCGTTTAAAAATACGTGTTCTCCTCCTCCTTTCTTCTCCCCGTTTTTTCCGTTTGAAGCCTCCTCCAGGCTGGTCGTTCGCACCCACGCCGATGACCCCTCGGGCAGCTCAGCCTTGGGCAAACACTGGGGGCACGACTCGACCCCGGCTTCTGCAGCTCATGGCTGGTGGTCACCCGCTTTTACCCCATTGTGCGAATTGGTTTGCTTGGCTATTGAAATGAGAAGGGGAATATGTGCATTTAATCAACCTGAAAATGCAGTACGCAGCATTAATGGATGTAGCGGAGCAGCTGAACCAAATCGAGCCCTCTGCTTCGACAAAAAGTCAAAATAATTGAAATTGCAAACCACAACCTCTTGGAAATGCAGCAAAATGAGCACACGTGAGTTATTTTTTCCTGTGGACAGGTTCCTTCCCAAAACCTGGTTTGTTTAAAGCATGGGTGTCCCCCAGACAAGGACCATCAGGACATCAGCTCCACGATAAACTCCACGTTTCTGAAACAAACGTGCAATTTAAAATTGGGAAGATATATGACATCTGGGAAGATACATGACACCAGGGGCGAGTGCATGGCAAAGGTGCGAGGAGTTGGGGAGCCACAAGGATTTCCCCATGTTGGTGATCCCCAGGGGCCAGGGGACCTGTGTGACGTGGTGGGGTGACTGATGATACCCATCAATCTGGATGTCTGAGCTCCCCTACCCATAAGGCAAGCTGCCAAAGAAGTGGTTCTCCACCAGAAACCTTTGGCTGAAGAAAGTTACAACCATGTTCTTCCCCATTTTGACAAATCAACGGTTTTCACTGGAGAATCTCCCTCTCCTTCTTGTCAGCTTTGGGGAGGGCTGGAGGCAAGAACTGAGGTTTGGGCTCGTGAGTTTCTGGTGACCAAACTCTTGATGTTTTACACACCACCGGTCTGGAAAGCCAAGGAAGAAGGATCCCAGCATGGAGCTGCTCTGTTTGTCAGGGTGAGATTTGATGATCTTGTCTTTGACAATCTGGGAGGCAGAATGGAAACTTTTGCTGTGTCCATCTCTCCATCTCCTGCCTGTTGACCATGAAGGACCCTCTGCCCCGCTCCTGCCGGGGACAGCAGTTCTATGGAAACACTGCTGGACATCATTATTTATGGTGTTTTAGTCACCCTGGAAACAAAGTAGATGCTACCAGACATGACTTTTAACACAGCTAATTATATCATTAGTGTCAGTACCACTTAACGACTGGCATATACCTTCCCTGGTCCAGCGCTGGCAACGTTGCCATGGGAATGACCCGGTTCCACGCCTCGGTGGGGACATGCACAAGATGCACCAGGACCACGGTGAGGTGTCACAGCTTTCTGCTGCTCGCCCCAGGGCAGGTTTCCTGGCTAATCTACGTTCTGCATTTGCTAAAGAATACTATTTGGGGGACAAGAAACAGCTCATGAACTCAGTCGAATTTTGTAAACACTCTGCCCCGAAACATTTCACGCTGCCATCCCTACGGGTGGTACTTCAGCCTCTCATTTCCCGTCAGTGGTCCCATCTCAAAATCTACTGAAGCAAAAGAATTCATTACGTGAAAAAAAAAATAAAAATTCAAGAGCAAAGCAAAAGCTTTCCTTCCCCTTTACCCGGCACTTCCCAATCAGTTCCAACAGCGTCAGTCAGCATGTCTAGATTTCAGAATGGCTCGCAGGAGGTTTTGGTGGGCATCCAAACCATTTGTCACCCAGCACGAGCCTTTGGCTCCATAGGGGACATGACCACATCCAAGAGCCATGTCCAGCCAGCAGCAGCCCACAGGCAGCTGAGGTCTATGGGCAAGCAAGAAAATGCCACTTCTATTTTCCTCTTCAGTTGTACATACCAGGGGCCAAATCATTGCTGATGGGGTTTTGTGAAGTTTAACAATGTTATAACCACACACACAAGAAGAAAGTTGGCCTTGGTTTCTGAATGAGAAGCAAACCTAATAAATGACCTAATAAATGATCCTCAGAAGAAAAAAAAAATACTAAGTTATTAAATCCCTGCCCTGAAGGCTGCACACATCAGCTCTGCAGACTTATCAAGCCATTTCGCCCCAGGAGCAGCCATTATGGATGGACTAGTGGCTCTCAGGCTCTTCATCAAGATCCAGCTATGTCACAGAGAGGCGGTCACCGTGGCCCGGCTGTGGCTGGCAGCGGTTTTGGGATGATATGTGGGTTTTTAGAGGCTTATTCTCCCACAGAGCAGCAGGTGGGGGGTGGGGGGTCTCTGAACTAGGCGAAATGAGAAGATGAGGGGTGAATGGGTGAGTTGGGGTTTTAAAGCAGAAACCTGAAAACAGCGTGTTTGTGGAATCAGAGAAATCGGTTAAAAAACAAAGAAAATTACTAAACTGCTCCTGGAAACCACATGTGCCTGCTTTCCCTCGCCTGGGGAAGATGAATGGCGTTGCTAGCAGATGATAACTGATGCATCCAGCATGGGCTGGGGGCTGCCGGAGCGGGATGGAGCGGGTTTAGAGGGGGAACATGTAAACTAGGGGGGAGATCGACGTTATGGAGATGTGCCCAAGGCCCCAAGAAGAAAGCCAAGCGCCCAGAAGATGTTTTTCAGCAGAAGACAAATAGTGTAATTTTGGACTGGGCAGTAAGGAATTGTTCTTCTGGGGATGAGGGTTCAGCTCCGTGATTTATATGTAATGGGATTTTTTACTCTTTTGGTGAGGCTTATATTTATCCCCCCTGCCCATGGCCCCACACAGGACTTCTCCAGACCCAGCCATACGCACACCTCTGACACCCCTTTATAACCACTGCAGTCCTCAGGACTCCTCTAACTGCTCTGTGTGCTGCTGTTTCTTGGTCTAAAGCAAAAAAAATAAAATAAAACTGGCAACTGATGATACATCTTTTTGCCTTTGCAGATGAAAATGTCAAAAAGGCTCGAGTCTGCTAATAAAAGGGGGTGGGTGGCTCTTGACTGGAAACCTTTTATTACAAGGTTTGGGCTTGAGGACACTCGTTCCTGCACCCATCCCACCCCTTTCTGCCCCAGCCCTGAGAAAGCCAGCAGGAGGCGAGGCTGGGCACCGCCACCCCATTCAGCAGCGTGGCTTTGGGCTCTTCCTCCAGCTTCCCATAAGGAAGAGCCTGGGGGAAGGTAGGGCTGAAGGTCTCCAAAACACCAGCAGAACCTGTTCGTTGTCGTTGTTCTCCATGTACCACTCAGTGCCGTACCCAGAGCGACGCTGGCACAGAGGCAACTTGGTCAGCACCTTTCTTGGGGCCATTTAGAAATAAAAAAAAAAAAAAAAAAAGCTAGAAGATAAATTTGGCCCCGAGGATGGTGTAAATCCAAAGACATTTTGCAGAAGCATCTCTGCCGCCTCCCGCGAGCCCTGGCAGACTCTGCCCCCAGGTGTCAATTATTTCAAAATTGACTCCAGCTGAAGAGCACCTGCTCATAAATATCCCCAAATCCTCCCACATCCTGTTTGCATCATCGCCTGTGTACTCTGGTGGGAGAGAACACGAGTAAATGACTGACTCACAATGTCTGATTTCTCAAATTTCATGCAGTTTTCGAGTTTTCCTTGTATTTTACATTAAAATGCTTGTTCCTTTTATAACCTTCATTACACATTAGGAAGAGTGCACGCAGACCCAAATAGCTCTTGAATTTATAAATACAGAGCAATTGATGTATTTTATTTTTCAATTATTGCTATAAACAAACGGGATATTTCAGTAATGCTCGAATGTGCTCTGTAAGTAATGCCTCTCATTGTCCTTTAATTGTATGTATTTGGTAAATGAGCTTTAAAGGTTCTGTTAGTATTCATTAGGCAGAGGCAACCATACATTTTCTGCAAAATTAATAAAATGTAACTGTTTCCTCTGATCGTGACGTAGCTGAGTTGCAGCCCAGTGCAATGCACTTTTATTACAGGTATGTATTACTGTTTCTTCCCAAAGTCCAGTCATGAAGGTTGCAAAGTGGCTATTTTTAGTTAATGGCTGTCTAATGAATACAGGTGTGTGCCCTTACCAATTTTCTTGTGATTTTCAGGCCAGAGTCCACTGCCGAGCTGGGAAAACGATACTTGAAATCCAACTCTCTCTTGCTGCTGGGGCGCTAAAACGATCCCATGAGCATTACTGAGCCAGCACCTTTGGGGTGTCCCAGTGCTCCACTGGGTCAAATGCCCAGGGTCAACCCCAAAAGCGCAGGAGATGCTGCCGGTGTCCCCAGGGGCAGGGGAAGAGGAGGTGGCCGGCCCCTGCACGGGGCGATGCGGGGCCACAGGGCAGGCAGCTCTGTGGAGCCCCAGCTGAGCAAGGAGAGACCAGAACCCAACAGAGCTGAAATTAGTAGTAATGGGGAAAGGCAATGTGCCTTTTACACCACCTGGGTTGTGCCACAGAGCCATTAATGGCCTATCAATGTTTTGCTGCCGTTAATTCTCACTCCCCCTCACCATCCATGGAAAATTCAGTACAAGCAGGAGCCTGTTCTCGGAGCCATCATTAACTCAAGCCCTCTTAGCTACAAGCTCCTGCTTGGCAAAACACATTTTTTTCCCCTCTGTGTCCTGAGTTGCACTATTCAGCAAAGTTCATTGTCCAAAATCAGCCCTTGTTGTAACTTTTTATTAGGATCCAGAAGCCTTTATTGCTCTAAAACCAAACTGTTTCTCCCCAGCTATGGGAAGCACCTCTGTGATTGCTGGCGAGTCCTCCTCAAACCTTTACACCCTGCATGGAAGAGCTTTAAATGGCTGTGAAGAGAAGTATTGAGTCCACATCCAAAGAGACATCGCCCGGTAGCCTCTGGAGAGGCAGGTCCATCTTGGAGGTGCAACCAGAGATGCTGTGTTGTTCCTGGTGAGGTTAAGGAGAGCTGAGGACATTTTTCCTAGCGAATTAATGAAAACGACCTAACGAGTCATCGGGCATTGGGTCTCCACATAGTAGAAAACACCTGAGCAGGCGGGGAAGGCAAGCCGAGGCTGAAGTGGGTTGCGTGAACGGATGAAAATGCCACCCCCAGCTCACCCACCCAGGCGGCAGCTAATGGCTTCGTGGTGGTGAAGAGGAGAGACGCATGGTCTTGTGTGAAAGTCCACACCGATGGGTTTTTCAGGAGCGGGAGGCAGCACACGGCAAGAGTTGGAGGCAACAGAGTGTGGGAACAAACCCGCCTCCGGAGCGGCTGTACGTCATCGCTGGGAAAAAAATACCCACCTCTTGTCAAGGTGTGAGGATGTAATATAATATATGTAATAGAGGATATAAAAGAAAACAAACGTGTGGCGAGCTCTGCTTAGAGAAGGTTTGTTATGAGTTTACTGTGGAGACGCTAACTCGGATCCTGCCAAGTCATTAATAACCCCGAATTGAAAAGATCCGTCAATCAGCTTGAGGAGCCGAACGAAAAACGGCTGAGGGCAGAGCAGGGGCAGAGGCTGCAGGGGGTGTCTGGTTCCTTCAGACAGATGTAAAAAACGACAGAGGGAAATCGTATTGAAAAAAAAAAAACCAACTCAAAACCAATCAGGAAAGCTATAAAAAAAAAAAAAATCCATATAAAATGTAACGAAGGCTAAGAAATTCAGAATATTACAATTTCCAGCTTCCCAAAAGGCTTATTAAAGCACGGCAGCGCGGGGAGGCGAGGGGTGTGGGCTCTCGCTCTGAAAAGGCAACACTTATTGGAATACCAATACATCAGACTTTGAGAAAAGTTCATAACCAGAGGATTACTGATGGCAAAATGTAACGCCATCCCCCAAATCACAGCAAACTGTTAGATCTGGCTCTAAACCGCAACAGAAATGCAAGAAGCCACGTTGATTTAGCGAGGAGGAGATATTTAATATAGAGGGAAACGGGTCAAGCAGCTGATAGCTCTATATAAATATTTAAATGGCAACAGAGCAGCCCATCATGTGTATTGCCTAGGGATTTAGGCTAAATAAATGAAGTTGGCCTTTCCCACCTTGTCACCTGCGAGCTGGTAAATATTTGGGGTGCTCAGTCACCGAGTACGGACACCTTGGGAAAAGAAGACCACAAGCATGCACTGAATTTTAAAAGCAAATAACTTCAGGCTCCCAGACGCGAAGGAAAGAAACGATTGCTGGTTTCTGTTTAGGTCAGAATAATGAAGAGTTTAGTTAATTTGTTACTTAAAGGCGTCTGAAATGACAAATAAATTATGTAAACGGAAATCTTTTCGGCCTTTCCTCGATGCGTTACGGGGTGAGGCGAGGACTGGTGTGTACGTGTTAATGGCACGTGACATTGATGCGTGGAAAGACAAAAATTCGAGGCTGCTTTTGCTTAAAGCACAGGAGGAACTGCGCCAGTTCTGATGGACATCCCACTTTAAGGCATCCCGGGACTTACATTCAGGATGCGAGGTGTAGTACGTAGGTGATGCGCGAATGATTCAGGTCTCTCTTGGAAGGGGGCAAAGAAGGTGTGCGCTGGCACAAGCGTGGCCTCTCACGTTTCAAGGACAGTGCAATATATTCCTTCCATTCCCTACCCAAACTAACAGCTAGCGTGTCTCTCTTCCAGGCCGAACACTAACTAAAAATCGTTGTACGGGTGTTTCTCTCAGAGGCTCAGCAGCACCCACCAGAAACAGCAACACTCTTCTGCAGAGCCTGAGCCTGCTGCGCCTCGCCGGGCCCCGGGACATGAAATAATCGCATAACCGTGTTGGCACCGGAGAATCCCTGGAGAAGTGGTGTGGGATGAGTCCGTCCATCCCCCCCCCCCCCCCCACCCCACCCCCGGCTGGAAATTTCCAAACGAGCTTTTCCGTGATTCAGGCCGGCAGCAGGCATGGAAGGGAGCACAGCGTGAGCCGGAGATGACATGCCGCGAGCTGGAAATGCCTGAGTTATTTCCATATAAAGCGGTTTTAACTTTTATCATTTTATATGCAATGCAAAATAAAAGGTATTTCGTAAAACCTCCCTTCCCCAAAATAGAGCCAGGTCGCTACAGCCAGGCATGAGGAGTGCTGTAACAGCAGAGGGACGGAAAAAATGCCCGCAAATGTAATACAAACCTCTTTTAATACAACCTTTTGCTAGACTGAGGCAGTACATATACATTGAGCTGGTAAAATCATCTTATCAAGGAAATAATGTTCCCCCATCAGCTTTATCAGGATCAAAATTTACCCCACTGCGTAACGTACCCAAGATTTGGCAATGGAACAGCATTTATATCCACGCCATGGCTACATCCCCTCTCCTTAGAGGAACATCCTGGTGAGATAAAAAAAGATGGGGAATTATATATTATTGATTTAGACCTCGCAGCTTGTTTTTTTTTTTATCAGAGGAGCTTTGGTTGTTCCAGTCGATTATCCATTTTAAGGTGGGAAGGGGAGGGGCTGGTATCACATTAGCGATTTAAGCATGTGCATGGCTGCTGGCGAGGGTGGCGTCTTTCCCACGGCCCTTCAAAAAGGGCAAATAAAATCGGGCCAAACCCGGAAGAGTAATCCTGCGAGCATCCGTCTGATGTGCGCCGTGGGCTGGTTGTTCCCTTCCCCGGACACCTTCTGCTCAGGCTGGTACAGCCAGCGGTTCATATGGGACTCGGATAAAAGAAATACGCGGTAAGTGGGTGATAGAAGAGGTGAGATTTCTCCTAAAGAGGGCTAAAAATGTAACATCCTTCCCAGCTCTACGGGGTGTATACAAATTCACTCCGAACGGGGGAAAAATGGAGTATCGGCATCACGAACGCTGCTCGGAGATTTGTTTAAAAGCTCTGTTGGTTTCCTTGAGATGTCACGCATAAACGAACACAATAATGTAATATTGCTGGAGAGGAGATATTAATACGAGGAGATATAATACGAGGAGATATTAAGCTTTTGAATGACAAATGAGTATTTGATGTAAAACGCTGCACAAGGTAACTTTTTAATACCTTGGGACGTCGCGTCGTGCCAGGTTGACGGGCGGTAACTGTTGGCTGGGACAGATAAATGTGTCCTTGTTGACCTTGCATGTTCTTCTGGATACCCTGTTGGCATTCAGACACGGTGGGGGAAGCAAAATCCACAGGTAGGGATGCCGAATGGCACCCGGGAGGCATCCACCACACTTACCCCTCGTCTGTCCCCAAATTTAGTTCGCGCTTGGTTCTCCTCGCGGCTAAACCCCAGCCTGCCACCTGGGCTATGAACATCGGCGTGATTTTTCCCAGTCCCCCTTTTCCCCTCTTATGTTCCCTTTTTCCCCATTGCTGCATGTTTTAAGGAACGTAGAAGTACACAAACTTTTTTATCGTTGGGGCAACAGGCAACACTTAAAAAGAGAAAGTCCTGCGCTCACCATATAAACAGTTATTCGTGCTGAGGGGGAAATAAAATTAATACAGCGGGCTTTCATTGCAGGGGAGTAACGGCGAACCAGAGCTGCCGCGGTAAATAATGCGGTTTATGGAATTCGGTAGAAAGCAGCAGTCCTGCGTCCTTTCCTGCCAAGTGGCAGCCGCCCGCTGGGGCTGGAGGCGGAGGGAAAGGTCCCACCAGCGGTGACGGGGGAGGCAGGGAGAGGATGCGAGCGGCCGTGCCCCCGACGCCCCCGGGAACGCTGGCCCAAAGGCTCCCACCCCTACATGCAGGTGACAGCTTGCACAGGGCGGAGAGCACGGGAATTGCCTATATCTAAGGAGATTCGCCCTGGGATATTATTACAAGTCCAGCTAGTTGCCTTTTCTTCCTGATAACCTCATTTTTATTTTTTTTAATATATATTATATATAAAATTAAATGTGTACAATTTATTATATATAAAATTAATAGACAGGGTGCCACATCCGCACAAACACCAAGCACGCACCACTCCGTGCTCACGTGGCTCCTGTAGCTGTTATTCAGACCCATTTCAGATGCTTGTGAGAAACTCCACTCCTGGGGCGTCGTTCACACCGGACCAGCTCGGATCCGTCACACTCCTGCCATCGCCACAGCAGGAAAACGAAGAGGGGACAACAGCCCCTCCATTAATGAATCACAACCAAATGCCTGTAACAGCCAGCGTTTTTCCCAGATTCTGGCTCTTTTTTTGCCAGAAATAGGTAATTTTCCGGTACATGAGACCTGCTCAGAGCAGCTGCATCTCTACAGCTGGCAGCCCTGCGGATCACAGCACCGAAAACAGGAGCTGCCAAGGGGGATGCAACGACCCCAGGTATCGCCTCTGCCAGCCAGGAAGAGTTTGAGGGTTGTTTCGTCATTTGGGGGGGGATATTTGCTGTTTCCCCCGTGCCCCAGAGCCCCCATGCTTTAGCTCCCCACCACTGCCCCTAAAAGGGTTTCCTTGCCCGGGTTTTGGGGGGTCTGAGCACGCAGAGCGTTTAGAGCAGGATTAGGTTCTGCATCCCACGGAGGAGGGTTGTTTCTGATCGTTTAGAGCAGAAATGCAATTTTTAACCTCACCTAGAGCACAGAGGCTTTTTTACCACCCCAGATGCGAGTGCAGCGCTGGGGTAGAGGGTTTCCTCATGTACTCCTGCTGCTGCCCCGGGGGGCAAAACAGCCCCAGCCTGCCGGCTGTGGTACCCCTGCAGGTAGCCAGAGGCAAGCATTAAACACAGCCAGCTCTTTTAAGGTATCAAAGTTTTTCTTGATTTCTCAGGGTTATTTTCAGAGAGACAAAAACGCCAGAGGACGTTTAGATCCGCTCGAATAAGAGAATCTCAGAGGAAAAAAAAAAAAAAAGGGGACATCTGCCAGCCCAGAGCCAACGCTGCACCCAAACCACAAGCGAGAAAGCTCTAATAAAATAAAGATGATGTCCTTAAAATTGAAGACAGAGGTCTGCCCACAGAGCCCAGCACCTGGCAGCCATCCCCCCACTGCCCCCCCAGCTCTCTAACAGCAGGCACCAGCCCAACCTCTCCTTTTATTTACCCAGAACACCTGCTAGCAATTTCTTGCAGAACACAATCAGCTTTTAATTAACGGGCAGGTCGTTTGTCACCTGCACTTGTTGAACAAGGTACTGTGTGCTCAGCTGCGGCGCTGGGCATCCTTCCCCCCCCCCCAGCCTGTGCCAGTCGAGGGACCTTTGCTCTCAGGGGCTGAGGATACGTTTCATGTAATACCAAGCACTAAAGAAAGTTCATCTCTTATTTATTTCTTATAATAATTCTGTAGTGCTGATAGGGTTGTTGCATTTCGTTGCTGGTAACGAGGTGTGCTGAGGTGACACCCCCCTCCCGGGCTCTGCCAGCCGTGGGGAGCCCCTGCGGGGGCTGCGAGGAGTGAAATGGGGGGCTCTGCTCCGCGTTGTAGGGTGAGGGCTGTTCAGGAACAGGTAGGTGAGTCTCAGTGGCCGGAGGGGAAATGTTTGGACACCGACTCCTGCTCTGCCGGTTTTTCAGCTCGTTCCGGGTGTGCCCGCGCTGTTTGGGCCGTGCGTTGGTCCGTCAAGCAATAATTAAAGCAACTTCTGCTCTGACACAGCGTTCGGACAAGGCTGGTAGTGGGGGAAATTCCCCTTTAGTCGTTTCTCGGAGGGTGCCCTGGTGGGCGGCAGGATGAGACCCCTGTGCTGAGCGTGTCTGGGGCAGGCAGGCGGGTCTGGGGGGCTCGTTTCACCCACCAGCCCCGCGGCCCTGCTTAATCGAGGGCTTAGCAGTGAAACGGCGGCGCAGAGAGGAGCTCGGAGGAAGAGTGCTATTTTAAGTAAAGCCATTTGTTAATCAGGGTGGAAATTTACTGAGGAAGAGGGGACCTGGGCACAAACAGCAGAGCTTTCCCAGGCGCCCGCTGGGAAAATACCCAGATAATGTGGGTTTAAAAGCACTTGCTGACGAACGTTACCTGCTCACCCCTCAGGTTCACCAAAAAAACTTTAAAGCTTTTCGCTTGAGTTTCTATGGGGGAAAAAAAACTGGATAAGTAATTTATACACCGGTTAGGAAGAGTAAATTTTAGTAGGGAAGGGTTGTGTTGCCTTCCTACGCGGTGGCTCTCTACCATACTGCTCTTCTCTGGACCCTCTGGATCTCCTGCGGCTGCTGCCCCAGGAGGTGTGGGCTCCTTCAACAGATGCAATCTATGCAGAAGAAAAGAAAAACACTAAACTTAGAGGAATACCGTGGAGAACTTTCTTCGTTGAGAGCTCTGGGCTACAAAATGCTTTCTGACATGTATTGATTCAGCAAAAAGTCTATTAATGTATAATAATGCCACTTTGTCATTTTATATCCAATTATTTCTGCTCCACATCCTTGGGATTTCCCAGCTGAGCGCTATGAAGTGGGCACAGGGCAATCTCGACTTTTTTCGCTTGCTCCAAAAAAAAAAACCCCAAATGCGGCCGATGCTGGAGTAGCCGCTGCAATTCTTCAGCGTAGGCTGGGCGAGAAGTCAGCTCCCGTGGCCAAAACGCTCCATGCTCAGATCGGGGGTTCTCCTAAACCTGTCCGCTCCTTTGATTTTTCTGGACTTTGGCTGTTTTTTTCCTTGCAGGAAGCTAAGCCGTAGTGTGTCCCAGATTCACCTCCTGAGCCCGGCACCGCAATGTCTGTAATGAAGATGCAGCAAGGGGTTAGTGCTGAGGGCACAATTCTGGCCCAGCGGGGCCAGGAGGAGTCTATCTCACCAGAGATACCATCACCCCCCCTCCCGAAACGTAGCTGCTCGAAACCTGGAATGGCTCCAGTGACTCCAAAAAGCTGCCTGGACTTGTTGCACGAATCACCCGCGTGATAAATTTTATAAATGAATCATTATTGATGCTCAAAACCACTGCAGAAAGACCTTGCGCTTGGTGACCGTAGTTCCAAGTAAACAGCCTTCCGCTCTTCAAACCTGAAGTCAGAATTAGACCCCCCCCAAAAAAAAACCAGCGCGGAGGAGAAGACTCCTGCCTGCCGCCTCGCAGCGCCGATGAATCCTTCCTCACGCACGCTGCCAACAACAAGAGAAGGACCGAGCGTAAAGAGCATCTGGAGCCATCAGGGGAAACAGCGTGGCCCCTCCAACGCCCGCCTCGAGCCGCCTTTCAAAGAAAAGCCATTTCAAACACTAAGAGCCAAATATCCAGAACTCTAATACTTGCAAATGACAGGTCATCTGCACCTCCGCGTTCTCCCTGTCATCCTGCGTTTAGTCATATTGCATACGAAGATAAAAAGCCAAATTATGCCATGCAAATGAAGTGAACTTTCGCATTAGCTCATCTATTTATTTTCCCTTAAATATTGCAATTATTCTTTCTATTGCACAATCACTCCTGGCTGCTCCGGGTGCGTTATTAATATGCAGGAGCGAGGGCTCTTTTACGAGCTGTTAACATTCATTAGCACTTCAGGTCCTAACGCGGAGCCAACCTTTCCTCTGCTCATTGTCATTCACTGCGTGACACTAATAGCACCGGGGACGCGGCCAGAAGCCGCCGTCCGCCGCTGACGGCAAATTCCGATGGTGGGTTCGCTGGGGCGCTGGGCTGACATCAGAGCACGCGTCACCGTGGTCCTTCGCAGTTGCCCCTGGAGACAGCAGAAGTCCGGGGTGATAATTATTTAGATTCCTCTTGAGCTCCAGAGGTTTCCGAAAGATTTTTTTCTTTCGCTGTCCTGTGCAATCATGTTGTCATGGTGACCGGAGAGGGATGCTGGACACCGGCCTTGGCTCCCCTTCTCGGAGGACAGGCTGGCCGAGTGATGAAGCTGATGGTTTCCAGTGGGGTTTCGCCACACCTCAGAAGAGAGAAAGGCTGGGGAAAAAAAAAAAAGCCGGGGGGGGGAGGGAACTTTTCTAAAACAGACTTGGAATTTTTTTGCTTAACCATGATGACCAGAGATTTGGGATTCTCATTATTTTGTAGAATAAAGCATAAAAGGTAAGAAGCTTGATCGTGGGACCGGACTAAAAACTTCCCATGGTTTGAGTGGTTCTGGAGCAAAACTGGTTTGGATGGTGCTGCGCCGGCCAAACCCGGGCTGCGGCTGCGTCGTGCTGTTCCCTCGCACAGCCAGACCTCCCCGCGCGGGCGATCATTTACTCCTGTGGCCAAATATTGCCTCGGCAGGAGTAAGGCTCCACAGAGTGATCCCTAAATTACTGGATAGACCGCTCCTAACCAATTATTTGATTACTAATGCGTTTCCACATTGCGTTGTGAATTATCTACCGACTTCCCTTATTCTCCAAGCACAGCACTGGCAAACCCGTGGCAATTTAGCAGGGCTTCGTTACTGAAACTGTCACATCAGACGCGCCTGCCTAAGGCATCCCTCGGCTGTTCCATATCCTGAGCAGCTCCCGAGTGATTTCAAGATGTCTAACCACTTTTGCCAATGGAAAGGCGTGCAGGAGTGTTGGCTGCTCTGCCAGAAACTGCCCATCCGGCCAAAGTTTTGCTCTGCTGACTGAAAGAAATGAGAAAAGGGGACTAGGATTGCTTCAAAGGGAGCGTGTGGTCCCTTTACAAGGATACAGCATTTCGGCGCCTCCTGAAAGCCCCGGTTCTCCTGAACTGTGTCAGTGGATAGTAGATGCAGGTTGGAAACCGTCCAGGGGACCAAAGCCAACTGTGAAATGGCAGCTTCCTCCGCCCTGGAGCAGGAGGTCCGGGAGGATGAGTGCGGTGTGTAGGACACGACGCTGAATCAGCAGCGCCTGGCGGGGAGCCCCTGGCCACTGCTGCCACCAGCCCCGCTGCCCAGGGCTTGATGTTCGGGTTTTTTTGGCTGCCATCGAAAGCATGAGGCCTTGGGCTGACTGGGATACAATAGCCTAACGTCTAGTTTTACAGCTGCGGTAATAAGATTTTACAGCTCCTCCACAGTCAAAACAATACAGCTTCCACACGCCTGTAGGTTAATTAGAGAAATGCATGGAGATCGTTTCTCAACCACGTATGAAACACTGGGAAAGGAGTTGGCATTTGTCACCGAGAAACGCATTTCCTCCACCTCCATCCCCGCATTCCTCCCCAGCCCACCCATCTCCCTCTGGCACAGTCTTTCCCGGCCAGCTCAAGGTGTTTTACTCGGGTCTGTGCCCGGCAGAGCCGGGGTGGTGATGCCCCCGTCCCCACGCCACCATCAGCCGCCTGCGCCAGGGCCAGCTCGCTGCTGGCTGCAGCCCAGTAATGCAGAGCAGGATGAGAAACCTCCACTTTGGGGCTTCTCACAGCAAATCCGTGATTCAGCATGGGCCGAACAACAGGGGGAGATTGTCCCGTTGACCTTCCTGATTGCTCCAACAGCCTCACTGTGAAACTGAAACTCTTTTCCCCAAATATTTCAAATACCATAAGCTTACATCACCAATATGGGGCACAGTTGCTTGATGCTTTTAAGCGGAGCGGCTTCTCACGGCTCCTCTGTTTTACCACTGTAACAATGCATTTAAATTTCTTATGGAAGCCACGTGTCCTGCTGGTCTGCAAGGAGGGAGAAGTGCTTTTGCAGTCTTGAAGCAGGTCACGCTTTGCAGCCTGTTTTTCTCGAAGCAGCTCAGCTGACGTCTTTCGCTGAACACAGTGTCCAAAATAACCTGTTCGTGAAGGTCAGTCACTACATTCATCAAATACCAAGAAACTGAAGGAACACAATTTTTATGTTATCTATTTACTCGCATCTCCTTGGCCAACTGTTTATTTTGGTGGACTTCCAATGCCCTGGGCAGATTGGTCATTGGAGCCAATGATAATATTTCTTTTTCCTCTGCTCAGCCTATAATGACTACCTCTCTCTCCCTCTTTATCTCCTCTTCTTTTACCCTGTCTGCAGTAATTAAGATCTTACTCTCCAGTTGTCCCTGAGGACGTCCATCCTACCGGAGATACGCCCAAGGGGGCGAGCTGCCACCGAAGCACCTTACCTAAGCAGGGTACCTCTCCGGCTGAATTTTAATGGGATGTTGTCAAATCGACAATGAACCTGCTTTTTCTTGCTACCCAGATGGAGACTTGCACGGTGAAACGGGAAACAGGAGCGCTGCTGCACAGGGAAATTGGAAATCCCCCGTGGGCACCGGTTGCTCGTGGGCTGTATGAGGCGAGAGGACATGGACCATCCTTTCAAAGTCCTGCTGGTTCACACTTGCTACAGGGCCGACGTTGTCCACGTGGCAAAATATATAGCGTGGCAATCATTTAAAATACCTTTAAATTGTCACGTTTTACTTTATTTAGCCATGCAGTGTGGAATGCTTGGAGAATACTTCCTTATTGTCATGTTTTATTTCATTTTAACTGTGTCATCTTGTCATCAGACGCCGCTATTCAGCCAGCCGCATGCTTCGACTCTTCAAGAAGCACCTTTTCCTCTCATCCAAAAGCCTCCCCAGCTCCCGGATCTCTGTGTTGGTGCAGGAGCATCCTCGGAAGAGCCATCGCTTCAGCCCAGCTCCTGTTCTACTCATGGTCCACTTCTGCGCTCTTTGGGAGCTTGCCTTGTTTCTGGGCTGCCAGGTTTGGCTTTTAATTATCCTGTGCTTTCCAGAATGCATTAACAGCACCTGCTGAAACGATGATCAGGCCAGAGACACCCTATGAAGAGGGCACCTTCCTTTTCTGGACACAGGCTGCCAATTTTAGCGGTGCCAGAGAGCTGGGGGCTTGTGCTTCACCACCTTTCAGCCCCTGGTGATCCATAAAAACCCCGGGCTTGACCTTAAACCACCTCAGTCAATACTTGATATCTCCTCGGATCTGTATTACACAGACAATAGGTAAAATATCACAAAACTCTAAGGGATGTCTATCTTAAAGAAATTAGTGAAGGCAAAGTAGCCACTTTAGTGTTTTTCTACTACTAGACAGACGTTAATCCTTAGTGAATTATGTTTGCAGTAGTACTATTTATATTATCTGACCTTTGTTGAGCTGACTTATTGTTATAAATAACTACTCTCAATATGCAGCCAGTGGCTTGTATAATCATTCAGGAACAATAACAAACTAATTTTCCACTGATAATTCCTAAGATATTTGAATAAAAAGAAACCATATCTGCATATCCCGCCAGAAGGAAGTAATCTCCCTGAAAAATATGCTGTTTTGCAAACTGCGTTAGTCAATGACTTTAGCACAGTCACTTTCACAAGGAATTATGCTAATACATGTGGAAGATTTCATTTTCCTTAAAAAACTGTAAGCGCAGTAAGAGACAGAACAGTCCAAACGACTGCAGAGAGATACGCTGCCCCGAGCGATTGATTGCGGGATCCATTCAAATAAATCACGCTTTGTTAGGGGGAAAAAAAAAAAAGGCAAGTTAGAATCAGATGCAGCTATAGCTTAGTCTTCCATAAACAAATAGCATTCAGGACTTAATTAGAATACGCATGCATTGCCTTACACGCAACACGCGCCTGTTTAGGACTCGCTGTACTGAGCTACTGTAAAAATAAGCACCTTTGAAATACACAGGATAGCAAAAATACAACTCAAAAGCTCATGTGCCGTTTCAAACAGGTGCGTAGCAGATAAGCAGCGCCGCCGCGCGCGGCTGAGCATCCCCGGCACGAGCCCTGGCTTCCGCCACCCCGGTGGAGACGGTGCCCACCCCATAGCGGCCTGGGGCCCAGCGATCCCATGTACCCGCACAGGCAACAGCGTGTGAAAATAATGCAATCACCTCCAGGCACTGATTTTTTTAATTTTCTTTTTTTTTCGGTTTCCGTTTCTAGGCTACTTAATTTTGTATGGACGAGGTGGGAAAAAGATGTCCCTGCCTGCGGCTGGGTGCCCGGTGCTGCCATCGCGGGGCATCTGGGGTGAGCTGCAGAGCTGACATCCAGCGTTTGCTCCTTCGCAAGCGAGACAAACCCCGGTGCGAGCACAAAGCCTTGAATATTTCAGTAGCGGGGATGCGATGCCTTTGCCAAAATCCCGCGTTCGTAATTGCCGGCTCTGAAAGTCATATCTGTTTGGGTAACACCACCAAGCTATACCTTAAACCAGCTTTTTAGTCAAAGGAAGGTACAAATATTCTCATGTCCGCGAAGCATACCATTAACTGAAAAAATAATGGGAAAGACTCTCCTGAATGAAGCCTACGGTCTGGTCTGTGAATCTTTAATACGCATTTCTGCAGCTCTGTTCAACACTCAGCAAATTCATATTCTCTTTGACAGAGCAGACATTTTCATGAAGTATTTATAGCAGCCAAGTAAAATAACCATACTTCTGGAGATCTTAATTCACAAACATTGTTTTTAAAGTAATGGCTTTTTAACAGAGGCTTTCAGGAGTCTCTTCCAAACTCCCAGTATTCCTTATTTACACTATAAACAGCGAAGAGATCAAATAATAAAGTGGAAGTGCAATTAAGCTGGTTTTTCCAGGGGAAAATACCTGCCTCTATAGGAACAGGTGTGTAAATTCTGACCGTTCTGTACGAACCGGTGGTTTATGAGCAAAGAAGGTGAGCGAGTCCCGGGGTGGGCTGCGGCTGCCCAGCCCTGCTGAGGCAGGAGGGGAGAGCAAACCCCGACACGCTCGTCCGCCGTTGAAAGGCAGCCGGTCCCCCGGGAGCATCCCAGCCTGGTGAGAATAGCTCCTTCTTCAGAGAAAACGCCTTTGATCCATCGACTGAGAAAAATCACGACATGCCACAACTGTCAGCCTTCTACTACACAGATTTTGTTTTTTCTACCAGTACATTTCTTTCGCTGAGCCAGCAATATTTAAGTGAAAGAAAGCACTGCAATGCAACACAATCTATACTCCTCGTTATCAAACGTTTCCATTTGTTCATAACTCTCTTCACACTTCCAAATGCAGGTTTCAGAGTGGAAACGACAACCAAAACTGATGTTCAAACTCCTCTTCGCTGCCAGGGTTTCTCTGCCTTGGCTGCGCAGACCTTTGCAAGGCAGGTTGACGCTCCATTCCAGCCCAGCACCGCAGCCCGTTCCAGCCCAGCACCGGTTCCAGGTGCTGCTTTCAAGCGGTCACATCCCTCCCCATCTTCCACCAAACCCGCTGCGTCCTGACACGAGGCCAGGATCAAGCATTATTAATTGCCTCTGCACAGCCTTCTGCGAATGCCAGCACAGAATGGTTTTGGTGGTTTGGCTTTTTGTTTTGCTTGGGTTTGTTGCGTTTCTTTTTATTCTTTCCTGACCCAAAGGTCTTTATTTTTATTTTTATTTATATTAGCCACCTTTGGCTTTATCAGCGGTGAAGTCATGTGTCTCACTTGGGGTCCTTGTTCGATAATCCTTGAAGAGGGATGGAGGGACGCTTTTGAAAGAAGATGCCTTGCAATGAGGTATATTCATTCTTTCCACTAAAAGAAAAGTTCATGATAGGGCTTATATTCAAGGAAGAAAATCTTTCACAGACTCCAGCTTTCAAAAGTCCTTAGGAGGTTTGTTGTAGCACACCAGAGGACACTCGTTCTCCAGCTCTCAGAGGAGAGTCTTTGCCTCTCTGGTAAAGGTGAAATATCTCACCTTTCTCCAGCCTTTGGTGGCGGTGCCAGCTGGGGACGCAGCTTCACGAGTCCTCCTTGGAGCCACACCGCAACAATAAGTACGGGGAGCTTCTGTGAAAGACTAACTCACATGCTAATGGCTCATTAGCGCAGGAGGGGTATTTCAGAGCCACTCCTGTAGCCATGGTGAACATTTTTCATCAGGTCTATTTTATTTTTCACCTCTTGCTGATTGCGTTAGGGAAAGTTTAATTGAATACATGCCAATTTAGGCCAGGCTTTACATTTCAAGCTGGCTGCTGTGCAGCATCCACAAACACAACCCTCCTTTGACATTTAGAAGTCATTAACCCCGGCATATATTTTTCTATGGCTCAAAGGCTGTTATCTCCACTCCTCAAAAGGACATCCCAGTATAGACAACATAGGCTCATTTTTCTTTCAGAAAGAAATTACCATAACGGAGTATTTAAGGTCTGGTCCAGACTGCAGAGGCCACAAGCGAGGGACCACAACTCATTTTGGTGGTGTGAATTTTTCCCATCTTCCTCCCAGTTTAAGCTCCAGGTGAAGACAACGGTGCAGCTGGTTTGCCTCCAGCACCGGTTTCCAACAGCTCCAAAAACCTCCTTTTCTTTCATGGGGGTCTCAAGTTTCAGCTGATCTTCCCAACCAGGATGTGCTCAGTAATCCCTAAACAATCTGCTTTCATTAGTGGTTTGCTCTTCAACAGCTCTTTTATCCGAGCATTTCAAAGACCTTTTAATTAAATCTCACAACCCTCCTAAGCTGGTGTCCGTATCCCTGTTTTACACGGGTTTCATTGAATCACAGGAGATTAAGAGGCCCAAAAAAATAAATAATAGGCCTTGTGAGCCTGTATCAGTTTCTCTAACTATTTATTCCTCCACTGAGGGCATGAAACAGCCTCAAGGATACAACCGCAAGCCGGGACCAGACATACAAGTTGGTTTTGTTCAGTTTTCACTGGGACGCCTCATGAAACACCCGGCCCTGAAGCTGCCCCGCCATGGTCCACTCTCTTGGTACCCCAATATTGGGAATAATTATCTTTTTCATGAGCAGATTCAGAAAAGCAGGGGAGAGACAAGATTCTCCATCTTATGGGTGGTTTTATTTCCTTTCAACTGGGGGAAAAAGTCCTGTTGGTTGGAGGATGAGACCCTTGGAGAGACGCATGGAGGACCAGGGCTGCTCCTCGGTCCTTCCTTCTCCGGGGGCTCAGTGGTGACCAAGTCCTGTTTTTTTCCCTCATAACACCACAAATATTTCAGGCTTCTGACCGATCGGCCCTGTCTGCTATAAGCTTATAAGCCGCAGGGGTACGATTTGCTGCCATTAAATTTGTTGGGTTTAACTGTGATTTCAGCGGCAGGACGATGAAAATCTAACAAATGTAAAAGCCTCTGCCCGAGCATCTGCATTTTATAAGTCACTTGGTATTTTTCATTTTGTATTACTCCAATAAATGTGGCTTGCTGGTCAATTTAGCAATATAAGTGCTTCTGATGAGCTCTCAGTGCAAGACAAATAAGCAGGTTTCAGCAATATGAGTCTTAATGTTTCATAGAAATTATTAAAAAATCATAAATGAGTGTTGCTTCCCACTAATTGCCAGTCTACAGTCATGTTCCCGTTGCTTCCTTAAGGAGTTTCACTATTCAGGCCTTTAAAAAATACACAGGCAACCTGGAGAAGACATTTGCTATGACTGATTGCATGCAGACATCTATAAAAAAAAAAAGAATATGGGAAAACGCAAGCAATATCTCTGAGTTCCTCTGAGTTTTATGGGCAGCAGAAGACTCGGCTGCCTCCGTCACTGAAATGCGCTGCCTGCAGGCGAAGATTTCCATTACCAGCGTATCAGGCACATGGGCAGAGAACGAGATAAAAAATCGGTCCTTTGCACAATGTTCAGCAGAGGTAATTAATTGGGGATCGATTCAGAAGTAATCTAACTCCTTTGAAGTTTACAGTGGTAAAATCATGACAGATGGGATGGAGCAGGAGAAATTCCAGCCTGGCCAGGCACGAAATGAGCTCCGTGAGAGGGAGCAGCCAGCCTGAGCCAAGACCTTCCCAAGTATTTCCAAACAGGGGTATTGATGGTAAATTTTTGTTTAACTATCAATAGCGATGCTATTTCTCTCCATTTCAGCTGTGGAGCCCTTTGGCGGCTCTGATGCTCTCGCAGCATCGCAGCGAGCGGCGGAGGAGGGCTGAGGCTGCAGCCTCGTGCCTCGTTCCGCTGAGACAAGTCCATTTAAAGCGTGTAAATGGTAATTATTTATAAACCACCGTCTACACGATTTCCCCTGCCTCTGAAAGACGATCCAATGAATGCTGCTATGTCACTAGTCCGTCCCATCCCTACCCGTAATCCTTACGGAAAAATTGGTGCCATCTACTGCTATTTTTTCAGCACGGCATCCCTGACTCCTGTCAGGGTAAGAATTACTTCAGAGAATTATTGCCAAGTGTCTGCTCTGCAATTTCAGCTTATTCCCTCTCTTTTATAGAATCATAGAATCATGGAACGTGTTGGGTTGGAAGGGACCTCTAAAGGCCATCTAGTCCAGCCCCCCTGCAGTGAGCAGGGACATCTTCAACTAGATCAGGTTGCTCAGAGCCTCATCCAGCCTGGCCTTGAATGTCTCCAGGGATGGGGCCTCCACCCTCTCTGGGCAACCTGGGCCAGTGCCTCACCACCTCTTTGCCACGCTGCTTTGCTGCCCCTGAGATCCTCTAACTGGGAATTCCCCAATTAACAGTGTCCTCATTGCTTCTCCCAAGCCACCCAGGGCCACGGTTTCACCATCCTGAATTATTCCCTTTAATACCTGCTTTTCATAGAATCATAGAATTGCTGAGGTTGGAAGGGACCTTCAAGATCATCAAGTCCAACCATTAACCCACCCTGACAAAAACCACTTCTAAACCATGTCCCTAAGTACCACATCTACCCTTTTTTTAAACACCTCCAGAGATGGTGAATCCACCACCTCCCTGGGCAGCCTATTCCAATGTTTAATAACCCTTTCAGTGAAAAAATGTTTCCTAATATCCAATCTAAACCTCCCCTGACATAACTTGAACCCGTTTCCTCTTGTCCTATCACTTGTCACCAGGAGAAGAGGTCAGCCCCCATCTCCCTACACCCTCCTTTCAGGTAGTTGTAGAGGGTGAGAAGGTCTCCCCTCAGCCTCCTCTTCTCCAGGCTGAACAACCCCAGTTCCCAGTTCCCTCAGTCATTTTGATCCAATTAGATATCAAGAAACTCAACAGGCAGAGTTGCTGATGGCGATAATCGGAGCAGACGTCGGTGGGATGTCGGCTGGTGGGATGCACACCGCCTGTCTCCAGGACCAGGATGGATGCGTGGATCCGCACATGCATTTGAAACCTGGGGTTGGAAAGTAGATTAAAACCAGTCAGTAAAGTCCGGCTGCAGAATTTAATATTCCCATTGCCGATTTTTGAGGTGTTGCTACAAAACACCACTTTTTAATTCTGTTATTCGGTAACGAAGGAGGATCAAGACCGACCAGGCGGTGGAGAACCAGACCAGAGTGATGGCCCGCGATCTGAACGCAGAGCGTGCGTTTTGCATTAGCATGTACAGCCTGGGCTGCTGAAAACAACATATTTCTTGTGAGCTAAAATGAAAAATAAAATACTTAAGTTTCTTGTCAGCTCCTGAGGGACGTAGTGGTGGAAGTGATGCATCCATGTATATTTGTTGTGTGCTGTAATACAGCAAAGCGGTACTGAAGCAATGGAGGTTGCCAACACAATAAGTGCAGCAAACCTTTCCCAAACTTTTCTGTGAAACCTCCCTAATTCCCTGAGCCCTCTGGATGCCCATGGCAATACTAGCAAAAGTAATCCCGACTCTTGTATTTTGTCTAACTGATATTTCTTCTTCATATTCAGATGTTTGTTATATCTTGGTGCCTCATCAGCTCCCAGTGTCTAATGGCTCAGAGCACGTAGTTTAACTTTTACCAGGACACAGGACAGGGATGTACGGATAAAGGAAAATGTTGTAAAAATTCATTTTTTTGCCAAGTCTTGAGAAAAACACATGAAGATAAGAGATCAGCTCCTGCATGACTGTTACGGTGGCGATGGAGGCTGCCTCTATACTATGTAAGCAAAAAAGAGTCTTTTTCAGCTTTGATGTGCATTTCTGCATTTTGAATTGTACGTGAAAATACAGAATATCAACTTAGCTTTCAAATAATTCCAATACTCCACCACACGCTGCCAAACTAAAATGTAGCCGCTTTTGTGAGCACAGAAGTGTTTTGCAGCTATAGGTAATAAAAATGCTTCAGACAGAGCTAACTGCCTCTCTCCAGAGACAACAGAGTCATTACAACCCTCTACCTTCATAGATTCTTGTTTTCATTAGTTTTTTATTTAAAGAAAGAATAAAACCCCCACACTTCAGTGGTACAGCACGCTCACACATAGTTAGCGCAGAAGCAAAGCCACGGGAAAGTCTATTTTAGATAAGAAATCAATTTAATTTTGCAGCACAGCTCCCCTCCCCAGTCTTCCCAAAAATCTGCTCAGAATTATAAATTTCAGGAGGGACGCTGCGGCTATGAGCAATGCTGGGCAGAAGATACTTATATGGCAATATTTTATATACGTAGTCGCTAATACATTATGATCCATAACTGGAGATAGGGAGATGGGTGACCCAGCTGGCAGGTAATGATAGACTCATGGAATGTGTTGGGTTGGAAGGGACCTCTACAGGCCATCTAGTCCAACCCCCCTGCAGTGAGCAGGGACATCTTCAACTAGATCAGGTTGCTCAGAGCCTCATCCAGCCTGGCCTTGAATGTCTCCAGGGATGGGGCCTCCACCCCCTCTCCAGACATAGAGCCCTCAGCATAGTGTAAGGGACTTCCCAAATGTTTGTCCGACATAGGCGACCCCAGGACCTGGATTGCTTGGTAAGGGATAAAGAAAATCATTTTCTACTAATATCAAGGCTATTAGTGGCAAGAGGAATCATTTGCGCACTTTGTGTTGGCCTCTAATCTCATTTAATGGGCTGCAATGGGCTCGTCTTCTCCTCCCCGTGCTCACAACGGGGGGAGATCACCACTCAATGTGTTCCCACACCTATTAGTACTCTATCGAATAGGAAATAATTTCACATAAAGCAGGTTGTGGGGAGCTCTTTCCTCTCTGATACCACAGAAGAAAGATGAAAGGTGGTTTTGAAGGAAAAAATAAGCTTCATTTAACGTAATAGTACAAAGTGAATGAGAAAGCTTTAACCTATTGATTCAGGGCATGGCATAACCTGTTGCAATGATCCATTTCAGTGCTCTGAGGCTGTATCTTGAATTAAAGAAGCATTCAGCATGCTCACGCTGAGACTCTGAGACTCTCTTTTCTTTCAAACGCATGTTTTCTTTGGCTCTTATGTGAATTGTATGCATTGTTTCCTTGCTAGCAAAGTGTCTGAGCGAAATGCTTTCCAACACAGAAATTATTTGCCATTTTACGAATAAAATTATTCTATTGTATTCAGTGATGGCTTTCAGAAAAGGGGCATTCGCTCCAGCTTGCATCACTCTCAGTTTTCTCTCTTTCAGTGCAGTTTCAAGGCACTATATCATGGCTTGTTTCCAGCGTTAACATAAAGGAAAACATTGCGCGTGGTGTAAATCCCAGCTCAACCCCTACCCTTCTGCAGAGGCAGAATCACAGAATGGTTTGGGTGGGAAGGGACGTTACGGACCACCCAGTGCCACCCCCTGCCCTGGGCAGGGACACCTCCCACCAGCCCAGGTTGCTCCAAGCCCCGTCCAACCTGGCCTTGAACCCCTCCAGGGATGGGGCAGCCACAGCTTCTCTGGGCAACCTGGGCCAGGGGCTCACCCCCCTCACAGCAAAGAATTTCTTCCTCAGATCTCATCTAAATCTCCCCTCTTCCAGTTTAAAACCATTACCAGACCATTACCAGAAGCTCCATCCCTGGTGCTCAGGATGTCCGGAAAAAAAAACCTACTGCAAAAAACCACATTTTTGCCCCATTTTTCCCCCGAGCTATTTTCCAAAGAACGTGTGTTTAGCTGGGAGAGGCTTGAGCAGTTTTGCTCCTGCCGTCCGTGCTGAGATTGTGCCTCACACCCCGGGAGCCGCATTTGGCTGACCCCTAACTTTGACTTTCAAATGCCCCCTGATAAAGCACACGACGCGAGGACATCCACCACACTCGTGCACATCGGTACCAGCATCACCAATTGCCAAAGGGACCACAAGCTTCTCAGGACTAATTGGGGTGGCGAGCAAGCAATTAGGAAGAACCAGCCCACAGCACCCGCTATTGCCAGCGACCCTGCTTCTGAAGGGTGTAAAAAAGCATCCACCATCAGCAAAATGGAACTTTGCATTTCCCTTTTTCCTTCCTAAAACTTAACAGCCCCTAAAGCGCTTCAAAATAAAGTTTTTTGGGAAAAAAAATTTTCTTCCTAAGCGAAGACTTGGACCGCCACAATTCTGAGTAAATGTTTATGGCCGCGCTATAAAGTGCTGGTAATGGAAATGCTGACGGTCCTTTAGCCGCAGTGGTCCCAGCTGGCCCCTCTGATAAGAAATTACATGAAATGAGGAGAAAACAGGACTTTCTGATTCGGCGGGGCTATCGTGCAACAGAGTGGTAAAAACAAGTTGGATTTTCAGCATGGCCTCCTGGCTTTTTTTCCCCAGCTTCTATTTTGGCCCAGTGGCTGGAATGTTTTAAATGAGTGTTGGGCATGCATTAAGATTTTATACGGTGAATATTTCAACATCTATGAGCCTTTAATACACCGCTGCTCAGCTTAGCTCAGGAAATTTGAAAATTAACATGTAGCGACCGTACAGCTTCCATAAAAACATTGTTATATGATGCACCAGCAAAACAACAAGCCTAAATTTGCCACAGTACTGGCTGCATGCTTGCAATCAATTTGGCTTTGTACAAATGCAAAAATGTTCCCCTTGGGAATGTGCTAGGTATCAGATTTTTCCAGTGCCTATGGAACACTCTAAAGGCATCAAAAGTGACCCAAAACAGCACGCATATGGATGGTTTGCTGTACTGTCTATTAAAATGTTCCCAATTTAAAATACTTTTTGGCAAAACACATAAAAATGCTTTAATACCCTCAGCACAAACTGGAAAAAATGGGAATCATCCCGTTTTGGAGCGGTGAATTTTCAGGTTACCCGGGTGGAGTCCGGCACAGCCAGGCACCGGCCCTCAGCCACGAGCACCTCGGCTGCACAGCGTATGCTAATGAGCTTCATTATTAAATAATAAACAGCAACATTTAATTAGTGCAACCATTACTATGCATAAAATACTTTAATTACACTGAAGGCTGGTGGCAAGAAGCCGGTTTGGGGTGAAGTTGAGTGGGAGGCTCAGCTCTCAGCTGCGCACTGAAACGTGGCCGTCAACAGAGACGGGGGTTTGCCTTTGGTGCCTTCACTCACAGGTTAATTATACACTGGAATTGCTTCAGTTTGGGGTTTAATTGGCAGAAGGGGGGCAGTCCAGCTTTATTCTTGGTTGTGTCACTGCTGTTGGGTGAGGACGGGTGTCATCGGTGGCTGGGTCCAGCTGTGCTCATGCCAGTATCCAAGTGTGCATGGCGACGGCAGAAAACCCCTCTCTGCGACCATGGGCTCCCTGGGATGGTGCAGGGAACCCAGAGTTTGGAAGAAATGACTGAAGTTTTAGTGCACAAAATCTAGAGACTGACATTTCACCTATAGTTTCAGGATATCACAACAATTTCCAACTATTTACTATCTTACTCTAGACTAAACCACTGCAATTAGCAAAGGTCCAGGCAAAAAAGAACCAAAATCCCAAAAGCAGTTGCACTCGCAGACATTGTTTTAAAACATACTGGGCACCAACAATCTGTGGGTGATTCTCCAATTAACCACCAGCTGCTGTAGAAGCTGACCAAGGCTGTCCCCGACACCATCTGCTCGGCATGGCAGGTCTGCGCGGGGATGGTGCAGGCTGAATTCATGAGCCAGGACTTCAGCCCAGTCCTTCTCTTGCACCCTGCTGCCATGCAGCTTCCCTGCAAACCATCCGTGTCGTTCCCAGTTCCTTCCTCTTCCCTGGCACTTTTTCTCCTGCAAAATGCTTCTTACAGAATCATAGAATCACAGAAGGGTTCAGGTTGGAAGGGACCTTAAAGGCCACCCAGTGCCACCCCTGCCCTGGGCAGGGACACCTCCCACCAGCCCAGGTTGCTCCAAGCCCCGTCCAACCTGGCCTTGAACCCCTCCAGGGATGGGGCAGCCACAGCTTCTCTGGGCAACCTGGGCCAGGGGCTCACCCCCCTCACAGCAAAGAATTTCTTCCTAATATCTAATCTTCAGACATGCTTCCATTTTTGGCCAGGTTTTCCTTTTCCTCTGCAGGGCAGGACACGGGGCTGTCCACCAGCACAGGGCTCTGGACATCCCTGTGGCCACGCTGAGCCAGGAGGCGGCATGGCTCCAGCCTTCATCTCCTCCAGCATCCCTTGCCCAAACAGTCGGTCCCCATCCTTCAGCTCAGGAGGTGTCTAAGTGGGGGATTTGTAGCTTTCTGGAGCGATCCATCTGCTGTGAGTCTTCCAGGAGATGCACACGTATAAATAATACCTTGTGTCATCACCGGTGGAGACATTAGTCCTTGGTAGCCACGCGGCAGATGGGCTGGAGGAGTCTCATCAGCATCCTCGGTGTTGCCAAGTGGCTAAGTGGCAGCATGTGTTGTCACTACACGGGAGAGTAATTTTGGGACATCGCATGTCGCCAGCTGAAAAAGCGATGAAGCAATCAAACCGGAGTGAAATTAAAGCTCCTGGTTTATCCCCGGCTGGATAAATTGGGGCAGGATGTGCACCCCAGGATGGAGCCCACCAGAAACCACCACTCAGGTTTTCCTTCACTCCAAAGCCTGTGCTTGTACATCCACCTGCCCCAAAACTGGCTGCCTCCGAACACAGTAGGATGCTTTAGCAAACAAGAGTGAAAAGCATCTTCCAGCTTTGCCAATGTTAGATTTGCTCAGGAATTTTTAGAATTTTTTTTATCAGTTAATCAAATCTTTCAAGGTTAATTTTGTTGGTTACATTGCTTTTCTCAATAGAGTAATTTGAAGGTGCTGAAAAACACATTTAGCAATAACATACATGCGAAGGAAAAGATTATGATGGAAACACTTGAAAGACACTGAATTTTTTAAATTTTCTGATATGGGTCAGGGACATTTCAGGACCTTAAAAGGATTCATGAAAGGAGAAAGCCAGCACCTGCCCAACTCCCTTATGATTCTAGTGTCTAGAGGTGGGGCATATGGTGAGACACGTCTGTGATAGCCATGGGTCCAAGGGCATCACTCCGCTGTGTGCTGGGCACGGTGCTAGCACCGAGGTCCGTAGGTTTGTATAATACCTCCCACGTACCCAGGATGCAAGAAGAGGTCCCACCAGCTCTTCTGGTTCCTGCCTGGATGGAGACTGGGGAGGGGAGGACACGTATTGCTCATCGTTGCTGCACACCCATTAATTACAAAAAGCTCTCAGTGTCCAGGCTGCACATACTGGCACAAAGATGTGACTCCATGGAAGTCACCGCGGGCGGCTGTGCTGGGAGCGGAGCGGCAGCAGCATCCGCCTTATGCTCCTCCAGCCCAGGAGGGGAGGTAGGGTTGCCAAAACCAGTCCGGCATCCCAGAAATGGGAATGTGCACGTCCCAGCTGGCCACTCTTGTCCCGCCTGCCCTCTGCTCGGATCTGCAGAGCAGAGGAGAGCTCAAAATAAAAGCCTGTGTCCGTGGCCATATGACCTCTGTGGAAACAGCACGTGTAGCTCGAGTTTCTCCAAAGCCTTCCCTGCTCTCGTGGTTGCATTCAGTTGCCCAAGTCGATTGATAACGGGTCACATTCAAACGGTACTGGAAGAAAATCTGTTGTCAGTTGCCACATCAGTCGCAAAAACATTAAAATAAATTATAAATGTCTGGGTTTATAACAAACTCATATTTTGCAAGTTTGAAAACTTCGGTTTCTTGTGGAACATATTTTCTTCCTGGAACTTTGTGCTTCTGCCTTTATTCATCAGAAATGTTTTAGTCTTAATTTAACATTATTCTGTTGCTGCTTTATGGATGACAAACACATTGCTCTCTCCCCTGCTTGCATCTGCCGCGAAGACAAAAAGACGATATTCTGCACCTGTCTCTGCTTCACAACCAGCTGAAACGAAATTCGACTCAACAGTCACTAAACAAAGTGCAAGCAATGACTCAGTATGGAAATAAGACTTATTTCTTTTTAACTCTATTATGTGACAGCACAAGAGAGCGGGCATGATTCCTTGTACGGCGGTATATATATGGTGAGCCTATTTCAAAATCTTCTTCCAATGCTTTCTCAACAACTCCGAGACAAAAGGAAAAAATACTGTATTTCTCTCCTGCGCACGATACTGATGCACATCTGCTCTATTCGCTATTTACATTTTTTAAACTTTAACTAGGCATGGTTAAAATACAAAATAATGGAACAAAAATAGAGGAAATGTCTCAAGCCCCGGGCTAGAGCCAACCTGCACCTGAATTTTCCCAGTATCCGCCAAACTTTTAATAGCAACCTGTTTAATAGACCCCCAGAGGGGTGGCTTCCCCAGAGACTGTGAAGTCTCCATCCCTGAAGGTTGTCCAGACTTGGCTGAGCAAAGCCCCAGCCGACCCGGGCTGGCGCTGGCAGTAGCCGGCTGCTCGGTGGGATGCTGGGCTGGATGAGCCCCACAGGTCCCTTCCAATCAACGTTGCTCTGATTTTGATTTCCTGCAGCTGCTATTATTAATAAGGTTGAATCAAAACCATTGCTAAGTGTGCAGGTTATAAATACCATGGTCTTTGTACGCTGCTGGTGGTTGTAATCTACCAAATCCCATCTGCATTGCAGATGGGGTGTGCTGAAGTGGCCCAGCCACTTAACTCTAATTGCAGGTTGGAGCTTTAGGCTTTACAAAGCCAAGGTTAATTTATTTACGATGACCAGATGATGGTGCTGCCTATTATTATCCATGTCGTAAGGGTGTTCCAATGGTCCATTCAAAACTGGGAGCCTGATGAGTTGGGCACTTTCCAGACATGCAGAATAAGTTTCTGCCTAAGGAAGGACATCTACAGGAAAAAGAACCAACCCTGAAACTACCCCTTCCCTTCCACGACAGACAGAGGAACAGTGGAAGATGCTAAAAAGAATGTGGGTACAGCAAACAAATCAGAGAGGGGCATGGTGTAAGGTACTTGGGTGCTTTTGCATCTTCACTTGTCTCTGCTACAGAGTTTTCAATGGAAGACAACCCTACTTTGGAAAAAATTGTAAGGCGGAGAGAGACATTACTGGAAAATAAATTGATCGTGAGCAAAGACAAAGCAGGAAACGAGTAGGGAAGACAGCGGGGAGAAGAGAGGGCAGGTAAGGAGCATCTACTACAGGGGAGTGTTCGTGGTGTTGGGGTTTATGGTGTAGGTGGGAAGCCAGCAGACCAGAGTGGCTCCCACTATTTTTGAGGAAACCCAACTGCCGGGCTGGGTGAAGGCTGAGTCCAGAGGACCATGCAGCTCCCCGGGGCCTGGTGCAAGAGTCGCAGAGATGCTCAGGGGCCCTCCCCCGCTCTGTCGGACTCTACGTGCTTTGAGGAAGAAGCTGCCGGGACATCAACGTGCCACGTGTCTACTCATCAGGCTTTTTTGACGAGAAGAGTAAGTCTAGCGCTCTGCTGCTTTGGCCCTCCTCCAGGCAAGACCTTCGGTGACGGAGAGGTGAAGCGCCGTGCTGAATTTTCACTTCTGATCTGATTTAACTTCAACCGTATTTCAGGCCACATTTAATATCTACGTTTTGCCTTAACCGGTCATATCTTCTCCTTGACCTTAGTCTCATGGGGGAACTTTGCCAGGTGCTGTTTGGGAGTCACAAATGCTGTGTTACAGCCATTAACTCCGTATAGTTACAGACTGTAGAGAGTTATAGTAGGAACTGCATCTATACGTACGACACATCCGCTACCTGTGAAATGAAGATGGGTACAACACACTGAAACAGTACTTCCGGAAACATTTCAACTCTGAGGATGCTGGGGCAAGAACTACGGAAACTTTAAAAAACCACAGACACTTCTGCAGCAAACTTTCTAATATCTGCTGTCCATCTTCACCAATCTCGTTTCTTTCTTCACTCGGATTTATGTATTCACTGACTTTCAACAGAATTTTGAGTCTTTTATCTGTTCCCCGTCTTAAACAAAATCCATTTTGTTAAAGTGAATAAACCTAATACATTCCCAACTGCAGTAAACACAGCAATTTTTTTTTTTTTTGACTGCATAATATAGTTATTTAAAAAGTGCTAATTGCTTCTTTTGGAAAAAGTGCCTGAATGTTCCCGTTCCAGCACGGAACAAGCAGCATATGTACGGCGCTATCAAGATTGTTTATCTTCCCTGCTCCTCTATTCTTAACATTCTCCGGTTATTCTGAAGCCTGGCAGGCTCTGTGTAAAAGAAGTGGGTAAACGATTTAAAAAGTAGCCCTTTCAGCATTGAGCTGAGTGTAAAATAGCAAGCAAAATAGGCTTTTTACTGCACCGTTATGCCGTCCTAGTGTGGGAAGCCATGGAAAGCCTTCCGACTTGCTGCCCTCGCTGACAGGTCATCTTCATCCCCCAGGGAGGCACTGACACGATTATTTCGCTTCCCGTTTGCACAACATCAGACTTAAATGCGGAAATACCCACCTTGTGAAGAATATAGCTTGAAGGCAAAAAGGCAGTGAAGGTCTAAGGATCTGGCTTTGCTGCGCTCTACACCGCGTCAGCCAAACGCACGCGGGAGGAGAAAGAGGATTGCTTTTGGAACCCGTTCTTCCAGCTTCATGTTTGAGTCACATCTCATAAGCTCTTAACTGCTTGTCAAAAATTAAATACAAGTTAAAAGTGTTCTCTGTGGCCCACAGAATGCTGCACTTTAATAATCATGCTTTACGACGTTGGCTGCTCCTGTTCTGCTGCTTCCTGCCCACCGTCTCCTCTGAAAGGCGCCAGCAGCCCCTGCCTCCAAAGCTTTCTACAGGTCACAGATTTATCGCTCTCCTAACATTTTGGGAATAGGATTCTTCATTGAGGAATATAAGGGAAATGATTGCACTCACTTCCCCTAATTTTGTGAAGAAAATAAAATACTGGGACTTTCCTGGAGGACCGAGAGTCCACCTCCTTTTCCCATAAAATGCAGAGGCAGCAGGGTACCTCTCGGAGACAGACTCCTCCAACCCAGACAGCACACTTGAGCTGTAAAATAGCCTTGCCTCTCGTTACAAATGGCTTTGTGTCGTTACAAATGGCTTTGTGTCATTACAAATGGGAGGTAAAATTCACTCTGAAGTGTATTTCTTACAGTAAAGTTCATCTTAACAGGTTGGCTTTTTTTGAAGGGAAAAAAATTATGCGTATTTTAAGTCAAAACGAGGACATGGAAATGGCCCTGGATTTTTCAATAGAGAAGACCAAGGAAAGGTCTTCGATGTTTTCCAACCCAAATTCATTAACATACCATGTGAAGTAGCCATTGGAGCAAACTGTCCCAGATGTGCCTGCTTTGGAGACCACTCAGTCCTAAAGAACTTGCATCAGGATATGTATCCGTACGCTGCCAGGAGAGAAACTGCTAAAATAAGAAAACCTGGATTAACGGCTTTCAAGTCTTGTGGCCAGGCCATGGACATGGACCATGGTGATGGGTCACAGACCCAGACCTCACCGTGGGCAAGGTGAGCACCGAGCGGAGACAGCCACCCCCACCCCTGGGGAGACCCCATGGTGCATCGGTGCCTTTCCTTGCCTGGGGAAAGGCTGGGTTGGACGGGGGCGATACAAGGATGCTCGCTGCTCCTGACCAAACTCTAGTGAGTGTCAATAACAAAAGGTGAATGTCTTTTATGTTCTGGGAGAAGTGCTAAAAGGCAACTCCAGCAGCTACACCAGCTGCCACCGCAGCTCTGCGTCCGGGGCAGGAGCCTGCGCTTCACCGGGATGTGCGGGCACAGCTGGCGGGCACATCTGCAGGCCGTTTGAAAATGCGGATACTGAGCTCTGCCCTACCCACCCGCTGAAGCCAGGGCGGTGATTCGCAGGATGAACATGGTCTGTTGTGCCCAGTGAAGGAAGCAGGGACTGTACCCACTCAAGAGAGGACACGCAGCCTCCATCACCGACGGCGGTGCCATTGTGTTCCTCCCCGCAAGCAGGACACGCAGGTATGAGTCAGGATGAATCAACTCCCGCCGGCAGCAGGGGACAACTCGCTCTGATTGCGACCACGCTGGCAGCTGGCCGAAGGACAGGCGGGCTGAGGAGCAGCGCTCCCACATCCCAGCTTTCTGCCACAGCAAGAACACTCGGGCAACACCGCAAGGACACGCAAAAGCCATGCGCACCCCCTGCTGCTTGTTTGATCTGTGAAAGAGCTGACACAGAGTCCCAGAAATTCATATTAACACCCATCAGCTACCCCTTCCCTCTTTAGCAGGGCACCAAAACACCCCGCGCCAGCAGCTACCTTCAAACTGCAAGAGAATTTCCAGACTTTTGCCTTCTGAAAAAATAACGAAAACTACAATAGACATATATATGGAGAAAAAAGCCTGAGGTCTCAAGATCCAGTGGGCTTTCTTAAGAGATATGTTTTGACAGTGAATGCTAATGTGCACATCTGTAAAGGCAAAAACAAAAGACTCCCCTAATGAAAAACCCGCTCACATTTGATTGCGCCAGGGATAAACAGAAGTCGGCAAAAACGTCAATCAAATTGATTTTGTTATAGTGGGTTTTGACCATTCTCTGTTTTGAAAAAAGATATTAGATAAGTGCCCTTGCCACTTCGATGTGTTTTTTAACATCAAGGTTAAGAAGCTGGTAATTATTCCGTGCAAAGAGACTACCTGGGGCTCAGGTTGAAAACCATATTGTACCGGGATGTCCGACCGATGCCGATAGCCGCCCAGCGCACTGTGCCCGCCGCCTGGGGGGGGGTCAGCCCCCCGCCAGGAAGGCCGCGCACCCAAAAAGATGCATACATCAAGGTATAAAATAAGCTTGCAGTTGCTCCAGATGTATATTTTTATATATACATTACACAGCTGTAAATAGACACTGGTGCCAGAGTAAATCATTGAAACGGGTGTAAATTGGAATTAGGGAGCAAGGTTCTCCCCTGCGGCCGAGGATGGCGAGCCACGTGCCTCGAATACCTGCCGTGATGGTACCACCATCCCCTGCTGCCTCACCATGGCCTGAAATACTCATGTTTCACACACAGGTACAGCAAATATTGTATATTTGTACCATGGCTCAGAGGGGTTTTATAGTTGACATTACTCGGGGGGATTTTTGGTTTTTTTAAATATCGTTACAGTTTTGAAGCAGCATACGTAGCGAAGTCAATGGAGCTACATTATTTCACATTATGTTAGGATCTGAAAATACTACTGGAAAACTTTGTTTATTCCTATGCCAACTATCTTTCTTAGGAAATGCATGTATTTAAAGCAGCGTAGCTAAATAAAGTAATTGACAGAAAAAAGACGGCGAGTTTCCCGGTAGCCCAGCACCAGGTAGTTTTCTCCCATCCCGCTGGCTGGTAAATGCTCTCCTGCCCAGTGCCTGAAGTGACTCATGCCTTCGCTTGGCTCTATTTTAAGGCACCAGAATATCCAGCCTCTGCCTGCGATGGGGAATGGTTTTCCGTGATGTAGATCATTTGTACCTGTCGGCTCCAGCCGCTTTCCTGTTTACTCTCGCTAATAAAACGCCGACGTCAGGAGTGAGTTGTTCTGGTACTTGGATTTCGACATATGCACTCGATGGGGCCACTTTATTAGGGTTTTCGTCTGTTCTGTGGCTGCTGCACCCTGTCAGCCTCCTCCCCTTAAATAAAATCTGCCTTTAAAGCTGCTGGTGATCTTTTACAGTGAAAACCACCCTGGCACTTGATGTTCTCTTTCAGCTTCTGCCGAACTTACATCCTGTGCCCGTGCTCCCGCGAACCTGTTTTCCCACAAGCTATAGAAATAGCTTATTCTGCATTATAAAACAGTACAGAAAAATACATATTAAATGGCTAGAAAGCTTTAAGGATGCGCTGCAAGCCATTCATGCAGCTCCTGTACACTTCAAAAAAAAAAAAAGCTCAGATGGAAAGCAGCTCTGATCCTTTAATTAACCCCAAAAAGCAGCTGACGCGACGCAGCTCCCCCAGCAAACATCGCCTGTTAGATGTTTCTTGTTCTCCTTACGCCACTCCGGCACACGGTGTATCGTGAATAAATAGGAATTCTTTTCAATAATGTTTTGCAACGAGTTACAATGGCAAATCACCAGGGGTTCAGCCGTGAACCGTGGCATTTACTCTTCTTTGTCTGCGCTTGATTTACACCCGTCAAAGACAAAAAGTGGGTTGTGTACAAACAGGGGTGAGCGAAGCTGAGGAAGGTTTCAAGGAGAAATAGGCTGGGAGCGAAGCACTGAATTTGAGTTCTGTTCAGAGCAGGCAAGGAACTCAGGCAGAAATGGGGAGATGAGAGCTTAGAAAGGACAATTTCCAGCGGGTGCTTGGTCCCACAGGAGGAAGCAGGACCGCGTCCCCTCGGGCTGGGAGCCTCATGCACACAGAATCACAGAATCAGAGAATCATAGGGTTGGAAGGGGCCTCTGGAGATCATTTGGTCCAACCCCCTGCCACAGCAGGGTCACCCAGAGCAGGTGGCACAGGAACGCATCCAGGCGGGTTTGGAATGTCTCCAGAGATGGAGACTGCACCACCTCTCTGGGCAGCCTGTGCCAGGGCTCTGCCACCCTCAAAGGAAAGAAGTTCCTCCTCATGTTTAGGTGGAACTTCCTATGGTCAAGTTTGTGCCCGTTACCTCTTGTCCTGGTAATGCCATCTCACAGCCAATGCCATCTCAGGGGTACCAAGGATGCAGCCCCGCCGGCCATCAGCTCCACTAAAGAGATCATAGATGCATAGAATGTGTTGGGCTGGAAGGGACCTTTAAGGGCCACCTAGTCCAACCCCCCTGCAGTGAGCAGGGACATCTCCAACTAGATCAGGTTGCTCAGAGCCTCATCCAGCCTGGCCTTGAATGTCTCCAGGGATGGGGCCTCCACCCCCTCTCTGGGCAACCTGGGCCAGTGTCTCACCACCCTCAGTGTAAAGAACTTCTTCCGAATGTCTCATCTAAACCTGCCCTGCTCTAGTTTAAAGCCATTGCCCCTCGTCCTATCGCTACAGATGACGCTTGACATTACTTTGCTCCAGCAAAAAGCGCCCATGTGCTGGGACAGGCCAGAGGGGTCCCAGGTCACCTGCCCAAAAGCTTGTGCAATTAAATGTCAGGAGACGGGAACACAATTTTCTAAAGGAAATTCATAGTCCATCTTTTTTTCTCTCACTGTTAATCTAACCCAAAAAAATTACTTATTCAGACTGAGTGAAAGGCTTTATTTAAGACTTTTATTATTAATGGAAATTTTGTAGTGGTTGGCTACCCAGACTGAATATGGATTGACAAAACTACTAAAGCAAACCCCATTTTCAGAGAACCAGGCATTGATCTAAATTAAACAGCCCGGAGGGGTTGCTTTGTCCTGAAAAGCTGAGTGAAATAATAAATGTGAAGCTAATATTGTACCAAAATTTTAATTTAGGGATCATTTAAAGCCCTGGTTAATATTGTGCACTCCCTGGGCAGCAAAGGCAGCTCTGTGCCCCTTTTCAAAGAAAAGCCACGTCGGTCCATCACACGAATGTCACACCACGGCCGCTGTCCTGTCCCCGTGTGTGACTCACTCCCGAGCCTCCACGGGCTTCAGTAATGCAGATTGCTGGCGACACTATCAAACTGTCCTCTGGATCTGTCTTGAAGCTTTAGAAATAGCAGTTAAGAACCAAATCATCCCCGGAGAAGCTATTATCTCCTCGTCTCATCATCCAATGCTAATGTGAGATCCTGGCAGACCGCGATGCGCATCCGTTGTTTCCATTCAGAAGCGGTGTGACGGGAGAGTTGTGAGTATAATGAATTGTCACAAATCCATTTTCTCTCTCTCCCATCACGAGTACTTTGCCCTCCCGGCCGAGCAGAGACTGTAAATCAGCCCCACTGAAGAACTTCTTGGATGTCTGCTTGGAAGAAACAAAAAGATTTGTGCAAACAAGCTCTGGTAAACAGGAATTTCCAGTCGGAGCTGCCCATCATGCTGTTTGCGTGATGGTTTGATCCAGCCTGAGCCAAGCAGGGTGACACTGGTGCAAGCATCTGGTCCTCCTTGGTTTCAGCATGTCCCCACCACTGCATCGCCCCATTGAAATCCCAGATTTGATTTATTCCCCAGATTTTTACAAAGAAGCAGAAGGGTTGGAACAGGCTGTTAACATGCATATTTATGCCTTGCCTGATTGCCTGTGGGAGCAACCGTCTTGTCAGCATAGACAACACCCTTTTAAATGAAGAATTGCAAAATACAGAATTTTAAATGTACACACTCCTATGAGAGGTATGGATCAAGTAACTTCAGCAGAAGCCGTTGCTGCCAGTATAAAAAAATACCTAGTCAACCTACTCACTGTTAATACGATATTTTAGAGTGTCGCCTTACCTTAAACTAAAAATAAATCTTGCCGCAAATTCAAGACTTGTTTTTACCGCTTAAAATTAATGGGCGACACGGCCATTTCAAGACAGGGTAGGAAATTAGGCAAAACTTGTGTTTGTTAGTTATCAATTTGAAAGATTTCAGTTCATCATTTATGTCAGTGGAGCTGTGGAGATTTTTTTTTTTTTCCCCTAAGAATTATAAAAATTTATGTTCTTGCCACAGCCTCACTCAAGAAAATGATAAAAAAAAATGTGCTTTGCGTGCCAAGATCCGCACACGAAATGAAAGGAAATATTCAACACGGAAGAAAACAAGAATAAAGAAAAACATCCCTATTCTGATTTTGTAATAGGTAATAAATGGATTTATTGGGGAGCTCAGGAAGCACCAAGCGACTCCCCTTGGGAGCAACCCTACCCAAGCTGCGGAGATGGGCACGTTTGGCAGCGCAGGGCGGGCAGGGACCTTTGGAGACCTCCTGGACCTGGGTGGAGGAAGGGTCAGCCCTTGGGTCCCCCAGCCCCAGCCCCACCTGGAGACCATCTCCCACGGCCTGGGCTTACACACAGGGTAAAACTCTCCTGGTTTTGGAGCTTCATTGCACAAGAGGACCCGAGAGGACTCTGCTCTCCATGTGTCCATTTTTTCCCGAGCTGGAGCCTGAATTCGGCACTCCCAAGATGATTATTCCATGACTCCTCTCACAACAGCTCATTGTGCAGCTTTCTCATGCAAAGCTGCTCGGGCTCTGCTGGTGCAATTTTACCGAGTGAATGGGATGAGGTTCATTGTTAAAAATAAAAAAAAAAAAAAAAGCTGAAAAGGTGCTGAATACAAAGAAAATCACAAAAAAAATACAATTGCTTTGATGTCGCTGGGAAGTGGCAGAGGGCTGCTGTCAGCCACCCCCGTCTCAGCTATCACCGTTAACTCTGTGTGCCTCGGGGATGCTCAGGGGCCCAGGGACATGGTTCTGTCATCTTTCAGGACTCAGAAAGGGCTTTCACCCTCAAACTGGGGAGAGAATAAACAACAAGTGGTGTCCCTCGGTCCGAGCTTTGCCAAATTACCTCTCCAGTCACCCCATAACCTCCATTTAAACTTGACCTTTTGTCCCAAACCCCACATCTAGAGTATCTCAAAGAGTATTATTAATTGCTGTGTTCTTTCCTTTCCCTGTTTCCCACCAGGGACGTAGCCCTCAGCCAGACACTGCCTTGGCAGGAGTTTGGGATCTCCCTTTCTTTAAGTACTTTCAAACCTGCTCTTCTCTGGAAGACGACTGCTTGATGCTGGTCAATCAAAGCAATTTTGTGCGAGGCCTGGCTTATTCCCCCAAAGTTGGGTCTGAAATGCTGATACACGCAATGCTTCCATCTACACCGGTAAGTCGTAGCAACGCATCCATGAAGACCCACTAGAAGGCAGTGTTGGAGAAAACTTCATAGAAATATTTCCTGAAAGCTGCAGGTCAACAAACCAAAGGAGTGGATTTTCTAAGATAGAGACCCCTGTAAAAAAACATTAACTGCTTCATCCTAAATTATTTCCGGTAGGTTTTGGCTTCAGGAAGAGGCATGGAGGTCAAACTTCATCCCTGTCCAACACCCATCAGACATACTGCCCAAATATTACCCAATACCGATATTTTAACACTGGAAAACACAATTTATTTCATGCCTGTTAGAGAAACACACTTTAAAAAGATATAAAATTGGGAAGCGACCCGCTCGGTGCTGCCCACGCGGATGGATGGGGCTGCTGGGATGCCAAAGACATCCTGTTGGAGCAAGCACCAAAACAACTCTGAAAGGAGCCCAATTTGCCAATAAAAAACAAGGATGGAGTTTCCAACCTGTTACTGGAAAGGCAAGTGGCTCCCCTGAATTTCTTGGCAGCGATCCCCGCTCTCGCAGAAAGGCTTGCGAGACAGATCTCTGCATTTTTCAAAGACAGGCAGCAGCAGCAGCAAATATTTGATGAGCTCTATGAATAGAGTTGTTGATTCACTGGAAAACACAGGAAAAACTGGGGAAAAACAAATCAAGTCAATTTAAACTGCTGACACACTTTTTGTATCGGTGAATGAAACGTAAAAAGCGCTTTGAAGCAGCGCAGTAACTTGGTAGCCCACACAGAAGAATGAATTTCTGATTTGACATTGAGTATACTCAGAATAAAAATACCAAGTGGGATTTGGTATACAAAGCCTTTATGAACAAAAAAAAACAGCTTTTGGGAAAAATTCTGGAAATGGAAATAGCGAGTGGTGGTTTTCAACGGAAATAGTTTGAGGAAAATGAAGATATAATTCATTAAATCTCTCCTCTTGAATTAAAATACATAAACATTTTGAATTAAGAATTTATCCTGGCTCTCGTGCCAGGAGTACAACAAAATGGAATGACAATCCTAAACACTGATGCGACTTTCCCCTCCGCTTTTGCCAATAAACACGTATGTCCAGAGGTTTGGCCAAACAGGTGCTGCAAATTGAACAGAACTCAGGGAACTTAGTTCCTATTCCATGTTTGGGAAGCTTTTAAAGGTGCATTTACCTGAAGTTGTTCTGTTCAGGGGCTATTTGTTGTGACGTGAAAAATCAAGAGTGTTGAAGGGATAAAAATGCAGCGTTTGAACTGGAGTGCATGAGTCCTCCCAGGGTCTCTGAGCAGGAACGACAGACTGTTAAGCCCTAATAATCTACCTCGCCTTAAAAAAAAAAGTTCTATAGGGTGATTAAATTGTTCTGGAATTATTTGCTTGTCTAAACGTCAGGAAATTTTTTTTTAATCTTCAAAAAAAGTATTGTCAGTAACATCTCTTCGACTGAAAGACTTTGCAAGTGAAAACCAGCGCGTGCTGCCAGCACAGTTTGTACTTTTGAGCCAGCTCATTTTAATGCGTTTTACTAAAACGTTCCCCTTTTAATGGATCTCATTCTGAGCATGTCATTAGAGAACAGAGCTAAGGGGTTTGGGTAGCCTGATTTTAACTTCACGTGTTTGGCTTCAATTTTCCCCTTAAATGTGAACTTCCTAAATTTATGATGCTCATTTGGGAAATAATTAAAACAGCCTCCTCATGTATATTCTTTGAATCATTAAAGCAGGTCCTCCACCTTGGCTTCGCCATCCCCAGGAATATTCATAAACCAAACGTGCTCCAAATGAAGTCCCAACTTTTACTCAGAAGAGAAAGGAAACTTCCCTATCCTGTCAAATGTTCGTGCTCACATTACAATATCATTAATTAGTTTGCTATACAACAACCAGTCTCAATCTGAGGCCGATATTTAATGAAAGGTGACCAAGCATCAGAAAAACCCCCGATGAACAAACTCATAAAGTCTCACAAACCGCTGAAGCCATCGGGGGGAAGACCTGCTCTGAGGTGCAAAGCTTCTCATCTTTTTCTCCTACGTCTTTAACTTCTCACTGGTCCTTGTAACACAAATCAGGGCTATTTTCTTGTTAATTCAGTTGCTCCCCTGTAGGCAACACGGAATGTGCCACCGGCTGCTGCTGCCAGCAAAGGAGCCAGCGCTCGGGGACCACCACCTCCATGCCGGGCTCCGGAGGAGGTTGTGCTCTGTGAAAACCCCTGTGAATATGCCCCGGCTGAAAGCACTGACGATAACAGGTTTTTTTTCCATGCGCTTTACGGATAATCATTTACTGAGCAGCTCAACCAGTTCTGCAGGGCTGCCAGCACTGGGTGCTGCCCAGTGACCCGCGCCGGGGCTCAGCCAGGGCTCTCCCGAGGCAGGTGCTCGCTCTACAGAGGGGTTGTTTGCACGGAGCCGTGCTGGTGTTGCATAAAACATGGATAAATATAAGTTACGCTGCGTTTGGATTTGCCACCTCCCCTACCCCTGAGGTTTTTCCATTCTCTGTATGTGCTGGGGGTCTGTAAACAGGCTTCAGTGCTCCCCAGGAGGCTGCTTTTGCATCTGCACATAAAATGTGGGGCTTAGAATAAGCTGTAGATGATGTTTCCCCTGGTCTGGCCACGTGAGATGGGACAGGGCAGGTAGTCCCTGCTGGAGAGGCTGGTTGGGAGCAGGAGCCACCACGGCACCGCACCTTAAGCAGCCACTGTGAATAAAGTGCATCCTTCTACTTGCTGCTTTTATTTGATTTCCACTTTGGGAAACTTCCTCTGGGGTTGTTGGACAAAGAGGAGAGAAACGAACCAAGAGAAGGCCCCTTCTCCATGAAACTTTGTTGTCAGAATCGTTATTCTCATCTTCATCCCATCATACACCATTCGGGATGCTGAGCCCAAACTCAGTGCTTAGGAAATAGCAGCATAATTAATGTTGCATTTTCATATCATCTTTAATCACGTGATTGCATCAAGTTTTTAGCAATGAACACAATCTCTGGCCTCCTTCAGTGCCCGTTCAGCCCGTCCTCGCTTCATGAGCAGCTCTGCGACGCTTTGTTTGCTTCATTTCCCAGGGCTCCCCCTCTTCCTCGCTGCACGGTGCTCGGAGCGTGCTCCGAGCGTAACCAGCTCCCGGTTACGGGAGCTCAGCCCCGACCCAAGCACATCCCCGGCCTCAGCACTGGGAAGGAACGCCAAAATTATGGTCCAGCCACAAAACACCACAGTTTTGGTGGGTTTCTTAGTGCTGCCTGGAAACGTCGTGTTGGGGAAAAGGGGATGTAGCTCCGGGGCACCTGATAGTGAAAGCATCCCGGGATGCAGGGATGTCCCAGCCACATCCTCCTGTCACCCAAACGCGTGCCTCCTGGCGCTCCCACAGCAGCGATGCTGTTTGACTTGCGCTTTCTACAAATTCCAGGGAAACACAAAATTCAGGTGTTTAAATCCCAAACCCTTGCTGTGCTTGCCATCCTGGACTTCCATTACAGTTAATTTTCTGTAGGAAAACAGACCATTTCTTCTCTCAGATAAAAAGTTGTGGTTTTTTTAAAATTAAATAAAGAGGTAACTTCCATTCATCAAGTTTCGAATGAAAAAGTAACACTCATTTAGACTTCGCAAACAAAGAAAAGAAAGGAAAAGCGGGCAGGAGCAGAGACAGCCCAGCCTGGCTCCCCAGGGCACCCCTGCTCTCCCAAGGATGGACATTCCTGATGCTGGGAGTCTTCCAGGTGAACAGAAAATATCTGCATAGGGAAAAGAGGTGCACTCATCAAGCTGAAAATTAAGTTTTCCAGATTCATAAGAATTTGGCCCAATAGACACACTGGGAAGTCATTCTGTTTCTGCTCTTCGTTAGCTTGGGGCTGCCTGCTGCAAAGAAATAACTCGCCCATCCACACTCCAGAGGTTAACAAGAAATTGTTTAATTAAGGCTCAGCCAGAAGACAAAAACAAACCAAGGGGTGGCCGAGACAACTGGGACCTGACCCCAGAAACTGCCAGGACACAAAGGGGCCTTTCACAAAGGGTTCCGAGAAAGTTAACCAGGCCCCCGGTTCTGCTGCTGTATCTCAAATTTGAGAGGCTTTGGGAAATTCAGACAGTATCGCAAGGACCAGAGGAAACGGTCACACTGAGTTGCCAGCACGCGTGTGATATCGGCTGGTTTGGCAATGTGCAGGTTGAAGTAAGAGTCCGTCTCCTGCAGTCTCCCAAAAACTGCATCGATTGTGTAAACCCTCCTGGTGTCACACCATGGGGTGGGCCCAGTGGGACACCCAACCAGCCGGCCCAAACGTGACCACCTGTTTGCAAAGCAACAACGGTGAAAATTCGACGTTGATGCTCGTAAAAAACACACAGGTAATAGAAATTGGAGAAAGGCAGAAGAATAAAAATTCCGATGTGGTGGAGGAGCCTCTACGCTGCTCCATGGCAGCACCGAGCCACAGGGTCCCCTCACACGTCACAACAAACATGCCAAAAACTTCAACAGGCTTATTTTTTTTTCAGTCCCTTCCTTTAAATAAATTAAAAAGAAACAAATATTAATGTTCTTAAGCTGAGTTTCACAGTATTAAAGGTGCTTTTCCTTGTTAGGTGCTGCAGTGCTCTGGGTGCCTGTCCTGCTGTGCAAATCATAGAATGGTTTGGGACCGTAGAATGGAAGGGACCTTAAAGATCACCTAGTTCCAACCCCTAACTGTGGTCTCTATGCTGCTACACAGGGTGTGCATGGTCTCCGTGCTGCCATCCACGGTGTGCATGGTCCCCAGGACATCATGCAAGGTGTCCATGGTCCCCATGTCTTTGTGCAAGGCATACGTGGTCCCGGTGCCATCGTGCACGCTCCCAGTGCCATTGTGCATGGTCCCAGTGCCACCGTCCACGGTGTACATAGTCCCCGTGTCTTTGTGCAAGGCATACGTGGTCCCAGTGCCATCGTGCACGCTCCCAGTGCCACTGTGCGTGGTCCCAGTGCTACTGTGCACGGTGTTTCACAGAATCACAGAATCTTCAGAGTTGGAAGGGACCTCTAGAGATCATCTAGTCCCACTCCCCTGCTGAAGCAGGATTTCCTAGAGCACATCACTCAGGGCTGCATCCAGGCAGGTCTTGAAAATCTCCAGAGAAGGGACTCCACAACCTCCCTGGGCAGCCTGTTCCAGGGCTCTGTCACCCTCACCATAAAGAACTTTTTCTGTGTATTTGAACGGAGCTTCCTACATTCCAACTTGTGCCCATTGCCCCTCGTCCTGTCATTGGGAACCATTGAAAAGAGTCTGGCTCCATCCTCCTTCAACCCACCCTTTCGATACTTACATGCCATAATAAGGTCTCCCCTCGGCCTTCTCTTCTCCAGGCTAAAGAGTCCCAGCTCTCTCAGCCTTTCCTCATGAGGGAGATGCTCCAACCCCTCCATCATCTTAGTTGCCCTTCGCTGGACTCGCTCCAGCAGTTCCCTGTCCCTCTTGAACTGGGGAGCCCAAAACTGGACATAGTCCATATAGTCCCCATGTCTTTGTGCAAGGCATATGTGGTCCCAGTGCCATCGTGCACGCTCCCAGTGCCATTGTTCATGGTCCCAGTGCCACCGTCCATGCTGTACGTAGTCACCATGCCATTGCACAAGGTGCGCGTCGTCCCAGTCCCATTGTGCGTGGTCCCTGCACCAACGGGCAAGAAGTGCAGGACAACAGCAGCCTCTCAGGACACAATTTCTCGCACAGACACATGGGGGAAGCCATGAGGGCCGCTATAGGATCCTGCTGGTGCTGCTGCAGCTCACCGGAGGGTCCCGCTGAGGCAGGGCAGGCAGGTGCAGCAGGCGCAGAGGCTGAGCATGGCCGTCAGCAGGGCCGAGAACCGCGACGGCCGCTGGCACGCGAAGGCTTTCTTCACCTCGCCTCCGGTCTGGGCGACGTAGTCGAGGGTGTGCAGGACGTAGTGCTCCACGCTGTCGGCGGCCCCGTGCTGCTCGGCCTGCAGCCCCTCCAGCTGCAGGAAGAGCCCGTGCAGCTCCGCCATCTGCGCTTCCAGGTCGAGGAGCTGCCGCTGGCGCGCCTGGGCCAAGGCCAGGTGCTGCTTGGCCTCGAGCCCCTCCAGGTCCCGGCCCACGATGCGAGGTGCCTCGGGGCTCTCGGCCAGCCGGTCCAGGTCCTCACCGCCCAGGTTGATGCCCGCCAGCTCCGCCTGCCTCTCGATCTGCTCCTTCAGCCGCTGCCGGTAGCGGCTCTCCCGGGCGTAGTGGCGGGCGAGGACGGCCCGGTACCGCCGCAGCAGCAGCCACAGCTGGGTCTGGCGGACGCGGGGTCCCGCTCGCCCCGTCCCCCCCTGCGGCGTCGCCGGCAGGGCCCCCAGCTGGGGCTGCAGGGCCACGGCCTGGCGGGTGAAGGCGGCTCTGGCGGCACCGAGCCCCTGCTTCTCCCGGGCGATGCTCTCCTCGGAGGTGCAGCTCAGCACCCTCTGCTGCGTCCTGTCGATGCTCTCAGAGAGCTGCTCCAGCCCGTCCAGCGCCCGCCAGAGCTCGGCCGCCTCCTGCAGCGCCCGGCTGACGGGGCTGGCGTCGTCCCCGCCGAAGGCCGGGTTGTCAAAGCACAGGCCATCCTCGTGCAGGTCGCCCTCGGCCGCCGCTCGTTGCCGCAGCTCTGCCAGCCGGTCCCTCATGCTCCGCACTGGCCGCCGGCACCATGGGGCTGCACATCAGCCCCGGGAGGACAGGCGTGAGACCGGAGCTCCCTGCGTCAGCCAGAGCTGTTAAACCTTCCCTCCCAGAGCCCGAGCAAATATTGATGGAGGCGGGCAGGCCGGCCTGCGTCAGCCGCCGGCGGGGAGGGGAGAGGGGTTTCGCCGAGAGGCAGAGCGGGAGGAAGGCGGCCTGGGGCGGGATGGCTGCCAGCACCGCCAGCGTCATGGGAGAGGCTCTCCTGGCTCAACATCTGATCCTCTGTGTTGCAAGACAAAGGGCTTTTCTTCACTGCGGAACAAAGAAACCCAAAAGCACGGGATGCCGGGGGCAGAGGAGGGGGCCGCCTGCCCGGCACTCCCCCGGCCTCCCCTGTGGTGGGCCCTGTGGTGGCACCTACGTGCTGCACCCCAAAAATGGCTATAGAATCACAGAATTGCCCAGGTTGGAAGGGACCTTTCAGATCATCGAGTCCAACCATCAACCCAACGCTGACAAAAACCATCACTAAACCATGTCTCTAAGCACTACGTCTGCCCGGCTTTTAAATGCCTCCAGGGATGGTGCCTCAACCTCTTCCCTGGGCCTTCAAACAAAGAAAGGGCACATCTGCAAACCTACACCACGTTCCTTAGGAGCCTTGAAAAACAGTTTTGATGAGAATATAATAACTGAAGGGCAAAATCATCCTATTGCAGTGCCTATTTTGAACTGAAAAGGCGGGATGGAGGCAAACCTTGGCTTTCCCCTCCCGCAGAGGTCAGCAAGGCTCCGAGAGCCGGAGGGTGCCCTGCGATCCCCTGCACACCGGCAGCACGGCACCAGCAGTGATGGGTGGATGGAGGAAGGCGCTTCAGGGTTTTCCAGGCTGGAAACGAGCGTTGGGATGACACAGCTGTCCTGCAAGCTACTGTTTAGTACACACGCTGCTGAAACACATGAAAATCACAATTTCATCCTAAAACATCTGCAAAAACTACCGTTAAGAAAAATACTTCCTCTAAATGCACTTCCAAAGCGCATTGGAAGAATAGCTGAATTATTCTCTACCATATCAATATTTCACAGCATATATCTTATAACATGCATTATCATATATGACCTAAACATATGCCGGTATCAAGTATATGAAATAACACCTATAATATCCACAGGAGAGACAGCGAAGGGTGGTTTGACGCAGGTAAAGCAGCTCTGAAGAGAAAGTAATTTCTTCTCATTAATGCCATTTGATGGACGTACTTAGCAGGGGGGCTTCAGCATCTGTGCGATACAAGTTTAATTTTGTTCTCTGTAACCAACGAGGCCAAGAAAAAGGAAAAAAAAAAAAAAAAGCCCTTCTGTTCCAGAGGCCTGGAATATGAGCGTTGCATTAAAAAGAAGATATTCATTCACATCCGAGAGGAATTTCCATTTGGCCCATTTGAATGAGCGGAACAAAATGAAATGTCAAATAAATCAAGAGATTAAAGAGGGGAAAATCAAAATACTGGACTGCGAGAGCAATACATGGCAGGATAGGCTCAAGCGAGAGCTGAATGGCAAGGGATAGGTTAACCGCAGGGAGGTTGTCCTCAGCTGAAGACCTGGCATCAGCTATTTTTGAGTATTAAACCGTCTGCGCCTCATGGGATACAAGGGCTTTAAAGCCTTTATGCAGTGGGAAACGCAGCTCCGTGACAGTCCCCAACCCCTCCCCGCTCATATTTGGGACAGCGCAGCATCGGCTTTATCGAACTTTGCAATTTAACTGCCTGCAGGTGACGGTCACGTCTGTCCCCAGCGCCACGGGCAGTGCCCAGCCTGCGTTGGCCACGAAGCCAAGGCAGCTTCCAGCCAAAGCCGGTGCCCTCCATGCCCCGGCTGTGGGCACTGCTCGTGTAGGAGGAGCCCCGTTTAAACAACATTATCGCTGCTCTTTAACAAAAGGGCAAGAACAGTGATGAAAAAAAGAGTAGTTCTTCGTTTTGCATTAAATACCCCTTAAAAATAGGTATGACCTCATCTTCGAGGTGAATCTCACCGCCTAAACCGACCCGTGTCCCGTGGCGGCAGGAGGGACCTCACCCAGAAACCTTCTCCTCGGCACCCGCTCCGGTGCTTCTCAGGGAGGCTCTGCACACACCTATGGCCCCAGACAGCACTTTTCACATAGTTTCCCAAGAAAGCATAAGCTGTTCCTCTCCGTTTGCCCAGGAAAATGGTATTTTGGAGCCAGGTTGGATGATGATTTGGGTGACAGACCCCCAGCGAGCCCTCGCCCTTGCCTTTGGCCGAGGTAAGGGCCTCCATCCTGTCCTGCTCCATATCTGCAAAGTTTATAAAAGTTTCTATATCCAGTTTATAAAAGTTTCCTTTCTTATAAGTATAAAGTTATCCAGTTGAATCAAAAAGTGATTTTCTTTTTACGTTGAAAACTCAAATCTTTTTTTTTTTTTTTTTTTTTTTTTTTGGTCTTTTTAATGTCTAAACTCTTTAGTAAGTAATGCAAAACCAAAGTAAGAGTTTATCTTTTTTTTTTTTATTAAGACAATCCCACAGCTGGAAAATGAAACATCCTAGATTACATAAGTGACTTCAAAAAAACTCTAGAAAAAAATCTTTACAAATTTACATTTGTACAATACAAAAACTAACAGCTCATTGCATATAAATATTACATTTGGTCTGCCAACCAAGTGGCATCAAAATCCCTGAAGTATTCATTTAAAGGGACCTGAGATAGCGGATGTGAAGATATGGGCATAAATATCACCTGGAAAAAAAAAAATCAATATAGAAAGTAGACACAATTCTAATAGTTTTGTGCATTTTTGGAGTATTTTAAATCATCCAGAACATGAACTGGAGAGCCTAAATCACGTGAATTTCATTGCTCAAACATCAACTGGTATTTCTAAATGAAGTCTGCTCTAACGACTCACGGAGGAACGAATAGCCTATATTAGTATTCCTACAGAAAAATAATCATCAGGCTTTGATTTCTGAGTATATCCGAGCAGCCACCCCTCTCCGAGGCAGCATTTTTAGGAAGAGAAAGGGAGGATTTGTGATTTTATCTTCCAAGGAGCGGTGCAGCCGCGAGGGGGGACACCATCCCCTCCCGCCAATACCCAGGCAGGACCTCGGCTCCCCCGGCCTCCTCTCACCACCCCGCCTGCTTCTCGCAGCCCCAGAAATGGGGAAGATAATGCAGTTCTTGCCAATTAAAAAAAAAAAAAAAAAAAAAAAAAAAAACACAACAAACAACCAGCAACTCAAAAACTGAGAAACTGCTCTTAATTGTCCACCGGTTTAAATATTTTCCAAATATTTACACATTTGTCAGTTCCCAAAGGTGGCTGCAGTTATCTAGCAGCAGTATGAGCGCGCAAGCACAGCACTAAGCTGCTCGGTTTTACTTTAAATTCTCACAAACTCTTATCAGGTACCCACATCCATGCACATAAATGTATTTAAGCACCATTTTTATAATACTAGAGTTAAGGCTGTGACAGCAATTCCACTGGAAATCTAATTTTTCAGGGATTCGTAGCACAGTTGTGTAAGTTTGCTGTGGGCTGAACATGACATATTAAAAATGTACAAGCTTCCAACATGTCTTTGCATTTCTAATACTAAAAAAGACAAGTTTTAGACTAAATTTTGCAGGCTGTTACTTACTGTACATAAAGGAGTTGGTTGGTTTGTTTGTTTTTCAATGTGTAAACCTCTCGATATACTAATATTTGAAAATTATCTATCGCACATGCGCAGTAATTTTCTATAATACATACTTGTAAGAACACAATGACAGCTCCCTACAACACTAAATATAGATTTATCCTTGGATTGTTAACTGCTCCTTCAGTCTATCGTGTAAATAATTAGCATTTTATAAAACTTTGCAGGATGGTTTAACAAAAAAAAAAAAAAAGGAAAAGAAAATCAAGAAATGTAAACACACACATACGTTTTTAAAACATTGAATTCATGACACAGACCAAGGATAGCAGGAGGCTCCAAGTCAGGGCTGACAAGACTTCCTTAAACCTACAGCTATTCAGTTCTCTCTGTCATTCACCGCTCAGATTAAAGATGAAATATTAATCAAGCTCTTATCGAAAATTAGTGATTTGAACTTATTTTCTCACGTTAATACTGTGCGATTCTGAATGGTGGTCAGAAACCTTCCAGGGGCACCCAGGAGCTGCCTTTTCAAATGCTCGCCAAGGTTCATCTTGCTTTTTTGCGGTCAAGAGAGCCTCCAAGCATTGCCAAAAGCAATACATTCCGCTTGGTCTTGCCACATTTCTGAAATTACTTGCAAACTCTCCTCACCATGCACCTGGTGTCAGTTCTTTTCAGCGCTCTATGTGCTACGCGGCCTTTCGTGCAGGAGAAGCAGCCGAGGTGTACGTTTAAGAAAACATTCCGGGCAGATTAAAATACGCAACAAGACGCAGAATTTTAAGCGGCCAAAAATCCTCCACAAATTATTTCTTCAGGATTACGTTTATCTGCAGGGTGGGGGTGATTGGGATAAGGGGGTGATTGGGATAAGGGGGCGGCCTCTGCTTAGCTGATGGAGAAAGGAGCGATAAGAGAGAGAGAGGAGTGATAAAACTGCCCAGACTCATCTAAGTTCAAGCACCGACATAAAAGTTTCACGGGTTATTTCAAGCAGAAATCTCTCGTGAGGCGGGAAGCACACAACTTCGACAATGTTTACGCTAACTGCGGTTCACAAGGGGGGGGGGGGGGAAAGGAGTAATTAAGGGCTGGCAGGTGGAACTAAGTGGTGTTTGACGTCGCTGTGTGTGAGGCGGCACAGTGGGAGCCATCCCGCTGCCGTGTCCCCACCCCGCGATGGCCAACATCAGAGCAACGTGCTGCCCCGGCAGCGATTCCACACAGGGTACGGGCGGCCACAGAGGCACAGAGCAGCTAACCCTCAAACTTTCCATCTTCATTAAATCCACCTCCAGCAATTTGGGAATGTTGTTAGCAAAGTGAGGCGGATATAAAAAAAACATGGAAAGTCTTGGGGGAATAAAAAAAAAAAAGAGGCATAGAAAGAATTAAATCTTACAGTCTAGCCAAAATAAAATTCATCAAGAAATCAGAAGTTTCCAAAAGGGTATCCTAAATAACCTACAGGGGCAATAAAGGGAAGCTAAAGAAGAGAGGTGGAGCATGGCAAAGATTAAAACGGAAGAGGATAAGAGAAAATAAAGAGCAGGCAAAGTTTAGGCTGAACTGAGACAACAGCACATCACTACTGCAAAATAACCTTCCTCATTCATGCCCTGCTCCGGGAAGCAATGGGAGCGCTACGGAGACGGCAGATTTGCAGCCGGGAGAAATCTGGGAACACACAAGACTTTTCAGCCTCATGTCACAGAGGATGGAGCGCGGCAGCTCACGCTCTGTGTGAGTAAAGCCTCTCGTGAGCCCTGTTTTCCAAGGTGTCTCCAAATGCCCGTGAGGCTCCCGGCAACTCGGAAGAGAGATCGTGCCAGATGGCACATCTAGAGAAAACCACAAAGACCCGGTGCCCGAGAACTAATCCCACAGCAGCGGAGGAGCCCCTGGCCTGCCTGCACGCCTTGTTAGCCTTCGGGAATCTGATACATAATCAGAACTTCAAACCCTTTTCTTACGCAGAGTTTTTGGAGATTTTTGTTAAAAGTGCAAGGAGAGAGAGAGAGCCCACACTCCTGACTCTGCAGCAGCAGCCTGCCGGGAGCTCGGCAATTTCATGAGATGCTGGCTGAGCACCCCGGGTGTGCACCAGGGAGCAAGGCGGTACAAGCTTTAAATCATTTTACTGCTTCTGCTGCACCTCTCGGGTTGATACTAAGTTTTCTGCAACCGTAAGCGGCTCCTAATAGGATCTGGGTTCTGAGGGAAAGTGTCCAAGTTACTACGAAATTATAATTATTCCACAGAATGAGGCGATGAGAAATCAATTGCCGAACACAGAGAAAGAATCCAGATACAAAACCAAGTAAAAATAACATGTCTAAAACCAAGTTACTTCTTTCATGCTTATAAAAAGGTTCTCATGCACGAAAAAAAGCTTTTTTTTTTTTTTTTACACAAGAAGCAAGAGTTCTGTTGTTCTAGCACACCCTGCTGTCTAGCTCTTAATCATGTAATACGTTTGATTAATACTTACGCCACAGCAAAGTGATGCTTCACTGTTATCTTCACAGTACTTCATTACATAGAAAAGATACACGTAAGAACATATTTAATATTATTCTAATTGCTGCTAAAATACACAAAGGTATAAAATGATTTCTCTGGAATCCACGTGTTTTATCTCTCCCCAACCCCTACACAAAATAAATAAGTAAGTGGATCTTCGGCCAGTCAGAAATATACGAAAAGCGTTTCTTTTGCATTTCAAGATTTTCAGGCTTTAGAACAGAAACCATAGTGTTTACATCAGCTCAACAGGACTGATCTAAAAGGGGGATGATTCTGACTATGAACGGACGCATACATGCTATTCCTGCTTACCGTATGTAGAAGGACCAATCAGTCAAAGAAATAATACATTTCTTATAAATATATATGTGTGTATATATATACATATATATGAGAGAGATGATAGGACAGGTGTTTATATTTTAAAGCCCAACACAGAACTAGGAGAGCCTCCACACCTATTTTTCCCCCTCCCATCAAAACACAACCGAACCAAGTCCAGAAATGGGTTACAGCCGATTCAAAACATTCCTTAAAAAATTAAAAGCGTGATTTTTGTACTGTACCATAATCTCGTATTAATGCTCTGAGCAATTTAGGATATACTCTCCTTCATCAAAAAACTAAACCTCTGCATTTTTTCAAGTCATTTTGCATCTAACTAGAATTTTTGGAAAGCGAGATAAAATAGCCAGTGCTTAATATAGAAAGTCAAAAATTAAATTTCCTTCTGCATCTGAGAATATACATGGGTCACTCTTTGCTGCCTGAGGTTTTCCAGAATTATTGACCAAGCTGTGCACAGAAGAACTTAAGGATATTGGATGAAAGTTAAAAAAAAAATAAAATAAAATCGAAAAACTCCACCAAAACTTTCTAGTCTCTTTTTTCCGTTTGTTCTCTCTGTGTAATCTAACCAAGCTAGAACTGTCAAATTCATTTAGCCGACGGGAGGAAACTGAAGTCCCACATATATTCCAGCCAGACCCTACAGAGTAAGAGGCCGCACATCTCCAGCTCAGCCCGCGCCAAACCCCTCTTTCTGTTCACCGAGGAGCAAGACTACAAATGTTGTCACATACCGTACTACTACTACTACCAAAATGATTTCCATTTTCAAGTTAGCGTTTTTCAGGATAACAAGAGTACAGTGCAACACAAATTCTCTTCTGGAAGCTTGAGATACAAGAGTCCGTCTGGAGGATGCGAAAAGGAGCTTATCCGTAGTGCCCAGCCACCAGAGGTACCAGAGCTCCGCTTAGCGCCCCCATCAACTTCAAGGGGCAAATTAAACCAATTAAACAGATTTGCACCGAGCAAGTGGCAGCAGAAACGCGTGGGAGACAGTCGCCCTATCCACACAACCAAATCATCATCTGCTGAAAACATTATGCCGATGAAAACTCTGATTATTACTTAGATTTGATTTCATTGTGTCAATATAATGAAGATACAGTTACTCTGCAACTTCGTGAGCAATTCCATCCCTCTAACGCTCCTTCTTGCCTCTTCTTCACCGTGTACTGAAAAATAGCATCTATTTTCTTTTAAGTTTCCAGTAGTTGTAAATAGAGGTAGCCAAGCTACTATTAAAAATCACCTTATGCTTTGAAGAGGAGGAACCTTTCAAATGCTGAAGTTACCCCTTAGCTGCACAATCTCTATTAATACTATAAAAATATGAGAGGACAAAAAGAAAATAGATGCAAGTAACTTTTGCATTTGGCACCTTTTGTCTAGATATTCATACTTCTCAAGTATTCTCTTTTTAATAAAGTTAATGCACACATAGGACACACCACATCAAAGGTTTGCTACATATTTACAAGGCACCAACCCTTTGTCACTTTTTACATGAATAAAGAACCGATAGAAAGCACATCAGGACCCCCGTAACTGTAGTATAGACATACTTCAGTTCAGCACAATTCATGAACGTTTGGCCTGGGAAGATTAAAATAATCCAGATCCTTCTTACAATATAGAAACTGTAAACATTTTATAGCTGCCTTTAGGATTGGTGTATTGTGCAAAAGTTATAATTATTACTGTGTATAAGGATTTATGGCAGAAACCACATAAAAACTCTGTAAGAAGGTGCTATTTCTATAATACAAAAACAAAACAAGGGAGAGAACTCATAACCGTGACTCAAAATGTCATGTTCTTACTGAGAAGCTGGAAGCCTCTTTAATGTGATGAACTTGTAGTGTGTGGGGAAGAATTTCTGTAATTTAAGGCCTAATGAATAAGGCTTGTTTTGACCAATGAAGTGTGGCGATCTGAAGTTTTAAAACAAACGCAAACTGACATAATGGAAAAGCACCACTGTGAAACGTGAGTGGAGTCCCCGCACAACTTGCTTGGTAGATTTTCTGGTAAAATCCCTGCAGTAGAAGGCCATTGAAGTTCTTTTAAAATTGTTCCAAAGTTTTTCATCTGTCAATAATTCCATCCCATGAGATGGCTGACCCTGGCTTTTTCTGTCATTTTTCGCACCCTGCCTGACCTGGAAGTACCAAGGTTCAAAGGATCCTCGGTGTGCACAAAATTGTCATTATCAGAATCGTCATTATACAAGACAGTTCTCCTGCCTTCATTCCTTGTTTTGATTCGAGGCGGTCTACTGAATCGCCCTCCAAACACGTTTTCGCCAAATTGTCCTCCAAACAGGTTTTCAAATTCATCATCTGTGATACGGGCACGTTTTGCTCTGGTGGCTCCTCGTGAGGCTCCTCTGCCTCCTCGGCCTCTTCTTCCTCCTCTGCCACCACCTCTTCCTCTGCCACAGCCTCTTCCACCTCTACCACCTCTTCCCCCCCTACTCCATCTCCCCCACCTCCCCCATCTACCTCTCCTCCCTGTCCCTCTGCCCTGCCAATTCCGTTTCCCGCCAGTGATTTTTCTTTTGATTTTTCTTTTGGGTTTTTTGGATTGCACAACTTTGCTGTAGTCATGGTCTCCGTCAATGTAATCCTGATCTGTTCTAGATGTTGATTCAGAGTCTGAATCGGAGCCACTTCTGCTTTCAGAACTTGAACTGGATCCCGATTCCCCACTTTCTGATGAAGACAAACCAGATTTTTCCTTTGATTCTCTCTTCTTCTTTTCCTCTTCCTCCGCCTCCTCCAGATGCTCATCCTCTTCTGATGCACTTATTAACTTCCTCTTGACTCCCATCCGAGGTTCTCTGCCATCACCGTTTGTAAGTGGTCCATCAGGAGAGTGATCTAAGCAAACACAAAATAACCCTGTTGGTTATCGTCATCATGCCTGAGCCAAACAGGATACAAAAAGTGGGATTTGCCTCATCTGCCTTTGAGGAATGCTCTGGGGATGATCCAGCTCCGAGCTACTCACCACAGACCTTTACATTCTGTGGAGACAAACAGGTGCTCTAAGGGGAAAATTTATCAAAGTATGATATCAGTTCATCTTATCTGGAAGCACGGACCACAAACTCTCTTGACTAAGAGCAGTGAAGATCCAGTCAATAAAAGGAGCTCAGAGGGACTAGGCCAGACACATCTAACATTTAGTCAGTTGAATCCTACGTAGAGTGCCACGGCAGAAAAAACTCTACAATCCATTTCAAATATATATACGTTAAAGTAACACTCTGCAAGCAGTATCTGTTCCCCATCAAATGCATGTTCTCCAAAGGCTTAGTCCAGGGAACGCCTGTGGCAAGCACAATTTCAAGACAGTAAATAACCCAAGAAAGCTCAACTAGGGTTGCTGATCGCCTTAATTTAAAAATACATAATGTAATCTCGCTGACTTGGGACCAAAATACTACATGTTCTCAGAGTTACAAATTTGACAATGAAGGTTAAGTATCTTCTTTAACATGGGATACAAAAAGCTCACCTCCAACACACAACACTGCTACTGCACAGTAGTACGGACTTGACAAAGGCTTGAAGAAGCCAATGCTCATTCAATGCCTGCCTCAGTGCAAAGTCTACTTAACACGTCCCAGGGACAAAATACCACAGTTTTCAAACAGTGTTTCCCTTCTAATCATAACCACTTGACTATGATAAAAATATTTAATTTTTTTAAAACTTTTTTTTCATCTTTGGTTTCAACTCGCTTAATAAAAGGACAAGGTTTTGGGGTGGGTATTCTTTCGGTTTGGTTTGCCTTTCTGTAACTCCCGAAGGCACTGTGACTCTCAAGAAATTTAAGAGCAATCAAGCTTTTCCATCCGGAGAAATTTTAAAGGACTTCACTCAAGCACACGTGGCATCATGCACATGCCACACTTCAGACAGGAGACCACAGAACTGTAATAAGTAAGGTAAATTCAATTCTTTAGTATGGTTTGGGGATATAGTATCATGCTAGACTCAGGCAAGAGTATCATAAGTATCAGACAGAAGCAACACCTTTCATTTCTAGTGAAATCAGTCATTCAAAGAACAGAATACTTATTATTTCTCACCTTGTTTCACTGGTGTGGATTTACTCCTGATTGGTCTACTTTTCCCTGGATCAATGGTATTTCCACTCCGGTTCTGTGCATTTGAGCCTGAGGAAGATGGCTGGCCTTCCATCTCTTCACCAGTGGCTGAACCCAGAGGTTCTTCCGCTGTATCTGAAACTTTAGACAGCACACCACTAACGTGACAGAGTAATTTTTATCCTCTATTTACAGGGTCATAATGCAAGTCATTTGGGGGAAGTTTTGTATCACCTGATTTAACAGACATATTCCTCCGGGGTGTAATCCAAAATAAGCTTAATGTATGTGTGATCACTGCGTGAGAAAAGCCCTTATACAGGAAGTCCAGGCTCTTGTCACTAGTTTCATTCTTACCAAGGACAGACCCAGGTTTCCTATTCTCTGACCAGTAACTCACCAACAGCTGGAGGGCCGAGTTCAGCTAACACAATCTAACAACATACAGACAACACATTTACGTGACCGTGCTACTTGCTGTTTCAACAGGTGGCTTTGCACGTGTCTCACAAATGAATAGAAGATTTAAACTGAACATTAAATACCATTCAGCTTTTTCATCATCCTGCACATACAAGTTGCTGCAAGAGAAAGCATGCATTTTAGAAAATTTCTCCTCACCGTGAGATGAAACTGAAGAACTAGTCCTAGTCAAAGGCAGTGAGGTATTCTGGTTGGGTTTAGGTTGAATCTTCATTTGCTTCTGTTTCCCTTTTGGGCTGAAGACACAAAATATCCCAAAGAGATAAAATTGTTAGCACCAAAAGACTCAAACACAAAGCTAATTTCCTGGGCAAAGTGTCTTGTTTTTTGCAGCAAATGCATAACACAAATGATCTCTTCCCAGTGCTTGCACAGGTGTAGTAATACTAAAAATAGTGACAATATCATTCTGTTTGATAAAGGAATATGAGTTTGCAAGAACATTTTATCTCACCTTTTAAAATGAATACTCAGTTTACTTAGATAATGGATCATACAGAAGTTAGAAAAGTGTTATACAACACTTTTTTCAATAGTTACTAATCAAAGGCAAAAAGAGACTTGCTGTTCCCTTTTCTCCAGAGGGAATACTTCTAATTCTATAGTCTTTCACTTACCACAATTATGCACAAGCTACAGATTGAGCATGGAATTTGAGCTCATGATTTTATCACCCATAAGAGCAAGTGCATCAGGAAACGAGCAATACTGTTCCTGACCACGTAGTCACAAAGGGATGTCTACCTCTGTCACCTCAAACGACACTGATAGCAAGTCTCGCTATCATTACGTTACCTCGATGCTCTGCTAGTTGACGGTGAACTGCTGCTGCTTCTTAGTCGTTTTCGGTACCGTGGCCTTTTCCTCTTCTGACACTGCATTGCTGACTTGTACTCAGAGATTATATTCTTCATATGATTTTCAAATAAGGCAGATAGTCGAAGTGTCATGCTGTAAATCTGGAGTGAGAAAGCACGGTCGTACTTATTAGAAGTTGAATAACCAGAAGGTCGGGGTGGGAGGTGGGGGGAAATCAGAAAGATGCTCAGACTTTGTAGCACAAAAGAAAAATTCATGGTGACGTTCAACTATGAGGTTCTTCACAGATAATTTCTCTCCATGGTGCTTGTGTGTTCTCACAACAGAAAGTGTTTTCATAAAAAGATTTAATTACTTACCGTACAAAAGATTTACAGAGTTAAAAGAAAATTGCTATCTAGATTATTGAAATACAGCCTCCTTTTTTTAACGTCCATAAAGCATGGAAGCACACCATAAGATAACTTTAAGTGCCAAGGGAAAAAGCAATTGAACTTTGCTGCCCCCTCACCTTTGTTTTTTGCTTTAATTCACAAGTGATGAGTCCTTGCACCACCCCTACAGAGCTGCACACAGAGCCAGCTAAATGTCCTCATCCCTAATTTCTGTAAACCAGATGTCAAATCCTTAAACCATTTTCTTGTCCTCTTTCTAGGCCTTGCCTCTCTGTAGCCTCACCCACAAGTTCACTCATGGGTATTTCACCGTATTTCTGACTGTATTTACTTCTGCTCAAGGTTTTACCTTGGATGCGTTTTGACTTACGACAAACTAATAGTTCAAACTCAGCATAAATAAATGAAAGGTCGTTATTCCTTCCTCATACCCATACCCTTCTGCTGCATCTGGTCTTCTGAAAATTGTCTTAACACCATCAAGATATTATCATCATCTTAGACCTCTTTCCATTTCATGCAGTCTGTCTGAATATAAAATCTCTTTGATATAGAGTTTTCTTTACATTCATATAACTTAATTTTTGCCCAGACCCTTATATTTTAGCAACGTTTCTTTCTCTAGCTCTGGTATGTAGGACCCTGCCCTTCCTGCCTCCGCTCAAGATGCTGTTGCAAAGATGGTAAAATGGGCTAGAAAACCTCAGGACGTTGGCGGACATTTGGCAGCAGACGAACCTGCAGTGGCAGAAGGCCTAGCTGTGTGCCCCAGCCCTCCAGTAAGGATCATCTCACGGAGGCACTTGACAGGATTTAAGGAAATGGATATTGATGGGCCACTCTATTAAAGCAATTTGGGAGTTGACTCACAAGCTGTTCAGTTATTAATACACAGGGAAGTTCCCAGGGAGCCTGAAGCACTAAATAACTCACCAAGTTTACTCTGATGTCAAGCGCACGTAAAACACCCTCAAATCACCTGCCTTCTTGCAATCTTCTACTGAATTCCTTTCTACTAAAGCAAGCAAGGGTTATTGGTCTTTCTCTTCAGAGCTTACGCACAGCCCACCTTCCAGCTCTTACTCAACACCAAGAGTTCGGTCTACCTTCAGCGACGGCAACTCTGCACTTTCTCTCATGCTTGCTAACACACGGCTGGAGTTCCCCTCTCCCACAGCATCATCCTACCTCAAGCTGACTCTCATCGTCCTGCCCACACAAAACGCAGTCGTCGTTATTCCGCTGCTGAGCTCAGACTATCGCTCCTCAAGCGATAAGTAACATCACGCAACCTCCTGCTTCCTCCCATCCCGCACTGTTGGCACGTGCACTGAAAGCTCTTGCAGCACACTCTGCTCCTTCTCCTGCTTGACAGCACCTGGCATAATACAACCTTGTGCCTCACCATGTTAGGTGCCACATGTACATTTTACAGAAATATTAAATTCTATGTATTATTGTGCTTTAAGTCATAGTATCTCAGTCTAGTCCCAAATGGCATGCATTCCTTAATAGTTTATAAGCGCTCCTGTTTCTACATAAGAAATAACCAGCCACTTTGTGACGAACACTCTTATCTCTGCTAAATGACGTGTTTCAGAGGTGTGATTTTGTCACAACTTAAGCATTTCATTTAACATGCAGCTTCTCCTAATAATAATAAGGTCATTACAATTTCATGTTTGGAAACACAGTCAAAATTCTTTCTACTTTTATGTGATGAAGACATCAACCACTCAAATACTATTTTGCATTACCAGTGGCAAAAACTGCATCCTGCCAACTTGTGAATTTTTGAGCATAAACAATATATTATCAAAACATTTGAAAATTTTGAAATTATTTGATCATTTAGCAGCTTAGCAAAAGCTGACAGGCAATGTACCGCGCAGGAGCACATATCAGACATGGCCACATTTACATGATCGGTCATACGCTTAGTCATTTTACCTAGGTCATATAAAAATATCTATATTCTAACATTTCGATCTGCCCTTTCCCTCTTGCCATACCCTGTTTAGGGCTCCAATCCAATACAATTTTCCTGCCTAAGTAGACTCCTATTCCTGCATGCAGAAAAAAAACCAGGATTGGCACCTGAGAAAGAGGCAACACTGTGTGAAAGTCTTGCCAAGTACGCTAAGTAAACTAGAAAAAAATTTAAGTATCATAATGCTCTCAGTAGAAATACTGTATAATACTTGCATTAACAGCAGATTAAAAAAAACATCCTACCATATATATATGCGGTTATCAAGCTGATAGCCTTGTTTCCAGGAATAAATTATTAAAAAAATAAATAGCAACTGGTGATCAGTTTTCTGCTACAAATATTCAAAGAAATCAATGCAACAGTTGCCATACCATTTCTCAGAAGTTTTAAGATCAGAAAGTTCAGATGAAAATAAAATTCAGAATGAGCACAACAAAGCAAGTTTATAACCACAGGTCCCAGAACTGACGCACATTACTTGTTTTTATTCCTCAATGCAGTACTTTGCTGTCCAGATACAGACCTTGTTTCATGCCCTGTATTCATGTAGGGCCCGGGTCTTTGTAAAGAAGGGATTATAATTTATTACTTACTCGAGATTTTTTATTAGGAGTGTAAGCTTTAGAGTTGCAGAATATTAAACGAATATCTTTGTAGAATTCCAAGGGACTAGTGTAGTTTCCTGCTTCCAAGGTTTCTTTCACAGTGCTGAAGTCCATAGGAGTGTCTACAATATCTCGATAATCCTGTAAGAATACACAAGAAAATAATAAAGACTGTCACATCCTACAGGAATAAAAACACCTAAGCGTGCATCCGCAACAGAGGCTCTCAAGTAATTATTTCTTCTTGACGGTTACTGCAGATAATTCCCTGAAAACACCAGTGCACAGAACACGGCGCGTTCCAGCTCAGAAAGGGAGAGGTCAGAAACACGGCCAGCATGGATGTTTTGCCAAAGGATGAACAATAGGCTTTTTTAATTTTGAATATGGAAGTTGTGCTTACAGGATAGGAGAAGAGATCAACTGGCTGTCTAAAAGGCTCCGAGTCCTCTCTTTCATAAATCAGGTTTAACAGCTGCTTGCATTGCTCTCTCCAAGCATCAGGACTTGCTTTCGTGGGCTGCCTTTTTATTCGTCGTCTTACCTGCAGGGAAACAGATGTATTTCATCATTTTTCAGAATATCCAGACTTTTACCTTTAAGTTCCTATTAATTTATGAGTGTTATGATTCAAAGCAGATTTCCACAATTAAAAAGAGAACTGCAGTAAGATTAAAGCATAGCTGATGGCACAACAATATGCAGTATGCAAATTGCAGAAATATGCCTTTTCTCGTAATACATAAACACTGAAACTCATGAGAGGTGTGCAATATTTCAGATCCAGGCTTGCTGGTTTTGTCAGCTTTCATCCAATTTGCTTGAAAATCGAATCTTTCAAATCAAATGAAAAAAAAAAAAAGATTCTTTAACATTTAAGTAAATTTTCCTGCACAATAACTTCCTTGGTCTGCCAACACTTCCATACACATGCAACTGAATTCAGGCAGTCCTACAGACTAGAGGCTATGACAAATTTAAAACATTCCAGACGTAAAGGAGTGTTTCAGTAGCTGGTCCATCTCCTCTCACAAGCCAGCCCGAGCAGAAATGGTTACTCACTCGTCTTTTTCCAGAGGAAGTTCCTGGAGCATCTGAATCCACATCTACTTCTGCCACCTAAAGGCAAAGGTAATGATTACACACACACCCTCTTTGCTTGCGTCACCCTCAGCAATGGAGAAAGGGTTTAAAACCAGCCAACAACAACAAACACAATTTGAAACTCCTCAAATGCAATGAATGGTTCAAGCAAAACAGAAACTAACTTCAAATTAGGACTTAAATAATAACTTTAAAAATAATTAGGTGGACAAGGTTCCAAGTTTGCTTCCATATAAATTATATGGAAAACCAGGACATAAACCAAGACATGCTCTTTGAAAGGCTGGAGAGAAAGAAAGGCGCTACAGTAGCGATTTTGGACACTTCTGATCACTGCTCAACATGGAACAGATGAGATTCACAACTGGCACGAGAAGGTTGAGTTGGGAAAGGGGCGGTCTGCTATGTAAGTCATGGGAATCCTTCATTTTCTTCAAAATGCTCTTTTAATAGTCTGTGAAAATAGATGCTGCTACTGTATCTTCACTTTTATAAAATTAATAATTTATTACATTGCAGTATAGATTCTAAGTTTCAGTACAAATCCAAGACGATAGCACCAGCCGTAAGCATACAGGCGTTCAAGCAGCATCAGGTTTAACTTAAATATTTCAAAACTGCAACAATGGAGTATGTCTGGGGGAAGGGTGGAGGGAAGAAACCTAACTAAATCTTCTATTAGCTCACGTTTTAGAAAGCACCACTGAAAAAGTAAAACAAAACCAAGTGACTTAGGGTATAAGAGGTCACCTCTTTGGAGCAGAAACTACAGCACATTTCAAAACATTTACAAACTGCATTTAAGGAGGGAAGGTGTAAGGAGAGAGAAAAAGTTAAAGGAAGTGATATCTAACCTGGTTTCTACCTGTCATTTCACTCCACGGTACAAGTGATGGGAAATGACACAGAATTACATACGAAAACCAGCTCTGCTGCCTCCCTGACAATGGGAGAGCCGTTCTCCTGGTTCGGCAGACTGAGTAACAGCCCCAGCTCATATTCCCCATATTTACTAGTACTTCCTCACACAACAAAACATCATGTACTAAGAGAAGATTAAATTTAGGCAGTTCCCAGAATCATTTTTATTTACTTAAGGGAGCTTATTGCCCCAGGTGAGCAACTCAAATGACCTAAATAAGTTCATCTCAAAAACCCAATGCAACTACCCATAAAATAAAAACTCAACAAAAGTCTTTGAGGTGCTGCATTTAAAAAGGCAAGAAGTTCTGATGATCAGACTTAAAGGTCTTACCTCCTCTTCTTCATCAGTACTGCTTAGGTCTTCTGCTTTCACCTTGTTATATATTTCTAATATATCAGTACAACTCTGATCCCTGCAGGACAATAACAAAAGCCAAAAACAGATAATCAAATCTCTCAGAAACTCAAGACGTCACGTCTATAAAGTAAAAAACATGCCTACCCAATGAAGCGAAGTAAGACATCTGTTACAATTTTGGCTGCTTTGACTATAGGACTGTCTGGCTCATTGAAAGTCCTGGCATTATGTTCAATGTATCGTACCTCCCACATCAGTGCAGAGATTCTCCTAAAAAAAATTAAAAATTAAAAAAAAAATAAAAAGGAAAGGGATGGAGAAGGTGGTGTACATTATTTTCATTCTGAGTTCAGTAGGATTCCTCAGTAAAAAAAAGAATAAGGTAATCCAGGTCCAAGGTAAGTGGTTTCTGTTCGCATGCTGCTGGCTGCCCCAACGCGGCAGGCTGCAACGAGAGCTTTATGGAAAAACGATGTCCCTCTTCAAATCGGCAATGAATGGAATGAAAAAAGGAAACAAACCTACTTATGGAAACTGCTGCCTGCTCCCACTTAGAGAAAGCCTTAGAGATAAAGTGGTCCTCAGATGAAAAAAAAAAAAAGCAGGACATTTTTTATCCCCAGGTTAACTGGAAAAAATGAGGTTTCTGGTTTACAGCGCTATTTAGCCCACTTTTGGCAACTGCAATACAAGCAAAGCATCTGGCTCAAAGGCAGCAGAGCTACAGATGAGGCAAATACGCTCTGCCTACGACGCATTCAGAGAGTAAGGCTCAGTATGTTAAAGTAAAAAGATACTCCAGATCCAGATATACCAGCTTTTGCCTTAACAATGTGGCCAAAAAATTATTGTTCAGGAAGACTCACTTTGCCCAAAGCCAAATAGAATCTGATCTTATGCTGTTGGCTCATCAAAGAAATATATTGCTGAATTGGCATTACACAGCATTCAGCTAAACCTATACTCAGTGGGGCTGTAGTAAATGTAGATTACAAACCAATAAAAACCTAACTGACCTATAAAACCTGTTTTCAAGTCTCCTCCTGATTGTGGTAAGGTCAGTTGGATAAGCAACAACAGTGCAATACATGGGATAGGCACTAAGGTCCACCGGAACAGCAAAGGGATTAGAAATGTCTGAAAGACAAAAGAAGAAAATAATTTAAACGCCACAGAATATACCAGAAGGGAAGTTATCAGATAACTAGATTCCTTATAATGGTTTCTGGGTTTTCTTTCTGAGAATTCAGCAAAAGCAATACAGATCTACAGCTGGACATGTAGGATTCTCCCTCTTGTGCCATCTGTTAACTATTCTTGAAAAAGCATTTTTTTTTTAAGTGTCGCATCTGAGATTTGCATGCCAGAGCCAACTGTGTGACTGAAAAGCAACATGGCATATGCACTGACAACAGGAATACAACAAGCAACGTAAACTAAGAATGCAGACATGCCCCGTGTATAAATATAGGATAGAATTTAAATCATAGCATGCTATTAAACTAGTTACAAGGTATTTGTGGGTGAGGATGTTCGGTGAGGACTTGGTTGTTTTTTGAGGGTTTTAATTCAATGTTTTGCTCACTCCTATTTAGATATGACCCACAGAGAATCCCCATTAAGTTGAAAAGAAGCAGTTTAAGCCCCAGAAAAAAAGGGAGCATAACTGAAAAGGACACCATATGAAATTTAAAAGGCTCTTTTCAATTATTTAGTTGAGCGCCTTTCAAATACTCCACACCAACTCCCAACACTCCATCCTATCTACTCTTCAGTCATGTGCCGCCATGCTGATATTCTTAATTCCTCCACCTTTTTCCTCCAAACATACCAAGGGAAAGAAGTTGCTCAATCCCCCGGATTACTCGTTCACATTCTTCATCTCTGGAATGGGCCCCCCATTCTCCTTCCTGGGGTTTGTAGAGAAGAGCTGTCAGCTCATCTGGAGTCACAGGAACTCCAGCACCAACCTCCTCTGGATAAGCAGCTAAATGTGAAGAATTCAACAACAGTAAGCACTAGCAGTGGCAAAAAAAACCTATTTACTTTGTATACGGATGTGAATTCAACACACACTTACTTCCTTCTGGAATTGGTTCCATGTCCCACGGACTCATCCTCTCTCTTTCATTATTGTCCCAGCTATGGAAAAAAATACATTTAAATGCATCAGTTAGAGCTGAATATAACAACACAGCTTTTCTCTGCCAGACTTAAAGAAAAAGGTCATGTCTTTTAGAAACAAGACATGTCACTAGCTATGTGCCAACTCCTTATCTTCCTCTTGTATCTCCTATATATTCACTGCACTGCCGTTTACACAAGAAGTCTTGGTTTATGAATAAGTTCATAATTAAATAAATAAAACCAAAGCGGCTGATTATGTATTTAAAGGGGGAAAAAAGGATCCTAATTCTAGAGGTACACATTTAAGTTGCATGTGAAGGTCTAGGAGAGGCAGAGCACATAAACACATGTGGTACATTACAGCTACGTAAATACTTACTGAACACAGTAGCACTGGAAGGAACTATCAGGATATTCTGCCTGGAAAGGCTGCTGACTCTCCACGGTTCCAAACCACCAAGCGTCATCTATTATACTGCGAAATCTATCCCCTATAAGGAAAAAGATGGCATTCAGGAAAAGAACAACACAGATAATTGTTAAATATTTCTTTTTAGAGAATCATCTTCATCTTTCATAAATGCACTACTTTGATTCTTAAATCTTGCACTACAGGAATCAAGCCCTTTCCCTAAAGAGAGGGCTTTCACATCCCTAGTAATTAGTCACAGCTGCCTCCATGCCCCAAATCACAATGTAACAGTAGATTCTTCTGCTATTACAGGCCTCGTAACACTTTCTCTCATTTCTTTTTTTTTTTTTCTGCTATGGGAATTGCAGCAAACATCAAATAAAGTGTCCAATGATGGCTATAATATCACGCATGGTATGGTCCTTTCCATCATGTATGAGAGACACCGTATCCTATTAAACAGCTGCAGAAATGTTGCAAAACATATGGAAGTGGAAAAAAAGTAGTCACCTATTTGCCAGTTCCTTTCTTTGGCTTCATTATAAAACTGATGCAGCACAAGGAAGTCAATAACATCTGGCATATCATGGTACCTTCATGAAACAGACAAAAAAAATTGCTTCTAGGACCCATACACATAGTTCCACATGTACAACGCAGTCTCCAAACACAACATTTCATGCATTTTGTTTTCAAGTTTGGCGTAATAACTCATTAATACCATCATCATGCCTTGCGAGAGAAAAAAGGAAGGAGGGGCGAATATTCTAAATTGCAAGAAAATCTCTTGAAGAACGTCATCAGCATTTCAGTAACTTACTTTATGGAAAACGATTCTCCTGTCATTTTGCCTGTGATGGGATCTAGGAATGCAAGCTTCAAGCAGCAGAGCGTAGGAGGCCCAACTTCATATTTAATTCCTACAGTCTTCACAAATTCTTGTTCCTATTTATCAATAAGCATGGAACAGTATTATTTTAACTTGCCAACAACAAAAACATCCATGTTAAAAGACCAAACATACTAATAAAAAACAAATATGTTTCCACTCTGGAGCCCAGGTAATTTCACCCATGAAAGTTTTCTTTTCCAAATACTAAAAATCAATCGCAGTAGCCTTAAGAATGAAGAAGACAGGAGATGCTCATCCCCTTGGCAGATTTGTGAAAAGGATACCCACAAATTATTTAACTTTTGTAATAAGATTCTAAGGAACATACCCCTCTGGTTTTAACCACACTGACGGCACCAAAGGTTAAACCTGACTAAATCCAGGGCCTTTCACCCCTGCATAGCAACATACAGGGGAAACAGAAGGAAATTCTTCCTCTTAAAGCGGAAATTCAACAATAGCCTTTATGTTCACGCCCTGTCAAACGTCATCCGGTAGTAAGATCTCTATCCTAAATGAAATACTATTTCCTTTGCCTTACAAACTGATGATGTCTTTGAAGATTACAGCTGGAATCACTGAATACCTAGGACTAGTAACTGGATACTTTTCCAGGAAAACAATTATTTTCATTAATAGAACCACTGGCATACACAGGTATGAATACTGGCACATATATGTGCTCTTCTCTTGATATAAAATCTGAGTAAAGCAGAAAAAAAATATGGCAGCGCTGCAGATTACGGGGCTCAGTGGTTCAAAGCGAAAGGATAAGAAAAATCTCCTAGCGCCTACCCAAGCAATCCAGAATACTTTCATTTTGTAAAAATATGTCGTAAGATATTGTCTTGCCCTTCCAAGAATTTAAGAATATACACAATCATATGCTTAGCTAGATCCACTGTTTAACAGAGCTTGTGGATACATTTAGGTCTTTACACCATGATGTCTTTCTTCTTACCACAGCGTTTAAAACAATAAATAGAACCCAGATGCTCAGGTCATTGTATCGACAGAACTATAAACAGCTTTTGAGTGGTGTGTTCTGCACGAATTAATGTTAAGGAAAAAAAAAAAAAAAGTCATAGGATGATTTGGGTTGAAAATGACCCCTGAGAATCATCGAGTCCAAAATCCTGCTCATGGCAGGGCCAACATCTAAGTTAGATCAAGGCACTCAGAGGTTGCCCTGTTGAGCTTTGAGAAGTCTTCAAGGCTGGAGATTCCATGCTCTCTCTGGGCAACCCGTTCCAGTGCTTAACTACTCGCGTTCTGACTTTTTTTTTTTCTTATTTAATATTCTACATTTTTTAATCTATCAGGCAAGAATACCACACTAGATAAACTTTCACGTCCTTTAATATCCTTGTGGCTTCCTTTTATCAGGAACGGGACAGACGTAAAGGCTTTGTGTTAATGAAAACACTAATGTTAAGATTTACAATTTTAATTTTTATATTAACATTTTAAAGTAATGCTTTCTTCATATTTTTCATACTGGTTTTTAATGTCAATTCAACATGACAGAGACATTCAGCTCTTTGAAGTACTTGTTTAACTTACCCTGAGTTCCATTTTGTTCCATGGTTGTTTTTGCATGTTAATACCGTAAATTTTTGCTTTCCTTACTGCCCGCACGTAAGCTTCATGGCCTTGCCTAAAGTATATGATCTAAAAATAAAATTTAAAAAAAAAAAAAAGAAAAACGAGTTTATTTTATTTTACTGATTGTTCTCTTCATGCTTATTCTAAAATTTCTACAAAGATGTCAGGCATCATCCCTTTCAGAGCATACTTCACACTTCTTTATTTCATTATACTGCACTCTTCTTAAAAATATTTATATCAGCTCCCAACGCGGCAACTGCTATGTGCTTATCATTAACAAGTATTCAGGTTTGTCAGAAGGGGCACAATCACTTCTTTATGCTGCTCATAAGTTACACGCGCACAAAAAGAGAGACAGGACAGCTAGACGTGAGCAACTAGTTTCTGGGGAAAAAAAAAAATAAATTATCAAAACTCAGCCTATCTTGAGCATGATTCACTGCAAATATTGCCAGATTTAATAGCTCTGACCGAAACAAGCCCATCAGCCTAGGTGGGAACTTCCAAATTGCTACACGCATTACCTCATCTCCCATTTGTGGAACAAACGGTGAGCGGCGGGGTATGGTATCCAAGATCCACTGTGGGGCCAGCCATTCTTCACTGGGTTCACCTTCCATCGACAGCAGCCCACTTGGTTTCTTAAACATATTACATTAAATTTAGAATGCAAACTGCAATTACCGTGGCAGAACACGTGAAAAACTGTTCATACACCACTTCCTGAAGATAACTAGATATAAGGGCAAAGCAAATGCTGGAAAGTCAACTTTCCAAAAACCTCAACTAAATAGTAGGGAATAAGATATGTTTGTTATAAATACAATAGAAGATTAAAATGTTCATAAATAAAGATATTATATTTCTTTCCTTAGAAATATTCTAAACGTCATCTTTAAAAAAATACTACGAAAAAGAAATCTGACAATGTAGATATAATACAAACACATCGTAATTTTACAACAAAACCATCTTGGAGTAAAACTAACTGCAGTGAAGAGCATAAATCTAGGAGAAAACATCCCACCTGTAATGGAGAACTACCTGCATGAAAATCAACGTACATTTATGTCACCATAGCTCCAAAACGTAACACACAAAAAAAATTAATCTGGTATTACAGTTATTGTGCTATCCATAGCATCTTTCTTACTGTCTATTTGTGAAAGATTTTACTTTGAAAACAACCACTCCAAAAAAAAAAAAATGTATATTCCTAAAGTCAAAAAGATCCTAAAAAATTAAAATTGCTGACCTTTTTTCTAGGCTGTTTGAGTTTCCGTCGTTTTGGCTCCAGTCCTTTTGTTCCCTTCATATTTTCATCTTCAGAACTACTACAGATTTTCCGAGCTGCCTGCCTGGTTTGTCTCTTTGGAGGCTGGAGATTAATTCCAGCATCTGCTGTCCAGTCGGAATATTCACTTGATGAATCACTGTAGATAATAAAAAGTTGTAAGAAAGAAAACAGCACTTCAGTTTTCACACAACGGAGTGAAAGGTCCAAACATTCGACCTGTTCTTCTGGTTATGTGGAACAGATGTCAGGATTAGCACAAAATCTCATTCTCGTGAGAATTTAAAGAAAATCTAAGTGCTATCTAGTCCGTCTATTTCAGCAAATTATTTTATCAATTATTTTACTCCCAGTAAAACTACAGTTATGGCTGATACCTACTTTCATACTAATTATCTCACTGATTCATAGGCTGACTTCATAAGAACTGACTGCTCAAAACGCATGAAAAATTTAGAAAACTAGAGCACTCTTCTAAAAATACAGTTCTGACTTCTTTAATATCCAAATAACACCCATGCAGTATTTATATTGGCTCATGGCCCTTCCAGCCATCGAAGGATAACATCAAAAATAAGAAAGGAGACTGTAGAAATTGTACATAAACACATGTTGACAACAGAAAAACTAGGAAATACTGAAGTATGAACAGAAGATATGCATGCACTTCTATCAATATTTCTATCACATATGACTAACTGGTATTGATTTTTTCAAGCAGTTCTTAATTAAGGACAACATTTTCTTACAAATGGTCTTTCAAAATTGTTCCTGATTTTAGGAAAAAAAAAAAAAGCCCACAAAAAAAATACAATGTCAAATGCTTCATGAAGAATTGGGGAAAAAAGTCAGTCTCCAAAATCAAGAATTTTTCACACTGATTTTCTGTTAAATACTGTTATAAAAATTCTACAATTAGATAGTCATTCAAATACATAAAAATACTTGTTCACAGACTCCACAAATTTTGTTGGTTACCATTTTAAAGTACCTGAGGGTACTGAACACTTTGCTTCAGTCTGTCACAAAGTGTAACAAGTGTGTACCGACTTGCAGTCATAGTAAGACAATATCAACTGGCTGTCTTAACTTGTATAATCAAATGTTACCAATGAAGAGAGCAGTGAAGCTACCTGGAACTGCTTTCACTTTGCCATGCTGCCACAGGATCATCCATAGATGCATCGCTTGTGCCAACAGTCTCATCTTCCTGTATTAACAACAAAAGGTATCATTTTTGTTTGCAAGCAAGTTACACGAGTTGCCTCGCCTGAGGCAAGCTTTGTGTTCAAGGACTGGTTTAGTTTTTACTGGTTTAGTAATCGGTTTAGTTTTAAGGAAGTCCACAATTTCTTTCTGTATCTTAATTAGTGTTATACCATATGCTTACAGAATCTCTAGAAACAGAGATGTGAATTTTAATGGTATAAGAACCATAGAATGAGTTCTTATTTAATTGTCTGATGAATCAATTTTAGCATCAAGCTTTATAGCTATTCTGTACGTTCAATGCATTTACAAAGTGACAGTGTTCAGTCTCTTCTTACTTTGCATGCTTCCTTAATGAGAACAAGTTATATTTAATCTGATATATTTTAAGTTCTTCCCTTGCCAATATCAATGATTAATACCAATACTCGATCTCTTTCAACAGCAGTCTACAGATGTAGATGAAATCAAAGTACTGAATGTGACCTAGAATATATGTGCAGTATGAAATCCCAAAATAGCAAGTGGTTTAACGCAACCCAGTTAAATTTACTTGAAAATGTTTCAGATTTCCAAAAACACACAACCTGTTCTAAGCTAGTTTTGAATACTGCACTGGCATTGAAGTAAATGATCCTTCTCCCTCCGAGATCAACAAACTACAGTAACACCACAAATCCGAAAGACTCAATGATGAGAGTGTTTTTTCCTAGGTGGAGCAGCTCAGGGCCTTGATGTGCTCTCAGCACATCTGTTGTCAAACCACGCTATTTGTGAAGAGGGAACCTATCAAAAGAATCGCTTGATGTTTCAGACCTCTGAGGAGCTGTCTGATTCCTCCCGTGCACGTGCGTTTTGACTTGCTCCCTGCTGGTTGTGCTCTATGGTGGAGCGCGTTTGGTAGGCATGCTGGCGCTTGCGTTGGTTTCTTCTCAAAGACCTTCCACTTCCCGCTTGGTAATCGTTCTTTTATCACAGGACAGGAGCAACAAAAAAGAAAAAAAAAAGAATAGAGATTTAATAATTAATTGCACAGTTAAAAGATGCCTCATTAAAGTGACTGTACATTGTATCCCATTTACAAATGACAAGTAGGAAATCTAGAATTAGAATTGAAAAGACGTCTTTTACACTTTTGTAGCTCATTTCAGTGCACGTGCAGGTGTGGTTTTTTGGTTCAATATCAATTCTACCTTTTAAAGAAGCAGTCCTTAGAAAGGAAGCTATGGAGAAATAGCTTTTTTTCCTAAAAAATACATAGCCACTTTAAAAAGTGTGGCACCTTTAATAGTTCTCCTAGTTTCCACAAGTCAAACTGAACACCCGCTGTGGCTCTGCTCTTTTCCTTTCCCAGTGTCTTCCCATTACTGAAGCCTTAAAGATAGAGATTTACCACTGCTATTTGCATATTAGAGTATAAAGACAGACAAATTACAGCTACAGAAGGCAGTCAGAGATCCAGAGAAACAATTAGTACTATTGATTTTCTAAATAATTTAATAAAATTGGGTTTGGGTTTTTTTTGTTTGTCTTTTTCGCCCAGTGCTCAGCCCTGCTTCGCACCCAGGTTCTCTCTTCCAGTGAATTAACTCACCCGTTGTAAGGTGTGGGATGGCTTTCTCTTCTTTTCAACAGTGTATAAATTAATTTCAATTTCACCTTTGGCAGCTCGACATTCTTCCTGGACCCTAATTATAGGTAGGAAACATTCATTTTATTCAATAAATCACCATATAACCTGACAGTCTCATTAATATACACATTAAAATACATCTGGTTCCCTTGCTACAAGAAATCTGTGCACAAGTCCTTCTAGCAGCAGCCACACATACTTCACTCCTGGAATCACAAGTTAAGGAAGTAAACTCTCTAGTTGAGCACACATAATTATTAAGTAAACTGAAATGTAAAAAAATTATTTTCAAGGGTTTTTTAAATAGAGCTTCAGGAAAATGAGGTATTTGGACTACTGAAGAAAGATTAATTGTGAAGAGAAGGAATTACTATTCTCAGCTCTCCAGCAGAGGCTATCACTCTAATCCTAATGTCTGAATTTCAAAACAAACGAAACCAAAAAAAGCCAACACGTTTCTGAAAATTTTTTTTAAAACTTGTAACAGGTGTATGGAAGGATCATTAAACATTATACAATTTAATCTCTTTTCCCTCTCTCACTTAGCATCTTACTTGCTGATGCCCGGAGGAAGCTCATTCACCACCACTCTCCTGCTCCACGCCATGAGATCTCTCTCTGTTGCCATTTGGCTTCGGGGAGCGTTGTGATGCATTTGCCGGACCCCTTCAATCTGACCACTTCTCCGCAGACCAACGTTTGGTGGAGACGTAACATCCAAACCTGGACTTCGAAGAGCTAAGGAAGAAAAAGATTGTTCTTCACTTCTATAAACCATTGATAAAATTTGGAATTGAAAGCTTAAGGACTGCTCAGAGATTCTTTTTTGGTAATAAACAACACTTATTCTATGTTAAGGGGGGCTTTTGTCTTTTGCTTGAGATGAACAATTTTGTGTCTTGGCCTTGGACTACTGAAGATGCGTCCCCTACTGTAACATCACTGTGGCTTGCTATACCTTAGAGATATCTGAGGCAAGCAACGAACATAATCTGTCAGAAAAGTTTTAAAGGCCCTTCCTTCAAATCAAAGTCTTGTCAACTGTTTAAAGCCTCTGACATCATGAATTTTAGATTCTCTGGTACAAGAAGAGATGAGGTTGACAAGAAACTGGTGCAAGGTTTAAGTTTTCTGTTGTACCTCCATTCGTTCTGTACTTGTAACGTTTATCTACCGTGCCTCAGACACCGCTTTTCATCAGGTGGCACAACGCAGGAGTCTATATAAACCTATATAAGCCTATATAAACCTATATAAAAATATTCAGCTATTGAAATATCAGGTACTTTATACATACTCTCATTAACCTACACAAATGAGCAGTTCCTATAGCAAAGTCACTGATCAATGCAAGTTCCATAAGGTGACTACTTTAATTTCTATACTACTCATATCTGGCAATTCCCTTTCATACAACTACAGGGACATACAAATAAAATTGAGAACCGGGACCGCACAACACATCGACCTATCATAAGAAGCAGAAAAGACTTCTTGATTTGAGGCTGGCTTCTTGACAATGCCAAATTGAGATCACAGCAAAAGTGTATTTTCAGCATTTTTCACTACTGTTTTTCCTATTCCTTCTTGAACTTAAAGACAAGCGACTCCAAATCTAGCAACCCTAATGCGCTTTGCCAGGAAATCTAATTCAAACCTGTGTAATTAGACATTTAACCTAGAACTGATTTATTAGCCGATGCAAATTTTTTAAAAGCACAGGATGACTTGCAGCACAAGTCCCCAGCATCTGCTCTCTGACACCAACTGTACTCAGCTGCCTCACAGTCAGCTGCCCACATCTGATTGAGTTTGTTTTAAATTTTTAATCACTTTGTGTATTAAAAATAAAATCACAGTAGGAGAACTCTTACCAGGTGAATACTCTCAGGCTTTCTAAGGAAACACTAAGACAGAGTAGACGTTTATTTTATAAACACTGATGCTCAGCCTTAGCATTTATGCTGCAACAGGAAGCCATTTGGCTGTCACAACATCGTATTCCACTGGCATTCTCTAATTATACACTGTTATCTTGACATTATGCAGTTACAAAGTATCATCTCTGCAGTGACTGACATGAAGACAACACAGTGAACTTTATGTTTATTTTTTAGGAAAGGTTTGTAACCTTGAAAGGAATAATTACAGTTCAATAGATCTAGGTAATCAGACACAGCCCAGTTAGACCATAGTCCCCTCAGCTGCACCTTAAACCTTTAATTCCTCTGCTACCGTCAGCAGAATGTCCAGCCACTCTGCACAGGTTAACAGTGTGTATGAGAACAAGAGAGAAAAGCATCCTCAAAGACACAGTCTCAAAACTTACATTAACACGTTTTGATTAGTACCTTACTACGCTTCAAGAAAAGGAGGTAAAGAAGGGACACTCACCTCCATTAACGGAGTGGGATCTATTGAGTGGAGGGTTTGGAAGAGTTTCTCCTTCATTAATTAGTCTCAGATCTTGTTCCCTCTGTAGCTCCCTGATCATTCCATCAAGGATACTCTCATCCTGGTCATTAGTTTGCTGACCGATGACTTGTTCAACTACTTCACCATCACCTTGACAACAACAAAGCCACAACTGCTTATAAAATGATTAATTTCTGTTTTACCAAACACCATAGAAACAAACTTGAAATTGTGCACAATTATTTGTCTGCTCTGCAAAACATCTGATCACCAGCTGGCTTCCTGCTCTGATGTAATAAATGGAGACAAAGTTTAAAAGAGAAGTTACAATAAAAAACTAAAATTACAGACCACACGTAAAATATAAACACAAACCCTTAGAAACAGCAGAAAGAAATTATGCTTCAGTAGGTAATAATGGAAGATCTCTTATAAGAAAAAAAAAACTGTTTTAAAAAACAAAAGCTGTTTTTTCAATGTCTTCCTTACCTTCCTGCTTCCTTACTCATATACATAGTTACACTGAGGTTTATGGGACAATTCTTTAAGCATGCTGTCCTATACCTGGTAGAAGCCAGAAGTATTTTGGAATACTGCCGTCTCCTCGTCTTGCCTCCAGTCAAGTTGACTCCATATACTTCCTTTATGCCACAAAGCCACCCCATCTCCTCTTCTACCTTTACATTGAATTTAAATTACTAGTTTCAGGAGACAACTGAAACAAATCCTTATAGTACCATCCTAGTGAGCTGGTGCTCAGTACTGTGCAATACATGTATTATGCATGAGTTTCAGACGGCATACCATTAGCTACATATCCCAGCTGAGGAATAAGTTGTTCATCCTTGCAATTTTCCCTCCCTGGTACCAGCCGCTGGAATCTAGTGGGATGAGGATTTCCATCCACATCCACCAAGAATGGAGGAGGCATAAGATGTGGAGCCTGTTGAGTCTGTTCGTCCAACACATAGTTATTTGCATCACGGATCAGTGGTCGGTAATCCGTATGGAAGAACATCTGATCTGGAATCTGCAAGAAAAGCAATTCAGTAAATAAATCAATGGCCATTTGCAGCTGTCTTGCTGCTTTGGAACGGGTCCCACACCCATAAACCACAACTCCTACACTTAGGATCAGCAGAAGAAATGTTATGACAGAGAACAGATTCCTACCACAAATGTCTTTTATTACCAAGGCCTGATGCAAAAATTCAATAGTAAAATACGCCAACAGAGGTGAATAGGTAGAAGTTAATGCTTTGTTCCCCTGTCTAGAGATCCTCTTGTCTAAATCTTTTTGATTTAGGTAAACAGCAACTGCTTCATGATCTAATTACTATTTTGTCTGGGGGAGGGCAAGGGAATAAACTGTAACACAAATACTTCTAAGACAAAATCAGGTCAAGATATAGATGAGTTTAAAATTCATTCAACCCACCTTTTCATAATATTTATTGCATCCAAAACCAAATAGTAGCAGATGTCCATGAGAGTCTGTGCAGGCAAAATGCTGTCCATCTGGTGAGAACTTGCAATCAAAAACAGCTCCATGGCCTTGGCCCTCAATCTGTATACAAGCACAGAGCATCCCTTTCATAATCAGGCATTCTCTATAAAAGCATTTTAACTAAAATTTCACCTGTGCTCCATCAAGTATTTAATCCTAATTCCGTGTAAATTGTCATCTTGCTCAAGACAGATTTACAATTATATTTGTTTCCACCTAATTATTAAAGCTTCACTGAGCAACAAAGTCAAAACCTTGCGTTTTCTCTTTGTCCTGAAATTTCGGTACAACTTTTAATGTATGTTCTGAAACAACTACCTAGAAGTCTCCATTTTATGTTAATGGCAGACACAGGACAAGCCTGCTCCAAAGATCTCAGACATATATTGGCTCTGTACAAGCCGGTTTCACAGTTGCGAGTGCCAGGAGGCTACCTCAGTTCCTGAAGCCATACAGCTGCATTTGCTCAGCGCTGGAACTAAACCAACCAACCTGGCACCGGGCGCACGAAGAGAAACGCAGCACAGAGCCAACCATAGCGTTTCCCAGACCACAGCGCTGTGCTACAACACACAGGCTTACTGGTTTTCATTGCTCTACCTTGGGAGTCACTATAATCTTTTGCATGGTACAACCATGCCCATACGCATAAATAATATTTAGATGTAACAGATCCCATGAAAGACTTGCTGCTACACTTATAATATGCAAAAACCTACTGTGGTATTGCTTACTGAAGAGTACAGAGTTTTCTTTTTAACTTGTAGAAGTTTTCCCCTAATCATGTCGTAACATTGGTCACAATAGGCATATGATGAAATCTGCTTTTGCCTCAAGATCAGTTTTACACAAATGTGGAAAAAAAACCAAAACCAAACCAAAAAAAAAAAAAACCAAAAACCCAACCTTCCCTGATCACTCTTACCATGTTGAAGTAGTTGCGAATTTTAGTTCCTTTGTCTATATCCCAAACAAAAATATTTCCATCATGACCCGCTGAAAGTACAATTCTTTGGTCAAACGGATGGGCCTCCAGAACAAAAACTTCATCATCGTGACCCTACAATGAAAGCAGGGTGAGAAAGAAAGTCATAGTTCTCCATGTAGTATCTCCAAACATGCTAGCATTCAGTGTGAGGACATCTCAGTTCAGGTACTCATCCCAGACAGATCAATTTACTGGATCTTAGACTAGAACTTAGTCAACATTTCTGTCAGAGGCTTGGCATCATCACTGCCCACTTCGGAAGTGCCTGGGACTGCAGCTCAGCACAGCCGAGATGGAGAGGGACCGGCAGGAAGGAGAAATCAGCAGCTACAACTTCTAATCTGGACACAAACGGTGGCCTCCAAAGGGCTCCCTTGTCCGCCCAGTCACCGGGGCCTACCAGCATCTTGGTCATCAGCTACTTTCCCCATGATAGATACTCTTCCCGGTAAGCATAAGACAGGTGGCACACTTCAGGACAAAACACTCCTTGTCAGGGGGAACGATGATGCAGTTTAGCCTCAAACCAATTTCAGAGTCGAATGAGAAGCATTTGGGAATGAGAAGCTCGAATTTTACTCACAGATAAGCTATGAAGAAGCTGCCCTGTGGACGAGTTCCACACTTTAAGAAGGAAATTGTTGACTGCAGTGATGACAGTGGCATCGTATCTATCCCAAGCCACCATGGTAACCTTCAGTTTAGTCACTTTGTCCTCCCCAGATGCTACATTGTTTCTAAAGAAATTAACAATTTAACGAAGAGATAAATCAGTAACTACACATGGAAACATTTAACAGTGCTAATTCTGTAGGAAATCAGGGAGATTACGGCTGCCATCACTATGGCTACCGGCTAGTGAAGGATGGCTTCCGCAGTGTTAAAAAACAGATACAGAAAATATTCAGTACCACTAAATATTCAGATTTATAGAGCTTTACTTCCTTAAAAAGGACAAGTTTCTCCCCTGTTCTTAAAGCGAGCATCCTCACCTACTACAATATTTTCTTTCAAGCTATTCAGTTCCGTTCAGTTTTTTCCTAGAAGGCATTTTTCTATCAATGATCAATATGAATAAACTCTATAATAAACAAAAACGTGCTAAATAAGTACAAATCATACTTTGACAGCTAATCTTAATAAAAATGTAACTGTATGAAATATAGAGAATTCTGCAAAGCAAAACGCCTAATGGATTTCTCCATCTCTGCTGTTCGTTATTGTGCATATTCGATTACGAGGCCACTTAGAGAAGTCACTTGAGCATCTGAAAAAGAAAAACTCGAAACCCTAATTGAACCTGAGAACAAAATCAACACATCTCCTCTCTTGCTTGAAAACCTTAAGGAAGAACAGAATGTTAAGACACATTCTGGATATATATTACAAGAGGCAACTCAGGCCTTAGTATGAAATAAGATCCCAAAATCTGTTTATAAATGAATGTTATTAGGAAAAAGAGAAAAAAAAAAAAAGAAAATCTCTGTCACACCTCTCATTAACTGCTTATTGTCATTTATCCTCAGGTGGGTGAAAAAAGCTGTAACAGGCAACACTTTTTTTTTTTTAACTAAAATTATTTACTAAATTTATTTACTGGAATAGTACCTGGAATCACAGCAGAAGCCATCAATTACCTCTAACAGTGGCTGTGTGATGCTAGACACTGTTGAACATATCCATATTTGCATTCATATCATCCGTTTTGCTTAATTTTCTCTATTTTAACTTCATTATTCGTTATAATTTTAACTGTATTCCATAGCACAAAAAACAAAATAGCAGAGTATATAACATAAAATAAACATCAATTACCTGAGGAGACTGATTATGGCAGTTGCTAATATAACTTTGCTGAGAGATGACAGAAACCGACGGTTCTTTTGGATATATTTTAAAACCCACGTAGGCTAGCGTATGACCAATGAGGTTCTACTAAAATCTCTTTCTGTGAGATGAATTCTATTTGACATTCTTACTTCACACGTGAAATACTAAATATTCCCCAGCCATACTAGTAGGGAGCTACCGATGTATTAACACTTTCTTTTGAGGGCTGGGTAACTTAATAGATAGAGCCATGGCATTTTCAATACACAAAAAAAAGCACTAAAATTAACTCAAAACAGAAGTAAATAAATAGTTTTCAATGTGATGGAAGATTTTGTTTTGCACATAAATGTTTCTATGAAATGTGTTCTGTTTCGGTTTGTTTTACCCTGTCATTTTAGTAGCCATATCCAGGACTACACTCTTCCAATCTTGCTGATGATAGTGCCATATTCTCGCTGTTCCGTCTCTGCTTCCACTGACAAATCTTAAGCTATGAAAAAAAAAATAAAGAAAAAAAACCCCATGAAATTCTGAATAAGTCACCGCTGCTTTTGGTCTAGTACCCACACGCCCATCATAGGATCTTATTTTCTCGCTATTCAGCAGCTTTGCTATGGAGTTTTCCATCCTCAGCAACAGTGTGGGCACTAAATCCTGTGGCAACAATATTTAGGAGCTTGGCAGAGGACTGTTATTCACCTTAGGAAAGGTCACAAGCACTTACTTTTACATTATTCTGTAACAAACACGCACACGTACGCAAGTACATATATACTTGGAAGTGTATCCTCTGTATATATACTTGTCTTTATATATGCCCACACAGAGGTGTGTTTAACAACTCATAAAATATCCCTGAACTTCTGCCACAGGAAACCTGCAGCTACAAAACACTGGCAAGCCCAGAGCACACCCATCCACACCAGCACAGAAGCTAGAATGGATTTAATCTTTTTTCAACACTTATTCTTTATATTGTTTGTGCATCTCTGATCTAGGGAATGTAATTAGAGGACAGCGAGGTTACAATTTTCATATCAGATATTGTATGGTACAAAAGAGTTTATATCCCACAACATTAATTACATTTGGTTACAGCTAGCAGATGGCCTTGGAATGACTTCAATGTCGTAATTCATACAAGCTGCACATTCCCTTTTTAATGACATCAGCAAATCTCTTGTGCAGTTCACAGTGGCAGCAAAGAAAAAGAAACTGCATACCAGGAGTCTAGCATAAATTATAATACATTAGCTTAGGGAGAGGGCAAAGACAGAGAAGGGAAATACCCAAGCTGAACACAAGCCGGTGGTGCTGCCTGTCAAGTACAACACGAGTATTTTCATTTGTAAACTCCTCCTTACTTAAAAAATTCAAGCATCCAGAAAATGCATTTATCTACATCGTAATGCTTTGGCTACCATTGTCACAGAAATCACTTTTGTCAAGAGTTTTTCAAAAAAGCTCCTCAAGTAATACCTTTTCACAGGATGGGCAACACCTTTAAAAGTATATTCCATTTATATACAGAATTACACGTAAAAAGGCAAGCCTAGGCAATTTTATTTTAATAAGTGATTGTTTCACCTCTTCAGTTTCCCTGATCTGAATTTTTTCATCATGATGCTTGTGAGTTTTATTTTTTTTTACTTCTTTATATTGAAATAAAAAGGAAGCTATCACTTTTCCATTACAAGCATCACTGTAGCACGTAATTTTCAGTGACTATGTGACCTAATACCCCCGCTGAGACCTGTGCTCTCACATCCTTTGGAAGGAACTGTTAGCACAAATATACCAGTACATTCCCACATAATTCCACATGACAAGGATCTCCGGGTACAGGTGCAGTTCCACTGGCAAAGCTACAGTTTTGCTTGGAAGGCTCCTGCTCGCAGACATCCCTTAAACCTTCTGCCAAGCAAAATAAGGAATATGAGCAAAAGCTGGCATAAACCCATTTACACTAAGATGTTGATCACTAATCACAGCTTGTCATGCCACTGTCCAACCCAGCTGTGCAGTCGTTTGACGCACACACATGCCTATAGGCACCTTTATACATTTTATCATGAGCATCCTGACGTAGCACAGCTTTAAAAACTGAAAGCTCTGCAGGTTGGAATGGTTCACTTCATAAATTTTAAGACCACAGGATTACTGTTATCATCTAAACCAACTAACTGGAAATTCATATAGTTGCCTAGAAATTCACATATTTGCCAGGTATGTCATCAGAGATAAGTAAGTTCTTATGAATAATAAAGAAGACCAATGAAATGATCATCAAGACCCAAAGGCCTTAAGACTGTGCCTCTGTAACTGGTTCTGGATGGTGGCAGCAACCAAGGACTGCGAGTTCAGAGAGTACGTGACATGTGGGTAGAGTGACTGTCCCATCTACTCAGTTCCAGAAAACAGTAAAAGTAAGTACTGTAGCTCATCATTAGTCACATAAACAAACACAGACTTACACAGTCTTCCCACTCCAGCAAATGTTAAGTTTAGCCCATTTAATATCACACTTGGTGATGTTTGGCTATCCAGAGGTAGCCATGACTCAGTGAAGACTAAAGATAGTGGGTTGCAAGGAGACACCACAAAAATATGGTAGGACGCTAGTGAAGCATTACAAATCTTTGTGAAAAGCCAAACAATTGTAATGATAACAACACATGTAAAGGAATGTTTCATTCTCAATAAATTCTCAAATTAAGCAGGGGAATTTTATCTATTAAGTAGACTGAATCCAAATTTGGGATGTGAGGATCAACTGCACCTTTACATCCCATTGAAGAGTTGTTCTTCGCTTATTCCCTCTTGGAAATAAATCAGGTTTCTTTAGGGTTGTTTTTTTTTGTGGCAATTTCAGAGTTACAAAAATACAAGGTGAGGGCCTGATTATTCATCATATCACATTTATCACTCTAGAACCTCACGGAAGTTGAGCTCTTTTGAATTGTGGGTGTGTATGAAAACAAACACTCTTCCCATATTTTTCAGAACTCCAAGCACCAGAAGAGACAACTTGCTTATTCACTGGCAGAAGAAATCATTCACCAAGGAATTAAATCAGACAGACACTAAAGGGTGGATGGCCTCATGTTTCAGCAACGTATCAGCAATATCGTATTATTTGGAAAATGTTTTCAAATTATGCTAATCATTGGCTGCTTTCTGGTCTCCAGCTGATATAAATGATACAGAAAACATATGCAAGAGGAGCAAATTTTAACAAAAAACCCAATCTATACATAATCTATCAACAACACTCAGCTTCAATATTATTCTCATATGGATCATAAATCAGAGCAGAGTGAAATAATGAAAAAAATAAAACCTCCAAGATACAAGGTAGCTCCTTGTTTTCCTTATGCATGATACTCATCATTTAGATGCCATTATTTCCTTGATTTCCTTCTGTCTCATTTCCAACAACATGCCAAGTTTTATTTCCCTTTTCATGTTTATCTTCTTTTCATGAACAACAGCGGGGAGTTTATACATCCTTTTGGTCAGTGCAGACAATGCTGCTCAGATGGTAATCTAAGAGCACGTTTCATAGAATCATGGAATGTGTTGAGTTGGAAGGGACCTCTAAAGGCCATCTAGTCCAACCCCCCTGCAGTGAGCAGGGACATCTTCAACTAGATCAGGTTGCTCAGAGCCTCATCCAGCCTGGCCTTGAATGTCTCCAGGGATGGGGCCTCCACCCCCTCTCTGGGCAACCTGGGCCAGTGTCTCACCACCCTCAGCGTAAAGAACTTCTTCCTCATGTCTCATCTAAACCTGCCCTGCTCTAGTTTAAAGCCATTGCCCCTCATTCTATCATTGCTTTGGAAGTCAGTGTGTCACATTCCCATACTACTTCCTACAGAGAGGACAGAGCAAGAGCAGTTGATAAAGAAGTAAAGTGGCCTCCTCATCTGTGCCCCACTACAGAAACAAGGGAAATATATCTCCTTTGAATGCAACAGCTACCAAAAGTGCTACTGTCATTGGTATCTTGGCCTCCCCTTCGCCTCTAACTTGGCCATCAGCACTAGCTACAGCTGGCAAACGGATGCATGGTACAGTCATCACGCCATCCCTTCGCCTCCTGCAGCTTCCCTCTTTCCAGCAGGAAAAAGGATGCCCAAAAGTCACTAAATCAAACAAGAGCCACACAGATAAATAAATACGTATATGTGCTTATTTTTCATCTCACTGTAACAGGACTGAAATTATAAAGCCAACAAGCTTTCCCCCACACACACATTTAACCTGATATTCTAGTTAAGAAAAAAAGATGACAGAAAAATAACTGAGAAATCAAATCCCTGATCCCACTATAAACAATGAATATACTCAGATGTTATTGCCATCTTACCAGGTAAAAGCACCTGGCAAGAGAAGCTCCTTTAATGAAGGTCAGACCACAGCTCCTTGCAGACTGACTCGTCTGACCATCTGTGAAGGTGTAACAGTTCTAACTTTTGCTTAGAACTACATTTATTATAACACTCTTCCTCCAGAAGTAACCCCTTCTGTTTTTAACAAGGCTACCTGTGAAGACACTCTTACACAGAATGGATATAAAATTTGGTTTCCAATTTGCTGTTTAAAAAAATACAAAGCAAAAGCATAATTATGGAATGTTTTTGTTGTTCCAGCAGAGGACAACAAGTCCAAGCTCATGGACACAACACACATCTTGCAACATACTTTAAATAATTTGTCTAAGATTAATCAGAGCCCACGTGCAGTCTTCCTGTTGCACCAAGTTTTCTCTGAAATGTTATTTGGAAAATTAAATACCATACTTCTTATGTCAAAAGCCCAGGACAGCTGCTCACCTGTCACCATTGTTACAGAACTGGACTGCAACCACTTTGTCCTAAACAGGAGGGAGGAAAAAAAAGTAGTAAGTGCTTTGTAAGCTGAAACACTCATTCAAAAAAGATCTTAATGATGAGCTTCTGTTCAGCAAATTGCATGTTCCCATATATCTCCTATAACATACTATCTTACAAATTCAAGAACAGAAAAGTCATATTTGAAGTTAAAACTTCCCCAGACATATTGTGTTAGACATGGAAATAGAGAACTTCAGAGAGGCAATGGCTTCGTGTTGCTCCAGAAGTAGCCCAGAGACAGAAATGATTTGCGACTCAGTCTCTCTGACACTTAAGAGGCTGAGGAGGAAGAAGCCGCAGCAGGTCCCGCACGGTGCCACAGGACCGTACACACCGGGGGTAAGTTCTGCTGGGGAAACCACGCACCTTTCACACTCCAGAGTCAGCAGAAATAAGGGATCCCTGGAGCTCTCGAGGCCTCATAGGTACAGCACTCCACAAGGTGGAGAAAGAATGACTTAACCGAATAAATGATCACAGCAGGTTTGCAATTTTTAGATCTAACATTAAAGCGCATCAAAATAGTTCATAAAAAAAAAAAATTACAAACCTTGGCTTTATTTCCACTTTTAAATTGTTGAGAAACAAATACTAAGTTTTAGGCATGGTTTTCCCCTTTGCTTTATTCTGCTAAATATTTGCGTTGGCTGCATGCACTCGCTATCTTTACTCCCACTGATGTCTCTAGCTCCTGATAACCAACTGTCCAATTCGGGATTTTTTGCAGGGGCAGGCTGACAGCAGTCTGTGGTATTAAGAAGAGTAGACTTTCCAAAATTAAAGCGAATACAGTTTATTCCAAACCTGAAGGGGTGAATATAGAAATCATTTTTTCTTTTGTAAGCAAAATACTTGTTCGATTTGTTGGCTTGGAGCTCTGAGACTTAAATGCGAGACTCACGACTCCCACTGAAGTTTAGACCTCAGCCTTAACCCATAAAATACTGTTAAGGTGGGCAGCTGGGCTATTAAGGTTCAAAGATAAATGCTCCAAACTCCTCACAAGTGACAGCCCTATGGGTGTTGCTATAAGCTTGCCTTCCTGACATATTGTTTACCATACACGTAATAAATAACGCAATCATCACCTGCTCTCGGTAGCAACTGAGAAATGAAGAAAGATTCGATACTGCTTCAGTGACACTTCTTCATATGGTTTCATTAAAATTGAGACATTCAACGGTTTTAATAAAAGCGATCAAGACTCAAACTTGCAAGCTAACACTGAAAGTCACTGTACAGATATTTAAAATAATTTGAATCTTTACAAAAACCCTTCTGCGTTACGTAAGGAAAGATGCTTTTAAGCTTGCTTTATTTTCTAAACGAAATTACCATCATGACCCAAAGTTTGACTGCACACTTTAAAACCAGAATTACTTTGCTTTTTATTGTTATGTGGGTTTGTGGTCACAACTAAAGTTAAATACTCAACAGTAAATTTAATAAGAAAAATGACATTGTGCATTAAAACTGCTTTAATTCCTCATTCCAACGTAGACTTTCTTCAAGAATATGAGAAAAATCACCTAGTCCCTCAGTTTCCTGGGGGAATGGAATATATAAAGCATATTTTACACACACCTCCTGCCTCAGAGGAATTTCAAAATAAACATACCACAAATTTCCAGGCATTTAAATACCACAGTGCTGAGAGCCAACTAAACTCTAAAGACAGAAAATAAGAATGTACAAAACCTAAGCTCCTGAAATAAGGTAAAGCAGGGAACAAAAAGATTTGCTTTCTGATTTGTCTCTTACCGTATGAGATTCTAACTCAGCCATTTTCTCCGGAGATTCTGAGCCCAAATAATAAATTCTTATCACGTGGTCAGTACTACCTGTAGCTATGAACATGCCACCTACAAAAGACAGTGTTTTCTGTGAGAAGAAAAGCCATCCAAGGAACAACTTATTTTAATTACTGCTTTACTGTCAAAGCAGCACACTACAGTTTTAAACAGAAAATTTCTATGTAATCAAAACATACATCCTGAACAAAGACATTAACTCTGACAACTTCTACTTTGATCTGTATTTTCTCAGCCCGTATCAGCTTTAGCATAACTATGAGCTCCACAATATTTTCCAGCTGCAAACCTCTCCGCCCAAAGGAAGGGAATATTGCAAGTTACAAATTCATCCAACAAACTATTCTGCTTTCCCTCAGAGATTACCACGATGCTCTCTGTGGAAAATCAGATAGGGAACAGTTTCATATTCTCACTGGCAAATATCAAAGAAAATATTTAAGTGCATTGTCAATATCCGTTTGAAGCACATCACAGAAATTATTGCCGAATCGGGAGTCAGTGATTAAGGTATTTTCTTGTAATGCTTATTTGTTCTATTCTACAAAAAAGGCACTATTGTGTAGTTTACTGTATTTAAATGGTTTTAGTAATTTCAGGATTTCTGGTTTTAAGAAATGTAAGCGGGCAAGGCTCACGTGGCTCTAGAATATCTCTCAATGTCAGATAACAAAAATTAATGAGAAATGATGTAATTTTGCTTATAAAAATCACTGTTTTGGAGAATTCAAAGCTGCAACAAGGGATGTCAGTCAAGCTAGTATTTTCAAACACGTTGAACCGATCCTCCTAGAATTTAGCCAAATTTGGAAGATTAGTAAAAGTGTAACCTCTGACCAGAGGCCTCCTGTCTGCCAGATTTAAAGAACCTTTCACTCAAAAACTTTCCAAGATAAAACTTTAAAAGGATGTTACAAAGAAAAAGCTCTGATATGCCAAACAACAGATTTGGCTTTCTTGGAAGAGGTCAAGACATTTTAGCTTAAATTATACAAAAAAAGGAAAAAAAAAAAAACAGAAGTAGCTTGAGGCACATGTTTAGCATGGAAAATTTCAAACAATCACAATTTGACAGTGCTGTAATTAACTGAAAAAGGGTTTAATACATTTTTTTATTCCAAATGAAGTAACAGTCTTGTCACCAAAGGAATTATAGTTCATAAAATACATTCAGCTACGCTATAATGCATACATACCGGAACTGAAAGATGAACAAGATATCTGAACGCCAGGCCTGGACCTCTCTGCAAATTTTACAGGGCGATCCCTATATGCAACAACACAACATTTTTATTTTCCATTACTTTATTCCGATGTCATTTAAGAGGAATAGCGCACTGCAGCGCAGCAGGTTAGGTCAGCACGCTCGTCCTAAATGTCTTCATTTCAGAATTCACACCTAAGTTTGCTAGAACTTATTTTTCATTTCAGTCATTTTCTGCCTTAGTTTAGTAAGAAAACAATTTTCAAAGTTGAAAAGACTATTTAACTTACTTATCAAGATACTCACCAATTCAAATCTATTTAAACCAGAACCTGGCAAGCCATCTAATAGCATTTAATCCCTATTAATTACAGGGTTGATGCCATCTACATATGTGTGTTCTTCTGATTAAAAGCAAATAAATTCTTCTGCCTTTACATTTTGGATAAGGATTTAGTCCTAAACATAAAAGCTGGAAGTTTTTCCACAATATTGGCTTGCAAAGCACAGAACCCAGAAATAATCGCCCTGATCTCTGTCTCCCCTCTGGGTTGTAACGCCATGGAGTCCCCAACACACACGAGAACGTGCTCCCTGCCCCACACACGGGTATGGGACTGTCTTTGGGAGAACACACCCCAAGAAACTTCTTTACTGAGAAAGAACACACCCCTGTTTAATTATCTCAGCATTCCTCTCCATGCTAAAACTCAAAATAAATTCTTCCTTTATTTAAGATCATTATAATTATCTAAACAGGCTTACTTAAATTTCATGGTGTTAGCATGCCACTGCCAGAAACAGATTGTTCCGTCAGCACCAGTGGAAGTGAGGTATCGTGTTGTTCCTTTCCTTGCTGGAGAGAACTAAAAATAAAAGTTGTAACAGTTAAACCGGCTAATTTCTTTCTCCCCTTACATGCTGGAAACTTGTAAATGGATGTTGACAAGAATCTTTTTCACAAACGTATTAGGTTTCTCCCCAGGAGTACAGGGCATAGCACCAGGGATAAGCACAGAATCTGCTCTTCTATAAAAGCAAAGCTGAGGAATGGAAAACATCTACATTTTGACTACCAAGTCCTTGTTTCTACCACACAAAAGTTAGCAAATTGGAGAAATGAAACAAGCCTAGATCCTCTTAAAGGGGCAATAAGATGAGGAAACACTTCTTTCTAGGATGGAACTGGATCAAACATGGTAACAAAGACAAAAATGATTCCTGCATCCAAGCGGAACGAAGAATAGCAGCACAGTAGGACCCCCACACCCTCCCTCTGCCTCTCTAAGGAGTAGGAAAGCTTTTCATCCTGAAGTCTCACACTTTAATTTCATAACTGCAGCAATAACTTTAATCCTCTGGCGACCTGGTATTTGATAAAGGGATCAAACGCTGTTTCCTCAGAAAGTCATGACTGATTGCGATTATATTCTAAATTACCAGAGTTTTACAAAAAGCTTGTGAGGGATGTATATAAACATAAACAAATATTAGACAAAACACAAAACCAGGTTGTAAACTATGTCTCCAGAACAGCCACCTTAAAGTAACTTGTGGCATAGTTAAAATGAGATGAAATTGGGAGTGTAGACAAGAGGGGGAGAAATGAGACTCCCAGGGACTACTGGGATGTTGGAGAAGACTGTGCTGAATCAAAGGCAGCACGGCTCCAGAAGAGAGGGACTCCGAGCCAAACACCCCCGCTCATCCCCCTCTGTGTGCATAACCTGCCAAACTGCAGGAGTTGTCTTTTTTGATCCTGGAATTTTGTTTTGTTGGAGGTCTCCGCCTGGCTGTTGTGAGGGGGTTTTTTAAAGCAAATAGACTGCAAATTACTAGCTGTTATTGACTGTGCCACTGCTGGTGCTGAGTGCTGGCAGCGTAGTCGTGTTTTTCCCGCTCCACTATTGCTCGCTGGATGCTGGTCACACAACTGAAACCTCACGGGCACAAGTACGGATTCTCGCAGACTCTGACCCGTGCTGTACTGCGGCTGCTGCAGCATCTACGATACCCCAAACGGCGCCTTATGGTACAGGCCGAGATAACGAGCAAGTAAGAAATGGAATAAGGGGGTTTATCTGACAGTAGTCCTCTGAAAAATAAACGTTCTCTATGAACAAACGTCTGTTGGTTCAGTCACTGTGCAAGGACTACCACCAAAGATGCCAGCCATTTCTCCCTGGCTCCGCTAGTCAATCTGATGCTCCCAGTGGCCACGCATTTACTAGATCTAAGGAAGCAGTAATGGGACCAGAGAGTTAAAGGCAGCTGGAAAAAGCAGGATCATCCCCTCAGGCAGCAGTTGGCCACCGCGCAGGAGTGAGTTTGCCAGGATACAAATTGGGTTGGGGCAAATCTACACTGCCAAACAGAGATGAAAAGATACGCTTTATCCCTGATTGCTAACCCACACCTCTTAGTGCCCTTTTAATTCAAGGATTTAGGAAAAAATCATTATTCTTTACCTGTATGGAAGTAATGGAAGCTGAATGGCCCTGCAGCACTGCGACTGGGGCACAGGTTCGAAGACACCATACCCGCACTACTTTATCACAACTGCCTGCGGCGAGCAGCGTGTTCTCGTAGTTAACAGCCATGTCGGAAATTTCAGCCGAGTGTCCTCGCAACGTTGAGAGCAGGCGCCCATCATCTGTAGCCCAGATTTTGACCAAACAATCATCTGACCCCTAATGCCACACAAAAATTTCCAAAGATTATATAAAAAAATATGTTATGTGTACATAACGCACAGGTACACTGCAGATGAACAAGTACCTAAAACACCATCACGCCATGAACCTGCCAGAAGAACAATTTCAGTGGGATTCCACAGGGGCACAACTACCTGAGTTTGGGGATCATCTTGTGGGGTCAAGGATTTAGATATTTATAAAATAGACGTTTCATACTAAGATATGATTATCGCTGCTAATGTAACTCCTCTCAGTACAGTTCAGTAATAATTAAGGTAAATTTAAGAAGATAAAATGTTTCACTATATACTACCAACAGTCTTATTTATCTGCATGAGCCAGATCAAACCAGTAGTAAAATCAAAGCGATCGTAGGACTTAAGCTCTAAGGAAAAAGAGCACCTAAGCACTTGGGGGGGTCTCAGAGCCTCTACCACGCTCCTGGAGCTGAGAGGCAGCTGTACCACGAGCTGCGATTTCTGTTAAGAGAGGAAAGTTGGGACACTCGAAGACAGAACCCGTGCAACACCATGTGCAACCAAAATGGTATGTCAGTGAGATCTCAGTTCAGGACACAATTCAAAAGCATATCCAACACAGATCACTGTAAAATATTTTTACCTATAGTAGCAGCTACATAATTTCATCCTCAATCCCAATATCACCAAGAATTTTTAGACAGTTCACAGACCTTTCCAGTGTTCAGATACTATAAAAATACTGATACTAGTGCGTGCGATTGCCATTATATACTCAAAAACACTCTAAAACTAACTGCAGTATCAACATCATTTGATTTTAAATTACATTTTATTAACTGCAGATAAATTTGAACACAAGTCACTTTCAATTCCTCCTATAACTGGCAGATGAGAAAGATTTCTTTATCACGTAAACAAAAACGGAAAGGAGTTCACTATGACCCAGAGTAATTATCGTAACAACATCTCTATTTGACCAATTCGTGAGTGGAGAAGCTACCAAGAACACAAATACAACAATTAACCTGCCAGGTAATCTGTTTCTAAACACCTATTGGTAACAGACAAGGGCAAAGACGAGACAAGGATTAACAGTTAAAAGATGCATTATTAATTTGAAAAATCTGTTAATTTTTAAATATGCAGAGCAAAAGCAAGGGCAGTATCACAGACATGTATGTTAATATGTTCTGGAGAAAACTTAAAATAATATTCATATATTCACTAAGATACTACAAATTCTAGAAAGAAAATCTAGAAGTAATGAGGTATTCTATTCATCATCAAGTTTTTACTGAAATGTAAGGAAAGGATTGGTAGCATTTCCAAGGATACCGAAAGGTAAAATGTAGTTTTAAAAAAAGTATTAAGATTTAACCCAGCAAGCAGCATACAAATTGATTCAAAATCCCAGAATACTGCAGGTGCCATTCAGCAAGAAAGATGATAAATAAAGAAAAATGAGCACGTGTTTCAAGTAGGAGTTGCAAGCTCTGGACCGGAACAGCCCTGCCATAAGGTTCTACATGAGTAAGCAAATATCTGACTAAGTTTCAGTCTACTGGAGCCATGAGCAATTTTAAAATACCAAGTCAAGTGAAGAGCGAAAATTTGCATAGAAAGAGATGGGTTTTCCATACATTTCAAGATTTTTCTTCCCTTCTTTTGCTGGAAGCCGCGTCTGCATCTCAGTCAGTGACTAAGAGACTGTTGCAGGACTCGGGAAAGAAGGAAATCAAACCAAGCAAATCAAATCAATCTTCCAAGAAAAGTACAATTTTTAAACTTACTGTAAAAATTCTTCTCCCACTGCGATCAAAGGCTATACAATAAACAGATGATAGATGACCCAAAATCCTCTTATGCATTTTCATGTGTTGGTAGGTGGATGTTGGGAACAAGTGGCTGAAACGTCCACATCCAGTTAATTGCCTGGCAGAAATTATATTTACTGGGAGAGAAAAACAAAACAAAAGGAAAACTAAGACATGAATTTTGTCCAGAACTCAAAATAAATAAATATTAAATCAAACATCACATTTGGTAACAGCTTTATTATTATAATCCATAAATCTGGGCGTCTTCCACCCTGCCAGAAGATTCTGTACAGTCCTGTAAAAGGAAAGCCCGCTCCTGATGAAGCTCTTCAATACCTACCACACCAAACACTGCACCTGCTCTCTTACACAAAAATTAAAGCAAAATAGAGTTCCCATCACAACTAGAAGTTATTCCAAGTGATCAATTCATGAACAGACAATGGATATATTTATTCTATATGGATTTGGAACACTTGATATTAGTAACATATCATTTCCTTATAACGATTAGAACAAATTTATTGTTGGAGTATAATAATAGTTTATTTTAACTGCTTCTTTTTGTAATAAAAGTCTTCCTTTGGAACGGGTTCCACATCATATGTCACGGTCAATGGTTTTCCACGTGTTCCCCACAAAACCTCTCTCATTATAAGCAGCAGCACCACCATTGCATTTCTATGACAGTGTAATTGAAGAATAAGAAATGTGTGGCACTGACGGAAAAAGCCCCAGTCAAGTGAATGGCAGGCACTAGAAAAAACTGCAACAACCACAAACTCTTTTATATTGCTAAACCTAGGAGTCCTTACCAGAACAGCCCGAAATCTAAATGTACAAAAACATCATGGAAAAAAAGCACTGTTAGCAGTTTCACTGACGATAATGACGAATCTTTCTACTAGACAAGAAAAGGAGAAAACACTTGCTGGGACACACCACCAAATGAAGATCATTACGGCTGTAGAATGTTGAAAGATCTTAATTCTAATCTTGGATTTGATGCATAATTTGAGATCGTTTTGGCTATTTAATTTTACCTATCCTAATTCATACCACTTCAACTTTTGATTTTAGAGTTTTGAGAGGTTTTTTTCAATGGCGCTTCAAGATCTAACATTGCCATATTGGTGGGTTTTGTTGAGTCCTTGTGATAGAAGGCGCCCAGAAGAAACCCCTTATCTTGTCTACTGCACATTGAAGTAGGCAGGGCTTCACAGAAGGGGCGTGAAGCTCTTTAGTGCCTTTCAATCCTTCAGTTTAAAAGTATAGTGAACAACTTGACCCATTTTCTTAATTGTATTATTGTATCATTGCCTATCTACACAAAAAAAAGATTACAGAATACGTTTAAAAAAATCTACAAAGTTAAGAAGCATCGTTTCAAAGGGCTACTAACCCATACACTTCTGTACGTTTATAAGATTGAAGCATTTATACACAAGCAGAGAGGTAAATGGGCAAGGAAAATAAATTGTTTCCAGATTTACAAACAGTATTTTTGTTTCTCAGTTTTATGCTCTGAAATGTGGACTATTTTTAATCACTCAATGCAATCACAACACTACATATTAGAAAACAAAAGGCTGCATAAAAGGTGTAGATGCTTGCAAAAGTCATCAGGCCTTATCTTCAGTCAATATTTGTTTTTATGTAAAAACACATATTCAGCAGTACTAAAAAAAGCAAAACACACTAAATCAAATTCATTTGCTATCTACCTACTATTCAATTGATACCTGACACTATACAGGAACTGTTAAATGGAAACTGTCTCCCCTAGCAAAGTAAAAATGAAATCTTTAACCCTTTTTCCACCTCTTACAGGAGGGCAGAGAGACACCATAGTGACAAATGCTGTACAAAGGTACCGTCAGGTTTGCTACACATTATTTTATTTACTATTTAAGTATGCCATCTTAAAAGCCAAGTTCTTAAAAAGATCACACCTCTCTTCCCCCCACACTGTGGACAATGTTATGCCAACACAGGGATGCAGTCTTTTAGCAATATGGTAATTCTGCTGTGCCTTTCAGTGCTTAAATCATTTAAATACATAATAACAGTGTATCTGCCTTTAAACAATTTCAAATGGCTTTGAACATTTTTTTTTTAACCACACAAAGAACTGTGTGAATCAAAAAGGTATACTTGCATTTCAAAAATATTCCCGATCATCACAAAGCCTTCTGTGTACTACAGTGTTCCCATGCGATCCTTCTGAAAATCTACCCCTGCTGTGTGTTGCAAATCACACGAAGGAAACACTGAAAGGTATGAAGAACAGTCAGGCACCTAGAACTCACACCACCTTTCATTTGGCACTCAGTGCCTAACCTTTCCAGTCGATTCCCAGACTTGCAACCAGTTCAGCTTCAGACGACGTGAAAGTAATTTCACTTTTTTCTGTGTCTACTTCCCTATTTGCACAATGGGGACGAGCCTCCTCAATCTCCCATGGATAATTAAAAAAATTAAAAGCACTGCTTATGAAGTGCTTCAGCCACAAGTTTCAGAGAAATACAGAACTACTGTTGTGCCATCAGGAGCACCGGCTTTATCAAAGCAACGGCATCTTTGAACGAAAAGTACCAAGTATTCAATGCATCTGACCCTCGCTACAAAAATGCTTAGGGTATACCAGAAACGTATGCCACGCACACAAAGCTGGGATTGAGACCCTTGTCTTCCTGCACTTTATACTATCACTGCCTTCAAAGGAACTGCAAAGTAACCCACCCACACACACACACAAACGAAAACAAAACAAACATCCCCGATTCCAGTTCTCAGTTTTTTTGGTAGAAGATTAATACACAATATCTAAAGAGGGAATTACCCACACAAGACAAAAAGCCCCGTGAAGTTTGCTTTCTTCAGTACAATGAAGTTATTGTGCTCAAAGCCTAAAAGAATTTTAAAAACCCTGATTCCCACACAGAGAATTAGGAACATAGTGGCCCTAAAAACTTTTAGCAACCTACCTAATTATCTGCTGTACTTCATGCCATACTGGGCATAACAGCTGCCAAGTCTACTCCCTCACTATTCGCTGCCAGGAAAAAAGACTCTCAAAACTGTATATTGATGTTATTTCACATAAAAAGTGAGCATATCTAGTCTTCTTGTTAAGAAAAGTAAGTTCGTTTTGTCCACAAATGGAAAGGCTGCCTTCTCAGGTGAAGTTCCTCACTTCCAGCTGCCGAAACGACTGCCACCTTGGAGCAGAGATGCCACCGAAGCTGCCATGGGAGGTGGATCTTCTCTCCCTTGGTCCGTGCTGGGCGCAACCTGCCCCAGCCTCAGCGCCTGGCATGCTGGGGACAGCCCTGGTTACAGACACGCACTAGTACCTCCTCAAACTACCCACCTGTGGTACTAACTGGGGGTGATCTGTGGTAAAACGCATGCGTTTTTCTTTGTCACAGACCTTGGTCTTTGAAGATCACACCTTCAGGAAAACTACAGTCCTTAATGCAAGCACAGGCACAGTTGCAGAGGGAAGTCATATACACTGTACAACAGTAATTCTTAAATCACAATCCATTCTATTAGAGATAACAACACAAATGTAAAAACCCTCGCAAGAAAGCTCATCTAGGAAGGATAAAACCAAAACCCTGCAACAATAACCTGTCAGTGAAAACAAAATTTAAAAAACAATCAGCAGACATCGCAAATTTCAAACCTAAGTCACAACTTCAGAAGGAATTAAAACATTTCAGCATGGACAAAGTCCTGCTGCAGCAGTTTTTAAACTGCTTGAATTCTTCCTCTCCCAATAAACCCTTGCCTCACTGCAATTATTGCAAGCAAAAATAGAAAACAGAATCCCAGTACAAATGTTTGCTTTAAAAATAGTTGCTCCAGTATTAAGGGCGATGACTTCACATCGTGCTATCTTACCTTTTGAAATCAGCGCTATAACTTTGTAATGAGGACATAACATTTCACATAGCCAGGAGACACAGTGAGTTAATCTGTGACCTCGTCGCAGGGCCTGATCAAGCACTAAGATTGGGTACCACTCGCAGCGTGCAGAAGAAACACAGGTCTGGATTTCATAGGAACGCTGGGAAACAAACAGGGTTGGCTCACACATGCAAAATATCTTCTCAGAGAGTGGATGTGTGGCCGCAAAGACAGTTAGACCCAGTAAAAGCACCAAAAGAACAAAGTGTTCCAGCTTTCGTAGCTGCTGACCTCATGGCACCCCTTTACAGCAGAGAAACATCATTGATTTTCTGAGCTCATTCGAGCACTGCGATTTGGCAGGCCTAAGGTAGCTGGATCACCTTGACTGTAAATTTCCATACAGCCAAACTGCTTGTTCATTGAGACTGGGCTACGAACTTTCTGGTTCCAAATTTTGTGTTACTTTCACTAACAACAGTTACCCACATAAAGGCTTTCATACTCAGAATGAAATAGCACTAGTAATCAACTAAAGAGGGAAAACAATCTTCTTTCTAATCTGCTTTGTGTTGCCTGCAAAAATAATTTAAAAAAAAAGCCTCTGACAAAATCGAAGTAGTATTCAAAAGCAGGTTTATCATAAGTGAATAAAGCCCATTGCTGAGGTACTATATGACCAATCTTTCCATTTTCTGACTGGAAGAGCACAAAGGGAGTTCTGAACATATCACTGCTCCAAAACCTGCAAAGAAACTATCTAAAAGACCATCCTCACCATATTCTCTGTGTTCCGTCAGCAGCGGAAAGCTGTCACAGCATTTTCCCTTCCTCTCCTCCCCCAGCAGATCACCACAGGCCTCCAAGACACAACACCCAAACACCACGTTCCTGAGAAGGACTTCCACAGGTCAGCACTTTCTCAGAGACTCCCCCAGTCAGAACATTCACAGCTCTGCACAGACATGCTGGGAAAAGGCAACACCGAATTCTTGCTCCAGTTCCACTGTGCAGGACCTCTGGAGTACAGACCACAGGGTCCAATCCCAACCCCACGCAGAGGAAGGGCAAACCACTGCAGGTACCAACTCTTCCAAGCTGGGAGGGCAACCACAAACAATCCCATTCTCACAGCAGAAAAACACACTCGTGGTGGCAAGCTTAAATCTTTATCACTGGAAGATAAATGATATCAGAATACTTCTAGCTGCTAGGTCTACACCTTATTTACCTGTCTACCCAGGCAATTACACAATCACTTCATCTCACTCATGAACACACATTATTATGGGTGTCTATTACTTCAGCCCAACTACTTCAGCAAGTAATTCCAGAAAACTCAACCTGACTAAGCCAGCACAGCACTAAGGCAGCACAGTATGGGAATTCACAATTACGCTGAAATATTAAAGAGGTTGGGCATACTACTTCATCTCGTATTTTAAAACAAGACACACACACACACACAGAGCAGCATCTGTGGCTGTCACTACTCACCAGAGAAAGCACCCATTTCACACAAATATACACAGAAGAATTTTGTAACTTCCACTTCAGGATTCACAACGAGGAATCCCAAAATCAAACTCCTGCCTCCTGTACAGCTTAAATATAGTCAACTTTTTATTTTAATCTTTATACGCATTTTCCTCTCTTACTAGTAGTTTATATACCTACACCAAGGAGGACCATATTCTTCCATGAAGCAATACTTATAAAAATTAAATCGAGGCTATAAAAGACCCTTTTCCATATAACACCTTTGTATTTCTTAAATAGCAATTCATAGGAAAACACCAAAACCAACAAATCATTCATTCTCTAAGTCACTAAATAGTCACCAGGCAAGCAGCACAGACCTTTGCCGTGAAAACATGACAAAGTCAAGTCGGATCTGCTAGTATGGTTCATTAACAATACTGTATATTCCAAAACCACACAGTCTGATTTGTCTCTTATGAAAGAATTGATCCAGGAGCCCTTACAGAAATACAACTATAGAAGTTGAGTGTGTGCAATAAACGTATAACCCAGCCTATTCGCAGTAGGGCTGATAGATTGCTAACAAAAAAGTAACCAGCCTAAAAGAATAAATACACAGATATGTACATCAGTAACCATACTAATAGATGGAAATAGTTTTCTTTTTTAATGTCCACAGCATGGCTCATAAATTATCTGACAAAAGCAGCAAAAGTACTAATGCAATAATTCCCTATGCACTAGTTCCAGGCAAATGTCCATTTCTTTTTCATACAGAAGACCAGTAATTAAATTTGCTATTCGGTCACACTGCTGCCACGACACCACAGAGCTTATGCACAGCGTGCTATCGATTTCAGCCACAAACAGCCCGGTCATTGCCACTTTTGTGTCTGACAAAGATTAGTTTTTAGTAATGAGAGAGAAAGTACAGAAGCACAGAGGAAGAGACATGGCAGAATGAGAAGACTGCTTTCATCACCCCTGCATCTCCAAAGGGAAGGGAGAAATGTACGTGAATGCATCTCCTAACAAAGCAGGAAAAGCCTACACATTTTCCCAAACACACAAAAATACAGATAAAATACCCTAATAAGAAAACAAACCACGACCAACAGGACTTACATTTATAGCTGCACGAATCAAATTTGTTTGCTATAAAAAGAGTTAATGAAAGTTCAGACCATACAAGGAAAATACTCTTCAGTTTAAGCAAAACAGAGAAGCTCTTTGATGACATGTAAGCTGAATGCCTACGTGTATCTGGGTTTTATACAAGTTCTTTATCGAACTGTGTGGACAAGTGAAATTGAAGTAATACAAATGTTGGTTTGGTGATTATTTTCTTTTTGGAGAGGGATGTTGCAAGCAGTCTGTTTTCTGTCATAATCGAACTAAAAATGAATTCTTGAGTCAAAAAAGTTCTCTGGGAGCCAGGCGCTTTGTTCTGAGTAAGATTCTTGAATGAAAAGACTGTCTACATGCTCCTGTGACCATGCCTGTTCAATCTTATAAGCATATGTACATATTACGTAGGTGTATCATAAAAAAAACACTCAAGCACATTGCCCTCCAAACAGGAAGTTGTGGACACGTTGAAAAGCTTTGCACGACAACGGTTTAATGTGTGTGCATACTTTATGCAAGATCCCAGCCTGAATAAAACAAAAAGGGTTATTCTATAGCCAGTGAGAAACCTTTTTTAGACAATTCATGGTAACACGTCAAAAAAAGACATTAATGCAAACCCATAGTAGTGTTTCAGTCAGTAAGAGTAACTTTCAGCTGGAACAGTAATAAAAATACAGAGAAGAAAAAAACACCTTATGTATGTTTCCAAACTCACCCACATTTGGTGGTTTCCCATAATTTACAGGTAGTTCGGGAGGCCGCCCTCTGTGAAGAGCCGCAAACGCAGATCCTTTCCATAGCGTATGTCTGAAGTCTGTACCGGCAAGATTAACAGCGGGTTAGCGAAACAATTAGCCAAACTGGGTCCAACTGATCTATTCTTCTTAGAATCAAGAGCATCAAGCATCACTCCCAGCATCCCAAAATAAGACTGGTCTTTTAAAATAGTCTGTCAAAGACCTAACACTTAAAGAAGATTGCTACTCTGATTTCTAGTTCCTAAGCAATGTGACTGTAAATGGTTTCAGCTTATTTTTGCTTCATTATGGCAAGTAGGGAGTCTAAATTGATGGAAAGGAAAAGAGAATGTAAAAAGCTGGTGCACTTTGTATTGAGTCAGCACTGAATTTTGGTGTGGTTTTAGTCCTTCAGCAATCCCAACACATACAGGACCTCTCCTTATGAACTGTACATTTGAGAATACATACACGCACGCACATTTGCCCCCTGAAAGCGGGAGAACTGAGATTTTTTTTTTCAATAAATCTGTTTTCCTGCAATTGGTGGCAATATGCCCTCCTTTCAGATTATCCTCTGCACCCCAGCCCCCCCCCACCCCAAAAAACATTGTTTTAAAATGAAGACTGTTTTCTTTAAAGACTCTCCAGCTATTTGCTGCCAACTGGCCTCAGTGAGCCTTCTCTCTAGAACAATAGTGATTTTTCTGAGACTGTTCAGAGTGCCTCAGAAATTAGACCTGGACTTCTTCCATTTCTGGCCATCTGGAAGGAGAGAAATGAGCTTCCACAGTGAATAAGGACTGAAACAGAAGGATAGTGCCACAGATTGGTGGATCTGTGTATCACCCTTTAGATCTCTGAATATGAAGTGCACAAGCTTACGTGACTCAAAGAGACTTCTGAGAGCACCTTCTGATTAAAACCCAAACTGTACCACAGAGTATTACAATGATACATATTAAAAACGGCACTCAGACTTTCTAAAATAGATCAAAATAGCTATAAATACTAATGTTAAATGGAAACTTCATACTGATACAGAACTACGGGGAGCGGAAATCCACGTACATCAGCTTTGAAAAAGGTATGATGTTTCATATTAGCGAGTGTGCTTTACAAACCAAATGGCACAGCGTCACAGCACCTTTTTCTCAAGGGGGAAAAACAAAACCCGCCATAAATATACTAGAAATCTCTTTGCAATAAATTTATCACACGGCTTCGGAAGCACTACATCTTTCAGTGATTCATCTACCCTTTGTCCCCTAATTCCCCTAAGAAAATTCTGTTTCCCTGCACAAAAATGTTTATTTTCTCTTTATATTTTGTTGCTCTTTTCTTCTAAGATGCAAACTGAATGTGACATGAAGGAACTTTTCTCTGCAGGCCTCCCTGCAAACCTGAAATTCTCCACCCAATTATGGAAAAGCATAGGCAAAGTAAGACTCAGTCCCAAAACTTTGCGTAAGGAAACACGCTTGCAAACCACATCCCTCCAGGTGATATCCAGTGGATCAGCAGAACGACAGAGTCCTTGTCGGCACCAGTGTGACTTCACAGGATGCAGTAAATTAAGTGCTCAACTGCCACTGGAACAGGAAGGTCCTGCTCTCCCGTCCCTCCTCCTCTCCCAGAATGATGCTCCTGCTGCCTATGTCACCTCCAGACCAGGAGCTAATTTAATTCCCTACAACAGCAGTCATTTTAGCTCTCTGAATCACATCACAGGATCAAATAAGTTCTGGCTCCTACAAGGAAGAAGTGACACGGGCATGGAGCAAGGAGGGAACGGAGGAACCACTCTTTCCAATAGCAGATGGCTCTCAGATCTGTTTAGTTATAACACAAAACTCTACTCTCAGGATCATTATCTCAAGCAGAGCAGTTTTTCAAAAGGAATAGGACTGGTGCTCTATTCATGAAGGGAATGGGGGCTTTCATTCAAATTAACTTTAAGCAAGGACAAGCAGGAATTATCACTGAATAATCAGTCTCACCTTCTCCCACCCTCTAAATGCTGCCCCAAATGCCATCCTGCCCTCCGAGCTCACACACCTGTCCGCACAGCCAGGGAATCAAATAATGGAACAAATCAGCCTGAAAAATAGCCCAGCAAAATATATAGACTGCTGGGTTATTTTAGACATGGGTATGTGTATATGTATATGAAAAAAACCAGCTATTTTTCAGATGGATCCAATCTCTAATTGAGTTCATCACATCACTTACACCAACACCAGTCCAACATGCTGGGGAGGGGAGGCAGGGGAAGCAAGTAACAAGATCAGGCAACTGTAGGCAAGAGCTACTTAAGATGGCATTTTCAACCCAAGAAACATATATGTAACAGGGCCAGCAATAACCACATTTTAGCAAGACTGCAACAAGAAAGCTGACGAGCATAGGAGACAAACCAGGGTTCACGCAAACACGCACAGATACCACAATATGAATCGAAACAGAAGGGGGTTTGATCATTAAAACAAAATTCAATCACACATAAATTGATAATCTTACCTTTTGCTGCCCTTAATAGAGACTGGCGCCCGACACCTAGCAAAGTCTGCACGCCTAGGACACTCTGTGGGATTTCCTTGTCTAAAAGGGGTCCGAGTCTCTCACAGATCCTAAGAAGATAATCCGGAGGGATGTGTGCATTGACAGCCACCTAAACATATAAATAACACAGTTTGAAAACTGTTTTGTTCTTGCTGCTACTGGTATTTCTTTGTTTGGTTCATATTCAAGTGTTAAAGTTACTGAAATCAAGTCTAAAACCCCTGAGAACCCCCTCAAAATTAATTATACCAAAGATGCCTTTTAAAGTGACATGGAGTGTTGATAAAAGTCATACCAGAAATTCCAGGTGGTAGCAGCTACGGTTGTAAGGATATCCCTTAATAACAAACAAAAATCCCTGAAACTCAGAGGTCCCAGTGCAGTACTCTAATCAAACAAAGTATTGCCTGGGGACTTTTTTTAAGCCTTTTTTATCCTTCCATTCATTTTTTTCACATTTCTTGCTTAGCGGAAACACTCTTGACAGACACTCACGTTACTGTAAGAAGCACATGTGCTAAAGCCGAAAAAACCTAAACATTATCCTAAAAGCAATACCTAGTCTCCAGTTTTTAGCTACTGGGAGTTGGAATCTTTAAGATTCATACGTGTAGGTTCCTAATTTGTCGTGTCGAGGAAACATTCTTCTTTTTTCCCCTTTAGACAGAGATTGTTTTCTATAGGGATACGATAGTTTTTCCAACAGCCTGTTCAAACAGCAACTAAATTGTGCCTCATTATCCAGAATGTCCTGCATTTGCCCAATTTCTACTATATTTACTACCTGGCAGCAAAAACTCAGCATCAGAGCTTATTTAGCTCCTTCCATACAGGAAATACAGCTACATTAAAGATCAACTCTAACAGATCACTCAGCTCTTACATACCTGTGATTGACGACGGAAGAACTAGTTGTATTAGAACTATTTACAACTTGTGTATCTGATGCGATATTATGAAGAGATTGTCATAAGCCAGTTTTTTGTTTTACCAAGCCACAAACTAATGCCAAATAATACTAAAGCTGACCCGAAAGGGCCAGAACAGTGCTCATTGTAAAGAAATAATAGCAGGCACGTGCCTGTGCACACCCCTCTCTCCTACACGACCACTTCAACTGTGCCCAGTCACAGGCCAATACTGGTGACAGGGCTGTGAGCGCTCACCACCCACGCAGTTCCTTCCCAGTGGGGTAGGACAAGTTTTTGTGCAGCTGCAGTGAGCCAGAATGATTCCCCAGTTTGGCTAAAAGCATGACCAAGCTCCCCTCTACACTGGCTCCGGTGCCCATCTCCTGCACAGGGAGCCGTTTCAGCCCCCCTGGCTGGGAACGCTCACCCGACAGACGAAGGAAAAGGTTTTCTGCCAGGTTTAGCAAAGCTGATTGTGATTCAGAGAAGCGTGACAGCTGGTGGAAAGCATGGAACAAGACCACTTCTTTCCACAGCAGAACACCATCAGGTAAGCCCAGCTATCCTGCCCACCCAGACCCCAGGGATATGGCCCCAGCACACCGGAGGGAGCGGCAGGCATTGGGAAGGAGGAAAAGGTAAGTACCTCACTCACAACTGCTGCCAAAACATTGTTCACTGAACTATGTCATCAAAGAGATTATTACTACATGTCATTGGGAAATCGTTCGTTCCAATTGGGCAACAGCAGTGGTGCTACAGGGCTCAACGCGGTGAGTCAGGTGTTGTATAATGTAATCACCTGCATCACAAGCAGGATCAACACCATCCCACAAATGAGATCTTAAAAAACACCCCCCAACAAAGGAAAGGCTTTTCTAATGATATATACTAATTACCATTTAACTAAATCCAACTAAAACTCTTCAAATCTAAATGGAAACTCTTGCAGAAGACAGACAGGCTTCCACACACATCCTTTCAGTCGCTGCATGTTAAAGATATGGCTCTGTCCTTTGGATGGAAAGAGTAGAAGCGTACCTCTGCAGGAAACATAAACCCGATGACTGCATTAACATGGTCCCGTTCCATGGCTTTTCATACTGTGAGCATCAAAGAACGACCCCATGAATGCTCTCTTGCTCTCTCCAGCCATTCTAACTTTTTTATTTTCCCACAAAAAAAAAAAAAAAATCATAGAGTTCCAAAATTGTATTGGTACTTCCCCCAGTTGTACATCCAGTGAAGTTCAGTGTATAAGCATGAATTGTCTTTCATTGTAAATTACATGATATAACAGAAGACAAAATAAGAAAAAGGGATTATCTGAACTTTTCTATTTACCTATCGTTGTTACTCATTCCTCAAATATTATAAATGTGCTAATGCTACAAAATATTTTGTTATCCTGCGCTGGGCCCCCTTCAGTTTGCAAGGGATCTGAAAGGATCTAAAGAGAAAATCTGCAATTTAATAAAATCTGAGTATGAAATTCCTTTTTATATCTCTGATAATTAGTAACATGGTTCTCACTCAACAATTGCCAATTCTAGAAACATATCAAGCTTAAAATTAAAAGATTAAAAAGAAAAAGGGTAACCAATCCAGGAGCTGTGGAATTGTACATTTTACTTCTAGGGTGGGAAAAAAAAACAAGCCATATCACTCTCTCTGGAAATATAAAATTTCACAGAAAGCCCAAAACCATTCTCCTAGCGTAATGCAGCAAAACACTTCCCTTTTCGCTCAGGAGTACCCTGTGAAGTATCGCTGCTATTCTGTGTCTAGAGAGAGGGGCTGAATTAAGCCTGGCAGCAAATATCCCACTGCGGAGACAGAGCACAAGTTGTTCAACAAGCAGTCCTAAATCAGCGCACCTACTCGGAAATGGAAAGGGACTTTGTTACTTAAAGAGCCGCAGATCAAGCCACAGTTTTATAAAGAGCAGCAAAGGGAGCGAACATTAACACATGTGCAGACCGGCCAACATCCCAAGACGAAAGGTGGATGCGCGGGACTCGGGGAGCACGTGGCAGTTATCTGCACACGCCTGGCGGTAATTTGCCCGGGACATCCAGACGTTAAGCAGCTCAGGATACCAGACATCTGCTTGATCACTGCCCAGACCAGGAAAGTTGGCAAATCCATCACGGAGCCAGAGTTAAATCGGCACAAGTGAGCTGCTGAGGTATCTAGATTTTAGTGCACTATTTTATTAGACTGTAAATTTTCCTAAGCCACATGTAATGCGGAGCATATTGTGCAGACCAGGCACGTATCAAAGTGACCACTCACTTTCTTAACACGCCCACCTCACCAGATTTGCCCCCTGCGATCAGAACCATGCCGTACATACTACAGAAGAAAGGCTGCATGACAGCCTTTCCCTGTCTTCCACTTCTTTCCCTGCACATTTTCACGTTTCTACAAGCCAGAACAGCCAAAATAAGCGGCCCTTAATCTGAATATTACCACTGTTGTTATTACCAAACAGCCACATAGGCAGGCAGCAATAGCAGCAAATTCTCCTGGAGATTTTTTTCCATAATAACTTCCAGATAAACTGCTTAAACCGCAGCCCGGAGCAAAACAAGCAATTCTATTTTCAGGTTCCCAAAAGAACTTGAAACAAAAATCCTTCCTCTCACCTCTGCATGAGATAGCTGTAAATGGATTTTAAGTATCTTTGCAAAACATGAAGCTGCAAACATACAGCTGGGAAAAACAAAGTCTCCCAAATCAGATTTTCACTAAAAGAAGGAAGGAAAAAGGCAGAGCTTAGCATCAGTTATAGCCACACCTCTCCGCGTATGCTAGTCCAAACCCCATACAGCAAAATGAAATAACGGCAAGGATATTATCACCTCATCAAATATATTAGAAAATATTTTTACAATATTAGAAAATATTTTAGAAAACAATTAGAAAAAATTAGAGACGAGTCATACAGGCCAAAAACATGCTTAAGAAGAGTTTTTAAAAGAGCATGTTAAAATAATGCAGAAGAGCTGAAAACCTGCTAAGTGAGATCAAGTTCTGCACCCTGGCATAAATTATAAAAAGAAAAATGTTCTGTTGCCTGAAGATATGAAAGGTCCTATAAAAGTTAAAATGTGAGAGCACAAGAATGCCCCAGTACCACGGAAGAATTCTATGACACAGTAACCGCACAGGTCTTAATGGATCTAAAAACTTGCAAGAATTGGGTAAAGGGAATTCGTCCTTTCAAAAAAATCTAGGTAAACAACCATGGGTGAATGTAACAGGTCACGACTTCTTGAACCAGTATGCAAATAAGTTGCTACAGTGATAAGCAGCTGCAAGTAAAGAACTATTAGTGAAGTCATGTCAGGGCTAGGAGAAAGTCATACCCCTCAACCTGTTTATGCTTCTGATGTTGGAAGCATTACCACGTACGCCCAAAGACTACTGAGCAAAGGGTCCTCACCGGACAGCTAAGACAGGCAAGAAGCTGAACCTGAACCAACCAAACAAAATGCCCTGGTATGACTGATGACAATTTCTCCTCCAAGGAAGGTTTCAATAAAGAGGAAGCAAACCAACAGACAAAGACTCTTTGTGATTACTACTTCTAATAAGATGTCTGCCTTCCCAGGGATCAGAACCAGATAGCTCTGAAACATCTCTTGGGAAGCCCAGTGAAACATCGCTTCAAAGCACGGAATAAATTTGACACAAGAGCTGCGTAATGAAAGCAACGCAGGCAGCAACGCGGACCTTCGATGGCTCCTTCATACCCAGTCCCCTGTGGGCAGGCAGTTGTGCATCAGCAGCAGATTTCTAACCTCTAGGCAGTCCTACAGCACTTCTCTCATTTGCCAAAATAACAATGAATTAAGAATCAATTGACAATTGTATCAAAAAGCAGCAGAGGAGACCAAGAGGACCAAGGCAGCTGAGCAAGCAGGAAATTACTCAAGACCTCAAATACGGAATCTCAGCAAAAGGAAGCTCAGATACTGGACTTGCAGAAGGTGTCAACAGTGTGCAAATACACATGAATTTAAAAGCCATTATACAGTCGGTTTCCCCAGAGAGAACGGGTTGGAACTACTATAGTACCAGATGACATTTTCCTGACGTGAAAAAACCATAACATCTCTTCTCAGCTAATGCTGGGATTGGCAATATCTATAAATAACAGCACCTCAGACTCATAGCTAGTTTTAAATCAATGCAGATGGACAAGGCAGCAACTCAAAGCCAAATCCCATAAGCTGTTCCATACCAGCACAGCCGTTCATGGATGCAAATTCTCCACTTGAATACACTGTCCGACAATAGCTGATTTTCTGTTTTTCCTGAAATTATACGTATCTTCAACACAAAAACCAAAACAGGCTGAGCCAGAAGAGACAGCCCATCAAGAAGTCCTCGAAAAACCAGACCAGACCCAGTCATCTTTATCAGGAATAAACAAAGATAATTTCAAACAGCAGTCCACTGGCGACTGTTGTGATAATCTGAGTCGGTTCAGCTTGACTCGTCTGTACAACAGCTGACTCCATATTGAAACCACTACAGTTAATATAAAATAGGAGTACTAATTGCATGCAATACCTCAGGCCTTCACAAGGAGAGTGAGGACCCTCCCCTTTACAAACACGTTTCATGTCTGAAGACCACCAGCAGTCAATAATAAAGTAAAAAACACTTTGGAGTACACCTGGACGATTACCTAGACAGGCAGCCACATGTTGCACATAAAAAGTACTCCAACATGGAAACAAGCAGAAAAGACAAAGGGGACACAAACACACGTAAGCTAGTATTCTCCGTGTGGTTTTGCTCGCTAGGTACGATTATTACTAGTGTGTGTTAAACTACTCTTATGCCTTGTGGCACCTGACATTTAAATACCAAGTTCAAATACAAAAGAAAAAAATCTCAACAGAGAGTTTTCAGATCTTGACTAAAAGCTTGAGCAGAGTAAACAGTCCCTAGATAAAAGTCAACTAATAGGTGATTTGGTTGTTACATCTTTATCGTTTCCAGAAGCCCTAAGAGCCATAACAACATACTCAATGGCAAGAGTATCAATGTATGTTCTGAAAAATACCAACACTAACCTGAACAGTCAAACTGAGAATGGAAAACAAAGCTGAAACATCAGCAATTAGAACAGAAATACTTTGTCAGATTTTCCAAAGCAAAGTATCAGGCAAACAAACAAAAAAAATCAGACTTCTCTGGGTTTGTAAACTCTCATTGCGTTGGATTATCTCAGGCCTGTCTGACCAGCATAGTCGCAACACTAGGCAGAGATTGTAACTGAATTTGGGTGTCCGTCTTTAAGCGTTCAAAAAGAAAAAATGGGTATAAAAAGCTTTATCTCCAATTGCTAGCATCTATCATTTATTTTTGGTTCGTTATGTGACTGAGATAACTGAAATGAAGGCCAGAGTTATTTGTGTTCTTCACAACCCTGGCTAAACATTACATTCAGACATCTAGCTAGCCCTGAAGTCAAGGAGTTCAGGTTAATATACAATCATATGCAACCCAAGGTTCAAACTCCAAATACATCAGACCCTAAGCAACGGGAGGAAAAAGGCCTTTCTTCAACATCCTCAACAGCAAAAGCTTCAGTCTGAGGATTAGGAGAGAGAAGCTCAGTTCATCCTACCTAGTATCAACCTGTCTCGCTCTAATGATTCATTTATAGTCCCGTTCCTTATTGTAAATCACGTTAAACAGCTAAATACTACGAGATAAAAAGGCAATCTAAAAGGATTGATTACGGTTGACTAGTTTAAGGCAGAAGAAAAAAAGTCTTATGCTTAATTTTTATAATTCTATGCAGTGAGACACAATTTCCTGTTAATTCCAAGCCTCACTCTGCAACGGTTTGTTTCCTGTTTCTGAAATATTAAAGAAAAAGACACAGCTTCAACAATGTCATCTAATACACAAAAAGGTTTTAAGGCTTTTTAACTCATGCCCCACAGAATGAAAGGGAAAATTGTATATGTTAACGTAACTGATTAAGCAAAACCAGTATGTCTGAAGTCAGACTTCATGCTGCCACTGTTAACATTCCTCTTGGATACCGGGTGCAGTCACAAGCTAAACCTGAAAGAGCCTATAGTTAGATTTCAGGTTCTCTAGGAAGGCTGTACAGCTTTAAAATTTATTGAATGCAGTACTTACTCCGTGTCTGCTCACTCAATATACAGTCCCGGAATTACCCGCAAGAGGTATGATGAAGCATAATGTTCATCTTAAATTCTTAACGCACTTTGGAAAGGGAAAGCCAGCAGCTAGAAAAGTCTCATTTCGACGCAGGGAGCTCTCCCATCTGCATCTGAGCTTCTACAGTATTGCTAAAGTGGAAAACTAACTCTTAGGCAAGCGACAAAGTTTGAGCAACAGTCATGTCAAAATCCCACATCACCATTGCCCTGCGCGAGATGGGAAAGGCAAAGACGTACTTTCAATTCCTTCCAGGTGAGGAGACGGTGACAATCACACGTAACACAGTATATCAGCATTATAAAAGCTATTAGTAAGTTCACAGCATTCCAACTGCAAAGTGCCAAATCAGTGCCATACATTATTACCCAGAGATGAAAACAAGGCCATTTGCACCCTTCGGAAAGAAATCGAAATGACATTTTGGTTCCGCTGCTTTCAGGGGGAGGCCGGGACGGACACGGGCATCGCCGGGGGGCGAGGGAACAGCATCCACCCCCCGGCACCCGGCCCCTTGGCAGCGCAGAGGGAAGCTGACCTTTCTCAATGACAGATATTCACACGGTTTATACCTAGCAAAAGCAGCCACTCCATATATTTCACAGGCGTTTAATAAAACATTACATTCCCTAAAAATCCTTTTTTTTTTTTTTAAATTGTCAGGCAGACCCGGCCGCCCTGCTGAGGAGCCGGGTTTCAGCACAGGCTGCCGCCGCAGGCCAGGAATCCCTGAACCAGACCAGCAGCTCTGCCTGGCGACAGGCCCGCCGGCACGTCGACATCTAATCCCCCCGCTCCGCTCGGCTCGGCCTGGCCTGCCCCGGCCGCCGCGCTGCCCGCCGCCTCCCGGGGCCGGGCGGTGACAGCACCCTGCTCCCGGCGGCGACAGCACCCTGCTCCCGGCGGCCTCCTCCAGCCCCACGGCTGCCCGCGGACCGCTGTGTTTTGGCCTCCCCCCAGCCCCGTCAGCCCCGCGGCCCTGTCAGCCCTGTCAGCCCCGCCGACCGCGGGGGAGGGGGGGGGAACCGGGGGGAACCGGCACCCCGCGCCCCCCGCCCTCCCTGCCAGTTCCTCCGCGCCGCCCAGCCAATCAGCTGCCGCCTTCCAGCGCCTGCCGCCGCTCTCCGGTTTGTAAGACGCGGCGCCATTGGCCGGGCTGGGCCCCGGTACGTGCCCTCAGATAACCCTCCCGGCCCCACAATAGCGCGTCCCCGTCAGTCAGCACCAAGCAGCCCCCGCCGCCGCCCCGCCGTGTCGCCCCCGGCCCGGCCGCGCCTCTCCTTCCTCCCCTCCGCACCCCCCGCGGCCCGGCGGCAGCCGCGGCCTCAGCGGGGCGCAGCCCGCAGCCCCGGGAAGGAGGGAAGGAGGGAGGGAGGACGGGCGGGGTGGGGGGGACGGGGAGCGGCGGCGGGGGGGAACTCGTCGGGGAAGTCGGGAGTGCAACTTGGCTCACCAGGTCCTCAAAGCTCCGGCGATGCTCCTTGCCCTGCCAGTCCAGGCGCCGGGGGATCAGCTGCGGGAGGGAGGGAGGCGGCCGTCAGACCCCGGCCGACCGAGGGGAGCCCCCGCCGGTGCCAGCCCGCCCCGGGGAGGAGCCCCTCCGCCGCTGCCCCCTGCCGCGGAACACCCGCGCCTCCCGCAGGGTCTCCCGGAGCCCCAGGAGAAGACAGGCTGGGTTGGACTGGGCAGCGTAACCCCCGACCCCCACCCCCCCCAGGGCTTCCCCCGTCCCGCCGGGGCAGGCGCCTCACCTGGTGCTCCTCCAGCTCCTCCACCAGCACCTGGGGAGAGACGGACACACGGACAGACACACAGACACACAAAGGACGTGAGTCCGGCGCCCGCAGCGCAGCGGCTCCCCGGCCCGCCGCCCTCCTGCCCCGTCCCGGCCCCGGCCCCGGTCCGTCCCCGCCCGCCCCGACCCGGCCGCAGCCCCCGGCTCCCCGCTCACCTGGGCGGATTTCTTGCAGGGTCCGGACTGCAGGAACCGGGCGATAAGGTAGTAGAGCTCTGCAGAGGGGTGAGGGGAGAAAAGGGCACGGTTACAACGGGGGCGGAGGGGCAACGGCGGGTCGGAGGGCAGCCCCCGCCGCCAGCGATACCCACCGGCTTCCAGCTGGGTCGGGGCGGCCGCCGCCGCCGCCATCCTCCTCAGGAGGCCCGAGGGGGAGGGGAGGTGGCGGATGGCGCCCCAGGGAGACGCCGCTCCTACTACGGCCGAGTCCCCATGGAGGAGCTCCCGCTGCCCGTGCGCGGCGCTGGCCCCGGTCCGGCTGCTGCCGGGGCTCAGGGCATCGCCGCTCGCCCCATGGCTATCCCGGCCCGCGAGCCTCCGCCGAGCGGGGTGCAGCGCGCGCCGCCGGCCGCACGGGGGCGGTGCGCGGCCGGGCGCGAGGGGGGAAGCGGCGGCGGGAGGGGACGGGGCGGAAGCGCCTGGCCGGAAGGGCGGGGCGGTGACGCAGCGGGGGCGGGGCTGCCGCCTCAGGCGACACTTCCGGCCGGCCGCTCGGTGAGGCGGAGGCGGCTGGGCCGCGCCCGGGCTTTGCGCTATCTCCGCCGTGACGGGAGGGGGAGAGCTTGTTTGCCGTCCCGCGGGGAGCCCCGCCGGCCTCCTGATGGGAAACGGAGGCCCGGAAAATAAGTGTTGGTTTGGTTTTTTTTAAAAAAAAAAAAAAAAAAAACACGTAAGGATTTGGGAATCTTTAGCTTCTTATCAGGCGGGGAGGGCAGCGACAAGCGTGGAGGCCACGCGTGTTTCGGGGAGGGGGCACACACGGGTGGGAAGGTGGAGCCGGAGGGCTGGCTCCCTTTAAGAAAGGCCTAGCTGTGGGCAGAGGCCCGAGGAGGCATCACTAGGAGTGGAACGGCTGTGTGGTGGCGTACGGCAGGGACAGAACGTGCATTTCTTCGGCTGTGTTCATGAAATTGCTTAGTGCACTGTAAAGGTAGGCAGACGTGCTCAAGGCGAAGTGTTGGGGCACAGAAAACCTTGCGTTTGGCAACTTGAGAAGCGTCTGGGTGTTCAGAGAAACCATTGTGCGCCTCCCATGAAGCGGGGTGTTGCCAGCGTGTCCTGGCCTCAGCACAGCCCAAGGGGCACGGTCCTGCCAAGGTTACAGAATGGAGGGCGTTGGGTAGCCCAAGGAGCCAAATGAAAATTGTTTGCTCCCAGTGTCCAGGAAATTAAGATATGATTGATAATGGCACCTGTTCCCTTCAAAGGAAAAAGGGTTCAATATCAATCACTGTTTCTTAAGGGAGACAAATATTTATTTTTTCCCATGGGAAGCATCCTGTCAGAGCTCCAGAAATTTATGTCACTTCAGCAATGAGTTGCTAAAACATATTAACTGAATTGACAATGTTCTGTAGTGTTTTGCCACCATAAATATCTGGCATTTCGTATTAGAACTCCCCAAGCCTTGGCAGCATAACAGTCATTGTCATAACTGGAAAATAAAAGACAACTCATCTTCATGCTTTGAATACCAAGAGCTGAATCATAGTAAATGGGTGCCGTTGAGACATTAAGAAAAAAAAATGCATTTTTAGTATATATTTATAGCGTCTGCTCATGACTAGGCTTTCTGTGAAGTACTGTTTTGGAGTTCTTCCTGCTGTTACCGTCAGGATGCGGTCCTTCCTGCTGGCAGCCTGTTCCCAGGCCAGTAGCTCTCTGGAGGAGGAGTTGGGTACTTGACATTCAGCTGCTCTGCCTAATTCACCTCTCTTTGCCTTAATACAGCAGTGGAAGTTGTTTATTTTGTGCTAGGAGCTCAGATTAACTGGATGATGTGTAGACCTCATTTCTTCTTCATCCTCTAAAGTTCTCAAGCCGCTAATGAGAGTTTAAATATATAAAAGGAAAATCGCTCACCGTGGTAGCTCTTGGAATCGTTTTTAAGGCAGGTTCATTGATCAGCTCATCACTAGCAGAGATGCAAGGTGCTACCTCAGCTGCAAACCTCAATTCCAGTGGCCTTCCAATAGCAGCAACTCTTGCACCTTTCCAGCATTACACCGGAGCCTCTGAAGTTTCACAGGCTCTTCCTGTGAGACAGACAGTGCAAAACTGCAGTCCTTAAAATAAATTGCCAGCTAGGGAAAGAGCATGCTGATATTCACTATCTTAAGAGGTAATCTTTCTCCCACCTGTCTTCAGAACTGAGAATTGCAAGCTCATCTTTTTATGCATGCCGGGAATGCAAAGAAAAAAGCATGGATGGTGTTTTATCGTATGCTCTGAAACTATATCTCGGTGTTTCTGAGCTAAATATAATTCTATGTCAAGAGAAAACACAGCGCCATAAATATTGTATAGCACCATGTCCTGGTGCATTCTAGTGCTAACAGTTACCTAATGTATTTCTCTATGAATATGGCGTGTTTCCTTGGCACTTTTTGGGTGGTGTCTTACTGAACCCTTCTACTTGTAGTATGCTTTTATCTGAGCTTGGGAGCAGCAACAAGTGAACCTGCACCACCGCAACAGGCTGGATTATTCTGTTAGGGCCTCTCTGGAGCCGATGGGAATTTCTACAGTAACTAAAACAGGCTGTCAAACTGAAAGCCTGGGGTAGAAAACACTTCCAGAGTAAACTCATCTGTCCCTTGCGTGTGTCCTTCCCACACCATCCAGCGTGGAATCCTCCCCACATGCTGTTTGCCCAAGTGCTTATAAATACACGGTGTCACAGCTCAAAGCTCGTAAGTGCTTCGTGCTGCACGCTCATCACAGCTCGGGCGGATTCATGGATCACCAAGAAAGGAGGGCATTTGTAATCACCCGAGTATTTGTTCTGTGTGTGTTGCAGAGTACAGGTATGCAGGCTACAGCACCCTGCCTTTCGGTTGAGTACAAACAGAGCGTTAGTCATGCCCAAAACAGCCATTGTGTAACTCTTCCCTTGGCCGGGCTCCGTCCGTGCCATCGCGGTTGTGGTTTACTGCTCTGCAGTGACTCCCAAGCCTCTCCCCATGCCGCTGGTTCCCTGGCACCTGAGCTTCCCATCGTTAGCATTTTCCCAGTAGCTTTATTGTTCCCAAAAGCTGCTGTAGGGACTGTGATCGATACCTCTTCCCACTTCTCCCGGGTTTTCCCCTTAAGGACTCATCTGTCTGGTGAGTAATGCCCATCCTCAAGCGTAGCTTTCGTTCCCCGGGAGCTCCGTTTCCCCAGCACGCTGCAGCCACACGCGGATCTTGCAGATCCATGACTCATCTCTTTCTGGATCCTCTGCATGCAAGAAGCGGCGTGCTGGGGGATGATAGTAAATCTCCTAGTGAAAGGAAGATTTTATGGTTGTGCTTATTCATCTTTCTCCAAAGCAGAACTCTATTATGTAAATGCCAACAGCAGCAGTGGCACCGAGTAGCGAAGAAGAATGTACGAACTGGCGTGGTAATCTTTGCTAATGAACAACAGAGGTATTCACAAGCTGGATGGAAGGAAGGAGCTGGATTGTAACAGTTTCTTGCCATGCTGCTCTTTAAAAAAAAAAAAAAAGGGAAAAAAAAAGATAAAAAAGCCTTTACAGGATTTTAGGAGTAGAAACCTTTAGCATGCATGCTAACGCACCGTCCCACAGAGTGGAACCGATCCCATTCTGCCGTGGCCAAACTTGTCAGACCTTGCAGGGTTACCTGCCTCCCCCTCCACGCCTCCTGGCAAGGCAGGGAGCAGATCATCAGAAACCTGCCCGAGCCATGGAAAGCCTGAGAGGGCAAATAACAAGTGCTGAATGTGTACCGGGAGAATGTCTCGGAGAATATCGCTCCGAAAGATCTTACTGAGGTTATAGAGGTGGGTCACAGGTGAGGCTGGTGTGTGAGATCTTCATTTCATGCATGTATATGCATTTTTCATACTTCCGTAGGCTCGCTTAATTCTGCCTTTCTACTTGCTTATTGATATCTTTTGTTACTAGTAACATAGCACAGCACCTCTGTAAGCATGTTACTCCAAGCAAAAACCTGTGAGGAAAAAAGCCCTTGGAAAAACTGCCTCATTCTTCTGCCATTGCACCGTTAACTTAGCCAAACCACTTTTAACAGTAAGTAAACGTGATTAACCCAATCCACTTTATCCCTCTGAAAAGTGCCTGACATCTCTTGCCATTAAGATTCAAATACCCATCACTTCCAACCGTTTGGTATTGTAGAAACAATAAGCCATTTTTCAGGTTTTTGCCTCTTTCTGATGCACCCAGGGCTGTAGAATTCTTGAGCTCAGGACACTTTTCACACCCCGGGCACTGCCAGCCTCTGCCTCCTCTGCAAAATGGTCCATCACGTCCTGTCGCTGTAGCTGAGAGTAAATGCAAGTCAGCAGAGTTTACCCCTGTTTAATTTGACTGCAAAATTAAATTAACTTCCCCATAGTCAGCTTATAACACCAGGTAAATGTGTCTCTCTCTTATTTAATTTATCCTTATACTCTCCCGGTAAGTCAAATTCTGACTTCGGCTTTAACATAGTGGGAAAACACGATTGCAGTTTTTCACAACCAGAAATGTCGATCAAAAAAAGAAAGTTTGGAGCGGAATCGTGCAGTTGTGCTGGGTTGTACCTGGATTGTACCTTTCCTTTTCAGGAAATGCAGCTGAGAATCTGTACGTCTGAATCCATTTGGATTTAAACACTAGAGCAAGTTAAGCATTTTCAGCTTTTTCTTTGAGTATCTTCTATCTGCGTACATCCTGCTCATCTTAGGCCTTTCATATGCAGCTAAATGGTAAACAAGGATGGTAATTGTTGCAGAAATTAAATCCAAGGTTTTAAATTATAGAAAAATAAGCTATTTAGAAGGAATTTAGGAATTGGTGCCTTGTGCTATGCAGTTGTAAGCAAATATGGATATTGAAGAGTCAAGTTTTACTTTAAGATGAGCTCTAAATGCAGCAACCTCAAAATTAAATTTTGGTATCATAGCTTATTTATTCTGAATTTAAAAAAAATCAGGTGCAAAATAATTAGCAATAATTGCAGTCATGGCTTTTGCTTCAGTGCAGAGATCCTGCGTGCAAATCAACATCCTGTCTTGTGGGGCAAATCTCCAGATTTCCTCTCCTTCGTACAGTTTTCTCCCTTGATAAGAGCTGTTAAATAATAATTAAGTAGCCGTTAGATATTATACAAGATCTGCTCTAGGTTTTTTGCTATTTTTAAAAAATTATTTCATTTCCCTGCTGCGTTATACCCGTCTTTCCTCTAGATGGTGCCCGATGCCCAAGAGCTGGGTGTAAGACTATCCCACATGAAAGGCTATTGAGAAATAGGATGCCACACGCCTTTGTTTCTAAATTCTATCTTATAATAGTTCATCTAAGATGATAGATTTCTTGTTCTGCATGATGTAAATATGGTGTTTCATCCTCTCGAGAATCTTAAAATCCGTTCGCTAGAGCCTAAAATGCCACCTGCCTGGAACAGTGTCATCTGTTACTCCGTGGAGCGATCCATATCTCATATTTCTTGTGGCAGCCATTAACTGGTGTTAGCTGTTGATCGGCTGGACGGTATGTACATCACTGCTGCGATTGTGCGGACTTATTATTTGCCTAGTTCTCGAATAAATTGATTCTCTCCTGAATATTATGTAAACATTTATCCGCGTCTCTATTTTACACAGAAATGCAAAATTCCAAATATGGATGAAATGCACATGAAAATGGGCAACAGCGAGTGGTCTGTGTACCGGTGTGCTCATGGCTCTGTAAGCAGAAGGACCAGGTAAATAATGTCAGTATTCCAGTATATATTCAGCATCACTGAATTTCAACATTATACCTGAAAGTGCTTGTAACCCCGCGAGATTTACAAGCAGGAAAATTACTAATAGTTGTAAGTGACAAGGTAGGGTTTGTTACTAGGGTTGGTGTTACAATTGTGGTCGGCTACATCCCTGTCTAAGGGCCTGATTCTGACCCGTGTCCCCAGGACCCCCCCCGGTTGGGGTCGAGCCCCCGTCCCCAACCTTTCCCACTGCCTAACACAGCCCTTCTCCCGCGATGGCCACGGCTGCTGCCGGGCTGGGGGGTCCCGGTGCACAAAGGGGCTCTCGCCCCAGAAACACCACCTCATGTTTCCTGCTGGGGCTAACTCACCAACTTCAAATCTTGCTGAATATTTTTTAAATAATCCTTTGATGTTTGGATTGGGATTTGGAGGGTTTTTAGGGATCCATCCTGCGTATTTGACTTCTCCTGGAAGCGCCCGGGAGCCGTGCAGCCTGGGGACGCAGTGTCCGACTGGGAATTCATCACCTCTCTCCCTGCATAGCTGGACAAGCAGATTTTACTGGAACTCCCTTAGCTGAGTATATCACTTAAGTGGAATTATGTCCCTGTGTATCCCGTCCCCTTTCTCTGTTAAGTTGTGAGTATTTTTACATGTTTTAATTCTGTTTGTCAGTTTAACAAAAATACTAGCTTTTTTTAAAAATTCCTGCTTTTTTGAAATAAAAAGAAGTTTAAAAACGGTTTGAGGTATTTCTTATTGATATCCATAATAAGTAGTCATTGTAAATAAGCTCACTAATACTTTCTAAATATGGTCTTGCAAAAAATAGAAACTAAATATGAATTACTGCATGGGATGATGGATTAGAAAACTGTCTTGTGTAAGTTTGCCCACAGGTGTGTGAGTTTGGAACGACCTTTCTAAGTCTCTCATGAAACTAATGCTCAGTTTGACAACGAGGAAAACGGAACGGGCCCTGTGAGTCACGCACCAAGGTGACAAAACCAAATCAAGGAGCAGCCACCCCCCTTCACCATGCTCTTTATGTGCCGCCGTCATAGTCTCTTTCAGGCATCTCTTCCAAATCACAAAGCCCTGCTCTATTTAACCCCCCCAACGTGATTTTTGCAGACCACCACTCCCTCTTTCTCCACCTTTTCTGGGTATCCGTCCTGTGAAGGGAGGGCTGGAACACGTGGGCACACCACGGGCTCGTGCTGTGCCATAACGACGCTTGTTTTTATGTGTTCTCTGTGTCCTCCCTAATAATTCCTTACGGTCTGTTTGCCTTCCGACTGCCTCTGAGCGCTGTGCGCAGCTCTATGGAAATGGCAGCGCAGCGATGCCAAGGTCTCCTCAGTGCGCGATGGTAGGTCAGAGCCCGTTCCCGTGTGTTCATAGTGATTTGCATGATTTTGCATCCGTCAAAGGTTGGTTTCGTTGGTCATTCTGGTCCTTAAATCTCAGGGCTTTCAAACTAGGGTTAAGTAGTCTGATGGTTTTGTGTTTGAGCACTTTTCTGGAACTCTCAAAATGTCGTCCCATACAAGAATATTTTTCCCCTTATTTTTATTTATTTAGTTTAAAGCTTCTTCGTCTTCAGTTTGAGATAACTTCTCCATCTTAGCCCTCATAAAGAGAGGCTTTAACCTGGAAACCTCCATAAATTCCTCTGTAGTAAACAGTGACCCACATATTTCATTTAGTTCTCGTACTTCCATCATTTAGTGGACACAGACATTCTCCTGTAGCCTTCCAGCTTCTTATCTTCGGGAAGAGTCTTTCCCCTGATATCCTCAGGAGTTCAGTTTCCAGAATCTCCCTTTTTACATTTTTTTTTGGCCTTAACTTATTAGGGCTTGATATATATCCTGCTAGAATACGTTTACTCTGTCATCTCCATTTGGAGATGACTTACATTCTTGGAAGGTCCCTTAAAGCTTCTCTTGATAGAAGGACTAATTTAGTTTAATCTCTGGTGACGTGTTTTTCAACACCTGCAAGTACTCGCCCTTTTGGCTGTCCCTTTCCTTTCTTTCATACCCATAAAAGAGCTTTTCCTTAGAGTTTGTGAAGTCCCGGAGTTCTGTGTGGCTGAGTGCTGGGCTCGCATCTGATGGAAGGTAACAGGCAAGGCCAGCGGATGTGGGGTGAAGCTGTGAAGGCCAATGGTGGCCCTGAAGACAGAGGATTCTGTCGTCGGTCTTTATTTTCCCAAGGCGTTTCATTCTTATCGCTGGATTAGGAGGTAGGTGTGGAAGGCAATTGCACAGACTGTAGAGGTGAAAAAGAGCATCTCCTGTTTATTCTTCACATTCCCCCCATCCTCTAAAAGATCCTGCCATTTTCCTGTTGAGGATCCTCTTCTCTCCACATGTTTTCTGATGTCTCTCTGGACGCCTTTCTTCTCTTTCTGTGGCAGTCTAGTAGATCTCAGTCTCTTAATTTTACTTTTTTTTCCCCTTCTTTGCTCCTTTCTCCTTTTTGGGTGACTTAGTTTGCTACAGGTGACGTCTTTCAGACCTTGACCTTTCTTCCAACCCTTCTTCCCATCCTGACTTTGTTGCTGCTGCCTGTCGACCGTACCAGCCCCCCCGCGCCCTTGTATTTGTGCTTTTTGTCTTTGCTGCGACTCCTTCCGAGATGCTTCTAGAATGGCCGAGCAACGTTTCCTTGGGAGATAACGGCGCATCCTTGAATGGGGCATCGAAAAATCCCGTCGAGAGCGATGCTGACCTCTTGGCACGGGCTTTTATTCACTGCTGGCTGAACGCATCAGGTTTGAGCAAACACCAGAGAAATGCTGGAAGCTGAGCACCAGCAGAGGAATTTGAGGAGAACAGAGGCTCGTGAGAGGCTTCCATACCCTTTAAAGAGTCTCGTCTCGTCTTTCTCACGAGCGTGTGGAGAAACAACCCGTGCTGCAGCTCTCCCTCCCTGTCGGGAGGGGAAAGCAACAGGAGAAAAATTGTTGCTGGAACTTTCCTTCTGCAGTTCTTTCATCCCGTCCACCCCGAGGGCAACCGGCGCGAGGCGTGGTTGTGTTTGGGGAGCGAGGGGGACCCGTCCTGCGGCGTCAGCGCCGTCCCAGGGGGAGGTAGGCGTCCCCGAGCTGGGGACTTTGCTTTGTTCCCTGCAGCCCCACCCGCCCCCTCGGCCGAGGATGAGAGTTTTTTTCACCAGCTGCAAAAGTCTCCTGCGCCTGGTTTAATACGGATCTTGGCAGTTTGCACCCAAGGCTCTGAGCTACCTTATCCAGGAATCGGTACGGCAGCCCTGAGGTCCGGCTGCGTCTCGGGTGGGAGAGTTTGTTTCGTTTGACAGCGTGGGCTGCCCACAGGCTGCCCAGCACTGGGAACCATTTCCCTCGAATAGCTGCAAAATAAATGATGGGACATTTTCCAGGGCAATGCTGCAACCACCCAAAATACCGCCATAAAATTCACAGACGCAAACCAGAGTGACTGCATTAAGCAAGGCTTAGGGGGATTATCGAATTAAATCGGTTGCCCCTTCCACCCTTCCCCCAGCCAAAGACATTAGAAATCTAAATACAAAAAAGGGTGTTAACAACACAATGGGCTTCGCTAAAACCTATAAACGCGAAGAAACTCATTGTTAAGGATGTCGCTTTATTCTAGGCTGCTATTGTGTTTAGGCACAGCGTTGTGTTTCCGAGGGTTTCCTATCGGGGAGCGGCAGAGCCGTGGGTAATCTTAGGAACCACAGAGACTGCCGCAGCTGGAACGCTCCCGGAATGGCTCTGCTTCGGCAATTCCCCCGGCGAAAGAGAGATGCAACATCACCGCCTGCAGCGCAGGACCGTTGCCTCCGCCGCCAGATCCTTCTGCCTGACTTTGGTGCTCATTATTCACTGCCGGCTATTCCCGGCTCCGTCCTTTTCCCGGGGGCAGCGGCGTCACCAGCATCCCGCTCGTTTCGGGGAGAGTTTGTGCGATGAAAGCTTTGCTTTAATCTGGGCTGGATTTATCCAGATGCATCAATCTCTGGAAGGCTTACACGGGTCTCAGGTCTCCTACGTGGCGCGTAGCCTTGATTTGTTAATCTGGAAACGGTTTATTCAAAATTTAAAAAAAAAAGGCAAAAAAAAAAAAAATGCAAAAAAAAAAAAAGCCTTTAAAACTGCTTTGCTGGAGCTGCTTTGGCTGCGCAGTGGAACAAGCGCCCAGGCTCTCAGCGACGGATACAGTCTGGCCCCCATGCAATAGGTTTTAGGCTAATATGTGGCGTGTTGTGCCTGCTTTAATCGAATGAATTACAGCCAAAAAAAAAGCATTTCCAATTTAAGTTTAAATATTTTAAAATCTTGATGATGCGATTTGTTTGAATATTTAATATATAAATATGTAAAGTTAAATATTCATTTCCAATACATTTACAGGACCCATTTCACCCAAATGACCACGGAACTGTTTCCTTACCGGGGAATCACTTTTCTTTGCATCCTTCTTAACATCATTTAACATCAACATAACGTTTAACATCATTAACATTAACTCATATTTAAAGTCGTTATTTTAGTACAGTAATAAAGTAAATTCATCAGGCTTGGAGTAAAGAACTGGGACACCTGGGTTAGCAACAAATAGGATTTACGGAGTTTTTTTAAGCTCTTTGGGACAAACACGGATTTCTTCCTGCCCACCTCAGAGAAGGACGGCCGAGCCCAACGGCACCCCAGCCAGATGAGTGGTGTTAATAAGTGCTAATTAGTAAAGCCACCAGGTTCTCTTTGACCTTCTCTTATAGCAAGGGCTGGGGAGAAAGAGCCCCTTGGGCTGGCCGAGGTTCCGTGTCCCCCCCCCGCAGCGATGCTTCCTCCAGCAGGTTGGAGCTGAAGTTTCAGGGTATTCTGCAGCGCCGCTGGAAGCCGCTCTCTGGGAAGGTGCCGGGGCCGCTGACCCCTTGTGACGAGCCTGGCCTGGAGAAAACCAAAACGGCAGCAGTTCAAAACCCAAATAATCATAGAATCATAGAATTGCTGAGGTTGGAAGGGACCTTCAAGATCATCAAGTCCAACCATTAACCCACCCTGACAAAAACCACTTCCAAACCATGTCCCTAAGTACCACATCTACCCTTTTTTTAAACACCTCCAGGGATGGTGAATCCACCACCTCCCTGGGCAGCCTATTCCAATGTTTAATAACCCTTTCAGTGAAAAAATGTTTCCTAATATCCAATCTAAACCTCCCCTGACATAACTTGAACCCGTTTCCTCTTGTCCTATCACTTGTCACCAGGAGAAGAGGTCAGCCCCCATCTCCCTACACCCTCCTTTCAGGTAGTTGTAGAGGGTGAGAAGGTCTCCCCTCAGCCTCCTCTTCTCCAGGCTGAACAACCCCATAATATTACTATGGCAACAAAATAACTCACCTTAAAATAAGACGTGCGTTGGAAAGCAACCTTACATGTTCAGGGAATGGAAAAAGAAAGATCGTGTATTTTTTTATCGCTTTTTTTAGCCTCCTGAACTCTCGACCTATTGCCAGATGCTGATGCAGATATAAAAAAAAAAAAAAAACAATTCAATTTCTATCAATCAGCAATGAAAGGAAACTGGACACCACCAAACTTCCAGTGCTACAAGAAGCTGCCCGAGCGATGCCGCTGGCGTTTCAAACGGGGCTGGTTTATGAAGGGGTTTTGCCCTTCAGCGTGACGTGAGGGGGGTGAGCGGGTCCCCCCGCGGCTCGGCCCCGACGCAGAGCGGGGCCGGGGGCGAGACACGGGGGGTCCTGGAGGAGCCGAGGGCTGCCTCGGCGGGTCTTCTGGCAACCATCAGCATGTTTCTTGGGAGATGGTTAATGGCCTGAGGTGGCCGCTCTACGATTAAGAGGAATTGCATGTTTTTCTGAGCCGAAATAAAGCTAGAGCGAGAGCAAACCCACTAACGACCTGGGCAGGCCTTTTGACTCTTCCTTTCCTCCCAGGTTGAGGCAGAAGATCCCCTTGCTTGCTAATGTGGGTAATTTTCAATTAAGATGAAATGAAGGACATCTCTGTTATTTTCTTTCAATAAATGGACACAAGAGCGTGTCTGAGCACTTTGTTGTCTTTCTATGTCTGCCTGAAAACAGAACATCTTTTTGCCCCTGCGGAAGGATAATATCTACTTCCATCTCGCGATGCTGGTCATGGATCTTTTTTTTTCTTTGTACTCTTTCCCTCGCTGAGGTTTTCAGGAGGATACGGAGCAGGTGATGGTGTCACGGCGAGAAGGGAAGGACACTCCTGCACGGGACAGAGAGTGGCCTCCGCACGTCTCCTGAGCTGAGCCGAGCCCCGTGGTCCCACCACGGGTGGGAGAAGAGCCACCAGCCCATCCCTGGACGTGCTAGCGCGTGGGGACCACACGGTCGTATCCCACGGATAACGTGGAGAAGACATTCGGCTTTGAAGAACAGCAGATAGAGCAAACTTGCATTCTGCGATGAACTTCTCCGATTAGGAAGACAGCCAAAAGCAATTGGAGGTTCTACCATCTAAATGTTTCCTTTCCGTGGATTGAATGTGGCCTATGGGAGTTCATGAAACAACCCCATTTTTCCCCAGATAGAGTTAAAACGTCTCAAAAACTGGGACGGGACGCTGGGGTGGTACCAAGGCTCACCTTGGGATTTCTGTCACAAGTCGTTTCGGCGGCGGATGCTGCCCGGCTTCGTCGGGGACCGCACCTGACCCGACGCCCGGGGCAAGGCTGGCAGCTCAGCTCTGCCTCCGGTTTTCTGGGCCTTTTCTTATTCATTTGGGGTTTGTTTTTTTTAAAAAAAAAACCCCAACCTCGTGCACATTACAATCGCAGGGCAGTTTTTTTTCAATGTAAGGAGGGAAAAGAAATCAGCGACTTGGGCTTCCGAGGCGTTTTATACCCATTTCTTAATAGCGTGATGCTAGCACCACTTTCATGTTTAGCGTTAGCCTTAAATTGCACTTGAAATTTGGAGTTAAATGCCCTTTGGATAGTAAATAGGCTTAGTGCGGGGGTGCCAATCAGCCTGCCTGCCCCCCTTCTATTTTTTTTTGGGGGGGGGAGAGGTATTTTTCAGGGAAAGAAAGAGCCTACTCATCTGACATAATTTACTAAGATTCCCTACTCTAGTAACTGAAATAAATCGGGCTGTTAAAGCCGTCCTTAGGAGCAGACGTAGGCTGCGATGGGGACAGCCAGGAGCTGCCGCCCCACGCTCAGCCCCGGCTCTCGGCGCTGCGGCCCCTGAGGTCTGTCGTTATTCTCTTTTATTAAAAAAAAAAAAAATCACAAGCACCATTAAAGGCAGAAGTTAATATGGATTTGCTACGGAGCAGGAAAACCCTGCAGTCGCTGATAGCTAAAAGTTATCCTGACGGATGTGAGATCCAGAGTATTAATACCTGACGCTCAACGCAACGGGCAGGGACTAATTATTGCTAAATATTTTTCATGGACATAGTGTTAATTAATCTCTTTGTACAGTCCCAAGCACGATTTCCATGTTTTTCCCCCTCCAGCCGGGTTTGTTTTGCCATCGTTTCCACATGAAATAGGAGCAACAGGTGGAAATTCACTGGTTTATCTGGGAATGCCAAACTCTCCCAGGCTCTTTTCACCCCGTGAGCATCCCAGCCGGGCCGGGACCGCGGTGGTTTCGCCACAGAACTGCTGGTGAAGTGTTCCCAAGTTTTCTCAGAATCCTGGCCGCTTCTTAAACTGGAGTAAATACCTTCGATGGTCTCTGTATCAGGGAAACTTTGATGCCAAACGCGCCGAGCCGAGCCGGAGCAGCGCTGGCAGCTCCTCCTGGCAGCAAACAGGAGATGTCCTGTTGGGCTTCTCTCCCGCTTGTCAAAGGCAAAGAGCATTTATGGAGTAAAACACAAGGCCCCGGGAAAGCCCAGCACCCCCGCGTCTGCCCCGCAGCCAGCCTTGACTAACCCAGCGCAAAAAAAAAGAAATGGGAATTCTCCGGCGTTTCAGCTAGGAACCGGAGATCTGGTGACATTGGAATTTGAGATCGTCCGGATGATTCGCTGCGAGAGGTAGACGTTATTCTGAAAATCATACTTATCCCCGGGGACCTTGATAACGACCGAGGTGGAGAGATGAACCTGCTGCTCCGGCGGGTGATGGGAGATCCAGAGCTATTTTAAGCCAAGCAAGGAGGCGGCCGGCGTTATGCAAAAGGCAGCCATTCTCTGCGCGCTGGGGACAGAGCGTCTGGCTGGAAATGCGTAAATAAGTGCTGAAGGCTCCGCAGAGCCACGATTTTTTCCATTTGTTTGGCAAAGTTCAGCCCGTTCATAAAATCCAAGGAAAGCCCGGCACGCCCCAGCAGGAATCGCCGTCAGGCGCGGCTGCGTAAACGCGGCTGGGCTTCTAGTTTTTGCAATGATGAGTCGCCGCAAAAATAAATACGCTTAAAATAATAAAGCGCTTCCTCGATGCTCCGCTGCTTCACTCGGCTCCTCCCAGGAGAGAATCAGGAGACTCCTACCGTCACCTCTCCCTTCCTAAAGCCATCGCTCTTCCCGCATTCCTGTCCCCTTCCCCAGGCAAATCCAGCTCCTTCCGCAGAGCTCGCTGCCATCCTCCTCCTCCCGCGTCGCAGCCCCTTCGCCGTCCTCCCCTCCCTTGGTGGGCTCCGTCCCCGCAGCTCCCCGGGCGCAGGATGTGTCCCACCGCCCTGAGCACCCGGGGATTCCCCAGCTCCCGCCTTCTGAAGGGTTGGTGGGAGCATCTCCCAAGGTCGGGCTGCGACGGTGGGGGAACCGGGACAATCCCAGAGAGGGAAATGGGAGCGCCAGGCTTTTTCCCAGCTTGTGTTCAGGTCTCTCAAACAAATCCTTCCTTTTTTTTCCCGTCCGTTCGGTGCTGCCCCAGGCTCATGGGAGGGCGGCAGGGATGGAGGGGCTGCTGCAGCCTTTCTCTGCTTCCACGGCAGCCCCCGCGGCAACCTGGGCCCACGTCAGCTCCGGCTGCAAGCCCAGCAGCGGCGAGGGCTGGCGCCGGCACCCCCGCGACACCCGGCGCTTCCCCGACCCAGCTCCAGGCGCTTTCGGAAAGAAATTTTTCAAAACGAGCTGATTTGATTCCCTGGTATTTCTCACAGCTGGTGTGCCTGAAGGTAGGGCCCGGGGTGCCGGGGCTGCAGGAAAACTCTTCCCCTTTGACTCCTCTACCACAATTCGCACTTTTATTCGGGAATAAAAATGGCCCTATCCCCCAGCACCCACCCTGCTTTGGAAGCGCAGCAACAATTTCTGGAGAAAAGCCTTTCCCCGCCCGGAGCAGGGGCCGGTCGGCGGAAGGCAGCCTGCAGCAGCCCCAGCGGGATGCGGCCGCCGTGACCGGCTCCATGTGGGACCCCAGGGCTGTGGGGATCCGGGGATCCCGGCCCCGTGCGGGACCTTCCCAGCCAGAACGTTATCCCTCCACCAGCCCAGCCCCGGCATTCAGAGACAAATCGTGAGCTCCCCCAGTTCTGGATTATAAACTGCATTTTGGGGGGGAAAAAATATAAATGTCAGATTCATTTTTTTATTTTCTTCCTGAGCTTTGGGTACACTCCACTGGCAGAGTCCCCGCTGGAAACACGTTGTCTTTTTCAAATGGAACCAGAAATCTTTCTGCAAGAACTTCCCTGAGCTTTGGCAGGCGGTACGGAACCACGGATGGATGGAGCCCCTCTGCTGTGGGACAGGCTGAGGGAGCTGGGGGTGTTCACCTGGAGAAGAGAAGGCTCCGGGGAGACCTTAGAGCCCCTTCCAGTCCCTAAAGGGGGCTTAAAGAAAGAGAGGGATAAACTTTTCAGCAGCACCTGTTGCAATGGGACGAGGGGTAATGGCTTTAAACTAAAAGAGGGAAGATTTAGACCAGATATAAGGAAGAATGTTTTTATAAGGGTGGTGAGACGCTGGCCCAGGATGCCCAGAGAGGTGGGAGATGCCCCATCCCTGGAGACATTCAAGGTCAGGTTGTCACAGAAGTCACAGAATCACAAAATGGCAGGGGTTGGAAGGGCCCTCTGGAGATCACCCAGTCCAACCCCCTGCCAGAGCAGGGTCACCCAGAGCAGGTGGCACAGGAACGCGTCCAGGTGGGTTTGGAATGTCTCCAGAGATGGAGACTCCACCACCTCTCTGGGCAGCCTGTGCCAGGGCTCTGCCACCCTCAAAGGAAAGAAGTTCCTCCTCATGTTTAGGTGGAACTTCCTATGGTCAAGTTTGTGCCCGTTACCCCTTGTCCTGTCCCTGGGCACCACTGAGAAGAGCCTGGCCCCATCCTCCTGACACCCACCCTTTCAGTATTTATAAGTGTTGATAAGATCCCCCCTCAGCCGTCTTTTTTCCAGACTGAAGAGACCCAAATCCCTCAGCCTTTCTTCATAAGAGAGATGTTCCAGTCCCCTCAGCATCTCTGTAGCCCTTTGCTGTCCCCTCTCCAGCAGTTCCCTGTCCCTCTTGACCCGGGGAGCCCAGAACTGGACACAGCACTCCAGATGCGGCCTCCCCAGGGCAGAGCAGAGGGGGAGGACGACCTCCCTTGACCTGCTGGCCACGCTCTTCCTGATGCCCCCCAGGATGCCATTGGCCTTCTTGGCCACCAGGGCCCATTGCTGGTTCGTGGTCATCCTGTTGTCCACCAGGACTCCCAGGTCTCTTTCCACAGAGCTGCTCTCCAGCAGGTCACCCCCAACCTGTCCTGGTGCGGGGGGTTATTCCTCCCCAGGGGCAGCACCCTACACTTGCCCTTATTGAATTTCATAAGGTTCCTCTCCGCCCAGCTCCCCGGCCTGCCCAGGGCTCGCTGGATGGGGGCACGGCAGTGTCTGAGAGCAGTGGTGACACCCAGCGACTGGTTGGGTATGGGATACCCACAGCCGGTTATGGATTTTTCCCTGAGTACTCTTTTGATTACAGCGAAGGAAGGGCTTAAATATTTTTTTTTTCATAGCACTCTGCGTGCATTCCACTCGATAAATCTCACTCTGCGAGAGCTTTGCACCCATTTCGACGGCAACAAAAATAATTTACTTCCAACTGCTTCTTTCACGGCAAACCAAGGGAAGTGGATTAAAACAAATGAGGTTATCCAGCATAACAAAATACTCCAAAACAACCAAGGAGGAAAGAAAAGCTACGGCTCTCGCATTGGGCTAGTTCAAGCAGGTGCATTGAATAGTTAGGTGCCGTGGGAACGCTGAATAATCGAGTATATCACGTTTTAATGTCACCGGCACCAAGTCCAGGCGCTGCCTCTCTCCTTTCCATCGGGATTTCCCTGGAACGCCACGTTTAATTCCATTTTATGCAGGCTGTGGTCGTTTGGAGAGCAAGACGGAGAAGCTGGTTTCCCTGTTCCCCGGCAGCGCAGGAGAGATGAAGATGATTCCCAGCATGGATGCGGGGCTGGATCCGGATCGAGCTCCGTCCGGCGTCGGGGCAGCCCCACTCCCGCACCCCGTCCCCTGCAAGCGCCCGCCCAGGAAAAGTAATCACTTGCCTTACCTCCGGGTTTAATTACTCTCTGCTCCACAGCTAATTAGGAGCGCGGTCCGTCCGGAGGTCGGGGACGGAGCCCTCCCTCCCGCTTTGTGCCATCTGCCATTGCCATGACACTGGCTTTGCTGTTCACGCCTGGCTGGGCGCGCTGGATGCGCGGGGTAACGGGGCTGGTGTCCCCGTCCCCCCCCTCCCCAGGTCTTTGGAAAGGAAATAAAAAAAATAAAATAAAGAATGGCTCGAACTGCTGCGCGCTGCCCTTCTCCTTTCCACTTTTTCAGCCTTTTTGCGCACAGTTTTCCAGCAATTGGAAGAAAAATCGCCCTGAAAGAAAGAAACAAAAATCTGTCTTATTTTTTAAACAAACCCCCCCGCCTCCCCCCGGCACCACACAAACAGCTGCGGAGAATTTCTCTTCCAAAGGGATGATGTCATGGGCTTTGTCAGCCAATGCTGGAATGAATAAAAACCCAGACCTGAAAATCATCCAAGCTTTTGATGAAACTCGTAAGGATCCCCGTGCAAGCGATCACCGAAATGAGCCGGAGCCGGCGGTTTTGTCACGCAGATCGTGAGCGAAGCGACTGGAGAGTCCGGGGCTGGCACTGGGCCCAGTTACCCACAGCCAGTGACCGGCCCCGCGGCGGGAGAGGAGAGCTGGAGGGGGGAGACGCCGGCGCAGCCGGGGCTCCGGGGGCACCCCCAAAGGGATGCGCAGCCCCTGGGGACAGCTGGGCGCTGGGACATCCAACGGGACCTCGGCATCCACCGCCGAGTCACTCTTGTTTTGAAAAATGTGACCTACAGCCACATTTTTACACACACATATATATATTTAATATATTATATATATTATATATATTTAATATATTATATATATAATATTTTATATACTATTATATATGTATTCTCTACATATATGTATATAAACTGATAAATAAATAAAATACTGCAGATAACACCCATTGCTGCTGTACCGATGGGCACGTTGTTGCTCTCCCAGGGGCATCCCGGGATGCTGAGGGCAGGAGACTTCGCAGCCGGCGCTGGGTGTCGCGGCTCAGCTCGGGGAGGGGACGGGTGCCACCCGCGGGGAGCGAGGGCAGCACCCGGCAGGTCACCGCGGGACATTAGGGACAGGGCTGGGAGCCCGGACCAGGGCTGGGAGCCCGCGGGGCTGAGGGGGGGGTTTGCTGTTCCCGCAGCGCGGATGTTCCTGATGGGATGAGCCGAGGCCAAGCAGGGAACATGGAAACACGATGCTCTGCGACACGGGAGGGGAAATTGAAAAGGGGACTTTGAAAAGGGGAATTATTTATTTTCCCCAAAGAAAAGTCAGCCTAAACAAGTTGGATGGGAAATGGCCAGTGAGTGCCGAATCCCGCCGGTGCTCGGGATGAGGTGCGGGTGCAGCACGGCCCCTGCGGACCCCCGGAAACGAGCGCATCCTTCCCCCCGGCTCTCGCACGCAGCCGGGGTGGCTCCCGACTTGTGCAGCGCCCGGGCCCTTCTCCTGGATGGAAACCAGGGCTGATAGCCCTGAAGCATGTTTAGAAAGTAATTTGAAGTTATGACTGGAGCTTTCTACGGATAAAAAGGGAAGCGTTGCCAACCCACATCCCACCGGGGGGGTTGCGACCCGCGCGAGGCTCTCCAGGCTGAACACACGGCTCCATCCCTGGCATAAACCCGCTGCAGAGCCAGAGCCGCTGGAAAGGAGGTGTAATTGGCCCCGTAGATTACACCCACCCACTCTAACCAACACTAATTGGGGAGCTTCTACGGCAGACGTTCCTCATCTGATGCCCTGCGATGGCTCGAAGCCAATTCATGCTGCTGCCTGTCCAAAGATGCGTTTGGATCATTTTTAAGATCTTCGCAGCCTACTCTATGGGCTGTAAAGGGATATACGGAGCCATTATTACCCACTCCATAAAATATATTTGGCTTTAGAAAATGTTCTCGTGAGGTACCTTCACAGACCCATTTTAATCTATCGATTGCGGCACCGTGGCCATCGCCGACGTCCCCAGGTGCCACCAACCTCTGCACAAAGCGGGGCCCCTCCTGCAAACACCAAGCAAGGCGCCTCCCGGCCCTCGGCACGTGTCCCCCGCCACCGTCAAACCCGTTGTTTCTGCACCGTGCTTCCGCAGCCCGCGGCGGCGGGTGGGACGCGGCCCGGGGCCCCCAGCGCCGGCAGGACGCCATCTGCCCCGACTTCACCGCCGGGCTCGCAGCTGCACGCCGAGGGAGAGAGTTATGAAAGAAAGAGGGTTGTTTTGTTTCGGTTGTTCGTAGCCAACAGCACCAGGACTCCCAGCGCTTGCTGCTCTGGGTTTCATTAGGCGGCTCTTCGCAGGACCTTGTTCTCGTGGCGTTTCAGCGCAGATCATTTCCAGCCCGCTTTGCGTAACGTCAGGCTCTTCTCGGTGCAAGAAAACCCACGAACTGCAGCTCGGAACGCTCGGATACCAGCCTGCGCATCTCAAATCACGGAGCCCAGCGCCCGCACGCTTGTGTGTGTCCCGACTGGTCACCGGGGATGCGAAAATAGAGGCTCCTTCTCCGGAAAACGGGACAAAGTTGACTCCCAGGATCAAAGGACAGCTCGGCAAGTTGGCACCTGCGGTTCATTTAAGGCCAAGTTAGGGATCTTTAAAATAAATCTGCAATGAAAGATGAGCTATATAGAATCATAGAATTGCTGAGGTTGGAAGGGACCTTCAAGATCATCAAGTCCAACCATTAACCTCCCCCAACAAAAACCACTTCTAAACCATGTCCCTAAGCACCACATCTACCCTTTTTTTAAACACCTCCAGGGATGGTGAATCCACCACCTCCCTGGGCAGCCTATTCCAATGTTTAATAACCCTTTCAGTGAAAAAATGTTTCCTAATATCCAATCTAAACCTCCCCTGACATAACTTGAACCCGTTTCCTCTTGTCCTATCGCTTGTCACCAGGAGAAGAGGTCAGCCCCCATCTCCCTACACCCTCCTTTCAGGTGGTTGTAGAGGGTGAGAAGGTCTCCCCTCAGCCTCCTCTTCTCCAGGCTGAACAACCCCAGTTCCCTCAGTCGTTCCTCAGAAGGTTTGGCCTCCAGACCCCTCACCAGCTTTGTAGCCCTTCTCTGGACACACTGTGTGTATTATGTACCATGTGCAACTGAAGTTCTCTTTTATGGTTCAAAACACTGAAGTGCAGCTTTAGTTTCACCTGACCACGAGCATTTTCTTCCCTCTTCCAGGAAAGCAGGGCCTGGGAGCTATTCTTTGAATTATTCCGACCCTGTTTTCATGTCAGACGGCCGAATTTCCCACAACTTGTGAGGCAACGGGACTGGATGTGCAAGAGACCTGTCTACAACACCCTTTTTCCTTATGTTTTTCTCTTTCAGCTCCTGTATGGGTCGCTCTCTTTTATTAAAACAGTTTCTTTTATGTAAATCCTAGAAAATAGATGTGAGGCATAATAAATAAATACAAATCCGCGAGTGCTGTAATGGCAGTGTTATAACGAACCGCTCCACAGCCCCGGGGGTGGCCCAGGGCATGGCCCCACCGAGGTCCAACCAGCCAGGCGAAGGTCCGCGGGGCAGGACCGAGCTTCTGCTGCCGGTTCCAGCTGCCCATTGACTGACAAGTTCAAGGAAGAAACGGAAAGAAAACACATCTATTTATGAGGCGAGGGCCATCTGAGAGGTATTAGACTTCAATCCAGAAAGGCAGCAGGGCCCAACTGCCACACTTGAAGCAGAATGGGTATTTCTAGGACGGCGCTGTATGATGCTGCCTGGATTTCAACTTATAGCAAGTTATAGGTGCTGTTTTCCACCTCATGGTGGTGGAAAACCTCTGGAAGAAGAGCGGGCACCAGGAGGGCCTTGCTATGCTTTAACTTCGGTGTCCCCCATGGATGACCCTGCTGCCTCACTGGTCAACCGGCCTGCTTTTCCGTAGTTCTCATTATGAATAATAACTATCACCATTTATCCAGCACATTAAATTTATACAAATATTTAGAGAATGAAATCCTCACCTTATTAACCCTGACGGAGAAAGTTCTGTCGACTGCAACACGGCAACGATCTCATCTTCGGATCCACCTGGATTTCTCCAAACTGCTGTTTCTTTTCGTCCAAGCTCATGTGCTTTGGTGAGTAGGATGTGCAAAACAAAACAAGAAGACTTGCTTCTTACCCACCGCAGGATAAGAAGCTTCTTATCCGCAAGCCACCGGCCCCATTATCGGGCCAGCAGGAAGTTTTGGGCATCCCACCAGGTACTCACTAGGCAGCGCCCGCAGGTTCTGCTGCATCCCGAGGGAAAATAGGTTGGTTGCCCAAAACTCTGGTCCCTGATGGTGGGGACTGGAGGATGGGGACACGCAGACCCCAGCTTTCCGTGCCGAAGGGGCTGCAGGGAGGAGCGTCCATCACCCTGGAGGAGCTGGGGTACCAACTCCCGCTCACAGTGCTGTCAACCCCCCCCCCACCAGCTGATTAACCTCAAACTCTCAGGGTCCTCCCCGCTTATCAAGTTTTGCTCAGCGCCGTTCCAGGAGAATACTCAGACATGACCACCACCTAGAGGCTGGAGCACTAAATGAAGCTGGAGAGATTTATAGTCAAAATGGGCCAAAGAGGGGGTTGGAAATACTTCATGAGCCCAAACAGAGCAACAACGAGAGCTGGGCATCTGGACTACCTTCCTCCGACCCAGTGGTGGCCCTCACCTCAACTTCACCCTACGCCACAGCAGCCAGCGGCAACCCCTGGCAGCGCCGCCACCCTGCAGGGATGCATTTAGGGAAGGAGTTTTGCAAAGAGCCAAAGAATGGTGTGCCCTTTCCCTCTCGCGCTCCCTCCCCTGCACGAGGGGGTCAAGGAGGAGCCCGTGATGCCGCTCCAATGGAGAATGACTCCTTGGGCACAAGCTCGCACAGAGGAAGTCCTCGGTCTCGGCTGCTGAGAAGCCAAGTTCCAGCGGGATGGGGCTCGGCAGGGACGCACACAGCAGCTCGCCGGTCCGCGGTAGCTGAAGTCACCGCTGTGCGTCTGTGCCCACCAACAGCCGGAGACACGGGCACTTTGAGAGCAGGCAAGTTTTTCTCCGCTCGAGGTGCCAGGAGCGCGGCCAGGGGGCTCAGACCAAAGGCGCGCACAAGCCCGTGTCCCCTTGCCTCCGGCTCCGGCCGCGGGTGACGGGAAGGGCAGAGCCAGGGGATGGCTCCAGCTCCTGTCCCAGCCTCCCGCGGACTTTAGCTCATCCTGCACTGGGGACGCGTCTCCGTGTTCCACAGCCCCACTGAGCCGTCTTCCAAGAATTTGTCTAATCGCTTACTAAACCATTACGATTTTGGGGGTCCATTTGGGCAAGGGGTTCCGCGGCTTAATTACACCTTGTGTGAAATACGTTCGTTTTGCATCTGCCACTTGGTAATTTCATTTGGTGCCTCTTTGTTCGCTTTGTCTTCCGACACAAGAGCCATCGACCCCTGTTCGCTTTCTCCGTGCCGCTGCTTGAGTCTATACATCTCCCTCCTCCTTTTTTCCCCCCTCGTCCGTCAATTCTTTGCAAGACAAAAAGGGTAATTTATTTAATTGTTGCCGATATAATGTGCTAAAGCTCTCCCTTACCCTCCAACAGTTAATTACACTTGTTAATTATTGTAATTACTCCCAGGGTAACGGTCCAGGTACGGAGGAGGACCCCACGGGGCTACACGGGCATAAACACAGAGCAGAAACGTCGGTGTTGACTCCAAAGAGCTACGTTGGTACGACGGGTCTCTAGCAGCATGGGTGGTGAAACCGGGGCGGCGAAAGCTTGGCCTAGATTTGCAAATTTCTGTTTGCAGCACGGAAAGATTTATAGGAGGCGGCCTCCGGGGAAGGCAGGTCCCGCAGGATTTCCCTCGGACCGGGCCGTCGAGGCTCGGGGAGGCGACTCCAGCCTCTCCCTCCTTAGCAGGGACGATGCTTCCCGTGCAAATCAGAACCGCGACGTCGTTATGGCCGGCACCTCCGCGATGGCAGATATGGTTATAAGGAGGAAGAAATCAAATCAAGCAAACTTTCCGCCTGGCCGGGAAGCTGAGGCTCAGTCCCGGGCTTAGCGACTGCCTCCCTCTAAGTACAAGCCGTGTGCCGAGGGGGACGGCGGCCCCCGGATCAGGAAAACAAAAAAAAGACCATTTGTGGTCTCGCAGAGCAGCATCTGCCAGCACCCTTGTAGCCAGGATGAAATCCGAGAGTTGCCGCAATCTAAACCTTCTCTGCAGTTTCTTTTATCTTACCGGGGGGAAAAACAAACAGAAGAGAAGCAGAAAGCTTTGCAGCTAAAATGTCTCACATCTGGTTTTAGCTCCAAGAAATGTACTTCCACCCCCTCCCCGAACTGTTAAACAAACAAAACCCCGGCGATTTTTCTGGATTTCGGCTCTCAGATAACCGAGAAGCAGCTTTGTCTGCGAATTCCAGGCTTGCGCCACCCTTCGTGCCTAAGGAAAGCAACGCACCTCGCTCGGCTGGGGACGCCCACGCTGGGAGGGAGAAGCGGTTTGTGCCTCGCCACCGGGAGGCACTTCCAATGTGGGACAATTCTTTTAGAAATGTCACCCCGGGAGCGCTCTGCCGGAGCACTTGCCCCTCTCTGGGACAGACCCTGCACTGCACAGTCCTCGCTTCTGCTCCGAGGGGGACTCCAGGCTCGTCACCGCTCCCAGGGAGCCCGGCCGAGGAGGAAAACGAAGCTGGGCTCTCCTGGGGAGAGATGAATTTCCTATTTCCAGTGAGAGGAACCTGGTTTAAATCTTGACCGCTCTATTTTTAGGTTTCAATACAGCATTTTTGCCTGCGTTATTTATGCTTCCTCCCTTTTTTTAAGAACGTCTGGAAATGCTTAAGATGCGTCTAGTTGTATTAACATGCCTTTGAGAGCTTTATGGTGTCAATTTGATTTCCACTCTTTCAGAAACAGAGCTTTCTAATTTGCCATTTTATTCCTTTTAGATCACATAAGCACCTACTTCGTTTCACTGCTTTCAGGTGCTACGTCAATCTGAAGGCCAGGCTAATGCGTTTGGACATCGCTCACATGTTCCCATTCGACGCGTTTCGAGCAGTTCCCTCGCTGGTGCCGGGAGGAAGGCGGCGTTTCAGCCCTCCGCGATCCTCTCCCGCCGGACCCCACTGTCCTCCTCCAGCGGTGTCGGCGGAGGTAGCTGCATCGGGCGGAGGAAGGGTGTGGGAGCAGCACGGTGGTCCCCTCCCCATCCCCTCCTTGAGTCGCCCCGAGCCCAATCCTAATCACGCTCCTTCGGAAGCAGGGGACAGCGGCTGAATGAGACACCCATGACTTGTGTCGCCCACCTCCGCGCTCCCTCCTGACCAGCTCCCCTCTCTCTTCCGGGCACTAGGACAGTCTCTGGCCAGAAGCCACGTTAACATTGTTCCCTCCAAATGAGAGAGGCTCCTCGAAAGCCACGCAGCGGCGGGGCCCGAGGGGTGTTCTCGGCTCTCTGGAGCCCGTCCAGGGCATCAGGTTTCAGAGCAGGGGCTCCCACGCCAGCTGCATGGGGAAGGAACATCACCACTGGGACAATTAGAGAGAGGAGCCATCCGTTTCTATTCAGGGGATTCAATTTTCTTTCTGCTTCATCAGATTAACACCAATGTAACTCCATTAACTACCAGGGACGTTGCTCTTGATCTGAAAATCAGACCCATTGGATTTTCTGCCTTTTGAGCGCAGTCACTTCATTCGAAGGAGCGAAGGTGGATGTAGGATGTACCTACAAAAGCCCTCCTTGTATGTGGTTTGGGGAAGGTGGGTTTTTTTTCTTTCACCCGTTTTAAACACATTACTTATTTATTTATTTATTTATTAATCCCAAAGACCTCATTGTGATTTTCATTTTCTCCGTGCTGATGGCAGCCATGGTTTTTCTCTCCCGTTCCTCCCCCTGCGCTGCTCCAGCACGTTGCTGATGATGGACACCAGGAAGAAGCCTAGAGGTGCTTCCTCTCATTTCAAACCTCGCTTTCCCAGTGTTTTTCCAAACCTTTCCTTGTTCTGACAAAGCAATAAGCAAATGCTGGCCCAAGTTCTGTTGAAGATCCCATAAGAACACGCATTACTGCGAGGAATGGGAAGCCTCAAGACATTCTCTTAAGCTTTAAAGGCACCCAGAAGTCACGTCAGCTGCATGCTGCACTAGGAGCCTGCACCAGAACTTCCATCATGAGTTATATTAATGCATGAAGAATGGCAAAACAACGCGTTGCTCAACAATTGCTGCTAAACAAAATCATTACAATGAACCCCCTTAGCAGTAAGACGGGTCTGAAGTATTAACGTGATCGCTCCAGCGCTGCACTAAAATTGAGCCGTTGTTGACTGTCACCTCACTGCATTAATCTCGATTCTGTAGCTGTTCGCTATCAGGGTTTCTATCTGGACAGGACAATGTGGCCCCAGACACCGATTCCCACCCGAACCACCCTCTCGACACCACAGCACCTTCCAGGCCTGGCACCGGTCACGCAAACGCCCAGCAGGACTTACCCAGACCGCACTCACCTTCGCGCAGAGGCTTTCTTTGCGTGAAAGACTGAACGATTCGCAGGGCTCCTCCTTAGCAGGGAACGGCGTCACCAGCGCTCACAGTCTGCTCGTTACACAGCACGTGAAGTTTGTCAAACTACCTCAAACGACAACAAATATCTAAACCACCACGAGCAGCAGTATCGCCTCCTCTCACCCAGTTTCACTGCGAAATCCAAGTTAACGGCTCTCCGTGTATCTCGCCCAACGACTGACGAGCCATACGGGCATCTCACCCTCGCAAGTTGTTGCCAACCTCACTTGAAATCTCTTCCCCCAGCTAAAAACATCATTAAGCCACCTCAGAACCCATCACTAGCTTTAGGCTCATGAATCTGCCCACCACATCACATCTTCTATGGTCTGTAATTGTTATCATTAATAGTGAGAATCAAACTTCCCACCATCAATTTAGCCTGCCCGGCTATTCCCTGAATCTTTCCTAAACCAACACGAGAACAGGCAAACACGTACTGCTTGCACCCAGGGCGCTGCCGAGCAGCCGGCCAAGGATCTGGGTGGGTTCCCCACATATTCCAGCTAAACCCGAAAGTGGGTACGCCCAGCTGACTGCTCAGCGAAAAAGGCTTTCTCCCTTCGGAACCTCTGAATTTGGGACAACCGTGGAGTAAGCAAAGCTTGCGAGCCGAGGTGGAGCTTGCCTTTGATCCAGGGTGCAGGCCTCGGGACGAAGCGATGAGGAGGATTTGGCAGAAGGCAGGCGTCTATTCAGTTGTGCAACTTGCTCAATACCCCCATTGCTCAGAAAAGTTATGAATTTGAGCAAGGAGGTTTGTCTGAAAAAGATCTTAAGCAATTTTCTGTACTTATTTGAAACAGGAATCTGATTGTAACAATAGTTATAGAATTAAGAACAACTCTCGCCCTGGCACTAGAAGAGGAAGAAATAAACAAAACCAAACACTCAATTGTATGTTTCTGTATAACAACCTCCGTATTAAAATGGAGAAACATGACTTGACATACAGAATGACCTCAATTAGCGTACGACGGGCTGATTATACCTTGGCATACGGATGAGCCCTTTGCTAAGAAGAAAATACCAACCATATTCATAGTCTCTGCTGTTACTGAAATGACAATGCTTGAAACGCTCAGTGACTAGAGGCTAAAGCCAAAGAGAAATGGTTCAATGGTACCACAATTTGGAGGAGCTCACCTCCCTTGCACAACCGGGTTTAGCTATTTTAAAGCCCTTTTAGAGAAACCCGTGGGGGGCGGGGGGGGAACATGAAAATATAAACCACTTCATTCCAATATGCGTTTTCTCCCCGAAGCAGTCCAGGCCCATTGGTGTTTCTCATCCATTTCAAGCAGCGTTCAGGCAGACCCTAAAAACGATTGCACCGTGTGTCCAAAGCACGCTGCTGTGCCCGTTAGTGATCTTTTATTATTCAAAAGCAGGCTAAATTCAGTAAATAATTTTTACGTGTAAAAGTGCGAGGATGATATCTGGACTACTGTTGGATCCTCTTCAACTGGGACACTCAGAATCTCCCTGGTTTTCCTAAGTTGCCCTAAGATTTTCAGACACCGACACGTGCATCCCATAGAAAACAATCCTAGGATGTAAAATGGTCAACTGAACACGCGCAGGGTAGCCCAGCTGCCCTGGGATACTGGTGTTATCACATTCCTGGCAAAAGCCCACAGAAAGAATAGACGTCCACAAAATACATAAAAAAATCCTAGCAGCATGTGAAACACCCACATCCCACCAGGCTTCCACCAGGCAGGGGCTCCCAGCTTCTGCTCGCCATCAGGTTTCACTGCAGGACAGACTGCACAGAGCACGCCCGAAAGTTGTTGTACGTGGGCTGCGTTGGATTAAGGGAATGTAAATTCCCTTATTTTTAAGGATTATTAAATTAGGGTCCCTAAATACTCTCTCACCTTTACCGCTGGGGAAGCTCGAGCTCAGGTAACCCTGATGCTCTCATAGAGAATTAAAGGTGGTGCAGCAGGAATAAAAATCCCTGGTGCTTTAAGCCTGGAAAATTAAATTCACATTAAACATCAAGTAGCCAGTGCCCCGGGGTACTCATCCTGAAACACACATTTAACACACGGTACTATGCATTGAGATGCTGAGTTAGAGTTTGGGTACGAGATAAAATATGCAAGCTCTTGGAATTTCACATTTCTGGGCTGCAAAACAATTTAATGCAAAAGATAAGGTTTCTGCACTGCAGACATTTTTCTTCTTATTAAATATATAATGTATTTGGTCATCAGTGTGAAGAGACTTTATCTAAAAGGAGGCTTTAAGAGGAAAATGTGAAGTGTCCTTGAAAAAGTGCATAGAATAGCTATAGCAACAAAAATAAGGCTAGATAAAACCAATACTAAACCCCCATTCAACCCCTGTCTAGTCTAGCCGTCATTTCCCAGAATAATGAAGCTTGCATTAACGGAAAGCACTTCTGTACACATCCATGTTACCGCACTAGGAGAAGCTAAGCTAGTCGAAGAAAACATTTTGTGAGTAATACATGCTTAACGAAGAAAACTATGAACAACAGCCATGGAAGTATGCACGTTAACCGGGCCTACGACCACTCCTACATCAACAGAAGACTATTTCATGCTATTAAGGGTTTGATGTAAACGTGGTAGTCTCTAAGCTTCTGCAATATTTCTAAGAGGGAAGAACCTCCCTCTAAATCATAACCAACTAATAGGCACATAAAAGAAAACCAGACGATACCCTTCAGAACTTACAATCACATCTATAATGCTTAAGGCGTACTGGACAACACCACGTATCCCACCTTCACCTGAGTAAGTACCAGCATTTACAAGGTCACCCTTCATCTGAAAGCGCTGGCCGAAGCCCCCGGCTGGGGTAAGCCGGCATGTTTCCTCCGAAATCAACTATTCCCATTTCGGACACCGAGAGCCTAGCCCATAAAGTTGTTTGTGTTCCCGCAACCGAAGACGACAGGGGCTCAAGCCCTAACCGTGCCACGGCCCAAAGCTTTCTAGCTGCAGAGGTTCTCCCGGCCTGACGCCCTGCACTACTCCAGCTCTTCCGGAATTTGGTACCTTTCCAAGCAGCACGTTTGCAGCACAAGCAACAAACCACAATGAACTTTTGAGGAGTCTTTTTTATTAAGATAAATCCAGCAAAATTCCTAACAGTGGGTACATACAACCAACCTGCCCTTTTAAAAGAAATGTTTGTATTTCATTTAAAAACATGATTACACTTTTATTTATTTATTTTTTTCAAAACTGACAAAATAAAATTACATTTGGGAAACAACAGATTTCCAGCTCTTAGGTTTTTCATGAAAATAGCTCACCTTCTTTATAAAAGCAACCCACAGAACCACTGGAATGTTTAACACGGTTATTTGTTTTGAGACCTCCCCACTTTAAGAAACCATACAACACATACAAGGGAAAAATTAAAATCTGAAGTCTGTAAGCATGACTTACACAAAAAGGGACACACTGACAGAAGTCAAAAGCTACCACCACTTATTCTTTCCATGTACCATACAAACTATTACAATCACAAAATTTAAAAACAATGATTTTTTTTTTTGTTTTGTTTTGCTTGTTAGGGATTTAATTCCCAAGTAACCGAGATGAAGATGTTCCATAATTAAATTCATGCTAAAAAAACCTGCATTTATAAAATAGTTGATAAAAATATTCCTCTCTGTTAACAATACAGCATGGAGGTACGGATACCAAATGATGGAGATATAGGGCAGGGTTAACATTACTCGGACTTGGCTTCCTTATCATCAGATGCTTCAGCAGCTGGTGCCTATAAAAGTGTTTGGGAAGAATAGAAATATTATTCGTAATGCTAATTGGATTCCGTTCTAATAAGCATCAAAGAGAGACCAGTTTGTTAGCACACACATGGACAACATTTTGTGTAGGTAAGACCAGAACGCTCGGCTACTACAGAAAATATCAACACAACAACATGTCGGCTGATAATTCTAAAAATTAAAACACAGATGAGTAGCAATTGATAATCACGTTAATTTTGGCATGTTAAGTGCCTCCAAATAGGCAGAAGTTTAGAACGTACTTTAGATTAGGATCAAACACATGCTAGTGAAAATTCAAGTCCTCATCTCCGTAAGTCACAAGGAAGTGTAAGAATTACCCATAAAACTGCCATACTATTGCGGTCTACTGTCCAAACTTTGGGGAAATTGGTTCTCACCCATTTTCTATAAAAACATCTGCTATTACTTTCTAAGTCAACACACCAAAATTGCAAAGCTCCTATCAAAGATCCTTTGAACTACAATAGCCCCGTATTAACTTTTAGCAAAGAAGCTCCTTAGTTAGTTTGAAAAATGAAAGAATAAATGACCCGTTAACTGGATAATGGTACTCAACACACGCAGAGAGATCCCTGTAAATCAAAAGCAACAGAGAACACAACATGCTAGTCTGTGCCTACAGGGGCACAGGGCAAAGAAGCCCATAGCAAACGTTGCGCTTCTACTATCAGTGAGTAATCTGCTAGCAACAGGCCACCAGGAGCTGAGCGAAGCTTGTAGCCAGTCCTAGCAAATGGCAGCTCTTAGCTGATACAGTAAGAACCTGTGAGAGAGAGGCTTGCAGATCAAGAGACAAGACCAAGTTTATTATGCGGATCTCGCTGAATTGTTCTGAGGCGAAGAATTGTTTTAAAGAATTGTGTAAAACTTAAAACCAGATTTCTGGCTCAGCACCAACCCGTGCTGAGCAGAAGAGGCAATCCAGCAGTCCAGAGAGGATATGCAAAGTCAGCTCAGGGCTGGCTAGCAATCTTACTGAGCTCTATTGTTCCCCAAATATTCTGCATCGCTCTTGTGCCAACCTTGAGAGGGACACTATGATAGCACAGACCACCTGTGGAAGGGCTCTATCACGTAGCAGAAATAAGTTTGAAGGAGAACGCTATTCTTTCAGGCTCTCCCTGGGAGTTGCCCTGTGCAGGATGGCAGTGAAACACACCACCTTCTGACAAGGAGGCCCAATCGTCAGTTCCTGCAGATGTATTACCAATACATCTGTGTTTATTCCCATGTTTACTGTAGCTAAAGTACCTCATTAGTTTTGGTATCTCCGTTTTCAGAGTGGTTTTCTTCTTTAGCATCCTCTTGTTTAGTTTCATCTTTGCCTTTGGCTCCTTTCTTCCCTTTTGTTGCTGCCTTTTTGTCCTCCTTTTTATCATTTGCTGCCTTTTCTTTCTGTTAAGAAAACAGACCGTGATATGCTAAACACCAGTTTCCACCTCGTACGTCTGCATATGCACATTCTGAACTCTAAAACCGTCTACGCAACCTGCTTCTACACACTGAACTTCCTATTGACGAAGATGAGATGCAAGTTTCTAAGGAGAAGTGCTTTCCTTCCGTTCTGTCCTGAATGTGCTACTGGGAAGTGCATAATATAAAAGCAGCCACGGCTGGGGTTAAAAGAATTCCTATTTTAAATAGGCATTCAATTAAATTAGCTAAAAAATGTTGGAGTTGAACTGGCCTGTATTTCTGCTGTGCTGCTGAAAGGCATACCACAGAACAAAAAGAACATGTACAACTAGTGGAAATACCAGAATACTTCAGATGTGCTATTAATGCCTATTTAGAAAACTGTAACAAAGCTGTAGTCAAAGGACTTTGCCCCCTCCCCGCCAGAAATATTCCTTACTATAATAAACCATTTGTGTGATAGACAAGTTGGGGGCTCAACAGCATCACTTCAATAACAGCAAGAACTTTGCATTTGTTATTTAAGCGCAGTTTCTTATACGTGGATCAGGCTAAATCAAAACGAAACTTGATGCCACAACTTCTGTAGTAATAGTTCTCTATACGGCAAGGTCAGATCCTGGCCCCAATACAGTAATAAGCACGACTCTCATTGGTTTCACTTCTGAGGATCTGCCTCTTGCTGCCAATAAGTAAGTGCACTAAGCAAACCAGCTTAGTTCCTCGTTTGATTAACCTAGTTCCAGCAAAGGAACGATATATATCTGCAAAATCACGACTCGCAGGTAAGTGAAGATAAACATAATTACTGAATCTCTCTCTCTTCTCAGAAGATGAAGTTATCTCAGTGACTAGAAGTTACAAAAGGGTACTTCCTTATTTCAACACCTCGCTTATTAGTGTACAAAATGAATTCACATTAAAAATGAGCTGCTTGCTAAGGGTAAACTCAGATACAGAGTACAAGGGGGAAAGTCACCTGATTCTTCAATGATACTGATGATTTAACATTCACCAAAATTAACACCAAATCCTATAACAACACAGAAAATTTAAGACGGGAGGTTAGTAGCACTCGAATGGGTGAGGGCCTCTTTCCTCTCTAACCTCCCACTCCCTAGTCTGACCTTGCTAAGGGATTTCAGCCCACTTGGGAAACTCTACTACAATACGGTGTTAGCAGTCCCCTTCTCCTGGGCTGTGCCCACTCTCAACAAGCCTCTCGTCCTTTCTGGGGACTTGCTTATCCGAGATACGTGGTGCCTCTTTCCGAGAGAAGGAAGAGAGTCACCAGAAGATGAAAGAGAAGAGTTTGCCTCCACTCACTCTTCCCCTCCGTTGGCTGAACAGTCCTCCAACCTTCAAGAGAGGCAGAACTTCAAAGATAAATATCACAGTAATATCAGCACCCAAGTATTCTGGTACTGTTTGGCAGTAAGATTTAGAACTGCAATACTACTATGGCACTGGTTTGCTCTCTGTCACTTGAACAGACCTCATCAGACCTTTGAAGCACACATAAATAGTCCACTGTGAAGGGCTTCTCCAGCGGCACCAGTATGCTCCAAACTCCGAAGCACAGGTGTGTTAGTCACTTGCTCTTCCAATGTAAGCCATAAGGGATTTTTAAAGACTTGGGGTTGTTTGAAGAAGGGTATCTTTTCCCTTACCCCATTAAAAAAAAAAAAAACCAACCAAAAAGTATTAACAGAGCTAAAACTGTAATTCCGTGTACCCACTCTCTACTGGTAAAGCTCCTCTTAAGAAAGGATTTGAGGAGAATCCACAGAAAACTGCCTTCCATGGCTGGACTCTGACCAGAAAGTGTCTCGCAGCACACAGCTGTCTAGGAACCCAAAATCTTTGCTCTGTTCTGCAAGATCTGTGGCTTCTGGGGACAAGCTAAGAGCTATTCTGTAAGGGATCAAGCCTCCTTCCACAACCAAGTGAGTTCAGGAAAAAAAAATACCCAAGGAGATAACGTTAGTTTTCAATTTCCAAGCTTCTTCCATCCTCTCAGCTAGTTCTGAGCTAATACCATTGTATTAATTTTCCTGAATAATTTTTCTATACAGATGGCAACATCAATTCTGCAATAAGGGCGTGTGTTTTATAAAGTGTTTTATTTTTTTCCCAGCTCTATGCTTTTCAATAAGGGTAAGTTTAAAAGGTGAAGTCTATTCTGACACACTAAAAAAATCATTCAACATGATGGTTACAAAGTTAAGCATTTGGGGGAAACAACAATTAAAGATGCCTGCACAATTCTTATTACATACCCCTTTGCACAAATATTGATCCAGTATTAGGACCTCTAGAGAGCCAAAAATGCAACTCGAGCATCCTGACTTCAAACCAGCACCTTAGAAGCAAGAGGACCAGCACTTTCCCAGTCCGCCTGGGAGCAGCGCGTAGGGCAATGACCAAGGCACCACTTCCAGCAGAACTAAATGATCCCAGAGGGAGACCGCTTCTGCAGTAAGGGACCAAACTAAGTTTTGACAATCACAGTCCTCAACTTCTGAATGCTTATTTTCACAACTTTTAAGATTCTGTTAACGCGGCTTTTGTGTATAAACCCTGACATGTTTCCAGAAAACTAAAAAAGCAAACTTGAAAAAGAAAAAAAGAAAATACCAACAATGTGCATCATAGGCAACTGCGCTGACCTCTGCGTGAGTCATCAGCAGAGGCTGAACCCAGGACTTTTAGATCCCCCAGCCAGCTCTCTGCCACTTGGGCTAGAAGAGCAATCACCAGTGGCAGGCTCTCCTCTTCCCAGGGGCCCAGCCACCAGAGGGAGATGCAACCCCGAGCGTGCCAGCCACTCGCACCACAGGAATGCCGAGCAGCAGGGCTCCTAGGTTCCCCTGCTGCTCTGGAATGGGATCTAGAAATCCAGCCGCACAACCAAGACGCAGATGTGAAAAACTTGCTCTGCAAACCACTGCGATTACAGAGCTGAGATGAGGAGTCCCCAAAACAAGAAGCAGGGTTCTCCTCCTTGCCCATTTCTCATGACATCTCTGCTGCTCCATACAGCAGGACCTGGGGGCAGAATGGTTTTCATTATCTGGAAGTCTGCTGTGCCATATGCAACTGCAAGGCCTTTTAAATGTACAAAAAAGAGTTCCTGGTTCCCAGGCTGTCATCCTTTTCTGTAACTTAAGCATCTCTCACACCTGTGCTTTGCCCATATGACCATCCAAAACCACAATGGGGAAAACGTATGATGGGAACAGGTTAAAAAGAACACTAAAGTTTTGTTGTTGGGTGGTTTTTTTTTTTCAAGCTGCAAAATCCTGCTACAATCTGAGTATTTACAGATAGATCTAAAAAAAGCATTGCAAACTGTGACTGTTGGCGAAGTTTGTGACAGGAAGGGGGTATAAAGAAATAACTCATGGATGGCAGAACTGTCCCCTTTTAAATTTCAAACTGTTGCTCCAAAGTGAAAAAGAGCTTTAAATAGTTTCTTTTTTAACTGTATTGTCAGATATGCCAATATTTTTGACATTTCCCCAAATATCCACCTTAAGGAAACAGATGTGTAGAACTTTATCTCCAGTGATTAAAATCTGATAAACTGATAACTGAAAAGAATGCCTTTGAATGAAAACACAGTAAGAAACTAATTAAAAGCATGATTTTCAATGCCTTCGCTAGTTGAGTCTCTGATCTCTATTCAAAGCATCGTTTTCCCAACAATGCATTATATGAAACTTCAGAACAGCCTTGCAAGGCAAGCAGTAAAGCCTTACCACAACTGATTTAAAATCTGTTCAGTTTACCACATTCCTTCACTAGGAATTGGATAAAATTATCTTTACATCTTTCACGTTCTTTTTAACTCGCATAACTCAATCTTAAATCTTTAAAGAAAATATGAAAACCCAAAATGGTTAGTTGTGGATGTTTCCCCCCCCAAAAAAAACACCTTGAGAAAGAAAAGTGTAACTTCAGTTCAAGAGATCTCAAACACTTACCTTAGGTGCTGCCTTTTTGGGCTTTGGCTCCGGTTTAGGCGGAGCAGGTTTCTGTACAAAACATACACAAGAAACAGAGTCAGACAAATGCTATAAATGTTTTAGCAATATGTTGGTAACTTTTGAAAACTATTCAAACAATAAATAGTTTAGAGCTGTCTGCTTCATTCTGTAGTATAAAGGAGTAAATGTCAGAGGCAGATTGGTATCTTTCATTATCCAAACCCGTGTTTCCTCACGCATGTTACGGCTGTTATGGTACAGATGCAGGTAGTAGTAGTAAGTGGATCATTACAGTGTCTGTGTGCTACTGCCTGCTGTGAAGGCAAGCGTGTGTCAAAAATTAAATGTATTAACAAGTGCATCTAACTCTATGTATGCACATCTTAGCTTTCAGTAAAATTAAGTACTTTCATTTTTAAACAGCAACCGTTATCCACTTGGCATTTCCAAGATGGCTTAAAAAAGGGCTGGGTGTACTAAGTGTCTGTAGAAAAGGATGCCAAGAGCCTGTTTAAGCTGTGACTTTGGGCTGAACCCTACCACGTAACACAGATTTACACCCTCTAGGTCTCAGTTTACCCAACAGTTGGGCCTGCAAAATCAATGGGCAAATTACAAGTATAAGGAGAGAGCAGGTAATTTATGGAGCTACGAGCAGATACTTGTATGGAGAAGTCCTACAGAGAACACATGCATCTTGAAATCAATATTCCTTGACTCTGGATACTCATGGGTCCAGACTGAATATTAACTAATACAGATGTTGTATCCCATGTGAAATGTCTAAAAGTAAGCCTGAAATGTGTTGATACTCAAGGATTGTAAACACAGAATAGGAAATTTGCTTTTAAATACTGCAATACTCTAACCATGCTTCTCACAGTACTGATGGAAAAAACACAAATAGTTTCTCTGTAACTCTGCCCCAGAACTCAGCATCCCATGTGATGTAGTATTAAAAGAGTAAATAAAGATACTTACAGCGGATAGTCTGGCTGACCTTCTCTTTGGCTGCGTAAAGAAAGACGTGTCACTAAAATTCAGAGCATATAAAGCAGCGCTTTCTCAGAACTGCAACCCAGCACAACACGGCACATACACTACATCATGAAGCCCCATACGAATTCTAGGATTTATGAAATTACAGGCATGATCATAGAATGATTAGAGTTGGATGGGACCTTAAAGATGATCCAGTTCAACCCCCCTGCCTTGGGCAGGGACACTTCCCACCAGCCCAGGTTGCTCCAAGCCCCGTCCAACCTGGCCTTGAACCCCTCCAGGGATGGGGCAGCCACAGCTTCTCTGGGCAACCTGGGCCAGGGGCTCACCACCCTCACAGCAAAGAATTTCTTCACAATATCTCATCTAAATCTCCCCTCTTCCAGTTTGAAACTGTTACCCGTCATCCCATGGCTCCCCTCCCTGATCCAGAGTCCCTCCCCAGCTTTCCTGGAGCCCCTTTAGGGACTGGAAGGGGCTCTAAGGTCTCCCCGGAGCCTTCTCTTCTCCAGGCTGAATCCCCCCAACTCTCTCAGCCTGTCCTCACAGTGGCGGTGACGATGGCGATGACCTCCCAAAAGCGCAGCTTTGTTCAACAGCTCTCCCTCTACGCTGCCGCCCTTTTACCTTTACTAAGGTGGTAAGAGATAAAGTTTCTTTACTTCCAGCAGATGTGCCATTAAGGCTGTGTCAATAAGGCTAAAAGGGGGCACTTTGGAATCGAAGGCCTAAGCGCCTGGGACACCCAGCGCCCACCTCAGGCGACAGGCCAAGTGCTAGGCCCGGTCACCCCGAACCCTGAGGGCCTCGCTTAATTTCTGTGAAACACCACAAAAATCCATGGCGGCACCGGAGCAGCAGCCGTCTCCTACCTCCTCCTTCGCCTCCCCTTCCGCTGGAGCCTGCAAAGGAAAAAACGAGAGGAGGAGGTGAGAAGGCGGGAGGCCATCCCCTCCCTGAAGGGAAAGCCGGAGCGGGAAAAAAAGATCGATGGCGGCCTCCCCCCACCACCCCACCCCCTGCCCCCAAGTTCCCGGCGGGACTACAACTCCCACAATGCCTCGGGGGCCGGCGGGCCGACGTCACGGCGTTTGAAAAGTTCCCGCCAAATTACCTGCCCACAAACAAGGTCGTCGCCGGACCCGCGCCAAGGACAATGTCGGCGATACGCCGCGATCGCAACCGCCCGCGGGGTTTCGGCCCGGCCCCGCCGCCCCCGACCGGGGGCGGCGGGGCCGGGCCGAAACCCCGCGGGATGGAGAGAAGGCGCGGGGGGATGGTCCCGGAGGGTGAGGGGCGTCCGCCTCCCCCTCAGCCCCGGAGAGCCGAAGGATGGAGGGGAGGCGGGGGGTGTTGCCCGCCGATCTAAAGTTACTAATTCTGTCGGTAAATTCCCTTTTTTTTTTCCCCAGTCCCTCCAGCTTTCTTTCCAAGGACAAGGTTTTTTGGTGGTTTGGTTTCTCTTCTCTACCAACCACCCCCCACCCCCCCTTTTTTTTTTTTTTTTTTTTTTTTTTTTTTTTTTTTTCAAATTCTGCGCCGCCTAATGGCACCAAATTACCATTGCACAACCATCTGGTATGACAAGAAGTGGGAGAGAGGAGGAGAGAGAGGAGGGAAAAAAAAAAAAAAAAAAAAAAGAGAGAGAGAACAAAGGCAAACGCAGGAGAAAGAGGCACCGTTTAAACCCAAATCCTTCCAGGGAATGGCCCGATCCGCCCCAAAATGCTCCCGGAGGGGGTCGGGAGGGTTCGGCCGCGGGGTTTTGGGCGCTTGGCGAGCGGCAGAGCCCTCGGCGGCGAGCGCTGCCTGCCTGTGTTCTCCATAGGGGCAGCAGCAGCACTATGGCTGTTTGTAATCCAGCATGGAGACACCGCTCCAGCCTTCTCCTTGCAAACAAAACAGCCCAAAGTGAACTCCCGGCCCCCCCTCGCCCGCCCCGAGCAGCCCCCCCACACGCCCTAACCCTCTCCCGCCGGTCCCAGCTCCGCTTTAGGACATGCACAAAAAATTAAAAATGCAAAAACTCCACATCCACACACACACGCGCGCGCGCAAATTTACGGATAATTTTGCAAACGCCGCTTTAATCTCTCCCCTTCCTTCCCCATCTGTCTCCCCTATTTTTTTTTTTTTTTTTACTTACCTTTCTTTTGGGCATAGTTGCACCTTAATAGTTGATTGCAAAATATATAGATATAGATATATATAAAAAATAAATGTAACCACCAAAAAACTGTTTCAACCGTTCTGCGAAATTGAAAAAAAAAAAAAAAAAAAAAAAGAAAAAAAAAAAGAAGGATGTATAAGGGACCAAGAGTTAATTGCAGCAGAAACTGAACAAAAAAAAATCCCCCCCTCTTTATTGCAAACAGTAAAATACACCAACACGCAACCAAACTGCATGAATGGGGAGCGCGAGATGGGCCCAGCCGCCGAGTGACGGCGGCGGCGGCCAATAGGGGCGCAGGCAGCGGCCCGGGAGGCGGGGCCATGGGCGGGGGGGCGGGGCGGCGGCCGTAGCGCGAGAGAGGCTGGCGGACGGAGGGACGGCGGTTCTACGCTGTCTGCGCAGCCCAGCCGGCCTAAAGCGCGCGGTGAATACGGCGCCGCCGCCGCCGCCGCGGGGAGGGCGCCGCCGGCAGCCCCGGCGCGGCCCGCGGCGGACGGGCGGTGAGGCGAGGCGGGGCGGAGCGGGGGTAGCCCCCGGCCCGCCGCTTCTGCCAGCGCCTCCGCGCGCGCCGCGTACTGCCCCGGCGGCCGTAGATGCCGTCCCGTCCGTCCCGTCCCCCCCCGCCTCTTTTTTCCCCCAGAGGCCGGGAAAGAAACTTCCCCGAAAGTTACCACAGGCCGCAGGACGACAACATGGCCGCCTCCTCGCCCGCCCGCCGCGCCGGGGCCCTGCGGCCTGGCGGTCGGCGGCGGAGGCCGTGGCGCCGGGGGCGGGGGGGCGCCGGGGGCTGGCCGGCGGCGGCCGCCGCCATCTCCCGCCGTTGCGGTGCCTGTTGGAAAGGGCCGGCCGACCGCCCCCCACCCCCGGTTACCTCAGCCCGCCGAGGGGCCGCGGCCTTTGTCCGCCCCGGCCCCGACGGGTAAAAATGGGGTGACCACAGGGTGTAAGTGCTTCTGGGGCCGGACAACCAGCTGGGCAGGGGGTCTCGGGCCCAGCTTTGGCTCTAAGTTGCCTTTTGGTCTGTTCGATCTCAGCCGAAGCGTGTGAGATCTTTCCTGGAGCTGGGCCTATGAGTTTGAGGTAGGCCATAAGGTGAAGTCTCCAGACTTCTGCACAGATTAAGGAAAATTTGCTCTCGTTTCTGTCTTAACTGCGATTTCTGTCAGGGTTTGTACCCTCTATTTTGTGTATTTCTTCAAGGAAAGCACACGGTGTGTATTAACAGCACCTTTAGGACCAAAGGACTTTGCAACTAAGACCTAAAAGCCGGAGCTGTTGCTCTGAGGTGTGAGAATTCCTGCCACAAGCCACTCTAATCTCTTTCTAAAAACCTACAATAAAGGAGATGATTGTGCATTCTTCTTGGATAGCCTGTTTCACTACTCAACTGTCCTTAAAACTACAAAGTTTTCCTCACCATGCAAACTGTTCTTTGGTTGTGAATATAAGTTTTTCTTTGCCCAGTGTCTAGCAGATACAATTAATAAGCATCAATTTACACTAACACTAGATACTGTATCATTTCACATAATATTGTCATATTCTCCCTTAATTTTCTAGGCTAAACAAATTCTCATGGATCTCATGATCATATTTTCTAAACCTTTTATCATTCTTAGGCTGCTCTGGACTCTTCAACTTTGCATTCTTCCTTACATCTATATCCAATAATCAGGTTAATTAAGTAATCTATCTCAGCGTGGCATTTGCCGAGTTTGCAATAGCATCACCACATTGGTTCAGATTCTTCTGATCCCCTGTAATCCCCGTATCCCTTTCAGTGCTGCTCTCTGAACAGCTGTTCCCCCTATTCTTGACAAATTCATGGTGACTTTTTGAATTGTCACTTTTTGCGTTACCTCATTCTCAGAGTGCTTCCATGTCGGTATTTATTATCTTCCCGGACTTTGCAGTTAAGCCAAGCGGTCTTCCATCCACGGGTCCACCTTTCTCCCCCTTCCTCCAGTCAACGTAGAACCATCAAATGCCATGATTTTTTTGTTGATACACAGCAATTAATTCAAAAATGTCTATGACTGGCCTCCTAAATACTGAGGAGTGCATTTTCCAGGCACTGCTGACCTCAGCATAACCACATAACCAAATGCAATTTAGTCTGTTCCTTCCTGCTGCTACCTGTTGCTGTCATCTTCCTAAAAAGTCAGATTTAGTAACCAGTGGCAATTCACTTTATTCGAAGGCTGAAGCAAAGAAGACAGCTTTTTTTGTGCCTTCCTTTATTTGTTCTCCTTTTCTGTCAGTAATAAGATTTTCTTTTGTTTTGCTCTTACTTCCAGCGTGTGTAAAGAGAACATGTTCCTATATCCTTTTTTGTTCCTTGCTCACTGTAACTAATTTTGGACTTTTGTCTCTCATTTTGTTCCTACATGCTCGTGCTGTTCCATTCTACTAACTCTTACGTGCCTGCTGGTTTCCACTTTTTGCACAATTTAGAAAGACCGCTTACGTATTTTTAAAGCTGCAATTACAGCTACGTTGCGCTTTTGTTCATCTTTATGTTGGTTTTTAATGTTTCCTATCTTTCTTCCACGTTAGGATGGTTTTCTGTTCCATAAATGGGTTTCTTTCTCTCTCATTACCTGTTAATCATGCCACCTTCAAGCTCCTCTGTATTAATCAAGATTTTAAACAGTGTTTCCAATAGCTTTCTCCATCTTCTGAACTAAAAATTGTCTGAAACGTGCTTCAAGAGCTCTTGGTCTTCTTTCAAGAGGCTGTGTCCAATGGCAGAAGTTCTCCATTCCCAACAAGGAATGTGCTTCAGTGGCTTTTGTCAGTTGCCTTGAAAAGTTTTGCCTGTCTCCCTGCAGTTATTGTTTCACTCTTTCTATATTCTGCGAGAAGTCTTTGTACATTTGTGCAAAAGGAACAGGCATTTGTTGAAGAGTCTGTCAACATTTTCTCCTGACCAACTTGCACGACGAGCAATTTGGTTGAAAGCTTGGATCCAAATGTGCACTGGAAAGCAAGCACAGATTTAAACGTCACCACTAATACTTGCGTTATGTTTGCTATGCCTTGTTTTTCACCTTTGTATGTTTTCAAACAGTTTGACTTTTCTAAAAATGTTCATTAAACCACTAACCGACCTTAATAATCATTAATTAGAAGATCACTTCCCTTTGTGTAGATAGGACAAGCTGCTGCGAGGTGCTGTTAGGCTGAAAGCGTAAAAGGCTGTGAGTATGCAGACCTATAGAAAATTACAGACCTGGTTGTAGCCTGTGGATATTCTAAACACTGTTCCTTCAAGGCCAAGTGGAAGGAGCAATTAAATATTCCTTCATGCAGTAATAACTGGAAAGAATAGGAAGTCACCTATCAAATCAATGGGGAGGTGGCCATGGCTGGTTGAATTTTCTTCTAAATCACAGAAGTAGCTGTATGTTTATCTGTGACCAAACCCAAGCAGCAGGTAAAAGAAGCATTGACGCGCATGGCCGTGCCATGAAGGCCTTCAGTCCTTGCTGTCCACCTTTGGTGTTAAAGCAAAGGAGGCCGTGATTCCACCATCGTTAGTACAGTAGTACAGATCTGAGCCAGAGAGGGAGCAGGCTCACTACGACATTAGTCACCCCACACACTATGGAGCTTGCGGTGGCGTTATGACTGTGTGGTTCCACAGATCGGGTGTGGAAAGACAAAAAGGATTTGATGACATGTTAGAATGGCACAGACTGATACACCTAATCTGGCACACAGACTGCTGGGACAAAAATAACGAGTTAAACCTTTTTGATAAATTAGGCCTAGGAGAGTAAGTTTATTCTGGGTCACTAGTTTGTACCTTGTGACCTTTATTGGCACTTTTTATTCAGTACAAAGAGACCTAAATTTATGATATCGTATCACCGGACTCATGTCAAGAGTAAATCACAGCAACAAACCAATAATTAATCTTTTTTGGGCTACCGTTTCCATGAGAAAGCTTCACGCTGTTTCTATGAGCGTAGGTATTTGAACCAGGTTATTGGCCCCAGAGGTGGAAACATCCAGTCTGCACACAGAAACTTCAACTGTGTGTCGTGGTTTAACCACAGCCAGCAACTAGGGCCACGCAGCCGCCTGCTCACTCCCCCTTCACCCCCCCGAAGAGGAGGGAGAAGAGGGAGAAAAGGTTCATCTAACTGTGCAAGAGCCCCATAATCGGGAGTTCAGAGGCAATGAGGGAAATGAGGATTCTGTATGTGCTCACAGTCATGGCACATATGACAAATAGTATTAATACATGGCAAATACGTGGCAAAATATTACAAAACACGTTTTCATGTTATGTACCTGGCTTTTCAAATGTCCGTTGGCCTTGTTTTATATAACTTTTGGGATGAATGGATTATCAATCTATAGAAGACGTTTGTGCTTCCTTCATTTTATAATTTGTCCTGGGTAATTTTATGGTTTGTCCTGGGTAAAAATTCATTTACGTGTCAAATTCAATACTGATTGCAATGAAACATTTAATGCTTACTATTTCGGGAACATGAGGGTGTAAATCTGTTGGTTGGTTTAGAATTCTCGTTGAGTCTGTTTGTTCATCTTTACTTCAGTAAAACCTTTGGCTGAGCTACAGCTTCCTGCCTAGTGCTCCATAGTGAAGGGGCTGACTGCAAGCACCAAAGTAAATGCAAACTTTTATTAAACACAAAATACAGATAAGAAGAAACTTCAATCCATTGCAGTCAGACAAGCTGGCTGTCAGCAGCAAGTTCATCTTTTAGTTATTTCTTTCTTCTAGGTTTGGTTCTTTGAAAGAAGATGTAATTTGGAAAAGCAGTCAAAACTAAGACTACTCCTAAAATGAAGCCAGAAAAAGCACAGAGGAAAAATGAGTAGTTTCATCAGCTCATCGGTTGCCAACACTGTCTTAATTTTGCCTTTTCCTCCACAATTCTGGCATGGTGCGCGCTGCTGTACAGGTCTCAAACGCGCGATGACTGCCATTACAGTAACAATTCTCTCTCTTCAAAACTCTGAGGTTATGGTAGTGCGTGTGAGAAGAGAAAGGCAAGTCAGAAGAGCGGCAAAAGTCACGTGTGCGGGCCAAGTGTTGCCAGTTCCTGGCTGTGCATGAAGCACTGCATGGAGTCCTGTCCCGAAAACTGAGATACACCTTTATTACAAGGTCGCACGGTGGCAAAAAATGCAAATGCCATACTGGCATGTGTAAATAGTATAATCTGCAAAACAAGAACAACTTCCAGGGAGCTACAGGCAGGATTCATCTATCCAACAGCAGATGCTTACATTCCAGTTAGTTGTCTGGACTCCTTGTGTAGTCAGCAGAGAAAAGCAGGCACCTTTGGGTCTGGTGCACTCCAGTCTAGGACAGATGTGCAATCTGGCATTACAAACCAGAAAACACATTTTCTCACGTCAACGCAAGGGAGATTATTAACAGGTTTGGTGACTTCTCAACGTAGAAAAAAGTGGAAATGTCTTACTGTCCTATAACACAGGATTAACTCCATCAGCTAACTTAACACGATGAAGACGAGGGAGGCGGCAAGGGCAGAAAAAACAACTGCAATGGGAAACATCCAGTGTCTCGCTATAGACCACGTAGCTGTTATGTCTGAGGGTGAACGGTTAGACACTAATAATGACTTTTTATGGAGCAGCTGGTCAGGGAAACTGTGAAAGGAGAAGCAACTCTTGATTTGGTTGAAGGCAAGGAAGAGGACCTAACCATTCTTTGAATCAGTGACCATTACGTACTTGAGAGTCACCACTGATCAGAGCAACAAAAGCCAAAGAAATCCCCTACTGTTCTTAATTTTGGAAAGGGGAACTCTGTAACAGTGAGAAGGCTTCTTGAAAAAAGCTGAAAGGGGTAGCTAAGAGAATAAAAGGGTTTTACTCAAGACATCACATTGGAAGCTCTGACCAAATGCATATCACCTGCCAAAAAAGCACATCCAAGGATCAAGCATGGCTAAAACAAGGGCTAAAAAATCACACGTGGCTAAAAGGCGGGACATGGGAGGCTATCCAAAACAAAAGGCATCCTTCAGAAAGTTGGATTTGTGTTTTCATGAGGAAAACAGAAAAGTTTATAAACAAGTGAAACGTAAAAATCGTTCTGTAAAAAACAGAGTTTGACACACAACTAGTAAAAAGACTTAAAAAGCATAATAAGTCATTTTTCAGTCTCGTCAGGAGCAGGAAGCCTGAAAGACATTTTCTAAAATGAATTGGCTATTGAGATATAAAAGGAATACGTAGAAAAGACAATACTGGAGCAGAAAACCCAAATGAGTTTTTTTGCATCTGCGTTTATTGTGGAGGAGGCTGGGGAAGTTCCCAGACAGGGACTCACAAGCTCGCCTGAGGATCTGTCTCACGCTGCAGCATCGGTAAGGGTTAGAATAAATCGACAAAGAGAATAATAACAAACTAACCATTGCCAGATGGTCCTCACCGCGCCCGCAGAAGTGTGTAAGCCTTTAACCTTGCTTCCACACGTGGCCTTAGGAGATGGCTGATGCCACTGGCTTTTAAAACCCATTCCTGGGGAGACTCAGCACCTGACAGGGTTGTGACCAAGTGAGAACAGTGAAGTTTTACAAAGCCACGCTACCTTTAGTGCCTTTTTTTTTTTTTAAACAAGTCTTTCCAACAGCCATTTGAAGATGCCCCAGGACAAGAAGGAGAAGGAAGGGGGAGAGCAAGCCTGTAAGCGGACCCTTTGTCCAAAGCTGACTTGGTCCTAGGAAACCCCAAGCCCTCTGCAACTGTGAATGCACGGGCTACCTCCCCGTATGTAAAAACTTGTCACCAAACAATGCCATAGCAGGCATCACGTACCCAAGCTCCACTTCCCCTTCTTTCAGCTTGCTCTGAGCTCACAGCAAGCAGGAATTGCAGGTTTCTTGCTGGACAGGCTCAGGGAAGGCAGGATTTAGTGTTCAGAACACAAAAATGTGCTCTGTGCAGCCTGGGTTCCCAGTCAGGGGGAGCCAGGGACCAGGCAAGGGTGTTGGAAGACTTCTGGATTGTATCTTCTGCCTTTCAGGCCAGCAGGCTTCTGAGAATGCCCAGTTGAACAAACCGGCCTAAAACAGCATTAAAAGAGTGACTTCCTGTTATTCTGGCTGAAATCCTGGTATCTGTCATATTCCCTTCCATGTACTTCCCTCAGGTACGTCAGGATAACTAAGTGTATTTCAGGAGCATGCACGGGGCTTGTCAGAGCCAGGGCTGGCTGGTGGCTCGGAGCCGAGGGGATGGACAGCCAGTCTGGAGCACCAGGAAAAGGAGAGATTAAACCCAAAGCGGGGAGTTGTGCATGGGCAGCCCCTTTCTGCACAGAAGTCAGGTGTCAGGGGCAGGGAACGGTGACAATCCCCACACCGTGAGCCCTGTAACGCTGCTGTGGATAATCACCTTGCAGCCAGGCTGGCCGTGCAGGCGGCAGCAGGGAGACGGAGCAGGATCTGGGCTCTGGCTGCTGATACCCAGCGCTGGCCGAGCGGGTCATCCGGCAAGGGCGGAGATCTCTGCTGGGGTCGTTCTGCCGCTGCAAAGCGATTGCTGGAGGAGAAATGCAGAACCTCCAGCCCTTGGACTAGCTGGCACCTCTGGCTTCAGTTTATTTTGGTTTTTTGTTTTTTTGTTTTTTTTTTAATGCATACAATATAGTCTGCCAAAAATATCTGAAAGGGCTGTCTGGCCTTTGTCTTAGACAAGTCTTGGCATACCTGCCCAGATAAGTTCTGGCAGGTAGTGGGGTGCAATAGGAACAAACCTGTAGAGCAAAACAGCCGGTACGGAAGACCCACATGCCACGCATTTCGCAGCTGCTGCAGTGCAGTCTGTGTGTACCTGGAGTCACCCTCCAGCTTGGTTTCATCCAAATGCCATCAAAGGAGCCCACTGCAAGGCTGCTGCCCGACTCTGGAACGGCACGGCATGGCTCCTGCTGCTGGGAGACGACTCTGGAAGCGCGCTGCTGGTCCGAGCCACAGCACAAACGCCGATGCACCCCGGATCCCCACAGCGGAGTTACTTCTGGCAGCTTCGGCTCTATAAATGCTGAACTGCCAGAACAATATCGCCTTATTAAACACGTTAAAATCACATATTCTGCCTTTATTTGCAAGCTGAAATCAAGCTGATGGCTACAGTCTGCATCCGGAGCCATGCTCTGCCGCCCCAACCAAAATCCAGCCTTGACCAAAGGGGCCGGTGACTGCGGGGGGACCTGCCCGATGCTCCTGCAACGCAAGGATCCCCCCGACACCACCCCCCCCCGCCGGGGACCCGCCGTGCGCCAGCAGGGGGCGCCCCCCGGCCGGGTGACGCCGCTCCCGCGCGCGGGGCTGGGAACCGGGGGGTTTCGTCAGGGGACCCGAAGTGCCACCAAAGGTGCTGTCACCTCAGGGGAGGTGTCCTCGGCCTTGCTTCGATCCCACTCCTGCCTCCAGTATTGCCCGTGGTGACGGCCAGGGATGCGTTCGGTCCGGGCAGCGTCAGTGCGGGAGTCGTGTTTGCGTTCTGTGTCACACGGGCTCACGTCGCTGCATCCAATCACAGAATGGTTTGGGTTGGAAGGGACCTTAAAGACCACCCAGTGCCACCCCCTGCCCTGGGCAGGGACACCTCCCACCAGACCAGGTTGCTCCAAGCCCCGTCCAACCTGGCCTCGAACCCCTCCAGGGATGGGGCAGCCACAGCTTCTCTGGGCAACCTGGGCCAGGGGCTCACCCCCCTCACAGCAAAGAATTTCTTCCTGAGATCTCATCTCAATCTCCCCTCTTTCAGTTTGAAACCGTTACCCCTCGTCCTACTGCTCCCCTCCCTAATCCAGAGTCCCTCCCCAGCTTTCCTGCAGGCCCCCTTCAGATACTGGCAGGGGCTCTGAGGTCTCCCCAGAGCCTTCTCTTCTCCAGGCTGAACCCCCCCAGCTCCCTCAGCCTGTCCTCACAGCAGAGGGGCTCCAGCCCTCTGATCATCTTCGTGGCCTCCTCTGGACCCATTCCAACAGGTCCATGTCCTTCTTATGCTGGGACCCCCAGAGCTGGACACAGTACTCCTGGTGGGGACACAGTACTCCAGGTGGGGACTTTAGCAATTACCTCCATCGTAGAGGTAATTGAGAGATTAAAAGCAATAACAGCAAGTGCCGTGTTCTGTGCAGTGTGGTTTACTTCCTCATGCAACCATCCGCCCTGTGTCTTGCACAATTATATATGAAAACAAGGAAACCCGGCCTTGCTGTTTCCAAACGAGAAGGAGGAGGAGAAGCAGATCTCCTGGACTCCCCCACCCCTTCCCACAAGCATGTTGGAGCAGGGGAGCAGCATTTCCACCCACTGTAAATTAGTATCACGCAGGGGTGCAGCAGGACACGGCTCTTGCAGAGCATGGGTGAAGTCAGAAGAGTCACCGTTTGCCTTCTGGCTCCAATGATCGGCAAGGCAGGTAGGCCAGGACTGGAAATGCAGAATAGATTTCTGATTTCCTATTGAGAGCACTGAGTTGACATCTCCTACTGGTCACACGTTCCTGCATTTCGGGAGACAGTTCAAGATCACTTTCTCCAGCAACAGCACAAGCACCATCAGCGAACCAAACCTGGCACAGTCTCACGTTACAAGCCAAATATTTGCAGCTGAATTCTGGATGTATTTCTCTCCGTGGTTACAAAGAAGCTGTGGAGCATTTGGAGAACATGTGCTTCCTGACCTTTTGCACAAGAGAGGTTTTGCAGTTGATTACTATAATATCTTTCACTGCAAGATTCTACTACATTTCTTTTTTTAAAAAATAGAGTAATTTTCCAGTACACCGAAGCCCCCATCCTTGTCTGTGGTTTAAGAAAAAAGCAAGTAGATCTTTGCCGTTACCAGCAACATTTTTATCTGAAATCCCTGGATGACTCTGGGGTGGCCAATCCATTGGGCTCTCCCTTGGGGAGCACTGATAGTCCTGCTGCCACTGAAGCCAGCACCAGTGCTGCCACTTACCCCATGTTGCTGCTTCATAATACGTAAAATAATATCAACCAAAATTCAACGGTTTAATTTTCCTTCTAGTGACAGGAATAAAAGATGCAGCCTGACAATATGGCTCTGTACAAAGACATGCTACAGCAGGTCCCCAAAGGAATCACAGAGAGAACAATCGTCACTGAGTATTATATACAGATTGTTTTGTCGGCTGCACGAAAACAGGAGATTTTCCTCTTGGAAGCATAATGTCAATTTATTAATTTTGTTTGAGGTTTTGGTCTGCCTTGAGAAGGATAATTAAACTCTTCACAACTGTTTAATAGTGAAAACAAAAATAATACCATGGATTTTACATGAGTAGCCTGGGAATAGAAAATATTGTGCTTTTCTGCCAATAGAGTAGAAAATTTACTATTATGAGTCAAGAAAACCTGGTCGTTTCAATAATACCCAATTCATGTATTGCTCTTAACTTAATAAATCTTCTTTCATGAAGATAAAATGCCTTCTAAAGTGCACTTTTGAGAGCAATGATTATGCCAGTTTTTTTAGCAGGCAGGAAGACAAGGTGCAGCTCACTCCCGAAGAATTTCCACGCTGAGGAGCTGAAGCGCGTTAGGAGGAGGAGAGGAGAGCTGGCCAGAGAGCAGGCAGCCAGCCAGCAGCATGACAAGTGAGCCCAAAGTTCAAATAAACCCATCTAGCCCGTTCTCCACCTGCATTTTTTCATTCTTTCTGATAAGCTGTGGTTTCTACCTCTAGCGTTCCTTGCCATGAATCAGATTACAGACTGGCACACCGCGTCGTGCTTCGGAGGAAATGGGAATTATCAGTGCATTTCTCAAGCAGCAGTGAAGGGGGCTGTACAAACACATCTGAAGAAACATTCCTGGAAGAATTTTAATCTCCTGGACTTAACTCGCTTTGTTTTAAAGAGATTAAGAAGTACACCATTTATTTGTATTAAATTTTGAAATTCCCTGAACTGGGGAATGTTTATTGTGTACCACCATCCTAAATAAATTTTGGTTTATTGCATTTTCAAAACATACATAAATCTCATGACAGTCTCAAAGATTTAGATAAGTATCATGAGTAATATCAAAATTAGGCATGTCATCTTCATGTTTGAAAGGACATTGTAGAGAGGTTGGTGCTGGTCTCTTCTCACAGGTAATTAGCGATAGAACAAGAGGGAATGGGTTAAAGCTGCAGCAGGGGAGGTTTAGGCTGGACATTAGGAAAAAATTCTTCCCAGAAAGAGTGGTCAGACACTGGAATAGGCTGCCCAGGGAGGTGGTGGAGTCACCATCCCTGAATGTGTTTCAGACTCGTTTAGATGTGGTGTTGGGGGATGTGGTGTAAGGGAGAACTTTGTAGAGTGGGGTTGATGGTTGGACTCGATGATCCCAAGGGTCTCTTCCAACCTAAATGATTCTATGATTCTATGACTCAGAACAGTTCCCTTTCCACTTACTATTGGCAAATTAATAAAACAAATATAGGTGATAATTCAATAATTCAATAACTTGTTAATTCAACAGGCTTTTTTTAAAAATCCTGTCTGTGGTTTGAAAAAACACCTGATAATTTGAAACAGGAAGGTTTAGTTTGTTTGGAAAAATCGTTTCAGAAATACCTCCCCCCTTTTGCCAACAGCAGAACAAAACTCTTTCTTTCATCTTAGCACGTAGACGGTAAAGTTTCAGCTTGCCATGTTTATCACCGTAAGTATTTTCAATTTTCTGTGAAGTTACTATCAGAATATATAATGAAATATATCTAAGGTAATATTTGGAGTATCAGAGGCAATTGAGAGACAGGGGCTGAATATAAATTTCCCTCAATAACGTGTCACCATGACTATAACAATTAAGAACTCTTCGAGGTCTCATCCAGCAGTCCTAATTAATACAAACGATGAAATACTATGTCGTGGAATTGCAGTGCGCGATGGCTGGCAGTGTCCCTTTGGGCCTCTTGCACAGCCCCGGTATCCTGCATTAGCTGCGTGGAGCAAGAACTCCCCGTCCGTGGCACAGACACAAGCCGGCGAGGGAAGGGAAGCAGAGGGGCAGCTCAGGAGCGGGCAGACCCACGGTAGCGGTAGTGATATGTTTCTTTGATGGAAGATACACTGTAATAACTATGCGAAGGCGAAGAATCATAGAATCACGGGATCACAGAATGGTTTGGGTGGGAAGGGACCTTAAAGCCCACCCAGTGCCACCCCCTGCCCTGGGCAGGGACACCTCCCACCAGCCCAGGTTGCTCCAAGCCCCGTCCAACCTGGCCTTGAACCCCTCCAGGGATGGGGCAGCCACAGCTTCTCTGGGCAACCTGGGCCAGGGGCTCAACCCCCTCACAGCCAAGAATTTCTGCCTCAGATCTAAATCTATGCGCTTCCAGTTTGAAGCCATTACCCCTTGTCCTATCACTACATGCCCTTGCAAAAAGTCGCTCTCCATCTTTCCTGTCGGCCCCCTTCAGGCACTTGAAGGGGCTGTAAGGTCTCCCCGGAGAGGTGGGGGGAACATTTGTCGTTCATCTCCGTGGCCAGTCCAGCCCAAAACCACGACATCCGCGCCGAACAGAACTCGACTGGATGCCCAAGCAGTCTTTTGGCATGGGCCAACAAGCCACTTTTACGCTGGAATGTATTTTAAAAGGAAATTTTTAATTCTAGTTTATCATTGCACAGTAACATCTGCCCATCCCAACCGTCTGTCACCCCTCCGAGTGACAGGCCAAGGCGAGGCAGAGGCACCCCCGGCAGGGGTGGAGGAGATGGCGTGTCTCCAGGGCCGAGGGGAAGCTGCTGCCGGGCGGGGAGCGATCACGGCGTAGCCTCGGGACAGCTCGGTCGTTCCCGGCCCGGCGGCCCTGAGGGGCGGCAGCCGCTGCCATGGCTGTCCCGCCGCCACCGCCTCGCCGCGGGGATGGCGGGGCCGCCCCGCCGCTCCTCACCCCCCGCCCTGAGGCGGCGGCCCCGCCCGCGCCCCCGCCTCGCCTCAGCGGGGCTTCCCGCCGCCATGGCGCGGGCACCCCCTCCCCCGCACCTCTCGCGTGGTTCATCGAGAACTCGCCTCGCCCCTTTCTTTCTTCCCCCCCCCCCTTTTTTTTTTTTTAACCATTTTTCCCTCTTCCGGGCCGGGCGGCGGTGACGGCTGGGCCGGCAGCCCAGTGAGCGCGGCGAGGCGGGGCGAGGCCTCCTCGCCACCGCCTCCCTCCCGCCCTCCCGCCGCCGCCTCAGCCCCAGCCCCAGCTCGCGCCTCGCCTGGCCGTGCCGCCCGCACACACACACACACACACACACACACACACACACACACACCCGCCCGGCTCCGCATCCCGCCGCCTCCTCTCCCAGCATGGTCATCAAGGTCTACATCGCCTCCTCCTCCGGCTCCACGGCGGTAAGGGGCGCTCCGGGAAAGTTGTGACGGGCGGGAGGGCGGCGGTGAGGGGGGCCGGGCCGAGTGCGGGCTCCCCTCAGGTCCCCGGGAGCGGGCGGCGTGAGGAGAGGCTGGGGCGACCGGGCTTCGCCGCCCTCGGCGGAGCGAGAGGAGCATCCAGCGCTCGCAGGGAGGTGTGTGTGTGCTGCAGCCGCCCGTCGAGAATAAAATGACATTTTTCTCGGTGATTTCGCTGCTTGTCCTGCGGGCTGCCTGCCCCGCTCCCGCACCCGGGCTGGCCGCAGCGGGGCCGAGCCGGTGGCACGCTTTCACACCTCTCGTCCTGCGCCGGCGAGGCAAAACCAACGCTGGTTGGGGTCTTCTGTTGTTGTTCTTGAAGTTTATTTCTAAATGGTGTCACCCATCGTGTCGGTCTCTGGTTTCAATGAGTTTATGCCTCTTACCTCGAGTCGGTAATGGTGGCAGGCGTGTGCGGCTGCCGTCCCAGTAGCTGCAGTTTCTGGCTGTGTGGGAATACTGGGTTTTGCTTCTTATGGCCCCGGTGCGCTGTAGGCAGAGCTCGGTCACAAGACTGTATTTTTCGAAAGGAAAATAAACAAACAAAAATATTGAGGGTTTGTACCTCGGTTCAGGTGTAGCTGCGGTGTCCTCGGGATCATCTGATTTCTGCTTGGTCTGCGCGAAAGATGCTCCGACTCTAAAATCCAGGGGATTTTGTAACCCTTAGTATGAATGTGCCGGAGACCTACAAAATGCCAGAGACTTAGAAAATGCCAGCTATTGCAGTTAATGATCAGTGACTTTTACTGCAAGTAGATAAAGAGACTAAGCTGTGGCGATGCGATGACCTTTCACGTCACTGCTAGGCTGTGTACTTCAGGTGCAGGCTCCCAAACTTTCAGAGGACAGTGATGTACAGAAGATTAAAATTCTCCTCTTCCAGTTGAGTGCAGTCACTGATCTACTGTCTTCAGCAGATAAAATACCACGTTGGTAAGCTTGGCTGTTGGTGGCTGCGATGCCGTAACCCCTCGTTTAGCTCTAACGACAGAGGCCAAGCCCTGTAGTGGCAGAGTGCAGATGGCACAGGAGTGTGGACCTTGGGTGTCCCTGCCATTGCTCTCTTCCCATGTCATTTTTGTTCATCTTGGTATCAATGCTGATATCGATGTGCTGATGCTGCTTGTGAAAAGCACATAATTATCTGATGCTGATCCAGAGTGTGTCTTGAAATCATAGTTCATTCATAAGGGGGGCCCAAAGGGATTTCTGCTGGGTTTATACAAAATGATCATCTGGAAGGAAAGAAGCAGTCATTAGCAAATTGAAAAAGTAATTCTTTCTTTTTAATACAGCTGTTAATAGGTTTCAAGTTGACTGATTCAGTTGCTATAGATTTTTATCAGTGACCTCTTAATGGCAGTTATTGATTTCTGTCTGTGTGGTGATACTAAGCTCCAGGGGTACAGCCACTGATCTCAATCCTTACTATGTTTTCCTGTTTTTAATTAGTTTTTTAATTATTAGCTTGGTGGTTTCTGCAATGCTGTCTCATCCTTGTGTGGACTGTATGCATTACAAGGCTCGATTCTGAGTTACTGCTGCCTTTCAGGCTCCTTTGTGCATCCTTGACTGTGGAATTTAAATATAGCGTTGGCGTAGCCTGTTTTTGTGGAATTTGAGGTAACATGCACATAATTGCCGGTTTTATGATGTGTATATATATATGTATGAACTCATGTACTCATGCCTGTGTCTAAAGCTAGTGCAGCTCAAGTAATCTTGCGGTAATGAGCAGGACTTGCACGTTCTCAGTTTACCGAGTACACCAAGGGTGTTTCTGTTGGCAGTGATCAGCCCAGTACCTCACCGGGTGGCTGTTTTCTTTTTAGTATAAGAATTTTAATCGATCTTTCAACCTAAAGTAAGACAGAGAGGCACCTATCCAGAGGGAAATGTGCTCGATGGCAATGAGTCAGTTCTGTGGGTCTTAAGCTGTTGGTGAGACAGGCTTTGCTTGGAGGGCCAGAGGAGCCTTTCCGAGTGCTGAATTTGAAATAACCCACTTGGGGAACGGAAAATCCGCATCAGAGGTGATTGCTACAGAGAGATGGAACAGAGTCAAAGCTGTTTCCAGCAAAGTAACTGAACTGGCTAACATCAGCCCTGTAAGGGCTCTCACTGCTGCTAAGTCGGCTTTGTACTGTCAGTGACGCCCGGCACTGTGTTATTTTGTTTTTTTAAAAGCTAGTTTGCTTGCGTAGAAGCAAAACAGAAATAAGTATAAAATCTCCTCCTTTCTAGAAAACGACTTCCCCGTTTTCTGTAAGTTGGTGAAGCCTTTTGTGAGACTCCGGAGAGCATCATCTCCCACTGAAGGGAAAAACGGTTGAAATTGCTTCACACCTCACAGCCTGGGGCTGTAAGTCTTGGACGTGCCCAAATTTTGTGGTCTTTTATTGGCAAAGTCATACTTTGTTATGCAGTATAATTTGCCACATCATAGTATAGAAAACGTTTCCCCAAGGCACTGCTCTCCACAAAGTTTATATTCACTAGTATGTATGTGTGAGGGAAAAATATTGTATGAAGCTCATGTCTAAGCAAAGTCATCTTCCAAGTATGTTTCAAGGGATTTCTGGTGAAGTTGATTGAATTCCCGTGTACCTGTGTCATTCAGAATCTGGGTATGGGTGTTACAGCGGAAAGTGTGACTGCCCCGTGATGGGTTTTGCAGCGCTAGGAGTTAGTGTTCAGTGTTATCTTTGGTGTGTTTCATTGGTTGCAGAGTCCTTTGTTTGTACTTGATCGTGGGGTTTGCTTTATACTCTGTATGGTAAAGGTAAAGGTGACTTTGGTTTGGGGTGGTTCATTGACATGGTTCTCAGAAGTAGAGATAATTGAATATTCTGGAAGTTTATAATTAAGGACTCAGCCAAAAATATGATGATTGCAGCCTTGGTCTGGCTTCCTACTTGAATTTCACCCCAGAAATCATAATGTAATAGTTTCAGCACCAGCTTACTGCTGTGTTTGGAAGTCCTGTATGGAAAGTTGCCCTTTGTCTTTAACCTTTCTCAGTGTGAAAGCTGTACTGGTGAGTCGTGGGCTGGGGCAAGGATGCATGGGGGATTGTAATTATGAAGATGAGCTGTAGACACCAAAGGTGGGAATATGCTTGTGTAGCTTCTGTCCAAGAGTCTTTCTGTGTGACATACAGTTGAAGTGAACTTAGTGTTACTTAGTATGAGACAGTGTTGGAGGCTACGAATGTAAAATGAGAGACGCAAATGCCGCATTCAGAAGCACCCAAGCGTTGACTCGAGCAGGGACCGTGCAGGCTGTGAGAGTGATTTGACTGTAGGCTTCTATTCAAGAGACGAAAGGAGGAGAGGCCAAAGAGTAATTAGACTCTTGCTCCTGGAATAAAAAGGATACAAGGAGGGAAGAAGCTGAATTGCACAAGTGTAGTCTGTGATTTTCTCCATTAGCATTTAGGTATTTTGTTGGGTTTTTGGGTAAGAAATTGCCTCAGGTTTCCTGCAGCACCAGAAACACTTGTGTACGGTCTTCCCGAAGGCAACTGGTTTGCCAGTTTTATTGATCTTGTGTGGAAAGGAGCCAGCTGTTTAAATTCTTCTCAGTCTTACGAGTGTGCATTTGTTGCCAACAACTGCATCGCTCTTGACTGTGGACTTTGTCTGAGAGAATTGTGTTCGTTCATCTGACGTCCCCCTGCAAGCTCCAGGAGTATGGATGAAACCTGAGGGCTGTGGCTGTGGAAGTGAAGTGCCAGTGCTGGAGATGGTGGGCTCAGCTCTCCATGTGCTGCTGCCAGTGCTGTGGGCTGTGGAAACTGCTGCATTGAACCCCTGGTGTCCAGACCGCTCCTTGGAGCTAAGCACTTCATGTTTGTGGTCTACAGTCCGTGCTTCCATCTCTCCAGGCTCTCCCCCCCTCGCTTGTTTTGATGGCTGCGTGGGTGGTTTTCCTTCCTTGCCTCCTACAGCGACTGCAGACACGGGGAAAATAAAAGATGATCTCCAAAATCGGTGTCAGAGTCCCATGTTACACACGAGACTTGCTGCTGTCTAGGGATGGTTTTAGAGAGGAAAGGAAAATTTCGTTTATTTTTTCGTTCACAAAGTTGGGGGTGTGGGGGGTTTCATGTTTTTCTGGTATTGTTTTCTTGCTTGGGAAAGGATCTAGGTCTTCTCCTCCCCACCCACCAGGAAATGAAGTGGCCTGTGGTCTGGAGAGCGAACATTTGCTCGCAATTACTCTTTTTTTTTTTCCCCACATAACCCAGTAAGGCACAAGCACACTTTCTGGTGCTGCTGGGGATACATAGCCAGTGGAAAGTGCTTTCTAGAGTATTATGGGTTGCAACTGAGGGAGAACAGCTTTGGATAAGAGCAACTAGAAACGAGCAGAGTTGTGTGTAACCACCAGCTCTTGTCCCTGTCAACAACTCAGGGCTCTGGGAGGGCTGGTGAAGCTGCTTCATCCTTCTGAAGCAGTCCCAGTGAAGTGATATATTGAGAAATGCAGATTGCAGCAAAAAAAAATGTATATTTTGCAATTAATTCCCTCTAGGGCCTTTTTCCTCTGCTTGTCACAATAAACGCAAATATCGCTGTCCTAAGATTGAATGAGTAAAGTCTGCGGGCTTTCTGTTTCTGTGTTGTTTGGCTGCTTTGAGGTTTCTGAGGGGCTGGTGCTTTGCTGCCTGGACCCCCCAATGGAGCAGGGCTGTAGGAGGAGGTGGCTCCGTGCTAAGCCTGGCTGAGGGCGAGTGCAGCTGCATAGGGTGGTTCTTTGCATCCAGCATTTTTATCAGTGTGTATAATAACTGTGCTTTGTTCTGCAGTCACATTCAAGGTTGCAAATGTGTTGTCAAAGCCCGGATGCGTGTGGTCACATTTGTCATCCCGGAAGCCCCGAGCAGTGGCAGCAGACGTTCCAGAGCTGCTGATTAACTTCCTTAGGTCCGAACAGTGCTGCATGTAACTGCAGTTAATATGAGAAGAAAATAATGACATGAATCTTTTATAAGTAGTTTTGTAATGTGATGCACATTTAGGTAAACTCACATATTTTGGGGAAAATAAGCTGCATCTGTAGTTTTAAAAACAGTCTCACAAGTGTACGTATATTTCTGTGATACTTAGGTCATGCAGTTTATATATTGGGGGTGAGAACTGATTTGTTAGTGGGCTTGGTATTGATTTTTAAACTCGTCTCTTGTGTAAACATAATATGCATGAAGTACTTTTTTGGATACCCAGTGTTAACCAAGCTTAATCTCTCTCAATAAAATGGTATGAATTGTTCTGAATTAGAGGTCTCAGGGTGGAAGACAAAATACGTAATGCGAATCTAGCGAGGCAGTTAACTAGGATGCGTTCCATCTGCCTTGTGGGTTGTTTTTTCTTAAGTCATTGTTCCAAACTCTAGATAAGTCAAATATTTTTCTTAAAATATTACATTCAAATTTTTAATAGAGCCAGAGATTAAATTGGCTGCAGTTGTTGCAATAGTTTTAATATATCAAAATAAAAAACATTCTACTGTGCTTAAGTAAAAACAGTTTTCTGACAGCATGAGAAAGATGGGAAATTATACTCCCAGTTAAGGCTGGGAAAGGCTTTTTCTGAGAATATCTGTAGATTGTATATGCAGGTATGACAGTGTTTACTTTGAGATGGTGCATCAGGATTATGTCTTTCTCATGCACAGCTTGGGGAGAAAAGGCTGACTTTGGGGAAGAAGCTGAACGCCGTCAGCTTGCACTGGCTTTGCTTGAACCCCTGAACCTCAGCGCTTCTCGAGACATGATCCATACAGTGTCATGTCAGTGCTAAGCACTTGTGCTTTTTTAATAAATATTTGTAAAGTTGAGCAAGGAACTTTTCTTGTCCTGAGGCATTGAAGTTACACTCAGAAAATTATAGAAGTCAGTGCATTGGCACGCGTGTAGCAAGCAGAGGATGCCAAAAACAAGAGTCTCTGCAAGGTTATTCTTATTCCTCCCAGAAGAGGAGGAACTGGGGAGAGAGGAGGCAAATGGAACTAAACAAACATGGATAGATTTCAGCTGTTCAAGCTCAAAACAGATCTAAAATATTCCCCTATATGATAAAAAGAAGAGCTAAGGGTGCGTCATTATTGTAGCCAGAGACATGTGAGCTCTGCCTTACGTAGCTGTTCTTCCTGCTCCCCAACCCTTGAGCTGCTGCCCTGGAGCCACTGATCTTAGTTCCTGGCACTAATCAGCGACCTGGAAACCTGAACCAAATCCACAACTTATATCAATATTATGCTATTCAAGCATGTGTCTACTCAAACATGAAAATACAGTGTTAAGGACATTTGTTTAAGCCCAGATGCATTCAGGGGAGAAAATCAGTTTATGATTAAAGTACGTTTGTTGGTCAGATATTTAATCAAACCTGAAAGAGTTTTAATTGTAATGCTTATCTACTGTTATTTGTCCCAGAAAAAAGCCTCCATCCAGGAGCACGTCCTTTCCAGGATAGCATCTCCAGCTTACTGTTAAGGCCGTTTTTTGAAGTTCAGAAGGCAGTAAAGTGAGACCGAGGTTTAAGCTACCAGAAGAAAATGCGAAGGGTTAACATCGCAGTGTGGACTGACTGAAGTTAATGCCATCTAGATACAGCTAAAGTAGTCTGCATCCTGGCTTAATACTTCTGCTTGGTGGACTTAGTTTCCCCTGTGAGAAGTGGATGTGGTGATTTAATTTCTTTAATTAAGTTACCTGAAGTCTAGGTTTTCTAGGGATCTTTTTTCATACACGAATACTGCCTCGCTTTAGATTCTAAAGGTGCTCGAGCATAAAATTTTAACTATTACCTGTTGAGGGATGTATTGTTTGAATTGCTGTGGTGTTGGAGTGATGAAAAGAGCCAAAGGCAGCAGTGGTTTAAAAAAGGATCTGAGGGAAGTCTGGAAGCCACAAGCTGTCTTCCTGTGCTGGACAAATTGATGTTGTTCTTTGTTAGACTCTTTCCCAGCGGACACGTGGATAGAGACAGAACAGAGGGAAGAATCAATACACTGGTGGAGAAGAAAGCCGGGCCTCAGAGCTGAGTTACCTGGAGCAGCCACTGAGCATATGAATAAGGGTGATCCCTTGATATTGAATCCCTGGACTTCCAGAAAGTTGTGGACAAGCTTTGGCAACGTTAAAAATATTTTTTTTTTTTAAAGAAACTAAGCGGCTGTGGGATAATAGGAAAGGATTATTACTTCTTTTCTTTTTGGCTTCTATAATTATACACCAGTTATATAAACTAGATAACAGTCAAGACTTTGGAATATATAGGCAGCTTTTGCAATATGCAGAAGTTACAAGGAGATTCTACAGAGATCTGTGCTGTATCCTAAGCAATCTGGAGAAAGAGCGAGGTGACAAGAGTGAGGTGACAAGGCTGTTGGTGAGGTTGCACAGTGTGAGAGCAGCCTGCTGTAACCATCCCAAGTGGGAAAGTGGGAAGAAACTATTGTCGTCCTGTGCAAGAGTGAGGTTTAAACTAACCAATACTGTTTAGCAGAGAGGTCTTGGAGCTATACTAGGTAATTCTACAAAAATATCATAGTAGTGCTCATAAAAAGCAAACAATATGTCAGGAATTTTTAGGATGGGAGAGAACAAAGGGAAAAAAACATTACCACTGTATAAATCTGTGGTGGGTCTGTATTAATAGACTGGAATTGTTGTTTTTAAGTGATACAAAGAAGTGAGAAAAGTTACTAAGTAGGGTGAGGTGTTCACTACAGGACGAACAACCAAATAAGGTAGAATTCTGCAGGAGAGGAAGAAAGTGCTGAAAAAGTATGAAAAGTGATCAAATCATGTCAGGCTTGGGAGACCAAATAGGAAGTGATCATTCATAACTTTTTGTAATGCAACAACTTGGGGAGAGCAAGTGAGACTAGCAGGTGGCAGGTTCAGAATAAATGAAGTGCATTGTTTGACAACATGTAGTTTAAGGGAGAAACTCATTGCCAGAGAACATAGTGTATGGCAAAAATTGCATAGGCTCAGGAAGTAGTGAGACAAATTGAGGGAGAAAGTCTATTAAGGACTATTAAACATAATTACTACATCTCTGACTCAAAACTGGGGATTATTGGAGTCTGGGAAAGTATAACGTGGTAGAGCCCTCTGCGCTCAATCTGTTGGCGTTCTCTTCCCTGGGATCTGTGGCTGGTGGAGACAGGATATTGGGGTAGACAATGTTGGATCTAACCCAATAAAGCTGTTCTTCTGCTCTTGGATGAAATTGGCTCTTCTCCCAAAATTATATTAACAGTTTGCATTTAAAAATTTAAGAGTATGTCCAGGAAAAATGTTTGATGGAAAAGAATGTATGTACATGTTTGGGATGTGTTGGTTTGGTTTTAATTTGGTGGTTATTACAAACTCTTGCAATTGTAAAAGTATTAGAAGACTCTGGACGTTTAGGTGTAACTAGAAATTTCCTCTGAAATGTAAACAGATTCTGTATCTGTTTTATATTCAGACATACCAGTGCGACTGAAATCTTACCTCTCTGCTTTGCAAACCCTGAGATGCTGTGAGAGACTGTAGGTTTGAGAGGAACTTTTGACTATATTTGTCCCCTGTATCTTAGAAACTGGGGGGGGGGGGGGGGGGGGGGGGAGGAGGAGGCTGTAATAAATGCTGTATGAAGCTATTTGTTATGCAGTAGCTGCTGGCAGACTCAAAACTTTCTGTTGAGAGATAAACGCTGAAATCTCAAGGTTTGGATGTTGAGTAAGACTTTGCATAGGGAAGACTTGCCATTAGATCTTCTATTTTATTTATAATGAAATGCACTGTGGGATTCGGATCAGGATTGGGGTGTTAGTAACTGGGGGAGTCAGCATGAAGCAAGCTCTGCCGGGTGACATACAACTTCTCTGTCCAAGGTTTGAGTTGGACACTGTGCTCGGGTGTGACTGGGGAAAGGTTTCCATTAATCAAAGCTGAAATGTCACTTTGTTTTCCTGGGCTCTAGGGCGGGCAGGGGGATGTGAATGAGAGCTTGCAGGATTGAACACGGCTGTTCTTCATGCGTCTTGTCACCAGTCACAATCTCGACATTTCTTACATACGAAACATCAGCATTTGGTGATACAGACAACAGGTGATTCCAAAACCAACATGATTTTGCAGCATGGACAGCAGATGCTGACATACATCATGTTTAGACCTAGGTAATAAGGTGGGTGCATCAGAAACCCCTACTGCCTTAGGCATAGGTGAAAATAAACTGGCAAAGCCCAATGTAAACAGAACACAGGCAGCCTCTGGGGAAAATAGCAGTAGTTTTCACATAAAACCACATTTTTATGAGAGTAGTAGTTTCCAGGCAGGTTTAAACAGCACATCTGTATTCACCTCATGGGATGAACCTTTGGCCGTGCTAATGTCACTGGGAGTTTTGCCATGGACTACAGCAGGACAAGATTTTACTCCTTAGGAAATACTTAATGCCGCTTATCCAAGATCATTCCTGTGCACATGTTGCAAATGTACTTGGCCAGAGCAGCAGCTGCAGAGCAACTGGCAGAATGGGAGAGGAGCAGAATAACTCGGTGAATGAATTAAAAATACATCCCAAAACTTTCTCAGTGGACATGGATAGAAATGAAGTTCAAGTGAAGCTGATTAATAGATAATAGATGTTGGGGTTTTTTTCCTCCTAGGCAGGACATACAATATATGTGAGTAGAAATAAAAAGATAAAAGGAGGCGGGTTTACAAATTTACTTGTTCGTGACCTGATAATCCTGATTAAGAACTAGAAATTCCTTTCCACCCTGTAATGCAGATAAGCAAGTCTCATGGTGCTGGTGGCTAAGTCCGTGGAACCTTTGTACTTGAGCAATCTTTTCTAAATTTCAGTTTCCTTTCACCACATTAAAATGTACCAGGAGGTAGCTGTGAGAGCCTCCATTTTCACCCACAGAGGGTGGCCGGGGAGGTGGTTGAATCACCGTCCCTAGAGGTACTTAAGACACGTGTAGATTTGGCACTTCAGGGCATGCTCTAGTGACAGAGATTGTAGGGTTTTTTTTGTGTGTGTATGGTTGGACTTGATGATCTCAAAGGTCCTTTCCAACCATGAAGATTCTGTGATTCTATGACTGAGGTATGAGTTATGCATGCTGTGAAAAGATCAAAGTCCATAAAGCTATCTTAAGGAATGTTCCTTCCAGGAATCTACACCTGTATAAACTGAGGAGCAGCTGGACAGGCAGCTATGTCTTACATATAATGATTTGGGACCAAAATTAGCAGCTTGGAAGGCGTTAGGATAGCCATCGCCTCACATTGCCAGACGTCGAGCATTAGGCTGAGACTGAAGAACGTCAGGGGAATGAAGCTATTTTGGCTGCTCGCCCAGGCCTAGAGAGCTCCGTCCTACAGCAAATTAACAGCTGGGGGACTTAATATTTAAAAAAATAAAATGCAGTGTGTATTTGTCTTAGTTTCTGATTGTGGCATGAGGATGCTAACTTACACAGAGGCAGAAGGAAGCTTGTGGTTTAACAAAAAAAAAAAAGGTGGATACTATGGTGACAAGTGTGATCTAAAAAACTTAGAAAAGCCAGTGGGGAGTTGCAAAGTGACCTCCAAGTCGTGTCTCTGTCAGTGGCCATGCCAGACACTGAGGTGTGGGCAGCATCCAGATTAGTGCTCTTGGTCTAGGGTGGAAGGTGGCACTTCCCTTTGGGCTGCAGTGATGGAGTGGGTGAGAATAGCTTGTTGATGGGAAAGACCTTACTGTGTTGGAAAATGCTCAATTTTTTTTAATTCTTGTAAAGAGTGACTGCAGGATGTCTGCTGAGAAGTCCTCTCGAGAGCAAACCCCCAGGAGCTGGCCTTCCTGGCTACTGCAAGCAGAAGTTGGCCAATTCCTGTATTGCTTCAGCTACCAAAAGCATTAGAAACTGCAATGTGGCCAATGCTTGCAAGCTTTCTATTTACCTCCCTCTCTCCCCCTCTTACAGAAACAGTTTCTGAACTTACAGTGTTTTGTCCAAGTCTGCACTAAAATAAAGAGGGGAAGGGGCGCCCACAGGATAATGTGCACTTGAAACGTTACCCAGACAAATTAACTGGTCTGAAAGCTCGTGCCGATACAGACTATTATCTGTTAAATCTTTTGTCTACAGGATGCTTTGGTGTGGCTGGACTGACCCACTGTTCTCAATACAGCCTGACTCTTTTTGGAAAGAGGAGGAAAACTTATATTTAATCCATAGCTTTTCTCTTAATACGCTCTTCCTTTGTACTATGATATTTAGGTATTTTAGTTCATGAAAAAAGCTTTCTTCTCTTGAAAAGAATTCCTTGGTTTAGTTTTAGAATAGCAGACATCAAAAAGACTCTTTTGCTAAATAATGTCTGTGTTGTTATGAGTTCTTCGAAGACAGAAAGTAATACAGAACAGAAGCACCTGGATTTAGCGTAGGATCCCTGAGGTCATACTATATTTCTTCTTAAAGTAGTTCTTTATTTGAAGATAATAAATGCCTGGCAGTATAAAGGCAGTGAAACAACAATTAATGCTGTAAACTTTTCGTCTTGTCAGATAATTTAGTCTCTCTGTGTGCTAAACCATACAGGAAATAAACCTTTTTACTGCAAACCACAGGAGCCTCATGCAATACTTGTCTGTGCCTTTAACTCCTTTCCTAACCAGAGTTCAGCTCTCCTCAGATAAACAAAACAAAAAATGTTTTTTCTTCACTCTCTCTGCCATGCAGGGCTCCTCATCGCCACCATAAATCCACGGATCCTGAAAAATAATTACATTAGCAGCTGTTTCAATAAACACTGCAAACTGTAGCCCTCTGCTGTCTCTGGTGCATGTTGGTCTAAGACTATCTTCTCAGGCTGCTTCCCCAGTAAATACTAGCCAAGTGCTGTGAAGACTCTGGAGTCTGCATTTCAGGCTGAAGCCCTTTTGAAAGTTTCTAGAGCAAGCAGTCAGGTTTTCTGTGGCACCCTCAGTGCCTTTTCCCTCATTTTTCTCAACCATATTGAGAACTTTTGAACGTCTAGAAATTTGTCATGTTCCAGAGAGTTTTCTGTGACTCATGTGATACTGAGCCTGATTATCTTGTTGGAAATTAGTCTTCCGTGTGTTAAATTGCATTATGGTCAGTGTTTAAAGCCTGGTTATGAGGCTGGGTTGCAGTGTCTTTGATACTGTTCGTAGAAACAGCCAGAAATGATCCCTAACCCAAATAACAAAGTAAATAAGCAGTGATTTTGAAAAAAAAAATATTCCTGCTGACTAACAGCTTAGGAAAGGAAGCTCTGAGAGGCGAAGGGTGCATTCAGATATGTTCACACAGTCTGTGACAGAGATAGCTTAGACTTAAGAACTTTCTTTTTAGTTCCACGTAGCGAAAGCTCCTGTTCCCAAGACTGTTTCATGCCTCAGATAAGAGGGCACAGTAGAGAGAGTAAGGCTGTAGAGACACTGGCAATACACTGAACAGTGGTGCCAGGAGAAGCCTCCAGCCAGCTGGAGGCTGCTCTGTGCTCAGGTCCTCCCTGAGTTGCCCATTGAGCATCCTAGGGCCAAAGGAAAGGCTGAGCACAAACAACTTCACCTTCAGTGATGGCTAACCAGGCTGGCAGTGCCTGGAAGAGGGGACATGCAGAGGTGACAGAGAGCCCACATGCTGGCTGGTGGCTGGGGAGCAGGTGGCTGTGGCGCTGCTCCCAGGTCCGGCGGTGGTGGGACGGCATCTCTTCCCTGCAGGGATGGACCAGGTGGACCAGGCACTTAGTAGTGGCACTAACCCGAAAGGCTTTCTCGGTGTGCAGGTGGGAATGTTAGACGAGGTTTCTTGAAGCTTGTAGTTCTCTGCTGTTCTGCCTGAGTTATGCCAGACAACTAACTCTGTGAATGTCAGTAATGATTGATGAGGGGAAATTCAGAAGCTGTGACAACAGGTTTGTTGGTAGATTTCTGCTTTCCTGCTAACCCTAAACCTTGGTCAGATAAGTGGAGTTGCTGGAGATGCTCTGGCCGATACACTGCAAGTTCATTCCAGATCCTGGGGCAGTTTTTATTAAGCAGGCGCTGGGGTTTGCTCTCCCTTCCCGTGGTAGTCTTGGAAGCCTTGTGATCGCTGCAGGATAATGCAGTGTGTGTTTGGTTCCTTTGTCTGCTTTTTCTGGCGCTCTCATGTTTGTGATATTAGTTTTATGTTGGTTTTTGGGAGGAGCAGATCTGTTTGTTTTTATTTAACCCTGTGCAGAGTTTCCATGCTGTGACTAGGAGCACATTAGAGTCCAGGGAAATACATGCTGCCAAGCTCCAAGTCTGCTGCAGAAAACAACTGTGCGTAATAAATGAGGAGTTCATATTCTGCTGCTGCTTATGCTTTGTTAACGGATAACCAAGATAATGGAGCCTGTATTCCCGCAGTAGGAAGCTGTGTGTCTGTTGGTTTTGGACCAGACAAGCAGTTTTCAGGTTTATGAAAGTCAAATGCCACAAAATTGACTTAGAAAATTGCCAAAGGTCAATTTATTTTGTATTGTAATGGTGGTGTTTTCCTTTTGATTATGGCAGTTCTGGGTGCTGCGATGGTTCATGGATGGTGTCAGTGCACATGGTTAAAGCTATGGCTTTGCAATACATCAGCATTTCTTTACATTCTCATCTAAAGCAAGACAAGGGGAGGCTTAGGTCTGGAAGCTTGATTTTGCAAGATATATTTATTTTGTCTAACCTCAGTAGTCTAGTCACAAAAGAAACTACAAAAAATCCCGATACGTGAATATTTGCAGTTGCAAATCCTTCGTTTTACTGAACGGAGCAAAGGCCTGGAACAGGAATGGCCTGAGGCCACAGTTTGATATATGCTTTCAGTCGGTGTTGTTGCAGAAGAAGCAATCATGCATCTCCTGGCTTGCTTCCTTCCCTGCCCTGTTCCTTTCCTTGTGATGGCACAAGCACCTGCATGTCAGCATGGTGAGCTGGGTTGAGACACCCCAAAATAATACTGCTGTGCGACTGGAAGAGTTTCTCTGGCTCAGACCTCCTCCATGTGGCTGTACCAACGCATACGCTGACGCAAGAAGGGGTGAATGCATGCTGAGAGACAAGCCTTTGGAGTTCAAGGAGGTGGTCTTTTTCTATAACCCTGATTTATGCAGGTTGAATGTACACAGTCCCAGCGATGAGCCGTGCTTACCCGACAGTCCCTCCTGGATAACCAGACCTGGACCCAGCGCTGGAGGAGGTGAGGTCTGGGAGCAGCGTGGGGAGAGATCCTGCGCGAGGATGAGCAGGCTTTTGGTGCTGGAGAGGTTTGGGCGTCTGAGTTTCAAGCTCCTGCCAGCCAGTACCCAGAGACGCGAAGCTGCTTCAAGTGCAAAGTTCATCCTTAATCAAACAGGGCTCCTGGTGGGGCTGTTTGCAGAAATCACATGAAGGGAGGGGGGAATCATGCTGTCATCACTTCTCCCGGGGCCACAGGGGCCTGAAGCCCAGCCTGAGCAGAGAGTTAAGGAGTAGTCAGGCATCCCCCCTGTTTTAAATCTAGTGCAGATCCTTCCTTTTGAAAGAGGACAAATGTAAGTCTGACACCTCTCCAGATCTGAAACACCTCGCCCAGCGTTCAGCAGTTGGAAGCTTCATTTGCATTCACTGTTTTTCTGCGTTCAGGCTGTTAGGTTGTCTACAAAAAACATGCATTTAGCCAGGTTTGGTGCCTCTTCTAGTAACAGCTCTGGTGCTGCCAGCCCCTGCTTGAGACTTCTTGGGTTTTAACTCCTCCGTTGCCCAGCTGCTGGGGATCTTGTGTTTCATGTGTGCAGAAATAGTGTAAAAAGGCTTGCTGCCATCCCATGAGCAAACGTCTCTATTTTTTGGGTGGTGATAGAGATTTTAAATGTTAAAATCTTGCATTAAAATCTCTGAAAATGGAAGTTCTGGCTCTGTGGAGATTGTTTGTTTTGAAATCCAGACAAATAATCCCGTTGGGCATTGCTGTCACTTTTCACATAACTTTTTTCTTAAAAAAAAAAAAAAAAAAAAAAAGAAGGGGAAAACCCCAAACAAATAAAAAGCTAATCTCTCGATGTTTGGAGAGGTGACTGATGGTCCCCACAGGCACTGTGTATCAGTCAGTGCAGTAATGTGCTTAGGGGTATTGGCATGCCAAGAGCACCACAGTTTAAAAGTCCAGATAATATATGGTAACTGTTCATACTGTATATACATCTTTGTCTGAATCACATGGGGGGGGATGGGAGTTGTTCAGACATACAGCACAGCCAAGGTTTTTTATTTGTTGCGCTTTAGTCACTAGTATCAGTCTCTGGCCAGATGGAAAGCTTTCTGTCGGAATGCCGCTTACCTGCCAATTGAAAAGTAGTGTTGCGCAGGGTTTAGTAAATCCAGGTTACCAAGAACCATGATGTCGACTACACAGAAATCCTTATTTTTTCCCTTTGAATTTAGAGTGAGATCACTTTTGAATCATGTAATGTATAGTGGTTCTTTTTCCCACAACAATTAATAACCTGATAGTATAAGTTAGTGTGTTGGGCACAGTGCTTATAAGCACGGAACAAAGATGAGCACACATGGAATGGGTGTCTGGTTATTTGAACCAGATCGCAAAAGTAAATTAATTCCTTTGTATTGGAGTTCTCAGTTTAACCATGTAGCTCCTTCCTCCAGGATGACCTCTGAATGTGTTTCCAGCTGAGGAGCCAGAGATAACTTGGGAAAACCTTTCCTTAAGAAAAGTAAAACACGTGAGAGGCATGCATGTTTATTGTAGCAGAGTGAGTTAATCCATATTTGCAATAAAACCTTGAAATAATGTTCTGTATTACTTCTATGCTTCTAGTCTTTTAAGAGGCAATGGCTGCTATGGAGAAGAGCGTTGGCATCCTGACTTCTGCATTACTCTGATTTGGCAATAGTGACTCTTTTTAAGCACTTTACCGAATTAATAAAGGCAACTAAAGCAGACACTGGAGGGATGTTCAATTTTTGGGGGTTTCGAGGAAACAGATATCCTGACTAAAGTCATGTTGCATCTGATCTACACAGTCATCCAGAATGCTATTTGTACATCTGGCTAGTAGGCTTGTGGCTGAGCTGGACTCCTGGGCAAAACAAGTTGGATGCTGCCAATGTGGTACATGAGCCTTGGCAGGCCAGGAAATGCTAAATGAGTGACTGAAAAAATATTGGGGAGTGGCTGGTAAGGAGGAGAGTTAACGAGGAATGTGCAATATCACCCTCCTTTTCCTTGCAGCCAAAAGAGAGAAAGATTTGCTTGTGAATTTGGTGGCTTCAGTAGAAAAAGAGGTGGGTTTCAATCTGACAGAGAACCATTTTCATGTCCTGGAACAAAATCTGAAGTTTATTAAATGGTACTTGTATACATTATCTTCAGGTGTTGCCAATGGTAAGATGTTCTGTGTTAGAAACCTGGTAGCACCATAATAGTCCTTGACAAGCAGGTGTAAAAGGGTGAAAGGATTCCCCCAAACACACTCCCCCAGCACTTGGGTGTTATTTGTTAAGAGCAGAATTTGACTTAATCTGTGATAATATGTTGATCCTTAAGGTACCTTCATAGAAAGTAAACTTAAAGCACATTAAAAAGTAATCAAGCCTTCATTAGGCAGGGCTGCTACTGCTGTTTGCAGAAGCTGAGAAGATATAAATAAGGAAATGTTACTTGTCCTCATACTTGACTAATGGGTAAAGGAATCTGCTTTTGGCTGCTGCTGGAGGAAAGTAGCTAAACAGACATCCGATGCGATGCAGCAAGTCAGTTTTGACCTATTTATGGCCTTTTAGTATCTTCCTTATTAGAATTTGACTGTAATAGAGCTGTGGTAGAATTGGCTGTATTGCACATCTGACACAAAACTAGCAACATTCAAAAATCCTGCTGCAACATTAAACTCGAATCCTGTGTACATTTAAGTGAAAGAACTGGTACCATTTAAGTCCAAATATTTTTGACTGTTCATATCGTGCAACACTAAAAAAGGTGAACTTCTTACAGATTTGCTTCTGTCACCTGCTCGTGTGATTATGCCAACAACATGACTAAGGGGTTGCTTAATGCACTCCAGCCTCGAGTTTTGCTAGCAGATGTCTACTTTTGTAGGTACCAAGTGACAAATACCCCAGATCACCATGTAGTGTAACTGCAAAGAGGCTTTGGAACCGATTTCTGTGCAGTTGCTTTCCACGACCATTGTGCTTGTGTCGCACGCTGTTCACAGCACTGTATTTACACCTCTGCCTGAAGTGGTGCGACACTGATCGCTCACCTGGATCTCCCCTGGGTGAGAAGTAGCACTGTCCTGTGTGCATCCAGTGGTGATGGGAACCAGGCGTTAGTGGTCTTTACACCATTACATTTCCCAAATGTGCATCATACTTTACGAGGCACAAAAGTCCTTGCCTTGGGCAGTGTGTGCTGTCCCACCATTCAGGCGTATACACACGTGTGCAGTGCACGTACACACATACATAGTGCACGTACACGTGTACATAGTGCAAAGGCAGCATCCAGCTGGGTGCTGAGCACTGCCCAAGACAAGGAAGGAGCAGGCAGCTCAGTAGCCTTTCCGGAACAGGGAGCCTGCGTGGGTTACTGCCAACTCCCGATGTTCTTTCACAGCATAAGTGAATGTGTGAGATCCTGTATTTAGTGTTCTCCTGTACCTCTGGACAGAATTAGGCTGAGATTAGTTTTCTAAATTAGTGTCTTCCAAATGATGATCATATTACTTTATTCTTTCCGTTGGAGCAATAGAGAAAAGGTTTCTTATTTTTTCTTACTAATTCCTTGAACTTCAGTAGCCAGTCAGCGACATAGCAATTAGGAACCTGCTCAGCAGGCTGCTTTCCTGGGCTGTACCAAACAGAGGAGCCAGGCCTGTGTTATTGGCGGAACTTTTCAAAGCCACACTCCCATTGGGAACTTTATTCTCTTTGCAGTCTGTGTCAAAGAGTAAATAAAAGGGAGTGGGAGCTGGGTCCATAAGTGCCCTGGGATCTGTTGAGAGTCCTTATCTCCCGGACTTTATTACTATTACATGGAGGTGACATTAGCTTTCATGTTTGGTTCTTCTGGTAGGAAAAAAAAATGTTGAATGCAGTGGGGCTTTTGACTTGGGTTTTGTTGGTGTGGGGTTTAAGAAATTTTTATGCCTTGGGTTACTGAATGAATGCACTTACAATGGCATTATAATCCATAAGAGAAGCTTTTATTTTTGTTCTCATGAATCAGCTTTTCCATTTATGTAACTTTCTACAGTTTCTGGAGCAAGTTGTGGTCTTGTTTTGGGAAGTACAGACTTTGTCCTTTGTTCTAGCTATATTCTTGGCTTGTGCTGCAAAATCTGAGCTGTGGTGTGGTACCTTATGCCTGGATAATGCCCCATTGCAGACAGACCACGTGTTTCCAGATGTGATGCAACCTACAGGTTAGGTTGCAAAAAGCTTTCACTAGCCTGGATTTTTCCCTCCAACCCTGCTCTGGGTGGTGGTTTTGGATCCTCTCACCCCAGGACTTTTTCCTGCTTTTAAAAAGTGTCTTCCAGAACCACACATGAGAAATGGGAATCTGGTTGCTGCTCTCCCATTCCCTCCTTCCGTGCGTCCCTGGCTGGCACATGGTGCTGGTTCAGCCCGGGGACAGTGGGCGCCCGGTGGCAAGAACCATGTCCAAGCTTTTGGGAGCAAACCACAAGAGAGGGCTGCTGGAGCAGCTATGCAGGATACGTGTTGATATGCCATGGGCTTTCCCCAAAGGCCCTGGAGGGAGAGAGTAAGTACATATGGAACCCATCTGGACGCTGCCTAATTTCTTCAAAAAAAGCAGCACAAGTAGAGCATGAGCTTTTCCAGTCTCCTGTGTTTGATTTAGGTCACATAAGTTCACGGTGGTTTTGCTGTATTTGTCCTCAATCTCATTCCTTGCAGATCAGAAACCAAGCATTCGGAGAGAGAATGATGATATTACTACATGTAGTGCGCGGCCTAAAATAGACAGAACAACGAAGTGGTTTGAGTTCTGTAATGATAATTGCCCAGACCTAAAAATAGGTAGGTGTTCTACCAGGCGGAGAGAAGTAAGAGTGAGACACAAATCGCTGGGAGACACCGCAGAGACAGCCTGCAAAGCTCTGATCAAGCAGGCCCTTTCTGTAGGCGCCTACAAGTTTCCCACCCTTTGACTGCCATTGACAGTGGATGGTGGCCACCAGCACTTCTGAATTTTAAGCTAATATGGGGAGAAGGAAATCTGGCTTGTTCACACAAATCAAAACCACAAAAAACATTTTATACAAAAAACTGGCTCCTTGAATGTTGCCGAAAGCTCTGACGGAGGCCAGGACCAAGCCTGCTCGGAGGTGTTGTGTCTCTGGAGGAGGTCCTGCTGTAGTGTCCTGGGGGTGGAGAACAAGATTAGGGGGGCCAGCAGGAATCCGTGACATTTAAATGCATAGCTGAGCTGCTGTGCTGTTTAACTCCTACAAATTATGTTGTACTGGGAGGCAAAATTATAAGTGTTTTGCAGCTAATTTGCAAGTATTAGCTTGTACATTAGCAACTCGCATGAGGAAGGCATTATCATTTTAGACAGTATAGATGAGAAATGTAAATAAAAAAAAAAAACAAAAAAAACCACCCAGCTTTTTTTTTTTTTTTTCATTCCACAAAGTGGCTGTGAATAGCCATAGTGTTAGCCAGCCACTGCAGCAGAGGTGGCCAAATCCTAAAGTCACTAGAACATAGAAAATAAACATGGCTTCTAATGGACATATTTAGCTTTTAGCCTCACTGGTTGACTTCTTGGGCTGTGTAGCACTGCCCCAGCACCAGCCCCAGGGGCAGGACTGGTGCCTGGCGGGTGTTTTTAGCCGCCCAGTTTGCCTTCTTGTAGGGGCACGGTGGGAGTGGGCTGGGGCAGGGTGCGTGGCTCAGCCCGTGAGATGTCCTGCAGCAAGTTTATTTGTCTTGGCAGCAGCACAACATTCCTGCTGCTGCCCCGCTCCCTCCAAAGAAAACCACTTTTTGACTATTTTCACCTCAGCTGCGAAAGGACGGCACTGCTGGCTGCCACCGGAGTTTACTGAAGATTCCTTGTGCTGTGCTTTTCCCGTTGGCTGCTTAAATTTGAGCTTATCAGTCTTCAGAAGATACTGAACCATTTGAAGAACTGATGGTTACAAGTCTGGCTACAAACATTAGCATCATCTGGGGATTTGAACTTCTTCAGCTTTCTGCACAAAGCAGATACCCCCTGTGATTTAAAGAATTGCCCCCGTAATGATGAAACAGTGTGTTTAAAATCCTCAGTGGCTTAAAATGGAACCACTTTAAAGATGTTGTGGCTTTTCCTTATCTAGAACCCAGAAGGCTGGAATTGGAAATGGTGAAAAAACCTTTTAAAGCTGGTTTTGTCTTTAAACTAAATTGAGAGGCGTGAAGATCTATATCTGTTTTCAGGTGTTGCTTCTCTTCTGTCCTAGTGCTGGCTCTTGTCTGCGAGGTTGGGAGAGGCAGCTCAGGCCACATGGTCAGCAGGAGCTGGATGCTATAAGAGATCATACAACCGTGGCTGGGAAGTTTATAGCAAATCTCTTTAAAAGTTCTTTTAAATCCTTACAACAATGTATGAGCCATTTAATTGCATCTTTGGGTGGGGGCAGGGGGGGGAAATCTGGGGGGTTTTCCCTGCATGGAGGTCAGGACCCACAGAAACGGCAGAGAACGCCTTGTGCCAAGTGCCAGAACGGCAGAGCTGCAGCCACTTTATCGGCACAGGAAGGTTTGTTGTGTGACCAAAACAGCAGCACTCAAACTGTAAACTTACTTTGGGTTCCAGTGGTCCATAAATAGATTTCCAAAACATGTCTATTATCCATCAAGGAGTTTATTTATAAACTGAAAAAATAACAAGACTTAAACAAAACCCAAGCCCCCCTTTTGGCCAGCAGTGCAAACTAGACTATTTTGTATGTGTATCCCTGTGTATACCAAATAAGATGGAAACTTCTTTGAGGTTTATTTCAATAAAGCATTTAAAACAACTGTTTCCTTGCAGTGGGGTAGTGCTGGGAGAGGCTGGCTGTCTGACAGCCAGTTTACAGTCCTGGCTGGAGCTGGGGATGGAGCATCGCGTGCTCGCTGGACCGAGATCCTGCAGCATCGCCCCTGCATTCTTTCTGTTTATTATCTTTTTCTTGACACACACCCCCCTCACCCCCACCCTCCCCCGCCGGAGTAAAGATTTGGAGGATAAAAAAATATTGAGTCTAAAGTGCTGCAGCATTTTCTGGAAAGTTTTTTCTGCCCGCTTTGGGGTTAAAGCTCTATTTTTGATGGACTGCGATTTGTTGGGAAATGTCATCCACCTCGACTCTTGGCAGCTTTGAGGGGGTTTCTCTTCCGTTCCTGATGTCATTCATTGATGCAAGTTAGACCCTTTTTCCTGTGAGGGCGGTGAGCCCCTGGCCCAGGGTGCCCAGAGAAGCTGTGGCTGCCCCATCCCTGGAGGGGTTCAAGGCCAGGTTGGACGGGGCTTGGAGCAACCTGGGCTGGTGGGAGGTGTCCCTGCCCAGGGCAGGGGGTGGCACTGGGTGGTCTTTAAGGTCCCTTTCAACCCAAACCATTCTACGATTCTATGATCTTAGAACAGTAAATTTAACTTCTGATGTGTATTCAAGTGAGGGAAATACTTGTTCATAATTCTTAACTGCTCATTTTCATAATGTTATTCTGTGCATACGCTCTGTTGAAAGCTTACTGTTTCATGATTGACTTGTAACTGGAAAGGAAGAAAATCTTGTTACACAAGGATATCTTAAAAAAAAACAGTCTGCTAGAACCGTCAGCCTCTAATGGTCCTTGTGCGGATTTTGTATGCAGATTACAGCTTGGTGGTGAGACTTCGCCTAACTGCCAATAACTTGCCATAAAGCTATTTCTGTTTCTGGAACAGACATTGAAAGCCAAAAGCAAGTGAAAATAGATTCATTTGGTTAAACGTTTCCTTTCAACCTTACCTTAGGGCCATCAGCAAAAAGTATAATGTTACCACTCACCTGAGTAATTTTAGACGTTTTTCCCCCAAGAATGCCCCGAGAAGTGTGAGTCAGTGTGTTCAGGCTGAGAAACCAGGTGTGTGTTTCTGGGGTGAGGGGTAAAGGCATCTGTGAGCAAAACTGGCTTTCACGAGGGCATTCTTACTTCCCCAAGGAGGGCAGCGGTGAGCTCCAGCAGGATGTGGCCCTTCCTCTCGGCAGTACTGACTTCTGCTGCTCTCACCCCAACCCACCTCCTTCCGTCCCTCTGTCTCCATCCCACCTCCACCCCTGGGATTTTGCCCCATCTCTATCCATCCATTTTGCTCCATCCCATCCGGTCCTGCCTGCAGCCTCTTTCCTTCCTTGCAGTTGTCTAACCATCCCTGTCTGTGACTTCTCTGTCATTCTTGTGCTTCTGTGTCTATCCAGGAGTCCTTCTGCCTCTCCAGTGCTGGTCCCCAGCCTCAGGACCCTGCCGGAGCAGCGTTGCTCTTAGCTCCCCGGCTCCTGCACTGACTGTATGCACGTTCCCGACTCTCCGCTGGTGCTCTCTGCCCTGCAAAATGTGTCAGGAGCACTCAGTATAAACAAGGATTTTCGTGTTTGCAAACTGTGGTTAGCTGCAGCTTCCAGGCCAAAATAGCTTTAGACATGACAGTTGTTTGCGTAGGATGAGGTATGGTATCTGGAAAGGCACTGGCCGGTGTCCATGCCCGGTTAGGCAACTGGGAGAGGTTTTTTGGGAAGCGAGTGCTGTGTGTTGACAGGCACATCCTGAAGAAAGGCTCCTTGCTCCTTCCCAAACATGGGCAGCAGGAACCATCTTCCAGGCTCTTGTCCTGAGGAGAGCATATGCCCTTTCAAGTAAGACAAAATACCCTGCAGTGGCAGCAGGCATCTCTTGCTCTATTTTAGGCACTTCCTGTGGTATTCCAGCGCCTGAGATTAATAGAAGTTTTCTAAATAAAATCCCATAAAACAATGCGAACTGGCAGCTCGGTGTCTGTTCTGACAAGCGGTTGGTGCCACATTTCTCTGGAGCATTTAGTGCTCTTGTGTAAGTGCTGGTCACCATGGTCGGAAGACTTGTGTGAGGAGCTGGGAGGAAGACGTTGCCTCTCCATCTTCCAACTCAATTTTTTTTTTAATTTGGCCAGAAAACTAGGGCTTCAAACTAGTATTACTTGTGCATCAACACCTTGCTGCTCTTTACAGTTCTTTAGAGAATTACTTCCTTTGACCACAGATGGATTGAGTGAGAGTGGTACAGAGACTAAACTGCCATGCTTGCCTTCCACATTGTGCCTTTTCTAGCAGAAAAAACACGTTTCCAGCTTTGCTAGCTCTTCATAAGCAAGCAGAGAGGGTTATCTGCTGAAATAGCCCTTCGTAGCCGTGGTTATGAACTTGGGATCCAGTTGTGCTACCTGTAGCTGAAAAAAACCCCCAGAGACTGTCCTTGCTCCATGAAGCTGGGAGAATGAGCAAAAACAGAGCAGAACAGGCAATGTGGCAGTGTAGAGAGATGTTCTGCATACGTATGTCGAAGAGGAACACTGTATTTAAGCTCATATCGTACGAAGTAATGGCAGCATAGGGTAGCCAGAGGCATTTTCTTCGTGTTGAAGAAGAATCTTCGTGGCTGAGATAGTCCAGCCTCATCAGACGGGGTGGGAAAGGACTGAGGTCTGCCTTTGAAGGGGTTGCCCTGTGAGACCCAGCTGAGATACTGTGGGGAACGTGAGGATGTGTCGATGGCTAAAATGAGTTTAAAAAATAAGAGAGTTCTCAGGAGATCAAAATGCTAATTACTGGCAAACTTGGAGCTCTTGTTTTACGTGGGAGAGTGTATAGTTTAATAGTAGATTGGGGAAAAACTTAGTTTTTTTTCTTAAAAATTCTGTGACATCTCAAAGTGCGTTCTCGCTAAGCAGCACATTTTGGACAAGTTAAGGACCTGAGAGTAATGAAAACTAGCTAGACCTGTAATTTACAAATGGTGGGAAATGGTTAATTAAAATGTAACTAGTTTGTGGAAAAAAATTTCCATTTATTCCTAGGTCAGTGTGTTGCCTTAGATACTGACCACTGGCAAAGGAGTTTACAGTTACAGGGACCTTTCCCTTATTTTAGTCCTACAGAATTGTTCATGGAGGAAGTGGTAATTTTTTTTTTCCTCTGAGCTGTGTGACACGAGGGAGAAAAACCTCCCCAGACTGCTTCCTCCTGCTGCGACCCCTGTTATTAAAGGCAAGCGAAGAAATTTCTTGCCAGTAGATTCGAGTCTGCTGAGAAATCTTTTTCTATGCAGCCCGTAACATGAATTGTTTCCTCAGGGTGGTATTAACTTGTCCATTTTTATTTATTTTTAGCCATGATGAAAATTAGCTAATGCCCAGTGCTGTTCTGTTTAAGGGTACAGGGGTACTTGCGAATGGAGTTTACCGGCTCCTCTGCCAGCACGTTAGGAGGAATTACGTTGGCTCTTGCAGCCCTGTGCAGGCAACTCCCCCGCTGAAGCTGGGAGAGCTGGGAGCACGTTTTCCCTCCGTCGGGAGAGCAGGGCTGGTCCCTGTGCCCTACACTGATGCAGAGGGAGATCTATTTATCCAGTTTTTTTTAAAAACAAACCACCCCACCCAAGGTCTTGTTGAACCTGGACTGGTTCCCCATCGTGCATCGTCGCGCAGCCAGCAGCGATGGCTCCAAAGGAGCTGCTAAAGAACAAGTCGCTGGATGCTTAAAGGCTGCCAAGGCATGGGAGATGCCGGGTTCTGCTCTCCCAAACCGCACCCTTCCAGGGCTGCACTTTTCCTGCACTAAAACCTTGCGCCCGCCCTCCAGCCCCCGGTCCCGGTGCGGGGCTGTGCGAGCCGGGGTGCAGGCACCATATTTGGCTCCTGGTTGACTGTGCCCTGACCCCGGCGCTGCTTGCCCGGAGCTGCCGGTTTTCCCTTCGCCGTATATGGAGAGGCTGCTCGGGAGAGCTGCGGGCTGACCTGAATTAGAAGCAGTGCAACATCTGTATGAAGCCCTGCTTTTGTTGCACTGAGCTAATTAAGTTAAAGCCAGGCCTTGGACTGGTTTTTTAGTGAAGGGAATAATTTGAAGAGAACAAATTTGCCATTAAATCCCATTTTTTATTGTTTGCCAGGATGCGCATGCTTATAATTTCCTTTACGGTGGTAAAGTCATGCAGAGGAAGAACAGAGCGTAAGCAGAAGATCTCTGTATCAGGAAGTCACTAATTCATATATGACAGTAATAAAAACCATCTTTCTTGTAAAAAGCCAGCACAGTCTTTGCCGCACAGATCCTGCTTTTCACTTGGGTGCTGTGTGAGTGCGCAGAGGAGGGGCTGCAGCAGGTGTGGGATCTCATCCAGCCTGTGCGGTCAGCCCCCCAAGACTTCTCCTTGAGACGAGCAGGGACAGGGGACGCAGCTCTCCAGAGTCCGTACCTGCCGCCGCTGAAACCAGGAGCGGAGCAGAAGAGGGTTTTTTCTGACCAAAGAAATGCAAGCCAAAATTGTTGTAGGATCTTACTGTTAACAATGACTTTATGAGATCTCTGTTGGGAAGTCCCTTGCAGCGAGGTGTGTAGCCTACGTGAGGAGGACAAAAACCTGGACTCTGGGAAGGGTGGGTTCAGCCTGTGCTTCCAGGGGCACAAAGGAAGCAGGTTGTACCTCAAATGTCCCTCCAGCAAACTTCTCCGCACCTGAAAAAACAACATTCCCCTAAATTAATCCTGAGGCCCGGCCAACACAGCCTCTGCAAGAGGAGTGCTCGCACCTTTGCCTTTGGTTGGAGACCTTTAAGGTTCACAACTCTCACACGTGTATAGGTGCAGTGTCTTTAGACTTTAGCCTGTTCAGTTACATAGGAAACAAGTCAAGGCTCAGATATGACTCTTTAGAAGGTACTTTTTTGTTCTAAGAATTTTCTTACCGCTTCCATTTTCAACCTGTTTTACACCCCTTTATTTCTACGTTGAACCGGAATTGCATAATCAGCAGCAGAAAAAATGGTTTGACTGTTGTTTCCTTTTTCTCTCCCCCCGCTCTTTTGTGACAGATCAAAAAGCAGCAACAAGATGTGTTAGGTTTCTTGGAAGCCAACAAAATTGAATTTGAGGAAAAGGATATCGCTGCCAATGAGGAGAATCGGAAATGGATGCGCGAGAACGTCCCCGAAGACAGCCGGCCAGCAAGCGGGAACCCCCTGCCGCCCCGGCTCTTCAACGACAGCCGGTACCTTGGGGTAAGGAACGGCTCCAGGTCTCCATCTCTGCTCGTCACAGTCCTCTTTCTCACTGCCATAGCCTATGCTTTGCTGTTGTGATCAGCAAGAAAGGACTTGGCCAGCTGTACGTTCAAGTGTGCCAACTGTGAAGGGCATGGAAGGTGTTAGACACTTATCCCTCCTCTTGGGCTTTTAATAATAATTGATTCTTCAATATTTCAGTTCCACTACAGAGGAGAGATTAGAATTTGGACCTCCTGATTCTCAGATCATTGTGCTACTTACTGGAATGCCCCTACCACCACCTTTAAGTGTGTATATATATATTTTTTTTCCCTCTTACGGCTCTGAAAGTTTACAGGGCTTTTAATTCTCATGTTCACAATGATTGTGAACTAACACTTCACAGAAATCTGGCACTGTTACACCAGCCTTATGTTCTGCAGCAAATTCAGAGAGCTGTTCTGTCTACATGGGGTTTGCTGATACATGTGGATCCCAGATCATTCCGTAGTCTGTTAATCTTCCAAAAGAAGTGCCCATATGCAGTGATGTCTGCCATGACCATGTAGCAGTTTTCTGATCCTCCTTGGGATCGGTTTTCCTGTGCCGCTTTCAAAATGAAGGCTCTTGCGGTCCACTTACTCCAGTGCCTTGAACAGATTAAAACTCATGTTGCAAATACAATTCCTACTTGTAATTATTTTAATGCTTGATCAAAAGTAAGTTGCCCTGCAGCACTTCTACTCAGCAGGCCATGCTTGAATGATTATTAGATTAACTTTTAATTTTATTTTTAAAACTTAATATCTTCTGAAAAGAGCTCACAGTATGCATTCCTCTGGTGCTGTGCGTTGGTTTCTAAGTCATTTTGCAGCCTGGTTCTGACCTGCAAAGTCTATAACTCAGAACCTGCCAGTTCTGGACCTTTGTGAGGCGATTCTTTGGCTACTGGAAGAAATTATTCTCAATGTGACAGGATTTTTTTTTCTTGCTTGTAATAAAAGCAGAACTTCAAACAATATCCACAGTGAGATAATGTACCACTTGGCTCTCAAAAATTTTACTGACTGGTTGTGACACGGGAAAAGGTTGGTTTGGAGTGACAAATGTTATGATCAATAGTTGTGTGCAGCTGAAAGCTGAGAAGGGGCGAGTCAGAAAGAGTTGAAAATCTGTATTCAGTTACCTCTCTTTAAATCCAAACAAACGAAAAAAAGAGGCAAATATTTCTGTACCGGTAGGAAGTCCAGTTGCAACAGTATCACCTTTCTCCAGTGGTGTACCAGAGCTTGAGGGATGCAACCAGGTCACTGCGCAGTTGTCCTTTATCAGTGAAATGTTGCCAAATTTCTGCTGCATTGCTGCAGCTGTGCAGCAGCACGGGGCTTTACTGCGCTGTGGTGTGGGACAGGAAGAGAAAAAGCTGTATGCACCTAGGTCTGGATTCTTTCTTATCAGAGGTGCTTCTAATCAATCCCCGACTGCAATCCATGGCAGTTCTGTATACAGTAATTTTGGGGAGAGGGATATAGATGCTTCAGGCCAGTTCTTGCTGTGGGTTTATTTCATCCCCAAATTTTTGGCTGATGTCACTTTGAACTTCTGAAGTTCCGTCAATTTGTGTAGCTGGATTCAAGTTACTACAGTTTAGCCTTCAGGAAGGTAAAAGTTAATTCCGTGCCCACATGCTTGAACTTCTTTATGTCTTTATCTGATCCATCTCAGGCATGAACTTCCCTGTTTGTTTCGTCTGATGCAGCATAACTGGCAGAGTAATGAGCAAATTGACTTTTATTGGCCTGTGCACAGCAGAAAGGCTGTAACTGTAGATGCCGTGCAAGTTGGCATGAACCCTGCTCCTTAGTCACAGGCATTCCTTTCCTGGTAGATGCTACAAAGCAGACAGCCAGACTATGCACTAGCAAGATAAATAACCCCTTTGTTATCAAGCAGCCCCAGTACTGTCAACAGAAGGGCTTCAGGGAGGATTTAACATAATCATACACATTTTTATCAAACTAGCACCCGAATGCTGCGTGTACAAATCGAACAATAATGTGACATCCCTGATCTCTAGGCAGTTTGAATCCGCTGTTCCCTGTACTTTCTTCTGTTCCAGCTGCCACAGCCTCTTCTTCGAGCTTCTCCTGCTCTGAACATGCTGCTATTTTCAAACAGCATTTGCTATTTCTTAGGCTTTTGGCTACCAGACGGACAAGCATGAGAAGCAGCGTGCCCTTAATGGCAGCTCTCTCCCTGACTTCAGCCCGAGACTGAGCCTGCTCTGAGCTGCTGTCTTGCCTTGGGTCTCTCAGTCAGGACTCCTGCATCAAAACATTCCCCAGTAAAGCTGGAGAAAGCTGGTGCTGTTGCTTCAGTTAAAAAGGGAGAGAAGGAAAGTCGTAGGACAGATACGTGCTGAGTTTGGAAATGGGAGTGAGGGAAGGATGTGGTAACTCAGATGACAGTGGACTTGCACAAACCTTCTGGGTGCCTTTGGTCAGTGTTTGGCAACTGCTGTTGCTGAGCCGCACTGTGGGGTTTTTGCTTGCTCTTTCCTAACTTAGCAGACAACTAAGCCGTGGTGTTTGTACTCCATACAGCACTACATTCTGCCTCAAATGTAAAAAAAGCGAAGGAAGCATGGTTATTTCTTTTATTGTTTCATTGTTTTTCCCTTACTTTTCTTGGGAGGTGGCTGTGCATATTTAGAGCAAGTGTAGTGCAATGAGTACAATGAATAGTCCTACCTGATTTCCTTCATTTGCATAGACTAATCATTAATGGGAAACATGATGGGAAAGGATGTACTCTCAGTTTACAGGTTTAAATTTAACTTTTAAGAGGTTTAAGAGTTAATGTCCGTGGTTGCACAGTTGCTATTGCTAACCAATAATTGGCAGTGGCACCTGTGGACATCAGTGTTTCTGATGACAAGGTGCGGGCTCAGCCCGCTCCTGCAGGAGGGACATCCATGCCAGACCAGTGACAACTGCCTTGTGACAGAGGCTGTCCCTCTGGGAGAGGCGGAAGCACCTCACAGCAGTGTCTTTTTGCTACAAATAGTGAAATTCCCAGCTTCTCACTTTTCAGACAGTACAGTTTATATGGTATTAACGCTAATGATAAATATGTCAGGTGACACTCTGAATTTTGCATTCGGCCACAGGAAGCCGTTTGCTTGGGTTGGGTAACACACCAAGTTGAGCGACTGTTTCTGACGATCCATACTTCTTTTGTTTCCACCCCCTCCCTGACTCCCATGGTGAAGGACTACGAAGCTTTCTTTGAAGCGCGAGAGAACAATGCAGTATATGCCTTTTTAGGCTTGACTGCGCCACCTGGTTCAAAGGTAGGTGTGTGCGTTTCTCACAGTAAACCACAACCTGTATTTTACACCTTGTTCTTCTCTGCTCATAGTAGGATATTTTATATGTTCTGTGGTTGCCCCAATCAATCGACCTGCTGTTCTGATACTCAGGCTCCAGAGACTAACTTCCAGGCTTCAACATCACAGCAACAGGCCAATGCCATGTGCTGGTTTCTCTGGAGGATGCTGTGTTCCGTGGAGGCATCTTCCTCCCCCTCCTTCTACCAGAAGAACTCAGTTTTTGGTATCCTCACTGCAGAGCCACCTTGCTCTTTTTTAAGTTAATGGAACAGCTTTTGTTGCGTTGGAAAGAAGAGCAGGGTCAAATTCTTCACTAGTAATAATTGTCTCTTACCACTGGACTTTTTTTTTTAATTGTACACACTGGGAACAAGTGAAAGAGTAGTTAATATTTGCACCGAAGAGTGCACAAGAAATCTAGATGAAAAAAATTGCCACAAAACCAAAGAATTCTTTCAGTTCAGTAAAAAAACTTAATTCACGTGAAGTTGTGATGAGATTTTTGTCCTAGAAAATACCTTGAAACCAGAGTCACTGTTTTTGAAATAATGCGGTCTTGCTTCAGAGTAATTTTTTCCTTCAGCTTGTTATCTGAAGCCTTGTTTTCCTTTGCCAATTACAAACTGGGTTGCTGCTTTGCGGATGCAACGGGCTGGAATTCTCCTTTTGATTTTGATAGGATGGGACAAGCCTGCTTTATACGTTTCACTTGACAGCAGCAGGATCCTCCAGGTCACTTCCAGCTTTCTTGTTCCAGTGGATAAACACGCCGGTTCCTTTCAACTTTTTTCATGTAAGAGTTGAAGGTCATGCTGTGCACATCACTAAGAGACCTAATTTTAAAGATGGATGATGATCCATCAATGGTGAGCATTACAAGCTGTGGGTCAGGCTGAAGCAGTTTTGGGAGCCACACTCATTTGTAGCAGTAGCTCCACTAATGTGAATGGTGTAGTGAGGAAAAACTCTGCCTTGTACAGCAAGTTGCAGAGAGCGAAACCTGTTATACATGCCCCAGCATCATGAGTCACCGGTGTCAGAAGGCCGGCTGGCGCAGGGCAATAGTCATGTAAGTCTTATTTAAGTTTCTTGGAGCATCTGCCCAGCGCTGCACAAAAGAGTATGCAGGATGGAGCCAAGGAGTGAGAATGCAGCCCTGAGACCACAGGATGCAGGGAAGCTCCTGCATTTCCCCTCGCGGCTGAGATCTGGGAAGCGCAGTGGTACCGGAGAGCAGTTGTTGCCATAATGAATCAGGTCATCTGTCTCTGTAATGTTTACGAACATCGCAGCTCACTTAACCTGCCAGATTGCAGAAGCAGTCTGCATGGCTGCTAGTTGCTCTGATTCTGTTCTGAGGGATGCTCCGATTCTGTCCTCACCTAAGGAAAAGGTGGGTTTTAAAAAGGAGAAATATAATGCAGTTGTACTCTGCTGAATTTTCATACTGCTTGCTTGCTCCAGCTCAGAGAGGTGCATTTGAGTTGATGAAGATAACCTTTGCGTAAGTGACCTTGTACCCAGTGTATTCTGCTCTTGGTCTGACTTTTGGTATCCGTCCCACAATTACATGATGTCAAATCAAGCTGATTGCCCGCTGCTGGGAGGAGAAACTGATTTGTAGATGCTGAAATTGGCATTTACAGCATAGCTGCATGCAGCTTGGATATAATACTGTAGTTAATGACATTGCAGCTTTGTATGTCGCTACATAAAATGGAAGGAGTCTGGAATCATCACCCTGCGTGTGATTGCAAGAGAGGACCTTGACAGCAAACCCCCATTAAATGTCATCATGTGAGATTTGGAAGTTAGTTGACTCCAAACACGAAAGTCCAATATTAAAGCTAAAGAAGAAGGGCTTAGAAGTGAGCGTGGGAAATGGAAGTAACTCTTTACTGAGCCCTGGTGGTTCGATTTGTGTTTTGGGCACTGAGAGTGCAATTGGACCTACAAACCCTGGGAAAGGTCGGCATTCAATTTATCTTAAATAGCCCTACTTCAGGCAATATGGGTGGGTTTTAAAGGGAGAGGATTTTGTGAGTTACAGGCTGTGGTTAATTAAGGAGTGACAGCATGCTCAGTGAGGGGTCTCAAGGGAGAAATAAGGAACAGTATGGAAGAGGGATAGTGTCAAATCTGAAAAGCCGAGCCTTTCCCAGGTACCTTGGAGGACCACGCCAAAGGAAATGGAGTTTGACCTTCAAGACAAATAGATCAGCATGTTCTCTGAGTCATTTGTACCCCCTTTCCTGGAGATGAGGGAAGTACCTCTCCAGCTTACCACTGTCTGTTTTGAAGATAAGTACTTTGTCCTGCATTTTCTGGCAAAAACCCCAAAAAAGCTAGACGTCACTTCTGTAGTGGCCACAACTGGTTAATGGAGTTGTTACAGAGCCAAGGGAACCATCTCCTCTTTCTTGCCATTCAAAGAACCACTTGTCTTTTAGAGAATATCAAACATCCTTTTATTTTCCCAAGCGTTGTAGTCCTTTTTAATCTTTCCTTTGTTTTTCACCTGCCTTTTCTGCCATGAACTGATAGGATGCCCTCTCACAAGCCGCGTGGGTGCACGGTGACATCCCGGCTCTGCTCTGTCACCCTGCGCCCTGCGGCCAGAGGAGCGGAGCGCAGCCCGGGAGCACGGCAAGACCTGAGCCAGCGTCCCAGCAAGGCTGTTCCCACGCCCCTGAGTTAAAAGGCAGCCCAACGCGACACGCTTGGGCAGACAGCCAGGAAAAGCAGAGTGATCGACCACGTCTAAGATAACGGAGATATGCGTGGTACTTCCTGCCCTGCAGGCCGGGGTCACCCACCGCATCCCCTCTCTTATACAAGTCTTACAGGCTTCTCGGAAATTCCCTTCTTAGTCCTTCCTTTTCTTGTTTTTTATTCGTTTAGCGTACTGGCTCATCTTAACAATGATATTGTTGAGTCTGTTATCGTCAGTATTTCTACACAGTCACCAAAGCAAACAACTCCATTACATAAAAGTTGCATTTAGCAGATGTCAAACTTTTTCCTTCAAACTAAACCATGCTGTTCGCCCTGAAGTGCCGCAGCGAGAGCACTGTGACTGTTCATCTTTTTGTAGGCCATGTTGCTGCTAACAGGTAATTAAATTAACCTTCAACCAAAAGTACACTTGCAGAAACCATCTTCAGAGAAAAATTCCTTTTGCATTTCTTCTGCTGTCATTCTGTTCCCGTTTGTGACCACCTTACAAAGACTGAAAAATGCAGGCTATTGTTTTTTAACGTTCCTTCTGAAACATACTGAGAATTAGAGAATAACTGGTATGTCTGCTGAACTGTTCCTCTATCGGAATGTTTTCATGTAGCCAGAGGGCACCAGGTCTGTCCGGGTCCCTTGAAGAGCTGCGGGTTGGCAGCCCCAGGCATGGAGAGATGGTGGTAGGCAGGAGCGGTTCCCGAGGAGCATGTCCCCGCTGGCTTCACCCCAGCAGGGAGCTGGGATTACTCAGCAGCGCCGGTGCCAGGACTGACCCGCTGCCAGCCCCGGGACGGAGCCACGTATGGGTCTAATGCTGGAGCATCCCCGAGGTCCGACTGAGGACTCGCAGGCTGCTCTGAGCACCCTTCTAGAAGACAAAAGCTAAATGCAGGCCTTCAGTCGGTGGGTAGGGTTTAGTTCAGAAAGGAAATTGTGTCTCTGCTGGGATCTCTTTTTTTTTTTTTTTTTGATATGGAGACTTTCACTAATTCAGAATTCCTTTTCCATTTAACTGTAGTTCTTCAAATCTTTGATCTCTAAATAATTCTTCTGTCCTAACATGAAATGAAGGGTAACTCGTCATATCTGATCTTTTTTTTCTTTTTTTGTTTTCAACTTTTATGGTCAAAGCTGGCCGTGGGCAGAGGTTGGAATATTCCTGCAGGTGCTACGTGAGCTAGCTCCGAATGGGAGTTAAAGCCAGCACCGTATGGGACTCGTTTGATAATGTCATAGTAGGCAGCGGTGACTTCCCTCGAGTTGGGTTCGGTGCTGCTGAGTTCTTTATCACGTATTGCTGCAATTCTTGTTACGTCGCATGTTGGTGCCTAACACAGGTCTGTGTAAGTCAGCGCCTTTCATAAAATACTGATCTGTGTAATTCTGTTCTGCTTTTTCAGGAAGCTGAAGCACTGGCAAAGCAGCAAGCGTGAATTTCAACTGCCTTAAATGTTCTGTAAAGGGAATTTCCACAGCTTTTTATAAAATAGTACAATTGTCTCTGCTTCAAGAAACGTAGATGTGATTTCTAACATTTGATTGGTGCTTGCAGCGTTCACCGTACAAAATACCAATCTGAAGACAAGACGAAAATGCGAACATGACGGTAGAGAGCGCGGAGTGTTTTATTACCAAGTTGGAACCATAGGAAACGGAAACAATTAGACAGGAATGATTTTCACGTAGTTTAAACTGTCTTGGCAATTCATCCATTTTGTGTAAACTTAAAGAAACTATTTTAGTACTAATAATAAAGATGGGGTTATACCTAGAGATCCGACTATTTAAAATATGGAAAACAGCATCTAAAACCTTGTCAGATACTAACTTTAGTGCCTGAGTTGCCTCAAAAATGTTACTGAATTACGCAGTAATTTTTCAGTGTCTTTTCTGGTTTCAGATGAAATTGTAGGTGGGATTGTGTAGTATAGGCATTGTAGTCACTTTTGAAAGTCGTGTTTGTTCTTTTGTAGAATGAATATTTAAGATTTGTATTGTAACACACTGTACAGATGATGGAAAAAAAACAAACCAATGCCGTGTATTTCTCATTTAAGTGATCCGCGTGGGCTCTTTTGACACAGAAAAAAGGGATTTGGGCAATGGACAGCCTTTCCATTGGCAAGTTCATCCCGCAGCTGCCTAAGCGTGACTCGATTCCATCCCTGTGTGCAAGAGTCGCTGCAGCTCGGTGAAGTATGCGCTAATTCCCAAGCAATGTTGCAAATAAGCCAAAATGGCCAGAAATGGCATTTCCTTACCTGTGTAAGGGTGAAAGCCTTTAATGTATTTCTCTACAAAAATACCAGTTCACACTGCTTATAGCATTAGGCATTTTACTGCATGTTCGAGTAGTCATTAGATTCATATAGTATTTTTTCAAATGAGGAAATAAATGTTTGAACAGCAAGAACTATTGTAATTAAGGAAGACTTTTTTCACAAGGCTTTTTTTTTTAAGGTTTAAAAACTTTTTTTCCCATCGTTTTTGCCATACCATGACGCTATTACAGGAATTGCAAATCTATTAAAGTGTCTTGTATTGGTGAATTTACCACGTGCAATATTAACCCGTCTGTTCTCCCAGCGCTCATGAGAAGGTCTGCATTTCTTGGCCTTATTCTGCAAAAACACAAATAATTGCAAGTGCCCTGAAGGATAAGAAACAGGTTTAAAAAGTGTGGGGGTAATTTAAAATGCATTTTGCACCACATAATGTACTTATTCCCCAAAAGCAAAAAAAAAAAAAAGACAGTAAGAAAGATAATTAGTCCTTGCTATAGTTAGAGGATCATTCTAACAGCTCCGCACAGGCACACGGTGATTTTCTTTGCTTTCTGAAGACAGAGGAGCCGGTGCTGCAGATCCGCAAAAGGCTGCAGCTCACCATCGCCGCACGGTTACTTTATGCTGCTGCTGTCAAACACGTGCAGTGCTTTTAAAATACTTTCTGAAACAGATTACAGTTCATAGTTTCCAAGTCTGAAATCAGGAACAGGATAAAAGTAAAAACTTAGGTTTACAAAGATGTTCTGAAGTGCTGTAATTAAACACTTCCCTCGCCAGCTTTTCTCTGGGGCTTGTGTTCCGTCCGCTGCAACCAGTGGTTTTCTCAGCGTTAGTTAAAAGAGAAACGCAGGTGGTACCTGCTGCGGTTGGAGGGAGCTCGTGAGGAAGCTTCCACCAAGCCAGCACGATCCAGCATGGAGCCCAGTTAGTTAAAATGACATTTAATTCATTTTTTATTTGTTTTTCTGATTTGGGAGCCTGGGAGTCAGTTTGAAGCTTGTCCTTACAAGAGCAAGCGCGGTCTCAGAAGGCATAGGGATAGATCAGTGTCGCCTTACCTCCAACATCAACACACGCAATTGTGCTTTTTCATTAACAAGCTTTACCAATAATTACTGAGCTACGCTGAAATTTATTTTTAAGATCTTTTTGGGGATGGAAGTTAGGTTACATTTTAAATCCAGTGTCCGACTTCTGTTGTTCACTATGATTTTCTCTTTCTGAGCCGAGGTGATTTTTCTTTCTTAATATTGGCATAATCTTTATGCCTAGTGGTGAAGTTTTTGAGAGAGTCTATAAGAAGGCCAAGTGCAGTCTTGTGAAGAAAGTGGAATTTGACACACAAGTCACTACACTCATGCCAATTTCCTCTGTTTCCTGCTTAAGGAAAGTATGGTGTAAGTTCTGTAAATTGCAGTCATTATGTTGGAGAAGTTGTAATTGAAAGTCGCTGCCAAATTCTGTCAGTTCAGGGACACAAAACATTCTGGAACGAGGTCAGTCTCTGTTTCTGACGGTCAAAAAAATGGGCCAAGTTTAAGAAAGCAAAGTCACTTCCCTCGTCTTGTCCCCCGCCCTTGCCATATGGTAGCGTTCAAACTGTATCAGCATTCCTAAGCAAGCTCTGTTGAGAATTACTGAGTTATTTCTTTGTCCGGGGAACAAAGCACCAACACAAACTGAAACATACCCAAAATGTCTCTCTCTTGTGCGACTGCGTGGAAAACTTGCATTCATTTTGGTGCCGATATCTTGCATGAATTTAGGAGTGCTAGGAATGTGTTGCCCGTGTGCTGTTTTTCTGTTTCCCGTACCTGTGGTGGGTCAATGATGGGCACAAGAACTGAATTTGTTCATTTCTGTATTTTTTTCCCTACGTAGAAGGCAGGCATTGAGGATTTAACCTGTATATTAACCATTCCTGTATCATTCCAATAAAGCTGCTTTAGAACGCTTTCTCACACGACTGACTTCTTTGCATGGGGTGTTTTTTTTCACCGTTTCAAATGGTCCCATAAATTGCAAGAAGTGGTTTCCAAGTGAAAATACTGCTTTACTTTAAAAGTACAGGGTCTGTACAACAAAGCGAACCGCTGCTGCCTGTGAAGTCTGTTGTGTTGGGTCTCTCACCTGTTGCAATTAATGGGTTTTAATTACTTAGGATACACCTACACAAAATAGTCTGGGGAGGTTTTGGGGGGGGTTTAGGAGAGCACTGAAGGAATACACTTCCTAATTAACCTGCTCTCCCACTCCTTCCCCCAGGCAGCTACAAATGGAAAGCGGACGGGGCATATCAGCTTCCCCCCGTGCCTGCAGCACTTGCCAAACAGTCTCCGCTGCTTTTTTCGCAATGTGTAATTAATTAGCTTTATGCCGCTCACAGCAGGGGAACTATGTAATTTAATATTTGTGTTGCCAGAGGGCGGTGTAGGATAAGTTTTTAAACTAAAACTATTCACTTCTGCCTTCTCTGCGTGCTTGGTACACTCTTTTAAGCTTTACGCACCGAAGTTTGGCACTGCCTCGAAGATCTTCTGTAGAGCTGCAGAAGATGCGTCCTCAGCCCCGAAACCGCACTAGGAGTTGCCCGAATCCCAGGCTGCGGTTCACGTGCTGTGAAGGAAACCAGTAACAGTTCTTTCAGGAGCGGTTTGCGAGAGGGCTGCTGGCTTGCCATTTGTAGATCAACCTTTTTCTGTCTAAACAACGAAAGCACAACTAAAACCGGTCAGTTACGCTGATGGCTTTTCATGGTGTTTATTCCTTGTCTCCCACTTACTTGCTCTTTTTAGCATCTTAAAAAATGGTCCACAACGTAAGATAAAAGGGCTGCTGATGCCATTGCTAAATTACAGTTAATCCCATTTACTTTCCCTGTGCGTACGCTTCCCTTGTATAACCCAGAAAAATCTCTGGTTTTCTTGTCCGTTTATAAAAAGTCTTAAAAACCCGAACTGTTATTAATTCATGTAAAGCTCAATACAAATTGTTTTCAAAAATCTTTTGAAAAAACAAACTGCATGTGTGCTTAGAACGTTTACCTAACTTGCTGTTTCGGGTTACAACCGTGTGCGCTGTAACAATAAACTTTTCTACCAATTAATGTGGGATTCTATTCATTTCTCGTTTAATATTCTTAACCTGTATGTGGTGGAAAAGTCGGTGAAGTCTGATGTCATTCAGCTCGCGTCGCCCGTATCTCAAATAACCAGAAATGTCGTGCAGTACAAGTCTGAGGTGTGCGCAGCGGCGGCAGGTGCCGGCTGATCCCTTCCTGGGGACACTTTATTCAGAGGCGGCGCAGGTTCGTGTCACAGAGACACAGCCCAGAAAGGGTTAACGTGAGGTACATTGCAGTCAGCAGCGGGGGGTGAGTAAATGAGTGGCTCCTGAGCAGCTTAATTACTGGTAAGAGACTGTATGTGTGTGTATATATATATTTACACACATATATTGCATATAAAGATCTGTTGTGTGTCTCGGCTTTCTCTCCCCCCCCCCCCTTTTTTTTTTAACATGAGAAACGGGAGTTTCCCACGGCAGTATTCTGTGATTTATCCATATCGTGTAATCTTGGTAGAATATTTTAGACTGCAGACTTTATTGTTAACAATTTTGTAACTGTGTTGGTAAACTTTTGGAGGAACTCTGGGAAAGGCAAAAGGATTCTAGAAGATGATCAAGTGGCAATGGGTGCCGCAGTGCTCACAGGAGGTGAGCACCGAGTGTTCCCAGCGTGCAAAATACATACACGTAGTATGTTGCGTTCGTGAACTATCAAGTGCCAAAATTGGTCCTTTCTACGGTAATTCCTTCTCTCACAGGTTTGTCTGTCAAAGACACCTTCAGGAACTCGGAGACATCTTCATTTCCAGTTGCTTGGTGTAACGTCTCAAAATCCTTTAAAAAAAAAAAAAGGGGAAACGAGCAACATCGTTAATAACCTGTGAACTGCAGCGTAATTCCCATCGGGCTTCGACTCCTGTTTGAGCCCTCTCCCAGCACGGCGGGCGAGCTCTGTTTTGTTCCCGCAGCCGGACGCGGTGGGATCCACGCTCCCCAACCGCGCAGGCGGCGTTAAATCCCCATTGGCGCTGGTGAAGCGCTAACGCCGGACCCGCGGAGGGGGAACCCGGGAACCGCACGCACCCAGCCCCGCTTCCCCCGGCTGAAGCCCCGCGTAGGGACAGGCCAGGGGCGGGATGGGCCCGGCCGCGGGGCGCAGGCGGGCGGCCCTGCTCTCCCTCCGCCGCACCCGCCGGGGGCCGCCCGCCTCCTCCGGCTCTCGCTGACCGACAACCCGGAGCGCCTGCGACCTCCTCTGCCTCACCGGGAGAGCGGGGGGCCGCCGCCCGGGCCGGGGCTCGCCCGAACCCCGATCACCGGTGCGGGCCCAGCCGTGACAGACCCTCATGGCGCCCAGGGTCCCGCACCGGCCGCCGCCTCCTGCCGTTGCTGCGGCAACCGACCGCCACGCAGCGCGCACCGCCTTCCTGATTGGCGCTTCCTCTTGTCAGTCAGAGGGAAGACCCGCCCCCTCCGGTGTGTGGCTCGGAGGCCTGAGGCGGCCCTGCCCGGCCTGAGGCGCCGCGGGGGCCATGCCGGGTTGGGGCGGCCCTGCCCGGCCTGAGGCGGGCCGGTGGCCCCGCGCACCTTCTGCTGGAGGCCATCGCCCCAGCAAACGGCCCCACCGCCACGAACCGCAGCCCTCCCGGTCCTCTCCGCAGCCGCCCCCCCGGCTCGGCCCTCGCCCCCCTCAGCGCCGGTGTGTGCGCGGGCCGCGGGGCGAGCTCTCCCCTCACCCGGCCTCTCCTGCCGCCTTCGCTCCCCCGTGGCCTCCCCGCGGCTCCCGGACGCCGCTGCGCGGTCAAACTTGGCTTCTTTATGTTTAAAAACAAAAAATCCTTTTGGCATCCCCGGTCCGCCAGCGCCCCTCAGCTGCGGAAAGGCCGCTGCGGGGGTGCGCGGGGGCCAGTGCGGGCCGTGCTGGAGCCGGGAGGTGGCAGCGGAGAGACGCGGTTTTGGGGCCGAACGTTCTCAAATGGGTGAGGCGGGGTGTCACCGAAGAGCTGGCGCCTGTGTCTGCGGGTAAATGAGGAGCCGTTGTGCAAGAAGGTATTTGCAAACTCCGGGGAGTTGGGGATGTTCAGACGAAGTCCTGCTGGCTGAAACGGAAAGCAAAAGAATTGCAACAGCTGGGCTTGAAAAAACCCCATCGGTTCACGCGGTCAGCTCCTGGTTCACCTTTATATGCACATAAAATATGTGGTCTGGGCTGAAATAAGGCACTTTGTTTACCTGCCACTATAGTCCATTTAATATGATAATTGTGTATGGTAGTATACAGCACTGCATTATTTATTTTTTCCGTATATGAATGGTGTGCTCAGATTTTTCTTTCTTTATACGTTCTGCTTTAAGTTTAGCCTCGGGATCCAGACGTACGTGTCCTGCTGACTCTCTTCTAATTGCAGTCTGTTTTCAGCTTCTGAAATAACTCTGCTTCTATCTCGTTCTGATTTTATTTTTGCAAATATAAGGATTGGGGGTTTTTTTTGTAAGATCTTATTGGTAGAAATATATTCATTTCCTTGGATAGTTACGTGTTTGACACCTGAGTACAGCTGAAATGAAAGGTGATTTGGTTTTAATCACTCAAGACTAATTACCTAACTTGATTTCTCCCTCTCTCCATTACTTTTGTAACTTCGTTGTACTTTTGTCAAAACGCACGCACAAAGCCCAGGGCTGCAGCTGGCACTAATTCTAAGCTGGGTGAAGGAGGGGCAGGTTGAACTCCGTGGAATTTGAACCGCTGTTTCCTGTGAGGTTTGGTCCCCTCCGAGACCGGGAGTGCTCTGTTGAAGTCACAACCACATCTACCCTGGCAGAAATTAGTCATGTAAGGTGGTTAGAAATAAAGTCATTTTAAACAGCCTTTAAATGTGAAGTGAGTTTTAGAGAAATTCAGTGGGAATAAAAATACCTTTTATCCTGCCTCCATAAAAACTGAAGTCTTCTGTGAAATCTGAGAGAAGAGGAGGAATAATTTTAAAGAGACTCCATTGGCCCTGTATGGTCGTACTTCCTTCAAACCGTACATTAATTCACTTATAAGCCACATCATTATCTTGCTGCCAAAACATGTGGAATGATGGGTTGCAATCGATACGTTGCTGTAATGTTATCTTTACACTCTAGTTTGAGTTTACGTTTGTGTCTTGCTCTAAAGCAGTGTCTATTTAAGAGCTTTTTCCTACATGGATGAGATTCACTTTCTGATTTTTTTTTTTTTTAATCTTCTGAGAAAAAGGAAATTTAGAAAAGGAATCGACAGAAAACTCTTCAAATTATCTACGGACTGGATCTAGCGCTGGGGGAGCGGCGTGGCTCCGCGCGCAAGCTCGGCTTCAGCCTCTGTGAGAAGCACACGCTAAAAACACCGCGGGGACACCTCGTACGTGCCATTGAGACAGAGGGAATTTCTGAGCCCAGAGAAAGTGGCTTTGGTCAGCGGGCAACAAGACTGTCCCCAGCTGGCTGCTGGCTGCTGCTTTCAGAGAGCAGATTCTCAAGATTTGCATTTTCTAGCCAAATGGGATCTCATCAAAATCTTGATGAAATGAAGTTGTCAACTTCTTCCCCGTCAGAAAAAAAAAAAAAAAGTCACAAGACTATACATTGAGCTGTTTGTTTCGAAAGGGGAAATGGTGTAACTAACAACGCCTCTGTAAGTCAGGTGGGTGACAGAACAAAACCCAAGTCTGTAGATGGAAGTGTTTGGTGGAATTCAGTTTCAATTTTGAACAGTCTGGTGAAGTTCAGGCACCCAGTCGTTGGTTTTTTAAGTGACGGACTACGGCCGTTAGCAACTCATCACCATTGCGCCACACTCAGAAACATCTCTATTAATAGGGTTTTTTAACATCCTCTTTTTAGATCTGCTGTCACTTTGTATTCAAAACCCGCACACTCTTCTAGTGGAATCACTTCTGTTTTAAAAGGAAAAAAAATGAGGAACTAAATCACGCATAGGTCAGATTTTTTTCCACACGGACAGCAGTGAAGAAATAGCATGTAAGGATCTGTTCTGTTACAGCGGCTGGAGTAAGAGAGTTCGGGGCTATGTGATATCCGCCTCTCTTCCCATACTGGGATCGGTAAGTCTAGGCGTTTTGTGCCTTTTTTTTCTTATGCTTTGTTGCAGAATGCGGGCACCATTTAGTTTATTTGAAAGAGGGCAGTTTTGCTAAGATTACTATATTTTAACCCTTAGGTTATCACTATGAGCATTTTCAAAGCAATACAGTACAACTCTTTAGCATGTAAGGGTCTGGGTACCTGTGTCCTGTTTTTCAGAAGCAAATGAGCGTGCAGCATTCCAAATTCCGTTGATGTTCAGCGAGACTCAGACTGCCAAGTACTCTTGTCTCTTTCCAAAATGGCACTTGGTTTCCTAAGTCCCTTAAGTGCTTAAGGAAGTGTTGTCCTGCTTTTTTGCATATATCAATGATTCTGTAGATAAAAGAAAACAGTTATGCTGATTCAACCAGGAGAAGGCACGGTGTGCCGCCTTTCTTGTCTGCTTTGGTCTCACTTGCAGGCGTATCGCAATTCCAGTGTTACCTTTAGCTTCAGGGAGGGAATTTAAGCTAAAAAAGAACCCTGAAAAAGCAAAAAGCAAATGGTTGTACCGTGGCTATGTGTAAATTTAGGAGGGAAGTCAAACGTTTCCATCTGTCAAGTAACTGGAGTTCTAGAATAGCTTTCTGGAAGGAGTACTGGGATTAAAAAGTGACCCAGTGTATTAAGTTTCATTGCAGAACAAATAAGCCAGAGTATATGGTTTGGTTGCTGATAGTTAGAAGCAAGTGAGTAGTGTGAGGAGGATCTCTCCGGTTATATATCAAATATCATATTAAATTTGCAGAGGTTTCGTTTGTGTGGAGAGCTATCTAGTGACTTGCATGGCAGGACTACTGATGTAAGTTGCCAGCAATTAAGTATTGAGCTTTAATCATCCACGACCTAAGTAGAGTTTTTGGTGTATTTCAAACAGCATGTCAGTATGTCACGTGCTTTGGGAGATAAGCTGGAGAGTACACAGTAAAACTGCCTCACCCCTTGCCTCTCCCCCCTGTTTCAAACCACGAGCACCTTAAACTACTTGAATTATGCAGATATTAAAAAGACATTTGAAGAACAGAGAGATTTTCTTGTGTTCATCTTTCCCATTCCTCCATAAGAGGAGTGGTGATGATCTTTTCCTTAGTGAGTTTGGGTCAGACTCGGCTCTAAATGGAAAGATGCCCCTTGATTTTAACAGTAGGTGAATTGAAAAAGAATTATAGATAATCATTAAACGTAGTAGATTATTTTGAGACATATTGCTAGCTTTTAATTACTCACGTGCATTTAGTAAAACCATGGAGCCTGTAGATACACAAACATACTACTCATCACTTCACTATTGGGGAAGACAAACTAACTATTTATATCTCTAAAATCATCATTAAGAGGGACTCTAAAAGCATTTGCATATGTGAACTGCATTTTGGATGCAGTCCCAAAGAACCAGCAGCATCTTTTGAAGCTCCTTGGCACCTCGCAGGAGGGCTCAGGCCAATTCGGTATCAACCTCTATGTCTGAATTTGATCTTGATTTCCTTCCTGTGTCACCTCTTTAGCTGTTAGAAATTGCTGTCTTTCAATGGAAAAAGCTGATTTGCAACTGATGGTAGTGATATAGTCAAGTAAGATAATTTTGCTGATTTCTCTAGTTCATAAGTATGATCTATCTTAACTAGCCACAAAGCAGAAGAGATACCTAGGAACAGAAGTGATATTACAGGTGAAGACCCCAGTTAATGCCCTTCCCATATCTTCAGAATGACTTTTGTTGACATGGTATAGAGGTTAAAATTGTAGAAAAGCATGCAGCTTACTGTTTACTAAAAATAAATATTCTAGAGAAGAAGAAAAAAATCACAGTCTTTATGAAAAGTGCATTGTTCTTTTTTTTATTATTATTATTCCTCTTTGTCCAAGTAAGTTTGAGGTCCTCTGCCTGTCTTTCTTTCACTCACAGGACTACATGGAACTCTGGTGATTAGACTGTTACTCACACTTGTCGTCATGTTGGCAGAAGGCATCTTAACTAGTCTCATATATAAAGAAAGCTGTCATCAAGATAAGCCTCACAAATCTCATGCATCCAAAAAGGATAAAGAGGGAATCTGGAGACAGAAACTTGTAGACAACCCCAAAATTAAAGGCTTTGCTGATGGACACGTGAAGCAGGATGATATCTCTGCTAAAAGTAGCAAAAAGGAACACAGGAGCGGTCCTCAATGGAGAGCTGTAAAAGAGGTACCTGCAAAAGATCAGAAAACGTTTGTTAAAGGAACCGTATCACCAGCTTTACATATCCCCAAAAGAGAACAAAATACTGAACAGATGGATTTGTATAGATCCTGGTCATGCAACAGCATTTATCAAAACTATCCTGACTTACATATTGGGGGAGACCGTGTGGGGGACCATATGTGTGATTCAGGTTGTGTTTTGGACCACGTCTGTGATGAACTTCCCGATGGCCCTGTTTTACTGTCTGTAGATATTCCTCTGGGTCAGTCCCTTCTTTGTGAGCATCCCAAAAAGTCAAGTATAAAGTCCCTGTCTGGAGATGAAGCTGGAGAAAGGAGTATCATGCTCTGTGAGGAGCCTCTCTCAAACTCCATGCTCAACAAGTACATGGAAACAAAAGTGACAGAGCTCTATAACGAGTTTTTTGAAGAAAACTTGACCAGGTGTGGTTCTGTAACAAACCTCCTCACTTGCAGTTTGATAAGGAATAACCTGAATCAGATAAGCTTTCAGATATCCCAGGAGTGGAATATAGAAACATCCAAAGCCAGAGAAGTGCTCTTGCACTCTTTCGCTTTGTTCAGTTTGTGCAACACTGCCAACAGAAATAGCTCTGAATTTACTACTCCAGACCTACAAATCTCAAACCCAGCATGCATGAAAAAGAGCTGCAGGATGCATTTGACATCATGACTGATCTGCTTAGCTGAAGAGGTGAATACCATTCAGATACGAGTATTTCACTCTAAGGATTAGATCGGGAAATGGAAACATTTACACACTACAGACTTTTTTCAAATATTTTAAGGCTTAAACCATCCTTTGTCTGTGGTGCTTGTTAGCAGAGGAAGTAAAGGTCATTTTCTAATACAGAATTTGAAATTAATTTCTCTCTAAACTGCTAGTCAACTGTATTTTTATAATGTATATATCCTCCTTCTAAGACTCTCGCTGTATGAGTAATTGTACTCATGGACCGTCAGATTTACTCCTGCAAGAAAAATCAATCATGTGCTGATAAAACTTTGATCTAAGAGACTGATCCACCCAGCCAGTGAGTGAGTCAAATTGTCTTTGCTGGACTTTGGATTTGGCCATATAGTTGAAACGCAAGTTTTGGACATTGACACTCAAGTTTTGCTCCTGCAAAGCTTGATCACAGCGGCTGAAAAAATATTTCTTTGGTTTAAAAATTTTGTCAGCAGATGGAGGTGTTCAGGACTCTGAATTATTTTGTATATAGTAGCATACATAGGAAATACATTGACATGATACGTGAACGAAGACACTGCTATATTGCACATGTACGTTTGTACTGCATAGGTGGAATATGTTACAGTGAAAATCTAGGTGAAATAGTTGATCAAGATTATAAAAGTATTTCTTTTTCTGTAAAAAAACATTTCCTTTTAAATAAATCCTTGCCTTTCTGATGAAATCCACTCAGCTTTCTGTCAGTATGTTGTTATTTTATGTTCCATTATGTTTTTAGTAAACGGACTCTGCTTTTATTGCCTTGGAAATGAAGCACCTGCAAGCTAAGACGATGGCAACGTTCCCAAAAAGGTAGCGCAAGCTTTCTTCATCAAATTAAAAGCCATATGCTGTGCACGTAGCCGCAGTCCTCATGGCCACAGATACTCCACATCAGCATCTCAGCATGTTTAAACTGAAAATGATTCTTCTGTGCCTCACTATCACAAGAAAGAGTCTGACAAACGAAGCAGACGTAACCACTACAAAGAGGCCTGCTTCAGCCAGCAAAGGGCTCCCAGCAGAGCGGGCAATGCTGGGCTGTGGCGGGACACTGAACGTTCACATACGCACCACGACAATCTGGCTCGACATCGAGAAACCCCACTGCCATTACAAATGCACCTGTTTCCTCCTGCACCGTAACATCTTCCATGAAGAGGGAAAACCAAAGCTGAAGGTACTTACTCAGGACACTCCAGCAAGACTAAGTTATGGAAGGTCCTCAGGATTAGGCTTGCAATTTGTTAAATGCTTAGAGACCAACACCACCATAAATATAGAACTTAATAATTATCAATCCTTTTATTGTCAACACGAAAAATCCTATTGGCTCCTGGAACACCTGGAAACGCAGCTTTAAAAGTTAACACCATCCGATTCAACTCATGCTTTTGGGGGGGGTAAAAGGATTGTCAGAAGGGTAAATTACTCGGTATTTATGGACAACTCTAGGTCACTTTCCATCTCTTTCTTTAGAAAATCCAATCAGTTGTTCAGATCAACTAGACTGAAGGATTTTTGAGTTCTATTTAGCATCCCTGCTTCCGTTCTGCAATGAATGAAAAGTGCTTGGACTCTTACCTTGTTGCCGAGCTGCACCAGGAGAGTAAAAATAGACTTCCAGTATGTCCACTGGTTGCAGAAAGACTCCCTCAACACTCCTGTCTCTTTGCATCCCCCTTCCAGTGTGCTGTCTAAGAGGAGCTGGAGAAACAGGGCTGCTGTTTAGCCAGACCACCTCTTTCCCTGACGGGTGACCTTCCACAAACACTCAGTAGAAATTCAAGGCTGTTGGTGACCTCCCTGGGCAAGACAAACATCCCATGGGCCTGGCAGAGCTACAGAAGGAAGGAAGGTGAGGAGGGTCCCAGATCAGCTTTCCAGGCTCCTCCATTCCTTGATGTGCTCCTTGCTCCACCAGTCAACCCCCTCCATCCAAAAAATCCAGCCCTCACTTGCCACTCCTGCACAAGGCTGAAAAACCTCCCTATCCAGGTCAGAAAGTTCCAGCAGGTCAATAGCCTCTGAGGCTCCCGCGGCCCAATGCAACATTAAAACGGCTGCTCATGGGCTCTGACCCCCACATTAGTCCATATCTACTTCTCCCATTTCCCCCCACCCTCCTCCCAACATTTCAACTTCAAATTGCAAATCGTTGTTGCAATTGTGCATTTGTCTTACCGTGTTTCCGCAGCCAAACACCTCATTATTGGTGGCTTCTGAACAGGAGGAAATAAAAGCTTACATTTGTGCCTTGGCCAAGACGAATGCTCTGCGGACAGAAGGCTCTGTGTTCTCTCGTTTCCTTGGCAGGACTAACAACCCTGGCCACTTTAGGGGAGGCTACTGGATTAGCAGGGGGAGGGGGGGAAAAAGGGGGAAAAAAAAAAAAAGAAAACCAACCAGCAACAACAGAAAAGGCTCAAGAATGGCCTGGTGTATTTGCAGTGAGCCAGAGCACAGGTCAGAACAAAACCTGGAGAAGGCAAAAGGATCAGGATATGTCCAAGCAGAAAGCTGAGGCGAAGGCAAGAGGGACGATGCGCTGAATGGCAGCTGCTGAGGCAGCACGACCAGCGGCAGCAGCAGAGCTGCGGAGCCCTCGGGCTCTCGAGAGCCCCCAGGCTGAAACTCCCGATGCCGTATCGCCGTCAGCGTCCCAGAGCCCCTTCTGCACTCCCACCTCCTTTCGCCCACGGAGGGGACGCAGCCAGAGGGGGGAATATGAACTGGAACGGACGGACGGTGTTCTCCAGATGGTGGCGACTCCCTCGGTTGAAGGCTCCTGCCTTTCTGCACAGAACTTCGCCATGCGCGCGGGCAGCCCCCCGCAGCCTGTGCACGCCTCATTCGCTGCTCAGGCAGCGGTCCTGGGTCCAGCACTCGCCGGGAAAAAGTCATCCCGGCTGTGGATTCATTATAGACTTGATCTGCTCGCGGGCAGTACATCTCGTGACCCAGATGAGGTTGGACACCTCTGCTCTGTGCGCTGGACTAATGAACCGCAGAGATGCAGTAGGTGTTTCTGGATATCCCGTAGTCCAAACCTAGCTGCTGCTTTGGCCAAGCTGGCTGCCATGTGAGACTGCGGGATGAAGACGGCAGAGTCAGAACAGCCGCCGAGGACTCTTGGTTACACAGGTGGAAACTCACACTGTGTTTAGCGCTGCCATCTTTCATGTTACGCTGCTCTCTCTGTTTGGGTTGGGCTGCACGAAAACAGAAGAAAGTCAAGTCCTGTTCATTGCCGATGGAGTTGTTACTTTAGTGCTCTCATGAACGATTTCATTTCTTTAGGAAACATTAAGCTCCCTGTGCTGGAGGCACCTTACGCTTTACGCTCCTGCTTCAAGTCTGGAGGATGCTCCAGGAGCGAACAGAGGTCGCAGGGAGCAGAGCTGATGAAAATGGTTGTTTTTAACGCAGACAGGGCAGACAGGGGCCACATGGGTCTCGCCATCCAAATTGCTGCTTGGCCAATCTTCAAAAATACATCCAACCTTAGAGAAATACCTAAATTCATCTTCCCAGCAAGAGTGTTCTCTAAAATGAATGTTCGTGACAGCGCTCGCTTCCTTTGAACCTAAACATCCTGGAACTATTTTCCTGAAGCACTGAGAGCTCGGGAAGTTCGGTGAGTTCGCTTGCGATTCACCTCTGCATCAGCCTACAGCATCCCTACAGCTTAGCTCTCGCCTCATTTAAGCCCCATCTAATTATGCAACTTAACTACAGCGAGAACAACAGTTTTGCTGAACGGGCAACAGCCTCATCATCCTATTTTGATGTGGGGAGACGGAAGGAAAAGGCTGTTTTGTTTAAAGTTCAAGCATTTCTATGGGGCTTGTCTGATGTGAGAAGCCAGAGCCCTCTCCGGTAGGTCTGAAGTCAAAAACCCTTTTCTCTTCTGTCTTAGATGTGCCCACGTCTACCTGAACAGGAAGGTATAAATCTTGGCGGTTTTCCTACTCATTGTTCTTCAGGGCTGGAGTTCATTAACTACAAGAAATGCAGTTTCATTAACGTGCATTAACCAATGACTTTCTTATCACCACTGCTGTCTCCAATCAAAGAGTCGTTTATGGAAAACAAGGGCAGAGGGAGCAACATGCTTTGGCAGCTTTAAGATTATACGCCCAAAGCTTTATACCCTCTGTCTTATATTTTTACGTTAAAGTATCATGAGATATTACCATATTTTTCATTATTATTTGTGGCACTAAATACTGCAGCACGCTGTGCCAGATGGCTAATGTTCAGAATAAAAATAATGCAAGGCCAATCTTAGAAAGTCTCAATGCGGATGTAACAGCGTGTATTCTACAAGCAATACAACACTGGGCAAAAATGCAAAGCGTCAGAACAGATCGAGATGAAATAGCCAGATACATGGCAGATCATTTAAGAAAAAAGAAAAGAAAAAACCACCAAAAAAAAAAAGAAAACAAACAAACAAACCAAATAAAACCCACCTGAACTTGAAGTAAAGCTTTCGTGACAGGGCTCTCGGGGGTCTCTGTGGAAAACACGGCAAACATGAAGTATGAAGGCTACTCTCATCTGAGCTTTTGGTGCCGCGTCTCTCTGCCACTGCCGTCCAAGGAAGCGTCTCCTGGGATGCCAGTGCTGTGCCCGTCCTGCTAACAAAGGTCAGAGGGAAAACGGGTGACTTTGCTCGGACACAGGGGACTTTGTCCTTGGTGGTCTGGAGACCTTGTAATGGGTGTAATTTTCCAAAAGATGTATGATTAGCACAGTGTTAAAACCCACCTCTCTAAAGTGTCTGAAGCAATAAAAATGGAAACACTCCAACACATTAGTCACTGGTAATTAGGGTGGCTTGTGGCTATAATGTGAGAGGTTAAACAGCTTTTTTCAGTGGCTGGCATTCTGGTTAGGATTTTAGGGGCACTCTTAGTTAGGATTTTAGATAGTTTTGTAGCTCTGTGTAATGCCTAATAGAACTAACCGACATGATACATTTTAAATAATTTGTAAAAGAGCTAACAGTATGTTCATAGCATCTGTAACCTGTTTGCCATAACAAAATATAGGCTAAGTCTTGCTTCGTGTTAAGGTGGACAAAAACATGTTTTTTTAAGAAGAAAATCAAAATGCCGTTTTTGAAACATAATAAAACATTTTCAAATACAGCTCGTTTATGCTAGTTATTTAATTGACCACAAAATATAATTCACACTGCACTTCAAATGTGCGTGTAGCTGCTCTGTTCTTAAATGTAAGGTCTGAGGATTAATAGTTCATATTTTTCTAGAAATAAGTACAACAGTCCCTATCTCAAAATCAGTCCTGTGCCTTTCGGCACAGATTCTACTTGCCAAAACTAATTTTATGTCTCTGAGTGAGGGGTTCTATCCCCCCCAACCTCGTCCTGTTTTCATATTTTTAATTTCTTTGCATTCATTTCTTCCCATTAATTTTCCCTCTTTCTTCATATACTTTGGTGGAGCATTCCCTTCTTGTGTTTATACCCTTCCAATATTGCTGATTCTAAATCATGATTGAGTATTGTCACTTTTCTGTATCCTCTAGCCTGACTCCTGAATTCATTTTGATTTCCACAGCTCTGGGGGCGCTTTCATTTAGTCAGATGGCTGCCGTAACTGGAATTGTCAACGTTACCATACGAAATACAGGTTTCAGTCTCTCCTTGGCATACTGATTATCTGGCATTCAGTGTTGATTCTTTCCATTTTATAGGAATGTTTAATAATTATAAATCTCAGTTCTATAAATAGTCTTTCTGAAATTGTACTCCGCTTTTTTACAGCGGGAAGAAATAAGTACTTGTCACTGTAAGTGAAGTTCATTACAATGTTATAATCATATTAAACACCTTTAATGAGAAAGAACTCAAAACCTTTAATAAACTTTAAATAAGGTGTTATTTCGCCTCCATGTGCCGGGGCTTATATTTCTTTTGCTGAGCTGCTTCTGTAAACTTTTCTCACTGACAGTTCTGGAGCACGCATTGATTTCTGTCTGTCTCCAAGGAGATCCTCCGCTTCTACACTAAATCTGCAGAGAAAGAGATTTTTTTTTTTTTAATGGCAAGCTACTTTAAACAGTGTAAGTTTATAAAACTCATCTGTTAGCTTTCTGTGTCCCTAACATGAGCTTTGTTCTCCTGGTTAGGTCACTTTGAGAGAAGGGGTTGTTGTTACATTTCTGACCGCTACAGGTATGTGGCCTCTTTTTCTTCCCATGTCACTTTTGGGGCTTGTGCAGTGCCTTGTACAGGTATAAATCATCTGGTATCATGTAAATAAACTGGTATCAAAAGGAGAAAGAGAAGATCAGGACTGGAAAAAAGACTGAAATAGTAAGGGGAAGAAATAAAACCAGCAGCATTGGAAACTTATTAAAGAAGGAACAGCAGGTAAAGGCAAAATTTGCAGGGAAAGTATTAATATCAAATATATTAAGTAGCTTATTAGCCTTAAAAGTGTAGCAAAAATAAAATGATAGGCATTAGCACAGAAAATGAAAATTCTAAATCTGATTTCAGCTCATGAGAATGGAATATTAAAATCAGTTATAAAATTTTCCATCAAATACCACATAGGCATTTGATATTGTAAGTATATACAAAGATACGTAATGCCAGATTTTTCAGGATATTCCGTGTAGTGTATGTCCAAAGAAGAGGATAAGGTGGAAACACTGGACATGTATCCTACAGCCAAGAGCCTGTGCTGCCGGTCAGATCGATCCAGAATGTGCTGTATCTGCGTACATACCCTGGATGTACGAAGGCTATCATCTCAGCAACGCCTGCAGAAACACTGCAGAAACAGCTGAAATCACTCGAAAGATGCTGCAGTGCTGGCCAGCCTGTCTGTCCAGGATATCCCTGCCAGAGTCACACTTATCCCACTTTTCCTGGTCAAACTTCCAGGTAGAAAAAGACATGCTGAAGGAAGCAGATGTATGGAAGCCATAAGCCTAGAATTTTTGTTTCTCTCTACGAATGATGCCACTGGGCGGCACTGTTCAGGCCATGCGCTAACAAATGCAACTATAATGAAGAATTAGACTAGTGACAGGGAAATGTCGCCTCTGTCGTTTAAAGTGAATCCCGGTCAGAAGCAAAGTCACATATCAACGCGCAGGCTGGAGAAAGCCTGCCTCATTAAAATCAGCTGTAAGCCCACTGTCCTCTGTCTGTCTGTCTGTCTGTCTTCCCCACAAATGAGCTTACAACCCTCCCTCATGGCAAGAGCATCAGGAATCAAGCTCTGGGAGCGTTGAGGAAACCTTTGCGTGATTAGAAATGCCACCCAGAGTTACAGCTTCCTCGCGACTCTGCATGCCAATCAGGTAAGAGTACATAGCCCATTTTAAATGTAATCCACAGCACTTCTCTATCTTCCTAAGTTGGTGTTTAATTAGAAACCATGCTCTCGCTGCGTTACTCTGATCTCAAAGGAGCCACGGCTGAGCTGCGTTAGCCGAAGGAGCTCTCCGAGGCAGCTCACGGTTTAGCCCCGGGAAGGCCGTGGCATCCAGAGCTGTCTCTGTGGAGAGGTGCCCCGCCATGTTCGGACCGCACCTTCCCCTCACGCCTCCGCGGGCCGCCCTACCGGGGCAGCCGCTCTGCGGGCTCCCCGAGACCTGCCTGGGGGGCACGTGTGCCAGCTCGGGCCCCTCTTCTCGCCTGACAGCCACATCCGTGTCCGGCTACCTGTAAGGACCACCGCCATGGCGACACGCCCCGCGTTCTCCTCAGGGCGGCCGCGGGACTCCGCCCCGCCGCCGCCCCACAATCCTCTGCTCTCCGGCCCTCGCAAGATGGCGCCGCTGGGGGCTCCGCGGAGCCTGACGGCGGCCGCCTCATGCAAGCGGCGGCTGCTGGCCCTCGCCCTGCTGCGGCCTCCGGCGGCCGCCGCCGCCGCCTGCACGCAGGGCTGGCTTGCGGGGAGCGGGCGGCCGCGGGCTCGCGCGGCCCCGGGGAGCGGCCAGGTGCGTGGGGGCGCCGGCCGAGGGCGGGCGGGCGGGTTGTGAGGGGCTGAGGAGGGGGTGCCGGGCCCCGCGGGGCTGCCGCCGCCGGCTCGGCCAGGGCGGCGGGTTTCAGCCTTGCCTTGCCCGGCTGTCAGCCCCTGGGGCCCGCCGGGGGGCCGCCTCGCCCCCTGGAGCCCCTCACCTGGGCGGGTCGTGGCCTGGTGGCCCCTGCGCAGCGGGTCGGGAGAGCGGCCTGGTCGTGGCTGGTGGTCCTGGGGCAAGTTTGGGCCCAGGCGACTTCAGGCCGAGCCTCTCCTTCCGTCCCCCGGGGTGGCGTTTAGGTGACCGCTCTGTCTGTGCCTGGCGTCTGAGCGTTTCATCCTCTCTTTGTGGGCAAGCGCTAAAAAACGTTCATCTAGAGGATAACTTATGCTGACAGCTAATTTTGCTGAAAGGAAATCGGAAGTGGGATTCTTTCTGTCAGCAGTGGAAGGCTGTGACGTGTTTCAGTGAATGGTTTTTTTTTTGTTAACAAGTAAAGAATTGAGTACATATCTCAAACTGAACGAGTCCGGTTTTCAGTAATTCATATGCGTTTTTCAAATTGAGTGAAGGAAGTGTATCTGAAAAGATTGAGTGAATGGACTTTATGAAAGCTCTCAGATAGCTATTGTTTCTGTTTGATAATAACCTTTCTTTTTTTCCCTTTTTTCCCCCCAGAGTACTGCTGTTTGTGACTCGCTTTTTGTTGTCACCTGCCTTGATTAGCTGTCCCTTACAGGCAGAATTTTGTCGTAGTCTATAGCCAAGTTCCTATTATGTAGTAGACGAGATGAGCAGGACTGAACTAGTAAATTTTGGGGGTGGGTTTACTTCTGAAATTTATGCAAGACGGGAAGCTGAGAGTTGAAGTTGATGCAGAGCAAATATTTTTCCCGTGTATTTGGACGTGTTAAAATATATCTGGTTACTCAGTGTTATCCAGTGTTCCTGGAAACTTACTTCAGGTGGTAGTGAATAAACAACAGTGTTATCATGGTGATGTACAGAAGTATTAATTATAATCCTGTTTTCCTTTTGAATGTTTTTATTTTCATGCAGGAATTGCCAGTCCTTGCTGATAAGTTTTAATTGCCACATGTTGCTAAATGTTGATTTGCAGGAGATTTTCTGAACTCGAAAGCTAAGGCTGCGTCTGTAGTACATATATGTGCTCATCTCTTTGGCCTTTTAGTTTCTAGGCGTTTCTGTGTTAGAAAGTGGTCAATTATACATGTCTTTTTTTACAGTCTGGTGATTTTTATTTCACTTTTGCATCGAGCTCTATTGGATGAAAACTATAATTCATTAAATGCACAAGCAAGATCTTAGGTTCTGTTAAATAAAAACTTTGTACCACATTATGACAAATAGGCAACACAGCTTATATAAGTGTGTTGTGCAAATTTATTTTATTATTATCCAGCAGGAGGCTCAAACTAAGTGTTCTGGAGTTTTTGGTTATGATGTCCTTCAAAATTTCAGGAATAGATGACGTGATTTTTTTAACATTTAATTAAATTTGCTGACAGGCAATGCATTGTCCTGTGATTTCAGTTTCCTTTTTTTTTTTTTTTTTACTCCTCATTTTTCAGCTAGTTCAAGAAATATTGTGCCTGTGCCAACGGAAGTGACTGTCAGAAGTTGGCTAGGCACTTCAGCAGGTTGTATTTCAGAGTGATTAGGCATTGATTTTTTTAATTAGGTAATTCAGCTTTTTAAAAAGCCTTCTGGGAGCAAGTATGTGCATCCTATTTTAGTTTCAGTTATTTAATTATTTTGCTGTGTTTGTGCACTAATGAGGACTGAAAAGATTTTTAAATGGGCTTATTCCGACAGCTTTTTTTTATATATCAAAAAAATTGAAGAAATACAGCTGGTTTTGCATTTAAAACAACTTAAGCTTGTTTGCCGTGGTCCGAAGCTGCATGGTCATCTGGGAATAAGGTTTAATGAAAGTAGTGTTTTATAGCGTGTGTTCTCGTGAAAGCCTCCGGGCCACTGGGTGATGGCACATCTTAGTATTTATACTTTAGTATGTGAGAAAGCTCTTATGTTACCTTTATTGCTATTTTCTAGGTATCAAATATGGGTTAGACTTTGTACTAGCTTGTTGATTATAGCCAGGGTCAGTAGATGTGAAGTAAATGCCTGAGATCCAGTCTCTTTAGTCTCACATATGGGATGGGAGACTGGCAGGACCCAAACACTTGTGAAATCCAGATAGTTGGCTTTAATGGCGTGTCTTCCCCAAAGGGTTCCTAAATAGTAAGGGCTTTCCCGGGAGGGCACACCTAATGTGACATGGTTACTTCTCACTGCTCTACTAAAATCACTTTTGTGAGTAAAATCGACTGTACAGCCACGGTTCTGCATTTATTGATGTAACTACCCAGACAGCAGAGGTTTGTGGCAGTTTAGCTGTGTCGTTCAGGAGTCATGCCTTTTACAGCTTGGACTGATAAACAATAGCCATAGCTTAATTCGTGAGAAAAAATGTCATTAAAGGAAGGAAAAACCTCTGGTGAAACATGACTGTAAAAGTAAAGTTACTAACCATTCCTTTTGAAAAAGGTGATTTCAAACACTTGCTTGTCGTAGTTCTACTCTGCTTTGCATCCGCGCAGTACTTGATCCCCCGTCTTCATTGTTTCATATCAACTGTAAGCTTTTTTTTAAGCTTAAAATTAATTGTAAGCTTAATTGTGTTATAATACAATATATGTATTTTCTGTGGCATTTAGTACAATGAGATTGAAATATAGGAGAGTTGTTTGGGTGCTGTTGCATTACAGATCCATGTCTTTCTTCCCTCACGCTTGCATTTTTCAGCGGTTTTTACGGTTGCTTTTCTGAGCAATAAGATGTGTAACATTTGTATCCCGGAGAGGAATATAGCTAAATTTGTGGAGGGGAAAAACAGGTGTCATAAATATTGTGGGACTGTGATCAGACCCCATTTCTTGGTATTGAGATCAGTTCATATTCCCTTAAATGTAGCTCCTTCGGTCCACCCTCCCATGGTTGGAATCAACAGGGTCCATCATGTCAAACCTCCTGTTTGGAATTTACTGCTGAGTAGTAATAGACAGAATGGACATGTTGGATGTGGCTTGCTTGATAAGCTTTTCAAAGTAACCAAACAAAGACTGTATTTCTTTACTAGGAAGCTTAGGGTTTTTTTTGTAGAACAGTTTGCCCACAGCCAAAATAAAAGCAATGGCAAATTCTATTCAATCTAAAACTTAAATGGAAGAAAAATAGCATTTGACTGAAAAGGTCCAACGGCCTTTAACTAAGGATAATGATTTTACTAGGAATCTGTATGAGTCAAGAAATACCGTGAGGGGTTTCTTTAAGAGAGGACTTTGGCAGTTGTAGAAAGCAGGGCTTTGTAAATTACTGTAAGTGTAACGGTACAAAATAGAAGAGACTCTTTTTTCTTTTTTTTTTTCCCCTTTGCATTATCTTGCCCTTCCAGCTGGCACATGACATGTGATAAAGAGCGTGTTCTTTTGCATAATTTAATAATATCCCTTGCTCTGGAAGTGGTTGTAAGAGAAGTTTCAGGTATTTTTGTTAAATTTATTTATTTAATGTTTTACCTGAAGCCTGGTCTGTTCTGTAAAATTATGCTGATGTTTTTTTGTTGTGTGTTTTGTTTTTTTTATTTTTACCAAGACAAGCCAAATGTGTATTAGTAGGACGTTATGGGGAAAACTCCTCGAGGTATCTTTTTGTTAACCTTCTTGGTTTCATTTGCTCTGGGTATGGGTACGGAACGATTGCGTGTTGGTCATTGTTAAATGTAACTCCAGTTAGGTTCATATTGTTCACGTTGGTGACTGTTTAGTCTATATTTATACCAGAGTATTTTCACCTTTTCTCTCATCTTTCTCTGCTCTTCCCTATTCATCTTTTCTTTTTGCTTTGCAAACTCCGCAAAACTAACAGTGGGACTTGAATACTGCACAGGTACTTGAATCCTGCCTTCAGTTATCTTTTCTGTTACAGTTAGTGTAAAAAAAAATGTCCCTGTTGGATTAGTGCAGTACGTCTGGAACAGCACGTAACATACTCCAGAGAGAAGCCTCTAACTGTGTTTTTGACCTTGTGCAAATGTGTTGTTTGTTTGCATTTATAGTATTCAAACTACCACCAACAGTCATGACACTTCAGCAATATGACTTTTATGTGCAATCAGTACTAGACATCTGTTTCAGCCTTTACAGTATATAGAATCATACCCAAAAATACATTAAAAGAACATAACGCTGCAGAGTCAGGCATTCAGAAGTTAGGAAATGCCAGAGTTATTGTTCTCTGCGTAATTTCTTAAATTCAGAAATATGCAGAGCTTGTTCCTGCTCCTCTAAAGCAATAACCTGCTACTTTGATCTGTTGCAATAACGTTCAAGTACGCCTTTCCTGTGTAGTCTTAGCTCTGTTGGGAAAGAGTTGTAGTGAGGGAAAGTCGAGTCCCAGGTCTGCCCGCAGGATGTGTGGAGAGTGACAGGGTAAGCTTCGGTCCCACTCATTTGAGCAGTTTTACTAATAATGCTATGATGGCCGGAGGGCTTATCAGTGAGGTGCATTGTTCACCTTGTTTAATTCTTTATTTCTTTGCTGAGACTTGGTTTTTAGTAGGAGCTTGGGAGAGCATTGAAACCTCCAGTCTTTCAGGCTCCAGGCTGAAAATAAGAACTTAAGTCTTCCTGTGTACTCTGTGCAAATCTTTTCATCTTGCTGTATTCATCTCTTAACCTCATGACAGTTTATAGCTTCAGTCAAGTAAGTGGGCTATGTAATGCAGTAGTTGAGACCAGATCTGCTGGTGTTTCAGTAGATGCTGAGGGTTTCAATATGCTGACCGTGCCGTAGGAGACAGGAACTCAGTCTCATTGGTGAGAATGTAGGGCTTGTTGGTATTAAGCCTCTCAGCCTGGATCCTGTCTCTGCTATAAATTCTAAATTTTCACAGTTGAATCCATACTTCTGAATGGCCTCTGGCTGGTGAAGCAGGTGAAGTTGTATTGATACGACTGTCTTTGCTGAATTAGAGAACGCTGCTGCCTTTTGTATGGGTTTGTACAACCTAATTTGGTGTTGGGTTCTAGGTACTTCCAGCTGCCACGATGGTGGTTACTGCTAGGAGTGCTCTTGCGTGTTGGTGGGAACTGTTATCCAAAATAACCATGCCTTTGTAAGGATTACAGTAATTTGCAGCAACTTGGGATGTGCTGAGGCATCTTGAAGTCCTTCTCTTTTTCCATTATATTTTCTGGTTATGAAACTGTCGCTGTTCATATGGAGAGCGTTTTAGTTTAGATGGAATCCTCTGTGCTGACATGAAACTGTAAAGTTACAAGCGTAGCTTCAATTAAGTGCTTTATAAATGCAGCTCCTTCATTTAACCCAGGTCTTGGAATCATCAGGGCAGATTACCCAGGCCAGTTAGCTCTAAGTGCACACTGTACAATTCTAATGTTTACTCTTTCTCTGTATGTAATGTCATATAATGGAAATGTTTGAAATAAGCAGGTCGCATGTGGCGCATGCTGGGGGAGTGATCTTCATTTTCTTAAAACTGAGTAAATTATAACTTATGGTATGTATTCTAGGACAAGAGCAAAGGATTGTTTAAGGCAAGGTATAAAATATGTAATGGTGGTGCTGCTGTTTGTCAAGGTTACAAATACCCTTTTTTTATGATCAAGATAATTTTTTTTCTTTTTGACGTTTGTTCTTTGCCTTGGGCTGATGAGCTGTTCTTTCGCTATTTTGCTCGGTGGTAGTGATTTTTGTATAGTGTGAGGTGTATGGTTAATATTGCAACAGAGCAGTAAAAGATTTAACAGTGAATGTGTCAAAGATGATGTGGCACCATCGTTGCTAGCCACAAGAGAGGTCCCTGTTTTGCCACTGGGGAAGCACTGCCAGCTTGTCCATCTAGGGAAGATAAATGGTCCTTTGAAACTCTTATGGCAAATTAATTGCTTTCAATGTAACATGTGAAGCATGCTACGGCTGGTGCCAACAGTGTATTTATGGAAGATGCATTTATGATATGTGAATATTGGGTATCTTGTGTCCTGCCTACCTAAAACTTGTAGTCAGCCGTGCTCTAATTTCCGATAGTCCCAGTGCTTCCCAGTCAAGAGCTGTAGCTTTGATTAGCCTTGTGGTCTGTGAGACAAGCATGGCATGAGCCACGCTAAGAGGAATTGGAAATGGCAGCACCTATAAGCATAAGAATAACATAATGAAACACAGAACAAAAGAATATTTGAAAGAAGTCAGGAGACAACCTGGGAGAAAATTAAAATGAGAGGAAAGGGAAAACTTTGGGTTTCCATGGTACAAAAGAAACAAAATCTGATGGGAGTGGGGATTCAGGGAAGGGAAAGGTTCATTGTCACTTAGCATTTTTAATAGTTGAATGTAATTATTTTACAGCTGCTCCCCACCAGTTTTCTTTTTCTGTGGTCAGTTGTTAAAAACCAAAGCCATCTGCCTTGTTTTCCTGTTATGCTTGCTTACATAAACTAGATTAATATTCTCTGAATGTGAAGTTCATGTTCTGCTTGACTCTATTTTTACTTTTTTTAACTCCCTCTTTATTGTGTAGATTCCACCAATCTGCAAGCAAAGATCATGGCACATTCTGGGGGGAGATTACTCAAGACCGTTATTAGAGGCTTCAGAGGTAGGTATAAATTGTTTTTTTTTCCTACTTGCAGGTCCAGGGAAACTCGAGTCCTTGGAACATCTTTCAGTTTAGTCTGTTGGGTTTTTTTTCTAATTTCACTATTTATGGTTTTGAAGTGCAGCAAGTTGTGTCTGCCTCTGGAAAAGGAGATAACTTTGCTTAGAAGCTCCAGACTGTTGCACTCTCCTCAAGAAGTCTTTTTGAATCTCTAGAAAGTAATGATAATATGGTAACTTGCAAAGAATAGCTCTTAAAAATGTATTTTTTCTGTGTTGATACTTAGATTCATGTTGTCAGGCATAGAAAATACCAATGCATAGAAAGTTGTGAGTCTTCCTTGAGTGCGTAGAGCTTTATTACTTCAAAATTCTGCTTAGGTTGCGGAATATCAAGAAACGTGGAAATTTATTCTCATAATTCTGAGTGCCGGAATGTCAGACTCTTATTCCTATGAGGTCAGCTTGCCTTAAAGCTAATGAAAATATAAGGAAGATGCATTTTTTTCTGTTCATGGAATAATTATGGCATATTTCTAAGTAACATGCTTTGCTTAAATGAAGCTAGGAAATGTATTTGTCATGTTTTTTCGGTTTTTGTTTTTATTATAAAAGAATAGTCACACATAGAACTGATTTAAGTAGCTAACATCTTTTGAGGGTCATTGGGACTCCAAAGCATGAAATCTACTTAGATTGTTTTTTATTATGTTTGTCTTTAAAATATGAAAAGTGAAATTCTGATTTGGGAAATCCTTAGGTCTGCTGTCAAACCATACCTATAAAGTGAGATTCCTAAAGAGCTTTTATGTAACTTGAACCTGGAAATTGTCAACATGTAGCAAATATTTTAAACAAAATGCAGACTCTTTTTGAAAAGCTTTAATGCCTCCATGGTTTGTGGCAGGCACTTTGAAATTGAACTTGCAGAAACAACTAGTGGTAGTGAGCTATTATTTTTTTTTTTTAGTACGTCTATGTGCATTAATACATACAGAATTTTTCTCTGCATTTATTTAGCACGCAATCTTGGCCACACGCTGAGAGAAGTGAGCATTTGTTTTTAAAAAGCAGGTTCTTTTCCTAACTGCATCTGTACGTGTTGTACATGGATTGCAGCAGGGGCGCTGGACCAGGATAACTTGTACCTGTCGTATGGCACCAGTGGGATGTTCTCATCCTGATTGGAAAGAGGAGTGTGAAGCGGATTTATCTATTTATTTTGCCCTCAAGTTACTCTTTATGTACATGGAAAAAGTATTATTGCTTAAGTGTGTTCTACTTTATATATTAATGTGCCTGAGCATGGTTATCCTCCAAAACCTCAATTTCTTTTTTATGTTCTTTAGTCCAACTTTTCAGTTTTTAGGTGTCCTTTTAACTGAAATATTTAAGGCTCTGTTATCTTTACCTCCTGGCTGCTTGGAACATGCTCTTTACTATACTGCTAGAATTATAGTCCCTTTCTTACTATTGTTTCCTTAAGCAAAGGAAGGTTTTTAGAGAGAGGTAATATCTTCTATTAAAGCAAGCTGATACAGTTGGAGAATGAGGGAGGGAAAACACGGGTAGTTCTTCTTTCTGTTGGCTTTTACATGCGTGTTTCCTGAGGTTCTTGCAAATTGACTTTTCATTTTCACACAGATCCTCCCGAGGTGGCGACTGATGGAAAAGAGAATGTGTTGGCATGGTCATGCAGGTGGAGGGCTTCACACAGATCCAAAAGAAGGGGTAAAAAAATGTTTAATTACTATTGCTTTTTAAATTAAAAAAATGTGATCACAGCTCCCCCTCCCCCCCCCAAAAAAAAAAAAAAAAAAAGCTGAAGACCCCAAGCAACAATTTGTGAAAAACTGTGTTGGTAGATATGTGAATACTGTAGTGGAGTAGATACTGTTTAATTGTTGAGGTAGGCTTACTAGCCCTTAAATCACCAAATATTTGTAATAACTGTGTTGAAGTGCTTCAGTTGTTTTATTAAAAATACAATCTTAGTGTCACACACTCCTTTGAAATTGGCCTGTGTTCTGTTAGGTGTTTTTCATGGAAAGTATGTTCCATTATAATTTATTGTGGTTTGTTGTTCTCGTTCGTGACTTGATATTTCCCTGTGACTTGATATTCAGGATAGTAGAAATCAGCTTGTGGATACAAATTAGTGTGTCAGTTGGTAAAATTGCACTTGAAGCGGGCGGCGGGAGAGAAGTAATTAAGCTGCAAGTATTTTTACTTGGTTTTAATGTTAATGCATCTGATATATTTTGACTGTATTTATATCCAGGAAGCATATGTTTAAATAATTATGATAGGTATGTAAGGAGAAGCAGTATCTTTTATTAGACCAAATGATTACAGTTAGAAAATGAGGCAAGCTTTTGGTTAGAAAAGCACAATATAAACTTTGCATGATTAAAATTGCAAAATCAAAGCTCTCGAGTTTATGTAACTTTAATTTTCTCAGTTCCTGTGCAAACTTACTTCTGATGCTTTGTGTATTTGCAGAACATTTCTGTGTGATGATTTCAACTTGTTCAAACTTGAGTGGGATCTTCCTAAAACTAGTGAAGACCATGTTGCTGACAAACTGAAATTTCAGTGCAGAATCCAGGTCTTCCAGGGCTGGTTTGCTCCTGCTTAACTGTTCTGACGATGTCTTTCCTACAGCCTCATTTGTAAAGAAACTGAAGAGTTAAACCTAGGATTTCCTCTTAAATTTTCATCTGAGAGTTGTCCCTTCATTGAATCCAAACCTGTTTGTGCTACTGGCAGAGTCAGGAGAAATGTTACCAAAATTTATGCTTTGGTAGGAAGAGGGAATGTCATAACCTAAAGTATAGCCAGTTTCTTTTAGCAAACATTTGTGATCTTTTCTGTGGGGCGAAACACAATAATTTGACCTTTTCCGTCAGTGGTACTGCTGGGTCTGCATGTAACGTTAACTTTAGACTAATTTTAAGACCCTCCTTGCAACACGTATGGGCTCTTTCAAAGGTTTCCTAGGCATAACAGATGTTAAAGCTAGCAAACTGTCCTCTGTGTTTACCCTGATTATATATGTTATGGAATATAATTATTACAGATTGCATTTCTCCTGTAAATGGGAGGAGAATATTATCCCCTGTGTTGTCACTCTGGTGGTCACGCATCTCTTGGGCTTAATTATTTGTTCTTGGGGATTTTTTTCCTACTAGAATTTCTGTTTGCCTGGGTATGTTGATCGGCTGAATGTTTCCTGTTTGCTGTCATAACTTTGTTTTTCACAAGTCCATGGAAAAGATTTTTTGTGTATACATAGAATGAATTCAGCCTTATATGATTCAGTTGCAAATCCATTTCACAGTCTCAGCTTCACAAGTGACCTATTTTCAAAATACCACAAGTGGCTGTTTATTCTTTCTTTAAAAAGCTGTTTCCTGAAATGCAGACGTTTAACTGAATCCCTTTGTATGTGATGGGCAAGTTCCAGGACAAATCTATTTAATCATTGTAGGTATTACATGTTTAATCATCATGTATTTTCTTTAGAGTTATTACTTTCCAGAGGTCTACAGTTTGGCATCATTCAAAAACTTAAATTTCAGGATTTTCTCTGGTCAGAAAGGAAAAGGAAGGTTCTGTTTACCAAATCATTAGTCATGTTAAGGAATGGTGGATGTTCCTTAAAGTTAAAACCGCCCCAGAATGTTAGCCACAAGTTTTGATGCCAGCTGATATTTTTTTGGTCTGCTAGGCACTGTAAATATTCCAGTGGCATACTCCTGTTACTTGCAGTTATTCTTGTATAAGCCTGTCCCCTGACTTTTTTATTCCAATAAATGGAGCTATAATGTAATTAATATAGGACACTGTCAGTTAAAGCGGTTGTCTGTCTAAGCAAATATCGGCTGTTAAGCATCGTCCAGGAGAAAGCAGCAAGAATTAACTGTAGATGAAGTGAAATGTGTGAAGAGTGGACAAAACAAAGAGTAGCATTGGGTGTAAAAGCCAAGAGGTTCTCAGCAAAAATGAAGGGAAGGAAATCTGCTGCCATGCACTTGTATTCAGTGTGTAAAAGTACTGGTACCCAGTTTACCGTATGAGAATTTTTTCTCCCTAGGATTATGCTTTTAAGAAAACATCAGCTATATTACACCCTTCTCTCTTCCAAAATTTTTTTGACAAACCAGCCTCTTCATTCTGGAAATTGCCTTTGGGACTGACGTTTTAAATTGCCCCTTTTATAGCAGCTTCAGGGGATACAGAACTAAGGATAAACACAGAGTATGAAGGGCACATTACCTTCATCTCACAGTAACTAGGAGAGAAACTTGCACACCTGTTTGTTACAGAATAAATTTTACTTGCAGCAGTGGCTGAATACTGTAACTGAAAACTTTTTTTGTTCTTTACCACCTTTTGATTTTTTTTTTGTTATGTGTTAATCTTTTCTACACAGAATAGACGGGAATAAAACCAGTGGTGCCTGACTTGTTGCTAAGCGGACATATATTACTTCCTTATGGCAAGATTGATAGTCACAATGGAGCCCTGATAATTAGCTTTCCCCTGCCACCATTTCACTTGCTTGCTATTTGGTTTGCTAGTCGTTGCTTGCCTTCTGTGAGGAATGGATATTATGAAGACAGAAGACTTAAGTACTTTTTTCCCCAAAGTCTGGAAGGAAAACTCAAGCCCAAGTTTGACTTTTATTTAAGCTGATAAGGCAACTGAAAAAAGAATCCTGCCTCCTTCCTCATCTTGGTGTTTTGCTACATAAGATTAGATAATAGGGTTTAGGTGAGATATCGCGAAGAAATTCTTTGCTGTGAGGGTGGTGAGCCCCTGGCCCAGGTTGCCCAGAGAAGCTGTGGCTGCCCCATCCCTGGAGGGGTTCAAGGCCAGGCTGGATGGGGCTTGGAGCAACCTGGGCTGGTGGGAGGTGTCCCTGCCCAGGGCAGGGGTGGGACTGGATGATCTTTAAGGTCCCTTCCAACCCAAACCATTCTGTGGTTCTAAGTCACTGTGTGGTCAGATGGTGAGATAGTGTGAAGTGATCTAGCTGAAAAATAGCGTGTCTGAATGGTGGGAACACCCTATCCCTTTACTTCCCAAACAGCTACTGCTGCTTCACTCACAACAAGCTGCATGTCATAGACTTAAACAATCTAAATGCCTTCTGCTATAAAAATAAGTTCTGTTCTCAGCCATGCTTTTTCTCATGCTACTGAATTTACTCTCTTTACTGAGACAAAACCCTGCAACAAACACTGAAGAGTTTTCTGCCAGTTTCATAAACTGAATGAGTTTATCAAGGTGTTTCATGTGCTCCAGAGGTGGTGGGCGAAAAGGGCTGGGACTGTACAATTGAGTGCTGCAAAGAGAGGAGAGAGCAGGGGAGGAAGCCAGCTGTTCGTGTTTGGAGAAAAAGCTCGTGCAGACGTAAGGCAGCTTGTGCTGGTACCATAAAGAGGATGATAGAGCTTAAATGCAAGTCAAACTACCATTTTCTTCCATCATGCTTCTGATAGCTCAGCATCCTGGCATAGGCTTTATCCATAAAGTCACGGCGTCAGCCCGGTGGATGCTTTGCGGTATTCAGTAATCTTGGAAATTGTGAAGAGGAATGTTGGCTGTCTTTTTTTCCCCCTTTCAGGTATTTTAAAAGGTCTGGAACCTTGATGGGATGGGGGGAAGGCAGGAAGATGGTCAATATTAATTTCTTGGCAAATAGTCTTCAGTATTTGGTAGTGCATTTTAAAAACATGTTGCATTCAAAAAGGAGAAAAGGCTTTTCTTCTTTGCTCCCTGCTATATTAGGTTTGTAATACTTTTCCTTCCCTTCCTTCCATTTCTGTAAAAATAAGCTGTGGAAGAAAACCTAAAACATTGCTGCCACTTAAAAGGAGGTAAAATAAATGCATCTCTTAACCTTTTTATATGCCACAGAGAATCAAAAGAGGGCCCGAGTCCATTAAACAGATTGCTCATTTTAGTTCTTAATGTTGCCACTTGCATACTTAAACCATTTTCAACTCATGTTTCTGTACAACAGTAACATTTATTTCATGGTAAACTTTGATGTAATGTGTGTGCATTTTGCATCTCCTTTGATATTTCTTCTTGTTCCTTTGCAAGGCCTTTGGCAAATGACTGGCTGCCTTCTGCCTTTTTCTCTGAATGGGCTTACTTCTATCGCCGTTCAGAGCCATGAAGAAATGGAAATAGATTCCTTGTTTGCAGCCAGTGTATTTCGTTCTCTTTAATAGCTTTTCTGTGCAAAGTCTGACTAGCCAATAGCAACGTATAATTAGAACTGCTCTGGTTGCACTAGTATCTTTTGTGTTAATGTGATACCATTTTTTTTAACTTCCTTTTAACCTGTAAGTGGTGATCAAAGATATTTTCTGAGTGTTTGAACTGCTATTTATGCGTATCCTTGGCTAAAATGGAAAGATTCAGGTATATTCCGCAGCAGGTACCTCCATATCCTGAATGGGTAGGACACACAGAAACAGTTTTGCATCCTCTCTTCACTTACAAATCTTTAAAAGTTGTTTGAAATGTGCTTATACTGTGTAATGCTGCAGTACATTTGCAATTGTTGACAAAATGCAATATCTCTTACCCTTTGGTTTCCTTTGAAGCTATGACTGGAAACACTGAGGTGAATTTTCTGGTGCTTTTAAAAGCTTACATTTCTAGGATTGGCTTCCCTGGTTGCCTCAGCGATCTTACCTTTTAACAGAACTCTCCTTTCTTGCTCATTCACACTAGACCTTCACAGAGAATTTCTGTTCTAACTTGTTTTATCCTCAGCGTTGAGGAGGGAGCATTTAAAGTACACCGTCAAGTGAGGCAAACATTAAAATATATTGTAAAACTCCCCCTTTCTACTTACTTACATAATGAAAAGTCATCTTTAAAAGGTGTGGACTAACTTTTTGTCGTCCCCCCCACTCCCCCCCAACAACAAAATATTGCCTGAAATCGAGAGATTAGCTGCTACTTGCTGCTCTTCTTTTGAATTTAGATAACCTTCATATCTTTGAAATTAACCCCAGGGTAGCCAACACAGAAAAACGAGTTGTTGACGCTTGTGCTGTATGTTACTGCACGTGCTGTTGTTATTCTTTGAGTAGCGTGGTTTAGGCTTCAGATGATCTATTTAGCTTGGGAGTTTAGTGAACTATATCTCAACTGTAAGTGTTACAGACATCTATCCATCTGTAAAATAACCTATATTGCTGTAAAAAATACAACCACCAAAACCAGCAATAACAACAAAAATCCCAAAACAAAATCCTCAAAAAACCCAAACCAAAAAAGCTAATATTTCTCAAGAAGGCTTGTTAACTGAGTTATGGTCTTGTTTAGAGGAAAATCTGAGGTTTAGCGAAGGAGAACCTATTTCAAGAATTTATTAAAAAGTGATGTAATCAGTTAAGCTAACGTGTGGCCATGTACATCTTCTACCTCATGAAGCCTCATTACCCGACTTCAGGGGCCATTCTGTTAAATGACGTGGTGACGTTGGAAGCCGAGTTAAGGCCACTGGAATAGTTTTCTTGCTGGTTGTTGTAACTTCATTGAGCACCCATTGAAGGACGACCCTTTGGGTTCCTGAAAACAGGCCCTAAAAGATGTGGGCACAATAAGAGTATTTCTCACTTTTCTGCAAAGGTTCTGAGATGACCAAAAAATTGTGAAAGTGATTGTTGGAAATGCGTAAATTTGTAGTAATGTGAACAAATCATGTGAGCTGAAATTTATATTCAGTTCAATTTAAACATCAGCATAAGCATTCAGTTCCAGAGATTTGAGTTGCTATAATGCTAGTGGTATTTTTTTAATACTGTATTCTATTGTGACTCGCTGAGTTTTCTCCAAACTATTTCTGTTTATTGTAGACCTTTCAGACTTCCTTCTTCACTTAGTTCTTTGTTCCTAGATTATTTTGGTTTATTTTTTGCGTTTTCCCTCCTCTTGTTTCTATACTATGTGAAAATAGCTTCCAAAGAAACATCAAGCCTTTGCATTTTGTACAGCAATCTTGAGAAGATAAAAAAAGGAGGGTCAGTTCATTTGTTCTGTGAAGTATTTCAGCTATGGTGACTTGTGACTTTCTCTGTACACCATTTACAGCTAGCTATACCTGCACTCGTGAGGGCATGTGAATTAAGAACAATTCATCTGTTTTAACAGCGTGTCATGGATATAAACCTAAAAGTTTACAACTTGAAATTTTAAGATGTAGTTCTAGTCTCAAACATTGTGAAATGTCTGTTAGTATTTGATAGTGTCTGCCTATCAAATGAAATATAAAGTGATCCAAATGTATAAAATTCATTCTTACTTATACTGTTACTTTGCTTCTTGGGATCTCTTTGTAATTGCAATGCCTTTGTTTGTTCTTTCCAATAGCTGAAAGAGATCGATGCCAAAAAGATTATCAGAGCAATGTTGTCTTATGTGTGGCCCAAAGACAGACCAGACCTGCGAGCCAGAGTAGCCGTATCTCTGGGGTTCTTAGCAAGTGCAAAGGTAAGAACAGATACTTCATTCTGCTGTGATAGTTACTGTTCATCTGGAGTTCGTACAAGGAATTATTTCTTTTTTTACTATTTAAAGGCTTTGACAATCTTAAGATGTCCGTTTCCTGTATGAGGAAAATATAGTATTGGGAAATAATAGCTTGGGTTTTTTTAACAGAGTGTCATGTGCATGTGTGTCGTTGGGGAGATGATGATGTCCAGAATTTTTATTTCCACTGCTCATATTAGTTTAGTCCAGGATTTTCCGTTGCCAATTAATCATTTACATCATAAGTTATGGGAAATGGGAGTTAAAGGTTGCTTACAGATAACTTCTTGTGTGGTGCTGTGTCTGTCAAACGGGATTTCTTCAAGATTCTGCGTCCGTTCTCAGCTCTGAACTTGAGCAATGTGGTGGTGTCCACTCACGGCTCTTGCTGTGCTATGGAAAAGGGGATTTGAGCGCCAGTCTCTTCTTGATCTTTCTCTGGGATGACAGTGGAATTCCTGTTATTTCAGGGACTCCTCTGGTGTCCTAACGTGAAAGAATTTGTATAACTCACTTTTAATATTGAACCATGCTTTCATTCAAATCGTTTTTCTTGTAGTCATTTAGTTATGAAATGGAGAGTTGCTCTTACCTTTACTTCATTGTGTGAAAGGATCTCATACTCTTGCCCGCAATAAAATTAGTGTTTATTTGTTTTTAGAAAGAAACGGGCAGGCAAAAGCTTCCCACAGGTTAATGGAGGATATAATTTAAATTTTGTGCAAACATTGTCGAAATAGTTCAGAAGAGCAAATGTTAACTTTGTGCAGAAAACCTTTTGCTTTGTGGGGAAAAAAAAAAAGGGAAAAAGATGGCAAAATGTTGGGAGTAAATTTTTTAAGTTTCAGTGAGACATAGGGCTCAACGGAGTTGCTTTTTTGGCATTTTTTACCAAATGTAAAGCTAATACTAGTATCTTGCTGGGATAAGCTAAAGTAGGTACTACTTAGCAATGAGTTTTAGCACTTAATTAGCATTTAGCACCATTGCCACCTTACGAAAAGAGGGAAGAAACAAATTTCAGCTACGTAGGTGGTGATAGAAGAGTAGTTGGAAGAGAAATGTGCTCATTTATTTGAGCTAAAGAGGAAAGGCCAATCTTTTGGTGTATAGCTCTTTCTCCTGAGCAGTCTATCAGGTGCCACCTGGTTCTGCCTACAGTAGATAGTTCGGTTTGTGCTGCTGTTCCGGACGCTGCTGATAATGCAGGTGACAACATGCAGAATACGGCACGTCTGTATAAGTAAACATCCACCCTTTTTGTGTGCCTGTGCAAAACAGGCAGCGATGCTTTCGATTACACCGAAAAACTATCTGGGAAACTATCTGCTCAAAATGCAGATACTAGGAGCATTTTGCCTTGCATATTGTGCAATTACCCTCACAATAATATTTAAGTGATTATATCCTTGGTTTGTTCAGGTTTTGTGATGTGTGTTTAAGAATACCCCATTTACCAGATGGGTATGAAAAATCTTCTTACTTTCTTTTTAAAGCCTCTTATTAGTAATGTGGATAGTAATCTGAAGGCAATTCTGAAATAAGTTCGAAGTACTCTTTTTCTTTCTCTCTTCTGCTGTTCCCTCCACTTTCCTAATTTTTAGCGTTATATGAATATGGTAGAGAATGTGAGTCCAGAATCTAATCCTGCATGTGGCAGCATTGTACCTTGCTTTTAGGAAATCTGTTAATGTTTCAAGCAGCTTTCTGGGGTGTAATGAAAACAAAATTGATGGCCAGGATGCCTGCAAATAGCTTTGAGTTTGGTATAACACAGAGCTATTGTATTTCTAGTGGGAGAGAGAGATGTTTCCCCCTGTCAGAAAATCAGACACTTAATTGCTCTTCAGGGAAGTAACTGGATGTTTGGATCTCTCTTAAGTGTTCTCTTAAACTTCCTGCTTCAGATTCCGTCCAAGGCATCCTGGAAGCCCTGATGTCCAGAGCAGAAAACTTCTTGAGCTTTGCCCAGGTTTTAGGAGATGCCCGGTAAAGCAGATGTGTTTTGTGACAATGTTTGTTTTGGCAAACAAGGATTTCACTGGGACAACACACAGCAAGCTCTCTGCAGAATATGTATTGCAACTGGCTGGGGTGAAAAATTTCACGGATGTCTTCTAGCTGTCCTTTGCTAATGTTATTTGTTTTGTTCTGTTTCCGTCATAACAAAGCTGTGTTAGAACTCAAACATTTTCGAATAACTGCAGTTTAACAAGTTACCCCTCTCACCTCAGCTATGTCCACTCTTCCTTTGTGGGGTAAGCTTTCTTAAATCACTTCATATTTTACGTGTGCTAAGTGTGCGTGTAGTTATTGTGGCATAACTGCCACGAGTAGTTTATTATAGACCTATAGTAAGTCTGTCGTATCTTTGAGCCCTGAACATCTGCTTTTCTTCCAGAGCAAACTAAAGGTCTCCTTGTCCTAGAGAAAATGAAATACAAATTAGTTTACCTGTGCTTTGCCTGGACCATGTATAATCCTGTGCATTTTCCTCATTATCCCATTTGGGAGCCCTTTGTTCTGATTGCTTGTGACGTTAATTACAACGTACTTGATGGACCACACAAGCAGTTTGTTAAAGTTTGTCTGACGTATAGTTGTGTCAGCACAAGGATGCCAGCATTTCTTTCTCCTCGCTGCAGTCCCGGCCCAATTTCTTTGTTCACTACCAACTTGTCTGCATCTGAAGGATTTACATCCTTATTACAGATTTTGTCTAAAGGCTGCTGGTTCTTAGGGGTTTTGCGTAGAAAGCTGTATGATCACGATGCCTGCTACTAGTCACCTTCCCCAATAAGAAACACTTTTGTAAGCCTTCTGGCCAATTTCTTCTAAGTTTAACAGGGTGGCTTCAATTTTATTCTAAGAAAACCCCAGAGGAATCACAGAGGAGAGGCAGGTTATGAAATCCTCAGCCACGGGGAAAAAAACCAGGAGTTCACATCGAGTTTGATTTGGTTTCCTTACCCACAAAGCACAAAAGAGCTGGAGATCATACCTCCTTGTCCTGCTGCTTGAGAAATAATTTGTCTCTTTAAATCTTCTGGTTCAGTAAAATTCAGTTGCAAAACAAAAGCAAGTTTGTGTGTAGCTACTGAAGAGCCTGCAGTTACAATCTGTCTCGACTCCTTTTGTGGGGCCCAGTTGCCTGTCGTTGAACAAATTATTGTGATTTTTGGTTCCTTTTTGTCTGCACATAACCGCTAGTAGTACTGTTAGCCTTCAAAGTGAGCTGTTTGTATGGCTTTTTATAACTGGGAGCTGACAGGATGGAGTCTGCTCTAGGGCTAGTAAGGTGGTTATTTTTTTTTTCCTTGGAAGATTTGTTGTATTATGGCATGCTTTAAATTTTTATCTTAAATATTTATAGCCTATCTAGACATGTGTGATCTGAAAGATGCAACAGGAAGACAGGTGAGAGGAGTACACAAGGCACTATGTATGTTTTCAGACACACAGATTCGCCTGCTCAGGTTCTACACCCTGGTTTTTCTTTTTCCACATTCCCTCTCCCGTTTTCTTGGCTTATCTGCTTATCTGCAGTTTATTTAAACAACAGATATATAGGTTTTTAGGATTGCCGGTGACAAATACACTGTCTGCAAAGCACGTGCAAATGAAAGTATTATTACATATATCAAATGCGTGACAAAGTTATAAACGATACAGCCTGGCTATAAATGTAGGAAAGAGATTCTCTAGAGAAATTTCTAAGTCTCCCAAGAAAGCACTCGGTATAATCTAGGTCTTACCCAAAGGCGTCCCTATGGGGGGGAAGAAAGGCTCAGCCTGTCGACTGATCCCGCAAGTCAGTGATGGAGTTCTCCTCGACCTGTTCGCGATGGCGTCTTCCCTGGGTATCCCCCCTTTCTTGGGCTATTTTTATACTATTTTTTACCTTCGAGGTGGAGTTTGAGTGACTTTAGTCATAAATACTTTAATTATGATTGGTGTAAAATTCTCTCGCTTCACATTTAAAGGTATAGTTTACGAAAAATTCAGGGCACAGACTCAAGAAGGAGTGGTCGCACCTTGGAGGCGGGTAGCCTTTGGGGTGGAGGTGTGTTTTGGTATTATAATGAGCAAAGTTCACACAAAGGGCAGAATTTCATCAAAATTTGACAAAATGTTGGCTCAGGGTGGTGAATGGGCAGCTTATCGGTTCTATAGTACCATCTCGTTCCCATATCTGTTGGATCATCACAGGGCTTGGCTGTGGAATTTCCATCCCACTCCATTCTCCGTGTTGCTTCGCAAGCAGTATTGCACAGGGAGTCGCAGATGTTGAATTCTTTGCATGCCAGCTGCAGCTGCTCTCTACCTCAGAAGCCTCTTGATTTTATACTTTTCCTTAATGTGTGAACAATGCTGTACCTTTGTATTTTTAGCTAGTTTAGTAATTATTCCACACTATGGATAGTCAATCCTTCTTTACTTTTCTGTTTCTTCCCTCTTTCTTCTGTGGCACAAGAAGAAAAAGTGCTCGGGCTTCTGAGAAGCTGGATTAAACACATGAATATGACAAAATCGCTTGTCACCTCCGTCAGCCTGTAATGCTTTTTGGCCTCTTGGTCACAGACCAGGCATGTGTTATTCATGAGCCAGAGAAATCTCTCAGACTGTCTGCATTTCTACTGACTGCTAATTCTCTAAGTTTGAGGAGAAGAAATTGTTTGGCTAAGGAGGCAAGACACAAGTCTCAAATTATAAATTTTGTCTGTGTGGAAGATAATCTCTCTCTGATCAGTTAAGCATGTACGTACGATCTTGGTGTTGGAGCCCTTTTTGTGACATCAGATGGAGTTAGATAATTAGAATAAACCTTTAGAAACTCTTAGCTTTTTGAGAAGTTTCAGGTGAAAAGTGTTTTTAAGTCTTTAATTTTTTTTTTCCTCTTACTGGAAAAAGTATGTTTCAGGTTATCATTAAATTCAAAGAAGGCGTGAAGCCAGATGCTTCTTCCCTCTTTCGGACCGCGTTTTGTAGCTTCTTTAGCAGGTTCACCTCTGCAAGGCATGGAGTTTGCTGTTTATATTTCCACAAATGGAGCTGTTGGATGTGTACGTTTATACTGGTCCAGAGATAAATTCAGTCATCTTCGTGTCAATGTTTCTTATTGAATTATTGGCACAAGAAGAGTTCACTGTAGACCAGTTTTATCTTGTTGGGGCTCGCTCTGTCACTAATTCATCATCCTTACTAAAGAAGCAGCACTGGGAAGAGCAAAGGGGAAGATAGGACTGTTTGCCTTAAAAGTATTGTAGTCTCACAAGGGGATAGAGATGATGATGCATTGTCAGCTTAAAACAGTGCAGTCATTTAAAAAAATGTTTAAGCTCATTTAAGCATGATGCATTACAGTGTAACGTGCTGTTAAATGTGGGCAATTGAGTTGGGATGACTTCATGGGTGCTGTATTTGCTTTCCAATAAATTCAGGCAAGGATAGGCTATTAATTCAAAATTATAAATAGAAAATGCACAAATTCATATGGAAAGGGCCTTTTTAATGGGAATTGTTATCCAGCTTTCAGGCATTAGGAAGGGGAGGGAAGCCTATATAGATATATTGCTAAGACAGTTGTTTTGCATGGGAGCCTTTCATAGTGTACCTAGGGGTGCTTAAAGCGTGTTGTTCTGTGCCAGCAAATCTGGGCTACTGAAGAGATAGCTGTGAGTTTATCTAGAAGGCTGAAATTTTGTTTCCATTAACATGAATGTGATCCCATTGACTTAACAAATAGAGTAGGAAAGGCCTGTTTCTAACAACAGCCTCTCATCTCCCTTGCTATAAACTATGTAAGATTAACTTTTTTCTTTTTTTTTTTTATTAAATTACTGGAAAGCAGACTGCATTTCATTAGCAATCAAGACAATAGCATGCTGCCTTGTTCTTATTCAAGCTCTACCCTCCAGGAGTCAGAACAACTACAACCTGAGACCAGGCTTTAAATTTCATTTAAAGCTCTATTGGGTAGAATTATATTGATGTAAAAGAAGACATTTCTGCAAAATTGTAGGCTGTTACCGGTTAAATTAATTGCGAGTGGAGAACTGCGCTTTAAAGAATACATCTCTTTTCTTTAAATGGACTTTAAAATATATTTGTAGTTCTATTTCTAAACTACCTGTAGTGTAACACAGCCTACTGAAGAGTAAAATCCCTGCAGAGGGATTTGTGAGAATCTGCAGCAAATCAAGACAATCTGCATTATAATACTCTTATTTTCTACTGAGTAGTCTCTCCCAGGAAAACCTCCGCTCTCTCATGTTGGTCACCAGTGTAACACACATGGTAGTATATTTGTCTTTATTAAGAACAAAATACCGCCCCAAAATCGAGTTTCAGTACCTCTGAAGGGAAAGTAAGGTGGTTTTTTTGTTATACTAGGGAAGGGCAGCAAGGATTTGAATTTCAGTATTGTAAAGATTCAAAATCTCCGTTAATGCAGCCTCAGTTCTTCGTGGGGCTTTATGCTTAAGGTTTAAGCATGTAATGGCAGTAACCTGGTCATCTGCTGTGTGTAATTGAAGATGCCAGACATTATTGTATACAGCTGCTTTGATGGGATTTGTTGGCTTTCTGCAGATAATGCTAACCTCAGGTCTTTTTTTTTTTAATGGAGATTTCCAGAGTTCCCATCTATTAAAAGGGGAAGTGTTGCTGAACGACTCTCAGGCTTGCACTGGATGAATTTCAGAAGAATGTATTTCCAGCAGGACATGATCTTTCAGCCATTTTCTTTTTTCAGTCACAAACTAACCAGTAATAATCTCACCTAGATGCTCTCAGATCTCATCTGTCTGCTCTCAGGAGTTGTCTAGATTATGCTGTATTGAGAACTTGGTAGTCTTACACACACACACACCCCCACACACCCACACCCTTTTTTTTTTCCTGCTTCGTGTATTTCGTAGGGGAAACACAGGAGGGAAGAGGAGAAAATGGACTCCTTCCCTATTTGTATTTAAAACTGTTGCTTAAAACAGTGTTTGAAAAATAATAATAAACAGATAGAATCAAAAAATTAACTTAAAAATTTGTCTTTAATCCCAGAGCTAAAAGAAGTAGTTTCAAAACTCCAGTTTCCCCTCTTGGTGAAGTACCTGTCTTCCACTAGTTACAGTAATTTGTAACAGTGGGAATATTTGCTACTGGGATAGTTATTATAATTACTAAAAGCTTGTCTTCCAGCTTGAATTTGGACTGAAGTTGTGAAAGACTTTACCACTCTTTCCACTTGAAACCTAGTTTTATCCAGTTAATTTACAGTTTTTTTCACTGGGCTTTCAGCTCTGCCAGATGTCCCTAAATACAATTGAGATTTAAGTGGGTATGCAAAACATTTGGTGGAGAGAACTAGAATGTCTTCGTCAGTCTGGTTTGGTTTTGTGTTTCTTGTCATGTAAAAGAATTTGTCGTCTACCCACAGTTTTTTTCCAAATAGTGGAAAAAAAAATCCACCCCAACTTTAATCCAAGTCAGCTCACTTTGAAGTATTTTAACGTCTGCCATGATTATAAGATTGTAGGTCTTAACGTACTTGTTCAACTGCTAAAAGAGTTGTATACCTTATTTTCAAATCTTTACAGTTAGAACCAGTTTGAATTAATGAATTCTATTAATTACATGACGTTTGAGTGTAAACTTTCTTCTTGTTGGTATGAATGAGTGATGTAACAATGGAATTAACAAGACTTAAGAATTTTATGTTTTCTTTAAGATTTTCAGTATTTTCCTCATGCTACAGTTGTGCAAATTGAAAAATCCTAAAGTTGGTCTATTTACATATCTCGCTGTCTTGCTTTTCGCGTGTAGAGGAGACGCCACCGTTAGAGGAGATGCATTTGGGTCCTGGTGCTCTTACAAAAAATATCCAGTGACATACTGTATGTTCGGTTGTGGGTATGACTTTGGTATTTTGTTTGAAACCTCACATTGTTAATTTGTGGTGCCTTGGAGGCTGTATGGAAGGTCTTACACACTGCTGTGCCTAATGCTAGGGGTAGTGTAGATATTAGTGTTTATAGTGATGTTGCAAATGAAAAGCATTATTTAAACGAGAGGGCTGGAGTACCTCTCCTGTGAGGACAGACTGAGAGATTTGGGGTTGTTCAGTCTGGAGAAAAGAAGGCTCCGAGGAGACCTTATAGTGGCCTACCACTATCTTAAGGGGGCCTACAGGAAAGCTGGTGAGGGACTTTTTAGGATGTCGGGTAATGGTAGGACTAGAGGGAATGGATTAAAGCTAGAGATGGGTGGATTCAGACTGGACGTTAGGAAGAAGTTCTTCACCATGAGGGTGGTGAGACACTGGAACAGGTTGCCCAGAGAGGTGGTGGAAGCCCCATCCCTGGAGGTGTTCAAGGCCAGGCTGGATGGGGCTCTGAGCAACATGATCTAGTGGGAGGTGTCCCTGCCCATGGCAGGGGGGTTGGAACTAGATGATCTTTAAGGTCCCTTCCAACCCTAACAATTCTGTGATTCTATGAAATACTAAGGTAGTAATAACAGTCAGAAGAGACAAAGGATAGATTAACTTCTTTTCTTTGACTTCACTAGAGCTTTGGTTTAGTACATCTCCATTGAAACAGTGTTAGCAATATTTGGATGAGTCGTTTCTTTTGGAGTAATAGTTCTTCATACTGAACTATCACAAAGAGCAAACAGAACCTGTACTGACGACATAATTTAGTAGCATTGGGAGTATGCGTCATGCAGTGTCTGCAGCTTGATTAATTTCCTAGTCTTGCCATTGCCCTGCTGAGTGCTCAGCCTCCGTTTAAGTGCAATTTTTTTAGGATAGAAATTGATATATAGAAGGAGCCTGTGAGGGAGACAAACCAACCCTGCAGTCCCAGGAGTAAAGACTTAATAGTATGGGGAATATTGTGCTTGAAATCAAGAGAGCCATCTCACCCGCACTAAGTGGTTAAAAACTAGATGTAACAGTAGAGCAGTTTCAGAAAAGATAGTCGTGGTACATAGATATATGTTTTAATGCATATGGACTAATTGGTGTTCTTAACGCTTTTAGGGCATGAATATATTGGTTCCCTTCATGTTTAAATATGCAGTGGACAACCTCAACCAGGTATCTGGGAACGTACTCAACCTCAGCGCGGCTCCAAATACGGTGGCAACGGTGGCAACGGCTGTTCTCATCGGCTGTAAGTGGCGTTCCCAAATCTGCTGGCGAGTGGTAACGTTCTTCGATAAGAGAATGGGATAGAGGGAGAGCCGCTGCCCTTTGCGCTGCTGAGCATCTGGGATGGTTATTTCATAGTCCTGTGTTGATGTCTGCTTCCGATGTTCTGTGACCTTGCTTCTGGTATTCCAATTAAAAAAAAAGAAATAATGCCTATAGAAATGATTCTTGATTATAAATCCTACCCTTTCTTATAACCAGCTGCAAAAGGAACTGATTTAAAGTGTGTGCACAATGGTTTATAAATGAAAAATAGCATAAAGTTTTGGACCAATTAAGTATAAATTACATTTGAACTAAAAATGTTGAAAATATATAAAGAATGAATCTAATGTAATTTCATGCATGAAGGGACGTTGGAAATATAATTATTTTCATTTTTGTAAACTTTTTAATCTTTTTTCAGATGGTATCTCAAGAGCTGGGGCAGCGTTATTTAATGAAGCTAGAAATGCAGTATTTGGGAAAGTAGCTCAAAACTCAATCAGAAGGATAGCGAAGAATGTTTTCCTGCATCTTCATAACCTGGATTTGGCGTTCCATCTGAGTAGGCAAACCGGAGCTCTGTCAAAAACCATCGACAGAGGAACAAGAGGCATCAGTTTTGTTCTTAGCGCTTTAGTATTTAATCTGGGACCTACCATGTTTGAGGTGGCACTAGTCAGTGGAATTCTGGTAAGTGTGGTTTACTCATGAGTTGGAATTGTCTCATTTAGGAATAATACACTGATTTTCTTTTACCAAAGTCTGCTGAGTGTTAACAATAATAATTGAATTTACAATGTGGTTGTGAAAGCGACTACTGTAAAGGAGAACAATCGATAATTTTCAAATACCGGTTACTTCAAATCGGCTTATTTGAAATGATTTTCACATTTAGCACCTGTCTTCAGCCAGTGATATTTATGTCGATAGTTTTTAATGTTTTTCTTCAGAATTGTTGAAAAAATGAGATCAGGAAAGTAAACTGTGCATATAAGTGTCAAATATATTTGGGTAAATACTGAGGAAGCAGAATATAAATGTTAAGAATGTTGTGTCTTTAGTGTGATGAGGTTAGAGGAAGGAGTGATTATTGGCTCTCTTCTGAATACTGGTCTTTTCTTACCCAGAGCTTAAAAGTGAAAATTATCTTTTTGGAAAATAGGCTTCTCCATTTTGCAGGTTTTAAGCTTAATAAGCTCAATTTTAAATTTTTCTTCTATAAATCACACTTACTGTCTTTGAAGTCAGGATCTTTGGATATTTATATGCTAAAATATAAATCTTGATTATGGAGCTTAGACTAAATTAAAAGCAAGAATCTTGCTTTATTACCCTTCTTTTTAGAAGGACTTACTTAAACTTGAATGTACCAATACGTAACAATACTTCTGAGTTTATGCCTGTACTTAGTCGAGCTGTTCTGAGCAGGGAGTGTGTAGGGAGGGACAGTCAGAGTTTTTTGTCTCAGGCTAAGCTATCAATTTTGAGACAACAGTATAAGTTTTGAAAATTATTATGACTTTTTTTTTTTAATTTTATTTTAAATAGTATTACAAATGTGGTGCAGAGTTTGCTTTAGTAACTCTGGGGACACTGGGAGCCTATGCAGCATTCACGATAGGAATTACGCAGTGGAGGTAAGGCATGCCCTCAGGTTCATCGGAGTACTTGGTGTTGCCTCAGCCTGAACTCTTGACTGTATTAAGCCTTGTTTTTCCAGGACTAAGTTTCGAATAGAAATGAACAAAGCCGATAACGATGCAGGTAATGCTGCAATTGACTCACTGCTAAATTACGAGACTGTGAAGGTAAGACCAGTCTTTACTACTCGTCTCTTTGTCTTGCTTCTGTCAGCCTAGGGAAAGTGAGTCATAAGATTCATCTTCTACAGGGCTACGTATTTGGAGCAATGGCATATTTTTAAAACATTTTTCATTTGAAGAGTACTGTGTGATATTGACAGAGTAGCATGAAAGTTGTTAGTTGGGCTGGAAAAAAAAATCTATTTCCTAATAGAGCGAGAAGTTTCTTTCATGACTAAATGGCTTTGGCCATCAGTTTCTGCAAAATGTAAACTTAGAGTCTTGAAGAAGCTTCTCTTCACTTGTTTGCAAAATTGTCTTCTGAATGTTGGCCTGCAACGTACTGTCTTCTCAGATGACCACATGTACCGTTTTCATTACCTGTTGGGGTTTGTAGCACTCCATTGCAACGTTTGCGTGACAGAACAGGTCTCTGTTGGTTCTCCTGCTGCTACTGTTAAAAAACCCCGTGGACAGCTTTGACGTTGTCCAGGCTCCTGCTTATTTTATGTTTCTTTTAATTGGAGAGCTAGAAGTGGAAAGATGAGCCATGGAGTTATCTGTGAAGAAGGACCCAGAAGTAGGCGTTGTGTGAGAAGTACTGTTCTAGAGAATTTGTCATCACACACAGTAACAGGGATGTTCTAATGCATAGCAGACAGTAACTTTTTCTTCTTTTTACTATCTAGTGGCAGCTGGTGTTTGGTTTTGATGTTAATTGGGTAGAAGTTCTGCAAGACAGACACCTCAGTGTTACTAGAGTACGAGTATGGTGGGGATCTCCATAATGTCTCCCCAGAACCTGCTGGGGTTTGCTGATGGTTTTTGTCTTCACACACTAATCTTTTATATTCTTTTCTCCTTCATTGTTAGAATTGAAGAGGGGCTGTGTGTGTATCTGTGCATGCAGTATGGTTATACTGAGTTCTATAATGAGTTAAACATGCAGGCTAGTATGTTTGAGAATGTGACACTTGTTATTTTTGTGTATATCACAGTATTTCAATAATGAAAAATATGAAGCCCAACGGTATGATGAGTTCTTGAAGAGATATGAAAACGCCTCCCTGAAGACTACCTCTACTTTAGCCCTGCTGAACTTTGGACAGAGTGCTATATTTAGCATTGGCTTAACGGCCATCATGGTGCTTGCTAGCCAGGGCATTGTTGCAGGTAAGTCATCTGTCTGTAAGCTAAAAATTACTCTCCTTTATCTTAATTCATCCATAATAGAGGTGTTAATTTTAATTAACTTATGGTTGATGTGATAGTGGTTCATTTTGAGAGTTTTTGCTTGTGAGTTTGGGGTATTTCTGCTTCTTGGAGTATTATTAATTGCATTTTATATATACATATATAGCAGTTACTAGTATGATTTTATTAGAAACATTTTAAAAGTTCAGTAATTAGAGAAAGATCCTAAGGAAAAGTAACTTAGGGAAGTTTCTGTTGAAGGATTGTGAAAGACACTTATATAAATACAAATACTTCCGTGGACCTTCTACGAAGATCCTTTCTTTATACCCTTCTTCCTTCCCATGTTGGCAAGATTCAGAGCGTTTTCCCAATGTGTATATACCCATGTGCTGTCTCCGGTAGTTTTATTACCAATGTTCTTCACTTTCCTTAGATTAATAAGGGCACATTATTAAAAGAATTGTTTCCATATGTTAGCGTTTTTCATCTACATTTGTATAATTTACTACACAAAGTAAAGCCTGCTTGTTTAGGGAGACGGTACAAACTTCAAATACAGTAGATGAATGCAGTATTGGGATGAGGCTCAGCTAAAGTAAGGTTTATAAAAATAATGGTGCTTTAGGCACTGTTAGCATCCAGATGTTTGAAGGGTCAGCCGTTATATCATGTTGTCTTTCTTGCACCTCCTCTGCTCTTTTTGAGAGATGCCGGAACAGGGAAGGGTTATTGTGTGAATGGATAAGTCAGTAGGTGCAGATTATGGCTGCCCGTAAGAAAATATACAACGGTCTCTTAGCAGGATGATAGAAATATGGCTTTAAATCATTTTTCTGGACCTGTTTCAGCTGAACTGACCAGCACTTACCTTTACCTAGTGTGTCATCCTGAGCGTTCCCTTCATCGGTGTATTTGATGTTAAGCTGCCCAGAGGTTCTCACTATGTGTTTTAGCAGCTCTGATGTACATAGTATCAAAGTCCTTTCTCTTGATCGGGACAATTTCTATCATTTCAATTTGTCTATAATTGCACTTAAGAATGTCTTTCCTGATTCTCGCTTTCATATATTAGTTCCTCCCCTTACAATGTATTTAGGCCCCTTTATGTTTCTTTCTGTGAAATTTACAGCTTTACAATCTGATGTTTTCCATTAATTTCCTGATATGCTGCTTGTCTTACTTTCCAGGTGCTGTTATAGATTTTTTTTTTTATTATTATTTTTTAGTGAAATCCACACAAACATTGCCATTTGTTTCAGGCACCTTCCTATATAAAATCTCATCTTCCGGGAATGCGTTTTGTTTACTATTTACACATCTGGGTTTAGAAATGGGATAAAAGAAATTAGACTTGATTTATTTTTTTTTTAATCTTTTGGTGCTTCCTAACAAGACAACCCTTCAAGTCTCCTTATTCTCTCACATCCATTTTGTCTTAAGGCAGCCTTTCTGTTGGAGATCTAGTAATGGTGAATGGATTGCTGTTCCAGCTTTCTCTTCCCCTAAACTTCCTGGGAACAGTATACAGAGAGACAAGACAAGCACTTATAGATATGAATACCTTGTTTACACTTCTCAGTGTAGATACCAAAATTAAAGTAAGTAGTAGCTCGTTTTCCTAAAGTATCTGGGTATTTAATAGGGCTGTTTTCTGGCAATGCCGTTATTTCACCCTGTTTGTTACCTTCCAGGTTTAATTTCTATTCAAGAAAGAGATGTTGTGTAAGGATGCTGTTCTGCCACCTCCTTTAAGTGCAGTTAGTGCAATAGCAGCTGCTTTTTTTCTTGCAGAACCTTTTAGTGACAGCAAAAGTTGCTTCACAGAAGCTGTATTTGTACTGAGATTTTCTTATTTATTTAAGTATTCACGCCTTGTGCTTGAATTTTTATTTGTAATTAATGATGCAGAATTTATTACTGCAAAAGAAGTTGTGAAGCAGAGTGTATACTGCAGAGATTTTTACCTTCTTTGGGCAAAAGAGGGAACAAACCAATTTCACTTGTGTGGCAGATTATTGTTATTTTCAACATATCCAAGCTGGAGTGTCTGTTTGCCTTTTTCTGAGCTAGGAAATGGACTGTTCAGCTTGTTGAACTGCTTGAGATACTTTCTGGGCAGCGTATAAAGTGACACTCTTCTTTTAATAGGACAAAGAGCTGGCTCCGCCCCTGCAGATCACACCACAAACCGCTGCCATCGCCTTTGATAATGTGCATTTTGAATACCTTGAGGGGCAGAAAGTCCTTGCTGGAGTCTCTTTTGAAGTCCCTGCAGGAAAGAAAGTGGCCATTGTAGGAGGTAGTGGGTCAGGGTGGGTAAATGGACTAAATACGCCAATCAATGATGTAGAATTTTATTTCTTCAATGCGTTTGTTCTTGTATTTCACTTTTCTAAATTTTTTTGACATCAGTTCTGTTCGGAGATTGTAAATGATAAAACAGGAATCTAACATTAGCTTCAATTCTTTTCAATTTCAGGAAAAGCACAATTGTGAGATTATTATTTCGTTTCTATGAACCTCAAAAAGGAAGTATTTACATTGCTGGACAGAACATACAAGATATCAGTTTGGAAAGTCTGAGAAAGGCAATAGGAGTTGTACCTCAGGTATGCCGTGTTTCGTTCTCAGTATTCTGACACCGATTCAGTGAAGGCCAATCCTAACGCAATGATATTGCCTACTTCCTTTGAAGGTCTGCTTTTTTTATTTTATCCCCCAGGAAATGCTATGTTTTTATGTGCATCATCATATGGATCCAATTTCTGAAATGTGTTTAAGCCTCTTCATGAGAAACTGCCTCCAGCTTTAAGTGATTTAGCTTTATAGTTGATTACCGCCCATAATGAGTTAGCAAAGTGGTAAAAGTATGCATGACATACATGTATTTAGGACACAAAATGTATTAATCCCATTTTTGGGGAAAAAAATATTTCCCCAAATACTTCTACCTTCAGGCTTTGTAGAAAAATAAAATATAATTCTGTATTGATTTCCTTCATGGGCTGGGGACAGTTTTAAAACCATTGTTCATGGTTTCTTGTTTAAATTATTCTTTCCGTAAATGCAGGATGCTGTTCTCTTCCATAATACTATCTATTACAATCTGCTCTACGGCAATATCGGTGCAACGCCAGAACAGGTATATGCAGTAGCAAAGTTGGCAGGAATCCACAATGCCATTCTTCGAATGCCGAATGGTTACAACACTCAGGTTGGTGAACGAGGACTCAAGCTCTCGGGTAGGTTCTTAAGTACACGAGGTCTTCGTATCCCTCTTGCGACCTCAAAGTTCAGTGCATAGTTTGTTTCTCAGTCAGACTGGCTTTTAGCTTATTTACATTATAACATAATTGTAAGGCTAAATAATAATACAAACATCTGTAGTTTAAGGCAACAAGATATTTAAAGGAATGTATTTTCAGAGAAAAGCATTAAATGAGTTGATAGGTAAGCATGTAGATGCATCTAAATAAAAATGATCTTTCTCATAACCTATTTGGGTAGTGGAATGCGCGTGAGTAAAATTGGGAACTTTGTGTGTGTGTGCTTTGTATGTAGGATGTGACAGGCTTACATGCACACACAGAATTTCCAAATTTGTGTTCTTATATTAAAACTTGTAACAGCTAAAAATGAAGTTTTGTTTTTGCTGTTGATGCAAGTAAGGCAATGGGGTATGTTGTTGTGGCGGGGTCATTTTGGACCCTGTTCACAATGAAAGGGCCTTCGTGTCTTAGGTGTTTCTTACCCATGGATTGTGTAAGAAACAACATGAAAATGGTGTCTGCGTATCTGCGAGCTGTGGATTTGTATTACACAACCTTGGCACGGAGACAAAACCAGTGTGAATTTAAGTTCTCCAAGTCCCTTCGTATTTGGGTATGCACTCTGTAAAACAGAAAACTGTTCTAGACTAGAAAGACGATATCATGGCAGGAGCCAGGCATTGCTAGGCATGCCAGCCTTTCAGGGCCACTCTTAACAGAAAATTCTCTTTACTCCTTCTTCTCTACAGCTGTCTAATATTAAAATTACATGCACTTGTTCGCAGGGAAGATGATGCTCGAAAGCAAACGTTCTTCCTGTGGCAGAGTTATAATGTGAGATGAGGGATCACATGGAAAGTGGGATGTGTCTGAATCATTTCCCATGTCCTTTTTCTGTTTTTTATTGAGGAGACGTAGGATTTTAAAAATACGGAGTTTACATGTAAATTTTTAGGCAGTAGCTAGATTCCACTGGGATGCTTTCACTTGCGTATCTCTTCAGTTAAGGTTGCATTGAGACAAAGCTAACAATGAGATCCATCACATAAACGTCACATTTATAAATGTGCGCTGAATGAAGCAAAAATGAAATTACTGTTTTGGTTGAAGGATTTATTATTATTATTAGGTTATTTTATTACATTTTAAATAAGTCTTTATCTTCTTATAGTTCTTATAGTTCTTAATATTTGATGCAAAATAAAATGGGATACTCATTGTTTCCCTTTTCCCCAATGGAAACTAAACCCATCAGTGAACTAAACCCACCAGTGAACTAAATGGTTCCCCCATTTAGTTCACTGGTGGGTTTGGTTCCCCTCCTTGGTGGATATTATGAGAAGTTGAAGGTGCATTTGCAAAGTTCATTAAAACGATCTCCTCTTGTCTTTTTTTTTTTTTTTTGAAAAGCAAAACACACTATGGTTTTGTTTAAAATTGTTAGCCAATACAAGCGGTGGTGGGACGCGGTTTTTCGTTATTGGTTTGGTGTCTCTTTCTAATAGTCTTAAAGGTGTCTAGCTAAGTGTGAGGTCACCGAAAATATTCGGCAGGACTTTGATAAGGTCGGTGGCGTAACGCTGAATTGCGTGCAGGGAGTGGTAGTGGAGAAACTGCAGCACAAACACAACTGAACTACGGCTCTGCCCAAGGAGAGACGACATCACTCCCGGATACAAGGCCTCACTGTTTGGCAAACTCTGAACATGTGTGGGGCAGAGCTTAATTTTCTTCCAGTCTGACTCCGTGTACAAGACACCACTTATTGGTCAGACCAGAAAACAGGTCAGCTGTTTTCATTTGCAGGTGGGATGGAGCGGTACATGGCACTGCTCTACTCCCTTGGGAATGAGGCATGGCTCTACTGGAGAGAGAAACTTATACCTCGGTGAGTTCGGAAACTTCAGGGTGATGAATGTTGGTTGAGAACGGTACTGAGATGTAGGGATCGTCGGGGGATGTGGGGCTGCAGGGGGTCAGGCAGAGGTGACGCCTGTCGCAAAGACGCCAAGCTGTGTGCGGTATTTCTTGCTGTGCAGCTGCTGGAGTCGGGAGTCCTGGTCTCTTTGATGCAGAGGATCAGAGGTTACATTCTGTATCCAGGACACCTGGGCAGGGGGAAGCACATGCACGTGCAAAAGAGGAATACAGAGAAGGTTAGAAGGGAAATGAAATATGTGAAGCACAAATCCGGGTGAGTGAGTAGAAGATAGAAAATTAGGTGCTGGCAGAACTATAGAGAACCATGATAATGATGAAAGATTTCTCTTGTGCTGCCCGTCTCCCCAAACTAGTAATTTCTACAAAGAGGATTTGACTAACAATAGGTTTGAAATGCCTTGACACTTACAGGAGAATAGAATGGTTTGGGTTGGAAGGGACCTTCTGAAGATCACCTAGACCAACCCTCCTGCCCTGAGCAAGGGCATCTTTCACTAGATCAGCTTGCTGAAAGCTGTTGAGGTTTAAATTGGATATTAAGAATTTCTTCACTGAGAGAGTTATGGAGCACTGGAGGAGGCTGCCCAGGGAAGTGGTGGAGTCGCCATCCCTGGAGGTATTCAAGAGACGAATAGATGTGGTGCTGAGGGACATGGTTTAGTGGTGGGCTTGTCAGTGTTAGGTTAATGGTTGAACTACATGATCTTAAAGGTCTTTTCCAATCTAAATGATTGTGTCCCATTCTAAATCTGGAGAAGTGTCTGGGCATGTTGGAGTTTCCTTATGACCTCGAGACTCCTTGAACAGAGCCTTTCTGAAAATGGGATGTGCCTTTACCCCGTCCTTCATTTTGTGCTACCACTCTGATGGCGATAAGCACCCATCTGACAGTGCTTTAACAAAAGGGTGTTTAGAAAGTGAAGGGAAGCATGTTCGTATCCTGTTTTGCTTGTTCTTAAAGAAAAAAAAGAGTATGGAAAATACTTCTCAGGAGAAAGACACTGGATTTCTGAGATAATAGAAAAAGCGCTCAGTGGGCATCTGCCATTTGAAGTAGCAGCTTCGGTTTCTTGTTTTCAACAAATTAGAGGAGTATTGGCAAACAATAGCAATAAACAAGCTCCAGCGGTGTTTACAGTCGGTACAGGAGTGTTCGGCTCATGCTCTCGGAAATGTCTGTTCACCTCGGGCTTCCTCAGATTGCGCATGGGATTGATCTTAAATGCAGTTGTGTGCTCAGCTCTTGGAGAATTTGGTTCCGTGTGCTGCTGTTTGCAGGTGCCAGTTCGTGGGTGTAGGTTGCAGTGTGGAGCTAATGTGTCCACTGTGTCCCATGTGCTTTTCTGAGATCAACATTTGCCTTGATAATTATAGTTGTAATGGCCAGAAATGCTTTAGTTGTTTAATGGATTGGAGATGTCAAATGCATATCTCTGAGGTCCTTCAGTAGCTCTGTAAAAATATGGCATCTGTTACTTTAAATCTCTTTAATTTTCTGAATAGTAAAATGCCTCCCTAAATTGTTATAAAGGTATATATTAGATTCATTTCTGAATTGGTTTAATTATTATTTTTTTTAAGTTGGGTGAGGCTTCTTACACTTCTAGTCTACAAAAATAGCACTCGGTCTTGTTTAAATAATATGTTGGGGGAGAGATAAGAGGAGTGAAAGCTGTGACTTTGTGGTCCTCTTTGAAATCTGGGCATTTTATGTGCGTGATGGAAAAAGCGAGGTTTTTGGGACCACTGATGTGGTGGGTGTCTCGGTGAAAGGCACAATGGCGATTAACGTGGGTCCCGCACGTGTGAACGGTGGTGGTGACGTGTGGGGCCAGTAAAGGCTGTGACCTTAATATGGGGCCCTGGTTCTGTGAATAGTTAAATCTGTTGAGTGCAACAAAGGATTAGTTTAAAAAAACATATGTAAATTGGATTCTCCCTGTATGCAGAAAAATGGGTATATTATGGATTCCTTCCCGTAAATGAACAGTTTACTTCTTTGAGTGCTGACATTGGAAAACTGTATGGTAGAAGTGCTGTCTTGATGCTTTAAAACTGGTGGGTGTTTTTTTTATAATTGGCAAGAACCTTAATACAAACAGAACTCCCTGGTGGCAGTGCAGTACTGTGGATAACAAGCCTCAGTATCCGAATTTCTCGCCCTTCGTGTGGGACGAAAACAGGCATAAGCAAGTCTTAATTGCAGTGAGAGCTTCATCAATTTAAATGGCGAAGTAAGCGTTAGTGCAGTTCTTCCTGGTCTCAGTGTTTGATTCATCAAGAGTAAATAATGAAAAATAAGCTGTTTTGGCTTTGTCAAGTAGAATCCATTTCAGAGTTTTCTCATAGATGTGTAATAGAGCTTTCGTGAACGAAACGATTAACATGCTGCTATCCTGAATATGAATGAACGTGAAACAAGTCAATATGTTACAAATGTAAGGAAAGACCTTGGATTTTGTTATTGTAGTGTGTCTTTCAAACACGGGTATTGTCAAGCTGTGAGGTTTTTGAACACGCTTTAAAGGGGAGAGAGCGAGTATATTAAAATAGACTGAGTAAATTGTACAATTCTAATTGCTACTGAGTTCTGCCAAAGAGAGTTTAAAATTTGAACTGCAGCATTTTTATCAGCCTTTTAAATGGTTTATTAAAGCGCTGTCTCTCCTGATAGGAATGGAACATTAACAAGAATATAATGGTATTAAATGGAGTGATTTGAAATCTTGACTAAAACAAAGGAGGACAAGTGCGCAAACGTGAAACGTTTGCATTGCATACCAAATGTTTAGCAGATTTTAGATTCTCAGATGCACCTGTTTTCCTGTCTGTAAAAGTTGTCCAAAGTTATTCTTGAGTAGGTGTTTGCTGGAAGAATTTTGAAGGAAGGAAACTAGTCTGAAAGTTGGTTACGTCAGAAACCAACAGGCAGTAGATTGCAGAATGAAGGTGGTTTGAAAACCACTGAATTACTGTATTAATTGTGTTCTTTAACGAAATTTGCCGGTTAAAGCTGTTACGGATGGACACTAAATCTGGGCTATTGTGGAGCGGAAAGCGAGACGAATTTCAAGGAGAGACCTGAAAGAAAAATGTGTGTGTGTGAGGTGCGTGGAATCCAAATACAGCGGCGCGGACAGAGCGGTGTTTATTTGCGAGAGAGCGAGCAGGATGGATGGATGCGAAGTTGCTGTACGGGGCAGAGCTTACACCAGGGAAAGGAGCTCGTACTCCCTGGTGTGCAGAGCGAGTTACTGCACATCGGCCTCGGGTACCTGCTCTTCCCTTGGAGCGTATACGAAATAGTTCTTTGTGCCTTTCTGAAAGGATAAGCAATCTTGAATCGCTTTGGATTTACCAGGGAGCAGAAACTTGTGTGATATTTTATGTCACATGTACAGGCTTTTAGCAGCAGCAGCTATGATGTGTATTAAAAATAAAATAAAAAAAAAAGAACCAACCCCCAAAACAGTAATATCTACTGTTGAATTGAGAATATCACAATTTAACTTTGTCTTTTTTTTCCTCTCTCCCTCCCCATTCAGGAGGAGAAAAGCAGAGAGTTGCAATTGCTAGAGCAATGCTAAAGGAGCCACCTATTTTTCTCTATGATGAAGCCACATCATCTTTAGATTCAATTACAGAAGAGGTAAATCGGGATTAAAAAATATGAAAGTTAAGTGGGGTGATGATGTCTGATTCTGATGCTTTTTCCTTGTTCTTTTCCTCTCAGAAAGAATTCTGCTCTCTTTGCCAGATGGCTATCGTGTTTTCCTGCTATTATTATTAAGAGATCCTATGTCCAAGCCCTCTTCCTAAAGGCCAGAGCAGAGATGCTGAGTCTCTGTCTACCTTGAGACATAATGAACAGTATTAGCTCTGTCCCTGGGTTCTGTTTTACGCTCTTGAGGTCCCATTCACCGTTAACTGTTCAGCTCTTGAAGCTGTTGCAAATACCTCATGCAGCCGTGAAGTGTGAAGCTTTCCAGTCCGCTTTAAAAGGCGTTTAGGTGACATCTAGCATTCATTAAAAATGTCTTGTAAATAACTGTGACCTAATGCAGAACAGAAAACTTCTTGTTTGTTGTACAGCATTTTTCTGAGATGCAAATCAGGTGGGTGTCACCTGCGATGCTGGGATTAATTTGGCTTCGTTTCACAGGAAGGGCTGCGAAACATCCGAGCGCTGTGACCCAGATGTCACGACACCGGCCCAGTGACTGCATCAGGCTTCAGAACTGCATCTCTGCTTAAACGCAGAACTCCCGGCACCAGCAGTAATTTGACAAACTAATGTCAGCAAAAAATAGAGCTAGGGCTATGTTTGTGTTTACTTATGCAGGTTATTGAGCGAATTTATTGACCTGTAATCACTAAATTACTTTCACTTTCCAGATACGAAGAAATCAGAGTACAGACTGTACATTATAGAGTAGAGCATTCAAATATAGCCCAGCTTCCTCCTCGTACTGCTCGTAACACACACAATTCTGCTTGGATTCTTTCTCTCTTCTGTTTCGCTGTATTTATTGCAAGAATCATAAGCAAAGCTGAAAGTTTCACAGCAAAACTGCACTTTAAAGACAGCAGATGAACAGGAGTCCTTTCCACAAAAGCAGGTCTGGTAACCGCAGTGTTTTCTGACCAAGGCAAGTGTTTTTCAAGAAGATATTCACTTATTGCAGCGAGGGCACAAATTCCCAATTAGCCCTGCTTGCACCTGGATGCAGTTCGGGCAGGTGGAAGGCAGCTCACGAAGGAAGTGGTGGATAGGTAGAGAATTCCCAGGATTGCTTTCACTTTGTTCTACATTGGCATAATATTTTTTCTTTACCTTCCATTGATCGGAAAGTATTATTACGGAATTTTATTTTCACGTGCCTTTGCTGCTGTTGACGTTGCTTTTGTAGAATGGCTGCCCGGGGAAGTTTTTCCTGAAGTCAACTAACACTTCTCTTCCTTTATCCCTTGGGATATCTGCAGTATTCTACAAATGAAGGGGTTTTTTTGCAGTTTGAGGACTGTATCAGAGCCGCAGATATTTCATGCTTGGGATTCTTCTGTAGATACCTGTAGCTGTTTCTTATTGTGAAGCTGTAGCAGTACTGGAGATGTTTCTTAAAACTTATTTACAGTGATTTGCATATTTCCAGACAGCATTTTATTTCTCTTCATACCACCAAGGAGCGTGTAAGAGTTTTTTTTTTTTTTCTTCTCTATTTTAATCTTGCAGAACATTCTTAACGCCATGAGGGACATGGTGAAACACCGGACGTCGGTTTTCATCGCTCACAGGTTGTCGACTGTAGTTGACGCCGATGAAATCATTGTGCTGGATCAGGTGAGGGCATCACCCCGCCACGCGTCGCTTCCACGTAATGTCAGTGTTTGTTTCAGAGAGTCCCTGTGTTCGGTTTGAAATATTACACTCCCACCGAGCTACTGAAGGTTTTCCTTAGGAAATGAACCATGTTAGAAAATTCTAACCCAAGCGTTGCTTTTTATATATTTCTCTTCCTTGCAACTAACAGTTTATCAGTTGCAGATACTTGCATGTGCGACTCTCTTTTATGTTGTATTTTCACTTCATTTGCGCAGTTCACTTAATTACATGTTCTTTACATGGGTTATGACAAATTTCACTTGATGCTCTGGGCCTGGTTTAATGTTGCATGTTTTTTATCTGGTTTATTACATGCTTCTCTCAGCTTAGGTTTCCTAATGTGTTCCCCCAGTTCGTGCTTCATTCTCCTTACTCAGTGAGTGTCTGTCTTTCCCATACATCCATTGTTTTTTTTATTTTCAATGGAACGAGAGAGGACAGCACGTTCTGTTTCCATGCAGGTAAAACTGTTGTAGGATTGTTCAGTATAATTGTGCTATAAATCTGAACACCATTCTCTATTGTACCTGTAGAACAGAGTGATTATTCCCTTTCTGTACGCTTCTCATAAGAAAAAGAAGAAAAGTTTCAACATTTGATTTACTAAATCACTCTCCAGCTCTCGCCTCATATTCAGTCTGTCCTAAGTCCAGTTCCTTCTCTGTTAGCCATATCTGGCTATAGACTTAAAATAAACAAATGTCCTCATTATAACTTCCTAGATACTCTTTTAGCTGATAACGCTGAAAATACATTGCTCTAATCTGCTGATAATATATGTTAAATTTATCTCTGCGTTCATTTTTTCAGTTGCTATTTATATGCTTATGATCATAGGTGTATTTAGTGACTAGAATACGCATCTCTAAAAGAAAATAAATTATTCCTACAGTATATTGAATGATTTCATGGGGAATTAGAACAAAATCCTATGAAATGGTGACATTCATCTTTGCTATACAAATCTCAGCTTCGTATGAATCTCAAAATGAAGTAGTGGAATAAATCACTCGTAGTGCTCTGTGGAGTTTTTATTTGGTTTAGATCTGCTTGTTTTCTCAGCTTTTGCTGAAAAATCGTTTCCTAAGGTGTATCCTTTATGTAACTGCATGTTAAAACATCTTGCAAATGCGTTTTAACATGATAGAAGGCAATCTGCGACTCTTTGTTTTCGACGCAAGTTTTCACAGCTTACTAAGAGTGTATTTTGTGTTAGAGTGTAACTGTTAAATTAAAAAGAAAAGCACAACCTAAAACTGTAAACCAGCTCGGGCGCTCGCTTTCATGAAGGATGTTGGTGTAATAGGGATTGTGAATGAGTTGAGGCAGCGCGGGGCGTCGCTTTCGCTGCCCGGCTGCTTCGCGAGGCGTCGCTGACGTCTTGCTCAGCAGAAAGTTGCCTCTCGTCATCCCAGTGTGATTGACGAGCGCCGTGTGAGCAGCCCGAGAAATAAGACTCGGTAGCGGAGATGAGACAAGGTGATTGTGACGGGTTTTGCTTAGCAACAGAAATAACGGTGTCCCAATTGCAGCATCTTTGCCCAGGTAAAATCAGAGTAACTCTTGAGTGAATAAAGCCCCGTTGTGTTAATGATATTGATCTTAGTGCTGTGAAGCTGAACAGAGAAGTTACATTTTTGATCATTGTTCAAAGAGTTATTAAAAAAAGAAAAAGGCCATAATTCAACAGCTTAGCCTCTACTACAATGAACTCTCTAAATTAACCACTTAAAGTTTTTAAATAAATTCCCCAGCGGTGTTGGTCAGGTGTATATTTGTTCAGATTCCACCAGCACGACTGGTAATAGAAGTGACAAGATCTAATTTTTTTCCCCAGCATGTTCATCAGCAGCTGTCACAAGGAGGTAGATTTAATTGTAGATCAGAATTTAGAACTAATATAAAATCCGTGTAGTTGTCCGTATAATGCTGTCTTTTCCCAAAAGAGAGACTAGCTGGAGAAGGAATACATTATTTTAATTTGAAGCCCGTGAATGGAAATGGGTACCTCAAAGTAAGCAGATGAGCCTGGTGTTTGGAGAGAGGTAGCGTTTCGCTGTCTGTGGGGTTTGAGTTCTGCTCTCCCGCTCTTCCTTCCCCTTTCCACGAGGAGAGTCCGTAAATCGTCTTTGCTCTCGAGAACAGCGCGGGTGAACTGAACTGCTCGCTCGATTTTCACAACGGCAATTGCAATGACACAAGTTACTGATCACCCATCTAAAAGCACAATTTATGCTAATTGTTTTTAGGATTTGATTTTAAATGTGTTCTTTGCTTATCTAGTACAAATCCCTCTGTGTGCTCTTTTCTTTTAGTTTCTTTAGTGTAAGTGTGCTTGGTATCACCCAAAGACAAAGACATGTTTGTTCTGGTACATTCATGTGACTTTTGCACTAGTAGTTTAACATCTTGCTCCTCATACAGAGGTCTGTATTTATTTTAAATAACTCTTCCAGTTCAGGTAGTAAAACTTTCCATGTTGGTGGGCTTAAATTTTGTCCAGGTGGACAAAAGGCATCAACGTTCTCACTTATGTGAGGCTGAGAAGAGCACAGCTCCGTGTTTTCAGCTTGCAGCGGAGCACAACTCAGCGCATCCCACATCCAGTCTTTCCTTGCTGTCCCAAGCTCCTTCTCATTAATAATTGCTGCGATCTATAATGTAAAACTGTGGCTCGTATATTGGCAACATTTACATTCCTAAGGATCTGGTGATATCAATTACTGACTTCCTCCCTTTCTTTTCCAGGGTAAAGTTGTGGAACGCGGTAGACACGCAGACCTCCTTGCGAGTCCTAACAATCTCTATTATGAAATGTGGCACACGCAGAGCAGCAAAGTACTAAATAGTCACAACAATCCAAATTGGGAAGAGCGGAATAATCGGATGTCCAAAGAGGAGGAAAGGAAGAAACTAGAAGAAGAAGTTATGAATAGCGTGAAAGGCTGTGGGAACTGTTCGTGCTAAGTATGACCCTGGATTAATCTTCTAGAACAGGTTAAAAATGCACAAGATTACGATGACATGCAGCTCTTGTTTCTAAAAAACTTTCAGCGTTCAAAAACTTCCTGGGTTTTTCAGTTTTTGGGTTTTACATTTCTCAGAGGGACATAATTTCAACCAAAGGAGTTCTATTTTTACATCTTTAGAAATCTCTATTATTCAGTGGCATCTGCAAGAGCTGAGCTTTTTCCAAAACTTTAAACTTCTCAACTAAGAGTGTAATTTATGGCAATTTTTAGGCATTGGTAAGTTCTCCTGGTAGTCGCTTGAGGTGGATTATTAAATTGTAAACAGATTTGTCCTTGGTTTATATTATTTCTCATCATTAATGATCGATAAATATGTCAGGTTTTAATTGCAGTTGGGCTAATTTGAACTCATTTGCTAGTGAGGAAGATGCAATTTTAAATTCTTCAGTGCAGTTCTGGTTTAAAATGTTCTTCCTTGTAAAGAATAAGAAAAGCCTCAACAAAATATTAGGGGTTTCTAGTAGCAAACTAAATATTGGAATTATCTGTCTCACCCTGCAAAAACACCTTTCACCCTGGACTATCAGGAAATGTATTGGTATTATTCTAAAAAAAAAAAAAAACCCTAACAGTATTTTTAAGAGCTTGCAAAAATCTGGAATTGACAAAATATTGTGTGACTCCACAGAAAACATCCAAAATGTTGTATGTAAATATAAAGAATCGGAAGTTTCCCTTAAATGAAAAAAACCTCCGAGTTCAGGATTCTGTATCCTCAACATCCGCTGTAGTAGTCAAAGCGGAATACCGTCACCTTTTCTATTTCAGTCATGGACGTAGGGAGCAATTAAGATTCAATAAAGACTTCCATAAATTTCTGTTATGTCATTAATGTAGGAGAAAATGACCTGGATAATGTTGAAAGCGTTGCTATAATAATCTCCTCATCTCAATAATCAAAACTTCTTCAGTGTCAAGAATCCTCAGTGTCTGTGATCTGCAGGACGTTACAGGTGCATTGGGTTTGTGTGAGCAGGTTTTGGTAGCGGGGGTGGCTTCTGTGAGAAGATGCCAGAAGATTCCCTCATGTCTCATGGAGCCGATGTCACCTGGCTCCAAGACGGACCTGCCACTGGCCAAGGCCGAGCCCATCAACGATGGTGGTAGGGCCTCTGGGATAACATTCTTAAGAAGGGGAAAGAAATACCTGCTGGGGAACAGCAGCCGGGAGAGAGGAGTGAGAACATGTGAGAGGAACAGCTCTGCAGACACCCAGGGCAGTGAAGAAGGAGGGGCAGGAGGTGCTCCAGGTGCTGGAGCAGAGATTCCCCTGCAGGTATCCACCTGCAGCCCATGGAGGTCCATGGTGGAGGAGATATCCACCTGCAGCATGTGGAAGACCCCACGCTGGAGCAGGTGGATGCCCGATGGAGGCTGTGACCCCATGGAGAGCCCACTCTGGAGCAGGCTCCTGGCAGGACCTGTGGCCCCATGGGGAGAGGAGCCCACGCTGGAGCAGGTTTGCTGGCAGGACCTGTGACCCCACGGGGGACCCAGTCTGTCCCTGACGGACTGCAGCCCGTGGAAGGGACCCACGCTGGAGCAGTTCCTGAAGAACAGCAGACCCACATTGGAGAAGTTCATGGAGGAGCATCTCCCGTGGGAGGGACCCCGGGAGCTGGAGCAGGGGAAGAGCGTGAGGAGAAGGAGCAGCAGAGACGACGTGTGATGAACTGAGCACAGCCCCCGTTCCCCGTCCCCCTGCGCCGCTCGGGGGGAGGAGGTGGAGAAATGGGGAGTGAAGTTGATCCCGGGGAGAAGGGAGGGGTGGGGGGAAGGTGTGTTTCAGATTTAGTTTTTATTTCTCATTATCCTACTCTGGCAATAAATTAAATTAATGTCCCCGAGCCAAGTCTGTTTTGCCCGTGATGGCAATTTCTGAGTGACCTCCCTGTCCTTGTCCCACCCAGGAGCCTGTCATTAGATTTTCTCCCCCCTGTCCGGCGGAGGAGGGAGCGATGGAGCCGCTCGGTGGGCACCGGGCGCCCAGCCGGGGTCATCCCACCACAACCGGATCGTATTTTTAGCCCTTATCTCTTCAGGGAGATTTACCATATCTATCTATCCCTAGTTATTCTGGTCTAATTCTTCATGCTGAATTTAAAAATAAAAGTCTTTCTTTTGGGTGTTGAAAAATAATTTCTCTTTTTCTGGGGAATTATACCAGTATAATTACACCGATATAATTATGTTTGTAAATTAGATGCGAGATTTCTCAGTGTGGGCACTAGCAAAGGACTGAATTTGGTGCTTCTGGAAATTTAGTTGCAAATAGTGTTAATTTTGTGTTACACCCTCCCCTGCAACTAAGTCTAGGAACAGTAGCTTGAAGGGAGTGAAGCCTTTGCTGTCTTTTCTGCTCCTCGCTCGTTTTATCTCTATTAAAACGATGGGTGAAAAAAAAAAACCCAACCTGGCATCAATCTCCAGTTAAGAATTATTTTAAAAGTGTAGCGAACGCGAGGACTTTCATGTCCATCCTTGGAGTGCAGCGGCAAAGTGAAGCCTGGTTAACGTAGTGGCGGTGAGAATTCTTCCAGCTTACGGTCTCCCTTTTATTTTCACTAATTGTCTCCTTTTTGAGTTTCTGACGGCGGTGGGGTTGACTCTGAGGGCGCGGTTCTCTCTGAACTGCCAGAAACAGTTAGCAAAGGTTCATTAAAACGTCTTTTTATGAGGCATTTCCCTTTCCTGTATCGTGGCTAATAAAAAAACCCGAACAATGTGTCGGGCCTCCCCACCCCGTAAGAGCCGGGTTTTGGAATTAAATAATTAGTCTCCCGTTGTCTGCAGCAGGTAACGTGCAAAGGCTGGAAATAGTAATATTTCAATCCTGAAGATGGTTGTTTTTTTTTTTTCCCCCTTCTGGCACAAGTGTTAGGAATGTCACCGGTCTGAAAGATGGAGGAAAAGGGTTTTTCTCGACAAAGCTGCCCATACGGCAGGGCGTAGCCGTCCTAGCAGTTGGCAGCAGAGAGCACGGGGGCTGGCGTTCGCTCTTAAATACTCTGAAACCAAAAGCCATTTTAATGCCAGATTTGATCGTGTTGCTGAAGGGAGGTTTTCAGGTGAACAAGTGACTGTGGGAAGCTGATGTGTGTTGTCACCGGGGATGGACTTTGCAGGTATTCCAAGAGCCTTGGGTGTTACAGGTTTGGAAGGAGGACTGTTTTTACGTGGTAAATCCCAGAAATGATCAACGTTTGTTTAAATCTGCGTTACCTCTCTCTGCCGTGGTTTCTGATGCCAGTCACCGTGCCGCGGCCTTGAAGCAAACCCAGCGACGGGAGGTAACTCTTGACAAAGGCACCTCCTAAAAGAGGAGGCCAGAAATACAGAAGAATATTTGTTTTAAAGAACTGCAGTGAGTTTCCGGAGGTGACGGAAAACTCCCCGTGTCATGGAATTGCTGGATAGACATTCCTGACCCGTGTGTGGCTTTGTTTGGATGAATGCTCTCTGTGCTCGTCTGCCTGCTCCCTGGGCACGGGTTACAAAAACACGCCGTGCCGTTGGAAAATTAGCAGCCGGGCACAAGAAACGGAGAGGAGAGAGGAACAAAAAAGAAAGGCATCGGTATTAATGAGAGCAAAAAGGGTTTTCTCCCCCCATCGCTTTCCCAACTTAAATGGGAAAAGCGGAAGAAGCCATTGCAGAGCTGAAGAGTTGTAAATGGGCTGTCCCCAGAAACCTGCCGCGGCCTCGCACGGTTCTCACACATGCAAGAACAAAACGCTGAGCGCTGGGGTTCGGTGAGACGGTGCCCCGGAGGAACAGGCGCAATACGCGGTGGTTCTCCTGTCTGCTGGAAGGTAAAACTTGCACTCGCTCCCTTTTTTTTTTTTTTTTTTAAATTACTTTAATTTTTATTCCTATACGATGGCTCCAAAGCGTCACCATTTGAAGCAGGCGTTTAAAGTGCTGAATGGGAGCGTCTCGGCTTTGGAGAGGCTCTCGCTGTGGTGCCCCGACTCTTACGGCATCTCTGCGGCATCTCTCTGAAAAGCCTCACGGTTCCTTACTGAAAATGGATTTATTGTGGAGCTCTTTCAGAGCCTCCGCGGATCTCAGTAATTCTGCTCATCAATAATCTGGAACATCACTTTTCTGAACAGCAGCTTTTCATATTCTGGACTTTTAGCTGGTTGTTTTTCAAAATTCGAGTCATCTACTACCATTATCAAATCTTTGTCTGCAATTTTAGAGTGGAAAAAGCCATTTAATCGCACAGCCCCCCCCCCCCCCCTTCATTCTCTGTTTTTAAAGGAAATGTGTTTGTGAAAAATGGACATTAAAAAGGGGCTGCTTCTGGCAGCATATAGTCATGTGTAAACTATGAGCTTAGAGAATTTAATTTTCGTTCCCATGTACAAGCTTATTAGGCACAGGATATGAAGACACGATGCACAAAATTTTGGCTATTCCAACCCCCCAAGTTAGAAAATTTACTTAGTGGTAGGTGGGGGGAGGTTGCGTTGCTTATTACAAATGGAAATTCCTGACCTGCCGCTTGCGGATGGTCCCTGTGTTTGCTCCCAGCGGTTCTGTTACATGGATCAGCAGTTACCTACAGCTCTTAACACGGAGATTTTAAATTATCTTCAAGTTTCTTTTCAGAACGGAAATGTAAAATTTACATTGTACAGTAAGATGATGTTCCAGAACAACAAAAAAAGCCAGTTTTGGATCACATTGTGTAAACACTCTGCTGGAAGACTTCTTACCCTGACTCCTCCTGTTCAGCTGTGTATAGATAATTATTACCAAATAAAGGATTTATCTTTGGGAATAGAAACGGCTGTCCTGTCAAAATGGCTCTTCCAGCTTTGCAGCAGTTCCCAGAGGAAGCGCTCCGTCTCTGCTGTGGAATAGCTGTGATTTTAATACCGGCGGTGGGAGTATGGCCCTTCCACTGGGAAAGGGAAGCTTTGAACCGGCCTCCGGTAACAGCAGCTGTTTGTGGTGCTTGGCGATGGCGGGGAGGGCGCAGGCGGGTTGGGGGGGTGTGCGGGGGTGAGCGTAAGGTGACCGAATTCCCGGTGATGGAGCAGAGAGGTAAGTTCACGCAGCGCACCCCAGTTCTGCTCCTGCTGTGCCCTTGCAGCGTCTGGAGCCGCTGACCCGCCTGAAGAGCCCTCGTTAGATGCATCACGCACATGAGAATGAAAATTGTTGTTAAATGCTTGACCGTTTCGTGCTTTAAAATACTGTATTTTTATAAATGTCAAAACTTGTGAGCAATAGAAGATCTGTTTTAACGATTTGCCTGAGCCCTTGAGATGACATTGTGTGTAATCACTGACGGGATTTCTCTTTGTGCAGCTGTGACTCGAGTTTCTCATAATTGAATGAGGAAGCGGGAAATGTTTGGTTTGGTTTTATTACATGTTAATTTTCATAGTTCTAATGCACTTGCACCGTATTGATCCGAGCTCCGATAGCCACTGGTCCTGCTGTCACTGTCCCAAAGCAATTGTCACCGCTCTCTGCGTGGTCTGGCACAGGGCGCTCCGCACCGCGACGGAGGGGACGGAGGGACGATGGAGGGGACGGGGGGAACACGGGGCCGTGGAGGGACGATGGAGGGGACGGAGGGGACACGGGGCCGTGGAGGGGACGGAGGGGACACGGGGCCGTGGAGGGACGATGGAGGGGACGGAGGGGACACGGGGCCGTGGAGGGACGATGGAAGGGACGGAGGGGACACGGGGCCGTGGAGGGACGATGGAGGGGACGGAGGGGACACGGGGCCGTGGAGGGACGATGGAGGGGACGGAGGGGACACGGGGCCGTGGAGGGACGATGGAGGGGACGGAGGGGACACGGGGCCGTGGAGGGACGATGGAGGGGACGGAGGGGACACGGGGCCGTGGAGGGACGATGGAGGGGACGGAGGGGACACGGGGCCGTGGAGGGACGATGGAGGGGACGGAGGGGACACGGGGCCGTGGAGGGACGATGGAGGGGACGGGGGGAACACGGCGCCGTGGAGGGACACAGGACCCTGGCGGAGGCTGGGTGTGCTCAAGCATGATGGGGTGAGCTTCCAGCTGTTCTTTCCAAAGTTTCATATGCGATATATCTCTAAGTCTTGTAACGATACTGTGCAGGAGTACTCCATAAATGTTTACTGACAAAAAAAGTCATTAATTTTTGAGGGGAAAGAGCTATAATGGGAGTATGGGGGTTTTTTTCCCCCTGTCTTGTACACATATAACTTCTATTAGCGCTAATTTGAGCTGCATGTGCGCATCAAGGAAAACAGTAATTACAAATCCAGCATTTTATAATCTTCACATAAATTAGGAATCATTCTGAGGTTACCATGCTCGTTTCACATCCCATCTGTGTTCAAACAATGGTTGCGGAAGTGACAATTTAGTATTCCATCGATTATCTGCTGCTTCCCAGGGAAAAAATTCCAATTAGGTTTATTTTGGTTGGTTGAGCATCTGAACGCTCTTCCCTACCTTTAGTCCTGACGCCTGCGGGAAATGTGCAGTTCCAGGCTGTGCGCGGGACGGGAGATTCGGTGGCAACGGGATGCTGTAACCGCGTGCGGGAGAGTTGGGCGGGTTTCTCCGGACGAGCCAGGGCCTTTTTCTAGAATAAAAATTATATTATTAAACAAGTGTTGTGATGTGAGGGGACTGTGATGTGGGGTGGGTTTATTGATGGAATGGTGATGTCACTGAGGTGGGGAGGGAGGTAAATTGGGCATCCTGTAGAACGGATAGTCTAGAATTCAGCTACTTCTTGACATCAGTGTATCAATCTGGTTTCTTTTTAAGAAAATCCTTAAATGGTTAGTCCCTGAAAAATACCTTTTAAACTCCTGTTGTGTGACTTTTGATCAGTTTCTGCAGATGTTGTGACTGAACTCAGGGAAATGCTGTGAGATTTATGCAGCCTGGAAAACCGCCGGAAAACCGTGCAAGACCAGTCCTGCGGAGGCAAAGGTTGTGCCGGTCCCCAGCTCCCTCCCGTCTCCCACCGGGACGTGGCCACAGCCTCTCGGTGGCACTTGAAGTAAGAAATATTCTTCTCCAAACACTCCTCTCTAGCCAGGCCTTGGCTGGCCCTGGGCAGCGCTGCCCAAATGCCGAGGAGCGTCGCTGTGTGTTGCGAGGGTTCAGTGTCCTGTGGATGCCGAAGAAAAGAGGCTAAAAACCCGGTGGATGGTGTCCATCACAAAGTGCCCATCTAGATGGACGTGTGGTCAGCCCCGTTAGCATCCTCCATGGAGTCATAGAATGGTTTGGGTGGGAAGGGACCTTAAAGCCCACCCAGTGCCACCCCCTGCCCTGGGCAGGGACACCTCCCACCAGCCCAGGTTGCTCCAAGCCCCGTCCAACCTGGCCTTGAACCCCTCCAGGGATGGGGCAGCCACATGGAGTATTGCTGGTTATACTGGCGAGCTGCCTGCCAGGCTGGAGGTAGCTTCCTAAATGGACTTTAAGGCATGTCCCACAAGAGTAAATTATGATTAATTTTCTTTTGAGTCACCGGGCACTGGTGGAAGTGGGGCTGGTGGAACAGGGGTCGTGCGTGTCATTAAATTATGAATTCACAGAGCTGCTGTGCAGGTTCCCTACCGCTGGAATGTAGCCGTGGCCGTAGTCACTGGGGGGTTTCAGTGCAGGGTCTCTCAGATGAGAAGTGTCAATTGTACTGAGTTGCACAGTGGATTTATTAATTAAAAAAAAGAGGAAAAATGCATTTTTACTAATGTCTTAGGGCCGAATTTGAAATAGCGTCCCCAAAGTTGAAAGACTGACGTGGCACCTTGGCTCCCCCACATCTCGTTTCCAGTTTTCAGTGCTTTGTAGCCCTTTATAAAATTCTCAAGTGGAGCATTTTATGTCGCACCAACTTAAAACGTGTCTTGTAAAGCTATCAACCTTCCAACTTAAAACGTGTCTATCAGCCTTATCCTGGAGGCGAGAGAGGGAAAAGGAGACAAGTTTTTCCCCTGCATTAAGGAGAGGAAGAAAGAGGCTGGAACACGGTCGGTCAGTTCGTGCTGCGCCCTTTGAGTGCGTTGCCAAGTGCTCTGCAAGTGTCCCCTGAAGATTTTACTGGCCTGGTGCGCACACCCACCAATATTTAGAAAAGTAGAGGCTGAAAAGGTGAAAAGTTTCCATTTTACGCCAGTTGGAGAAAATGGAACGTGAAGGCCGGTCTTTAAGGGGGGGTGAACACAGCAAGTGCGGCTGATGCCCCGATTGTGGAATGGGCTCTGAGCTTTCAAAAATGGAAATACGCCTTCATCTGTGTTCACGCAGGGGTGTAAAAAGCTTTATTTCTTCAGTGATTTGAAAAACTTCCTGGCTTTTGACAAACACGGATAAAAGACTGAGCTTATTTAGTTAAGACTGTTTTCTGGGAAAAACAGTGTTTGCGGTATTTGTAAGAGGTAACGAGAGGCGTCGCTTGTTGATGCTGTTACTTGTTATGGGACTAAGTAATCCGGGATATCCGGTGGGATGCGGGGAAGAGCACAAGGCAAAAGTATTTTAGGCTGGAGTCGTTACTTCTGGGAGCGGTGATACGCCACCGGTACCGCGGGGGAGCTGGTGCGTGTCCAGTGCCTTGGCAGCTCTCCCACCGCTGCGCCGGCTCCACCAGTACCTGTAGCGTTAACAAGAGGAAGGGTTTCGGCGGATTTAGACTTTTTATTGGTTGAACATGGACTCCCGCGCACGTATAAAGGGCACGCTCGTACCTGAGAATTGGTTAAAGTGGAGGCTGGGAGGAATTAGGAAAGGTTAGTAGCCTGAAAAATTGTATCCTGGAGCACCTGAAGTTCATCTTTGGGGGTGCGGGTGGAGTCCATTAACGGTCGGTGGTGTGTGATGGGTGTGGGCCGTAGAGTGACGGTAATGGATGTCACTGAAACCGTCGTTTGCCTGGGCAAGCGGGGTTTCCTGAATTCCCAGGGGAAAAATAAATTAATGACCTTAAGTTGGACAATGCAGTGACTTTTTTTTTTTTTCCCAATATTTTACAGCATTTAAATATAAATGTCAGAGGATGAGAAATTCAGAGGGGGTGAACTTGTCTAGTGGGGGAGGAAGATTTTCTAAATTCAATCCCTTAACGTCAGACTTCGAATGCTGATCTCGGCCTCGCCGAACAGCGGCTGCTTCCAGGAGTTTTCCTTGCAGCTTTGCCCGCAAGCCGAGCGCTTCTCCTTGAACATCACTTTCCTTTGCTCTGCTGCCTCTTCTTCCTCCCCTCTCCCCGTATCCGGGCTGAAATTCTCCTGTAATTCTCCCTAAAATGTTTCCATCTGTCAACTCGAGGAAACGTTTAGCAGCTTCTCTCTCAGGGCTGGGCGTTGTTCCCTCGCGCTACGGCGGGGCGCTGCCTCTCCAAGGCCGGGGGCGGCCGGCCTCGGCGGGGTGGGACACCCCACAGCGGGGACCCTCGTGCCACCTCGGGGCCTCTGGTGTCGTGGCTGTCCTGCGGGGAGAGGTTTGCTCGAGGAAATGCCGCGCGGGGAGCTCTGCCGCAGCATCTCCTGCTCCCAGTTTGCCGCCCGAGGTACGGGGGAGCTGATCACACAGCCCGCTCGGCGCTGCCTTTGGCCCACGGTGGCTCAGGTGTTGTTCGGGTCATACGGGTGTGTAATTTTCAGTAGCATCTGTGTGTGATTGTGTTAACGTAGCAGCGCTTCCAAACCGGCCAGAGGTGGCTTTGCAGAGAGCGGTACATGGAAAGAACGTTTTCAAAAGTCACGTCCACCGAAAATCAGCGTTTACCACAACAATTTCTGCTCAGTGCTGCTGCAAAGAGCATTCCTGCCTGTTGAAACGCGTGTTTGGGTGCTGCATGGCTGTGATACGCGGAGGCAATTGAATTCGGTCCCCGTTAGCCTTGTGCTTTCTGTCAGTCCCTTGCGATTTTTGATGTTAGGAGTCTCCAGCTGACCACAGAAACCTTCCTTCACCAGATGTAAAACCCTCCTCCGTGAAATGCAGAACCCCACGGCTAAAATTTTACCTCCTGAATCTCAGCGTGGGCACGGTTTAGCTGTCACTAAACAAGGGGTTACTGTACACGCAGCACTAGGATGGGGTTCTTAAAAGCGGTTGCTGTTGCCTGAGCTGTGCTCCCTGCAAAATCGGTGCTTGGAATTTCCATCAGGTATTAGATTCTCAAGTCACAAAACGTTTTGTACCAAAAAGGGGCTGTAAGTTGCTCAAAGATATCCAAGGCCTCCTTTGCGCGTTTTGTCTCGTAGGTTTGTCCGTTGGTTACCGTAACTTCGTCAGGCTTAGCTGGATGCTTCTCTCCGCCCCGGCCTGGGAAGCGTTTATCCGCGCAACAGCCTGTAGCGCACGACCCGTGTACAGCGTGCACCGGGGCGGTGCGTTTAAAACGCGTTGTATCTCGTCGGAGGAGATGTGGTTGTGATTCGCAAGTGAGTAACGCTCTCAGCTCCTAATTCATACCGATAAAGCCATGGCGCCACGCCATCGAGCCCTGAGTGCATGTTCCTGGACTAAATATAAAGACAGAGAGCGCGGTTACTAAAAGAACGGGAAACGACGGAAGGTGGGCTGCAGCGCCGAGATTACCTGGTGCAAATAGCATAGGAGTAATTGACGGCAGCCCAAATGCAAACAGCACCTGGGAAAACAAAAGGGGAAATACAGAAAACTGCTTTTAAATGTCCGATCAGCTCCAGAAGCTGACAAAAGGTGTTTTCTGTTGATTATTTTGTGGGTTTTGTTTCATTTTAATTTAAGGCCCAGAACTTTCTAGCTGTTGTTTAGTCTACTGGAAAGGAGTCAAGTTTTAGGAAATAAACGTTCAAGTGATTCTAACGGGTGTCTAGAAAAGCAAACCCTACAAATGGCGATGTTTTTAGGCTCGGATACGAAAGTCTCTGTGGAAATTTATTCAGTGGGAATATAAGCTCCTGTCTAATGGCAGTCTGTGATTTAGACCAAAGCTGCTTTGCTGACGTTTGAGCTCTCCTCTGGAGATCCTGTTCTAACAGAAAACCGTACAGACTTTCACAGACCGTAAATTCCACTGAATACGTCTCTTAAGTACTTTGCTCAAAGGAATGTTAAGCTCTTTTACTAAATCTGCAAATTATAGCTATTTGACAACTCCGAGTTTGCAGTCTGACAGCTCACGTCATCAGTCGGAAGACGAAGAGCAGAGGAGGCGGCTGCATCGCTTGCTGGTGACTTACAGGAATCCTGTAATAACGAGAGCTAGAAAACGTTGGAAAGCTGTGACAATCTGGAAACTGTTTGTGACATCTGTGAAACACACTTGTTTTTATTCCTGTTGACTGTAGCGAGATGCGAGTGGTGTGTCATGGAAGTGGAGTGGCTGTGTTCCACAGTGGGAGCCAAAAGTCTTCCTCAAGGACCCATGTCGTCGTTCAGGTGAATTTCTATATAAACGACCACGACATTCTGAGCGCTTGAGCCACATTAAAAAGAAGTTGCTCAACAGATTATTTCTCTCCGACTGCAGGAGATAATGAAGTGAAAATGGTTAGCCTATAGCCTATGAGCTTTGCAGGGAACAGAAGAGAAGGTGAGAGGAACCTCACGAAGCCCTTGCTGTTGAGTGCTTTGACGTGACCAGGGCTGTCTCCATGGGAAGTGAGCACAGACTAATGGCTTTATGGTTCAAAGCAGCTCTGTGACAATTCAAAATTAAATGGGTAGTGTTAGAAAAAAATGTACACTCACAGGTGCAAATATGTCATCTAAGTTTAGAAGGCCTTGAACGCGCAAGGTGTGTAAGTGACCAACCAAGTAGAAGAGCCGTGTCTGCCTACAAGAGATCTCCTGCTACGTTAGTCTGTTGTGCCCCGTGACTGAAGTATATGGTTCCTTGCGGTGGACCAAAGTTTCCTCTATGGTATATTTTGTAGGCAACACCTGTTTGTTTTAATAGACACTTGTCCTAAAGTCCTCATTGCTGAACCTGCTGTAAGCCCTGTTAAAAATGCGTCACAGAAACTGAAGAAAACGTCGGTTTACCAAGTAGTGGCAACGTAGCCATCAAAATCCAGCCAGTGCTCTCCTTTAAAATGGGTGCAAAAAAGAACATGGCCATAGGAAAAAATGTACTTGCCGAATCACCCGACTGTTGCCAACGCAGGTTTTGAATCACAGATCGTACAACAGAGGTGGGCAGAGCTGTGAGCATGGTAACAAGTATGTGAAGGGAAGGCCTTGGCAGTGTCTAAGCCGCCTCTGGCTGTTCAGCCAGATGTTTATCTAGAACTGAAGAAGAGCTGTCATCGGCCTGGTTGTCACTGACTAATATGTTTCTTTACCCATTGACCAGCTATTCATAAACAGAGGAAACGAACTAATTATTTAAAACCCCCAAAACCACCTAAGTGATAAAATTTAACTTTCCATTGTCTTCAAGAGCTTCTCCAGCAGGTTGTGATTCTTTCCAAGGGCTCCATACCTTCTCCCTGGCCTTGGGTCAGATTGGGAGAGAGCATCTCTGATCCTCTTGATGACTCACCTTGAAGCTGCTCCTCAGTGCAGACCGGAAAGTGATCTTGGATCAGTCTGCAGCACGTGGCTGAGAGAGCTGGGGGGGGTCAGCCTGGAGAAGAGAAGGCTCCGGGGAGACCTTCCAGCCCCTTCCAGTCCCTAAAGGGGCTCCAGGAAAGCTGGGGAGGGACTCTGGGTCAGGGAGGGGAGCAGTAGGATGAGGGGGAAGGGTTTTACACTGAAAGAGAGGAGATTTAGACAAGATCTGAGGCAGAAATCCTTTGCTGTGAGGGCGGTGAGCCCCTGGCCCAGGTTGCCCAGAGAAGCTGTGGCTGCCCCATCCCTGGAGGGGTTCAAGACCAGGTTGGACGGGGCTTGGAGCAACCTGGGCTGGTGGGAGGTGTCCCTGCCCAGGGCAGGGGGGTGGGACTGGATGATTTCTAAGGTCCCTTCCAACCCAAACCATTCCATGAGTCTATATTGCCCCATTTGATATGGTGATCTGCTTCTAAAAGTGTCAGAAATACTCCATCTCTGTAAGGATCAGCTGAAACATCTCAGAATGCCAAGGTACAAGAACAGTGTAATCTACAAAGTATCTAGGACTAGTTTGGGAAATGTTTGATGTGAGCAGGGTGTGGTTACCTGAAACCTGATATTTTCAACAGCCAAAAACTGCATGTTGTGTGCCCGGGAAGTGCGTATGTGAATCTTTTCGATGTGACTGAACCTTTCTGGGAGAGTTGCCTCAAGTGCCAAGTCCGCATCTGCAGCCAGGCTCTCCGGTCACACACATCTTGACACCGTCTTTTCCCAGAGAAGCAGGAACAACGTAAGAAAATGATCACACGACTGGGAATATCTCTTTGTCCTATAAGGAAGATCTCCAAAACCTTCTGAATGGCTAGACTTCAGTCTAGCTTAACGTCTGCGGATCTCGAAACCTTGGGACTGTCATCACAAAAGACACTATAAAAAGGTTGGAAATTGAGACCTTGCCGTAAGTCTTACGGATAATTGCCTGGCTCCCTTGTGCCAAGGTAAGGTGAGGTTGCTTCACACCGGCAGTGCAATTACCTACTATACAAATGGAAAATGAAATTGCAACTTTGTGTGCGACTGTCAAGAAGACACCCAAACTACAGGCTATCTAGCAGAACTGCTGCCCTCTTCTTTGGAGAAAGAGCTTGCGTTATTCTCTCTGGAAACAACAGATTTGAAGACGTTAATCTTCTTAAATGTGGCCTTTCATGGTGTCCTGTGAAAGATGGTGATCTAGGAAGTGTTTACATGGGTTTCTGCAGCTTTCAGTCTGACAGAGAGAAGTCTCATCACACGAGACCTCCGAGGGCATTAGTGTGAAGCTAAAATTCAGGCTCAGTTTAAAGAGAGACCAAGCTGACAGGAGGTATAGGGCTTAAATACGGGTTATGTGATGCACTGGAGAGTGAATTGAACGGTCCTCTGCTCTTAGGATGGACTGAGAACTAAGTGTTTTTCCCCTTTTTGACTATTCTTATTCAGATTAGGGGCAAGAAAGAAAAAAAAAGTCAGCATACCAGCGCTATGTTCCCTGGAGGGGAGGAGGTCCTTTCCTGAGGCAGACTAACAGCCTATATGTCCGTGTGTCCGCTGAGATAAAAAAAAAATAAAATCAATTAGATTTAGATCAATTAGATCATTTAGATATTCACAAGTCCATGGGCCCTGATGGGATGCACCCCAGAGTGCTGAGGGAGCTGGCAGAAGTCATTGCTGGGCCGCTCTCCGTCATCTTTGAAAAGTCCTGGAGAACAGGCGAGGTGCCTGGGGACTGGAGGAAAGCCAATGTCACTCCGGTCTTCAAAAAAGGCAAGAAGGAGGAGCCGGGGAACTACAGGCCGGTCAGCCTCACCTCCATCCCTGGAAAGATGATGGAACAGCTCATTCTGGGTGTCATCTCAAGGCACGTGGAGGAAAAGAAAGCTATCAGAAGTACTCAGCATGGATTCACCAAGGGGAAATCATGTCTGACTAATCTGATAGCCTTCTACGATGGCATGACTGGATGGATAGATGAGGGGAGGGCGGTAGATGTGGTCTGTCTTGACTTAAGCAAGGCGTTGGACACGGTCTCCCACAGCATCCTCATAGGGAAGCTTAGGAAGAGTGGGCTAGATGAAAGGACAGTAAGGCGGATAGATAACTGGTTGAAAGATAGAGCTCAGAGGGTCGTGATTAGGGGCATGGAGTCTAGTTGGAGGTCAGTGACGAGTGGTGTTCCCCAGGGGTCAGTACTGGGTCCAGTCCTCTTCAATATATTCATCAATGACCTGGATGAGGGGATGGAGCGCACCCTCGGCAAGTTTGCTGATGACACAAAGGTGGGGGGGGTGGCTGACACACTGGAAGGCTGTGCCGCCATGCAGAGAGACCTGGACAGGTTGGAGATCTGGGCGGAGAGAAACCTTATGAAATTCAACAAGGGCAAGTGTAGGGTGCTGCACCTGGGGAGGAATAACCCCCCGCACCAGGACAGGGTGGGGGTGACCTGGTGGAGAGCAGCTCTGTGGAAAGAGATCTGGGTGTCCTGGTGGACAACAGGATGACCATGAGCCAGCAATGGGCCCTGGTGGCCAAGAAGGCCAATGGCATCCTGGGGTGCATCAAGAAGAGTGTGGCCAGCAGGTGGGGGGAGGTCATCCTCCCCCTCTGCTCTGCCCTGGGGAGGCCGCATCTGGAGCACTGGGGCCAGTGCTGGGCTCCCCGGGTCAAGAGGGACAGGGAACTGCTGGAAAGGGGACAGCAAAGGGCTACAGAGATGCTGAGGGGACTGGAACATCTCTCTTATGAAGAAAGGTTGAGGGATTTGGGTCTCTTCAGTCTGGAAAAAAAGACGGCTGAGGGGGGATCTTATCAACACTTGTAAATACTTAAAGGGTGGGTGTCAGGAGGATGGGGCCAGGCTCTTCTCAGTGGTGCCCGGGGACAGGACAAGGGGTAACGGGCACAAACTTGAGCATAGGAAGTTCCATCTAAACATGGGGAGGAACTTCTCTGAGGGTGGCAGAGCCCTGGCACAGGCTGCCCAGAGAGGTGGTGGAGTCTCCGTCTCTGGAGACATTCCAAACCCTCCTGGACGCGTTCCTGTGCCACCTGCTCTGGGTGACCCTGCTCTGGCAGGGGGTTGGACGGGATGATGTCCAGAGGTCCCTTCCAACCCTATGATTCTGTGATTCACTGAGAAATTATGAATTACAAATTTTTATAAAAAAGCCTTGGTTGTAATCACTCACCATAAAAACGTCCTTTAATTTTAACTTTAGTCTTAATTTTGGGGAAAGGTGATGAGGGATGCAGGGAGTACGTTTAATCTGTACTTACTGCCGTGTTTCTTTGTGGTTTTTGAAAGTAAGTGTTTTGCCTTGAGAAAGAAGCTAAATTGGTTTGCACAAGTGTAAAGCTTTCCTTTTATTAATATTTAAATAAATGGGGGACTGTCACTGAACTGCAATTTAGTATTTTTTTAATCACTTCGTTGGATTGGAAAGCATTTATTCTGTGAGGAGGCTATTTAAAAAAAAAAAAAAAAAGATTTAACCTTAAAATAAATTAATAAAAATCTCTTGTGAAAATGCTGAAGCTAAGTGGAATGTTTCCAGAAAAATCAAGCATTATTGTGATTTTTTTTTTTAAAGTGTGTGTAAAATAGTCCTGTCTTCCAAAAAGATGCTTGAAGTTGTTTGGATGGAGTTGGCATCTGCCAGAGTAGAGTCACACGTAAGATAACATGATTGACCAGTTTTGGCATAGGATGGTCTAAATTGGCTCATCTGTTGGCTGTCAGTCTCTTCTGAATTAGATCCAACTCTTTGTAGGCACGTTTCCATCTGGTTAAGTTTAGGACTCAAGCTGTTTATATATTAAAAAAAAAAAAAGTATTTTGTACCAATAACAGTTTCTGGAAAAAGGTTTTTGCTTATGTTCCTATGCGTTTGGAAATCATTTGGTTTTCTTTACTGGTCAAAATAACCTTCTAAAGAGTGAAAGATGATGTGCCCATGTATTACGAACCCTTGAAACACACAATTAAAATGGAAAGAATTTAAAATTTGTATACATATGTATTTAAATATATGCATATATACATGCATATAATTCTATAAAGTGCTGTTCTTCTAAATTGGAAAAACAGATTTTAAGTCTGATAATATTTTAGCTACGTGCATTAGGAAAGTAGGATGAATACACGCTGTTACATCCGCATTGAGACTTTCTAAGATTGGCCTTGCATTATTTTTATTCTGAACATTAGCCATCTGGCACAGCGTGCTGCAGTATTTAGTGCCACAAATAATAATGAAAAATATGGTAATATCTCATGATACTTTAACGTAAAAATATAAGACAGAGGGTATAAAGCTTTGGGCGTATAATCTTAAAGCTGCCAAAGCATGTTGCTCCCTCTGCCCTTGTTTTCCATAAACGACTCTTTGATTGGAGACAGCAGTGGTGATAAGAAAGTCATTGGTTAATGCACGTTAATGAAACTGCATTTCTTGTAGTTAATGAACTCCAGCCCTGAAGAACAATGAGTAGGAAAACCGCCAAGATTTATACCTTCCTGTTCAGGTAGACGTGGGCACATCTAAGACAGAAGAGAAAAGGGTTTTTGACTTCAGACCTACCGGAGAGGGCTCTGGCTTCTCACATCAGACAAGCCCCATAGAAATGCTTGAACTTTAAACAAAACAGCCTTTTCCTTCCGTCTCCCCACATCAAAATAGGATGATGAGGCTGTTGGCCGTTCAGCAAAACTGTTGTTCTCGCTGTAGTTAAGTTGCATAATTAGATGGGGCTTAAATGAGGCGAGAGCTAAGCTGTAGGGATGCTGCAGGCTGATGCAGAGGTGAATCGCAAGCGAACTCACCGAACTTCCCGAGCTCTCAGTGCTTCAGGAAAATAGTTCCAGGATGTTTAGGTTCAAAGGAAGCGAGCGCTGTCACGAACATTCATTTTAGAGAACACTCTTGCTGGGAAGTTGAATTTAGGTATTTCTCTAAGGTTGGATGTATTTTTGAAGATTGGCCAAGCAGCAATTTGGATGGCGAGACCCATGTGGCCCCTGTCTGCCCTGTCTGCGTTAAAAACAACCATTTTCATCAGCTCTGCTCCCTGCGACCTCTGTTCGCTCCTGGAGCATCCTCCAGACTTGAAGCAGGAGCGTAAAGCGTAAGGTGCCTCCAGCACAGGGAGCTTAATGTTTCCTAAAGAAATGAAATCGTTCATGAGAGCACTAAAGTAACAACTCCATCGGCAATGAACAGGACTTGACTTTCTTCTGTTTTCGTGCAGCCCAACCCAAACAGAGAGAGCAGCGTAACATGAAAGATGGCAGCGCTAAACACAGTGTGAGTTTCCACCTGTGTAACCAAGAGTCCTCGGCGGCTGTTCTGACTCTGCCGTCTTCATCCCGCAGTCTCAGATGGCAGCCAGCTTGGCCAAAGCAGCAGCTAGGTTTGGACTACGGGATATCCAGAAACACCTACTGCATCTCTGCGGTTCATTAGTCCAGCGCACAGAGCAGAGGTGTCCAACCTCATCTGGGTCACGAGATGTACTGCCCGCGAGCAGATCAAGTCTATAATGAATCCACAGCCGGGATGACTTTTTCCCGGCGAGTGCTGGACCCAGGACCGCTGCCTGAGCAGCGAATGAGGCGTGCACAGGCTGCGGGGGGCTGCCCGCGCGCATGGCGAAGTTCTGTGCAGAAAGGCAGGAGCCTTCAACCGAGGGAGTCGCCACCATCTGGAGAACACCGTCCGTCCGTTCCAGTTCATATTCCCCCCTCTGGCTGCGTCCCCTCCGTGGGCGAAAGGAGGTGGGAGTGCAGAAGGGGCTCTGGGACGCTGACGGCGATACGGCATCGGGAGTTTCAGCCTGGGGGCTCTCGAGAGCCCGAGGGCTCCGCAGCTCTGCTGCTGCCGCTGGTCGTGCTGCCTCAGCAGCTGCCGTTCAGCGCATCGTCCCTCTTGCCTTCGCCTCAGCTTTCTGCTTGGACATATCCTGATCCTTTTGCCTTCTCCAGGTTTTGTTCTGACCTGTGCTCTGGCTCACTGCAAATACACCAGGCCATTCTTGAGCCTTTTCTGTTGTTGCTGGTTGGTTTTCTTTTTTTTTTTTCCCCCTTTTTCCCCCCCTCCCCCTGCTAATCCAGTAGCCTCCCCTAAAGTGGCCAGGGTTGTTAGTCCTGCCAAGGAAACGAGAGAACACAGAGCCTTCTGTCCGCAGAGCATTCGTCTTGGCCAAGGCACAAATGTAAGCTTTTATTTCCTCCTGTTCAGAAGCCACCAATAATGAGGTGTTTGGCTGCGGAAACACGGTAAGACAAATGCACAATTGCAACAACGATTTGCAATTTGAAGTTGAAATGTTGGGAGGAGGGTGGGGGGAAATGGGAGAAGTAGATGTGGACTAATGTGGGGGTCAGAGCCCATGAGCAGCCGTTTTAATGTTGCATTGGGCCGCGGGAGCCTCAGAGGCTATTGACCTGCTGGAACTTTCTGACCTGGATAGGGAGGTTTTTTAGCCTTGTGCAGGAGTGGCAAGTGAGGGCTGGATTTTTTGGATGGAGGGGGTTGACTGGTGGAGCAAGGAGCACATCAAGGAATGGAGGAGCCTGGAAAGCTGATCTGGGACCCTCCTCACCTTCCTTCCTTCTGTAGCTCTGCCAGGCCCATGGGATGTTTGTCTTGCCCAGGGAGGTCACCAACAGCCTTGAATTTCTACTGAGTGTTTGTGGAAGGTCACCCGTCAGGGAAAGAGGTGGTCTGGCTAAACAGCAGCCCTGTTTCTCCAGCTCCTCTTAGACAGCACACTGGAAGGGGGATGCAAAGAGACAGGAGTGTTGAGGGAGTCTTTCTGTAATGAGTGGTGTTCATAATGAGCACCTGTTTCGGGTAGGGTTTTGATGTTTTTTTGATAAAACTCTAAGGCTTGCCAGGTGTGACAGACAGGAATGGAGAAATTCAGTGTGTGTCAGTTCATGATTCCAGCTTTGTTTCTTCTTCAGGAATTGCTTCAGCCTCAGTGAGAATGAATCACTGTTTGCAGGCTCAGCGTTATTTCCCGCAGCATACAGTCAGTTTTGAATCGCGCACCAGGACATAGGAAAGAAGGAGGGAGGAGACAGGGTGAGTCCCTCACCCACCTGAATCAAACCTCCCCCCCTGCATGGAGTGCCTCCTGTTCTGTCAGTGGGCTGCATTACACCCTTCTCCTTCAGAAGCTGGTCCTGAAAGTCTGACAGAGTGGGGGTAGAAATTCTCTCCAGCTCTTTATGGTAGGATGGGGCAGGAGGGTGATGTCTCCTGCTAGCCTGCTGCCTGTTGCTCTGTTGTTAAGGTTCATAACATCTGGTCAGCTTTCTGCTTGAACTGTGGTTTTCCAGGCTTACCCAAGAGCACTGGATTTGAGATCTTTGAAAACCGCATTTGTGTTGTACTTGTGCCACGGGCAAACCAGCATCCTCCTGCGAACCTCTGCTTTTCCCTCTGGCACTGTTTAGCAGAGGGGCTGTGTATGGCAGAAATGAATCAGGCCGTGCCAAAGGAAGGATTTAACCCTTATTGGGTATGAGGCTGCCAGGCGTCAGGAAAAGGAGAAATGATCTCAAAACAGGTGCTTGGAGAACTGGAACCACCGTGGCATTGCCCCCTTGCCATAATCGGGGTTCTGCTATTTTAGCCTCTGACTCCTGCTTCCTAGACAGACAAGCAAGCGCAGGCTCCCGGCGTTTCTATGTGTCTGGGCACACGGATTTTGTGTGAAGACAGCTGGGAGGATGGGACAGATGTAAACGTCTGATCTGCTCCGTCTTACAGGTTGTAGTGAATGATTACGATGCGCGTTGCAGCTGCACTGTATTGGGGAGGTCAGGAGAGCAGCGAGGGCACGTGGCAGGGCAGAGCGAGGCGCTGGCTGGCATTGCAATCGCTCCTCGCTCAGGGTTTTTGTTGATCTCTTCCTGCCAAAGGGAGTTTTCTTAGCACCTTGTTCTCGCACCTGTAAGTCTCTTTATTTGACAGTCTGGAAAATTAATACCCAGCCAAGGTGGGTAGTGCACTTCCATCATGTCAGTGCGCTCCTTACATCTGTTTGTGGCAGTACATAAAAAGATCACAGTGCACAGACTGTTAATTTTTAAGATTGCCCAAGATGCTGTGCAGAATTTTACGCTGCTGATCGATTAGTATTGTGGTAGTTCTGTAATTGAAGTACCTTAAATGAATAGTGTGTGGATAAGTGAAAGGCATTATATTGTACCACAGCCACAAGGATAATCTTTGAGCCTTATGTTTGTGTTCTCTCTAAAAGACAGCATTTAAATAAATACCTGGGTTGTCATCTTCCAAACTGGATCCAGGTGCAATGCTCATTTAATTGAATGTATCTTTTCATCTCCACGACGGCTCTCCCCACGCTTACACCTAATCTTATCTATGTGATTATATTCTGCTGATTGCTGCAGTCGCCGCCCTCCCTGCACGCAGCACCGCCGCCGTCTCCTCTCCAAAGACCTCAGGAGAAATTGGGTGGGTATGAAAAACTTGGGTGACAGTGCCCCAGTGCTTCCAGTCACGCATTTCCCATGAGGTGGCACAGCAGAGGAGCCGCCAGCGTCCCTTGTGTGCCTTTGGTGGCATGTCTGAAGGTGGTAGCCTGTATGCAAGCGTGCTGGTGGCAGAGTGACTGAGGGCAAAACCTCATGAAACTTTGAAAGGGTTAATGAACACCATCCAAATGTATGTTTATTTTACTGAGCACTGCCAGGTGCGCTGTCACTGTCCCACCTGACCCTGATTAATTACTCATACTAGATGAATCTTTCTGTCAAGAAAATAATGGGGGTGGGTGTGTGTGTTTACAAAATTAAACGCAGTATTATGGTAGAGATTACGAATGTGCAAAGCTACAGGAACTGTGTGATTTCCACAGCAACGTGGTGATGCTGGAGAGGAAAACTGTAACTGAGGACGGGAGCAGGAAGTGCTACCGCCATGCCACTGACTCGCCCTGTGGCCTTAGTCAAATCGCTTACTACTCGCCTCGGTTCCTACATGGGGGGTAATACTTCAAGGATGTGCCCTGCTGCAGTGGGAATGAATTGTTTACTTGAATGTGATGTATAGCAAACCCTGGGTACCACTATTAATGAAGGACAAATTAGATTATTTGCTTATTTTGCAGTACTGGAAGTTGATGTGTAAAGTGCTCTGAATTCAGAGTGCGTTACATATGTTGCGATAGGCTGTTCCCGTTCTATTACAGCATATACACATGGGGCTCTCCTGTGCTGTGAGAACCGGGACCAAAGTGATGGATATTTGAAAATTTTAGTCACAGTATTACCTAATCGACTTTTTCGACTGTATGCATTGTCTAGGATGAAAAGGCAGCAGAATTTTGTGTGAGCTCAAGTGGTAACTGAAGAATAGGAGCCTCTGTTAAATATCACAGTGAATTTAATTAAACCAAAAGGCTAATACTCATCTTGCTTTTCAATTGCAGTTAAAATACTTGTGTCTGGTTTGCTTTCTATTTGCTACACAATTCTGTTGATTCAGAAGATACGATAACAAAACTTTCCTCCAGTCCCCAGTGCAATAACTCTGGACGTGGTGCACATGCGAGGCCGGCAGTGCTGCAGATGTCACGGAGAAATAGGGCCGCAATACCAAAAGCCGTTGTGGGGGTCCTGTGAAAATGGATGTACGTTATAAGCTCGCACGCTCATTTCTCTCACCCTCCTGTTCCGCAGAAGCCAGTGTCGGGCGAGTCCCTGCTCTCCCCTTCAGGTGCCTGGCTCAGCGAGTCCCGAGGCAGCCGCTTCCTTTCAACGAACACCTACCTGAATGTAGAGCACAGTTGGAGAAGCCTTATTAATAACGTGGTAATGAAAATAAATCAGAAGAGCTTTGCCCCTGATTTCCCACCCCTTTCCCCTGTTCGCTTCTGGCATCTATTGGAGAATTTCTCACTTTAGAGAATTTCTCCCTTTAGGGATTCAAGAGGGCCCAGCGGGGTTCCGGGCCGTGCTTTGAGGGAGCAGTACCGGGGCCCGGTGTTGCCAGCCCCACGGTGCCGCCGGGGCCCGGGCCCCTGCAGCCGCCTGCATTGTAAACTACCTGCCGCTACGGGCCTTCCCTCCCCTTCCCGGCACCGAGCGAGCTGCGGGCGAAGCGCCCACCATCTTCCCTCCCCTCACGTACCCTGATAACCGGCACCGCCGGTGCGCTGTCCCCGTCCCCCCCGTCATCACCCCGGGGGCCGCTGTCCCTCAGGCCGGGGCGGGCAGGCCAAACGGGGGCCCGTTGCCCCGTCCTGCGCCTCCCGGAGGCGGCTGTACCTGCCCGGGGCCCTGCCAGCCGCTGAGGCGAGGCGAGGCGAGGCGAGGTGAGGTGAGGTGAGGCCGCCCCGCCCCGCCCCGCTCCGCCCCGCCGGGGCCCAGGCCCGCGGCCACGCGCCCTTTATGGCCGGTGGCGGCGCGGCGCGCGCTCCCGCCGAGCCGAGGAGAAGGGCGGCGGGGGGGAAGGGGGGTGTAACGGGCGCCGGTCCCGCGGCTGAGGGAACAATGGCAGCGGCGCTGCCCGGCACCTCCTGAATGGGCACGGGCGGCCGGGGTGGGGGAGGCGGCGGCGAGGGAGCGGCGGAGGAGGCGGCGGAGGGGCGCGGCGGGATCCGCCGCCGCCGCCGCCGCCCCCTCAGCGGGGAGCGCGGGGCCGGGGCGGGCGGGCTGTGAGGCGGGGGGGGAGGTGGGGTGTACCCGGCCGTGAAGGCGGAGGGGCCGGGAGCGCTGGCTCCGCCGCGGGCCCTGCGGCGGCGGCGGCGGCTGAGGGGGGGCGGGGGGGAGGGGCGCGGGGGCCGGCGCGCGGGGGGCGTGGGCCGGCGCGCGCGGGGCGGGCGCGTCCACCTGCGCGCGCCGGGGCCCCGGGCGCATGGAGCAGCGCTGAGCGCCGCAGCCGCCGCCGCCAGCGCTGAGGCGGGCGGGGGGGAAACCCGCCGGCCCCGCGCCGCCGCCACCGCCGCCCTCCCGGCGCTGAGGTGAGTCCCGCCGCGCCGGCGGCGCCGCTTCATCCTCCCCCCCCCCATTCCCTCCCTCCTCACGCCGCGGGGAGGAGGCCGGGGTGAGGGGAGGTGGTGGTGGTGGTGGTGGTGGGGGATGCTGATGGCGGTGCGGAGGCCTGCGGGGAAGTTGCGCGGCGGCGGAAGGAGCGGGGCGGGCGGTGTGTGTGTGGGGGGCGGCAAATTTGCGCCTCCCCCCCCCGTGTGTGTGTGTGTGTGTCCCCTCCGGGCAGGTGCCGCCGCCCCACCGGGCCCCGGGGGGGGAGCGCGTCCCCCGTCGGTCCCCCTCCCCACAGTGCCGCCTCCGCCTCCCCTCAGGCCCCGGTGGGGTTTATTTACCGCGGGGCGCGGGGGGGGGTGCACTTACTTCAGCCTCGGCCAGAACAAAAAAAAAATAATACTAAAGGAGGGGGGGGATGGGATATATATATTGTTTTTTTTTTTAAAAAAAGCCCCAGCCCTGGAAGTAACTGTCATTCCGCGTATTAAACTGGCAAACTGGCTAATCAAATAAAACTGGCTCATTGTCTGAAACTCTATCCCAGCGAAAAATGCGGCTGTGAATATAATTAACCATCTGTCTAGCGAGCGGCGGAGAATTGGGTTCGTGCGGTTTTTTATTCCGGTCTCTCCCCATTCCCGCACCGCCGAGCGCCCGTGCCACGGCGGCGGCGATGGTGGCAATGTGTTTTGCTTACTAAGTGTAAGATGTGCCCTGCGTGGGTGATGCTGAACCGGGGAGGGGGGGGGTACACACCACGAAATCCTCCTCTCCGGTATGGACCGCACTGGGGGCGAGACGTAGGGTTTCTGGTAGATGAACCCAAACAAGGCGTAAACGGGACCGGCGATGAAAGCGAAGGTTGGGCCATTTCTCTCGGCGGTGCTTCCCGCTCGGCTGGGTGCGTATGTGGGGAATGGGTGGATGGGTGTCGCGGGTGGGAGCGGGGCCAGCCGGGGCCTGGGTGAGCCACTTGCAGGAAAACAAAACGGCTGTGCGGTTCGGAAATCTTCCCCGAGGTTTTCCCCTCGAAACCTCTGTGCAACCATCAACATCCTGGTACTCAGCCGTGCCTTCTCGGCGCTGGAGGTACCTGCTGTTATCGCCGGAGCGGCGTGGTAATGCGGTAACCGCTGTTCCCACAGCAGAGTCTGCCGGAAAGTGAATCCTCTCTCTGCCTGTACACACGCTTCTGCTTGGTGGGTTTTATTTTGGTTTAGGTGAGGGAAGAATACAGAAACTAAAAAAAAAAAAAAAAAAAATAACGGCAGCGCTCAGGCAGGTAGGATGCAATTTAAAGTCACTTCAGCTAATACCCCATGCAAGACTACTGTTTGTTAAGGTATGTGAACTGTGCATAAGGCAGCAGTCTTTAGTGAATCACTTTTTTAAAAACAAATACTTGACAAAAGAACCAGACCTGCTAAATGGATAACAATTATGTAAGCCCATAGTAGGTTTTGATGTATGTCAAGTCTGTTAAATAAATCAACCTGTTCAGTGAATAAATCTGCTATGCACCAATGCTTTATTTATTTTTTTTTAAGGGAATAAACCTGCCTGTGTATTTAAGATGTTTCTACTGAGCATGTGAATCTTATGGCCAAGCCCTGTAGCTGCCAGTGACACAAGACAAATCCGGGGGGAGGGGGCACGCTAAGTAATAAGATGGGTATTAAAAATACACAAAGACGTGTATAAGGATTCCTAGCGATAAAATTCTCACTGATCCATGTCTTGATGGAGTATTTGCTTTGCAGTGGCAATGGCCCATACAAAGCTACATTGATTTAGCTTTCTCTGTTCACGATGGCAGTTCTGGTGAATAATTATTTTCCCAAAAGCCCTAACTAAGGGAAGAAAGAGAGTCCCTGCTTGGCCTACACAGTAGTACAGTATCTTTGAAAGCGCGTATCCGGCTGCAAATAAAGAGAGCCAGTTCAAGTGTTACTACACTCAGCAGAAATAAAAGGGAGGCAGAAAAGGGGAGCAACCGGCCGGGTTCCCTGTCCATGCGCCTTGTCCCCCTTTCCCTCTCCGCACCTCACCCGGTGCTTTGCTTTGGGGGGTGCAGAGGGGGGATTTTTGTGGTTTTGTTTTTTCTTTTTTTTTGCGTTTGCGCTTGCCTTTTGGAGGCGAGGCTCCGGCAGCCCACTGAAACGTTGAGTTTTGAATGATGAGGAGACTCTTTTGGATTAAAAAAAAAAAAAAATAAATGAAAAGATTATGGTCGGTGGATTTTAGCTTCCATGGCTGGTACAGGGACAGGGACTACGTCTGTGTGGGGCAGTGCTTTGATGGTGTCCTCTTTTGAAGTGGTGATGCCTTGTGGATGTTTTGGTGATCGGTCACGTGCGTATCTTTTTCCTGTCTTTGGAAAGAAACATATGAAAAGACTTAAATTTGTTTGCAGGCCTGGGAAAGACACAGGTGAGGCTTGGGGAGGAAGCGTTCCCAAACAAAGGGGTCCGACTCAGGTTGGCATCCCAGGTGCAGGACACAACCATCGGTACAAGGTGCAGCAGCACTTCCCAGATACTAAGGCTCTTCCATTGTAGACAGAGAAATAAACCAGCCGTGTCAATTTCCCCAAGCACAACAGCAAACCATCTCCTTAAAGTTTATGCCCTGTTGCAAACAAAAAGCAATGATAGGAAATGATCTTTTCCTTGGGCAGGATCCAGGGAGGAGAGCCGCGGGTACCGCGGACCTTGCCCTAGTCCTTGCCCGGGGGCTGTGTGGAGGCTGCTGTAGTTGGGTTTGTGTTTGGCCCTGGGAGAGGTGGGTAGTTTGTTAAACACAGCAAAATTGCTGCTGCTTCTCAGTAATGATGATTTTTGGTCTGTGAGGGAATTTAAAAAAAAATATTTTGAGAATTGGGAGTGAAATAATTTTTATACAATCCACCTGTTACATTCAAAGTCCTGTATTTTCACCTGGGAGAGGATCGCACTTTTTTATTTTTATGCTAGATCTTTGTGTACTTTTAGCCCCGCTTGAGTTGGTTTATAATCATTACCTATGTATACAGTCAGGTGCTTGACGAGCCTGATTTTGTGGAAGCTGCCAGCAGTGAGTAAATGAGCCATGTGGCATAAAACCAAGCGAACCATGTTTTGTTGGTGCCTTGCTCTCCCCTCCTTCCTCCAAGTTGGTCGTAGGCACCCATGGTGTCACCTGTGCCGGGGTCCGGGATGTCCTAGTGCAGGGACCTGGCTGATCCATTACCTTTATGTGGTGCAAGAGGTGTGGTGGGATCTCAGCCCTTTGATTTTAGGGCTCCTGGGTGCCATTACAAGAAAACATTAAATAATTACCATGTGTTGTCTAGAAAGCGATGAAGTTACAGGTGCTAAAGATGATAAACTGGTTTAAGCATCCAGGCATTGGGCGTGGGTTTTTCCTGACGGATGCAGGAATTGAGTGTAAGCCGTCCCGCTGTCAGTGCCGAAGTGTTGGTACCATCGATTCCCTGCCTGTGGACATGAGGAAAAATTGGGAGTATTTGGTAAAGCTGAGCCGGGGTGAAGTTTGCAGGAGGAGCTGTCAGTTCTGCAGATCAGTGTTGAACCCGTCTGTGTGCCTTATCCTCCGCAAAGTCGTCTTACGAACAGCAAGAGAAGGTGGCTTTAGTTCGGTAGTGCTTTGGAGGGCGAGGTGGTAGTGCTGGGTAGATTTTGTTTGCAGTTCAGGGGAGTAGCATGTAATCTGTGTAATACTGCTTTTGTGTGCCTCTATTGCAAATTGATGTCTGGGGAATGACATGTAGCAAAGGCTCTAGACCAGCAGGTCTCTGATATTTTTGTAGCAATGTCTTTTTATTCAAAGCAGGTGTCATGGAGATCTTTCATCCCAGGATTTCTTTCATCCCTGGCGTTTGTTAGCTTGTGTTAAAACTTTAAATCTCGAGAATTTCTTGTGTACAGAAGGTGTTCTCATATTGCTTTCGCATGGGCTGAGCCGGATGATTATGCAGTCTCCAAAGAGTGATACATATGAGCTGGATCTGTGTCTGCATTGCACCGTCAGCCCTGCAAATAATAGAGGGATGTAACCCAGTGCCCTCCGGTCGCAGGAATGGTCCCTGCTGGCTGCGTCGGGGACACTGCGGGGACACCTGGGAGCGGGCAGCCATGGGGGGTGTTGTCCCCGGGCAAAGTTTTCTTTTGACCCTTAAGTATTCGGAAGGTGATTTATGCCCAGCGATGTGAGCTCGTATTTGCAGTCTTGTTTGGTTTTGACAAAGGTCTGGAAACGCTTTTTACTATCAGATGCCCTATTTGCTTAATTTATCCAAGCTCTTGTCTCGATGGTCTCCCATGATAGAGAATTCTGCTGGGTAGTTGTTTCCTTTCACTGATCCTGTGTTTCTTTTTTTGCGTATTTTGTTTTGTTTGTGCTGTATCTTCAGAATATCGGTGAATGTGTCACTGTAAGTTTCTGGTCAATCTTCTTGTCTAGATTTACTGCTGTTACCCCTTGGGAGGGTAGGACCACAGGAGGGTAGGACCATGCTATGCTGGACCAAAAGGAATTGGCGTTGCTTCTGCTTGGACCCCAGTTGATTCATTTACCAAATCAGTTTTAACACCTTTCTGAGTTGTCATTATTGTTACTGTGACCATGTTCTCTGCAAATAGCTGTTGTTCTCCCTAGGCATGAGACCAAGAGCATCTCTGTCTTAAGAGTCTGGGAGAGCTTGAGGTCGGACTGCTGGATGTCACCTTGCATGGCGTTGCGATGCCAGTCTTCAGTGTGTCATTGAAACTGTCAGGAATGGCAGAGGTTGTATGCTTGGCCTAGACACTGGTTGGTGGTTTTTTTTGCCAATTTATCAGTTTTCTCACCTTGCTTACGTAGAGCCTCTGTATGCAGAATGGCTCCTTATGTGCGGGTTGCCGATTCATGTTGTGAAGGTCATCCTTACTGCTTTGTGGTGTTCACTGCTGTTGTCTGAAGCTATTACATGCTTCTCCACTGAGGCAGTTTGAGAGGGCAGTGTCAGGATTTCTAAAATAAAACAAAATAGGTGAGGCAATTTCTACCTCCCCGCTCCCTTGGGGTAAGGAGCTTCTCATGTACTAAAACCCAAGTATTGTCACTGTAGTTTTCCTGGCGTGCTGAAACGGGTGAGAAGGTGGCTGATGCTATGAGACTTGCATTTTTGAAGGCATTCAGACTCTCAGATGGAGGTTATCAGAAAAATCAGATCTTGTGAAACTTGCAGGGTGTGGCTAGACTTTCAGGAGTGCCAGGAGATGGCTTGGTGGACTGTAGGGTACCACTCGATGTGGAGCGTTCGGTGAGAAACTGGTTGTTTCATTGCCTATGTGACACCTGGGCTCTTTGGAGGCCAGCACACAAAATTCCAGCCCTTTCTCAGTCAGGTGTCTGCCAAGCTCGGGAGTTGCATTTGGAGCTGTGTCCTTAGAAATAAAAAAATCAAATTCCTTTCCTCGTGCTTGGAAGGTTTTAGATTGCGAGTTACAACGCAGGAGAACCAAATGTTGAAAAGACAAGCTCTGTGCATGGATTTTGTTTCCTGTACAGTGTCCCAGTGAATGACTCGAGTCTTTGATGGAGAAGAGAAGCTGAAGCCTTATGAAGGGCCTGTTTATTGGCATTAATTATTTTTTATTAGTTACAGCATCCGTAGTCCGTTGGCAGTAGAAGAGCCCAAAGTAAGAATATTAAATCTTCAGAAGTTTTTCAAAGCTTGCATTTTTCATAAGAAGCTTGTGAAGCTTCAAATCTAAAGCTTCCAAAGCCTTTTTTTTATTCTTCAGAAGTGCCACTGAAGCTCTTTTTTTAATTTTTAGTATTTTAGCTGAAACTATAAGTTTTATACATCAAAAAAAAAATAGTTCTTTCCCATCCGTTGCATTGGCCCCAATTTTCAGGTCTCTCACTGGGTCAGCTAGATCCTCTGCAAGCATCGACTGTACTCTATAGACCAGGTGTGTGTACCCTTTGCTACTGATTTACTGTCATTTTTCTCCTCTGATTAGGATTTTACTCTGTGGCTGGTAGCAGGCTGAAGCACATCCCGACATGAAAGGTGCGTTTGTTTGCAACCGGCCAGTTAGGACAATACTTGACCTTCACAGTTGTTGAATAACTTCAGAGAAATACTTAACTGCTTCACGGAAACCTGGGTTGTGGGTGGGAGTTTAACAAGTACAAAGTGAATCTGGTGTCTGTTTGGCCAGCTAGCAGCACTTGTTCCCTGTAAGGTCATGTTTTAATACTCTGAATATTAATTTAAGGTTGATGCCGATATTCCGGTGGCAATACAGATGGATGCTTGGTCTTATTTCATATTGCTTCAGGGAATGGAGCAATTAGTACTCTTGGCCCTCTCTGAACCTTGAGGGTAAAAATGAAAATTGCCTTTTTTCAGGGTGGTTGCCATTCTCATTTGTGTGAAGAAAAACTGTTGGGGAATGGGATTATTTTAGCTACAAAAAGTTGTGATGTGGTTTGTTGTTGTTGTTTTGGTTTTGGTTTTTTTTTTTTTAATGTTCTACTTACAGTACATGAACAGGTTTACTTCATCAATAGCTGTGCCTTTAACGTGGAAGGATGGGTAGAATTTTCGGGAAGCTCAGAGGGGGAAGTCTGCTGCTGACCACAATTTTTCATCTCATATTAAAGCAAACAAGCAAACCCCTACCTTCTTGACACCGCTGGCTCTGTAGGGAGCAACATGCAGTAATTTCCCATGGTTTGTTTATGTCTGTATCTTAGGAAATCCACTATATCGAAATCACCTGTCCATGTAGTGGCTTGTCTTAGGTTCTTTGTGTGTATGATATATTAATTTTGAAGTACATTGAGCATACATTGCCAACTTGTGCAGAAATACAACAGATGATGATACAAGCAGCATGGCTAATGTATAATACTGGAATTTAGGACCATTACTAGCCCACGGTGCCTACGAGTTTATCTGAAGCAGAGGAGCCACGTGGTGTTAACCCAGCCAGGCATGGCAAATGCGGAGAAACCCGTCAGCTGAAACCTCCCACAGGAAAAATAATTTGTCCTAACCCAGTAACCTTCACTTACTTAATTGTCTTATTTGTCTGGTTAGCTTTTCATTTGATGGAGAGTTTGTACTGCGGTAAAACCAGTTTTGTTTATTGTGGCTGTTTCTTTCTTTAATTTGTGCTAATTCCTTGCCTGTTTCTTTCTGGGTTTGAACCGGGCCTGTCTCATCTCAGCTGTTACAAGTGCCAGCCTTTGTGGATGTGAATGGGAGGCTAGGCAATCCACTGTATTTCTAAGAAGGCTCTGGTTTGAAAGGGTGAATTTTTTGATGGGCTTGATTGCTCAATCTCAGAATTTATTGCTGTATTAGGCAACACAAAGTTATGTTTCGGGATTTACCCTCAGGTTATAGTTTATGTCTGTATACAGTGTTGAGCTAAGAGCCATGTGCTACTTACGGTTCCTCCTTCTTCTGTAGAGGGTTGTTTGAGACCTGGTGCTTAATGATCAACAGGGTATAGTGCTGGTTTTACCCCTCTGACGCATTTCTGGTTTGAGAGGAAAGATGCAGGTATTGGTTATGATGCAGAGCTGGATGTAGGGTTAGTTTGTGACTGATGTGTTGCCTCTTATGTGGTTACCGGTGTATGAATTACTGATGCTGATTCATGTGTTAAGCAAACCCTCGTATTCCAGTTTCCCTCTCAGTTGTTTTTTCCTCTTTTCCTCCCTTGTTTATGATGTTTACCTCTATATGCACAATCTGCCTACACGTGTGCTGGATTCCCTCATTGCTAATACTAGGATGAGTTTAAGGCTTCCTAAAGGATGAATTCTGAAGCATCTTGGATGAACTTTTCAACTACTGGAGGTAGTCTGGAGGGGAAGTTCTGCAAGACGAGCGGCTTCAGGCTGTGAGCAAAACCCCCAAGTGCAGGCTTTATCTTGGGGCGTTCAACCCCAACCCTCTCAACGCCAATGGAAAAGCCAAGAGTAGGAATGGAGGAAGATGGCCCCTAGGAGGGGATAGGGTTGGTTGACCACCTAGGTGATGCTGGAGCGTCATAGTAAGTGTGATGTTTCAGTGTCAATGGTGGGGAGAAGAAGAAAATGCTGCTTGAATTGTGCTTTGAAGTTGTTTGCCCAGCGTGGTACGGAAAAGTCTTCATCTGCATTGTGATCAATACATTTGTGCACGGTGGAGTCCAAACGTCGTATCAGAAATGCTTAATGATGAAATCTGAAAGCATAGGGGTTATTTTCCCCATTACAGCCTGTAATAAACATAAAATACACAAAATCTGCAGCTGACAATATAATCTATGAGTTCTTGCCCTGCATTCTGTGGGCTGATGTTGAAACAAAAGGGGGTTTAAGGATACAGAGTATTATATTCTGCTATTCAGTTCGGCCTGGCCATCTGATGAAGGGGACATTTTAAATCACACCTCAATTTGCAAGCGTCAGTAAATGAAGAGTCAAGGTCAAAACGATGTGTCTAGTCAGTATTTTTGGTTTTTTGTTAATACCTTCAGAACCTCCCCCCATGTGTTTATGGGTAAAGCAATAGCCTGTGGTAGTACCTCCTAAACGTGATCTCTGTGGCGGTTTGAATTGTTTTTTTCTGGGGCAATACAGGCTGCTTAAATAACATGAGGGTAGTGGAGGGGTTGGAATGAGCACTGGAGTGAGGGTGCTCCTCGTAGTCCTTTGCTATCGAATGCTTTCTCCACACACTGCTCTGTCTCTCCTTGAACAACTTCTGTGCATTGCATGGTAATGGAAGTCAAAACAATTTGTTTGATGTTATTTATTCAAATCTGGAAAGGATGGTTGTGCAAAGACCAAAGAAAAATGGTTTTAGTCTGACAAATGCCAAGGGTTTTTGTTTTTGTTTTTAAAGCCCAAACAAACCCTTTGGGATCCTTGGCTGAGTATATAATAGCATGAAATACACCATTTCTTTCATTCTGCTCCCTAAAAATCTAATTCTTTATGCATTTAAAGTGGGAGTTGAGGCAAAACCAGAGTTAAGCTCTCTTGACCTATATTTATGAAAAGAGAAGGCTTGCTAAGTGTTGCAAGAAAATATACGATGCTGTTTCTATACTCTGATGAAATGTATACAGGTACTAAAAACGCTTTGGGGATTCTTCGTCTTCTTACTGAATGTTTAAGCCCTTTCCAGCCAGATTCAATCTGCTTGTGCCGTTCATAGCACGTGTATTCAGGCTTCCCATTAATCGCCATGAAACATCAATGAAGAGGGGCAGCAGAACAGGGAGTTTAGAAATAGGCAAGGAAGAGAGGTAGGACCGAAAACCTCCCTGATCTCAAGGTTTAAAGGTGAACTTTTTTCCCTGCCTTTTTTTTTTTTTTTTTAAATTCAGCCCTCTCTTTATGAAGTGCAGTTTAATGGTTATCATGCTGCTTATTGCGTAACTGTGGCACAGATGTTATTTTTCGTAATGTTGCCTGACATATTTAAAAGCAAAAGTGAAGAAGGGAATTTATACTCTTTGGAGATGAATATGTGGAGCCCATTAGTCTTAAAAAAGTGTGAAGAGCTTGTTAGAGCCGAAGCTGGCGCATCTCTGAAAGACTGATCTGTGAAGTGGAGCTCTTCAGATAAAGAGTGAGCGTTGTATCTTCTGGAGTTTGGTGTGTGTGTTACCAGATCGCCTAAAATCAAAACTCGGTGGAGTACTTGTATGCTTAATGTCTAGGCATGTGCTTAAATATTTTGTGGAACTGAGACCAAATCCAAACGTGTATTTAGTAAAATAAGGTGATATCCGAAGTTAAGTTTCGCAGGATAATCAGCAATGGTGCTTAGAGTTGAGGGATGTGAAGATGAAATACATCACTCAGCATGGGTAGTACTGAATGTAAGTGTTTATGTTACTGCAGCTGAAAACAAAACCTTTAAAGTTGCTTTCTTATGAAGGTTTGACTGAGGAAATACAGTTAGAAATACACTGGGTTTCAGCGGAAGGAAAAAATTACATTCAAGCCTACTGTTTCCTGGTGGAATAGGCATGGGAACATAAAGTTGTCTCCTTTTGGCATTTCTAACAACATTAGAAATTTTAAAATAAGTAGAGATGAAAATGGTAAATGCTATGTTTGTATTTATTTATGTATAATAACAACAAAATCCTTGGTGTTTCAGATCAGCACAGGGTGCCTTGATTCAGAAAGTATTTGTTTTATACACACTGGATAAAGCTGCACAACCCACCTCTCCCTGCTGTATAGAGGAACTTCCAGCTCACAGAGAAATTTATGACCTGCTAGAAATGCAGTTGTGAAATAAACCCAAGAATCTTGACTTGCCAGCCCTCATTTTTACATGTGTGCGTGGTAATAAGATAATTGTTTGTGATAAATTGATAAGGGGGAAAGAGGAGGGAAAAGGGGGAAGTGACACCTACTGTCATTGAGCGCCTTTTTGAACTCTTGGGTTAAAGATAATAAAACGATTCATTTAAAAGAACTTGCAAAAAGAAGGGGTGAACAGTTATAAAAACAAACAGAAGGAAACCTGATAGTGTTTGTTACTGGTTTCTGCCTTGGGCAAAATATTTTGGTATGATTTTTGTTTTGTTGTTGTTCTCCCCTTTGCCCTTCCCCCCTGCTGGATTACCTACTACAGGAAATAATGAATTGGGCAAATAAATCCTAAATTCTAGTTGTAGAAGGCAGGAGGTGCTGTATGAGTGTGGGATTACGTGCAGGCTCAGGTGTAAATTTTATGGCAGTCCTTGTGCCTGGCCTTTTCTTGGGCTGCGACTTGGTGCCTCAGCTCCCGCAGCCGGGATTTCGTGGCCTTTTGTCCTTACAGCCGTGTGGGCACGGGCTCTCAATGGTACTGTGGTGGATGGGAGAGAGAGGAGGCATCTCGCCCACCTGCCACACTCCATCCGAGGCACGGCTTCCTTGGCTGGCAGGTGGGCAGAGCTCCTCCAGGGTCTGGAAATATTCTCCCGTGACACCCATGTGATGTTAAGTGTGTGGCGCTCTGAAAACTTCCTCTTCTGGCTAAAAAAGAAATGAATGAAAAATATTAGTCTAAAATAGAAGGTTTGTGCTGATGCAAGCTGTGTTTACTTTTGAAAATTCAGTTTATTAAACTCAAGGCTGCAGAACTCCAGGGATCAGTGATGCTGTCTGAACATCACCTTACGCACCGCACAAGCAATTTTTCAAAATTACTTTTTTAATTAAAAGTTGTATTGGTTTAATGCGAGTAAAGGAAAGTTCACAGGCTTAGCGTTGTCTGAAACATGCCACAGACTTGGCAAAAACCTTTTTCTGCCTTTTTAAGTTTATCCAAAATAGCGTATATGCATGCAAAGAGAGGGGAATCTCCTTCTGGGCTTTACGTCTGAGGGATTGCCGGGTAAAGGTATTTATTGATTATCAGTCGAGCTCCGCTTCCGTTACCCTCGGAAGGAGCTGCACAGAAGCTGAATTGGAATATGAACATAAGGAAAACAAGGAGGACTTGAGGTACAGCGGAGGAAAGTCAATGCAGAGCTTATTTAAATGTCAGCTGCCTGGAAGAGCTCTGCTCAAAAGCTGTAAGGAGAGATTAGGTCTAAGACATAATGCATGAGTGTGTAAGGAAGGGAGGAAAGATTGCTGAGCAAGTCAGGTGCTGTGGGGAATGCGTGCGAGAGGAATAGATTAAGGAGGAGGAAGGAAGAAGAAACTGCTGACTGAAAATTACATCTGACAATTAGTTTTGAGCAACTAATTGGAGAAGCACGTGGCTTTTGGACATGGGAAGGCTGTCATTGTAGTTGGTGGGCGATCTGATCCATTTTAACAGCGTTATTCATCAGCACAGGTGACAGGGCTAAGCAACACTCATTACAAATCTGTTTACTACATCTATATATTGTATTTATTTTCTGAATGTATGTGCAGAGTAGAGTGTCTCTGTAAGCATAGGACTTCTGGAGTTTGAATCACATTGGCCAAATAAAACCAACAGGCCGGAGTTGTAATTCTGTGGTGTTTGTCAACATTAAGTGGATTTACATTTGGAGAGACCTTGAGCCAAAATAATCACTGTTTTGTAGATGAATAGCCTTATTCTGAATTTCACGGCCATTTTTATTTTGGAAATTTAGTCACTAATTGTGTGTTGTAACGTGAAGTAGTTGTATTGCAGTTGTGCCTGAAATAAAATTAGGTTGAGCACTCTTGTACAAGAAACAGCATTAGAGTCAGCCTCCACAATTTAAACCCACAGCAAGTTAGGCGTGGGCTTTGTTGGTGGGGTGAGGAAAACGTTGAGAGTGTTTCAGTTGCGGTGAGGTCTCCGGTGGAAGGCCGGTGCCCTTCTGGTCCGTTTGGTCCATGGCTGAGGAGCGCTTCTGGTTCAGGAGGCGATGCTGAGCTCCAGTGTGGTAGTATGTTTGAGTGATGCTTTCTGCTGTTGCTGAGGGGCTGGGACTCTGTCTTGTGGCGGGGAGCGATGACCTATTCTGAGTTTTTCCATCCCCCTTGTCTCGTAACATCAGTGTGGTACACCAGGTCATGATGTCTTCAGCGTTTAAGCAGGACTGGGACAAGAAAGATGGGGTGTACCCCCATGTGCTCTAGCCCACTGCAACCTGGCCAAGATTTTCCTTTTTTCATCAGCCCCTTGCCTGATTTGAATGGTCAATGCCTTTATCTTCAGGGAAGTGAATGCACTGTGCATATGAGAGCTAAAAGACCTAACGAGTCTTCAAGATCAAGACTGCAGCTGGTGACATTGCTTCCTTGGCACGATGAAACTTTCTAGTCTTAATCCACTCTGTTGAAAAAACTGTGCCTTGGAACAAGTGCTTGCTCAGGACAGTAGGACCGTGAACACTGGAACAAGGGACAGCTACAAAACAAACGCTGGTTTGGATGTGAAGGGTGTTTCTTTGCGTTTGCCGTCCAGCATAAACATGTAATAACATGTATGCTGGTATTTGTGTTCTCATCAGTCATGTGTTATGGTCCTCTTGTGCCACACTGACTGCAAACGCTTATTTATTAAAAAACATCACAGCCATTGCACGTGATTCTCTCCTGCAGAAAGGATGAGAGAACAAACAACATATGATGAGCATTGTTTGCATTGTTTAATGATCTTCTGAGCAGAACAACTCATTTACACTAGAAGAAACTATTGTCTAGAAGGGAAGATAACCAGGCAGGCTGAGCTGGGCAGGCAAGTATTTAATAAGTAGATGGGATCTGAATCTGTGCTCTGAAGCAGTGGGCTTAGTTTGCTGTCCCTCTTTCTGGCATTAGCTTTTATTTTCCAAAATGTGTTACGACAGTAGAACAGTTGAGAAGGGATGTAGGTTTACCTGTAAAATGCACAGGAGGTGTCACTTAGTGGTCTGGGCACATGAGACAACAAAGCGAGTTCCAACCCTAGCACCAGCGTTGACCTCTCTTGGCCACAGGGCAGTGGCATCATTTTTCTGTCCTGCTCACCCCAGTTGTTTAATGGGATTATTAATATAGGTGTGCTTGCTTCGCAGGAGTGTTGTGAAAATTAGCTAAGGTTTGAAAAGTGTGTTGAAGAAGTCTCTTAGTGCTGATAATTATTACAACTACTGGTTTAAAAACACTTTTCTATTTCTTTTAGCAGGAATATTTCCTCTTCTGCTGGAGTTTACTCCTCACTTTTTTTTTTGTGTTGCTTGTTTGCCTATCCTGAAGCTCTTTCAGTACGCATACTTTTTTTGTAAAACATTATATTTTATCCTGTGTTTGAGATTCAGATTTTCAGTATGTATGTTATTACACAAAATGGGAATAGGAGGCAAAAAGCCTTATGCTGATGAAACTTCATGGTTGCTGCTTTCCCGGCTGAGCAATGTCTGCGGGTCGTGTATGGATTGACACATATTTGCAATGATACTCCATCGCGTCTATTTAAAGAAGGTGTTTAGACCGGGAGGAATCCTAACAGCTCTTACAATGTTAGCTGCATCTTCAGAGAAGGCTGAGAAGCAGACAGGCTAACGGGAGTTATAGGGGGATGGACCTGGAGATGTGAGATGAGATCTTGAGAGAGAAATAGGGCCTTTATCTCCAGTGTTGAGACAAGTAGGGGACCGCAGGCATGTTCTTTAAGGACGAATAGCCCCAGTGGAAGTGCTGTCGAAGCCTTTTGGACCAGCCAACTGTTAGACTCTCTCGAGTGAAACAGACCCCACATGTCTCAAATTCCGTACTCTTAAGTGATGAAAAAATAAGGCAACCTTTGAAAGTTTGGCCTGCAAAACTTTCTTGCCTTTTATATGACATAGAGGAGCTATCATGCTTAATATAAAGGTTCATGATATTCTTTTGAAGATTTCTATTCCAGTAAAAGGTGGAGAGATCTTTCTGTAGATTACTGTTGGCCAGGACTGATTTCTTGTCAAAAAATGACCTCTTTTAGCAGTTTCTTCAAAAAGCATCTGGGGAGCCAGTTGAACCTAAACTGAGAGGGGGTAGAGTTAAGAAGAACACGTTCTGTAGCGTTTAAACTAGACGTTTCCTGGAGGGGATCCTTCCGAGCGTTGATCTAGGTTGACTGTAGGTGGTACTGAAATCCTTGGATGTGACTGGAAGTTGGATTGAAGATGAAGGGAGAGAACAAGGTGATAAATATTGGGAGGAGTGAAGAATTTACCCTTGCTGGGCAAGAAAACACTGTACCTTCTCTGTTGCAGCACTCACCTAAAATGCCCATCTTACTTTCCCCTCATGGACTTCTTCCGTTCTCCTTTACTTGTCTTTCTCTTCAGTATCAAAATCTGCATCCCCTGAAGGGAATCTTGCTTCTGGTATCTGAGTTCACACAGAGAATGAGATGAAACAAGGCAAACTTGGTTCTAATAGCTCCCTTCTAATTCTGCTGCATAATGGAGATGAGCAGTACTTACATAACAATATCCTGGGATGTTAATAGATTTAATAACCCAGAAAGGTGGGAAGAGGTTCTGAATTACCTATAAAATGGCATCTAACTAATGAAGTTTACGGGAAGCTCATCTCCTTGAAGAAGATTCAGGTGGTAGGCGCAAGACTTCTGCATATGCTCAGAAGAGAAAACAAAATGAAGCTGCCAGTACTAAATGGAGTACATCTCCCATTAAAGACAAGTTCTAAGGTGCGGTTGGATTATGCCAGTTTTCTCTGGGCTTCTAGTTAAACTCTTGTAGAAATGTAAACAACGCAGACTTCTTTAGATTTCATTTTTTTTCCAAGTGTAGATATGTACCAGTCTTGGGGATTATAACTCTGTATGTGCCCAATGAAAACAATCAGTTCATTAATGCTGTTTTGTTAGACCTTGCCCCCCTCTTGCCGTGGTGATAAGGGACCTTAATTAGATCCCAGAACAAATGCTAGAGAGCTTGACAAAAAGGAGAAACATGGGGAGGGGGTGGAGAAATACTGAGATGTTGTTAGCAGATATATGCAGAGAGCTGTATCCTGCAGAGGAGAGACTGTGTTTTATTGAAAACATTGGTTTTCTTTCCCAAGAATAGAACATGTGCTGGTAGGCTGTAAGCATCTGTGGATGGTATGTGGAATTGGCATTGGCAGCTTTATGTATGTCAGATCATGCTCCTAGGTGTGGGCACCTGTCCATCTGCCGAGGAGACCGAACGAGGAAAGCGCTGCCGACGGAGTGGTAGTCACGAATTAAAAATGTATTCTTAAATCTATTCTGGATGCTGGTGATGTTCCCTGATGGGAAGTGGCCAAATCCTTGGGCTGATTCATATGTTCGTACGTTAAGAAAGAAATGGCTGTGTGTGGAGAGGTGGAAAGGGAGGAGAAGGATAAGAATTCAGAGGATTTTCATGACCACTGTAGCAGGGAGTGCATAAATGAAAGCCGGGGGGGGGGGGGGGGGGGGGGAGATTATGAAGCTGAACAATGAAAAGGAAATAATATTAGCTTAAAAAAGGAAGAGAGAGTTTTCTCTAAGGAGCAAATCTCCATGTGGATTCAAAAAAGCAAGCATGCAGAAACACAGGCATTAAAACCATGACTTTGCATTTTTAGTAAGAAATGTTAGGTTCTCCTGTTTGTTTTCTGATTATTGGGTGCTCAGGTTACACCTTCAAAACTTCCTGCGCCATCGTTCGAAGCAGAATATGAACTTCAGGTTAGAATCTCAGCTTTTTGTTAACTGCGTTTCCAGTTTGAAATTGGAGCACTATGGCTATTAGCTTTCAGACCTTTGTCTCTGGTCTTAAATCTACATGCTGCCTGCGTAGTTGTACTTCATAATTATTCCTCACTTAAATTAACTTTCAATAAACTAAAATAAGATTATCTCCTCGAGTCTCTCATAGGAAGTGCGTTTTCCAGGTCATAAGACAGTTGCTCTCTGAGCAACCAATTTATTAAGTTTACTTTTTTTTTTAAATGTATTTTTTTATTTTCATGTCAGATTTTCTGTATCGCAGCATACACGTCTTGCTGCACAGGTGAAGATGTTTCAAGCAGAATTTATTGCATTACAAGGTGACAGATAAAAGGCAACCCTGTTGTCAAGCAGTATCAGGCAGTTTAAAGTCTGGAATTGGATATCTGTCTATCCAAATATTTTAGCAACTTTTAAGTAAGAACAAGGTGTAATTCCTCTATTTTTAAAAAATATGCCACTGGAAAGCGTGCACTGAAACTGCCAACATGCTTGTAAATATATCAAAAAGCAAATCCAGGTGCCTGTGGACCTGTGTATCATTTAAACGTATTATAGTCGGCTCTAAAGTAATAGTGTGAGAGGCAACTATAATCTGTGAGTGAACACAAAAATGTCCATTGGCTTCAATACGTGAGAGTAACCTTTGTATAGTCTTTAGGTGCGCTGGACTGAATGCATTTTGATGAAGCAATAGCAGCAAGACCGTGTCTTACCCATGGTCCAAAGAAAGCATTCAACAGGCTTAGGTAATGCTGTTTAGCAGGCGGTCTTGGATTTACACTCACTAGGGGGAAAAAAAGAATATTTTCTATATCGGTAAATATTTTTTTAATATAAATTTTTATTTGCTGAGCCCAGAATAAGTTGTGTGGAGTGAAAAGATTTCCGTTTTGGTAGTTTGGGCAGATTCCTTCTGAACTGGTTGGTTTTGGACAGGGCTTTGGTTACGAAGAACAAAAAAGCTCGAGGTATCCTGGTGTTTGTATGCTGTCCTAGGGCTGTAGCAGCGATGCAATACGTTCATTTTAGCAAAGGTAACTTTGTTTTTCCTGAAATATGTGCAGGAAGGAGAAACTATTTGAAGTTCTCTAGGTGCATGACTTCTTATGATTTCTTATTCTTTCATTGTTTCTATGTGTTTCCAATACCCCTATTCAGAATTTTCATTCAGGGTTAACAAAATCTCCTATACAGCTCTTGCTGTCCTTTCAAACCCAGGATTTAATTATTTTTTAATTTACCTAGAGAACATGTTGGCCTTAGATATCCAGGAGTATCTAATATTAGTTTCTGTTTTGCAAGAGCAGAAAAGAGGCTTCTTACTGGAATTGAATGACTTGCTGAAGGCACCTTTGACTGTATGAGTTAAGCTGATGAAACCTCTCTCTAATCCTTACTCTGGTTTCCACCTACCTCAATTAATAATTATGGAGATGAGCTCTTACTGGTGAGTTTCCTGAATCTGTGTGTGTAAACAGTGTGTATTATGGAAACAATAAAGACCTCATTTGCAGGTCTGACTGCAAAGCTGGGAGAGCCGTGCTGGAGCCAGTTTGCTTCTGCCGTCCCCTCTTACCTCCAGCAGTGCTCCACAAGGTAGGTTGCTCTTTGGTTTCTTCTGCGTAAAAATAGCAGATTTGCAGGGTAACAATATGAGACATTAAGGAGACATAGTGATTATTTTTCTAGCTCAGAGCAAATGTCAGTTATCTTTTCTTAGTTGGCTTTGTGTACAAGTTTCATGGTAGGCAAGTATTTTGATGAAGAGTGGCTCCTCCTCCACTCCCTTCTGGTTGTGATGAACAGTGCAATATAATTACAGGGTTGCACTGTTATCTATCGCACAAGAATGGGCTGTATTTGTGTAACCACTGTCACACTGGTGCAGCCACATCCGCATTAAGTGTAGGTAACTGCAAAAGCAGCGTGGTAATGGTGTAACCACACCAGTAGAGGATGCATGTGGAAAAAGTCCTTGGTGGCCTGGCATCTGCTTTTACAGTTTCTCCTGAGCTGATTATTGAAGCCTTACATTAAAAAATGAAACCCTAATTAAGGATTAAGTGGGTTGAACAGTGTATTTGCAGTGAGTCTATTCAAGGTCTTGATTCGACAACTCAGGTGCATTCTCTCGAGAGAGTCTCGAAACGTATCTGAAGTTGTCCAGGAACATGACTGGAAGGGAAGGAATCAAGGGCATATGGAAATGATACACAGCTCATTTAATACCGGATCAGCAATTCTAACCAAGAGTTCGAAGTCTCTCGCCAGATGTATGTGTCTGCCCCAGACCATCGGGGTTTGGGAGCACGTGCTGGGTTTCTGGGTGAGAGCGCAGCCCTTGGATGCCAAGGCCTCCGTGAGGCTGCAGGTAGTGTTTGTGTCAGGCTGGGAGGGACGACTGCTCACCTTCTGCAGCTCTACTACTATTCCTTTCTTTTTTCCATCCCTCCTGGGCAGAAAGGTAGTCCAGCAAAAAATTTCTGGATGATACGCTGTGCCTGAAGGGAGAGCTGGAGATGCAGGGTACATCATGCCGCCATCTCCAGCAAACTCTGTGATGCTCTTTGGCGATGGCGTCTTCTCGGGTACCACGGTAGAGGTGTAGGCATCTGGCAAGTCAAGTGCTGCACAGGCAGCAGTACTGCTTTTAAGGAGAAGCGAAGGTAGCGGCTGTGATTGTCAAAGGCTCATTGCACAGCTTGGTAAACACAGGTCCAGCTCAAACGTTTGTCCCATTACCGGAAGAGCGTGGGTTTCTGTTCGGCATTGGATGATCACGCTGGCCTGTAATGGTGCTGGCAGGGAGGCTTGGGCACTGCCTGTCTGTTTGATTTGTCTCCCTGGCTTCCCTTGCCTTGTATCCTCTGCGTTTCTGGCACGGAGGCTTGTGTCTCAAACTGCAGATGGTGATAGGGAGCAGGGACGCATGAGGTGCTGGAAGTGACCACGCGCTGGCAGCCACCTGGGCTGAGGAGCCGAGCAAAGTCCTTCACACAGAGCTCTTGCAGGACTGTTTTACTGCTCGCAATACCCTTCTGCAGAATGCGGTAGCCTGTAATGTTGGCATACCATAAAATTCACTATGGTCTGGCTCTTTCGTTATACAACTACCCGGAGTTTGACGTTGGTTTAAGCAAATAACGCAGTCAAACCAGTAAGTGTGCACAAATGTTCAAGAAATGAAATTAGCAAGCCAAAAGTGATGCTGTGGAAGGGGGGAGGAGGGAATAAAAAGATAAGGCTTTGTAAAAAACTTGGTTGTAAGCAATCTATAAGCAGATGTTTGGACCATAAGTTTTCCTTTGTGTTCTCTGGAAAGTTTCTAGTTTGCTCTTGCTTCTCAGTTAATGACAAAATAACGATACAACTTCCAAGTCTGTTAGGAACAAACTCCTGTGCACTTTGCTTCATCGAAATTCTTTTTGCAATATGTAGAAATTAACACAGAAACATCAGATTGTCTGTGTAATTGGGTACAAGTGCTAAATGCTCTTGGTACCTGTCAATTTTAGACATTTTTTTCTGCAAACGCAATGGCTGTGGCCCTGTTATGTTCTAGTGATGTTCTTTAACAAATCTTTTAATTCTTTTTTCACAGACGGTAAAACTGAGAGAAGGAAGTTAATGGCTCAGTTGTGTAAAGGTGCTGTAGGCGCTCAGCTCCCCGGGATGGATGTCAGTGAGGGTGATGAGAATCAGGCTGCAGAGGTTAGTTAATCTAGCAAAAAAAGCTTGTGTGCTCATATGGAACGATGCAACTCAACCAGGTTCCCTCTACAGCTGCTCAGAGATAACCTGTTCCTTGGAATAGGACCTGGAGGATGTTCGTCCATTAATTAGTGTTGCAGTGGTTTTGTTTATTGTACCTTTCATGACCTGGGAAAACCTGAAGCAGTGGTGGCTGCAGGAGCCACTGCAAACTGGTTTCTCTGGTCCATTTAAAATTGCATGTACACTTGCAACTTCCTTAAAATTTTCTGCGGTTGCATGCTAGCTTCTGAGCTCCACTGATCAGTGCAGCTGATGTTCACCGGGGGCTCCTGGCAGCTTTGTAGCTGTCCCATCTGCGATTGTGCTCAATGGGAGTAGGTGACATGGCCAACCTGCTCTACGCCGGCGTGTCCGCGGAGAGCACCAAGGGACCTCGGATGGTGCTTGAGCCGAGGATTGCAGGAGTGTCTCAGGGTAAATGAGGTGGTCGTTAATTAAGGCTGGGCTTTCCTCCACTTGATAAAAGATAATTAGGACTTGCCAAAAAATATGCATTTTAAATGGCCTAGTTAAACTGTTTAACAGGTTAATTTAGCTGTAACTAAGGCCTAAAGCTTTGATTATTCTTGTCAAAGTGGGAGAAGACCTTTCTGGTGTGTAGTGGTCAGTGGTATTTTTGGGAAACTCGTAGTTGCATTGCAGCTCGCCCCATGAGCCAGTGGAATGAAAAAGAATGAGAATCCCACTTTTGCCAGCTTGGATGCAACAGAAATCGACCTTATCCTCAAATTCACTGGGTAAATTTGACTCGAGCCTTTCCCTTCTTCCTAAACTCCCCATTATGGTTTTAAGTACATGTATTCAGTATTCTTGATGTCTGTCCTAAAGCTGCATAGCATTTCTGTAAAATATAAAATACCTTGTGACACTTGCCATTTCTTTCTACGTGTATGACCTCTGGAATAACTCCAAAGCTCAGGAAAAGAATGAGATTTTCAGTAATGGCTACAGGCATTAAAGGCACAAATACCATTGAGTATCAGTGGGATTTATGCTCCTAAGTTGCTGTAAGTGCTTTTGAAAGTCACATCCAAAATGTATCATTAAGAACAAGATATGCTGCTAATGTTTTTTAAAGCAGATGTGTGGTATAAGTGAACAATAAAATGTAAGGTGCTTTATAATGTTATTCTTGTGGAAGAATTGTTAAATACCTAATTATTACAAACAGCTGAATTTTGGAGAGCTTTCTTGTCAGGATTGCAGTTTTGTATGTTGATATTCATCCAGCTCTAGAGAGAAACCAAGGGACTGAGATTTCAGGGCAGAACTCCTTTACTCTGTTGTTAATCAAGAAGAAATTTCTATATATTCCTACTGAGACAAGAAAATATCCCCAGTTTCCAAGAAATGTTCTAGTACACTGATTGTTAAATGTAAATGAGACCCTGTCATTAAAATCCATAGATTCACAGTGCTAAATGACAAATTGCATTTACCACATCGCTTAATACACCATTCTTTTATTTTAATATCTTGAAGGTTTGTTACTGCTCGGTGGAGTCTGTGAAGTTTTCCGGTGGTTTTAGTGTGTGGCTTTCTCGTGTCTCCAGTGGAAGTTCATTTTCCACTGTCCCCTGGATCTCCTGAAGGCCTGAGATGGGCTGTTACTCTGCGAACAGATTCCTCCCGCTTTTCTTCTCTTTTCACCGTACCCAACCTATCTTTTCTTGATGTGCCACATGTTCTAAAAATGCACCATTTTGCCCTCCTTCCTTATCGGTACCCGATTGCATTTCAGCATGGTATACCTATTAATTAGACTTTAGTTTCTGAAGTCTCTTTCTGAAGAGGTGGTTATTCCGTTGGGAATCGTCTCCGGTGTTTTGCCTGTGCCGAGCTGCTAGCCCATCAAATCGCTGCGTATTTATGGGGCTGGGCGCTCCTATTAGCAATTGGAGTTACATATTTAAATATACTTCACATAAGTAATTATGTTTTATGGCCTGCAGCCAAATTGACTAATTCTGCTTCCTCAAGGCTCCAGAAAAATATACATACTTAGAACTTGGCTAAAACTTCCCTTTAGCTACTCAGTGACGTTTCCTTAAGGTCAGGCTGTTCTAAGTGGGCAAATAAAGGTGTTTCAACACATGAAAATTTTGAACCAAATTTTCCCATGTCTCCTCTTTTTCTTGCGCCTGTCTTTGGTGGCAGCTGTACCCCGTTCCAGCCGAGGGGGCTTGTTTTGTGTGGACATTCTGATTGGGCTCCTTCGCATCCTCCAATGCAAAAGACCTGTCATAAATAAACTGCTCGGGTCTCTGCTTTTTAAAAAAGTCATCATACAGAGCAAAAGAGTGGGCTGGCTGGTCGCAATATCACTGCAGAAAGGAAATAGAGACCAACTCTGGGCTCGGTCGCTGTGCTGGAATGGGTGAATCAAAGTGGAGTGGCTGGATTTACAAAAGGCTTCATTTATAGTTGCTGTATTTATTTGTAGTAGAGGCCATTACAGGCAGGCAATTGACAAAAATAAGAAATTTTTCCTAGCGTTGAGCTTTGTGTGGCATTGTTGTTGTGCTTTGCAAATTCTGTGGCCCCTCGAAACATTCGTTATTGGCCGCTGCAGGGTGGGGAAGGCAGACAGCCCTCGCCTTGTCCAGCTGAACTGGCTGTGGCCTGGTGTTTCTGTCCGGTGTGAGTGACTGTAATTCCATTTTTGAGCCCCAGCATCCCGCCTGACAGCTTGCCCGTCTTCCTGCCACCGTGCTAACTGCTTGGCGTTCCCTGGGTTTTAGCGCATGGAATTCAGGTGTGGAGATCTCCCTTTTCACAGGTGGGTTTAACACATATGCCAGCTCGGAGGGGGAATTCTTTATTTATTTGTTTTTGCTAGCCTAAGTTAGGTTTAAAACGTGGAGCCATTAAATGATAAAAGCAACACACATGCCTGTAGAGGTCAATTTAACTGGTACAGCAGCACAAAAATACACAAAGGACCTATGTAACAAAACCTAATCGGCTTTAGCTTGAGGGTTACCAGAACCCACATCTTTCAGATTGCTGCTATCAGTTACGTTTCTACAGTTCAGCACTATTTATTTGTTGCAATTGAGGCACAATATTTGTACCTATTAGCCTTTGAGTTTCTTTTTTAGCTCCCTCCCTATATAGCAAGATGCAGCATTATTATTAAACTGTTCTCCAGGCTAAACATTGTGAATGTTATTCATGTCTGTGTTTATTAGTAAAGAAGGGTTAGCTTGTCTGGTTTGCTTGACTTGCATCAAGGATAACTTTGTAAGAGAGAGAGAGCTTTCAATAAGTATTTGAAATTGCATAATGAAAAGGTTCTGGAAATAATTATAAAAATCAGACTGAAATCACTTTGGGAATTGTTGAGGGTTTTATTTTTTTACATTTAAATTGGCAATGAAGTGTAATGAAGACAGTCAGAAATAACCCCTGACGCCCACGCAGGGTATATATAGAGATTGTATTTACTCTGCTGTGCAAGCATCTACTGCAAGATGGCACATTAAAATGTGAACAAAACAGCACATCCACGCTCCTGGATGCCGCAGTGCTGTTACAATCTGATAAACAGTTCGAGTGTGGAGTGCATGCTGTGTGCATGTATTATCTCTCTCTTACGTTCCGCGTTCTGGCATTTAGCGTCCACTATCTTTGTCTCCGTGAAATGCTGCAGCCGCCCAGGACTGCGGTTCGGTGCGGGGGGAATATTCCCGGGCTGCCCTCCTCCTTCCTCTCCCAGGGCGATTTTCCAAGCGTTAGCCAAAACCAGCTGGTTTGCTCGGGAACTGCTCTAACTTCCTAACTTTTCCATGTTTTGAGCTTCATGTTGCCGTGTGTGTGAGCACACGAGTAGTGTATAGGTGATAGTTCAAAGGAAGCCTTTTGTCACCTTGATTTGCAGCTGGGGATGCTGGTGTTGCAGCTGTGATGGGTATTTGACAAGGGCACAGTATCTAAAATTAACGGAGCTCTTGTAGGGCATCGGTTTGCTCTTCAACAGCAATATTCCAGTGGCACATTTTATTTTCTTTTAGGTTTAAGCTTTTTCTTTCTCACTCTAAAATTGTTTCCAGTCCTTGTAGATATTTATATGACCTTCAACATGTAATCTCTTAATTCATTTTGTACTGGATCTGCAGCATATTGAGACGTGAGCTTTAGAGACTCATCTCAGAGGATATATTAACTCTAAAAATCAAATGCGTCAAATTTGGGAAGAAAACCCCACTTGTAAGTAACGCCAGCCCCGCCCCCCCATCTCTTTCACCTCAAAAAATGTCATATTGCCTGTATTTGTATGTGATAATTTAGCATGAAAAGCACTTTGAGCACCCTGGAATGAACGTTTTGACATTCAAGTGGATGTTTGCTTTCAAATTTTCCATATTTCTATATACCTCTGCGAGAAACGCATCACAGGATTTTTGTATCTGAAGTTATCAAAAAATGTTTGAAATGCTGATAATTAATTCTCAGCTAATGATTTCGGCATGGGTTACTCTGGCTGAGAAGTACGGGTAGAGGTTGAATTTGGAGCTGGAGTTTATTGTGTTCCTGTCCCTCTCCCCTTCCCCATTACTTTCTGAATGTTGGGGGGAAACTGGTAGAAGGATTTGGGGATTGGTTGGGTTGGTTGGATTTGGGTTGGTTTTGGGTGCTATGCTGGCCTTGAGTTTTGGGTGGGTTTTTTGGGGGTTTGGTTTTTTTTTTTTTGAGAATGAAAGAATGTGCTTTTTAATCAGCAAAAAATGCACCATTTTTCTACTGTTCTTGTGGCTTTTAGGATGCAGTCCTGTGGCCTCCCATTTCACGTGTTCTCGCTCTAATTAAAAGGAGTGTTCCTTAAAAATGTAGGTATGGTAAAGTGGATAAAAAAAAAAAAGTGTGGCTAGTTGCTGGCAGCAGCTACTGTTTGCAAAGGGATGTCATCACCTTCAAAATTTGTTGTTTGTAAGAACGCTTTTTTACCTCCCGGTGTTGCGAGTAGCATTTAAAATAAGCAATACTGAGAAAAGATCATCAGAGTTCTTGTATTTTTCCAGGCTACTTTTGTGAAGATATCGGTACAAGCACATTCAAAGAGTTTTTCCTATCGTATAGATTTTTCACATAGCTGCAGTAGAGAACGAAGGTTTCATATTGGGGGAAAAAGTATTACTTGTAAATTCTTAGGGGGAAACTGGGACAGGCAAGGAATGTAAATTAACTTCTAAGTCCTGTAAATTGTAATAGATTTTAAAAGGCAGTTTGCCTTTTATTTTATAAACTTGTCCAGTAATTGTTATGCAATATAAACAATGAAATTAAATTATTATATTCTCCATGTGTTTTTCATCAATAATCAATTCTTGACGTGGAAACCCTTGAAGAGAGAAGTTCACGATGGCTTCAATGTACACTGCGATGCTGTGATGTGGTTTTTACTAATTCTAGTTTGTGCTTTTGTTCTCTTTTTTTGCTCCGGGATATTTTTGTCTGCCTTTATTAGGGCAGTAGTGACATTAGTGCAATAGTGAGTTTTCCCTTGAGAAAAATACAGTGGACAAGAAGTAATGTTAAGCCTATCACATACCTAGAGACTTACGTTGTAGCTGTAAAATAAGTAACTTTATGGTGACAGCCATGTTCCAGAGTGGTGCAGGGGCTCTGTCCCCTCGCCGTGCTGTAGTAATGCCTGGGTAGAGTAATGAGCTTGCCAGGGTTAGCCCGTTAAGGAAATCCAAGGGATGGCCAGGCAGCGGATCTGTAGGAAGTGGAGGTTTGCAACAATAGAGATTTCTAGGTTTACCTTGATTTACGATGTACATCTGCCTTGCCTTCGTTAACATCTCATCTGGCGCTGGTTACAGCACACTAGGCACCACTCGGGGAGGGGGCAGCAAACCAGAATAAACCATCTCCAGTGGTATCTCTAGGTCCAGTCTTGTATCCTCGGAGAGGGCTGCAGTCTTCCACATGGGCGGAAGTGTTGCGACTGCCTGTTTCCAGTCGTTCCTCAAAGCCTTTACAGCTCTATTGCCCTGCGCCACCGTGGGATGGGGAAACGGAGACGTGGAGGTGCTGGAGCGTGTCCAGAGAAGGGCAACGGAGCTGGTGAGGGTCTGGAGCACAAGTCTTGTGAGGAGCGGCTGAGGGAGCTGGGGGTGTTCAGCCTGGAGAAAAGGGGGCTGAGGGGAGACATTATCACTCTCTACAATTGCCTGAAAGGACGTTATAGCCAGGTGGGGGTTCACAAAATCACAGAATGGTAGGGGTTGGAAGGGGCCTCTGGAGATCGTCCAGTCCAACCCCCTGCCAGAGCAGGGTCACCCCGAGCAGGTTGCACAAGAACGCGTCCAGGTGGGTTTGGAATGTCTCCAGAGAAGGAGACTCCACCACCTCTCTGGGCAGCCTGTGCCAGTGCACGGTCGGTCTCTTCTCCCCAGTAACAGGTGATAGGACAAGAGAAAACAGCCTCAAGTTGCGCCGGGGAGGTTTAGATTGGATATTAGGAAAAATTTCTTCACCAAAAAGGTTGCCAAACATTGGAACAGGCTGCCCAGGGAAGCGGTTATGTCACCATCCCTGGAGGTATTTAAAAGATGGGTAGACGTGGTGCTGAGGGACGTGGTTTAGTGATGGTTTTTGTCAGTGTTAGGTTGATGGTTGGACTCGATGAGCTGAAAGTTCCCTTCCAACCTGGGCAATTCTATGATTCTGTGACACCAAGGACGATGCAGCTCTGGCAGCAGGGTGCTGGGGTGGGTGGCAAAGCCTGGGGAAGAGCCCTGGGTCCCCCCACCCAGCCCAGCTCTCCTCCCCACCTCTGCCTTCCCTCCTGATGGAGCTCCAGTAAAGCTGGGGCAGGTGCCTGGAGGCTGCTGTGACGGGGTGAGCTTTGCTGGATTTACACCACTTTTGTCCGTTGGAACTCCATTGCTTTAGAGAAAACGGGGAAATTCAGTAGCCAAGGTGGATTTCCATCCCCAGCTCCCCTCTGTGTTGTTGCAAGTGTTTGCAGAACATATGGTATGTAAGAATCACCCGTTTCTCCGTGAGATCCCAGCAAATTCTCAGCATATCAGGGTGAGATACTTTTAGAGCATCTCTTAACTCTTTACTTGCTGAATTTCCATCCCGGAGCATTGCAGGAAAACATATGGTTCACCCCCCACCCGGTGTTGTGGTTGGTTTTTTATGTTGCAGTTATTTTTCTCTGTTTTGTTTTGTGTGTGTGGTTGGGGGTTTTTGTTTGGATTTTTTTGTTGTGGGTTTGTTTTTTGTTTTTTTTTTTTTTTTTTTTTCCAGAGCAAGACAGAGGGAAAGTACTCGATACCACCTCTAATTATTGGTCGTGTGGCCTTTTGGGAATGACATTATTTTATCTTCGCTAAGTTTTTGCCCGCATTTTGAACGACAGGCCTCTCAAATGATGAATTAAGTGCAGGCCAGACTCTGACCTTTCTGTGCGCATTGGAGGAGGATTTTTTTACCCCATCGCTAGTGCTGTCTGTCAGATCTTGAGCAGTATTTTAGCCACTCACCTCTACCTTCCCTCTACCTCCCAAAACAAACGTTTCATTTATGTTTTTTTTTTTTTTATTCTTAGAGGTATTGCACTGAGCATAATTTTTTCATGTTGTATTTGCACGGCTTCCTTACCACCGGACTGCTGTACTTAATAAATAAAAAGATAGAAAAATAGTTGCTACAGTTGCTTGTTATACAGAACTCAAATTTTAATGACTAATGTAAATACAGGCCTTTTCAAGTTTAAGCGTGATTAAAAAAAGTCACCAAGACAGCGCTGATTACATGAAAATGGTGAAATTAAAGCCTGTTCTTAAGAGCATAAAATGGCATATAATCTGCACAATAAACAGTTTTTTTGAAATGTCCCTGTACCTTGAAAATAGTCAATAGACATGTTTATGAACACTTGGGGTTTTTTTTTGTTTGAAGAGACTGTCTCCCACCCTATAGACGCACACGGGATCAGTGATCAACAACTGCAAGGCATAATCACGTTTTTGTTTTTATGTAAGCATTAAAACCTAGGTGTTATTAACCCTTGTGTTTGTTTTGAAAAGTAATGTAAAGTAGATCCCAAAGTAGATCCAGGGCTTTGGTTTTTTGATGCTGTGTTTTATTTTAGAACAGACCTCCAACACAAGGATAAGCAAGTTTGTGATCATATGGAAATACAGCAATGAGTGTCATTGAGTATCTTGTCGATGGTACATCTGTCACAGCAATTAATTGCTATGGTTTAATTTTATTTTTTGACCTTCCTGCCAAAGCCGTCTTGGTCTAATTTTCAGATATTTGATAACTTCTTGTCGCCTTTTCTCAGTTTTGTTTATTTCTGCAAATGTGTTTTACTGTTTGTTATTCCAAGAGAATATTTTCATATTCCAGAACTGTTGGAACCTGTGGGATTTTTCTCATCTAAACCTATAGCAGGTGCATCAAGCTAAACATACTGGTCGTACTCATAGGTCCAGTCCTTTCTGTTGGAAACGGGATGGCATCGGCCTTTGCCAGTGGTGGTTTTGCGCCTTTTCTGGTGGTTACAGAACAGGCAGTGGTGCAGCAGGGTGCTCAGGAGCTCTTCTTTTCCAGATTCCTGGTTTGACAGGGCTTTTTGAATAAAGCCATGGTGTTTATGTTAACGCAACATCTATAAAAATAGTTCTTCTTGCATCCCATTAGTGGTGGAGGTTCGGTGGTTTTCTTTTTCTTTTTGTTTTTTTTTTTTTTTTTGAACTACTGAAGAAAAAGATAATGCTGCCAACTGTCGTGGAGACGAGCTAGGCAGAGAGTTAGTATATTTGTAATGTTCTTTTCCCTCCCCCGGCCTTCCTTTCAAAAGAGCTTTAGCATCGCCGGAGTCTGCAGCTCATTCTTAAGGATAAATTTACCTGAGACTGAAATGCAGTTCCCTCTGAGGTGAATCAAAGCGGTTGCTGCAGCTCGTTCCGCGCTGAGGCTGAAGAGCGTAGCGCCGGTGGAAATGTCGGGGAGCGCTGCAGGCGGGGACGGGGCCGTGCTCCTGCGGGACGGCGCTCGGCTGGGTCACACGAGTGTGGCAGGGTGTATACGGGACCTCTTCTCCGCCATCCGTCTGTACCTCCGCTCCCCAAACCCTCCCCTCGGCAGACCCACCTCTGCCAGGTTTGTGGCCCTTGACACAGCGTCGCCAACTCAGTTTTGTCAAACGTGCGAAACTAAAGCTAAGTGATAACAAATAACTCTGGAGCACTTTGCTAACAGTTCTGGGGCTGCGTGAAGTAGTACGTTTTAATAGTTTTGTGGTTTTGGTATAATATTTGGTGGAAGCTCTTCACGCTCTCTAACCTTCCTGCGGATGACCATGGCTGTGGCCACAAGACCCGCGGTTCGGGCAGGTCGAATGCCAACGGTGCCCGAGTGTGTCCGCTCATCCTCCCTTACACTGCTCCCAGTGTCAGCTTCGGCATTCGAGTGATAATCTTGCCTCATTTTCACTGACTAATAACGGTGATTAACCTTTTCAATTTTGACATTATAGGTAATAAATCAAACGTATTGGTATCGTGTCTGCAGTGGTAAATGTTTTTAAAGGATAACAAAACAGGGGCTAAAAATACAGCATGGGCAGTACCCACTGTCCATCGTCTTGTAAATCAGCGCTAATTACTGTGCAGTTGGGAAAATTTTAAAACATTCGCTTCCCTGCACTGCACGCAAGCCTGGAGTCCATATGCAGAAACAAGAAGTGATTTTGGTAATCTGTTTATAGCGTCGGGCCTCTTGCTATTTTCAGATCTCTTCCCCCCCTGCTTTCAGTTTGTCGAGGGAACGAATCCTCTGAGGATGAGAGCTCCTACGGGGTAAGGCAGCGAGGGTGGCAGTGGTGATGAAGAGAAGAGAAAGCCAGTCTTGTCTCCTCTCCTCCATTGCTGTGCCAGATGGGACTTCCAGACCGGCACATGGTGCCTTTCTATTCCTGGAGCCGTTCGGGGATGACGGTGCAGTGCCTCTCCCGCGGGACATGCCAGTCTCCGTTTACACGGTCGTCCCTCCGTATCCGAGAGCAAAGGGCTAATGTGCGCGGTTTCCACTCTTCCCGAAAAGTAGATTTGTGAAGATCATCAGCTGGAATCATGGTTTGTGAAGCATTTTGCTTTCTGGCGTCGCCACCGGATCACAGATAGAAATGTGTAGCCATCAAAAGTGACAGCTAGGAAAACAAGTTGTCACTGCCAGGCTGGATGCAGGCATCTTGCGGTCCCTTTGTGTGCTCTTCTGCTTCCCATCACATCCCTGCTCCTCCCCGAGAATCTGCCCAGACGATAACGTGCCGGCTGCTCGACGTGCGACAGGTATCGTTTGCTTAGGTTTAATTTGCCATGGTGCATCAGTGTGCTGGTAGTCACATGATAGCTGGAGACCTAACCGTGGGTTCGTTCTTGGAGATATTGTTAATTAAATTTTTTATGAAGGAGCTGAGGCACACCAGCAGTGATCTCCTTTCAAGCAGAAATGTAGCAGGCAGTTCCCAAAGAGACCTCATCTGCTCTCTTCTCTATGAAAATCAATTAGTGTTATGAATGTGTGATAGCTTCTTAAAAAAATCTGTCATGATGGAGAAGTCTTTACACCTTAGAATAGTAAAGGGAAGGATGTCTCTCTTGCTCCTCCTCCCTTCCCTTCTCCCTCCCCTGCTCGGGCTGCTGAGCACGGCTGTGGGCCTCCACTTCAACTTTCTTTTTGTTCAGATTCTTCAAGGTTTTTTAAAATTATTTTTTAAAGAAAAAAAACAAGCACAGAATTCTGCTTGATAAGGACAACTTGCAAACGAAGAAATCCATGCTTTGATACCTATTAATTCATCAGCATCCCCAGGTATGGGATTGCTGGGGAAAATTCTCGTTTTGTGTTTACTAGGTAGCACTTTTTATTTAGTGAGTGGCCCAAGGTACGTGCCGTAGATGTGGTGTTATCATTGATTTTGTAATGGGGCAGCCATTTGTGCTTCTACTTAAATGCTTTTTTAATTCTCTCTCTCTCTGCAGTGTAAACACCGTCTCGTTGTTGACTGTGTGTTTGTTTTTTGAACTTCCTATCCAAGCTTAAATGCTGATTTTAATTTTTCCCCCACACCTTATTTCTGCCTAAGCAGAGCTACACACTAAAGAAGAAAAATATCATACTCATATGCTAAAATGCTTAATAGCTATGTAGCAGTTATAGACAAAAGATCATTTTCTCAGCATGACAGTGTTACTAGAGTAAATGACTTCAACCAATCGAAAAAGGTGATGTTTTCAGTATATATTTTTGCCTAAGCCTTTATTTTTCATTGTTGCCGATACAATATTTGACATCGGGAATATGCTTTCAGCAGATTTTTCTAAACAAAGTGTATTAAAAAAGAAAATTAGGTATAAATGAAAACGTAAAAGTTGCTTTTGAAACCACCTTCCCCAAAACATGCAAATCGGAGAGTAGCAATTTTCCATCTTACCTGGGATACTGAAATTTTACCACCGCTGTTCTACCTTCTTGTCGCTCCTTTGTTCACTGTCACAGAAGTGACTTTCACCCATGCAAAATGTATGATTGCACAGGCTTTGACCTTTAAAAAATGCACTGTTGTTTCCTTCCAATCAGTCCTTACGAAATTAGCACAGATATTGGCTGCCTTGGCTCTCCCGGTTCGGATCTTAAAACCAAAGCTGGGGCAGGAGGGGAAACCCACCTTCTCCCCCGCCTCCAAAAAGAAACAGGGATGCCCCAGTTAATCCCCAGATGTTCTTAGACCTGCCGTTACCTTGCTGAGACCTCTTGTAGAAAGAGAGGAAGAAGGAAATTAGTTTCGAATTCATCGTTTACACGGTTAATCCATCACAAGCATCCAGCCCACGGATCCGTGGAAGGCTGTTGCTCCGGGGGCGGACAGCTTCCCAAACGGGAGACCGCGAGCCACGGACGTGCGGGCTCTGACAGCGTCCTCATCTCAACCGTTAGTGAAGTACTGAGGGCACTCTGGGCGCTTTGGGAATTCACGGTCCACGTGGATTTAGAAGGAAAAAAAGGGGTGTTGTGGGATGCAGGCAAAAAGCAGGTGTTGCTTTGTTCTGGGGCAGGGGGGAGCGGTGATGGGGAGGAGGAAGCTGGGATCACCAGCTCTCCCTCTTGCTCTTCTCCTCATCTTCATTCCAGCTCTTTTCTTCTTTTCCTCTGCCATGTACCTCATTTTCTTAATGTTTCTTTCCTAATCCTTTACCTTCCCAGCTACGCCCATCAATAGAATCAAATGAACGGATAGTTGTTTCTGGCCAGCTCTCAGGAGATGCTGTTTCAGTTTGCCAAACACCTTTTTCTCTCCTAATACCTGTTTAAACTCCAAGCTATTTTGACAAGGACTGCAAACTACTTTTTCCATATAACTTTGTACTGTGAGGTCTTGTTACTGTGTGGTCTTCAGGTGCTCCCACAGATACGTGTAATAGGAACTCCTGAAATTTAATGCAATTCAGATTCTTTTCTTTTTTTTTTCCTTTTTTCCTTTTTTTCCACCCCGCTTAGAGTTTGGAGGTGTCTGAACACCTTGCTGCAGGTTATTGGGTTCCTAGAAAAATATTCTTCAGCCTTTCCTTATGGCTTCTCATCTGCAAAAAAAGGTAAATAATTCAGGCATAAGTTAAAGGAATATATGAGGCTAAATTGTTATTTGAAATATGTTTTTGGAAATGCTTTAGGAAATGTGATTTTTCCTGTTCTTGAAACTTTGGAGTCAGGAAAATTGTTCTGGATGTATGTATTTTGTGATTTATTTAGCAAGCACTTTAAGCATGTGCTTAGGTGCTGCAGTGAGGCAGAGTCTAAGGAGGCAGGCGCAGGATGACTTGTGTTTTATCTCCAGGTGATGGACAAGATCTCTGCGTCCTTTGTATTTTCCGGCAGTTAAGAACGTGTCAGCTCTTAGTGTGAGAGGAGCCATCAGCATTGCACCAGGCAGAAAAGAGCAAGTATTAGCAGCTGAATTTAAAGGGTGGAAGCTAGTTTCCAAAGGAAGCTTTTGTGGGAAAGTAATAATTTTCTGTTCTTACAAAAATCCTTCCCCTCTGAATTTCATTCTGGAGCCTGCCCTGGGCCTGGCGGTCTTCTGGGTTCAGCAAAGGCTTTCTGCTATTATTTCTTGCTGGTGCATCAACCTCCCTGATGATGTTGGCGAGGTGACACTGCGCCGCACTGTGTCTAGTTGCCGGTGGCAGTTTGAAGCATTTAAGGTGCAACTTCGTACAGTGTGTACAAACCAAACTGGCGGAGGCGGATCTAACTTTCAATTCTCGCGTAGTTTTTAAACATTTACATTGAAGGAGAGGATTAATGATCCAGTGGCTGTTCCACACCAGGTTATAACGCATTTCAAAGTCCTACAGGCTGCTGAATTTTGTATGTAGGCAGGTTGAGCACATCTTTAATTGAGCTCACAGGAAAAAAAGGAGAGCGTGGTGCGGCTTTCAGAGGGTAACTTTATGCTGAGCTTTGTGTCTGTGGAAAATAGAAACACAGTTAGCGCCCTCGTCTTTCTGGTGTTGTAGTAACTGTACGGGATATGACCTACACCGAGCAGTAGGTGAAGAAAGGTGTTTGCAAAGCCAGGTGTGATACTGAGTTTTACCTCTTCCTGAGGTTTATCTTTAACTGTATTTATTTTTGTGTGGAGGAAACAGTCAAGTCAAAATATGCAAGAAGTGTTCGTGCTCTGCAGGCTCCTCTGCAGCAGGAGTGCGTATATGGATATGTTACTAAGTTCCTGTGGTTAGCTGCTTGGATGATGATAAAATAGATCCTTTCCCTTATGCACAGTTGCATCATTTGAGATTGCTGGAGTTACTGCTTACCTGCAGGCTTTGAAATGATCTTAGGGAGCAGAAGGCAAGGGGGGGGTCTTTCGGTGTGCCATCAACAGCCCTTGCCCTGGAATTCATTTATCACTAGCTCAGACCTGTTGCATTTACCTTGTTCAGGAGATGCTGACATGGGGTTATGCATCTTACTGATGCCAGACACGTGTCACTAATGTAGTAATATAATGCTATCTGGGCTTCTTTATCCTTAAAACAAACAAAAGCCTTCTTACCCAAAAAGCCCTTCAACACCTACGTTAAAAAAATATGTTTTGCAAAGAGGATCTCTCAGAAATCTTTTGGTTGTATAGTGTGTGTTGTAACGGTTTAAATAACCCAGTATTTTGTTGATTATGTGTGTCCCTTCTGTTTGGGTAGCACTCAGTAGATGGTTAGATGTTTATACCCAGACTCTGAGCTCGTCATGAATAATCCAGACCACGGTCTGAACGATCCCGATCCTCCTTGTATTTCTGGCTCCTCACTGCACGCCAGCCATCTTGTTTACAAAATTCAGGTGTTTCAGTAACATGAGTATAAATCCAATTCTGCCCTGCCGACACTGCCAACAGAACTCGGTACCGAATCAGGCAGAGATTGACAAGACTTTTCCCGTTTGTTTTGCACCACTTGCTGCTTCCCATCAAACCAGCCAGCTGAAGGAGGCAGGGGTCCTGCAGGAAAAGAAGTATGTGATCTCTTAAAGACTGAATAGCAGTGCGTGTACGCAGGGGACAGCACTGCATTGCACAAGTGGTCTCTGCTTAGATGCCGTCAGATGTGGAGTCTTTAAACTTGGACTTTTTTTCATAGAATTCTTCAGGGTTTTAGAAAAGGGGGGAAAAAAAAGCCCACTATCTTGTGGAGCTCTGTGCTAGACAGCAAAAAAAGATGCTGTGTTTTAATAAGAAGCTGCTCCCTTTCTTCTTTGCCTTGTAGAGTATGCTCATCTTGTGTTGATTGAGCCGTAACTCTCCTGGGCACCTTTGCAAATACAGTCTTGTTTCGCGGGAATTACTCTGTGCTTCTTCTCATCCCCATCTGCTCACCTTCTTCTGCCTGATGGAGGCACAGGAAATGGTGTCTACCCCAGGGGCCAACCCGCTTGAGCCACAAACTACCTTGTGAGTACAAGGCACGATACGTCTTCAGAGATACGCTCCACATAGCGAGCAAGATATTCGCGTTCTGATATTTGCAAAATCTCAAAGGTAGGATGTGCTGTTTCATGTTTTGGAGAACCCGGGCTTCCCAGCGTCAAGGTGTTTACTGTGATTTCTGAGATGTACATGTTCACGAGATAGCTGCCTTTCAAAATCAGCCTGGATGAAAATTTTAGGCTAATGACACCTCTCCATCTCCTTCCCCACCCCAGGGACCGTGTTCCTTCCAGCCTCCAGAGGAGCTTGGCTGCTCTGGTCTCAGCCCATCATTGCATTCAGGGCACCGTAGGTGACAGGGGGAGCAATTTGGTGAATACTGCACTTGTAAATCCCATCGCTAGTCCCTTGCTGAGGTTTGTGCCGAGGTACAGGAGAACGGATTAGGAAATGAAAGAGCACCGGTGAAAACAGCTGCAGTGTGATGGAAGCTGCTCATTTTGCTGACACGCAGGACGCTTTAAAACAAAGGGTGGTCCCCCCAAGTTTCAAGCATCGTCATTTAATCTTTTCACCATTGAATATAATTGCTCCCACGGTCTCTAATGGGAGTTGTGTGGCTCACTCCCCTGCACTGGGCTTTGATGAACAAGCAGGGGTTAATATTAAAGCAGAGCATGCTGCTTTAGAAATGGGGGAAAGTAGATGCAAATTACTGTGAATGCTAATTGTTTCTATCTGAAAATTCTTGTAGTGTTTTTCTGAAAACACTTCCATTAAGTCAGCATTAGGTGGATAGCCGAACTGTTTGCAGAAAATCTCCTCAGTCATATGCGGAGGGGCACGGTTGCGTAAGAAGATGAAAAATGCATATGGGGCCTTCTGGTCTATTATATACTCTTCTTGGGCAGCTGGGAGCTGCGTGTGTCACACGAGGAGAGGACAGAGTGGACTTCAGGCATTTGTGTAAAAAGAGGAGAGGGAAGAGTTTCCTAAAAAGATAGGGGAGATCTGAAATCCTGGCGCAGGGAGGCAACGTTGGGGTCTCTGTTCCTGTGGGGCAGAGCAGGGTAGGGAAATAAGTCTCCTGTTTATAGGAGACGCAGGCAGGTATCCCTATCCGAGGCAGCATTGCTGGTTTTGTAGGCATCACTGAGGCTTTTTGTGCAACGAGGGCTGGATCCCATCCTATTAAGTAAATGAGGCTCTCTTCATTGATTGCAGGATATGAGGGTGCTGGCCCTAAGAAGCGAGCTCTTGGGATCGCTCACCTGGGTGGGTAGGGTTGGCAGCAGTGAAAATAGCTCTGCCGGTCCCCAAATGCTGGATTTTAATTGGATCAGAAGTTGGGTCCCATCAAATTAACTGTGAGCTGCCACAGCCTCTTCACGCTCCCGGGCCCCCTCTCTTCCCTCCTACGTGCGCTCAGGTGAATCCGGTAATTAGATTGAAAGGGAAGCGGGGTGGATGCTTCTGTGTCAGGCTTCAAACCTTTCATCTGGATGGAGCCTTGGCAGCTGTGCGGAACATATGAAAGGTAAGAGGGCAGCTGGCAAGGTTTGCTGTGAAAGAGTGGGAGGAATAAAAACATGCCTGCCTGCCTTCCTGCGCGCCGCCGGCGAGGGCGGTGCCTGTGCATGTGTGTGCGCGCCTGTGCACGCATGTACACGCATGTGCGCCTGTCCGCTCGCCTGCCGGCATGTGCGAACACCCAGGGGCGCTTTTTCTGCCAAACACTACATCCAGCGGTTACCGTGTTTAAGAGGCAAAGAGGAGCGATGCTGTGCTTTAAAATGCAGACTTCAGGATTCAGAGACGGTTCAAGGATCAGTCCCTCTCTGCTTTCACACCCCTCCGATGCAAGGCAGGCTGCTGCCGATCACAATTTTAGGGCTGTGCTGCCTTCCCAGTCCTGAGGCTCCAAAGGAGAGCGTTTCAGCTTTGGCCTCCTTCACCGAAGAAAAGCCAGCAGAGTGAAAGGGGGATTTGAATGCAATTGTGTGTTTGGCTTCAGCTACATTGTGATTTAGTGGTGGGTTGTTTTTTTTTTTTCCTGCTGCTTGAATGTGGCAAAGAGAGAGACCTTTCCCTCTGGAAGATGGCGAGGGCGAACAGGAGCCTGACTTGTTACCCCTCTGGTCGGCTGCTCAATGGGGATGGTGCAGTTTCTTTGGCGTCTGTGGTTAAATTAGCTGCTGCTGTACACTTCGTATGCCGTTTAGCTTAAACCATAAACAAATACTTTGTTTAAAGCAAGAATTTTACAATCAATAACTTTTTATTTGATCCTCAGGTTCTTTAATCTCCCTGCCATAGTCTCAGATTAAAATACACAAGAATTGGGTTTCAGGGACTGGTGGTTTTGCTTGTGTTTATCTTTTTGTTTGTGTTGACAGATAATCCCATTACTGCTCTTCTAAGTAGTTTGTTGACTGTGATTGCTTTTATTACATATGTCTCGCTTTAAAACTCCTAAGCCTATCTGAGAGCCTGATTATACCTTTGGTGCTGAACACCTCCCCACCCTCCCAAGAACAGAGTGGACAGGATGATGATGAATATTCTTGACTTTAATACTTTTTAAAAAAAGAAAAAGGCAAAAAAAAAAAAAAAATAAAAGCATGCAGTTATGTTACTTCCGGGAAATACTTGCTCTGACTTCAGATGGTTTTAATTCTGTTAAAAATTGGGTATAATATGGTGTGAGCTCCTGGCAGTGGATCCATTTAGCGAACTGTGCCTTGTTCTGGGCATCGAGGAGGGTAACCCAGGGCCCAAAATGGTGAGAAAGAGCTCTGGCCTGTTGGGTTGCCTCTCCTTGCCTCTGCAAGGGTGAATTTTGGACAAGCCGTGTTAGCTCACTCTTTTAGCTTTGCAGTTTGTAAAATGGAGCTAATGATGCCATCCTCCCCGGTCCCGTCGTGCTTCCGGACCGACAGATGAAAAGCCCCGGCAGAGGAGCCGGGCATTATTCTTATCAATGAGCTGTGCATGTGAATATGGCTCATGCCGAGTTCAGTAGATGCTGAGATCTCTTGATCTCTGGAAGCAGACCTTTTAACTGAGCAACCTTCACGCGGTTTTGGGATTTGACAACGTATTAGCCTGAGAAAATAGTAGATCGTATCGCCTGGAGAGGGGTGTATCTCCCAGGTAACTGAGCTGCTCCGGCTTTCCGATTCTGGTCCTTTCTCACCCTGCTTTGCTCTCTTTGGTGTCAGTTGTGTGTCATCCCCCGTGAAGTTTTATTTTGGCTGTTGTGGTTTTAATTCCGTACGTTGGAAATCATGTATGATCAGCTAACGCTTTGAATTGTTCCTGCAAGGGGACTGGTCCTGAAGAAAACCAGTGATTGCAGCGGAACCAAACCCCAGCAGCCTGTGGCCACCACCCCGCAGCACAGTCCTGCTCTGGGCAGCCCAGCAGCCTGAATTACCCTGGGGATGCCTTCGCCACTGGGAGCTGCCACCCATCCTCCAAGGCAGGGAGACATCTGTCCATCCATCCGGTGGGTGGGGACCCAAGTGTCCAGCTTTGGGTCCTTCAGCAGAATGTGATGCTGCGCCTATTTTTTGCTCCACCTCAGAGGCTGAGGCGAGATAGTGGCTGCCCCCGCACGGCTGGCGAGCTGGATTTGGCAGTAATGGTAGGGAACCTCTGTAACATCAGCATAAATTTATAAATGTGCCCTGCGGGATGGCAGCAGGCACCTGCTTCTCAATTAAATTAAATTAAAATAAGGAAAAAAATGTTTTTGGTGCAAGTTTGCAAATACAGGTCCGTGAAAGGCAAGTAACCGGCTCTATGGCTAAATCCTCACATCACTGAATATTGCCAACTATTGAAGTGTGTTTCTGAAGAGTTTCCCCTCTTCTCCCCAGCACAAAGCAAACTGGATGGTGTTTGTTTTGTGCGGATGGGCAGGTGATGAGCGGTGTACCGATCCTGACAAGCCTTTCATATACGTGACGCGACAGATTTTAAGCTGTGATACTGTCTACACTGTGAGCCTATAAAAACAATGCTTTAAACAGGGTAAAAAAATCCAAGATGTTGCCTTTATAAATGAGTTGTAAAGCTTCGTAAGGCGTAGAAGCCAAAAACGTGGTTTGTCTGCAGATGAGTCCATCGAGTTTGTGTTGGTCCAGATTAAATGCACCCCCCGTGTGAGGGGAATGGGTCCTGGGCAAGCTTTCCCCGACAGCTCATCCTGGCCGAGCATTTGCTCTGAGGCCACATGGCTGAGCCAGGCTGGGACCATCCTGGAGCATGGGCAGAGGTGCCCACTGCCTGTGGTGCACGTACTTCTGTGGATCTTGGTACTTCCCCGCCGTTTTTCCACTGTTTGAAACTGTAGAGGTCCTTGAAAGGATGGGGTAAGTTTGCGTGAAGTGTTCAGATAGTAAAAATCTTAATTTTGGCTGGTGCACTGTGGAAGGGTAGGCTGTGTTTCGGTTATCTTCTGCCCTCCTGGGACCTTTTGGAATCACAAACAAGAAAAACCTGAACCTTTATGTTGGTAAAACACAAGTGAACGGAGAAGCTTCTTGCTGTGCTGTGCTAACTGTGGTGAAGTTTCTTCCCTCTGGCTGGGGTTGGTTTTGTTCTGTCAATCCACGCTGGAACCTGGCAGAAGCTTAACTGCGTCTTCTGTTTTTGAGGTTTTTGCTCAGGATAAAACTTTATAATTAAGCATTTGGAGATGCCTTTACATGCAAAATGGTGGAAAATGATCTTCCCCCTTCCAACCTTCCGAAAGGTTGGAAGCAAATGGATCAGAAGCAAACATCTTTGTTTTGACCTGTGATGCTCTGGTGTGCTGCAGATAGTCATATGCTTGCCCTCCATCAGCCTTTTCTTCTTCAAATTCCATCTTTTAAATATTGTTATATTAAGTCGTAGCTGTTCAGAAAAGTACTCCATCAGTTTAAACCAGTTAATTTCCTTTCTTCTTCTGTCTCCATTTATCTGATTGTTTTAAAGACATCAAGGGGAGAACTACACTTTTGCCTCAGTGTTATGTACCTGCTGTGGCTTCACCCAAAATCGAAGCTCACCGTGATTTAAAGAAATTAGCAAGTTTTCTTAACTAGCCAATGCTTTTGACAGCTCTTTTTTATATAAAATTTTTATTTTCCTGGATAGTTAGTAGGTTTTTTTCCCTTCTAAAGGGCTCTTATGAAAATCAAGAGAGTCATAAAGTGCCTTATACATTTCTTTTTATGGATTCAGGAAAAATAAAACTAGGATTTTTACTTAAAAGGTAATCTTGGGAAGTTGTATAGGTTTGTTTGGTTTTTTTTTTAGGAGCATTCTTAAAGGAGACAGATAGAGACACCCAGATCTTAATGAGATGCTCTCTCTGTTCTGCTGATCCAGCCTGAATTAGTCAAAACAGTGTGGCCTGCGCCCCCAAAATATACAAATGCATCAAAATCTGCGGTTCTGTGGTGGTGCGTTGCGTTGCGATGGTGCCCAGAAGCCCTGCAGGACCAGCAGTGTCGTCGTACCATGAGCAGGTTCCTGCTCCAGCAGGATCTGGTCTTGGGATCTGAGGCGCGGGATGAGGAAAGGGAGTGGAATTATTTGAATGGCTCTTTGGATGACTTCATTTTCAGATAGGTTAATTATGTATGATTATTTTTAAAATAATGATTTGACGTTCCCTTGCTTCATCCCTTTGGATAATTTAATGTAAAGTTTCAGAGATTGGGTTTTCAGGAGGGTTTATAAGAAAAAGAAAGCGATGGCTGCAGAGATTGTTGGAAAGAGATGTCACCTAAGGAAATATAGCTATCACTTCATAACATAAAGTAAGCAGCGTTTTGTATTGCATCTCTCAGCAGAACATTGTTCTGTCATTGACACCATTCCTGAGGTTTTCACAGAAATCTTTTTCATGAGTTTTTCTATACCGCTTTTATTAAGCATGGAGGAGATGGGATTTTTGTGGAAAGCCTGTGAGTGGACAGATGAAGATGGCGTTTTGGGGGGAATGGAGTGGGTTGGGATAGATGGGGTGTGACAGGAGATCATCTTTCTTTTTCCTGAAGAATAACACACGCACGTTTTGGAAATGGGTTTTTTGACACACAGAGGACTTGTATAAATGGATTATCAATCTTGTTGAAAGGTGGCTTGTTAACTGTTACTAGTAGACTTATTTATCTACCAGTGTATTTATCTAGAGCTCACCTAACAAAAATGTGAAGTTTCAAACACAACTGGGAGTGATTGTTTGAGCAAGAAAAAAAAAAAAAAAAATCATGTTCCTATGTTTCATCTTAGCCCCATTTGCAAGTCAGCTCTAGCACAATATTCTTTTGTAAAGTAGAAAAAGCATTAGTTTTATGATGTGCATGGAGCTCTGCTTACCATACATGTAATTATAATAAACTAGCACAAATTAGTATCCTTGTACAATCTCTGCAGATCTCTGTAGTGTAGGGATCCCAGACTAGGTCGGTGCCATAGGACGGGTGGGTGCTGGCTGTGGGGGCATCACCTCGTGCTGAGGGTCCTGCTGGAGGAGAGCCCGGGAGCCGCGTCGCTCCCGTTTGCACTGCTATGGCCAAGGCAAGAGGCCCTTCTGCATAGGAAGAAATGTTTTGCTTTTGTGTTTTGTTTTGTTTTGTTTTCCTGATCTGTTGGTGAAAAGCTGGACGAAATTTTGCAGTGTAGAGCTTGCTCCTTTAGGTGAAGAAGCCGGATAACACATCGAGATAGTGTCACCAACTTGTTGAGTGGTGAAGTCTTTGGCAGTTGGCATTTATCACGCTCCCTCACGCCTGTGTGCTGCAAGGCAGGGATCATCGATTTTGTTATGCCCAGAGGCCACCTGACTTTCAACCATGTGTTCAGGGGCCCACTAACAACAGCCAAGCTCGTGGGTACCACCGGGGGCTGTGGTGGGCTCTGCTGGCCTGGAGCTTTGCGGCCCATGCCCCTTTCTGTGGTCCTGGGGCTGCAGACACAAAGGGGCATGGCCGATCTACTGGGCTTTACCACTAGCTAGTGTCTAAATAACCAAAACCTGCTTAAATTGAGCCCCCAGCTGTGAGGTGGCTGGGGTGCCAGTTCTGCTCAGGTCTTCGTGAACGCATGTAGTATCAAAGAAATTCTATTTATTATATCTGGGCTACACACAGCCCAGGATGGAGACAGCCAAGCTGGGTTGGCTCTCCAGCCATCCTTGTATAGCCTTGAACCCAAGGCAAGTATCTTTCCATGGCCTTGCTGTTGTGCAGGACACGCGTACCCTTTGCTAGCAGGCTTTGCCTGTATTGTGGAAGGAGTGATGCACTTCACTCATAAGAGAGAAGCAGCAATATATCTATTGGTACAAAACAACAATTTAACAAAGTTTGATAGTAAATGCGACAGTGTTTTAACAAGATTTGATGGCAAGGTACACTCGGTTATTTAGTGCGTAGAGGACAGGGTCAGATGGAACTGTCAGGGAGACCATCCTGTGGAGTCAAGGTTTCAGAAAGGACCCCCTGGCTTTCTAAACTCCGTCTGAGAGAGGAGTCTGGGCGCGGCTGGATCCAGTTGTAGTCCCAGGCTTGGTCAGTGGTTTATGTCTAACGGATTATGTATGCGTAATCAATACTTTATATCACTTAGCTAAGATTTCAAGATTTAGCATGCTATAAACCACTTAGTGAGTATGTGTTGCAGCAAGGAATCTCTCAGCCTCGAGGAGTGATCTTAGAAACCTCCGTACACAAGAGGAGATCCTGGTGTGCAGCCCACTACCGTTCAGGAGAGCTCAAAAGGCGCTTGGGCTGTTCACTATTCATGGGAGTAAGATAGTTGACTTATAGTCGTATTTGTATATTGATCACGCTACCAGTATCATGGTTAGGTGGGCACATTGTTGTTGGGCTACTGTGTTGTTATCTGTCTCCCTGAAAGCACTTTTGAGCTGGATGCAGCCATCATGACTAGATGCACCCATCGTGACCACCACGGGTGGTTCTCGCTTGGGCAGGGGTATGGGACATTAAGTTCAGGCTGGCGGTGGGGAGGGAGCTCACCATCACAGTGTGTCTGCTCAGGTCTCTGTTGACTGAGAATGACTTCAAGGATGCTAAATAGAGTCTCCAAAACCTACATACACCTCATCAGGGCTTTGCTCTTGGGAAGAGCAGGCTGGTCTCCACCAGTGGAGGAGCCAGGGTGGTCGTCTCTGGGAGTCAAACCCCACACCGCTTTGTGGTTGCGTGAGGTGGGTGAAGAGACGCCTTGGAGAAAATCTCCGCTTTGGTAACTTCGCCCAAGTATGAGTGCCTGAAGTCTGATGATTTGATGTTAGAATTGTTTGTGTTAAAAAAGCTTGAAAAGGCCAATCTTTGGCCTGTCTCTGAACAGGAGGGCAGTCATCTCCGTCTGTGTCTTGTGGCTCAGGAACTGCAGCTGAAAAAGAAGAAAAAAGCATTTATGTGAACGGGAGGTGAGAAGGGGAAGAAAGCTGTGTTATCCTTTAGACTAAGCTTATCTAAACAAGCATAAACCCACTCAGACATCAAAAGCTCTTTCACGTCTCAGGAATATTATCAGGGGTTGGGGGCCTTAGGAAGCTGTGTAGACAGTGACTCATTTAGATTAGGAAAAAAAAATGCCACCAATTTAAAAGAATATAATTCTGATTTTTATTTTTAACCATTGTAACCATTAACTGCTTCAGCCTCTTTAGGAGGTGAGTGATTCCACGCTGCCAGGTTCCCAGAGCCCTGCCAGGGTAACTTAAGTTTTTCCGTCTGTTCCTGGAGGACATTCACATCCGACCATGAGGAAGGAGGGGAAAAAAAAAAAACCCAAAAGTGGTTGTGACAGCACAGAAGCTTGGCAGGGACATTTGGGTCGAATGTAGGATATGAAAAATTCCTTACAATTTTTTTTGGTAGGACTTTAGTTGTCCCTTTTTTCCTTACACTTTTCCACAGCCCCGCGGTGCTTTGTGGGCGGTGCGGGGTGATGGCCTGCGCTGTGCTTTGCCTGGCAGGAATCACTCCCCGAGGGCACAGAGACCGTCCGTCCCGTGCTGTCTCCAAAAGCCTTTCGCATGGCCCTCGCCGCTGGGAGCATCCCAAGGAGGAAGCTGGGGGGCACACCATGCAGATGATGCTGGGGGGGCCACCGTGCAGGTGACGGTGGGATGGACCCCTGCAGGCACCCCCTGGGGCTGGCAACGGCTGCCGTTCCCCGAACACCTGCAGCCACCCTGTGCCGCTGCTCCCCAGCCCCAAAACACGGCGTTTCGGCCCAGATTTAGTTCTCCGGTTGTGCCTTGGCCTGATTTCTGTGTTTCTCACATTTGACCGATGACACACGTTGCTGTGGTGATGCTGTAGAGACCACTTCCATGTCTGCTTGTTAGAACTGTTGTTTGGGTTTTTTTTTCTAACTTTTTAATAGACTAATGCAGAAAGAACATCTATATATATTTTAAGTTCATCTTATTGCATATTGCTGCCTTTGAACTGGACACACTGAACAGAGCCCTTCTTTAAAACAGGGAGTCAGTTTTACGTAATTTCTAAATCCTTTTGGACACAAGTCACTTCAAAAAAAACCAAAGACAACAAAACCACCAAAAACCCTACTATAAAAGTAAAATGGCAAATTGGGATACTAGACTACAAAAGTATTCTGAATAATTAGGGATTATCCTTTAATTTCTTGAATTGAGGAAGAACTAAATCGTTTTCTTTTTGTGCAAACTCTGTATTTCACCCATGATGGTGATTGCTAGGATGGGATTCAGTGCTGAGAATTTATTTTAAAAACTTGACTGTGGTCCCTGTTCACCAGGATACATGGCACTGTACAGAACCACGGACATGGGGGTGGGACCTGCTTTTGCTGCCGGTCGGGAAGTCAGGAGGAGGGTTTCAACCTCTTTGGCTGGGAATTACCATAAACTAGAAAATGCTGTGGAGGTTCTCAGGAACACATTTACACTTTTTTTGTTTTTTTTCCTGCTGAAATCTCGTGTAGCTGAGACGTATTGTGCAAGGGCAAGACAGTTTCAAGAAGCAAAGAATGGCCTATTTGGTGAACAGCCATCGATGAAAAGTGAGGTTACTTTTAATTTCTTGTACCATAAGTATTTCAAGTATTTTTCATCCTTAATGGCATTCTGGCTCGTTATAGGAATTAAGCGCCGTGAGTTAAAATAACAAATCTGCACTATGCTTTGCTGGGTTTTAAATCAAAATGGCATTCTTTTTTTTTCGTGAGCCCATAATCCTTTCTTTTATACAGTTTGATGCTAGCCAGCTCTTGCTTCCTGAGGCAGAACCATTAGATATCAAAAATATAATTGCTCTCTATGTGAGTGCTCCTTTGTAGCCCATCCTTTTCATGTTTTGAGGCTGCAGCACTTTTATTTCTTTAAAAATATTCTATTAACTTCTTCTGAATGGTGTATCCCGGCTTCCGCAGGTAAGAGGTCAGCGCCTTGTTGGGATACGGCGGTGAAGTGGAGGTTCATGATTGGGATTTACTTTCTGGTGTGGCAGTTCAGCTGGAAATAGTGAAATGCAGAGCCAGGCGAGTATAATTATCCCATCAATGCCAGTTGGGAGTTAATTAATCTATAGTTCCCCACCTGGCATCCAAAGTGGAAACTGTTTTGGGTGAGGAAGAGAATAGTAATGGCTTATCTTGCACTTGTTTGAGTGTGAGAGGTTTGGAATACACAGATGTTGAAATATATACATCACGTTTGTTAATGTATTACACGAGCATTGCTCTGCCTCATTCCACATCTAAATACGTGGAGGACTCTTACTTGTATGGACAGGTGTTTTAAAACCCCAGGGTGTCTTTTTTTTTTTTTCCTTGCTTTTTTTCCTTCTGTATCTGTAATTAAAAGCACTGCAGAGACCTGCAAAGCCACCCTCCCCCCCACCCCCAGCCCGTCCTTCTGTTCCCCGGGAATGGCGGTGGCGCTGGATGAGGAGAGGCAGAAGAGGGAAGGATGTCAGGGGTTCAGCTGACCTGTTCTGGACACCAGCAATTGCTGCTCTCTTTCTGAAGGTTAGAATTATAAAATCCCAAAACCACAGACATTTCCTTTAATAATACAAACCCGTTTTCTCTAGTCTGCCAGAATTCAGAGCGTCTGGTGGTTTCCATGGAGAAGTATATTTCTTACAAGGCCCAGCTATTTTTGCAGACTATTTTGTAATGTATTTGAACTTGCAGTCTTGTGCCATTTCTGTTCTCCTGCTCCCCGAGCAGCGCAGGGAAATGCTGCCAAATTCCCGTCAAGCTCTGGGGAAGGAGCGGGCCAAGGGCCTGTATCCTCGGTGGTTTTGAGGGTCCAGGCTCTCTCTTTGCGCTGTCCCCCGGTTTTATCGTATTTCGAAGGCTTGTCCGCGTGCGGGTGGGAGAGGTGAGACTTCTCCTGCTTTGCACCACCAAAAGGATGCCGCTAAGACCCGGTGAAGCGTTGCTTTGGCAAAGGTAATTTTGCTGCTGCTGTGAAGTTGAATGGCTTGTTCTGAATTTTACGTGGACTGAGTTTGAGCTGTTCTTTAGTTGACAGCCAGGCTTTCTCCAATTTTGTAATAACATATAAAGTTTTGTCTAACAAACGCCATTTCTTCTTCCTTAATTGTCTAATTAGAACTTAAACTGCACTACTGGTGCGCAGCTCCTTCACTGCTTTCTTCGTGTGCCTGCGAGAACAGAAATCTCAGAAAGACGTGACTAGACAACATACTCGTTTTGGAGCTTGTCTCCTATTGCTTCGGTGTTGTCCACTACAAGTTTAATTACTGTGTGAGAAATACTTTTCTCAAGTGGAGCCAAAATCTAGGATTTAAGCCAAAGTAAATTAACAGTTCTCAGAAAACCTGGAGTCCCAAAGCCAAGAATTTCAAGGCTTTTAGGCATCTCTCTGTTATTGGCAGGCATCTCGTGATGTCATGTGGTAGAACAAATGGACACCAAAAAGCTGAAGTCAACGTTGTGCCAGTTTAGCAGGGAAGATTAAAACCGATTTAGTTTAGGGAGGCCAAACTGGAAATAATGATTATACACAGAAACGGTGGGGTTATTTCATAAGCCGTATCCGTTCTTTTCCATTAGTGGCAGATTTCCAAGCTTCATTCTTGGTTTCCTAAATATGCACTCTAGTTTTTCTTTTTTTATTTTGGGGGCAGAGGGACTACTTATTTGTGAAGCTTTATTTGACTAATTGTATTTCCAAATGTGTTAAATGTAATATTCTCTCTTTTTTTTCTTTTCTTTTTTTTTGGTAAATTGCTGTACTACTCAGTCCAAACATTGACTTTTGTGTAAAATAACCAGCATTCAAGAACCAAGCAGGAAAGTCCTACTGGTTGATGGAGTAAGGTTGACACGCACATTTGCTTTTGAAGGAAATTGATGATGCTTAATTTTACCTTGTGTGTGCAATCAGGAGGACTGTGTATGTCTAATTCAGCGCAGAGCAGGTAATGAGAGTTCTTCTTTGTGTCTGGTTCTTGCAGTACACAAAGCCCTCAGAAAGGGAGTTGGGGTGGGCTTGGGCTGCGGTGGTTGCTCTCTCTAAGGTGGTCAGATCAGATCCTGCTAACTTGAATGTTGTCAAGCGTCGGGGAAGCAGGAGGTGTGGTTTCTCCACGTTTGGGTGCCTGTGAGAGCTGTTGGGGGCTGTGTGGGTGTTTCTCGCTGTTATGCTGGTAGCCTTCATGAAGGGGCCAAACGTGGCAGCGCTGGAAGCTCCCCATGTCTGTCCCGCTATGGATTGGCACCTTGACTTGAGCCAGCTTCTCCTCTTCGACCATCGTCTCGCCAGCCACGGTCTCACCTTTGGTGCAGCCCCGAGGGGAGGGAGGTGTGGGGGGCTTCTCCGGTGCCACTCTGCACCTTTCCTCCTCCCCAGCATCTCCCCTGTCAGATCAGCTGTCACCTGCCACGGCTTTGCTGCTTAATACTTGCATTGTGTTCTGTGCTAAAGATATACTGTGACTAAAAATGCTTCGGAGGTTACAGACATCCGCTGTGCCTGGTTGGCATCAGACGGGAGGAGAGATGCCGAGGCTGGTTCCTGTACTTCCCAGTGATGACCCGTGCTCCAAGCTGAGACTCTTGGCCGCGCTTCGCTTGGGTTTGTGTGCAAGGTGTGCGGCCACCGCAGGTGGCTGGCTGGGCTTCTCCTTCTCTGCTTGGCCGGTGTGGTGATGTGTTCCTGGGGGGGGTGTGCATGCGTGGTCTTGTAGTAATAATAATTTTTTAAAAAAGGGGAATTCTATCTCTAAATTGAATGTTACAGTCTCTATCCAGTTTAAGCCCTCAAGGAAGGAAACGCTGAAAGCAAAGCAAGTCCTGCTCTGTCAGCTTTGCCCCCTGGGTGCAGGGAGGGGATCACCCAGGAGGTGGATGGGACGGTCGCAGTCTGTACCAGCCCTGCCTGGGGCGGGAGATGCTCCAGGTCTGGCCGTGTGGGAGAGGCTGCGGTGCCCTTTGACTCCTCCACCAGCAGCACCTCCACCACCATCCCCGGGGCACACACCTGCACCGGAGCTGCACCATTTACTGCAGCTGGTGGGCAAATGGTGTAGTGTAGAGCGAGGAGAGGAGGCACCGTGTGATACTGGAACAAAGAAAGCAGGTAGCTTTGTGTTTGGTCAAGACTAAGAAAGAAAACATTTGCTCTGTTTTTATTTTAGTTTTTTTTGGTACAAATACATGTATGTGTGTTGTCACAAAATGCCAAAAGCAAGGTGGACGCTGAGAAGAGTCCCCATAAAGCAGATGCGTGTGCCTGTGTATATGTAATACCTGATAACATAAAAGATGATGCTGAAGGAGTTTGCTGGGTGTAGCTGTGACAGAATCCACAGAGAAAAGAGAAATTATGTATTACAACCAATGTGACTGACTGAATTCCTTGTTTTGATGTTTACTGTGGGTGTCAAGGATGTATAAATGCAAACAGCACATTCATGAATTATTTTGGGTTGCTAGTAGGTTTCTGAGGAAAATCATTTGTAATGAGCTTTATTTATGCACTAGAAATAAAGATGGGATTAGGAGAATATTGAACTGTAAATGCACTGGTGATTTTTGGCTTTTGTGCATAGCACAGAGAATCTCATCATTTATCTCCGCTCTGATCTTGAATATGCAGAGCTGGCTGTGCCTTTTATGCAGCAGCTATTTTAGTTAGCAGCAGTCTGGCCTTGAGTCTGTTAAGGCGTTCTCGTTGCAGAGTCGGCAACTTACCTCCGTGGGCCTCTCCCTGTGGTCCTGCCGCTGGCTCTGAAGCTTTGCCGGGCTTTGTTAGCGTACCCTGACCCAGATAGTTCCTCCTCTGCCTTTGTCGGTGCTCGGCTCTAACTAATGCTCTGGTTGCGTGGCCTGATTTTACCTACTTCTGGGCTGTGGAAGTGGTCATGCACGTGTTTTTACTCTCCAGCTTCTTCAAGGCTGGAAGAAGGTCTTGCAGATGAGGAGGACAATTGGTGTGTGTGAAGGCTGGGATGAAGAGGGGATTGAGCCAAAAGCTGCTGAGGCATCTCCACCACAAGGAGTCTGTTTCGGCAGGAGGAGATACTGTAGCTGCAGGTGTCGCTTCCCACATCTCCTGCTGGGATTAGAGTGGTGTGAAGACCCAGCAATGGCTTACCAAGGCTACCTTGAGTCTTTCACTTGCCGCATCATTTTAAGGATGTGGTTTTTAGACAACTGAAAGGCTCATGTGCGGTGAGCTAGAGTTCAAGGACAGTCTTGATGCATGTGAAGAACGCCTCTGCCTGAGGTGATTTACCATATGAAAAAACTGAAAATACGCTTTAGCACCTCTAGAATAGCGTGCATCCACACGTTACACGGGGCACGGGCTAATTTACTGAAATCTTAGAGTAGGGTGTACGTAGGTCCCTGTATTGACGAGCCCTTGTTTTGTTGAGAAGGGAGGATGCATCAGATAATCTTTGGAGCCATGTTACATTAGGAAATTTGCTCTTTGCCTTTGCATTTTAACAGGACTGTTGAACATCCTTCAGTGATTAGTGTATTGGTGCCGTAGCATGCATAGTGTTGAGAGCACTTAGAGCCGCAGTCTCAATTTCACACAGGTGCAGACAGCAAATATTGTTTCTTGGCAATTTCAGGCTCATACACTTAAAAGGAATGTAGAGATGTTTTTCATTTGCCTGTTTATATGCGCTGTGCATACCGTTTTTGGAAGTGCTGGGGTCAGTGGCGAGCCATGTGTTTTGGGCTGACCCGTTGTATTGCTTGACATCATCTGAACCCGTTGTGTTCATATAAATCAGGTTCACTGAGGTGCTTTCCTTACAGTCACCGAGTCTGGGAAGCAGCTTCTTAAACTCTATCCCATACCCTTGACCGTTAAACGTGAGGGGTTTTGAATGACTCCGATTGAGGAGGTTTGGTGTTGGTTTCTCCTGGCTGGTGTCATCTTCCCAGTTCTGATATTACCGGGGACATTCTCGGAGCAGCACGGATGTTGTTGGTTTGTTGGGTGTGTGTGTGTGTGTGTGTGTGTGTTTGAGCTAATTCTTTAGCTTGAAGGTCTGCTTCATCTTATTTAGCCTTTTAGATTTTGCAAAACAGCCTTGCCCCCTTGTTGGGCTGCCTGGAACGGTGCTTTCACTTTAATTTAGTCACCTTGAAAGGGGACTGCCAAAAACAAAGGCAGGATCCAGCCATACGGATCAGCTTACACCAAATCGGCATTGTTGCCTGAGAATATCTCTTGCAGTGAGAGAAGCTTGAAACCTGCAGGGTGTCTTTTTATGAAAAAAGCAAAATATATACTTATTTGTATGCATAGACCACCTAGGGGAGTTTCTTTTGAATTTTGCACTGTTTTAAACACTCATTGATGTGAGTGCTTATTGCAGAAGCAAGGACAAATAAGATGTGCAGCAGCTGAAAGGGCCATTTTTGTCTGGAGGTGCACAGGACCGGAGTAAACAAGATTCTCATTAGAATAAGAGGAAGGAGGAATAACTGTGGGGACATGTCATCTGCCAGCGCGGTGGTCCAGGACCTCGGAAGTCGGAGTGGCGTTGTCTTAACACCTTTGAATGGATGACAAGTCTGCTCCCATAAGGTGCTTCCTGAGCTACGGAGAGAGAGATTCTATGTGGGGGGTGAGTATGAATTTATAAATACTTGTGTATTGCTTTATTAGAAGATTAATAGCTTCTCTTTGTCCTCCTTCCCCTCATTGGTGTCCAGCTCTAGGGTGTTACTTGCCGATCCTTGCACAGATGGCTAATAACAATTCCTTCTAGGCTTGGTGTTGGACAGGCACGGTGGCCCAGCCACGGTGTCTTGTTGGGTTGACTTTTGGGGTGGGGGAATCGCTATTTCTTTGTGATGTTTGCAAGAACCCCCAAAACATGATCGGAAGCGAGGAAAATATTTAAATTCAGACTCTGGTACATTTTATTGCTGAGAAAGTACATATTTTATAGCTTTTGTGCAAAGTTTTTTATTTCAAACTGTGCAGTATTAGAGTACAATTGTTTTGCTGGAGCCTCAGAGAGAGACGAAATAGAGCTACAAGAATTTCCGAAGAAGAGTTATTTGGTGTAACTTCTAGAAATGAGATGGGAGGTACTTGTGGTCCTTTTAGGACCTAGTAGGACCTTGGACCACTTAATTTTAATTTCTCGGTGCTAGTGAAGTAAAATGTAAAACTTAGGCAGAACTTTTCATCTGAAGGCTCACAGGGCGTTGTGCCCTGTACGCTGAATTGAAGCTGACTCTGGGGTGGATTGTAACAAGCTTTTAAGACTTGAGCAGTAGCTCAAAAGTAATTTGATACATTCAAAAGCAGCAGGAGGAAATGTTAGTTCAGCAAATTATAGCCACTAATGTGATGTGAAAAGGTCACTCAGTAACCCACCCAGATCTAGCAGCACTGCTTCACAGCTTGGCGAGGATGCCAGGTAACCGGAAAGTTTGGGTAAAATTTATGAATAGCCTTTAAAAAGAAATTTTAAGAGCTGAGAGGCTGCTGTGTGCCCTCCCTAACCATGCGTTTGAGTTTAGAATTTTATTATCTTTCAGTGCAGATTTCTGCTAACGAGCTTAAGAGTAGCTGTACGCTTTACCTGCAGGTGGAAGCTTTCCTTCCCTACGCCTCCCTTCCGCGCTCAGCAAGTCATTCGGAGCCTCAGATTTGAAATGCCTGGGTTCTTCTTAAAGATGGTTGAGAGCAATGTTGCCTTGGTGTGGGATGGTTTTGCTTTTACTTTGAGGGGGAGGCTTGTAGGCTGGATGTATCTTTATATCAGCTACCAGTCAGTGTTGGCATAACTTGCTTCCAGGCATTATTTCAGCCTTTTCTTCTCCCCATGCCTGCCCCTTCCCCTGTAGGGATGATGGCCCTGCACCACTAACTCAGGCCACTTAGCCAGAGTGGGTCCTGGGAATGCATTCCTTGCCCTGAAGTTGTCTAGAGCAAAATGGGCTTCCAGGAGTACGGGGAAACCTTGTAGGCAGGAGCTGCTGATCGAGAGTGTGTGCGGGCACACAGGGGTGGGAAACGCCGTGCCAGGTGTGCTGGTCTGCTCTAGTGGCCGTCAGATGCTTTAGAGGGTAGTTCTTTGAATTGTTATGAAAAGTTTGACTGTTTTTGTTGTTTTTTAAATGGCCTCAATCACCGTGGTTTGTAAAATTGATTCCTTGCTGCCTTTTCCCCAGAAGGTACCATTACACGTGAATAGACCTTTCAAATTCAGCTCCATTGAAAATAATGGAATTAGTCTGTGCTGTTGTTCCCATTAAGGAGATCAATCTTGTTTTGAAAACCCCGGTGCTTTAGAGAAGAGGAGAACTTGACAGAAGGATCTACCTTTCTGCTGGGCAGAATTCCCCTGGAGACATCTGCTCTTGGTGGGCATCCCTTGATGTCCGCTTTCCTGTTTGGGGGAGATTTGCTGTGATTTGGGAACTGGCATTTCCTTGAGTAGCTTTATGCTGTTGCTTCTGTTTTTAATGTTGATCCCTTTCCGCTCTTCCTTTATCTTTTATGACATTTATGTCAGGTCATGGACAAATAGTTATGTACTCCACGGTTTTATTTTTGGTAGTGCTATCCTCACGGAGCATAACTAGCAGACTGTATTTCAAAATTGTCTCCTGCTTTTCCTCTGCCAGAACTGTTAACTGCTCCTCTCTGTTCGTTCAGAAGAGCTTATTACTGCTGTTGGGTCTTTGATGGCCTCTTTCCAGAGCTTCCTAGCCCTTTTACAGCCAATTCTTTGCTTTCGCTGGTTGGACACTGAGCCATTGGGGTGTCCTCGATGATTTGTTGACTAGAGGCTGTGGATCCATGGAAGCCATGGATTTCTTCGTGACAATCCTGAGTAATGCAATATTGTGTTGGCTGCTTTGCTTTTCGTATTGCCCTATCTGTTCTGCTGTATTTTTATATATATAAAATATATACATACATAAAATAAACAAGGAAGTTTCTGTAGCAAATAAATCATTGTTGAGAGAGGGCAAAATGACACTAAATTGGCAGCTTTATGGAAGGTATGATGTCTTTGATTGATTTGTTGTCACAGAAATGTAATGTACTAAACAGGATGAAGATTAAGGATGTTAAGATGGTTGAAATTCAAGTTGCGTAAGTGTTTGGTGTTAGCTTTAGAGCCTCTTCCAGAATTTTAATTTTGAAAATGCAAAATATTTGTTTTATGCTATTCCTTAGGAGCCCTCTAGATGTTTTGGAAAATTTGAGTTCTTAAAAAGAAACAACAAACAAAACCCGGTCTGAAAGTATTTAGTATTCACAGTTTATGAATTAGGTAGAGACACATTATTTTTTTTGTGATTAATAGTGAGCTTCTGAGATGCATTAGACACTATTTACAGAAACTGAGCACAAGAAATAATAGTACCATTATCCTGAACCTCCTAATTACTCTCAGGGTCCAATTTTACATTGTATCTAATGTTCAAGAAATAATAGCAGCATATTTTTCAGCAAATGATTATTTAGGTATTTAGATAGATACATGTACAGCAGGAGAAAATACTAGTTAAACTAAATGCCTTTTGAGGGGCCTAGGAATTCTTTTTTTTTTTTTTTTTAACCTTTTGCTCTGTCTTTTGTAACCGCACCCTCCACTCCCTCTCTCTCGTTCCTCCTTTTCTTCTTGGAGGCAGGAGTTCACAGAAACAAATACATGGGCTTTGTGTGGAATCCCCGTTGGAGTCCTCCTCAATGCTCTGCATAAGTAACCTTTCAGAGCCTTTTATTGCCCTTATCTCCCAATCCGGGGATGCTTGCTTTGGCCTCCATCCGCTCCACTTCCCCTCTTTCCAACTGCTAATAAATCCTAGTTTACTTAACAAAGTGGAAGAGAAAGGAGCCTGCAGACAACCGAGAGGTTGCTCCATCCCCTCTGAGATCCTGCCCATTTGCTTACTGTAGGGAGCCATCAGATGGACTTCTCCAGGAGGACACAACCGCACTCCTTGCTTGGCCTGGGTGATGTGCCGCATGTGAACATACAGCACCAACCGTCTTGGCTCCCCTTTTCCCTTACGTGAGGCACAACTCGCTCACCTCCGCTTTTGTGGACAATTCTCATCTTGCCCAGTTGTCTTTCTAACAAGAGCCCTCCTTGAGCTTCCACTGTCAGCTTCCATTGCTTCTTTCCTAAATACTCAAATAGACATCTTGCTTTCTTTCCTGGGGAGACTCTCTCCATATCTGCACAGTGACTGCAGTATCTTTCTTAATGATATCCTTCACCATTGATGCTGAAGAGGCGAAAAAAAAAAAATGCCCCAAATTTGACAACAGTTAAGCTGGTGACAAAAGACTGTCATATTGACCAGTGTAGTCTGCTTGTTTCTATTCCCCTCTCTCTTTCGCAGCCATACAAAGTTGGACTGTGAGCTACTTGAAATCATCTTCCTGTTTTGCACCTGCACGGCACCAGTAGCTGGGACTCACGGTCATCGCTGCCACAAGCTCTGCACTTCTAAGGAAGACCGAGGGACATGTTTTCAGACGTGTTGGCAGATGTTAGGGACCCTCAGGCTTGTCTGACAATGGTAATTTGTCAAAAACCTGCAACCTTTGTTGGGACTTTGCTTTTGAAAACTGCCCCGTGTTAGCGGAGGTGAGGTGATGAGAGCCCTTGTTTTCCTTGCAAAGACAAACAGAACTTTTAGGCAAGAATTTTGCTGTTAGACCCTGCCAATGCAACAGGTTTTTGTGTTGTCAACGGACACTTCTTGCTGTGAAAACAGACAAGAGGAACTTAAAATTTCATTTACTGTAGCTGTATTTTGCTGTTGTTTTCTGTGTGTGGAAGGGAATGAGGCTTTATTTGCAGAACACCCAGTAGCCCCATCTCAGGTACTTGACGTGCTGCAGACCTTACGTGCAGCGACTCTATGGAGAGGGTGACCCTGAAGGAGAAGGTTGGCTGTGGGTGGAGGAGGTCCTCCTCCTAGCTCTGTCGCCGACTGCCATGAATCCAGCCTGGTTTTCTTTGTCCCCTTTTTTCATCTTTTCCCTTTAAAGTTTTTTGGATGTTGATTGTCTCTTTTGCTTGTGCGGTGGATCCTAGCTGACACCAAAGCCCTTCCGCACTACCTAAGCGTGCTCTGTCCATGCGGTCAAGCTGTAGCGATGGCCTTTCACCACCGTGCTGGGACGCAATGAGCCGGCATGTGCGTCTGCTGCTGCTTCAGCATGCGATTCATAGACAGTCCTTGCTGCCGCGTTGGTGGAAGTGGCATCAGGACAATGAAAAGCTCATCTTGCACGTTGGTGTCTCCGCTGAGTTTGCCAAGTCCTTGCACAGAGGACGGGGCCTTCATGACTTGCAAGCAGAGCAGACTTGAGGTGAAACTCACTAAACTACAATAAATGGGGAGCTCCAAGGTATCATTTTCAGAACTGCATTTCGGAGTATAGCAGCTCTTTAAACTGATTTCAGTAATGAATAATTAAAGCGTAAAATACAACAAGAGTAAATATTTCATTAAAATACTAAACAGAAGCTACAAAATCTATTGAAGACAAAGGAAGCTTTATTTTTTTCTTCTCTTCCCCCCTCCCCTCTTTCTCTTTATTCTCCTGCATGGAGAACCCTGGTCTGGAGAGAAGGAAACGGGGATGCGCAGCCATCAAACCACTGTCGGAGATTAGAAATTCCTCCTTACTTATTAACTGCTCTCTTCTGAATTGTCCTTCATAGATTAACTTGTGGGTGCAATGATTCAGATAATATCGCATGTATTCCTCCTTTCCTGGAAATGTTTGTGGACCTTGTAAACACAAGAGGCTGGGAAGCTTCATAGCTGTTCTATTGAGAAAAAAACGTGTTCAAGCTCCAGTCAGAAGTTATGTGTTCAACAGTAGTTAATTAGTGGCTGGAACACAGGAATATATGGAGTTGCATTGTGTATTTGCTATTAAAATTAATAAAACCTTCATAGCAAATGGCTGATTAAGAAATTGAATGATACTACACAGTAAATAAAAAAATAAAGCAAGTCCTTCGAGTAATTTTTCCAGAATCCCCTCTCTCCCCCTCCATGTTCTGGACTTTTACAAAATGTAAGATTATTTAGGGTCTCTCTAGTTAGAAGTCAAATTAGATACTGGTTGAGGCTGTGTTTATTAATCAAGACTAGTAATTACGAAGCGCTGTTCATTTCCAAGAGGTATTCAAGCAATACTCACTAAAGCCCAGCAAGAATAAATAGATAATACGTATAACTGGTCGACGGAGAATGAGCATTCAAGGTTGATGAAGATCTAATTTCCATTTTAAAATGAAACCAAATCTAATCTGAGGAATTAGAAGCAATGAGAACGATGCGTTAAAGGGTATTTATAGGCAATGTTGATCTTTCTTCTGCACTGAAGCCTGCCAGGCCTCCAGGTCAGCAGGACCTGCCTCGTACCTCGCCGAATGACGGCAGAAGCAGATCCGTATGTCATGGCTGATGTGGACTCTCTGTCCATCACACCCGCACCTGGGAGGAAGTTCTTCTCTCACCACTGGTTTTTCTATGTTTGAGCAAAAGGTACCATAGTGATCACCTCGCCATCCCCCCCAAGGATCAGCGTGGCTCTCGCATGCTGGGCCAGGTTTCCACGAAACCAAAATCCTGAGATTGCTTCTGATCTTTTTTTCCGCATTATCGCACTGAGCGTTGCCCAAAGACCCTCACTGGTGATTGCTTGATGAGTCACCCTGGTTCTGATGTCAGAGGTCACTTGGGATTAAATTTAATAAAAAGAATTTTCTGCTGCAGCATCGTATTTCTAAGTGCTTGGATCCCTGAATGGAGCCCCAAAATCTGAGTTAAATACGGAGCGTGCAGAAGAGTTTAACACTGGACAAGGTGATTATTTAAAAAATGATTTAAAATATTAATAATAATTTTAAATGGAAAAAAAGAGCAGTGAAACCAACAGAGCGGAATGGGAATGTGAAATCGTATTGGTCTCTGATCACTTGGGACTGGGAGCCTGGAGCACCTTCCAGAGCCGGAGAAGATGCCCAGGCAGGAGGGGACCGAGGGGACAATTTTGTTTTATCCGGAGGGGTGAATGGCAGAGCTGGAGAGATGAGGAGGGAAGGGAGAGATGCGGAGAGAAGCTTCAGGCTCAACGATGTAGGGAAAGTGGCCACGAGCCGAGGTACCTGCAGATTTAGGGGGCTACTACATATGTGGGCTTCTTGGCTCAGGACCCTTGAGTGAGGTCTGCCCAAGCCCCTTCTAGGCACTAAATCCCGCTCCGTGCAGCCTCTTAACCCGAGCGCTGAAGTTGCTCCCTCAGAGAAGTCACAAGGGAATTCTGAATATTGGCTGATGCTTGTCAAGCATTTGAAGATTAAATATGCCGCGTGTGAACAAGTTTTTGCTTTTCTTGTATTGAACTTGGGTACCGAGGTGATGAGCGTGGTATAAATACCTAGAGAGAGAAATGCTGAGTATAATAATTCTTATTGATCTCAAAAGCTAAAAAACCTTCCTACAACTTTTTGCTTTTTTGGTGTCTGATTACTCGTTTATGTCCATATAATCGCGCAATTATGTTTTCAGCAGAAGAATTGGGAGGAGGAGACTATTGTTTTAGTAAAACCGTTATTCCTGAAATAATAGTTAATTTCTTCCAGTTGTTTGCTTTAAGGTGAAGACAAATGGTGGATCGCTTTGGGTGGGCTTAACACATTGCATATGTTTTGAGCACTGGTTGGCTCAAACAGGTTTCCAGGCTAATGCTTTGTTTTATTGATGATAAACCTCTGCTTAGAAGACCTTTTAGAGTTTGGGGTTTTTTTTTGTTTGTTTTTTTTGTTTTGTTTTGTTTTGTTTTTTAAGATGACATTATTTAAAAAAAACAGCCTAAAAACAATGGACCCTCATCCTTGAGATAAGCTTTTTATAAATGTAATTTTTTTTTTTCCCCCCTAAACAAACAAAACCCTCTAATTATAAAGGATTGCAGCTTTCAGATAGCTCTGGTATGATTTAATTTGCCACTTGCTCTCATTATCTGAGTCACTCCGAGGGAAGAAAATAGGGATAGCGGGATGTACTTGTGTTAGGCATGTTGCAGGAAGACTGATACTTCTCTGTTGCACTATGGCAGCAATATCTTGGCATGTTTGTTCCTGATATGTTAGGAAGACATAAGCCCTTTCAATTTAAGGTATGTAAACAGTCCTGTGGTTATTAGCTTTTTGCTATTTTTTTTTTTTTTTAACTGTCACTGTCTCCGAAGTGCGAACCAGTTTTTGGAAACGTTTTGAACTGCCTTGATTAAAATGGGCATTCCTTTACGAAGTCTTTTGATTAACTGAAAGAGAATATTACAAAGCTATTCCCACTCTGCCATGAGAAATGGCCAGGACTGGGTCACCCGTGAACAGTTTGGCGATGTAGCCCCACATGGGGTGGAAATACACACTTATTAACGAGGTTCCCGTTAAGTATCTTACAAACACTGATGAACAGTTCCATCCTACTCGCAGAGACACTTTGTCTTGTGCTGGGAGAGCAACCGCCGAGCAGCTGTGCTCGAATTCCTTTCAACGCAGTTGTGTCTCGGCTCCGCTCGACGCAAGCAGATGATGCTCCACGGCTTGACAAGACTCTGCCCCGCAGGGACGGAGTTGGGTGAGTGAACTGACAGAGGTTCTAGTTCACAAAATGGGCTGGAATTACTAATTCTGGTAGCGGGAGTGTGAAATACAGGATTCCTGTTTCTGTGGAGGGAGAAAAGCCCACCATGTTGAGCAAGCACTCATCCCTTCAGAGGTGGCTCCAGAAGGAGCAATGCGTTTGCATTTTTTGGCCCCCCCCCCCCCCCCTTTTTTTTTTATGTGCTCCAAATATTTAAAGGTTGCATGTGCGGGGAAAAAAACCCAACCCCACAAAAAAACCACAATTAAAACATTAATTATTAGTGCTGAGAGTATTTTGAGTCATTTTTGTATTTAATCGGCTGTAATTAAATACTCAGTGAACACAAAATTAGGTCATATATTATGTAAATAGGATGAGACATCCACTAGCTCCAGCAACAAATGCTTTGGAGTCCTTAAGGGTACGATTCGCGATTGGACTCCTGGAGCCTAATTGGGTCTGTCTGACCCTGATTCCCTTCTCTGCCACGTGCCCACCTGGACGCAGAGCCCACACCCAGGGGGACGCGGGGTGAGACCCACCACAGGTCATCTGCTGCCTCCAGCTGCGGCCGGCGAAGCCTCCCCCGGTTTGAGATGAGCTCTTTGAGATGAGCTCTACCCAGGCTTTCTCCATGCCCCCAGGCCACCTCTCTCTTCTGCTGTGGTCCAGCCATCTGACTTGAGCGCATCCTTTAGACGCAGGCGGAATGAATTTAGGTATGTTAAAAAAAATAAAATTAATATGTGCTTAACCGTTACGCTGAGTGAGGCTCGGGGCGCTCGGCACTGCCCAGGATCATGCCCTCCATTCTCTTAACATGCCACTTGATAACTTCTGGTTTAGCGTTCATAATTACAAATGCCAAACCTGGTTTCATTCCCTTTGAGGATAGCAGAAGCAGTAACAGGTCCATTACTGTTAGTCAGAACAATTATGTAGCTCTTAAAGGAAGAGGAAAAAGAAATAAAAAAAATCAAGCTCTTGGATTCTGCTTTCTCGTGACGGGGACTTGCCCGCTGCGGGTGCGTGCTGTGTGAGGCAGCGTCTCACGGCGGTCTGAAGTCGCCTCATCCTCGTGTCCTCCACTCATCGCAGTCTTTGTTCCCGTCTCCAGAAGTGGCTCTCGAGGAGCACCACCGTCCGCCCCCGTTCCTTTCTCCCCAGCTTTCCGACTTCTCACTTTTCAATCCGAACACGAGCCTCTGCAGGTACGAGGCACGTGGAGAAGAACAAGAGCGTGTTAGGAGGTGCTGGTGGCTGAGCGGGGAAGCAAGAAGGAAAAATTGTGGGTGGCTGGCTTCCTAACCTCTCCTGGCCCTCCACCATCCATTTGTTTCTCATTCTCCCCTATTTTGTTTCCTAGTGAAAGAGGCTGCAGTTCAGAGCTGAGTAGGAGATGATACATCAAATATTCTGTTTGAGTCCTTCAGGTGTTAGTTTTCTAGAGCGTGTGCGGCTCGGTGCTGCTTGTATTCTTGAGGTGTTGGAAGAAATAGATTTTAGTCTGTTATATTTTGAGTTTTTAAGAGAGACAATGTCTTCCCTAGCCTCCCTTCTCCTTCTGTGCCGCCACCCCTCCCCCCCCCCCCCCCCCAAGCACCTTTATTTTACAGAATTTCTTTCCTTAGCCCATAACTGAGTCCTTGTAGATCCCTGACAAACAGCAGGGTAGGTTTAAATCAGTAAGAAGAGATGAGCCTTGTCGTTGGGAGCGAGGGTAATCCACGGGGAGGTGCGGTGGGAACTACGCTGCTCCTGAACCCTAACGTTGGGGATGAGAATTAGTCTGGAAAAGGGAAACCAATGAGCGTATTACTGTAAGGGAGATGGCATGTGATTTTTATACCTACGTAGCTTTTTTCCGAACTCACCGTGAGATAGGAAGCCGCTGGCCTGTGTGAGAGCTGGGCTCTGCACCTTGAGTTAATCTGGCTGGAGTCACACGGAAAGGACGGCAGCGCAGGGGCGCTCAGCAGCACCAGGCGCTTCTCTCTCCTCTCGTCGCTCTGAACGGCAAATTATACAGTTGCCTCCCTCAATTTGCCGTGCCGTATTACCTCTGGAATTGGGATATAATACCTGGCATGTGCAGTCCAATATTTAGAAGTGAAAAGCGTATTTATCTGGCTCAGCTGCGATAGACTCAGGTGGACCTTTAAGGTTGGCTGATGTATTGCAACTCCTAGGAGGGTGGTGGGTGTGATTTTGGGAGTGGGATGTTAATTACTGTTTGCTTTCGGGGATAATAACTGCTGGGGAGAAATGAGTCGGGCTGGACAGGCTGAGGACCTGATATTTCACTTTCAAACTTCCTTCTAGCTGGGTGGGTCAGGCTTGACTGCTCTCCGCTTCGCACCGTCAGGAGGCATGGATTTGGCTTATCAAGCAGTGCTGGGCTTGCTAAGTGGTTGGCAGACATTATAGAAAAGCGAGATGCTATTCATGCTGCAGTGGATAAGAAGTTGGAAAGCATTGGTTTAAGATTGCAAGAGGCTGAGAGGAAAATTGAAGTCATGGAGATAACGATCATTGGACCTAATGCTGCTCTTGCTGAGAATGCCAAAGACAGGGCTGTAAGGCGTGCAGAAGTCCAGTTGATGATCTGGAAAATAAGTGCAGATTGAGTATTATCATCTTGGTGGGAGAATCTTGGGAATACATTGACGGAGAAGCAGAGAGATTCACACGCTTGTTGCAGGGTGCTGGTCGAGCTGCATAAATGCTGGGTGAAATAGTGCTTCAGTACGCAGTATGGGCATCACGTCGGTGAAACAACAAGCTGCTAAAGCAGTGACTTTGCGGGACAATCAATCAGTGAATATTATTAAATGACACAGTTACTTGAAATTGGTCCGTATGTTTCAATGCCAACAAAAAAAAACCCAATGTTTTTTCACTAAGTGTGGGGAAATCATTCAGTCTGAAATCTCAGGAGGTAATTTTAATGCTCTGTGACTTCTGTGTGTCATTCGGATTTGGCTTTTTCTCATCTATCCTAAAAAAAAAAAAGAAGTTTTAAATTGGTCTCACTGAAAAGCATCTTAGGGTACTCTTCTTATTGCCAACAGGTTATCACTTAATAAAACACTTTCTATTTAGATACAAATTGGCAGCGAGGGAAATCTGGACTATAGTTGGTGCCACAGGCCTCCATCTTTTTTTTTTTTTTTTTTTTTTTTTTTAAAAAAGAGAGAGGAGAATGAGATTTTAGGTTAAACTGTTTTTACCAACTGCATTATGTGCCAACAGGTAGTGAGTAGATAACATCTTCTCAGTTGTACGCACAATCAGATTTTATCCTCCAGCAACGGAGATTTTTTGTGCAGCTGCTGATTTTATTTGCCTGACAAAGGCCTCCATGGACAGAGAAATTTTTCCCCATTGACAGGAGTGGTCCTTCAGCACCTTTGGAATTGATCCTTCTTGAAGGTCCACTGATTTCCCTCAGGCCATTAAGCATCTCCTATTTAAAAAAATTAAATTATTTGTATTATATCTAATATAAAAATTACCATTCTGACCTTTTCCTCTGCGTTTTTGCAGTTGCCTTGACCTGCTTTCCTCTCCCTGGGCCACCAGTGACGTGTCCCACTGCCCCGGGCTGGGAGGGAGTTGGGAGGGCGGCCACGGCGTCGTGCTGGGTTGTGCCTGCTCGTGGTTGTACGCTTGCTTGGGGAGGGCTAAAAACAGGGCTAAGTGGATTAACCATTCATTTTTCTGTATTATGCTTTTGTGCTGGATCTGTTTGTGCCTCGATATTGGTCGTTCCTCGCAGAAGTGCCGTGGGTATCGCTGTGCGGCGTGTCTGCATCGGGGTCATTCCCTTTGCAAGACAGCAAGGGATGGAGTCCCCTTCGGTCTTTGCAAAGGCAGTTATGCGTAATAAAAGCATATTGCATTAATCGGTCCCGTCTTCTCAGATTGCTTGGGATTTCAAACTTTGTTTTCCTGATATGAGAATGGATAGATGCTGGAAGTTTTCCTTTGGCCTGGGGCTTTCTATAGTAAAAGAGAATTTGGAACGCAAGGATTATATTCTAGCCAAAGGATAATTTAACGTAATGCCAGGTCTGATGATTTAAAAGATTTAAACCTTTCCTGACCCAAAGTGTTCTTATGTTTTGCTTTTCCCTGAAATCCCCATAAAGTGGATGGAGTTGTTTATGGGAGTCTGGTCTCTGTGACATCTCTCAGTGTGGAACCCAGGGCCAGTTCGGGGGAGTCTGTGTCGGAGTAACGCTTCTCGGCTCACTCCAGCATCGAAAGTGGTCAGCGGGGTCTCTGTTATGTTATTTATTAATATCTGTATCGCAGTCGTGCTGTGGCACAGGATGTACGGTAAAAGGGGGTGTGCGGGCTGCTGGACCGGCTCCTCTCCCGGCCAGGGAGATGCTTTGGGCCAAAGTCCATGGCGTTTTTCATGAGCTGGTTGGTGAGACCCTTGCTATTTTTTGTGGACCCATGCTCGGCCGTGTGGGGAACCGGACTGCCTGGCGAAACAGCCAGGAGACGGGGAGGAACGGAGGAGGAAAGGAAACAGGGCAATTAACTCCTCTCAAAAAGGACAAAACGTTTGTTGTGCTAAAAATACGCAGCCACATTGCTGATACTACATTTCACGGCAGTGGCACTGAGCTATTTCAAGAAGATGAATGGGAGGGGCAGCGATACAGATCTGCTTGGAGAAATATGGTGGCCAAAAGCGTGCTGAGGGTCGAGGGAGAGCTGTGGATATGGTGAGCATCTGCAAGGTGGGATCCAGCAGGCAGCGTCCGGCAGACATCCCTGCCTGCCTGGGGCGAGACTCCAGCGGCGGCAGTCCCCCTGCTTTTTGAGGGGCTGAGCAGATGCCGTTTCGCCAGGGAAACATGAAGAAAGTTGAAGGACTCGTGGTGCACGGAGGTGCGCGTCATTCCGCATTGGTGGGATGCCGTGAACTCCTGGGCAGGCGTCTGCCGGGAGCCTGTAAATTCCCAGCGGGCAGGGGCTGAGCCCGCAGCTGGTGTCCAGCTGGGAGTATTTTTTGGTTTTGAGCTGCTGTTTGCAGGACCGAAGGGGTGGGGGGGGGAACATGCCCTCTGGCTACCCACCTCCTGGCCAGCCCTGTATTTCTGCTCCAGAAGCTTCCCTGGCCAGCAAAGCTTCCTGGCTTTCTGCTACAGGTGACTTTTGGTTTAACTCCTCTGCTTTTCTGCGCTGTACCAACAGGTGCAGGAATACATTGCTGTGCGCCGCTTAAAATGTAGAAGATCGTTTTTGGTTACCTGTGCTTAGGAAATTTCGGTGCGTTGCTGTATGGCACATGCTCCTAATACATTTACAAGCAAGCCACACACTGGGACAAAAGTAGGTCACTGGTAGACTCCTTACTGGACAGATGTTTAATTTTCCTAATTCACCCTCTCTATTAAATAACATAATTCTAATTTTAAGCGTAGGGGAATCTTGCTGACCGTAGCTAATTTTTATTGTGGGTCCATCAGAAGGTTGAATTTTAGAGGCACAAAATGAGAGTTTTTCGTACATGGGAGAAAGCGGGATATTTTGTCTTCGACTCGCAGTGGGAGGTCACAGCCTTTTGTGCTGGCAGCTCTGAAACCAGCACAAACTGGGGTGATTAGCTCCCTTTTCTAATGAGTACACAAAGCTGATTGTGAATGAGCCAGTGGGTTCATTGTGCAACCTTGGCCTGCGTTTAATCCTTTATGTGAGACCCCCTTTTACACAGGGACAGCAATTGGAATCCAATTTACACCGGGCCGGGCATTAAATCTCCTTACGCAGGCGATACTCCTAATCAATGAAATTGAAATTCAATTGCCGTTTGGAGTCTCTTCCCTTCAGTTATGCCACTCGCTTTCTGCTATGCCTCGCGGTTTAAGAGAGATGAAGCCCTTAAGTGGGAAACACTTTGTCTTCCTAATACAAGAATAAACAATGTCTCGCTTCTTGGCAAAACACATCCCAAGTACTGTGTAACAAGCAGGAGAGATCTTAAAAGTCCATCAAGAGACGTTATGGTAATTTTGCAAGAACGACCACCTTGCTTTTAGTGAGAATTATCTAAATACGAAGATAAAAGGAAGAAGAAAGGGAGCTTGACGTGTAGAGAGACACATGAAAGGTTTCGGGAGAGGCTTTCTGTGCTGCACAGAGATATTAGCGGTTGAGTTTTCTGGCAAGCGCCTTTGCAGCAAGAAGAGTTTCCTCCTGTCTGGTTTTCACTTTAACAAGCAGGACTTGTTAAATCAGGCTTGGGGTGCATCAGCGATCGGGAAATGACAGAGGAGACTTCATATGCATCACTTGTTTTCTTTTCAAGGAACGATGTGAATGCTGATTAATCAGCCCCTCCCAGCAACCTCGGGAACTACAAAATTACTGTTTTGAAGAAACTTCCCTGTGTTGCAATTGAGGAACCGAGACACAGAAAAGACAAAAAACAAACTTCTAGGAGCATCGGTGTTTGGGCACCCCCGTGTGATGGGGAGGGATGATTTCGGAAGCCCTGAACGCCCGTCCTCTGGAGACCAAGCAGCTGAAATATCTCACCTGGGGGGACTCATAAATGGGAATGCCAGGAATCCTGGCTCGCTCTTGGAAATTCTGGCTGGTCGTGGCTTTTGAAAGCCAACGCGCTTTGTGCCTTGGATGCGCGGGGGTCAGGAGTTGCTCAGTTCTCATCCCCGCCTATTACTCTTGCTGCCTGCAACCCCTTGAAATATTCATTCCGCCTTTTATTCATCAGTGCTGTTTAATACCCCAGGCATAACGATGACCATCTGTATTGTGTTACAGCATTGTTTTGGGACTATCTAGAAAGGTGACACTGGGCTGGAAACTAGTGAGTGCATATGCCCATTGTAACCAGTATGCCAGGTGTATTTATTTAAAAAATCATGAAGTAGCCTCCCCAAAATCAGGTGATACTGCCTACACAATTAATTGAGTTTGCTTTTTATTCCTCACCTAGTTTCTGAGCTGTTAGGATGCATGTTGGTGTCTCTTCCAGTCTTTTATTTGCAGCTGTAAGAGTTGGAAAGCTAGCTTGTGGGGCGGGGAGAGAAAGGTATTTTTTAATACAGCCCAAGGAATCTGTGAACAGGAGTGTTAAGGTGAATACTACAAAACTCATGGTAAAAATCACAGGAACTACCACTGCTGCTAAACTGGACGAGAGTTTAGTCATTGTCTGTGCTTAAACAGCATTCTGCCTTGATTTTGCTGTGAAAATGTTGCGCTGCAGAACCGTGCCAGTGATCTTACGTTTGTGAGACTTCTTCTGTCCTGAGGAATCTGAAACTCAAGCTGAAGATGACTTCAGGGCCTCCCAGAGCAGTCTGAGGGCTGTTGGGTTGGACGGCATAGAATCATAGAAGGATTTAGGTTAGAAAACAGCCTTAAGATCACCGAGTCCGAGCACAAACCCGACACTGCTAAATCCACCGCTAAACCGTGTCCCTGAGCGCCGCGTCTGCAGCGCTGGTGGGAAGAGGAGGGCGTTGGGCAGCAGAGCATTACTGAATTGCAATGATTTTTCTTTTTTCTTTTTTTAACCTGGCAATTTCAAGCGATGGATGCATCTGAGAATGCAGAAGCTTTTCCTAGCTAACAACCAGCCGTACCGCGGAGGAGACCTGCCCATCTTCTGAGCTGAAAAACGCGCTTTTGGAGAGTGGTGCTTTGGAGTCCCCAGGCTGATAGATCGTGTTGGTGTGTTTATGTACCACCTTAACTTGGTTATATATCGGTGACTTTTCCTCTCTGATCTGAGCCTCCGTGCTGTCCAGGTGGAGTTATTGCAGGGTTTTCTGAACAAGGCGAAGGTAAAAGGCCAGTGAGAAGTTACAGCTGGCACCAGACGTAGCTGCCTGCCCGTTTGGTGGCCATAGCTGCAGGGAATGGGTTTGACTTGATTTTCAGCGGTTCACGCTTATTTCCACATACAAACAAAAAAAAATTAAAGAACCCCACCAAACCAAAAAACCCAAACCCCCATGCATCGCTACAGGCGGGGGGAAGTGTGGCTGGAGAGCTGCCTGGCAGAAAAGGACCTGGGGGTTCTCACTGACAAGCGGCTGAACATGAGCCAGCAGTGTGCCCAGGTGGCCAAGAAAGCCAGTGGCATCCTGGCTTGTATTAGGAATAGTGTGACCAGCAGAAGTAGGGAGGTGATTGTCCCCCTGTGCTCAACACTGGTGAGGCCACACCTTGAGTATTGTGTCCAGTTTTGGGTACCTCAATATGAGAGAGATCTCGAGGTGCTGGAGCGAGTGCAGAGGAGGGCAATGAAGCTGGTGAAGGGCCTGGAGAATAAATCTTATGAGGAGCGGTTGAAGGAGCTGGGACTGTTTAGTTTGAGGAAGAGGAGGCTGAGGGGAGACCTCATCACTCCCTACAACTACTTGAAAGGACATTGTAGAGAGGTTGGTGCTGGTCTCTTCTCACAGGTAATTAGCGATAGAACAAGAGGGAATGGGTTAAAGCTGCAGCAGGGGAGGTTTAGGCTGGACATTAGGAAAAAATTCTTCCCAGAAAGAGTGGTCAGACACTGGAATAGGCTGCCCAGGGAGGTGGTGGAGTCACCATCCCCGAATGTGTTTCAGACTCGTTTAGATGTGGTGTTGGGGGATGTGGTGTAGGGGAGAACTTTGTAGAGTGGAGTTGATGGTTGGACTCGATGATCCCAAGGGTCTCTTCCAACCTAAATGATTCTATGATTCTAGCACTTTTATGATTCTAATTATTACTTTAAGCTGCCGCTCTCGTTTCATAGATGCCAGTTATCCTTCCCCCAGCCACCGAGGAAGACGGGGTTTAGCTGTAATGATGGCAAGGTAATCATTGCATACGGGAGAGCCATGAGCTTTAAACCACTGGGCTTTTTCAGTGGGTGAAGTCTGGACTTTGTGATTGATTCAGTTGGGAAAAGTCCTGTTGACCTTTCAGGCAAAGTTGATCTGCTAGCCTTTGAGGTGAGGGTATTTTATTTTTATTTTTTTCTTTCGTACAAATACAGCAGTCTGAATTAAGGACAAATGCCCCAAAGCACGCAACTGAGCCTGTTTTAATAAGTGAAACATTTTGGAGCATTTGATTTTGTGACCTCTTTTTCTGTGAGCAAGTTGAACTCAAGCACTTTGCAGGGAGCGTTATTTTGTGGCGAGAGGACATTGATCTTATTTGGCAGAAAATAAATGGATGTTTGTGTTATGACGCCTATTCAAGTACTTTTCTTTTATGCATCTGCAGGATGCTCTGCCCTGAAATCAGATCTCGTCTGACTGATACATTTTAAGCAGGATGATTCTGACTCTTTCACAACTTTCAAGTGTAAATGTGTTAATGTTTTGCCCAGCACATTATTTCTAACAGGCTGAACTTTCATTGTGTTTTCGCAGTTTGGGTTTACGTTTAACTCCAGGCTTTCATAGTTATTTAGTTCTTCATAATTTTTAACGCCCTGGTAGCCTCACGGCTGCCCCAAGATTGCAAAAAGACAAACACCCAGCCTCCTTGGCTTTGTTTTCTAAAGATCTTCCTTTCTCTCCCCAACCTCCAAGCCCCCAAATCTGAGCCCCAGGGGAAAATCGGGAGTTGCTTCCTCAGACCTGTCAACTCCTGTGCTTTCAGGATGAGCCTAATGATGTTGAGCCCTATATGATTCTTCCACACTTGTCTACTTCAATCTGGCACCGCAAGACAAGTAGTGGCTGTGCGGAGGGAGGGATGAAAGTCCTGCTCCGGTAGAAATCTGCAAAATGTACGCGCTGGGTGTGAAGGAAATTTGGGATCAGATGCAAATCCCGCGTGTAGCATAGCCGGTTGGGTTTGGTTGGGTTTTTTTTTTTCCTCCCTGGCAGTTTAATATGATTTTTGTCTTGATGCACAAGAAATCAAATCAGGTTTTGGAGGGATAAGAGTGAAGAATTATGCTGAGTGTTTCCCATCTGCCTGATTTTATGTAGGTAGGAGTAAATAGCAGGATTTGGCCGTGGAGGGAAGAGGATTAGTGCTGAAATTGAGTGTATAGGCGGCCGCAAGCCTAACATTTCAGAGACTGCCCTTTCTGCTTTTTTTAACCAATTATCAGACCACTTGTCCTAAGGACATTTTGTGCCTGAAGGCTCCATGTAAAAATACCCGAGTTGCATTAACGGACTAATACAGTCCTCTCTCTAACCACAGCACACACCCCACCGTCTCCCCCGCGCTTTTCTCATTGAAGGTGGGTAAGAAATGCTACCAGGGTAAATTTTGGGAGCAAGTGGTGCGCAGTGTTCCGGGACTGCCCGTGTTCCTTAGCATGAAGTCATCCCTTTGTTCTCTGTGTTTGCTTTTCAGCTTCATCTGTGAGCGGTTTCCTCTACTTCTATGTTCTGGTGAGTCAGAGAGGAGCAGAGGAACAGGCTCCACACAGATGGAAATGAAACGGCTCCATCGCTGCGCCTGCTGCCTCAGTTTCTCTCCACAGTGCACTCTTTGCAGATAGTGTTTGGAAAATCACATGTAGGTGCTACAAACACACAAAGTCATGTGGAGGCAGGGTGTGCTTGCCCCTTGGCTGTTAGATCGATTTACACACCAGTGAAATGCAGATCAGATTTATGCTGAGTGTGTAAATAGTGTGGCTGCCTCTTTTCTAACTATTATACGTCGTCTTTTTGCTCTTTGTGGGTAATTACAAGCTAATTTTGTACCAGGCTCTGTGTTTGGTGTACCAGAACAATAGCTGAAGCCACCTAGATGAGTGCTGAGCATCTGTTTGCCTACAGGAGTAGCTGTAGGTATGTCACACACGGCGATGGAGATCCCTTCCGTGCGCGGGGCGCAGGTGGTGGGTGCACAGGCTCTGAAGGATGGTCCCCGCTCCAGAGGAGCAACCGCTGAACGAAATGGGTGGGAAGACAGAAAAAAGAGGTGGGGTATTGCACATCTTGCTAAAGGTGTTACTGCTTTATCCTTAATTTCTCAGTTCTAAATAGATCTAGGTCTTTTTTAACTTGTAACTCGCTTGTAGTGGGGTCCCCAATCAAAACCCTGGATCCTTGAGGCTCTGCTGAATTTGAACCTTTCTATGTACCTATGCAGCTGCAGCACACCAGCTACTCAGGCGGTGTTATTATTTTTTTTTTTTTTTGAGACTATTTTGCCAGCAAAGGCTGATGTCAGACCTCTGGGTAGTTAAAAAACAAATTCAAGCAGCCCATTGTGGGGAACCTGAGAAAGTGCTGTCCCCAGCCAGGTTCTCAGTGAATGCTGGCCCTTGCCCAGCGGTCAGACGGGCGATTTACTGTGTGCTTTTCCCCATTGCTATGCAGCCGGCCAGAACTGTTGCATGGAAATTTTTTTAAATTTAAAAAAAATAATAATAATCTTTTATTGGATTTGTGAGCTTTCTTTGTGGTTTGCCAAATGACCAGCGTTAAAAATGACGTTCTTTGGCTGTCGGTGGAAAGGTTGTGATAGCGAATCAGAATTCCAGCGTCGGAAATTGGGCTTCGTGAGAGGCAGACACATAAATCAAGGCTGAGCTGATTAAATGTGCTCTTTTGCAAGGCTCTTGCGGTGGGGCAGACGGCGTTCAGCTTCTCGGCTGAAGTTCCTGAGGGGTCAGGACGCATCGGCGGTGAAGGAGGAAAGCATGTACTCGGAACGGTGCTAAAGTGCTATTCGTCATCTGGGGGGGGGTAAAGTGGTCTGACGAAGCCCATGGGCTATCCAGGATACATGATATCGGCGACCCTGCTGGACCTCCTGGCCAGACGACCGCTCTCCTGGCTGAAATCGGGACCAGCAAGTCCTCACGTCAGAGGCCTTTGCGTTCAGTACTGGCTTCTTGAGATAATTTCACAGCTGTTCTGCAGGTCCGAACCTGTGCTGTTTCTGACACACCCCTGTGATCTTGTGGTGGGACACGCGACGATGCGCAGCCTGGTGGGTTGGGGTGGGTTGTGCCATTGTCTGAGGTAGGAGAAGCCCGGTGGAGCGGCTGGCTGTAGATGTGCGCATGGTCTGGATCTGACACCGGTTCTTGCCCTCCGGTGTGACCTGGCGTGGCTGTGACCAGCTCTTGGAGATCCAGTGTTTCTCCCCAGGGGCTGCTCAGCACTACGGGCTCTGCCTTCTGGGCTTCAGACTGCCACCTTGCTCCAGCAGACACCTCAACTGCAACTTGGCTAAACCCAAGTTTTACTTGTACTTTTGAGACAAAATGCCTATCAGTCACTCATTTTTTGTCTCCGTTTCCTCATTTCTTTAAGCAGTCACTCTTTAGGCATTGAAAACTGCAAGTGTTCTCCATTCCAAAATACTCTTTCCAGTTGGACAGTGAGAACCGAATGACTTGCTGCTTCCTCTGGTAGCTGAGGGACCTCCTTAAGAGACACATCAGGCATGTATTTATGGAAACAGAGTAGAAGCAGCGAAACATGTTCAAAAATGTTTGCCATAACATGGTGCCTTGAAGACTTCTAAAAAGCTCCTCCAAGGGCAGTTCTCCCCAGCCAGGGCTGGGTTGGTGCCCGGGCGGTGGTGGGGCACCTGAGAAGCATTTAGAGATGTATGTTGGTCCCGGCCTCCCTGTGTGTTAAACCAATATTGTGTTAGCACATACCTACACTGGTGACTGTGCTTTTAACAAACATGCACCATGCCCAACATGAAATCTAGATAAATCCCTTAGGGACGTTTTCTTTTTTGACTGCTCCAAAATCCTGTTCGGGCACATTCGAGTTAGTCATCCAACATCTGCTTGCTTTTCCTTCCTATCAGTGTTCATTCAGAGGTAAACTTCTAGGGATAACCTTTGCCAGCACTTCCCTAAATACTGAGGAATATATAGGGAGCACCGAAGAGCGCTCGGATGTTTTTAATGCGATCCGCTGACAGCAGAATGCAGCTGCCACCTGCAGACCGGCATTTGCAGGGGGACCCTGACATTTGGACTGTGCCTAAAAGGTTCTCTGTGAACCCTAAAAAATAGGTTCACTGATTATTTTTTATTATTATTATTTTGTTATCTTTTTTTTCTCTTAATCCTTCATCTGCACTGGCTTGATTTTGGGGTTGGTGGCACTGGAGGAAGGGAAGGTCAGGAAGAAAGGAGGGCGTGGGAGCTGTCGGATGCTGCGGTGGAGCTGGGCATGGTGGGGGGACGCGATGCCTTGGTGCCAGCCTCGCACGGGAGCATCTTTACGAGGTTCAGCACAGCAGAAAGCAGCTGGGTCTGTCACTGTGATCATCATTTACTTTTCCTTCTACACCTTCGCTCTTTCGGGTATCTTTTTTGAGAATTCAGCTTAAGCTGCAGACTTTCTTACGTCATTAAAACAGTTGTCCCTGTTTGCCCTGGTTAGTCACTGTAAACGGGCTGTCGCATTTGATGCTAACCCGGTGCTAGTCTACTACTTCTTTTAATGATATTAGAGTCCCAACAAATAAACGCTCTACTTGTATAAACGGCCCTTTCCTCCTGCTACGCTTCTTGGAAGATTGATTTGTAGCCTTTCTTTTCCGTCCCGGCGCAGCCCCAGCTCGGGATTCGAAAGGACAGGTTTTTTGTTGTCATAAATTTGGCGAGTTTTAGCGTAGCGTGACGAAGGAGGAGATCCAGCAGGCTAGGTGGAAAGGAACACACGAGCTCTTTTTTTAGGTCATCCATAGTTTCCAATTAGTGTGCCTTTTCACTAGGTGATGGTAGACATAAATTTTAAAAAGGGGAAAAACATCTCCAAATAGTGGAGACATTTGGAGTCAAATAAAAAACCCCACCTTTATTTTGCTTTGTTTGTTGATATGTTGTTGTTGTGATTTTATTTTTAAATTATTTCTTTTTTTACCAGTTGGGTTACATGGTGACAAACTCAGCGTACCCATGGCCGTAGCAGAAGAGTCTGGTGCTGGAGCAACGCTCGCGGTCCTGCAGATCCCTTGTAAAGAAGGCAAAACACGGGTAGAGCAGTTTCCCCTGACGTCTCCGTGTCTGGTGCCTGTTCCCGCTTTGTTCCCAGGCTGCGCCTGATAGCAAAGAGGCCGGGTTATAACAATTAAAGCAGCAACGAAGCGAGCACCTCTGTTTCCAGGTGATGCCCAGTAGCCATTGGCCTAACTTTTAATAGAGGGTGCGGGTTGCCCTGTGTTTCAGCAGTACTTATGTTGAAATTAATTCTTATTATGTGTCCTTTGTTCTTGGTCGCCACTATGTGATTTTTATTTTTTTTTTTTTTTCCCCACTGCAAATTAAACATAAGACGTTGTGGTGGGTTGCAATCTCAAGGGATTAATTCTGCAATTTCCAGCCTGATGTTCTTTTGTCCTGGAATGAAAATGGTCGTCTTAGGTAATGGCTATTTTTATACAACCATTTGTTCACTGAGAACTGGGTTGAGACCTCCAGTAGCGTATCATTGACTGCTAAACAGCCGTTGTGCAATTCAGATCGCTTCTGGACTTGGCTGTGCCGTTGTCAGGGATGAAAAAGCTGGTTAAAAACCCGGCCTCGTGTGGTCTCACTAACCCCAGTCAAAGTCCCTCCCTTTCAATTCTGTCTCTTTTTGTATTTGGTGTGACTCAGGAAATCTGCGTCTTAGGTGACGGGTAGAAATACTGATGTACAAATAAGAAAGTGTACATTCATTGATTTTTTTTTTTTTTTTTTGGTGGCCAAAAAAAAAAAGAAAGTAAAATATTGCTGCAGTATCTTGTGGTTAGCTGGAAGGACGACAGACCTTGAGTGCATACAAGTGTCTTAGTTTTTGGAGGTGAGGACAGAGGCTGGATGGTTTCCCTCCTCCAGCAGCGTGGTTTTTCTAGGAGAGCATGGCATCAGGTGTTCAGACACAGCTCTGGGAAGTGATGCTTGGATTGCACACGCATAGACTGAGGCTTTGGCTGAGTGTGCTTTGGAGCTAGTGCCAACAGCCGGGATGGTGTGACCCTGTACCGCTCCTGGGGTGGGTGGCTGCTTCCTGCCGGTCCAGGGTCTTCTGAAGTCATTACTTGATAGAATCATAGAATGGTTAGAGTTGGAAGGGACCTTAAACACCATCTAGTTCCACCCCCCTGCTGTGGGCAGGGACACCTCCCACCAGCCCAGGTTGCTCCAAGCCCCGTCCAACCTGGCCTTGAACCCCTCCAGGGATGGGGCAGCCACAGCTTCTCTGGGCAACCTGGGCCAGGGGCTCACCCCCCTCACAGCAAAGGATTCCTTCCCAATATCTCATCTAAATCTCCCCTCTTGCAGTTTAAAACCATTACTCCTTGTCCTGTTGCTTCCCAAGCATTTCTGTGGTTAATCCCCAACACAGGGGTATTGCCTTTGCCTTAGAGAAAAGGAAACTGAGGCAAAGAGAGGGAGTGTCAGAGGCTCGTTTAGAGCCCTGATGGTTAATTGTGCAATCAATTCGGTGGACCAAGCTCCTTCTAAGTTAAAAAGCTAATAGTGGAAATACTGAAGCAAGCCAAGACCAAAATGCAGAATGAAAAGTATAATACTGTAAATTATCCATACTTTTTTTTTCAAGTTCGTATACAGTGGAGATGCACACAGTTGTTTCTCAGGAATTATTTTATTTAGTTAATCCTATTAAATAAATGCTATTGCAACGTTTTCAAGGCCACTTTCCTCAACAAGCCCAGCCAAACCGCTTGGACATTGCCTTAATGCTGAATTGGCTCATGGATCACTGTGCTCTGAAGTTTGTATTAATCAGCGCTCTGCAGTCAGTGTATTGTTGCTTCATTAACCTACTTGTTTTTAAGTATCTGTAAATCACAAAGAGGAGAAGTCATGCTGCTAGCTGAGAAAGCAGCCCTGTTTGTAGCATCCCTCCTCTCTGAATCACATTTCTGGTTAGCACTTTAGGCTGGTTTTTTTCCGTCGTTGTTGTTTTTCTTACCTGTGAAATTTGTGGTGTAGCCTAGAAGGACGTTTCAGATGTGTATATCCAAAATTGCAAGTGCTGTTGCTTTTAACGTCCAGGCTCCCTGGGGGTATTTGGTTCTGGAATACATCTATTCTCCAAGTGTTATTTCACTGCTCACAGTGTCGCAGCTAAGGCCTTGTTGTTCAGGAGGTAGATTTTATTTGTCAATGAGCTGTGTCTTCCTAAAGAGGCAGGGAATTACAATAAAAATGGTTTATTTTATTTTTTAGGTGACTCATTACAGGAGTTGTTAAAGGACACTAATAAACGTTACTAATAGATTGCTACAGAGTCTGTCGGAGGATAGGAGGTTGGCGTCACTTGTACAATCTAACAGTGATTACTTATTAATATTTGTCTGGCTAACGGCGACGTCGCTCGGTGTTGCATCCTGTACTGCTGAAGAAGACTTCGAGGGGGTGGAGAGGAAGAAGAAAGGGTCATTCTCGCTGTTGAGACTGAGGTTTGTACGTTGGTGACTGCAAATCGGTGAACTCCTTTTGTGGCAGACGCTGATCGTTACCATCTTCATTTTTAATGGGTCTCGCTTTTATGTGGTGGCACCGGTAGTGTGGGGCGAAGGTGGGAGGCAGCTGGTGGCACCAGCACGGCCCCCTGTTGCATACCCAGCTCTGGAGTTAGGAGTGAGAACTCAGGAGCTGCTTTGGTTTTTCCATTATTTCTTGGAATTGCAACATCAAGATAATAGGGAGAAGTGGATGTTTTCTGTTCCGTAGCCTCTACCAAGTGTTCTGTTGGTGTTTGGCTTTTGTTGCTGTTGTCAGTGCAAGTGCTGTTGGAGACTACTGTTTAAACTTTGGCGACTCGGATTTAGGGCATGAGGCACCTACATGCAGCCGAACCCAAAACATGACTCATGGTGGTAATTTGTAATTGCAGGCACTGATTGTGCAACTTGCTTTCCTATGAAACATGGCCTATTATGCAACATGAGCTGACAAGTACATTTTTGAACGTTTTCTCTGACTACACATAAGCATCAGTTCTGAAAATTTGGAGAGCTTTCTAATTGAATGATATTGTCTAGGAGAATCAAATACATATTAACAAAATTTTTTAAACACAACAAAGAATAATTGAATGTCAATAGTATCTGATTACATTTGGTGTGAGTTTCAAAAATCAATTTTTCTTACGGATTTAAATTGCAATTGCGTTTCTATATTTGTATTTTTGTGCCTGGTGGAAAGTACCACATGCGCTATTGGCACTGCAGTGCCTGACTTCTGGATGAAGGACTTAGAAGTATATAAAGTAAATACGGATGGTTTCGGTACGGCGCCAGCCAAGTACAGTCATCGGTTTTGTTGCTGTTTACCAGCATACCCTACCTGTTGAGAAATGGAACATAATCTGTAAACACACACTTCGGGTTTTAAAGTAATCCTCCCCAAACGCCTGAAGCATGTAAAACTTTCTCTAGATTAATATTTAGACCAAATTTATTAAATGAGTACGATTTTTCTAGCGTGAAATTTTTAAAATTAATTTATCAGTCTCTTGCCTCGTGCTGCTAAAAGAGACAAAAGGGAATCTGTCTCTCCTATTTAGTTTTATTTTACAGAAATATTTTTCCATTTGTGTGAATAAATGCTCATCTGACATCATCACCATTTTCAGCCGTTCTGCAACGCCGAGCACAAAATATGAGCTGTCTTTTTTAGAAACAGTCCTTAAAAGGCTCTGTAGTGGTAAGCGACTGCCGTAACCCATTTGAACAGCTGGGCGAAGGGGTGCACCCACAGTTTTGAGCTGCCCTGGGTGAGCAGAGGCTGCCGAGCCCTGTCTTCCATGTCTTCCATGTCTTCCATGGACTCGGAGAGGAGCACAAGCGCTAGATGAGCATCCAGAAGAAGGACCTGGCTCCCTGCGGGTTGGTACCGCCGTCCTGTTGCTTTTTCCCTGCCCGCGTTACCCGTGGTAGGCTACATTAGCCCAGAGATGCTAACACTCATTATTGGACATGATGGGAAACCGAGTCCTGGCTGGTCTCCTCCTCCGCTTGGGTCTCCTCCTTGTCCCGTTTTGCCGGGTTTTTACCTCCTTGGGTGAGATCTCATCCCTCCTGGGAAACCCCGGCACATGCGTCTTCCCCACCTGTGAGCTGCAGGCAGGAGGGAGAGGTGCTTTGAAAAGGTGAATTGAGGCATTTTCTCAGCTCCCGGGTGCGTTTTGTGTTTGTTCAGATGAGAACGAGGGAGAGCTTCGCTTGTGCTTTTTAAAGGGCGGAGTGACCCAATGCAGGAACCTGTTCTGGCTTTTAACGGCCCCACTTTCCGTGTGCCCCAGATCAAACTGGGTGGTGCTGAGCCCTGGAGAAAGCCCTGAAGTCGTTTTGGGCTTTGTGCACTGGCAAAGCGATTGGTAAAACGTTCATTAACTTGTGATTAATGGCTCGGAGGGGTTTTAACAACTTACATGTTGCCTTTTGTTGTCGCTACTTAAAAATAAACAGCATCTCCCGCACCCCAAACCCTGTTGAACTGGGGACAAAATACACATCAATAGCGTGGACTCTGGCGTGGAGATGCTCTCGGCTCCTCTGCTCTGCACCAGCCCTTCCCAGGCAGCCCGAAACCCCCGCGCCGCGGAGCCGCAAAGCACCGGGGCTTCTTTTGATATATCCCTTTTCAGAAGGCGTAAGCATTGATGCGTCAAAAAGGTGACAGCTCGTCGTTAGCCCGTTTGGTCACATACGTTACGGTGGGGAATGATGTTTGATCAAGCGAAGCCCAAGACGCGGGGAAACACGCCGTAAAGCGTGCGCTTTGTTAACGCGAGACGTAGAGGTGGCTCCCTGGAATCTAATGCAAACATGGAATAGCTTCTGTTTTATCCTCATCTCGTGAAATGCGCTGAGCTGAAGTGGAAGCAGCTGCCTCCTGTGCAGAGAAAGGGAGCAGCCCCCCCTCTCCGTCCGCGTCCCCCAGCCCCTGCCTTCAATTAGCTGCTGTTTTGCCTCGGAGTGCTGCATTATGACCACTCCTACTGTCAGAGACATTAGTAAATACGCAGTACAGTAATGAATTTGTAAATACAGAGCGGGGCTAACGAGTGTCCTCAGCTCAGGAATGCAGTGGGTATACATTAAGCCAGGTGTATGGGGGGAGGAAAAAAATAAAAAGCATCTCCAGGCTGGATTTTATAATTAGGGCACATGGTGTAACTCTTTTGTTTTGCAGAAGCCAGCTTTATTAATTGATGTAGAAGGTTGCTGTGTGCTATTCATTGTTTGATTAAAATGCCTGTATAAATAATTAGGCCTCTTCTGTTTGTTTTATTTTTGCACCCAATTTGCATTTTCATACAGAATAAAAATGAATTAGCAAATGCATTTATTTTCCAAAATATTTTTTTTTTTTTAACCCGTAGCTGTTCTCCCCTGGTCACCAGCCGCTGCAATGATGACGTGACCTTTGCGCCGCGCTATTTGAGACCTCGGTAACTCCGTTCTCTTTGGAGAAGCTGTGGTCCTCCTCCCTCCTTTGTGTCTGGGCTGCAGGGGGCTGCGGGCGGGTGGGCTCAGAATCCCGCTGGAAAACAAAAATAAAGGCATATATTCAGTCAGTCCTGGAAACATCGGGTCAGCTCTGTATCTGGCGAGATGAGGTTTCAGGCAGACGTGAATTTGCACCTGTCTACTTGCAGGGCTGTGGCAGGGGGTGAAAATACTGGGTTTGTGCAGCGGCTGGAGAAACCGCTGTGTGTCTGGAACTGGGGTTGGAAAGGACCCTTTTGACAGTGCCAGGAGCTGTGCTATTTGTTATATCAGGGCCTGCCTTTCCATGTTAATATATGAAAACTCTGCGGTGCCTGCGGAGCAGTCTATAAGTCGGTAGGAAACCTTTATCTTTGGATGAAACCGCTTTGAGTTGCGAACTGGTACAGTTAATTTCTGTGCATCATTTGCTTTTTCCTCGAAAAAACTGTTGAAGGGCAACACAAAATTTGTTCATCCTTATTTCCTCCTTGTTTATCGTTATTCCTTCCTTGCTCCCTGGGCCGTGGTGGGCAGCTCCGGTCTCCGCCTGCCCCTCCGGAGCCAAGCAAAGGAGATGGCTCACGCGATGTGCTTCCGTATCTGCACAAGTGCTCTCCTCTGGGCAGAATGGCCTGAGAAGGGGAACGGTGATGCCTAGTGCTTGGCGCACCTTCAAAATGTTCTTAGCGACCTGAGGTCTGAAAACCAACATCCTAAACCTTGATCTCCTCTATTCGCCTGTTTGTAAAGACCAAAATAAGAAGCGGAAGATTGGTGTGGTCTCTTGGTTCGTCAGCAGTGCCTCGTGTGGTTGTGCGTGGCCGAGGCATCACACCCAAAATGATCCCTGCACAGAGAGCGGTTCAGGTAGAAAACGTGGAGAACTTGGTTTTTCACTTGTTTTTTCACCCCACCTCCATCTGTCCCTGGTTGCGTGAACTGTCCCACAGTGTAGGAAGAGGGTGTCAAAGTTGCTTTTCTTTGGCAGGAGGCGGAAGGTCCTCCCTCCTGGCAGGGCTCGGCCAGGAGCACATGCTTCCCGAAGTTTTTTCAGGCGTGGATCGATTGCGAGCACAGTTTAACAGCAGCTGCAACAACAAGAAGAGCGAGAGCTCGCTCTGCGCGGCTGATCCCCAGGGAGAAGGGGAGAATTGTCGCCGTAATAAGAGAGACTCAGTTAGGAGTAAGTATCTCTCCCTGAGAAACGACGAAGCAGGGGCTGTCTGGCTGAGGTAGCGATATAAAGTCCTACTCTTTGTCTCTCCGCTCTCCAGCCAGGCTTTGGTGCATCCTGCATCGTTACCTTCTCACTTTGTTGGTAACGGTGGTGGCATCTCTCTGATTGCGCCCATACAAAGGACACAGTGGAGCCAGAGCCTCCCGCCTGGAGGTCTGCGGCGCTGGTGGCACTCATGACAGTGAGTCACTTTGCAATTGCGCTGCTGTGATTTACACCTCCGGTTTGTGCCCTGGCTCTGCCGGGGGAGCGGGTTGATTTGTGGCCGGAGTGGTTGCCGACTCAGTACAGCGCATCCTTTGCTGACGTCTTTTTCTCACCTTTCCTCGTCCTTTTCAGCCCTTCTCCTCATCCTCCTTGCTTCATCCACCCTTCTGTGGTTGGTTTTGTCCCCTATGCGGTGGGACATTGTCTGATGTGAACGTGACCACGGCTGGCAGCCCTGTGACCGCGCCTGGGAGAGGTGATAACTCAATCCTCCTGCCAGCGAGGGTGATTTCAACTGAAAAAAGACCTTGTTGCCTTCGAGTTGAGCTTTGCTGTCCATCGATAGTTTGCTTGCCCGTGTTGCAGAATTGTAGTATGCCCACAAAACCCAGCAGAAACAGAGGCTTGCAGAGCGTTGGCTGAGCTCTGCACATCTCTCCCATGCTCGAGGAGATGCCGCAGTATTTTCTCCCCTCCTCAGTGCTAAAAACTTGTGTTTATTTGCTTGAATTTGCTCGTTGCATACTGAGAAGTCCTTGGAGGAGTCTGTTAGCGGGGTGTTGGTCAGGCTGTGAGCTGCAGAGAGCTGGGGAGGGGATCGGGGGGATCTCTGGGCCCCGGCTGCAGCCCCAGCCTGCTGGGAGCCAGGCTTGGGAGCTGCCCTCATGCTGGTGGGAAAGATCGGTGACGTTCAGTTATAACTATTATGTAATTTTGGGTGGTTTTAATTTGCAATATTATTCTAGTAAAATTATAATTTGGAACAAAGGCAGTATTTTTTTTTTCCCTGACCTAAATGCTGCATCCTTATTTATTCTTTTTGCCTTCACTGCCAACCGCAGAGTTAGTCAATGGGTGGAATTTTTTGCAAGAAATTCAGGCTTTTCAATTTAAAAAAAAAGTTGAGAACGCGGCATAAAAAACTATGCATGTGTCAGTGAGCAAGCTGTAATGTACCAGCCAAATCAAAATGATCCCACCCTCATGTTTTCCTATCGTTGACATCAAACCAGCCGTAGGGAGCCAGCCCAGCAGACGGGCTCCAGCAGAGGCCAGCCAAACTGCCGGGGAAGCGTGCGTAATGTCACGCCCAGTGATATAATTTTAGGCCGTATCTACTGGCTGAAGGGCTGGAAGCTTGGACATCCATGTCTAACTCATTATTCTGCACTCTTTGGTAAATCACTTAATGCCCATCCACAAAATGAAGTGAGTTGTACTACCCTACTACAGCCTGGAGAAGAGAAGTCTCCAGGGAGACCTTCCAGCCCCTTCCAGTCCCTAAAGGGGCTCCAGGAAAGCTGGGGAGGGACTCTGGATCATGGAGGGGAGCCATAGGATGAGGGGGAATGGTTTTAAACTGAAAGAGGGGAGATTCAGATGAGATCTGGGGAAGAAATCCTTTGCTGTGAGGGGGGTGAGCCCCTGGCCCAGGTTGCCCAGAGAAGCTGTGGCTGCCCCATCCCTGGAGGGGTTCAAGGCCAGGTTGGACGGGGCTTGGAGCAACCTGGGCTGGTGGGAGGTGTCCCTGCCCAGGGCAGGGGGTGGCACTGGGTGGCCTTTAAGGTCCCTTCCAACCCAAACCATTCTATGATTCTATGGTGTGATTTGGGGATTGAAGGTTTAAAGTTGTGTATAGTGTGCTTTAACATCCTCATGCTCAAAAATTTCTATAAATATGTTCAATGGTATGTGCCAGGTGCATGTCCATTGTTATACATATGCATACTTCACGTAAAAATGCACATGATGAATAAAATGTTACAGCTTTACTGTGTATGTCTTACTATTTTTAAAAACTTCCTGAATAAATAACTTTGATGGCAAAAACTTTCTTGCTGAGAGGGAGACCACCTGGAAAGTCTGAGTAAAATATTGTCCTTGCAAGTTCAATAGCAAGGAAATGTTTATCTGTTTAAAAGAAAAATTATAATATTTTCTGTGGGTTTTTTAAAAAAGTCTGAAGTATAAAACTTGAAACTGTCCAAATCTCTATTTTCATTTAAAACTGGCCTCCGGTTTACTTTGCTGTAAGCAGGGAACAAATTGCTGTAGCGCAGTGATGGGTTTCAGGCCATTGGAGTACGCAGAGTAACTCCCCCTTTTTTGGACCAAATTACACTTTTCCTGCCTTTACACCTGAAAATATTACAATTTGCTATTGCAGAAATAGAAGATGATGGAGGCTTGCTCTGTGTAGAGTTTATGTTTTTTGGTGGTTTTTTTTTTGTTTGTTTGTTTGTTTTTTAAGAAATAAGGATTATGTTTGTTCTAAGGAAATTTTAGATGAAGAAGTGTACCTTGTCTGTCATTGCCTTCATGCCAGTAACGTGCCGAATGTCTAGCGAGGGTTTGAGTTGCTGCCTGGTGCTTCCACCCTCCGTGGTGTGGCGTTCCTGGCTCCGGGTTGTGCTGGCGGAGTAGGTGCCCGCAAACAAGTGTTTCACGTGTTGTCCTGGGATCACGCAAAGCACTGAGGAAGAAGCCGGGGGAACTGAACAATGTCTTTCAATCCTGTTCCGTGTTTTTTTAGATGCTTTTTAGACGCTTTTAGACGATTCTGAGGCTGCCACCGTACAGGGCTTCCCCCCACCCCCAGCTCTCTAATCCCATCCCTTCACAATAGAGAGGACAAACCCTGGAGAAGTTCAAATCCAGAGCTACACTGGGCGGTTGGAGCCATCTCTGATGCAGACAGTAGATGGCTAATAGATCTCTGGGCTGGGCCCGTGTGATGCAGCTCAGCGGGAAATCGTAGGGGTAAAGAGTTTGAGTTGGTTGGAAAGATGCTTGTTAATTTTATTCCTTGTCATTTCAGACACGGTTCTGCCATAGTCTTTATGATCTTTAGCCGTGCATTAATCTCGGCTCTGCTGAGTTTCACACCACTGCTCTTCCACCATTATAGTGCAAGGTTTCTGTGCATTCCAATTGGAAATAAATTTCTTTATTACACATTCTTTGACCTTGGCATGTTTGTAACCCTTGTGATTGTTAGAGGGGAAAAAGGAGGACTTCTGGGAATAATTGCCTTGTTTGTTCTTTATCTCTGAAGCATTGATACCTGCAGTTCTGTGCTGAGATAATTAAATCTTAGAATCACAATCGCACTGAGAGAATATCTCTGTTTCTGCAGGCAACGTTCTATTTTTTCTGTGGGTATAAAAGTGCATTTTCCATTTGCAAACTCTCTGCAGTGACTTTTGGAAAATGGCTATGCCTAAGGTCCAGCTGGACCCGCTTTGCTTTGAGATAGGAGTTCTGTGAAATAGATGCTCAAGTCACCTTTAAAAATAATCATACGAGAAACACGTGCACAAGAGAGTAGTCAGGAATCAGGTGGTGCTTCTTGGTATCCATAGCGAAAACAATTTTAGAAACCACTCCTCTCATAAATGCTGCATTTTTGGGATGGCTCTCCTTGTATTCCCTATTGCCAAGTGCCTTGGCATGAGAGCAGCTTTCCTCAAAAATTAATCCGTGCCTGCTGTCTTTTGCCGATGGGGTGACAGCGCTGTTGTAAGCGGAGCTGGTGAAGCTCCACAAGAAATCTAGGGGGGAAAAAATATTAAGAGCTCAGAAAGAAAACGTTCAGGCATTTGGAAGAAAAAATATTGATCAAACAAAACGGCCTCTTGCCGCGGCAGCTGGGGTTACGTCGGGTGCGAGTGGCTGCGCAGCCCCGACGTCGCGCTCCTCCTGCCCCGCGCCGGGTCGCTCCGTCTGGAGAGCATCCTTGCATGGCTCTGCTTCGGATTTGGGCCTGGCTGCTCTTTTGTGGCTTTGCTGGCAATCTTCTCGAGTAGGAGAGTGGAGCCGGAGTCACCTTCCTCCTATTTGAACTTGCACAAAGGTGGTGTTTGGTTTTTTAAAACAAATTTTGCCCCCAGTGTAAGAGTAGGTTTACATGGGAGCCAGTACGATTTTTAAAAGAACGTGTTTTCTCTTCTCTCTCCTTTCCCTAAGGACACAGTAGGATATTCTTTCACTGTAATCCAAGTCATTTCAACATCTTGTTTTCTAGCACCGACAGTTTGTACAGAGAAACGTGGTTCTGCTGCGCAGAATATTTAGAAAAAAATAAAACAAAAGCGGAGAGTCTTGTTAGCAGCTGGGATAGGCTTCTTGTACCTGTTGTCAGGACATGGGCCGTGTCCGCATGGAGACACGAGCCCGTCTGTGGGCAAGAGGCCGGCCTCGGGAGACAAGGGCTGGCTGGTAGCATAGGTGGTGTCACCCCAGAGAGAGCGTGAGGAGCCGGTACCCTCACAGCGGGACTCGGCCGAGGGTGGGAGCATCAGCGGGGGACGCTCTGCGGGTACCCGTGCTGAAGGTGCAGCAGAGATCCCAGGTCTGGTGACAGAAAAGCCCTGCAAAATCCTCCCTTCCATAGGCGGAGGGTCTGTAGTGTCCTGAAGCAATGCTGGACAGAAGGATGTGCTACGGTGAGGTGCCTTTTTCAGCTCAGTAATGTCTCGGGTGTAACGTTTGTGACTGGACATTGTTCTGGGAGGTGAAGCATTAGGCAGGGACAATATCCAAAGAGGGCATGGGACCTTCTGAAGGTCTGCAGAGATGCTTCTGGAGTGAGGAGATGGCGTCTCAGTGGCAGGGGAAGGATTGTCCTGTACCATTGACAGCAGACATAGCCCCGGAGCGCGCTGGGGGCCCGGTTTGTGAGCTGTGTGTGGGCAAACGGGAACACCGCTTCGGGTTCACCTCAGCCTTGGACTTCATTCTGGGTGCAACATGGGAGGAAATTAGAGCCTTTGTAGAGAGACTAATTTGACACGGACACAGTAGCAGAAAGCGTGGTGGGGCAGAATACCTTGCAGGAAAGAGCGCGAGCGAGATGTGTTTCTGTTTGCTTCCCTGAAAAATGCTAAAACCCCGTCTGCTGAAGATACGTTATGAATCTGGAGGTCTGAAGGCGTTGTGCTGAAGGCTCTTCCAAATTAGCTCGGCTGAAAGAACCTGCCCTGGACTTGAGGGCTGGAGGAGAAGTCGGGGATGCTAATTGCATCGCTTACCTGCCTGGCGCTGGCTGCAGAGATGGATGCAGTTCAACCAGGCTCATCTAACCCGCAAAACCCCTCACACTCAGGATAGCAACCTCTTAAGCGTGATCATCTCATGTGGTGTTACCTTCCCAGCAAAAGGTAATAGAGGTCTATTCTCATCTCAGCATTAAGTTCACATTAGCCGAAGGATTAATGGAGGAATATTTCCTCCGAAGGCTCCCTGGGTTTTCCTGCCAACCACAGCACTTGCTTCGTGCTGGCTCTGTCTTTATGTTGGGGGATGCTTTAGTAGAAATTCAATGGTTTTAGCTGCAAATTATCGCACGGTATCACAATATAGCTACCAAAATCCTGTTCTTTTTCATAAGGACTTTCTTCTCTGCTGTATTGCTCTCTCTCCCGTGTATATTGAGTTTCCAGGGATGTTCTTTGCAGGCTGCGGTGTGGGACAGTCCTCCAGGCAGGCGTGCTGCAGGGAGCAGCGAGGTAGGGTTTTCAGTTGACCGTTCTCTATCGGGTACTAAATGCTTTCCTCTGGGAAGCTTTCACAGCTTTGCATCCGTGGTGATTGACGTATCTGTGTCTGCTTTATTGCAACTTCTGGGCCGCGTTTTCCAGAGGAGAACACTGTTCCCCTTAAATTTGAAGGTGTGAAACATGCTGCTTGGCTCAGGCTCGCTGTAAATCTGGCCTCTGCAAGCAACAAACATTGACATTTTCACATTGTGAAAGCTTGCCATCCCTCCTTGTAGTGTTTTTGGGAGGGAAGAATTGATTAAAAAGTTGGTGTCCTTATTGTGAGCTACCAGAGGGACTGCGGCATTCGAGCTGCGAAAGGTGGACACGGGACTATTGCAGTGGTGTGAGGCTGGGAGGAATCCTCTAGATAAAAAGGTAATTCTGTGGAAAACCGCAACAGGACCGAAAATGTATTCGATCCTATTCCTCTGCCTGAGTAAACAGGGTATCAGGAGCTGGAGATGCTGGTTGCCAGATTTTCAGTCGGATGCTGGAAGGGATGCTAGAAGGGAGCCGTGGTGTTTGCTGAAGGACGTTGAGCCCTGCCTTTGTCATGGTAATGCGGCGGTGGCTGGGCAGCACCCTGCCACCCCCACAGCTCCCGCCTGCTCCTGCAGCCTCTCCCAGAAGGACAGAGAGACAGACAGAGAGACGGGCCGCCGAACCTGCGCTTGACCCAGCCTGGAGCACATCAATAAGCCATAAACACTGCGGATAGCCAGGAGGGAGCCATTAGATGACCCATCTTGCAGATTTTTCTTCTTTTCCAGTTTAACCTTTTGTTGAAGTTCCTAGGAATACGAAAAAGGGAAAGAGCTTAGAGAGAAATAAAGGGGTGTATTACGGCGTGGGACGGGCGTTGGGGACCACGGGCTCCGTGCCTGTCTGCGGCTCGGCTCGGTCCGGGACTCCGCTTCTCGGGTTTGCAGGCTGGATGAGGAAGTTGTGTCTGCCATCCTTTAGGAAGGAGAAATATATCTCGTGTTAACATTGCTCTATGGCTGCCGAAACGCACCCCAAGGACAGCCTGGCAGCGCAGTGTGCTGAGGGAAAGGTATTGCCTGGCTGCGAATTGCTGCTGGAGCAGAGAGGGGAGGGCTACAGTGGGCTTTCTTGGTGTGGGTCTTCCTTTGGAGTTGGGCGTTTTGTTCTGTTTTGTTTTTTTTCCCTGCTCACCGCTCTGACAGACTCTGCTTTAAGGAAAATCCCATGTTTTAGTCCTTCAGATAACAACCTGCGAGATGGGGCACAGCTACCAAATGTCGGCCTGACTTTAACGACAGCAGTCATTAAAAGATGCTGTAGGCTTGCATCTGGCTTAATGTAATTTTTTAATTATCTTCTTTCAATATAACGTTGACTTCCGTTAGCTGGTAAGCTGTGTGGTAAGTCGAAGAGGAGCAATGTCTTGGTATTGAACGTTTCCTGATGCAGAGGCTTAATTTGACCCGGCAGGATCTCCTTGGGCAACCTCTGATTGACTTGAAGACAGCGTTTGCTGGAGAAAGGTCGGTGGCACTGGCAGGGAGGTGTGAGAGCCGTTTAGGTTATTTAAAGCAGCATCAGTTGGACACGGTGATAAATAGCTGAAATGCATCAACTTTCATTACCTCTTCATGCACGTGGCCTAACACGGGTGGGGGTTTCCCCTCTTTTGGCTGCTTTTGCAGCGTTTGTTACCATTAGAGACCCACTGCAGTTTGGGGAGACCAAGTGAGGACAGGATTGAGTCCTTTAGTTTTCGTCTGGTTTGGGGGAGCCATGCATATATGCCTTTCCTTTTTTTTTTTTTTTTTTTTAAAAATTGGTCCAGATCCGTATAAGGTGCTTACATGAAAGCCCCCGACTGGATTTTGTACCAGTATATAAAGCAAGAGGAGAAGCAGACGCCAGCAATCACAGAGAGGAGTTCCCAGCCCCGCTCCTGGTCGCTGTGCGATTATCCGAGCTGTATATTTATTACGAATTTGTCCAGTCTAGTCTGGTTTTCTTGCACTGGCACGTTTACAGCATCCCTCGAGATTAACTGTGCATCCTAATAGGGCAAGAAGATTTTCATCTTAAGTTTTCTTTTTTTAGTAATTTCATTCCATTTTTCCTCCTAATAGCCCCCCATGCTGGTTTTTCTGCTTGATGTTTACACCTTTCAAACACATATAGATATACATCTTGTCCGACTAAGCTAGGCTCTTGCTTAGAGCTGGACGTATTCAAATCTTTTGATCTTCCCTTCGAAATTTTTCCCCTTCAAACCCTTAAACATTTTTGTTGTTTTCTTTGTACTCTGTTCAATTTGTCAATGTCTTTCTGGTAATGAGGTGTCCAGAAGTGAATACATTATTCCATTTATGGATTAATTACATCTGTAGAGAGAGGAGGCTGGAACATCCTGCTATGTGAGACGTGTTTCTGGGGTTTCTGTCTCTGGAACTAAGCTGTCTTTTTAGCTGCCGCGTCCTTCTGCAGTTCCAGCTCGAGCTGCCTGCCCTCGGCCTTTCCAGGGCCCCGTTGGGATGGATGCGTGTTTCTCTCCTGGAGCATGGCTGTGTTTTGGGATGATACGTCTTTTCGGCATCAGTTTTTTTAGTTTTTCCAGACAGAAAAATCTCCTTATGATTTTTTTTCCGTCTTCTTTCAGATCTGGCAGGTTTGGGAGGGCCTCCTGAAGAGGACGGGGAAGTTGCTTCTCTGGGTGATATTGACAAGGTCCAGAGAGAAGACAGGCACCTTTCTTAATTTAAGATGTCCCAGTCAATCAAAGCGATACTTTCTTTGCTTGTATTTATTTTTCCTGTCAAGTCCTGCAATGCCTTTCGGTGCATAATAGGTGAAATTTAATAAGCCATATTCTTCCCTCTTCCAGGTTGTTAACAAAGCTGTTCAGCTTAAATCAAACACAGATCCATGGGATACCTCGGCAGTTTCCTCCAACTCTTGTGTTGTGTGAGTCTCTAATCAGCTTTTAGATGTCTAAATACATTGTGGTTCGAAGTGATGTGAATCTGTTTGGGGTCAAATTTGTGTCGCATGGAGTGGAGTCCACGGGCAGGGGTCCCCTGGTTGTCAGTGACCGTTGGGTCTGGTCTCGGGGGCAAAAAAGGCGTTTTCAGTTGGCCCAGAGTCTTGCAGGTGCTAAATCCTAATCCCTTCTAAAGCAGGGAGAATTGAGGCTACTCGGATTTTTGTAGGACTCTGGCTTTTAATTTCAGGACTGACTCTAGAAAATGCTACCCTAATCCATGTGGCATTTCCTTTCTTTTCATTAAATAAATAATTTGTGCTAACAAACCAACTGTGCATAACAAGAGGTGTTCTCTGCGAATCTGTACTTCTTGCAGCTTGCTGAGCTGCTGTCTGCAACAGAGAGTTTTTTCTTAATGTTCCCCCCCCCCCCACCCCCCCCCCAGTTCTTTTGCTAGGAATAGAAGTTAATTGCATCCATCCGTTTAAGCAATTTCCAGAATTAGGTATTAGACTTATGTTTTGAAGGAATTTGCTGAATTTCCCTTTTAAAAAATAATTCTTCACAAATAACAACACTTGATTTCTTTGGTTAATTGCACAGATTGAGTGATTTGGCACATGTCTGCGTTTTCCAGATACTCCCTTTTTCTCTCCTTCGGTGGTAGCTATTTTTATAAACTCGCCATCGCTCTCCGATAGCGCAGGCATCTTTTCTTAATTACTTTTGAAGACAAATTTAATAAAGGAATTCCCTTTCTTAGCCATATTTGAATCATTCTTTTTATCTTATATTACATTAATTCCCCTACTTCTTAACCAGGTTTTCATTTGTATGTTTATAAATAAGTCCTCCCTCTTTCCTTAATCCCTTTGTCTAGCATTAACTCATACTGTAGTTTATTGTTAACGTTTAATTGACTCTGTAGGAATTAAGTGTCCGTGTGCTTGCTCTCATCCTTGTTCACAGTCCTGTTCTTCTTCATACCTCAGCTCTTATGAAGACATATCAAATACTTAAATGCGTAGGGTTTGGGGTTTTTTTTTTCTGCTTGTAGGGATTTTTGGATTTTTTGTTGTTGTTGTTTTTCTGGTTTTGCGTTAGAAGTTTTATTTTAATTGTGGTACTCTTCCGAAGTTGCCAACTGGCACGTTTTCAGCACAGGGGGAATTTATGGAACCCGTTGCGTTGGCTTCATGGGTGCTGGAGGTGCCCGATCTGGAAAGACACTGAGAAAGTCTTACAGAAACGGAGCTGAAGTTTCCTCTATGGCTTTACATTACGAAGGCAGCAAATAGCCTGATTTACCTGAATTGACATAGTTTGTGGCTGGGGGTCCCAAAATTTAGTAAGCCTGTGATGAAAAGATAAGATCCAATTGAAGTCTCTAACGGCCGGAATGCAAAATTACATCCTAGATAAATTCAGGCTAACTTGGAACTGTCCTTAGCCACTTAAAATCCTCCGCGATGGATTGGTCTGGGAGGTTTTGGTTTGTTTGGTTTTTTTTACTTCTCATTATTTTTCAATCCACCTTTGGATTTGCAGCGAAAGGCTACCGCCTCTTTCCGTTGATTTTTTCGGTGCTGGTAACTCAACACAATAATTTAGTCAACCTGATCTTCCCTGTTGAATTTCAGCTTATTGGCATTATAATTAATTTTGACATGTAACACCACCCCTCCAACTTTCACTCCCAAATCTATTAATGTGTAATGATGAAAAGTATGCGCTATGCATAATATTGTTTGGGAGTTACAGATCTTACATCCTTGTTGTCTGAGAGTAGAGGAGTATAAACGCGTTAACTCCTGCTTGCCGTAGCTTCCTGGCGACTGAAAATGAGCTGAAGTTTCTTACTTTGTGACGACAATTTATCTTAGCCTAAACTGGGAAGTTGGCGATGTATTTTATTAAGACTAAAGCTCAAGTATTTCAGTTTGGTGTCTTTGCACTGTGCTTTCTAATGTGCTAATTATAAAATACTGGACTGCATTACATCGCATCCAGCCTCGCTGCTTCATTATTTATAGGACTGCAGCTTCTTTTGCTTGGTTTTCATCAGCTTACAAAATTTGATGGAGGCTATCGGTGGCAAAAAAACCCACCAAACCCCCCTAAAACCCACTGCACACCTTTGTTACAAAGGCCATTGGCGATTGCATCACTGGCATGTAGTTAGACTTCATTTTCCTTCTGTACTTAGTAAAACTCCAGAAGGAATGCCCATGAGGAATTAAGCTATAAAGACTCCAGCGGAGGAAGTACGGTAAAAGCAATTAGCAGAAGTTTAACAAAGTGGATGAAAATCAGATCTCATCTCCGACCCGGTGCTCTGCCGTCCCGGTGGTGGTGTTTCCAGGAGGAAACGCCTGGTGCTGTCAGCACGCGGGACTCTATCCTGGCTCCGGAGTCTTGGGAACAGGTGAGTCCTGCAGCCCCAAGAGCTGGTGGAAATTCTAGGAAATGCACGTTTTCACAACCAAGAGTCTTTTTGTTGGTTTTGGGTTTGTTATGTTAACTGTCATGACAGTGTGTTTGATAGAGATGCCAATTCCTGACTGTCCTTGGGTTTCGGTTTGAGTTTTTTTTGGTGTTTTGGTTTTTTTTTTTGGTTCCCTCCCCCTCTCCTTTTTTCTGATTAAAGGCAAAGGAAACTGGGCAGATTGTCCTGCTTGGGGAGCAAAACCCAACAGCTGGTGTGGTTTTAGATCAGGATGGGAGAAAGCAAGAGTAAACGAGTGCTTGGAGAGAGAGAGAGCAAACATCTAGGGGAAAATCCCTTTCACTTTATTCTGCAAACAAAATGGAAGTGTTAGCAAAAGCAGAGTTGTCGGATCCACTGAGGGTTGGGGTGATGGGCTTAATGTTTTTCAAAATAACCATTCAGAGGGTGCCCTCTTCCTGGTGTGCAAGTGAAGTATCGCTCCAGCATCGATGCTCCCTGAAGGATGGTGAGATGGAGGAGACACTCGTTATTTCTGTAACAGCAATATAATATAACCTGTCTATTGTTATCAGCAGATACTGAACTGGAACGCTCTTTGAAAGGAAACTGAGAATGAAAAGGACCAAGATGCAGCAAAATGCTTTGGCTCTGCTAAGTTTGGTGTGCCAGAGCCCGACCGGCCCTGGGGAGGAGGATGGGGAGCTGTGGGAGGGGGCTGCATCCTAGAATCATGGAATGGTTGTTTGGGTGGGAAGGGACCTTAAAGCCCACCCAGTGCCACCCCCTGCCCTGGGCAGGGACACCTCCCACCAGCCCAGGTTGCTCCAAGCCCCGTCCAACCTGGCCTTGAACCCCTCCAGGGATGGGGCAGCCACAGCTTCTCTGGGTAAACCCAGAGGAGCCCTTGGGAAGGGACGGCCAAGAAGCAAAGCCTGGAAGCTGAGCAGGGACCCGCTCGGGTGGGTCATCTCCCACTCCTGCCGTGGAGGCATGGGTGCTGGGGGCTGCAGGAGATGATGGATTTAAGCTGCTGGTGATTAGAGGACTTGGCCAAGATGGGGAGAGCCATGCGGAGATCTCTGCTGGTGGGATTGTTCCTGGGGTGCAATGGGCTGAGGCCCGTCAGTTTGTGACAGCTCTGTGGAAGACCAAGAGCCTTAAGTTGTTGTAGAGCTCCTACTCCCCAAATATCAGTGGGGAGCTGGGCACCAGGCTGCCCTGGACCTGCCCAGTGGTGTGGCACTAAGGTGACTTTAAGAAACAACTGGTAGGAGGAGGGAGTTGTGGAGGTAAAGGGATGTCTTTGCACAACCTTGGAGCTTGAGCAGTCATAGTTCATAGTCATCCTTCTTTGCTGTGCCAGCGCACGGGGTGGGTGCCGCTGCGTGGTGTACTGTGCTGGGAGCCTGGTCCGGCTGCAGGATACCCCAGGAGGGCAGGCGGAGCAGCCGGCAGCTGGCACTGCTGCCAAAATCGTGCTTGAACTGTGCCACGGGGCTTGGCAGGTCTGGCCAAACTGGGGAGGGCTTCCAGGTGGGGTGAAGGAACGGGCAAAGCTGGGCTTTTCCAAAGCACTCAAACAAATGCAGAAGCTCAGAAACAAATTTAATGTTTGAAGTACGCTGGCTTTTGGCAGATGCTCAGAAGAGTGAGGTTTAGTAGCGAAGCCTTGTTCACAAAGCGCCGTCATGTTTCCTCCTGGCCGTAGTGATTGGGATCAGCCAAGGCATGGAAACATCTCCAGGTACCGCCCCTGCTGCTCAAAACAACCTGCTGTGTCCTCTGCCAGGGACAAGGAACCACTGCACTTCCCGCACAGCCTCGGGTTTAAACATTAACAGGGATGCAACTGCTTATCATCCCAATTTCTGCCACAAATCCTCAAAACTTCCTGCCTTCTTCCCCTGGTTGTCCTGGATTGCCAGTGAGGACCAAAGCAGGGAAGCGAATTCTTCACTTTATCTAAAACTGGGCACAAAATCTGGGCACAATACGCAATGAAGTTGTTGAGCGTGCGACCAGGCAGCTCAATGTATTTTTAGTGTTTTGCTAACCTGAAAGGATGGTCATCTTAAATGGCTTTCCTGCCCTAAAGCTCTTTATCATATTATCAATTAATTTTAAAGCTTGATTCCTTACATTGATGGATATTAAGAAGCTCTGCAGCATTAAATAACAACCTCCTCCATCTTCCTCCTCTCATCCAGCCTGGCTATTGAAGCAGCTCAGCGGTTTATTCCTGTTTTATTTGAGAATACCTGGGCACAAAGGGAAGGTAAATGTTGCCCGGGATCTCGGTTTATCCACCGTAACCGGGAGCATCGGCAGGTCCCGCACGCGTGGGAGCCAGCGCTCCGTGCTCTCCCTGCGAACTTCGGAGCCGAAAAACCATTTTCAAAACGATTCCAAATTTTCTCTGCCACTGAGAAATGATTTTCAAACCTGCACCTTCTGGCAGACGTCAGGGCGCTCAGCCTGGCTGGGAGCTGCTGCTTTTGAGCGGCTTTTCTCCAAAAACTCCTGTATTATGGTATTGTGAGTTTAATGTAAAGGTTTCAGGTATCTCTGAAGAGAAATTAAGAGAATGTCAAAGGTAAAACTAAACAAAAGGGCAGACACAAAAAGGCTGTAAATGAGGTGGAAATTGCAGGCAAACAGACAATAGAAGAAAGTTTAAGTAGCAATTTGTTCTCTTTTGCACAAGGAAATGCACTTCATTTAAAAAAAAAAATAATCGTACAGGAAGCTGCACTTCTAAATACAGAACTAAATATACCCTGGAAAAACTGAAACTGGTTATTGTGCAGCCCCCCCAAAACGTGCGTACAGGAAAACAAAAGTGAGTATTGATTGACAGAGTTAATCTTTTCTTAATAAATGTTTTATTTAAATATTCATTTTTCTCATTTGCATAACTTTTTTTGCTTCAGGCCATCTCTCGGTACTTTACCTTTTTCCTGGGTCCTCATCCGTGAGCAGCGGTGGGCCGGGATCTCAGGGGTGTCCTGGGTCTGTGGCAACCAGTGGCTCCCAGAAGGGTTCCATCCCGCAGGCGCGGAAGCTGGGAATGTCATTTAGTTCTCAGTGGAAGATCATTTTCTTCTCGAAATAATAGCCTACCATTTTTTGTATAACTTCATTTGATATAAAAGCAACAGGACTAAAAACCGGCGAGGTGAGTGCTGCTGCTGTATGTTGGAGCTTCTTGATGGTGATAGAGAGGTAGAGATGGATGCAAGTTGAGGCAGCATTTCCAAAGCGTTTCTCATGGTTTTCCAGAGGAAAAAGAAAGGAGGAGTGTCTTTTTTTGCTGGCTGTACCAACCTGATCATGCAAGTTCTCTTCTGGTTGTTAAATTCTGGAATTAGCCTGGAGACCCTTGCTGGAGCCGAGGTGGGTCATCTCTGTCACCTGGTGGCATGCCTACTGTCTCACTATGGCAGGCTGCTCGAAGCCTCGTGATTTAGCTCAGCGCCAACAGAAATCCACCTAAATCGGTAATTATTCAAGTGTGGCTAAGGTGGTTGCTTTTTATGCAAAGAATGTGGCACTTGGGCCACAGCAACCCCATGCATCGCTACAGGCGGGGGGAAGCGTGGCTGGAGAGCTGCCTGGCAGAAAAGGACCTGGGGGTTCTCATTGACAAGCGGCTGAACATGAGCCAGCAGTGTGCCCAGGTGGCCAAGAAAGCCAGTGGCATCCTGGCTTGTATTAGGAATAGTGTGACCAGCAGAAGGAGGGAGGTGATTGTCCCCCTGTGCTCAGCACTGGTGAGGCCCCACCTTGAGTATTGTGTCCAGTTCTGGGCACCTCAATACAAGAGGGATCTCGAGGTGCTGGAGCGAGGGCAGAGGAGGGCAACGGAGCTGGTGAAGGGCCTGGAGAATAAATCTGATGAGGAGCGATTGAAGGAGCTGGGACTGTTTAGTTTGAGGAAGAGGAGGCTGAGGGGAGACCTCGTCACTCCCTACAACTACTTGAAAGGACATTGTAGAGAGGTTGGTGCTGGTCTCTTCTCACAGGTAATTAGCGATAGAACAAGAGGGAATGGGTTAAAGCTGCAGCAGGGGAGGTTTAGGCTGGACATTAGGAAAAAATTCTTCCCAGAAAGAGTGGTCAGACACTGGAATAGGCTGCCCAGGGAGGTGGTGGAGTCACCATCCCTGAATGTGTTTCAGACTCGTTTAGATGTGGTGTTGGGGGATGTGGTGTAGGGGAGAACTTTGTAGAGTGGAGTTGATGGTTGGACTCGATGATCCCAAGGGTCTCTTCCAACCTAAATGATTCTATGATTCTATGAATTGCTGGATTAGATGAAATACCCATCAAAACCGCAGCTGTGGGTTATCTGGAGGGTGTTACTAATGAAGGGATGTTTGTATTTGGTTCACACACCGGTGGGAGAAGAAGGAAAACTTCTTCCTTCCTTTTTCCCCTTCTTCATCCCTAGCTGAGTCACGCCAGGACAGGTCCCATCCTCCTGGGGACAGGCTCTGGTGGGACCTGCCTGCTCACTGGCAGGGCTCGCAAAGCCGCCGTGCTTGGGAGACCTGTCCCTGCGGAGCCTGGTGGTCTCTTTCCCTGGGGTGGCAGCAGAGCTACCGTGGTGGTGGGATACCCTGCTTCGGCCAGTGGAGGAGCAAGGAGGACTTTTCCACATGGGTTAGGAGGATGCTCGGCCAGCAATCCCTGGTGCCCACCTCTGCAGCATGCTGCGGTGGAGGCTTCGAGCGCCCACCAAATAAAAGAGAATGCGTTGACGAGTGAAGAACGTCACCCGTTTTCTTTCAGGTGTCTCGGATCTGGGCTTGGCCCAGGGACTTGCCAGGTTTTGCATCCCAGGGGCACGGCGTGGATCTGCCGCTGCCTCCCCACCAATGCCTGCATGTGCCCTTCTCTACGTGAACTTCTTTAATCTCGCTCTTCTCAGTGGGAAATTTGTGACTGCTTCCTTGCTCCCAGCTCTAAAAAATTCATCGGGATAATGTCTGTGGCATGAGGGCTTCCTCCCCCCCTCCCATTTCCGTGGCTCCAAACCTCCCTAAATGTGTCCCTGGGAAAAGTCCTCGTCTTTCCACGGGGACTTTGTAGAATAGATTTTGTAGGGCTGGGGAATGCTGATGGATGTAGAATTTTTCCATGTAGTAGCACAGAGATCTTCTTGATTTTGGTGAGAAATAAGTAGCATAACCAAGGCTAACTTTTGCATGGGAAAACGCCAATATCCTCCCTCTAAAGGAAAACAAAATTAAAAAAAAAGCCCCAAACTCCACCTCATCTGCGTAAATACATGAGCTTGAATATCCACAATTTCTTACGTGCCTGTGTAAAGCTTCAGGTGTTCTTTAAAGCTCAGATTGCTTTTTCATATGCGAATTAGTGATATGATTTCTGTACTGCTTGTAAGGAATGATGCAAAATTTTTTTAAAGGATCTAATGCGTCCTGGGTTGTCTGCATCACACGACGTCTCTGCGCTGCGTGGTACGCATCGGCCCCTGTTAAGTATGTCTGCGTTTTTCTTCAAAAGATGCTGTGCCCATCAAAGATACTTACTATAAATGATTCTGAACGTGTGGATTTTTTTTCTTTACAGCTATATCTGCACATCCAGGATATTAAAGGGAATGTGTTTCCCTTGAAGGAGGTAGTTTGTATGTTGGAGTTCTTAGGACATCTGCAGACCCCATTTGTTTTATCTCAGTTTATCTTATTTTACCCAGTTGTGGTTTGTTGTTTTGTGGTGTTTTGTTTGGTTGGTTTTTTTTAATGACATTTAAGGCTAAAACAATGTATAGAACCGGAATAATGCAAAGCTGAATCCCGGGTGGCGGTAAATACGTGGAGGAGACAGGATCTCATGTTGGTTTTGCTAAAATAGCCCTTCCATGCTGAGCCCATCACTGGACGATGCTACCTGAGAAGCCGTGGCTCGCCCAGATGCTGCCGTTTCTTCTCCAGATGAAAATCCTATTTTGTTATTGATGTGAGGATAAAGAGCAGATGCATACAGTAAAATACAGCTTATTAAACTGTGGTTTTGATTGGTTAATTACTTTCTCCGCATTAATAGAGGATCAGGGCTGCAACTGTCGTTTTGTGAATACAGCAGGTTCTTTTCTGCTGCTGTAGAAGTGACTCAGTACAGTTCCTGCTTTGATTTACAAAATTGGATTTTAATCTCTTTGAAACCATTATGCTAAATCAATTTTTAACATAGCAGAGCATGGAGGTACAAAGCCCCTCTTGTTCTCTAGTTGCTAACTCTTTGGATGAGTGAGCACCACATAAACAAGACTTAAACGGCATCTATGTGGAAGAGCTTTGCCGGTACGGAAATACAGTTTTGCTCCATTACGATGATTAGCTCCTGCGGTGCGGACAAAGAAAATACAGGTAAAGCTGCATTTGCTGCCGCCGTCCTTCGGTAATGCAGGGAGCGCGCGGGAGCAGTGCGGCTCGAAGCGGTGACCGTGCCTGCGTTGGTGGCTCCTGCTGTGGCAGCGGCTGGGGAGGACGCGGGAGGACTCCATTGCCGGCTATATTTGGTTTTTCGGGTTCCCCTCGCCCTCCTTAGCCCACCTCCCGGGCTGTCAAGGCATCGGATGAATCACCCCTCTGATGGTTTGGATTTCTGGCGACGGTAGCAGTTGGGCAATCGTCCAAATTCAGCAAGAGCGCTGATAGTAATGAATGGGAAGCTCATATGATTTCATATGGAAAGCAGGGCAGGAAGAGTTTTAAGATGACTCTGTATGTACACGTGTCTGCATTTGTCTTTTGTCCTCCTCTTCCTTTCCAAAATCCATGCTGTCCCGCTACCTAGCTTATAAATCAGTCTTACTGCAGGATGGGGAGGGGACAAAACCCTTATGAAATCCTCCAACTAGATCCAAGCCACAGTATTTCAGACTGCTCAAAACATGTGAAAATTCAAGTTTTTTTTAACTCCATCCTTCTTGCCTAGTGCCCATTTTGAGATGCCAATTGCTCGTCCTGTTTGTAATCCTCACCCAGCAGCTTCTGCCCCAGAAAATCTGGAATAGATCCTTTATGGGCTTTGTGAGTCGCCATCCCTAGAGGTATTTAAGAAACGTGTAGATTTGGTGCTTCAGGGCGTGCTCTAGTGATTGTAGGGGTTTTTTTGGTGTGTGTATGGTTGGACTCGATGATCTCAAAGGTCCTTTCCAACCATGAACATTCTGTGATTCTGTGAGCTTATTTTAAAACTTGGAGCACGAGACCTTTCAGAAAACTTCACAGACACTTTTCAACAGCCGTGTCACTGAGCCTGACCCCATCGTTGTTTTTCCTCTTTTCTGGAACTCACTTGGAAGATTTTGGTCTGTCTTGCTCGCTTTTCAAGTGGAAAAGGGCATGTGGCATATTATACTTGGCCAAATTCACTTTTGTAAAACCCATACATAAGCAGAAAAGTTAATTGCAAAATAACTAGAGTTGTGCAGGAAGATGAATTTCTTACTCCCTTAAAATCTCCTTAGGGGGGAGGGGGGAAAAGTCTGTCGCAAGATTTGGGCAATTTGCTACATAATAAGTCTCATTGCCTAAAAGCTGAGGATGTTAGTGAAACAATGATCCAGAAATGAAGTAGTTGCATTATCTGTATGTGACGGGTTACATCCGTGGAAGGCCTACATTAGCTCTCGCTTTTTACGGTGTCAGTGTGCCGTGCCTCTTGAGTTACGGCATGACAGTCGGTGTTGGCTAAAAACAGAGAGCATGAGCGAGTAAAGCATCCCTTTGCACTTGCTTTTCTCTGCCTTGCCACTGCAATTAAAAGGAACATTGCATTAATTTCTCTCCTTGTTAAGCCAGGCAGCGCCATCATCTTGGGGTGCGTGTGGTGCGTTCGGGGTAGATGAGGAGAAACGGCGTGGTTCGAGGGGCTGGGGGAAGGACAGCGAATGTCAGATGTCAGCATTCAAAACAAGAAGAAAGACTTTATTTTTCTGGTGGCGAGGCTGCCAGTCTGATTTTATGGTGTAGTACAAAGAGTATAAAACAAGTGCAAGAGTATAAAACTGAGCATATAGTCTTGACTCATGGAAACGTAGTGCTTATATTTATTTTTCCCATAATGTCATTAAACTATGAAGTAGTTCCTGCAGAAGAAGATCTCCTCCATAATGTTGAGCCTCCTCTGTCTTGGATTTAGACCAGTTGGAGAAGTCTTTTCTGCCTTTGGGTCTCCCTGGGACAAGACCCCAGGGGTCTTCTCCTAATGACCAGACTGATGGCAGGAGAGCTGGCTTGGACCACCCGTGTGTGGATCATTGGTGGTGGTCCTGAAATACATGGCTTACCTCCTGAAATCCTGCTGGAATGCTTTTCCTTTAGCTCCGCTGTAAAGTAGGTCCTGCCAACTCTTCGGTATTTGGCTAAGGATGTGTTTGTGTGTCTGCATGTGGTTGTGCAGATGTAACGCGATGTACTGAGCAGCGTGGGGATGTTCTCCTGGGAGAGATGCTCAGAGCAGGGTTGTCTCCAGGTCCAGCAGCCGGGGCACCTGCAGTAAATTGAAGAGAGGAGTAAATTGAAGAGAGGAGGTCATGAGCAGAATGGACAGGATTGGGAAAAAGAGTCTGGGATGGGGTTTTGCTTTAACAAGTGAAATTTGGGTGTAATCAAACCAAACAGTGATGATGGTGGTGGCAAGAGGAGAACGCCAGCAGGTCTGTTCGATCGTCCTGCCCGCGGTAGTGCACCGGTGTTGCGCGTTTCTGGTTTAGTCTTTATTTCTGATTGTTGGGCTGTTCCTCCGTCCGCATGAGAACACACCAGCTTCCTTTTGAATAGCACTGCAATTGAGGCCCCAGAGGCTTTTTTCTCTGTTAAAAAACCCCTCAGTTCTGGTCCCCACTTTAGGCCAAAATGGCAACTTCCACCCCCTTCTAAATGGTGTTGATTTCGCTTGAGAGTGAGCATGTGAATTTGCTAATAATCTGTGATCATTCCATGCTAATCTTGCCGTTGTAGAGGATGGCTCCCACTGATATTCGGCAGATGAGGTATTAATTATCTTCCTTTATATCATCTGCCCTTCAGGCCAGATTTCTCAACACCTTTTGCTCCACGTTTGTTAGCTGCACTGTTCGACGCTGATTAGTTCTTTATGCTTTCCTTTCCTGGTGTAGGTAATATTGTTAAGCATCGCCCCCCCGGCCCCCCAAAAGTCGCTTTCTTTTACTTGGGTAATGGTTTTACTGGATAAATCACCGCTGCCTTGTTGTTTCGTGGGCTGTGGGATGTGCGATGCCCTTTTGCGTAGGCAACACCAGCTCCGGCTCTGGAGCAGCCCAAGTGAAATCGGAGGGGAAGGCATGGCAGAGGGCTCGCACAGCAGCTCAGGGTGACGGGCAAACAGGCAAGACCTTGCAGTGCTGGTATATTAAAAAAAAAAAATGTTTCAAAATGCTGCGCTGAACTACTTTGTTATGAGCCAGGATCCCCAAAATAACCACCTTTCAGTTGGTAAAATAAATTACAAAAATCTGTCAGATCCAGATGTAATGGTTGGGCAAATTAATCCATTGTTGTATTGTTATAGTGCTCTAATCATATTTTTATATATCCCAGGAGTTGGAACTAAGAAGCATTTTGCTGTCATTGCAAACACAATAATAAGAATAGTCTTAACAAAGTGACGTGCACTAAGTTGACTTTCTGCAATACATTTCAGCGGAAATTACAGATGCTTTTTACATTTCATTATCATTAAGGTACAAATAACTTTCTTGTATTGAAAGCCAGGCCTACTTCATCTGGTTTAATAATTATATTGAGGCTCATTATGGACACCTTGTTTGTAATTCTTGCTTTTCTTATTGAGTTCTAAATGTGTTATTACAAAAGTATGTACTTTAACAGATGGAGTATATTATGGCAATGTTTAGTTCCAGTTGATCTTTTCCAAAGAATACGCCGAATGATCTGGGGCTAAATAGACCCGAGTCAACGTCTAGCTTGATTTTTTTTACTACTGACATTATTCAGGCTGCTTGAAACCAAGAAATGCCGCTGACTTGAGCCGGGCAGCTGGAAGAGGTGGAACGATGAAGACCTGGTGATGAGGAAAAGGTGTGGAAGCTGCATTGCAGGCAGGGGAGACTTTTCCAAGAAAATATCTTAGTTGATGTCAAGGTTGTCTCATTTGCCAGTGGGATATTGCTTTAATGGTGTTCTTTTTTTCCTCTCCAGTTTACATAATGAGATCAAGCTAATTAAACCATGTCTAGCTCTGGGAAAAGATCAAAATGTGAGCTCTTTTTATTTCTTTTTATTAAAACCTTCGCCCTGTAATGGAAGATTATAGGAAGTACTTTGCTACCAGTGCATCTTGTTCATCCCTGAAAAAAAATATAACTCCTCTTTTTTACTGATACCTCCTTGGTTTTAATTGTTTTCTCTTCTAGTTGATCATGTTTCAGGAACTCGCAAAAGGTGCGTGCTTCATGTGGTTGGGTAGATTAGGTAGAGGAGTAATAATAAGTAGGTGCAGTGAGGTGTTTTATGGAAAAGCCAGCGACAATAAAACCCGCTGAGAAGCGTCTTTTTGTGTGAAGTTGTGGAGTGGTTGCTTAGACCGGTTTATTCGACGCATTTCTTGTTACACGTAGCTGACTGAGGATTGCTCAGGGGTCCCCTTGCACCTGAGGGCACTTTTTTACAGCCTCCCCAAATCTGAAGATATTTTTTCCCGTCCAATTTTGCTTTCCTCAAAAAAAGAAAAAAATGGAGGGCAGTGAAAATATAGTGATTTTTACGGCGGGTTAAATGCAAACGAGGACTCGTTATGCTTCGAGTTGTAGCTGCAGTTCCAGATGTTGTAATGGATTGTCATTGGATGACCATCCAAGCCTGTGGAATCTGTCTCATAGGGATCCTGTGGTTCAGCACTGGAAGTCCAGGCGCTGGCGTTTGCCGGGCGGCTTTTCCCCGCTCCGAGGTCGTGGGTCCGAGTCCTCCCCAATGCGGGTACCTCAAGCGTGCAGCGGTGGCATCGTCGGCGTCTTGCCATTGACTGCAGCGATGGCGAGTCCGGATTATGAGAGGCTTTACAGGCTGATATTAAGGCAGGGAGCTATTGCCAATATTAGTACATTAGTGTATTAGATGATGCTAATTATATTTTAAGCTGAAATGATTTCAGAAGGATTGAGAGGCAGTGAGGGCTCTCCCAAGCCTTCTCCCCCTTGCAGAGGAGGCAAGGTTCAAGTATTATTTTCTCTTCCATAGGGGAGGAACAGCTGCGTCAGGGCTGGGAAGTAAGTTTATACTGATTGAGTTGAATTGCAGAGTGCCTTTTAGGTTGCATTCAAATCACGGCAATTTCGCTTCCCTCTGTGACAGAGCAAGGAGCTCTCCACTTTGATCGTTGATGTAGACTTGGGAGAGAAGGGGGGGGGGGGGGGGGGGGGAGAAAAAAAAAAAAAAGAGAAGGAAAGCTTTTGTTTCAGGCATGTCGTGTTTTTCCCCAGCTGACAGGGTGTCAGTGGTAGCTGTGCGCTGCCAGCCTTACACACCCTGCGCAGAGCCCCCCGCCGAGCCCCGGGAGGCGGGGGTCGGGGCGTGCGGGGGGACCCAATTCTGTCTCTGGTACCATCTCCCCGGCGCCGAGTGCGGCGTCGGTCACCGTGCCCTCTCCCGATGAGTAAATTGGCTCCCCGTGGAAGCGGAGCTCGATCCGAAGCTGGCAGGGTTCGGCACGAGCCTCTCTTCACCTTGGTGGGTTTTAGTTGAGGGTCTGTAAAGGAACAGTTTATGTGGTTTGGTTTTTTTATTCTGTGTAAGATCTTAAAATATATCAGGGTTAACGAAATCAGTGAAATTGGGAAGCGCTGCCTGTGACGGACAGATGGCCAAAAGCACTTGGAAGTACAAGTGGCTTTGCACCAGAAGGAGTGTCGGGATCGGGCTGATGGATGGCGTGTGCTGTGGGCACGGACCAGTGATGCAGGAGGAGGGACCGCCCTGAGCTCCCTTCACCTTGAGGTTCCCATCCCGCTCTCACCCTGTCGTAAAAAATTTGGTCCCTTCCTTGGAGGGCATTTGAGCTCCCAAGTAAAATTTCTTCTTTTAAATAAAACAATCCTTGCCGTAATTAAGCATATATGCATGCTTTCTTTTCCTGTACAACTTCAGCAGCTAACTGAACGCACTTAATAATGTTTTTCACTGTATTTCAGTGGTATGAATGTACATGAAAATTACAGCAAAGGCATCATTTTTTTAACAGCTGTGTTTAGTTGAATAACAGATTTAGAAAGTGCAGACTTTAATTAATCTGTGTTTTCTGCTGGGATTTCAGCACCATCTGATTTACTTTTCATGGCTGAAAAGTGTAATTGTAGTTTTTCCCTTTAGCTGCAAGTTTATCCTCCCAAGAAATTGATTTGGTTCTTCTTTTTCTTAAAGCAAACCCGGTATCAAGCTAACGGTACCTGGTGTGTGATACAGACAGTGTGCTCGCTCGGACTGCTGCAGAGTGGAGAACAAAAATCTGTCAAACGGCCTGCTTTGCTCCGAAACGCCGCATTTATTTCCTCCTCCCTGCATTGCTGCGTGTCGCAGCAAACCTGGCTGCACCAGGGCTGGAAGGGCTGCGTTTGCAGCCACCGGTCCAAATCCTGTTCTGTGCCCTAGGGCTGGGGACGGTTAGTTGACTGGAAGGTAAGGACGGGTGTTGCTTGGAGAAACCTCTGAGCAGGAAGGTTTTTCCCTATGTTTAATGTAATCTTTTTTAGTTGGAATCATGGTAAGAAGACTCTCCCTCTCTGTGCTTGCTCTTTGTTGTAAAAACGCGTTTGTGTGAGACTGTTGCTGTAACTCTTCACACGTTGCTCAGAAAAACTCTGCAGAAGGTGCCGGTGGGTGCCTGGGGTTTATGTATGGCAGTGGTGGAAGCGAAGTCATGGGCTGAGGAACTGTGATGATAAATTGCATTTATCATGCACTCACTCATTGGTCAACTCATGTTGATCACTCGTTATTCATAGAATCATAGAATCATTTAGGTTGGAAGAGACCCTTGGGATCATCGAGTCCAACCATCAACTCCACTCTACAAAGTTCTCCCCTACACCACATCCCCCAACACCACATCTAAACGAGTCTGAAACACATTCAGGGATGGTGACTCCACCACCTCCCTGGGCAGCCTATTCCAGTGTCTGACCACTCTTTCTGGGAAGAATTTTTTCCTAATGTCCAGCCTAAACCTCCCCTGCTGCAGCTTTAACCCATTCCCTCTTGTTCTATCGCTAATTACCTGTGAGAAGAGACCAGCACCAACCTCTCTACAACGTCCTTTCAAGTAGTTGTAGGGAGTGATGAGGTCTCCCCTCAGCCTCCTCTTCCTCAAACTAAACAGTCCCAGGGGACTGTTCCATCTCTGTCGGGATGAACGGGAGTGTTGCAAACATGCAGAGAGCTTCAATGGCTCTTTTGGGGGGATTTGCTTTAAAAAACAGCCTGCCGTGGAAATGTGTCCTTGTGCCACCCCTACTTCTGCCCTGGGACCAGGTTCCCCAAGCCGAGGATGAGGACTTGTGCCTGGAACCCGGCACAGGGTGGTCCGAGCTGCTCAAAGTGACTCCTCTCAGTGTCTGCAGGGGAATGTCCTTATCGTGCAGACCCGGGTGGGAACCAGCCCGTTCCCCAGCACCTTTCTCCTGCAAGAAGAAGAACTGCTTAGACCCTACGTTAATAGTGGTTTGCTTCCAGGAGGGCTTGTTCTGAGGTGGGACAGGGGGAAGGAAGTTTTTTTTACCAAATAACATCATTCTTTAAGGAAATCTGTGTAATTTTAGTTACTGTCAGATGTACTTTCCCCCTGGTTTTATTAGCTTGGCATGGGTTTTGATGTCTTACGGGCTTTGTGTGCAAAGCCCACAACGTCTGAAGAGAAGCAGTGCATTTAGATTCGGAGTGTAATCTTAGGATGGCTGCTAATCTGAATAAGATAAAGAAAAAAAAAATCTTGATGGGTTTTAAAACTTATTTTAATTAAGGTTTTTCCTTTCATCTCGCCAAAGCCTTGAATTAGCTCCTTCATTCTCCCACGAGTGTGAATAGTCCTGGCTGCGTGCAGACACTCGTGCGCGCACGGAGCTTCAGCAGAAGGGCCAAACCCAGATTCGGAAACACATGTGCCCGAAATGCTGGGGGAATTAAAGCAGGGTTTGTGCAAAGGAAGTAAAAAGGCCAAACTAACCAGCTGCCTCTATGCTAAGATGGAGGATGCTGAAATTCCCCCGTGGAGTCTTGTGCTCTCCAGCTTTCTCCAGCATGGGACCGGGGTAGCTTCTGTTGCCTGCCTGTAACGAGGGATTGCTGCTCTGCGGTGGCTTCTCCGTACACTTGTGTCTTTCTTGGACCATGGGTGGTTTTTCTCCACTGGTTTTGCTCCGTGTGCCGTGTCCCTGGAGGGGCGATGCTGGGTTGGAGCTGGACACAGCGGGGACTTGGACCCAGGTCTCCTTGGCTGGGAGACGATGCTGTGAGCTGCTCTGGGCGTCTTGGGTTTAGAAGACGTTCCTGGTGAGATTTCTGCTAAAACTGGCATATTCCCGCACAATGTTTTGGCCTTGATGAATTAGCGGTTTTCAGCACAAGTTTTTTCAACAGGAATTTTTCTATTGGCTCCAGTCTGAAGCTCTCCTTGCGGTGTGAGGTTTTTGCTCGGGTGTTATTCAATAAACGCTGGTGAGGACCCCTCGCTGGAAAGGCAGTTGGGACGGTGGGTCCCGTCCACCGCCAGGCGATCCGGGGCACAGCCGTGCCTGCAGGCGCGGGCTGTCCGTCCCCTTCCCGCGGGCGTACCAGCTCCCAGAGACCATTTGGAGAGGCTGTTCGGTGGGGTGACCCCCTCGCTGCAAAGTTTGGCCTTGGCACGGCGCCAAGCCCGAAGCAAGGCTGACAAATAATCAGGAATCAAAGGAGCCACCTGCACGCCACGGGGAGCTGCTCACCGGGTGGTAAGCGAGCTTTGCCAGCGCTCATCGCCGAGCCTTGTTCTGCATCCCAGCTTCCCGGCGCGCCGGGGGAGGTGGCGCGGGAGGGGGTCTGCTCCCTCCCTGGCCTCGCTGTGCCCTCCTTAGGGATTTTTAGAGGGATGCGAGGCGAGATTGTGGCTGGACAGATGCGCCAGGACACAGCTTCGTCTGGGGGAGAACCAGGGGGGGAAATGTTGAGAGGGATAGGGCTGGGCTGGAGCATCTTTGGGGATGCTGCGGTGGAGGAGAGGGGACAGCCTTGCAGAGACGAGCCTCTCACTGCGTGTGTGAAATTCCCTCTCTGAGCGGGGAGCGCTCCTTTGGCTGCGCCAACCCGTGGGCTGCATTGCTGACAAATAGCCGGGGAGGAAAATTAGGTCTTTTTAAGAGCATTTTTATCCTCTGCTGGTTGGTAAGAATGGGCCCGGCAAGTGGGAGGGAGGGAGGGAGGGAGGCAGAGGGGTGGCGTGATATGCAGATGCCTGTGTCACATGCACACACACCGGCTGCGCTCCTCGATGTGTTTTCACCCAGCTCGGAGGCTGGCAGCTCGCGGTTTACTTCAGAGGGCAGATAGTATTTGTTTTGGAGAGAGCGAGCGAACGTGAGACGTGCGTGCGCCCATGTGCATGCACGTAGTAGCTTGTTTCTATGTCTGGGGAAGACATATTAAATCACAACCCCCCTCCAGCCCTTCGCTGCCCCACGCCTGTATCTCCCGGAAGGATCTAGCCCAACATATCCCATTTTTGGTTCCACCAGCCTCTTTTAAACAGCTGGCAAGGGAAATGCACTCACCTGCCATCCTTCCGAGGGTGCAATAGAAGATTTGGAGGAGTCCCTGCCCTCTCCCCGATGTGTCGACTGGAGGGGAAGGGGAAGCCAGTCTCCAAAGCACAGGCAAAGCACTGGGAAAGGAAAGACGGGCCAAAAATGGAGGATTTTTATAGCATGCAAATGTTACCTATAGCTATTTATACGTCTTCTTCAAAGTCTATTTATACCTTCTCCCTGCTTTTGTGCTGCTGGCTGGAGAATATTCTTACATTCAATGTTTTCAGTGGCGCAGGAATGTTCTCCAGCCATTGCTGGAGTGCAGGACTGTAGGTTTCCAACACTGTTGCTGAAAGAAGGGGGCGATTCGTGGACTGCGACCTCTGTGTTGCTGTTCATTTATTGTAGCGTACAAGGAGAAGCTGCCGTTGGAACGTGTTATTTTTCACGCTCACGTAAACGGCGGAGACCGCAGTGGCGAGTGACGGGGTGAGGCTGAGCACCGAGCCCTCCTCTAATTGGGAGAGTTAATGCAGTTTGTCACTTCGGTGCCCGATGAGCAGCGCGATGGTACCTTTGTCTCCTGTTGGAAGAGATGATGGTGTTTGCAGGGTGGGTTTCGTTTGCTGCTATCAGAGGAATGGGGTTGTGTTTAGCAGCCGTTGTTAACCCCTGGTAGCATCTCTGCCCGTGATGGTGACTATGCCCGGGAGCTGCCGGGGACATAGGCACTGATCGTCATGCTGTCACCCTGCTCCATCCTTGTAACGTGGCAGCGAGAGGGCTCTTCTTCCCCGCTGCTGAACTGGAGGTGATGCTCCTCCATTTCCATCCATCGCGCCAGTGTCATGGCTCTGAAAGCCAGGTTTGCGTCTCAGACGCCAGTCATCGCAATGAAGGGGAGAAAGGGACGGTTATGCCCCATAATAACCGTGTTAATAACAGCAATCGGTTCACATGGCTGAAGGAGGTAGCTCGTTGCATCAAGGGTCAGGAGGAAGTTTTTTCCCCCATTTCCCGCGTTGCGCGGTTGATCAGTGTAAGGTTATTTTATTGTTTCCAGGAGCGCTGGACCCAGGCACCCTGCTGGAGGCGGCGTGCGGGGCTCGCTGCATCATTGATCCAGCCTGCTCCAGCAAATTCTTTATTCCTCTTAAACGTGGGCTCTCACTTAAAAAGCAAACAATCTTTTAACATTTCTGAGGCTGAAAGCGGCAAAACTAGTGGCTTTTGTCATCAGGGATGCTGCCTTTGTTGATTGCTCTGGGAATAATGTGTGAGTCCGAGGGAATGTGCTATCCAACAAAGAGGGTTTGAGAGCAATTTTTTTAAAATAAAGGGAAAAAGGGAAAAGATTGCAGCCTCCTGTGCACTGGATGAGGCGGGGCTGGCTCCTCTGCGGTCGGTGCAGTTACGCAGTGTGCCTGCGACTGGGTTTGGAAGCTGAATGTGGGTTTCCCTGATTCACACCGTAAAGTTTCCAGTTCGGTCTATACTGGCTGGCGTCGGGGTGCTGAGTTTGTCAGCCACCTCTTCTACGGCGGTTTTGCGGTCACGGATATTTGCTTATGACAGATAAACAAAAATAACTGCATTGTCTTTCACAAAACGCTGTGTCCCATTAAAATATCAGCATCGTGTAGGAGATGATTGGTTTTGTTTTTAGAAATGCTGAAGTAATGGCTTTTTGCGCGAGGCTTTTCCCCGGAGGAGACTCCGGGAGCGCAGAGCGTGTTTTAGCTCGGTCTCTCGTGTTTGAATTTTGTCTTCCTGCAGTCGTGGTCTCTCCTTTTTCTGCCCTTTATTGAAGAGGTGTTTTAGGGATCCTGTGTGGACGTGGTGGTGCAGGTGTGCGGTGCAGAGGGAGAGGTGCTCCCGGGTGGCTCCTGAGCGTGGATGGGGCAGTTTTGATGCCGCTTTTCGAATAGCATGAAATTGGGCGATGACACTTTCTCCGAGTTAGTGCTTGGACTTGGCCACCTCCTGCAGTCCCGCTGCTGAAAACTGAAATAAGGAGGCTGCGCTGTCACAATTCAGACTGAGAGTTTTTCCTGTTCTGAGCTGAACTCTGCCAAGGCTGAGAGAGTTGGGGGGGTTCAGCCTGGAGAAGAGAAGGCTCCGGGGAGACCTTAGAGCCCCTTCCACGGAATCACAGAATGGTTCAATTTGGAAGGGACCTTAAAGCCCACCCAGTGCCACCCCCTGCCCTGGGCAGGGACACCTCCCACCAGCCCAGGTTGCTCCAAGCCCCGTCCAGCCTGGCCTTGAATCCCTCCAGGGATGGGGCAGCCACAGCTTCTCTGGGCAACCTGGGACTCCCTGATGCAGAGTCCCTCCCCATCTCTCCTGCAGGCACCCTTCAGATACTGGAAGGGGCTCTAAGGTCTCCCCGGAGCCTTCTCTTCTCCAGGCTGAACCCCCCCAACTCTCTCAGCCTGTCCTCACAGCAGAGGGGCTCCAGCCCTCTGATCATCTTCGTGCCCCTCCACTGGACCCGTTTGCTTTTCCTTTGTGCTGCTCTTCCAGTCCCTATAAGGGCTCCAGGAAAGCTGGGGAGTGTCTTTTTACACAGGCATGTAGTGATAGGACGAGGGGTAATGGCTTCAAACTGGAAGAGGGGAGACTTAGATGAGATCTGAGGCAGAAATTCTTTGCTGTGAGGGGGGTGAGCCCCTGGCCCAGGTTGCCCAGAGAAGCTGTGGCTGCCCCATCCCTGGAGGGGTTCAAGGCCAGGTTGGACGGGGCTTGGAGCAACCTGGGCTGGTGGGAGGTGTCCCTGCCCAGGGCAGGGGGTGGCACTGGGTGGCCTTTAAGGTCCCTTCCAACCTGAACCATTCTATGATTCTACGAAAGTTGCCTGCGAGTTTTCCGTGCCCGGTGCTCTTGCTCCTGGTGCCCGCAGAGGCAGAGCCATCGGATGCTGCCGAGGGGGGAGATGGAGGCCTGTGTCCAATGTTTGTAAGCCCTCGGCTTTTCTGTTTCCCTTCCTATTGTAGTTGTCCCTTTTGCAACCACTACAATGAGAAGACTACTTTCTTATCATTATTTTTTGCAGACAGACCCTTCCGACTCCTCCTGAACCCGCGAATGGATTTCTCAACCTCCAGCCATCCGAGGTGTAAATGAGATAGGAGAGGGGGCTTTGCATGAATCCTATCTCCCTGCCAGCAGCCCACTGTCTGCCTGCTTAGTTTTGCATTTTTCTTCCATCGAATGGATTATATTTTTTTTAAATTTTTTATTTTTTGTAAGTGCCCACAAAATCCGCTGCTAATTATTGCCGGTGCTGTTTGCGTCGGGAGGTGCAGCACGAGGGGCAGGGACCCCCAAATTCCGAACAATCAGGATTTACTGTGCAGCTTGGGCGAAGTGCATTTGTTGCCTTGGAAACAAATAGCAGCAGTGAACAACTAAATGAAATTTATGGAATCAACTTCAATAAATCTTGATGATAAATGTGCAAAAACATACACAATTTGATGAAGATCTACAGTATGCAGATGTGAAGGATGATAGTAAGTTGTGTAACTGCCTTGGCTACGATTTTGGACTGACACAGTCATGTTCCTGTAATATGGGCTTTTTTGTTGTTTCTGAGGAAGCTGTCTGTTTCTTTTCATAGATATGGCATTTAATTTCAATTTCCAGGGTATCTTTTAGTTTAATTGGCACGCCGGATGATTACAGTGTGTTGTTTTGTCTTTTGCAAATCCTGATTCATATCGAACTCCGGATAAAAATAAAATTGAGAACTGTGGCAGTCTAAGGGAGCAAGAAGTGCCGTGTCGCACGCCTCCGAGAAGGGTGCAGAATTTCACAAATTAATTAAAGCCTTTATGTAGGACATCTCCCTAATTCCTTGCCTACAGGACAGGGACAGGTTAGTGATTCTGTAGTTGCAGTATAGCTCTGCGGCAGAATTTTTCTCATGTGGAAAGGTCTCTGTATTTACCTGTGTGCAGGGACAGGGTGGTTTTTTTTTTATCACAGCAAGTGATGTTTTCTAAAATTGATATTTTTTGTTTCTGGTTTGACCTGTGGATCGATAAGGGTTCAGGAATATCAGTGGACCTGTCTGGAGACTACGTTGTAAAGCTTTAACACAGCCCTTAATACAATTTGATGTTTTTCCATTAGTTGCCTTGCCTCTTCTCGTTACAGGGTCTTATTTTCACGATTTTCTGCTGGGTCAGGTAGCACGGGGAATCTTCATTTCCTCCTTTTGTGGGATGTTGGGCCCCAGCTTCACGCTTCAGCTGATTAGATGAGATAGTGGGAAGAAATTCTTTGCTGTGAGGGTGGTGAGCCCCTGGCCCAGGTTGCCCAGAGAAGCTGTGGCTGCCCCATCCCTGGAGGGGTTCAAGGCCAGGTTGGACGGGGCTTGGAGCAACCTGGGCTGGTGGGAGGTGTCTAGTGGGTGGAACTGGATGATCTTTAAGGTCCCTTCCAACCTAAACCATTCTATGATTCTGTAAACTGGTGGGTCGCGTGGCTGGTTCCCAGACGCGAGCCTGGTATCATGGGCGAGGGTGTGGACATTATAATCTCTAGGAAAATGCTTCCCTATATCTTAAGCCAATTTCTCTGCAGAGGCGTCTTTTTCCCACTGTACCTAATTGGTGTGTTGGTTTTGATGAATATTGGAGGTCTACCAGATGGACTGGTCATGCCTTAACCTTGTCTCACCCTTTTCCTTCTCTTCTAACCCTTTCATCTCCTTGCCTGACTCCTGGAATAAGAGATCGTTCCTGAGAATAACGACCCCGTGTCAGTGCTGTCATTGGACTACTGGCAAGTTGAAAAAAGCAAATTGTAACGTGGGATCCAGCTCCTGCCTCAGCATGTGGTTTGCTGCCGTTATTTCAGATGCACCAGTTTTGCTTTGTTACTCGGATCTACCCAGATTCAGAGCCAAGGCCTTGAGTTGCTAAGTATCTTCCAGCCCACAAAGTCAGCGCTTCACTATGTCAGCCGTAATATTTTGTACGGATTTAGAAAAATACCCTATGCATGTGAAGTATCTAGCCTGCAAATCATCCCAGGTCTGCACCGGTACCGGAGTTTGCAAAGCGGCTCCGCAGAACCCAGCGCTTGTGGGGACATTGTTGCCGTACATTGGGATTTATTTTCTGCTGGGCGTACTCATAACCTCAAAATTCAAGTCGGGAGGCTGTAAACCTGCCGGGCTTCCTGCAGAAACCCCGGGCACGGGTGGTGGTTTCCAAGCTGCGCTTCGATGTTTACAGCGCACTGTAGTTCTTCCCATTAACATACAACGGTATAAGACAGGTTGAACTCCATTAGGAGCTAAATTTAGTGACTCGCTAACTTCTTTTTGATATGTTTTTATAATTTCATTGTATTATGACACTTGGTTTTAAATTTGCATGAGTAAATGAGCCTCTCACTAAGTCAGGTAAAAAGATTTTTCACTTATCTACCATGAAGTAAGACATTAAAAAATAGAGTAGAAAGCAATGTATCCTTGACATATTTCGTTTACATTTTTTTCAACTGTGCTGACTGAACATTTCTAACTATTAATGATACAATAAAGCTGTTTGTACCGCTTTAACAGGCTAAATAATTCCACGTTATGAAGGCACTTTGTAATTAATTTAGTATTTTGTGGGGGAACCATATTTTTGGAAAATACAAATTTACATTTAATTACAGTCACAATCGGAGCTGTAAGATGCAGCGAGTGAAAACTGGCCTTTTGCGGTTCACCTCAAAATAGTAAAGTCCATGGGTGGGATTAACACTGGAGAACAACCTTAACTGGGATTTCCGTAGCTTGTTTAATAAGCGTCCTCCAGGATTGCTTAAAAATGCCCGTTGGTCAGTGAAGCCCTTGCAGTTGGTTGAAGATCAGACCATGTGCCTTCATCCCTACCATCACAGGGAGTTCCACCAGCTTCTCTTTCACGGATTTATGGATTTTTTTTTTTAAATATATCTGAACTTTTATTCAGCATAACCTTGGCAAGACCTGAGCAGCTTTGAGATGTGCACTTTAAAGGTGTTTTTCCCCCTCTCCTTTCCTGTCGGAGAAGAGGAGAGAGACCGCCCAAGCTCCCACTGCCGGTGGGATTTGGGGGATGTATTTGGGGGGAGGCTGGCATGGTGGTGGGGCAGGAGCATCCCGTTGTTTCGGTGGGGCAGGAGCATCCCGTTGCTTCGGTGGGGCAGGAGCATCCCGTTGCTTCAGTGGGGCAATGAGCATCCTGTTGTTTCAGCGGGGCAGGAGCATCCCATTGTTTCGGTGGGGCAGGAGCATCCCATTGTTTCGGTGGGGCGATGAGCATCCTGTTGTTTCGGCGGGGCAGGAGCATCCCGTAATTTCGGCGAAGCGATGAACATCCCATTATTTCGGTGGGGCAACGAGCATCCCGTTGTTTCGGCGGGGCGATGAGCAGCAAGGAGACGGCACCGCTGCTCGTTCAGCCCTGACCTGGACTCCGGTGACGAGCGCACGCAGAGGTGAAAGTCCCTCTGTTAATTACCTGGCTTTTTGGCTCTCCCCATCTCTCTTGACGTCACCATTTTTAATCTGTTTGTGTTATTGATTTTTATTTTTTTTTCATTAATAGTGGCAGATGCTTTTAATTAAAAAGAAAAGACAAAACAAAATCCTGAGTAAAACAAAAAGAGAATATTCTAATTTGGCGTGACATTATGAGGCAGAATGGCTCCTGGCATGCAAGGTACGGAAAAGGTCATCTTCCACGGCTACAGCCTTTTGCAACGGTGGAATTAAGTTCAAACTCAGGCTGGTTTTGAAGTCTTAAGTCTCTCCGGGGATTCCTTTCATAACATCTTCGAACTGGATAACACTACAGTAAATGAAATACACTGCACTGGATTAAAGGGTTATTTCCCCTGTGTGTCAAGCTGACACAGAATACCAAACCTCAGGTTGCCTCCGAGTTGTCTCTATCTGCTGATGCCCTCTCTGCTTTACATAACGGCTCCCAGGGATTTTTGCGGGGAAGTTTTGTGATTATTTATTCGGCTTCGCCGCTTGGTGAATGTGGAACGATTTTATGCAGCGAGGAACCAAAATAAAGCAACTAAATGGGGAGGAATTTAATGGGCTTAAAAACGTGAAGGAAGCGATGCAGGAAAGAGCGGAGCTGCCTCTTCAGGTCTATTATGCTGCTCTATAATTTATACCGAAATACAAAATATAGATCTCTCTGCATTGCCACTCATATGTGTAGCAGCACAGAGCTTGCAATAACAACAGGGTATGATATATGCTACCGTGCTCTTATCTGACTGTACCAACAGTTAAAATTTGTTAAGGATCATTTGCAATGTGTTTTGTTGTAGAACAAATGTTCATTTTGACTTTGAACTTGGTGTGTGCTGCAGCTTGTGCAGATTGCGTTTAGCACCGGGTAACCAAACCGCTGCCATCTGCACGGTGCCAGGGACCACCGTGGCTGAGCTCCAGAGCACGTCCCTCTGTCTCCGCACCGGGGAAAAGATGCCTGCCTTTAAATACTGGAGCATCGGCTCCGCCGTGGAGTGCCGCCGCCGGCCACCCCGTGCCCGGGATGAAGCTGCCAGGGCACTGCGTTGGGCCTGGGGAAGGTACCGTCTCCAGGCTCGGGATGCCAAATTGCAGTGGGCATGTACCAAACCCACTCTGAAACTGCGGAAATTGTCCTGGTTCTTCCTTTCTCCCACCAAAACACCGATAAAAGACCGCTCTGAAATGATGGGGAGCCTGTGAAATGTTAACTCCGCAGTAACTTTTCTAATAATGAAAAAAGAAGAAAAATATTTCTTCTCCCTCCTTGCTTCCTCCCATTTTGTTTTGTCCGAGGCAGCCCAAGGCTGGTGGGTCATATGGAAAAGTGGAGTTTGTCTTGTAAAGTGTATGTATAAGATAATAACACCTCCTCCGTATTCTTGATATGTTTGGGTTTGGTAGAAATAGGGTGCTGTGCTCTGTGTGTCGGTGCGTACCTCTGGTTTCTGTATTGAATCTGTCTTCTGCCCCGATGGCTCAGCATCCTCCTGCAGAGTGGTTTTCTTTGGATGTCCTTACGGATACCACTGGAACAGCCACCACCGACTGCTGCTCCTCCCAACCACCCCCAAACCCTCTCCTGACAGC